>CP136067.1:39690741-41119641 GCA_032622095.1 Siphonodentalium dalli
GGCCCACCACCCCTCTACCTGCAATGTTTTTCTTTTTTTCGCCCAATTTTTGGGACCCACCCCCAAAATCTTACAAAAAACATAAAATATAAACCAAATCATAGCCTAGCAAAGAATTGTTCCGTTTCTTATTATTTAATACTATTCCCAGCATTTTAATAAACCTCTGAACTGCTCTAAAGGGAGATAATTCTATTAGTATAAAATGTGGAAATGCTGAATGCATGCACTTAAAAACATTGGGCATTATGCCATAAAACATAATAATTATGAGGTAATACATGTCCTGATATCCTCAATAACTCCATATTCTTTTATATAACAATAGTATAAGATGTTTTTGAGCCAAGGCCCAATAGTAATACTGTAGTAATAGGGGTAGAACAAATTTCATCTCCCCTATTTCTGTGATATATATCTGCACATGGGTATGATGGGACCCAAGGAAAGTCACACTCACAGCAGCTCACAGTCTAAATACATGTATGTATGTCATGTTGGTGTGCAGATTGACATATACCAATATTAGTGAAGAATTGGTAGTATTATTAACTTATTATCAGAGTATAAAGTTTAGTTTAAAGCCAGCGGAGATATCCAAGCCACGGTCACCTTGTACAAACCGTCCGTATACATGTGGGTGCCCCCTGTGCAATGTGGTTTACTGGACGTATCACATGGAAACCCATTATAAGAACAAGCATCCTGGATCAGACTGTCCAGTTGAGATATGTGACTCTGAGAAAGTTCGCATGAAGAGAGTTTCATAGATTACCTGTGCAGTTTGATCCAGGGTTGGTATGATTTATAATTAGTTTCAAGAACAAAGTTCATATTAGTCATGTTTATATTCTAGCTTTATGTTGCATATGGAATAAGTTGAGACTTTAATACCAAAAGCTACTTTTATAGTTACATTGCTCTATCCTGCTATATCCTACATTGAATATCAAAGCAACCAATAATGAACAAGCAACTAATAATTACAATACCATATGTATTGGCAGTCAAATAACTGGAACTCCAGATATACTATCTTACTACGTGTATCTGTACAGTACGTAACTGCTTAGACTTGTGAATAATAACTGTTGTTGAATTAATATCACAAAAGGCTAAGCTTTCATATTGTTATCCAAATAGTATGAACTTTTTGTATGAGTTATTTTGTTTTATAGTTTTAAACCAGTGGAATTGTTATTTTTGTTTGTATCATCAAGTTTATCTTGATAACAAATAATATCCATTATGTGGATTAAGAACAGAAGATGGTAATCATTTCATAATTATGCTTATATGCAAGCATTGTCGACTGATCGTGTCTGAGCATATAATTATGTTATAACAGTAAACAAATTTGTCAAAAGTAATTGCAAAATTCATCACAGAATTCATCAATATAAACTCAGCTTTATATTTTGTTCAAACCCTTAAAGGGATACACATGTGTGTATATATAGCTATAACATACACTTTGACATCCAATTAAAGGCTATCTTGGATATGCATATTATAAATGTTTGTTCTTATGTTTTAATGTTTGTTATATGATTTGTTTATATATATAACTAGAAGGTGACCCGACTTCGTCCGGGGTTTGACCTTGAATTGTCTATTTTGAAGGCCAAGGTCAAGTGGGGTCACGATTTGACCCGTCCAAAACACTGCCCGAACAAAAGTACCCGTCGAAATCCATCCGGTTTTACCCGATTTGACCTTTTAACCCGATTTGATTTCCACTCAAGTATATAAACGCGCCTCATATACACACGCTCATTAATTATCAAGTTTCAACGTAAAGATAAATTACAATCGGTGCCCGAGATATCGCCAAGACGTCTGAAACAGTCAAATGCATCGGCAGGTTAAGAGTTAACGTGATCTAACTTTATGACCTCTAACGACGTCATAGAAGTTACGCATTGTTTTTACCCTGATAGAAGATCGTACCACTTCTTCTTAATAATTGAGGCAGATAACTAAAACGGATACATACATATTATATATCGTTGGAAAGAGGAAACACGAAAGATTCTCATAGTGTCATTATTATGACTGGCATGTTATTATTCGCGCTGTTTCGAATCGATTTGTAAGCACCGAACTGAAATATATTAGCGCAAAACGGCGTAAAAACAGATTTGACCTCGGCACGTGAAAAGTTGACCTCGCACGGACAAATTAATAGGCCTATGTTAGTCCTGACCCGAAAATACCCCCACATACCAAGTTTCATCGAAATTGGCTCAGCCGTATTTGAGTCCATCGATTACTGACAGACAGACAGATAGATAGATACACACACAGATCTTTCAAAATATATAATAGACTAGAAGGTGACCCGACTTCGTCCGGGCTATTAAAATACCAACTTTCAAGTCGATTGCTCCACCCGTTTCATAGATCTGGTCTGCGCATGCGCGAAGCTGGTGTCGCACGTGCTCGGCGACCCGATAAAATTCGTATCCGGGGCAAGATACATTCACATACCAAATTTAAAGTCAATATCTCAACCCGATTTCGAGATCTCGTCTGCGCATGCGCGAAGCTGGCGTCGCACGTGCTCGGCGACCCGATAAAATTCGTATCCGGGGCAAGATACATTCACATACCAAATTTCAAGTGGATAGCTACACCCGTTTCCGAGATATATAGCCCAATGTCATTTGCGGATACCTCGGCCGGTGATGAGTTAACGCGACACAGTCAAATGCATCGGCAGGGTGAGAGTTAACGTAATCTAACTTTATGACCTCTGACGACGTCATAGAAATTACGCATTGATTTTATCCCGATAAAAGCATTGTACCACTTGTACCTAATAATTGAGGCAGATAACTAAAACGGATACATACATATTATATATCGTTGGAAAGATGAAGCCACACAGATTCTAACCGTGCAAATTATATGACTGGCAATTTATTATTCGCGCTATATCGAATCGATTTGTGAGCACCGAACTGAAATATATTAGCGCAAAAACGGCGTAAAAATAGATTTGACCTCCGCACGTGAAAAGTTGACCTCGCACGGACAAATAAATATGCCTATGTTCGTCTCCGGCCGAAAATACCCTAAAATACCAAATTTCATCGAAATTGGCTTAGTCGTTTTGGAGTCCATCGATTTCAAACACACACACAAACAAACACACACACAAACAAACACATACACACACAGATCTTTCAAAATATATAATAGACTAGCCGATGAGCCCGACGTTGTCCGGGCTATTCAAAAACCAAATTTCAAGTCGATAGCTCCACCCGTTTCCGAGATCTGGTCTGCGCATGCGCGAAGCTTGCGTCGCACGGGCTCGGCGACCCGATAAAAATCGTATCCGGGGCAAGATACATTCACATACCAAATTTCAAGTCGATAGCTCCACCCGTTTCCGAGATCTCGTCTGCGCATGCGCGAAGCTGGTGTCGCACGGGCTCGGGGACCCGATAAAATTTGCATCCGGGGCAAGATACATTCACATAGCAAATTTCAAATCGATAGCTCCACCCGTTTCCGAGATCTCGTCTGCGCATGCGCGAAGCGGGCGCCGCACGGGCTCGCCAATACGACAACGACGACCGCCTGGTCAAACTACATTCACGTACCAAGTTTCGTCCCGATCGGTCAAGAATCGTAGATTTGTATTAATGACAGACAAACATACATACAGACAGAGGTCTTCAAAATATATATGAGATATATCTTTCATCTGTCGAAATCTGGTACATTAATTTTGACATACATCAGCATACATACACCCCTAAATGGTAGTTAGTTCTGGTTAGTATGTTTTAAATAGCCTAGTGTGTCATATGGTTGATATTAACAGATTACATGAGCACAAAAACAGTGATTTTAAGTGGAGGAAAAAATTTGCATTTTTGGTCATTTACGCATTTTTTCCGGGTCCAAATGACCCACCCACCCCCGCCCTATATATGGAATTTTTGTGCGCGACCCCCCCCCCCTGGTTTGTTGGGTAAAGGGTTAACGTGAATCGTTTCTCATTTTGACCAAATTATATCTGCTTCATGCTGTTATCCATCTTCATCAGACAGAGTGATGAGCTCTGCGGAACTGATGTTTTGTCATTGTCGCAATGCTCGGTCATTTCCAGATTATCGGCCATCTCAAAAGGAAACGCAATTCTTCAGATTTCGTGTGTCTGCGACAGTTTCGGAGCTATGAGAAACGAGACACCTCAATGGAACCGGTCATCCGGAAATTAGATTCTCAAGGCAACCGGAAGTGATGAATCACCGGTCGAGTGGAAAGACGTCTAAATCAGCGCCATCTAGCGTCGAATTTCTTATTTCTTCACTGAAGCAATTATAACATTTCTAGAAGGTGTTTCCTACAAACGAAAGATAAAAACCGATACCCTGGATGTTACGGATTTGGACACAGTCTAGTGAAAATCGAACATAAAATTAATCCCGCCACTCTTTGTTCCGGTGCGCGTGATGAGTAGAATGATTATTCGCACGCAATATATCGAACGCGTGCCCAAAACGTGCAGATGTCAACACAGATTTTTATCAATGATGGCTATTGTTCGTCTTAAATGCCAGGACGGAATGTTATCTAATAATTTGGATATCTCTTCATTGAGCTACCTTCGTCCGTATCGATTTCTATGTCAGTCAGACCATGGGGGATCTGATATGTGAATATTGTTATTTTAAAAGAGAACATGGCATGCATCATGCCGGTGAATTTTTCATATGACAACGCGATGGGCTGCAATTAGCTTAACGTGAAGCATGTTCTCCAGAATTTAGATTGTGTCAAATTGCCGGTTAAAGTTTGAAATGAAGGATACCCGACGTCCGACGAGAGGGCCGTATTGACATCCATCGCAGAAATGATAGACTTCAGGCAGTTAAGTGGGTGTCACCCACCCCCATACAGCAGATTACCAGCTAATACCGAGGGATGAGTCCTGTGTATATATACGGGATAACAAAATACGGAATCTAATATAGATTTACATGTAACACTAGCTATATATATGCTATCCTTTCGCAAACCTTTGCTAGAGCAATGCCCATATAACATCACCATATATGGGGTGGGATATGACATAGATCGTGTCATGAATCTCTACTCTGGCTGACGCCCGTAGAGCTCATATTCCACCAGTACAAAACCTTTGAACTTTTGACAGGGAACCTTATAAAGTCGATATAATAATGCGGAGAATATATTTCTTAGCTATTATCTGTTCCTTAATAATATACTTCACTGCAGGTGAAGGTCCCAACTCAAAATTTCACGATTTAAGTGACTATGTATACGCGAGTTTGCTTTGCGTCGTGTACAAATATGGAATTTCTCCTGGGTAAATAATTCAATGTTTATTGGGATATCGGCTCACAAAAGTAACAGAAAAAATTCAATTTCGAGTTGGGACTTTCACCTACAGTGAAGTATATTATTAAGGAACAGATAATAACTAAGATATATATTCCCGAGTTATTTTTTCGACTAAGAGTAGAGAATTCATGACATGACATGATCTAGGTATGACCATGCATTGGGCTAGAATCACGTTAGCGCTGTAAAAACTTCATTGGCAATATGGCCATTGAACACCAGTTGGGGAGGGTGTGTCGGGTTTTAAAAAGAGAACATGGCATGCTGTAGTGAAATTTTTCATATGACAGTGCGATGTATATATTATCAATTAGCTAGACTTGAAGCATGTTCTAGAGAAGTTAGTTTGGGTCAAATTACAGTTTAAAACTTAAAGCCTATAAACTATCTCTGGTAAGACACTAAGAGAGAGTGCCGCATACAACGATGGTGGACTGTCTTTCTTCAACACCGGAATGGGCTGGTCGGCTGAACAGATACGAGAATATCATCCCTAACCCCTAAATGTCCGTTAACCTTTTCTTTACAAAATACCAATCGAAGCGTAGTTCTCTCTTACAGCGGAGGTGCTAAGACCAATCGTGCATTTTGTGATAAGAGCATGAAACTTGGCATATGCAAATATGACTTTCCATGAATCGTTTGAAGATTTCCACCCAACTCGGTTGTCATTGCAACGGCGGCCATCTTGCTTGGGGGGGGGGGGGGGGGCAACAATGGGACATTTTTAATCGATAAAATCCACTTTACCACCGAATTATGATATTGGAAAGCTAAAACACTACTATATATTTGCTTAGCCATATTCTGAAATTTGTGGTAGCGTAGTGGTCTGATTATATAAACATGGTTACCATGGCAAAGTACAAGTACTATAGATTCTGAATATAATTTTTCGAGTTAAATTTGTTTATGTTAAACAAAAAAACAAATATATTATTTGAAAGTAGAGCATATCTTTCGTTTTGGGCTGCTGTCATAAGTAAAGTACCTAGTTGCTATAGAAACGGTATGTAAACAATATATGCCTATTTTGAGAAAGCACATCTCAACAGCTAGACGACACATTTTTGTGGGGCGGATTGATGACAAAATCATTAATTTTATAGTTAAAAAGCACCACAGATGTTGGCACATAAGTACAACACGTGGATATCACCAGACCTGGAAACTGCCCAAATGTTCAATAATGACTATGACAATCCGCATCAGGATTCTTGAACTACAGTGTACTATGTCATGGGGATTTACGATAGTTGTGATTTTAGCAGGTGTCACAATCATGACAACCTCACGGTGGGGAACCACGTGGTTTCGAGTTGATGAGTATATGACGCTCTCAAAATGGCCGAGAAATCGCAAACGCGACCAGAAACGAGGAAAAAGTAAGAAAGTATAGGATATGACATCTTACATATTATTTTGTCAGCTACGAGTATTTTTCAAACAATTTGATACTCCATTTGTGTCCAAAATACACAGATATCAAAAGCATGGTGAGATATTAAGGACATCTGTCTAATATATTTAATATTGAACAAGGCACTCGCCAAGGGGGCGTGCTATCACCGTTCCTATATCTCGTCTTTATCGATGACCTTCTGAACGAACTTGCCAGATCACCAGAAGGGCTTCATATAGACAACATTTCATGTTCATGCCCAACAACTGCAGATGATGTATGCATTCTGTCGTATTCTGAAGGTGGGTTGAAAAGACTGTTGGAAACTTGTTACAAATATAGCAAACTGTGGAAATTTGATTATTCGATTGTCAAGAGTGAAATAGTCGTCTTTTGTGACAGCAATACAGGCATAAGCTCTAATGTAAAAACTGATGTGTCAAAATGGTTTTTGGGACCACACCCTTTAAAGGAGGCTGAAACCGTTATTCATTTGGGCATTCCCCAAAATAATCGTTCAAATCGCTCAAAGAATATTGACAGGGCATGCGAAATGATGAGGCGAACATTTTTCGCTGCTTGCAGGTCACCAGTTACCAAGTACCTCACACCTTCAACTGTTATTACTTTATTTAAACTTGTTGTTATACCGAAGGCATTGTATGGCTGTGAAATGTGGTACGGTCTCAGTGAAGCACACTACCTACTTCTCGAACGGTCATATCGTATGTGTGTCAAAATTATTCAGGGCCTACCAAAGAGAACGAGTACCGAGCTATCCCTATCACTCCTCGGACTATCGCCTCTTCGAGTTGAAATAGATAAGAGAAAATTGTTATTCATGGGTTCGCTCATAAACTTGCCGAACGGTCATGCTGAAGCACTAAAAATATTTCTGTTCAATGTGTATGGTCATCTCATGTTTAACCGGCCGTTGATAGGCTTCGCAAGGGATATATTTCCAATTTTACATAGGTAAAATCTATACCAATATCTCACTACCTTTGTAAATAGCGGAATGTTTCCATTGCAAAGCCACTGGAAGGAGCTCGTGAACTTGAACTTGAATATTAATACCCCTAACGCAACAGCTACTGCCAACTTAACGAATGCACATCTGACTTTTTTCCGCACGGTAAAGCCTTGTCCAAACTCAGTATGGAGAGGTTGGTTGATCGCTAGAGAAAAACCCAAAATATTGGCGAAATCTCTTTGCATGGCAAACATCCTCTCCAAAACTACATATGACAACGCTGCAGTGTGCAAACACTGTCACTCCTCGTATTCATACCTGATGTCACATATGTTCCTTCACTGCTTCTCCCCTCACATTCAAGAACTGAGAAACGCCTTCTGGTACAAAATTCTAAACAAACACGGAGTGCAAGTATACACATTGCTAGACAATCTCACACCAGAAGCGTTTCTCGCATATGCAGCCGGTGGCACCAGTCACCCAATTATGACGCAATTATGTGACGAGGAAATTCTTTTCATGGACTGCCTCACATTTATATGTATTTTGTGCTTAATTGACACATCCATGTATGATTAATAGCATATAACATTCATGTGCACTCTTTCTGTATATAATTATTGTTTGTACAGCACTGGTCATGTCATTGACGGTGCAACTCACTCATGTATATATTATCTTCATGTGTTGGAGGAATAAACATTATCTCTCTCGTAACAGCCGAATGCTATGTTTTTGTTAGTTCCACATACATTATGTTTTTGTGCGTTTGCACCAGCCTCGATCATTTTATATGCGTGGTACTCACTAACCTCGAAACCACGCGATTCCCCACCGTGACCCTGCATTCAAGTTCCACAGCGTCAATGAAAATATGGTAAGCATCAAGGATTCAAGGTGCATACATGTGCATATATGGGATAAACTAAATAAGACGAAGAAGTTATGCAAAAATTAATTTAGTTGATTCAATAAATGATTAGAACTTTAGTGTAATATGTAAATCTCAACAATTAAATAAAACAATTATAAAAATAAAAGAAAATAATACATGTATATAAATTTCATATAGAGTAGTGCGATCGTAAAACGAATGCAGCAGATATCAATGAGAATATTGCAATAGCATTAGGCCTAATATTTACAGAAGACGCCCGTATATCGGTTATTGATGGGTCAAACCTCACCATACCACCTGCAAATTGAAAGAATATTATTATAATTCATAAGCTGTTCATTTTCTCAACTCTATACGAAGAAACGAAATTAAAAAAAAACCAGAATACAAGTAAAAAATATTGCTACTAATAATAAGCCAAGCCTCTGTGACAGTTTGGTATATGTGTGGGGCAGATAGGGCCACTTTGTGAATCTACATGTATTCACTTTTCTTCCCGCCACAAAATCACGTGACTGCGAGTGCCAGCTGCCATGTGCATACATTTGCCGGTAACTAAACGGATATATAGAATATGCTACGTACTGAACAGATATGTAGAATATGCTACGTACTGAACAGATATGTAGAATATGCTACGTACTGAACATATATGTATATTACTGCACGCTTGTTCATAGAAGTACAGTGTTATTGCTGTTCCATATTTACAAATACGCATCTCATTGACGTAACATGACGTACACGACGTTCGCCTCAACCATGACACCGGAACTATTTAAACTAGAATGCACTCAGAGAGATGCCAACGTGCGCAAAAATGTAATAAACAAAAATTTAAAAAATAATTTCACTGTATTTTACTTAATTAATTTAATTTAATTTAATGTTAGCAAAAAAAGACAATTACCATTTCTCATTTCATCACAGATAAAAGGCAAATTACTATATTAATCATTTAACTAATTAAAACCAATTCCATGTTGCCGAAAGGATGAGACTTTAATATCGATTACATTTTTTTCAGCGGCATATTTTGATTTTCATTTTCCGATAGTCAAAGTTGACCAAAGGAGCAATTATTAGAAATAATTAATACCATTTGTGTAAATATTGATAGCAGCCAATATGCAACAATAAATATAAATAATTAATCAATAATCAATCAATAACTATCATTTTATGTAATAATAAACTCTTCAAACGGTGTTTGTGTCAACAAATGCGTTTTGTTTTGTGTTACGTCATTCGTCGTATTTGACCCGGAACTCGGCTGAAGGTTAGGCTATTCAGCCTATTGCGTCGAATTACGAAATCGCGTTTTGAATGTCTCTCTTTTCCCGCACGATAAAAAGAGGTTTTCGCACGAACCAAAAATGATAAAACTTCCCAATTATAAGTAAAAATACCCAAATGAAGGAGTCTGTGTAGGTCCCGAAGGAGTCTATAGACTCTTTGATATAGAGTTCTGATGGAGAAAATGTAGGTCGATCTATTTTTGTCATAACTCTGACGTAATTTGACCTGGGAGAAAAAATCGAAATCGAGGCTCACTACGAGCATGCCAGTTTTAAATATAGAAACAAGGAATCCCGACAAATGGCGATATCGGCGACAAACAAATAATCGAAAACAACACTTAAAATAAACATATCAAAAACGCGGCACAGTAAAAATGTCAGAACGCCACGAGGTTTTACGTCGTTTTTGGTGACGTCATGGAGTGAAACGGAGTAGGGTGACACCAACCTACGAATCTGTCTGATCGCCCTACTGTTGCGCGAGCGCACGTAATAATAGCATCATCACACATGACAAAACACGCCCTGTACGCATGCGCCTAAATAAACCTTCTAAGTCTGTATTTTTAATGCACGGATTCTAGGGCGGGGACATGTAATAAACACAGAACGACACGTGTGTTAATGTATCGGTTGATACGGAATTTGTGCCTACACGGAAGGATATAACTCGAGGCTGCGCATCTCGTTCTTTCATTCCGAAGTAGCACTCGTGCCGTATCAACAAACCCATTAATACACTCGAGTTGTTCTCTGTATTTATTATACGTTTGTTCCTGGAATTAGTGTGCTTGCTGTTCCATATTTACACATTCGTATGGAACACGTGTTCCATACGCATCCCTTTGACGTCACGCAGCACAAATGACATTCCCATTAACTATGAAACCGGGACTATAAAATAAAAAAATGACACATACACATGACAAAACAAGCCTTGTGTGTGCCTGAATTAACCTTGTAAGTCTGTTTTTTTTATTTTCCGGATTCCAGGACGTGTGGTGTGTAATAAACACAGAACGACACGTGTGCTAATTGTTTTTCGATACGGCACTTGGGCCACGCGGAAGAATCGAGTTCTCTTTCTATCTTTCTGCGCTGGCACTCGTGTCGTAACAACAAACTCATTAACAAATTCGTGTCGTTCTTTGTGCCTACGTTTGGAGGGAATATAAATCCATTGGCACCTGAAGTTGTGCCACGAGGAAGGATAGAGTTCTCGTTTTGTCGTGTCCTTCTGAGTATATATATTTGGTATCTGATCTATAATCGGTCGATAAGCCCCTCATAACCCTTTACTCAACAAAACGGCCAAAAACGACCAAATAAAGCTTCAATAGCCTAAAATATCTTCGGTCTGTCTCACTAACACCATACAAATATGGATATAATTGGAACCGGTTCATTGGCCACATTGTGATGGTTACAGTTATGCCCTGTGCCAATGCATTCTCTTATATATGCGAGTCGACCATAGGTCGCCTCGCATATATAAAAGAATGCATTGGCATAAAAAAAATCTTTTTTTAACACATTTTACCATTTTTTCTTACATTCTTTAACAATTTTATAATCTTTTCTTACATTTTTAAACAATTTTTATAATATTGTTTTACATTCTTTGACAATTTTATCATTTTTAATATGTGTTAAGCCAATGCATTCTCTTATATATGCGAGGCGACCTATGGTCGACTCGCATATATAAGAGAATGCATTGGCACAGGGCCGTTCTGTTGGGTAAAGGGTTAACAATTGAATTGTTCATATAATGTGGACTATAAGATTGCAGGCTTTATGCCCCACCACTGATTACAGAAACAACTGGGATTTGTTATGTGGATTTCGTTTATAGATAAAACAATCTATCGCACTGTTGACGATTTTTCCCATCGAATTGCGAATTGTTCATTTGTGGAACATGATATGGCAGGTCCTACGCCTCACAATTGCAGGGGCATAGGAAGCTATATTTATTGGGGGGGGGTATCATGGGGCGTATAAAAGAAGTTTGTATATGAGGGGCCACATTCGATAATCTTTATAATGGTACCCCCAACCGCTAATTTCCCATATATAGTATACTATATATTTTATGTCAAACTGTACAGAGAATGTGACTGGTTAGGTTGAATAAATAAGAAATACAGTTTAAGTGTTGACCATTTTCTGGAATTTTTTTGGGGGGTATTTACCCCCCCCCCCTTACCCCCCGGTTCCTACGCCCCTGCACAATTGACTACAGAAACAACTGGGATTTGTTATGTTGACTTAGTTTAGAGATAGAACATGCACTCTGTTTCACTATTGGGTGATATTTTCCCCATCACATGCAGGTACTCCGTGTTATTGTCTGTTGATTGTTGAAGTCGGACGTGACCCAACCTAACAACTATCTCACCCAGCGACCCAATCTAACAACTATCTTACCCAGCGACCCAATCTAACAACTATCTTACACAGCGACCCAATCTAACAACTATCTTACCCAGCGACCCGATATCAATATCTTACCCTGCGACCCAATTTAACAACTATCTTGCCCAGCGACCCAGTCTAACAACTATCTTATCCAGCGAACCAAACCCAAATTCACCGAATCTAAAAACTATCTTACCCAGCGACCCGATCTAACAACTATCTTACACAGCGACCCAATCTAACAACTATCTTACCCAGCGACATAAACTAACAACTATCTTACACAGCGACCCAATCTAACAGGTATCTTACCCAGCGACCCAAATCTAACAACTACCTAACCCAGCGACCCAATATAACAAATATCTTACCCAGCGGCCTAATCTAACAACTATCTTACCCAGCGACCCAGTCTAACAACTATCTTATCCAGCGACCCGATCTAACAACTATCTTACCCAGCGACCTAAACTAACAACTATCTTACCCAGCGACCCAATCTAAAAACTATCTTACTCAGCGACCCAATATAACAACTATCTTATCCAGCGACCCAAACCCAAATTTACCCAAATCTAACAACTATCTTACCCAGCGACCCAATCTAACAACTATCTTACCCAGCGACCCAATCTAACAACAATCTTACCCAGCGACCCAAACCCAAATTCACCCAAATATAACAACTATCTTACCCAGCGACCCATTCTAACAACTATCTTACCCAGCGACCCAATCTAACAACAATCTTACCCAGCTACCCAAACCCAAATTCACCCAAATCTAACAACTATCTTACACAGCGACCCAATCTAACAACTATCTTACCCAGCGACCCAATCTAACAACAATCTTACCCAGCGACCCAAACCCAAATTCACCCAAATCTAACAACTATCTTACCCAGCGACCCATTCTAACAACTATCTTACCCAGCGACCCAATCTAACAACAATCTTACCCAGCGACCCAAACCCAAATTCACCGAATCTAACAACTATCTTACCCAGCGACCCATTCTAACAACTATCTTACCCAGCGACCCAATTTAACAACAATCTTACCCAGCGACCCAAACCCAAATTCACCGAATCTAACAACTATCTTACCCAGCGACCCAATCTAACAACTATCTTATCCAGCGACCCGATCTAACAACTATCTTACCCAGCTACCCAATATAACAACTAACTTACCCAGTGACCCAATCTAACAACTATCTTATACCATGCGACCCAAATTAACTGTCTTACCCAGCGACCCAGTCTAACAACAGTTTCTATCTTACACAGCGACCCAATCTAACAACTATCTTACCCAGCGACACAGTCGAACAACTAACTTAGCCAGCGACCCAATCTAACAACTATCTTATACCCTGCGACCCAATCTAAAAACTATCTTACCCAGCTACGCAATCTAACAACTATCTTACCCAGCGACCCAATCTAACAACTATCTTACCTATATATAACGACCCAATCTAACAACTATCTTATCCAGCGACCCAGTCTAACAACTATATGACCCAGCGACCCAATGTAACAACTATCTTACCCAGCGACCCAATCTAACAACTATCTTATCCAGCGACCCAATCTAACAACTATCTTACCCAGCGTGAAGTAAATTGTAGGAGACATGGTTCCTTTGCCGCCTCGATTCCACCCAGACACGCGGACCTCATAGAGCTCATCCTTCTCAATGTTTCTAATAACCGTCTCAAACACCTTGCCGAGGTAAATCTCTCGGGCAATTACCAGATCCTCATTAGCTTTCATGTAAGTAATCTGTCGAATAAGCATGTAGTAAACAGTTAGTCCATTGATCAGTATGTGGGTTGTCTCGTAGAGTTTGGAAAGTATACACTAGAATGGTAATGGCTGAATACATTAGTTATTTATTTATTATATTTAAAACACTGAGACGTGCCCATTCTCGATTTGAGAATGAACTCTTCGTCGTTTGTTATCGTTGCTTCCAAACATAATATTTGTTGAAGTTGTCATTTAACGGCGCACTAAATTTTCGAATGACCAGATTACATTATACACAACATATCCCATAATATATACATTTGGAAGAGGAACCAAAAATATACATATTCCACCAGAATACGGACCAGCATGGGGCCTTGGAGCGTCCACCAAGTGATAGAGATTCTCAGATTCATTCCAAGGATCCCCCTTGTCAACCCACAATGCATCAGAATTCAAACTAAGAGATATAGATATTCCCCTTCCATTGGATCAAAATTAATTAATTAACACACCTCAGTACCTCGACAACAACAATGTTCCCGGTTTATTCGACCGAATCAGTTGATAATACAATGTTTTGGAGCTTCCTCTTTCAAATGGTACGGAATATGTTGTATATAATGTGATCTGGTGGTTCGAAAATTAAGTGGGCCTTTAATGTAAGCTGTACAGTACAAATTTCTTTAGGCGTGATTTTATCAAATATAAAATATATACTAAGTATATCTCTTCTAATCAAGTTTTTTTTTATAGATTCCGATAAAATAATAAATATGATTTTAATTGAAGCTATCAATTAATATCGTTTTTATTTATAATTTGTTCATATAATACCTATGCCCTACCAATAGCGGGACATGAATGGGCTATTTTAAGAAAAGAAGAAAAACAGAAACGAATATGCAGAGCACCCTCCATAAAGGCAAATGTCCAAGAGATAGTTTGCCGCTAAAGGTCTGCTCCATCGGAAATGAGCCACTTTACTGTACTTTCATAGACCAATAATATACATCTTCAGTTCTATATATCAGTGTTTTATTTTAAAAAAAACCATGCTGTTAGTATCAGACTGAAGTCAGTCTTGAAATCGGGTTTTATAATACAAAAATATGGTGTAGTAATTATGGTCCGGAAGAGATAACATTTCTACAACGAATACTTTGTATATAAGGATTAACTGTCATGTGGACTGTTTTTATGGAGATGTAACCGTGAGGTAGGCCTAAGTGGTCATAACTTGTGTAAAACCCGAAGGGATTTACATACAAAGTTATGACCACTTACCTCATGGTTAAATCTCCATAAAAACAGTCCACATGACAGTTAATCCTTATATTTATATACATTTAGCGAAAAAGCCACTTTGTAAATGTATTTAAATCGAAAAGTGTATCGTGACAAAACCAGCCCAAAATATCCCATAGCACCCTTGGCAAAAGTTAACAGGAACAATTTCTTTATATTGAAACCTGAAGATTTAATTTAAGTCAATCCTGTGCGAGTCCAAATGCGCCCAAAACATTACGCGTTTTTCTTTCCGGTATCGATGACGTATCGATGTAATTATGGGGTTGCAGTTATGAGCTATTGTGCGTTCATCGAGAAATAACTGCAACAAGTCACGTGGGCGCCGACCAATCGGAATGCTGGATTTAGTGATAATCACACTTAGTATGTAAATATATATATTTGATCTCATTTTTGTATGCCAAAGCTGTGAGAGCAGCGACGAAGATAAGATACACACCTTGTATCCCCGGAGTGGCTCCTCTCGAACTGTCGTCGTTACACCCTGCCACGTGATCAATACCGAATCTACACCATGCGACCACACTGTCACGTATTTGGGGAAGGTTTGTGGAGCTTAGAGGAAACAAAAACATAAAATAATATCAATAATAAATAATGCCAACGATTACCACATGTGCCAAAAGTGTAGGGGTGATAGGAAGACAGTCAGTCATGACTATATGTGACCCGCCATATAAAATCCAGTCGTAAGTCGGGATTTTTTTTACCCGGTGCCAATGCATTCTCTTATATATGCGAGTCGACCATAGGTCGCCTCGCATATATAAGAGAATGCATTGGCCTAACAATTTTTTATCATTTTTTTTAAATAAATGTTTCTTACAATTTTTAGGACATAAAATAAAAAACATCCATTACCCTGCAGGGAGCCCCTCATATATATAGAAGCATATAGAAGAGTGTCGTCTGCTCATGTTTGTCTGGCGCTCTGTATGGGTGAAATTATAAAATTGTTAAAGAATACAAGAACAAATTATTAAAATTGTAAAAAATTGTTAGGCCAATGCATTCTCTTATATATGCGAGGCGACCTATCGTCGACTCGCATATATAAGAGAATGCATTGGCACAGGGTAAAAAAAATCACAACTTACGACTGGATTTGATATGGCGGGTCACTATATCACTCCAATATACATATATAGTCTGCTATATTAATTTGTAATTGTACTTTCCATGTATGTATATTGTAAATAAATTATCCTATATCCTATCCTGTCCTGTAGCGTAGAATAAGTAGGATGCCAGAGCCAGGGATGTGGCTAGAGGGTCTCCGCTGGGGGGGGGGGGGGTGTTCCTTGGGAATTTCCAACTGCACCCCCCCCCCCCCTTGAGTCGGAATCACACCAACATAATTCCATTTGCACCCCCCCTTGAGTCGCAATAATTCCATTTGCACCCCCCCCTTGAGTCGCAATAATTCCATTTGCACCCCCCCCTTGTACCTCATGCTCAGGCCTAATTTCCTATATATTCAATAAGCCATGCTTCTATTTTCCCAGTATGAGAACATTAAGATATTTTAACCTGAAAATTGCCCCCAAAAAAAACAACTAGTGATCTAATTCCAGACAAATGCACACAGCTACCGACAACAGACCATGAAACACTGGGCCGACCATGGTTGTTTGGCCCGGTGTGAAATGTTTTTGAAAACTATATACAAGAAAATCGCAAATCCTAGCATCTAGACTGGCCTCAACTGAAGTTTTCCTAGTGGAAAATTCTTCAACTGATGACCATTTATGTCTACAAGATTGACCAAATGTAGTAAAATATTGTTTTGCTAAACTAATTAGCAGTTTTGTATTGGCCATGTGGATGGGGCAATGACACACCGGGCCGACCATGGTTCGGCCCGGTGTGTGAAAATTTTGAAATCTGAACAAGAAAATCGCAAAATCCTAACATCTAGACTAACCTCAAGCCTTCCTTCCTACTGTTGGAAATTTCAAACCCTACACCCCACTTAGTTGGAAAATTTCCAACTGATGACAATTCCAATGACAATGTTGACCAATTGTATGACAATATTGTTTTCTTAAATTAACTAGAAGTTTTTGACTGGCCACGGGGGAGGGACCAGGACACAAGCTTTCCAAATGTTGGAAATTTCCAACCTGACACCCCCCCCTAAGGTTGGAAAATTTCCAACTGATGTCCATTTCTGTCAAAATTTTTAACCAAAAATAGGAACATATGCAAAAATTGGTCGAAAAACAATAAATTCCCCCCAATAAATTGTTTTATAATCAAACTACAAGAACATTTTCAACCAATTGTTGGTGTGAAATTTCGTTGTGGCAGGTATGAAATTTCCAACTATTGAAAATATAGCTCTCTGCTGGGGGGGTGAGACACCCCCCCCCCCACACCCCCCCCTCTAGCCACATCCCTGGCCAGAGCACGAATCAGTGGCATTATTAATTGACAAGCTTAGAGGCCCACTTAAGTTTTGAATGCCCAGATTACATTATTCCATATTATATACCATTTGGAAGAGGAACCAAAATAATATATATAATATTCCACCAGAACACGAAGCAGCTGTGGCCAAGGACTGTCCACCAAGTGATAGAGATTCATTCCAAGACTCCCCCTTCTCAACACAGAATGCATCAAAATTCAAACTAAGAGATAGAGTTATTTCCCTTCCACTGAGTATAATAGACTTTATAGTACAGTCCGGATCAAAATTAAATGCAGGAAACACCTTGGTACCTCGACAAAAACAACATGTTCCCAGTTTATTCGACCGGACCAGTTAATAATACAATGTTTTGGAGCTTCCTCTTTCAAATGGTATGTAACATGGAATATGTTGTATATAATGTGATCTGGTGAATCGAAAATTAAGTGGGCCTTTAATAACAATATCCTATAATCTCATGTCAAACAGGATATTTTTGCAACCACCTAAGCGTGACTTTGTAAAACTCTGGTATAGGTTACCCACAACTAATTATTTTCCATAGGCGACAGTGTTAACTAAAAGTCCCGTCGGCCATGGCTTTGACCTAGTTGAGCTTCTAGTGGTCAATTTTCCCTTAGAACGTCATCCTCTGCACCAGTATGTGACAACAAACGCGCCCTTTTCGGTATTTTTTTCAAACGATAATCTTGCATTTCCACAACTACCCCATTTACTGCAAAAAAAATCAGCAGCATAAAAATACCCAGACCCCTTCCGTAACTTCTGGACGGCACCAGACTCTTCCTGGACATCTAAACATACACGATCGCCATATTTACGTAGGCTATGATTTTCTGTTCCCGATTAGGGATATTTCCCTCAGTGATAATCAACCAATCAGCAGCCAGAATTTTTTTTTATGCTGACTCGAGTTTCCCTACACAAATTCAAGAAAAGTAACTCTATATAATTAGTTGTTTGTAACCTATATTTGAAAAGAAAATTGAAGTTTGATCGTGTAAACCGCGCCAATTTTACAAAAAAAGCTTTACCGTGATACAATAGAAATATAGGAGTTATTGGACATCCTATTATCTCCCAGCGGTCATTTAACCCACATACCCCGTTTTAAAATTAACAATTTTTTTGGGGTAAGAAATAACACCAGTAATAGAATCCTGATAAATCTGGAAGCGCAGTTTAGTAGAAAAGATACTAATGTCTCATGTTAGGCTTGTCATAGACATATATACTGCACAGTGTCGCATGTCCCATGTCCATCCACTCACTAGTGGGGATATTATGACCACAAATGTGACCACACCCCAAATTCAGGGTTTTTCATCATAATTTAATTTGTAAAAACCGACTCGCGTGCATAACGCACACGATAGAAAGTAATATGTATAAGTTTTGAAAACTAGTCACGTACATCTACCATACGTTTTAAGGAATTTATCTAATTTTGAACAATACAATGTTTAATTGCATTTGAAATAGACCCCCCCCCCCCCTCAAAATTTCACCATCCGATGATGGTTTGGTTCAATGATAGGCGGATGTCCCTTTAAATTTCAGTACTTTTCAGGAGTTTGAGTCGAATTTCTATCAGAGAAACTTCCATCACCTCGACCGTGCTATTTTGAACATTAAAGGTCCACCCATATGCACAAAATGGATGATTTTCAGAAAATTTCGCCTCCGGAAAAAGTTGAAGTTCCGGCGACAGAGGGTTAATAAATGTCTCGCATAATCTGAAAATGGGTCTGTAGGGCGTGAAAATATAATAACTCAACAAAACGAGTGAGTCTTTGTTTATCAGTGTTCCTAAATTCGCTGCCCTGAACGATATTTGAAAAATGTGATTTTTTTGCCTATAGGTTACCCACAACTAATTATTTTCCATAGGCGACAGTGTTAACTAAAAGTCCCGTCGGCCATGGCTTTGACCTAGTTGAGCTTCTAGTGGTCAATTTTCCCTTAGAACGTCATCCTCTGCACCAGTATGTGACAACAAACGCGCCCTTTTCGGTATTTTTTTCAAACGATAATCTTGCATTTCCACAACTACCCCATTTACTGCAAAAAAATCAGCAGCATAAAAATACCCAGACCCCTTCCGTAACTTCTGGACGGCACCAGACTCTTCCTGGACATCTAAACATACACGATCGCCATATTTACGTAGGCTATGATTTTCTGTTCCCGATTAGGGATATTTCCCTCAGTGATAATCAACCAATCAGCAGCCAGAATTTTTTTTTATGCTGACTCGAGTTTCCCTACACAAATTCAAGAAAAGTAACTCTATATAATTAGTTGTTTGTAACCTATATTTGAAAAGAAAATTGAAGTTTGATCGTGTAAACCGCGCCAATTTTACAAAAAAAGCTTTACCGTGATACAATAGAAATATAGGAGTTATTGGACATCCTATTATCTCCCAGCGGTCATTTAACCCACATACCCCGTTTTAAAATTAACAATTTTTTTGGGGTAAGAAATAACACCAGTAATAGAATCCTGATAAATCTGGAAGCGCAGTTTAGTAGAAAAGATACTAATGTCTCATGTTAGGCTTGTCATAGACATATATACTGCACAGTGTCGCATGTCCCATGTCCATCCACTCACTAGTGGGGATATTATGACCACAAATGTGACCACACCCCAAATTCAGGGTTTTTCATCATAATTTAATTTGTAAAAACCGACTCGCGTGCATAACGCACACGATAGAAAGTAATATGTATAAGTTTTGAAAACTAGTCACGTACATCTACCATACGTTTTAAGGAATTTATCTAATTTTGAACAATACAATGTTTAATTGCATTTGAAATAGACCCCCCCCCCCCTCAAAATTTCACCATCCGATGATGGTTTGGTTCAATGATAGGCGGATGTCCCTTTAAATTTCAGTACTTTTCAGGAGTTTGAGTCGAATTTCTATCAGAGAAACTTCCATCACCTCGACCGTGCTATTTTGAACATTAAAGGTCCACCCATATGCACAAAATGGATGATTTTCAGAAAATTTCGCCTCCGGAAAAAGTTGAAGTTCCGGCGACAGAGGGTTAATAAATGTCTCGCATAATCTGAAAATGGGTCTGTAGGGCGTGAAAATATAATAACTCAACAAAACGAGTGAGTCTTTGTTTATCAGTGTTCCTAAATTCGCTGCCCTGAACGATATTTGAAAAATGTGATTTTTTTGCCTATAGGTTACCCACAACTAATTATTTTCCATAGGCGACAGTGTTAACTAAAAGTCCCGTCGGCCATGGCTTTGACCTAGTTGAGCTTCTAGTGGTCAATTTTCCCTTAGAACGTCATCCTCTGCACCAGTATGTGACAACAAACGCGCCCTTTTCGGTATTTTTTTCAAACGATAATCTTGCATTTCCACAACTACCCCATTTACTGCAAAAAAATCAGCAGCATAAAAATACCCAGACCCCTTCCGTAACTTCTGGACGGCACCAGACTCTTCCTGGACATCTAAACATACACGATCGCCATATTTACGTAGGCTATGATTTTCTGTTCCCGATTAGGGATATTTCCCTCAGTGATAATCAACCAATCAGCAGCCAGAATTTTTTTTTATGCTGACTCGAGTTTCCCTACACAAATTCAAGAAAAGTAACTCTATATAATTAGTTGTTTGTAACCTATAAGCATGTGTCACTGAGTCGCGGCCATATTGGATCCATCCAACCCGGTTCCGCTGTTTTATTGCTACATGTCAAAGTTCTGGATTAGCATTCCATATATAAATTCATGAATATTCAAAAGTTCCATATTTGTAACGCTACTCCAGAACTGTGACCTGTAGCACTAAAACAACGGAACGGGGCTGGATGGATCCAATATGGCAGCGACTCGGTGACAAAGCTTATTGGAAAAAAATATCCTGATAAATTACTGGATATATAGATACAAACGAATGAATTAATTAGGAATTCGAGTTTATAACTTACCATATGACCACACTTCAATCATATACGTCTCACTCCTGGGTCCTGCGCCAGCGGAGTTGAACACCTGCACATCGGTGTAGTATTTACGACCCGGTTTGAGCCCTATCATCATTGCTTCAGTTAGATTAGAACCATAACAATTCACTCCGTTACTCGGAACAGTTTCTGTCTTTGCGTCCCAGTAGTTAACCTTGGGAAAAATACCAACAAAAACACATACTACAGGATTTTATAACCTCATGATCTGGATCAAGCCATGAATCTCTATTATGGCTAAAGCCCGTATATAGAGATCATATTCCACCAGTACACCTGGGAACTTTTTGAAGTTTTGACAGGGAACCTTGTGCAGTCGAAACAATAACGCGGGGAATATATTTCTTATTAACGCCACCGGTGTATATTGTTGGCCAAATTATAGAAATCCATGGTCCTATGTATAGGAATCACGGAACTACATGTAAATGGTTTCCCATAGGCGACAGTGTTAACGTTTTGGCCAAATTCACTGAATTGAAGCCTGCAGGCCATATCAGTGATGTTTACCCGGCTAGATTGACACCAGTTGGTCACGAAAATGGACGAAAAATCATAGGTCATGTGTTTACTTTTTAAAATAAATCCCCAAGTGTACGACAGGGCTATCCCACAGCCAAATTTGATCTGGACAAATCCAGAACTACAGCAGCTAGTTAAATAAATTTCCCGCTCACAAAAATCCATTCCCCCATTCATTCACCAGTTTAAATTATTTAGATATGATGTACAAATCAAATAAACGCGATGTCATCCTTTAATAACGTGTCGCATGTATCAGGTGAAGGGCATTCTTCAGTTACCTTCACCTTTAGCATTCCACGGTGTACTCGTTCCCCGACTCTAGAACACATTTAGCTCCCTGATTCCTATAGGTTTTATAAATAGATAATTGGTTTTTCAGGTTATTTTGGGACGCGTTAAAGTTGTACTGCGACCTCGAGTCCGGTAAAAGCTGTAGTTGGAATGTCCAAGTTCGTGAAAGTTCTATTGACTATGCCGATGATTTGAGAAGCTTTATTGTTTTAGGATATTGTAGAAAAGCTAATCTGGCCGTGTCAAATTGAGCTATAGCAATGGGATATCTAGCAGGACAACACATTTCGGGTTTTCGTGGGGTGTGTATTCGCTGGATGTCTTATAGTTGCAGTATATAACTACATGTATTATTTAACGGAATTCTGAGGCGGTGCATTCATGTAACAAATATATTTTATATTATATTTTATATTTATGGCTAATACTATATATGATCTTGGTGGCGTTACCATTTCTGACTATGGTTTTCTTGGTTATTATGTTCCTTAATAATGTACTTCACTGAAGGTGAAGGTCCAAACTCGAAATTTCACGATTTTCTAAGTGACTTTGTGGGCGATTTTGCTTCGCGTCGCTTACAATTATGGAATTTCTCCTGGGTAATTAATTCAATGTTTATTGCGATATCGGCTCAGAAAGGTCACAGAAAAGCATGCAATTTCGAGTTGGGACATTCATGGCATGATCCACTCGTGATTTTGATTTCAGCTGAATTAAACTGAATTATTAGCTAGCGGAGACCGCAACAGAACCCAAGGGTTACATCCATTTATATACCTATAGATATTTTAAACACTCTACCCCCCCCCCTTGACGTACTATCCAATTTGTTTTACCCTGTGCCAATGCATTCTCTTATATATGCGAGTCCACCATAGGTCGCCTCGCATATATAAGAGAATGCATTGGCCTAACAATTTTTTACAATTTTTATAATTTGTTCTTGTATTCTTTAACATTTTTATATTTCACCCATACAGAGCTCCAGACAAACACGAGCAGACGACACTCTTCTGTATGCTTCTATAATGTGTGGGGCTCCATGCAGGGTAATGGATGTTTTTTATTTTATGTCCTAAATAGTTCATTGTTTTAGAGGCTCATTTAATTTAGTCCCCGATTATTTCTATACAGAATCACTGTTATTGACTATTGTTGGCATGAAACAAAACCAACAATATATATATATTCACCAGGCCCAGATTAAGAAGTGTCCACCAAGGGAGAGGATTATCAGATTCACCCAATACTTCCCAACTGTTAACCCAGAATGCATCATAATTCAAACTAAGAGATATAGTTATTCCACTTCCATTGAGAATGATAGACTTTGCAGTACAGTCCGGATAAAAATTAAGCACATAACATACATCGGTACAACAGGTTATTCGACCGGATAAGGTGATAATACAATGTTTTGGAGCTTCCTTTTACAAATGGTATATATTATGGAATATGTTGTTTAATGTGAAATGTAGATTCGAAAATTAAGTGGGCCTTTAATGGGATGTTCATTAAAGGTTACATTGATGTAAATAGGGTACGGAGTGACATCTAGCGGATGCGGGAGGAATATATAGGAGAGAATAAAATAGACACTGGGTCCTGATTGGTCAATAGCCTTGTGTGCTTTTCGCATAAAAAAATCATCACACCTCTTCCCTATGATTTCCCATAGATAAAATAACCATTGGCACAGGAATTAACCCTTTGTAGTGAAGTTTGAATTTTTTGGTGTGGTCTAAAATATGACAGTATTTTTTATCCGGTTCTGACACTAGTACACAAGATTTAAAGGCGAATTCCCTGCTAGACAGACATGATTTTTTTGTGTAAAAAGTTTCCCAAAATGTCAATTTTTCAGATTTAAAGAAAATTTTGGACCCAACATTTATATTGCCAACAGTATACGCTAAAACGTTAACACTGAGGCCTATGGAAAACATTTACACCAGTGTAACATAAAACAGGATCGTTTTGTGTTTGCACACGAATCCAGGTTTCTTTCCAGACACGAGGAGTAACTCTGAAGCTCATAAATCGACTCTTGTCACTATTCCAGCTTAGGATGGATAACTCTATGCACATAAAAATAATGGATTCTTCCTCCCGACGCTGTGTATGATCTCACATACCTGTGTATGATCTGCGGCGGTATGCAATACAACTTTTTAATACTTCTGGTAAACATATATATTGCTAATTTTACCATTTATATTGTTGTTTATTAGTCCTATATATATGTACCGCATATTACAACAAAGTGATATTTAAAGTAACACGTACACCGTGCCTCTATAAATCAGATACATTCATATTTACATAGCCCGCGGGTGTTACACTGAATAATGTTCGGTGATTTGTCAACTGCCGATTGGGTCATGCGTTTCATATCCCAATAAAAGACACAATACAGGGACGTGTCTAGTGGTCCCCGTTTGTGGTGGGGGGGGGGTGTCCACATTGAAATTTCCAACTGGCCCCATTGAAACAGACCACATTTTACCCCCATGTTCGCATAATCCTATATACAACCCTCCCGATTGGGTTGAATATTCCAACTGTTACCTCACTCAAGCTTTCCAACTGTTGGGAATTTTCAACCAGTAACCCCCTTAGGGAAATTTCCAACTAATGCTTTTTTTTTCTTTCTTTTTTTTGTTGTTTTTTTGTTTTGTTTTTGTTTTGTTTTGTTTGTTTTGTTTTGTTGTTTTAGTTTTGTGATACCCATAATATATGAGCAGGTGGATGCACGCACCCCGGTCCCACATATAGAGGCACCCCTGTCTTGAACTTCGATAGTGGAAACTTCACTAGTGACTTCCAGAGCAGTCTACCTTGCGGCACCTGTTGGCCGGCGGTCACCGAACATGCGGCCCCGGCCTGCACTCTGTGTTAGAAAACCCAAACACTAGATTATAGTTTTTCCAGTTGATACTTAACTTAAGCCACCACACATAAACCAAGACCGAATGATGGATGGACAGACGGACGGACAGATCCAAACCATAATGCGCACGCTCCGCTAGAAATTTGGGGTATATTCTATGATTATATATTGATTTTGATATGTAAATATATGTATGTCGCACGGGAGTTGGGGCGCCCGATAATATGTATATACTAGTATCCACTGGTAGTCAAACAATACACATCCATGTATTAGCATGCGTGTATATGGCCGCTTGGGTCCCAGATAATAATATTAACAATATGCTTAACACATGACATGTAAACCGCCAAACAACCGCCATTTGAATGAATGTGTTTGGTAATGTGGCTAAGTGGCCATGCATAAAATTTCCAACTGTTGAAAATTATGACCAAAGTTCGGGGGGATTAACACCCACCTCATGTCGCCACGTATGCTCCCTGACACCATAACACGAACAGGCGCATAGAAGCACACATTATACTTTATTATACCTCATATTAAAAGCCTATGTTAATTTCCCATAGGGTGTGATTTTACAATTTGCAATGTTTCCCGCCCATGAAACATTGCCGGTCACCTTTTTTTTGCAATGTTTACCGCTCCGACCGAAAGAGCCCGAACATGTTCACGGAAGCACCCGAACGAAATTTTATGACGTATTTTGACCGTGGCATTCAAACCGGAAACCCCAAATCGTCACGATTCAGACGACTTCCGCATTCTTCAAAGTAAACATCATGGATGCCGTTGTCAAATCGAAGCGATTCGCGGATGTTTCACCATGCTGACATGGTTATTCGGTATAATAAAAACAATGGTGACCTGGCTCGAGGGCAACATTGCGGATAGTCTCCACTTGGAACCAATGTCTCCCTCGGCTCCGCCTCGGGAGACATTGGTTCCTCGGGGAGACAATCCGCAATGTTGCCCTCGAGCCAGGTCACCATTTTTATAATGTTTAATTTGGGGTCTAAACAGTAATAGTAGCTTCAATATACCTGATATCCCATGACCTCGCCACCGACGGCCAGCCTGGAGTTCTCCATGGGCGTCCATGTTACTATCATCGCTGTAGAGTTATATGGGTAGGCCCGTACGTTCTGGACGGCTGTTGGTGGCACTACAAGTAAGAGAGACACAGTATTAACACGAAGAATAATTTCTGCAAACTGCAAATGTTGCGACGTAATTATAGCCTATAACTATAGCTGAACGACTGTTGGTGGGACTATACAAATAAGAGAAACACAATATTAACACGAAGGTAGGATTTCCAGTGAGATGTACAAAGGTTGCGACGAAACTATAACATATAACTATAGTTGAACGGCTGTTGGTGGCACTACCAATAAGAGAAACACAATATTAACACGAATGTATGATTTCCAGTGAGATGTACAAAGGTTGCGACGTAACTATAACCTATAACTATAGCTGAACGGCTGTTAGTGGCACTACCAATAAGAGAAACACATTATTAACACGAAGTTAGGATCTTCAGTGAGGTGTACACAGATTGCCATGTATATATCTTGTAACTATAGCCTATAACTGTAACTATAGGTTACAATACACCAAATACAAATTAGTAGTGTGATTTCCCCTGACACTACCAAGCTAGAATCAGCATACAAAAAATTATGGCAGCTGAATGGTCAATGATACATGGATGAAAAGTGCACGAAAAAATGCACAAATGTGTTTCCCGTCGAGAAACATCAATTGTAATACGACCCTGCCTAACTATGCTTAAAAGCCATGTCCTGATTGGCCAGTGGCCCGAGTTACCATGGCTATCTCGTTCCAGTTTTGTGGTACAATTCTACTTTTTCCAATTGTACCACGAAAAAAATCGGTTTATTCAGATCGCGCACGCGACTTTTCCCGTCTTTTCTAACTCCGCGCAAACGGGGCATCAACGGAGTACACCCGCACCCGTAATCCCTTTGAATTTTGCTACATCTTGACAATCTTGCGAATTTTCTAGCGATTTGTCGCTTGAAACCAGTTTGGTTGCCAATGAATATGGTCCAAATGATGTTATGGTATATTGATATATGTTACGACCAAAGAAAGTTACTTAATAAGTATATTAAATGACAAAATAAATCCATGGGGCCGGGCTGTGCATTCGTCGATTCGAATCTCGATCATATTCGATATTTCGGAATCAAGTTGAAAATGAAAGCGTTTGTTCACCAGTACAGAAGGGGAATAAGATTAGTTTAGTAAACTAGATCATTTAGATCGCTTTGTGTAAGGAAAATGGTCCATAGTCGATGATCATATTCATGTTGTCCCAACAACGTTCAAAACAGAAATGACCCAATCGTATTTCCTGTACAATTTAAATGAAACGCACGGGCGCCGCTGAAAACACATCGTTTTTTAGCCAATCACAACGATTATTTCTAGAAGAGGTGCCTCGAAAAGTCAACGGGGGAATTTCATAACAAGACAAGACATTACCAGAATACTCCATGCAAAGAAATCGAGTACGCCCAATACGAATTACACCACGAAATGTTTTCTCACCTGAGACCGAAAAAGCGCAACATTTCGTTGACTATTCATTCGAATTGTGACCATAAACTTTCAGTCGTATTACAAAAGAAATAAATACACGGTGTATCGGTGTGTATGGTCAAGTTGTACCACAAAAAACTGATTGTAGGACTCCGCTACGCGTCGTCCTACAATCAGTTTTTTGTGGTACAACTTGACCATACACACCTCTACACCGTGTATTTATTTCTTAAATATTACCACATGGTAAACGGTTATGGCTGTGCAAATAGCGAATAATTTTATGGGAGGTGTTTGTGTTTTTTTCGATGTCATTTTTTTCTCAATTTTAAGGGTAGTGTGACGTTTTGTCAAGCTGCAGTGTGATTTACCACGTTCACACGTACTTTTGTGCACATTTCTGTGTGTCTAAAAGGACGTTCTTTAATTTCAAATACTCGTGCAGGGTCAAAGCTTGCCTGCGAATACAGGCCAGCGGGATTTGTTAACACTGAGGCCTATGTAAATCATTTGGTGTATTGTAACCTGTACGGATGGTGTCGACAATACCAATAAGAGAAACCCAGTATTAACACGAAGGTAACATTTTCAGTGAGGTGTGCAAATGTTGCGATATACCTAGAGCATATAATTATAACTGAACGGCTGTTGGTGGCACTGCCAATAAGAGAAACACAATATTTACATGGAAGTAGCACTTCCAGTTAGATGTACAACGGTTGTGACATAAACATAGCATATAACTATAACTGAAATGGATGATGAAACCAATAAGAGATACATCATTAACACGACGGTAAGATTTCCAGCGAGATATATACACAGTTGCTACGTAACTATAGCTCGTAACTATAGCTTGTAACTATAACAAAATCCGCACGAAAAATACGAAGTTTGGACTTGAGGACCGGTGGGTGATGTATACATTGGATATTCACTCACATATCTCAGCAGAATAAATGATGCTGATTGAAGAGTTCTTTCCGAGTCCTAGTTGGTTATATGTTCCAACCATAGCGTCGTATTGCATGAAGTAGTTCTCCGCTCCGACAAGGGTCGCTAAATGGTTACTGTCCTTGTCCATCTTGATCTAAAATAAAATAAAAAATTGTAAGTTTAATTATGTATTCAAAAAATTATTATCTACTGAACTAATAGGTAAATATTCAGCTACATGTAAAATCAAATCATGCTACATTTGCGATAGATAATCGTCATATCACTTGCCTCAAGCAACCTACAAATTAGAATTATCACCTGAACATCCGCCCTTCCAGACAGCCATGTGTCATACACTGCGGCGTCAGTGAATTCTCAAATTTTCAAATTTTCAAACTATTATGTATGTTAAGGCAAATTATGTACGACTTTATGTTGTCATAAAAATCTACCTGATTGTCTGGTTTCCGCCGTCCACTCTGTTTAATTAAAAAACTACATTATATAGGGCCGTCGTGACCTCACAATATTATTCCGATTTAGTCTTTCTAACTTGTCCATCAAACCAAACATTATATAAGATATCTACTTTAAGTTCATAATTTATACCATTTTCAATTAAAATATCAATATAGTATATTTAACATTAACACCAACCAGCAAACCTGAAACTACATACGTCATCATATGTTCTTATTGTATTATTTATTCAGGGGCAGCAGGAAGACGGCCAGTAGGTCATGCTGCTCCTGTACAATACTATTAATTCTTATCATCAATGCTTTGTTATTAATTCTCAATTATTGTACAAATAAACATCTACATCTACATCTAAAAGAGTACAACGTCACGAGGATTGAAGAAGTCAGAAGTTAAAACCAGTTCAAATAATATTAGTTCACGATTTCATTTTGATTTTGGCATTCAATCATGACACAAATACACTCTCCCCGCAAGAGAAGAGTTCCAATGACCGGGAAAATAGTAGACATTTTTTGTTATCACTGGACCCGTGCTATAAATATAATTAACGGAAGTGAGGTTCCGGCTCACATTTCCGAGGCTATTCTTGCAAGTTGCAAAGCAAACCAACATGAATATGGCATGTACGGTGTCAGATTAAAGGCATAGAAGCGAAACCAAGAACCTATCCAGGCATGCATCATGTATGATTTTCGAAGTGCTGACGACAATGCACGGAATAGTTCTGTCAAGTTGAGTCATCTACAGCAAACACGGAAGCAGTATGATTGTATTCCATTGTTTTCTACTTTAGGAGATAATTTTGAGCACCATCTTACTCAGAATCATACTTGCTTACGTTCTATAATAAACAATTACTGATGGCACATGATTTATCAACACCCGAATCTACTATCATATGGCAGCATGAAGTTGTACATTATGGTTGGCGAGGTTTACTTCTGGGTGAGGTAGCCATATTGGCAGCCATCTTGCTTTTCTTGAAATACTCATATTCCGCACCCACTTTATGTTATACGGCACAACACCATAACATCTTTACGGTAAATATTTCATTTCACCTTCCTTGTTGCAGCATGTTGCTGGACTAAATTATACACCAGTGAAACATATATAATTACCTCTCTCCACAGTCCATCTGATTGGTGTGTCCTAAGACGATAATACACGACGTATCCGAATCCAGGTCCGCCATACATTTCCGGCGTCAGAGACTGAAGAATATAGAGAAGGATATGATACAAAATATTTTCATAATACAATATGTTAATACATTATAATATAAGTGAATTGATGTTCGTATAAGTATTGTGTGGAGTGCCGTGGCCCACAGATATTTGGCACAATGGACCTCGCCACCACAAAGCCATATATATAAGACTTATATATATGTCTTTAGGTTGGTGGGTCTATTGTTCCAAATACCTGTGCCGTGGCATATGACGGCCGCCTACCCGGCACCCCTGACTAACAGATTACAATCAATACTGGCTACATCAATTATTTTTCAGATTAAATTAATATTTAAATTGGATTTAGGTATAGATATAGATTCCAGCGAATAAACCGATATGTTTTAGATTTAGAGATTACATTAGTGACGTAGGTTCATAACTCTGAACGTCTTGAGCGACGGTTTAGAGATTACATTGGTGACGTAGGTTCCTGGCCCTGAACGTCTGAAGCGACGGTTTAGATATTACATTAGTGACGTAGGTTCATGGCCCCGAACGACTGAAGCGACGGTTTAAAGATTACATTACTGACGTAGGTTGGTGAACGTCTGAATCGACGGTTTAGAGATTACATTAGTGATGTAGGTTCCTGAACGTCTGAAGCGACGGTTTAGAGAATACATTAGTGACGTAGGTTCATGGTTCCTGAACGTCTGAATCGACGGTTTAGAGATTACAATAGTGACGTAGGTTCGTGGTTCCTGGACGTCTGAATCGACGGTTTAGAGATTACATTAGTGACGTATGTTTCTGAACGTCTGAAGCGACGGTTTAGATACTACATTATCGATGCAGGTTCCCGAACGTCTGAAACGACGGTTTAGATATTACATTAGTGATGTAGGTTCCCGAACGTCTGAAGCGACGGTTTAGAGAATACATTAGTGATGTAGGTTTCTAAACGTCTGAATCGACGGTTTAGAGATTACATTAGTAACGTAGGTTCATGACCTGAGCGTCTGAAGCTACGGTTTAGAGACTACAATATTGACGTAGGTTCCTGAACGTCCGAAGCGACGGTTGTATTTACATTAGTGACGTAGTTTACTGAACGTCTGGACGGTTTCGAGAATGCATTGGTGACGTAGGTTCCTGGCCCTCGGTTTAGATATTGTATTAGTGACCTATATGTTTATGGCCATGTTAATATCGATATTGGTGATGGTGATATACGGGAAGTAATTCAATGAGAGATGTTACCACGTGATCACGGTGCCGCATCGCTGGGAAGAATGATTATACGAAAATTGGTCTTTGATGATATGAGCGATTGCATGCAATGTCGAATAATCACCAATTCAAGGTATCGATATTTTGTGGTATGCCGAAAAGAATATCTTTGATTGAGGTGATGACCGGATTTTCCTGCATGATGCGAGATTGAAAATAAAATCCATGTTAGTGTCGATGTAGCAACATAAGTAAGTATGTTAGTAACAATAATTGTAGTTCCAATGAATCTGGTAGTGGTATAGCAGGAAATATAGCTTCGAATTCGCAAAGCCATCAGGCCCATAATAGGTCCTTCTCAGTATTGGGTAAGCGCCAGACAAGACCAAACAGGTTCAATTTCTCACAGCTAATGGTTTCCGCATGTGAGGTCTGAACACATCATGACCATTTCTATACTGAATGGATTCCCCCACTCTGTTATAAAACAATACACCTGGATGGTCTATTATTCAGTCTGAGAGATGTTCAGGTAATAAAAGCAGACGACAGATCATAAACTTGGAGAAGAATTATATTTAGTCCGGGAGCTGATATGGTACCCCTGCACCCCACGGGACTTAACTTCACCCCACTCATCAGTTTTCTTTCTTATTATGTCTCTCAACTTTTAAGCAATGTTAACACGAATAAAGTGGCCGTGTAATCACCAGGCAAGATGGCCGCCGTTTAAGTTTGATGCAATTTATAGAGCGAAAATATTGCCAAATGTATACACATGTGTATATGTTTGTGAAGCTAAGGCACAATTTCACCTTTATAGGGCAACATTGGAAATCCCCGTCAAAAGATGTCCACCGGAAGTATAAAATATGACTATTTTTCACTAATATCTTCTAGATCAGTTCTTGCTGTTTGAAACTGGTTGAGAATTGTTATTTTATTTTGCACTAGCAGATTAGCCCGCCACTGGCGGGATTGGTCCCATGGCTTTGGTCGATCCATTAATTTTTGTTTTTCAAGGTAACCCCGTACAGGCACGCCGACAGCATGCTATCATTTGCGGGTACCCGTTTCAAGGTCATGTTGGTGGACAAAATAACCCGACAAAAATATTCCCCGTCCCGAGTTGACCATACATAACAAATTTCACGTCGATGTCACAGCTGACGACCGATATATCGCCCAAGGTCATTTGTGGGTACCCGTTTCAAGGTCAATGTCACCTCAGGCGGACACACTGACCCGACGAGGCCCTAAGTACGAAATTTCGTCTCGATATTCCCAGTGTCCGAGACGGTCGATTGAGCCGTATTTATACTCGTGTATATAAACGCTCTTTAACAACGACACCGCAGATACGAACGCTCCTTAATCATTAACCCTTAGATAGCAAGTTTCAGCTCAATCGGTCGAGCCGTTTTCGAGTCTATAAAGGATATACACATATACGGAAGACTCAAAATATATGGTAGACTAGCCGATGAGCCCGACGTTGTCCGGGCTATTCAAAAACCAAATTTCAAGTCGATAGCTCCACCCGTTTCCGAGATCTCGTCTGCTCATTCGCGAAGCTGGCGTCGCACGGGCTCGGCGATCCGATAATATTCGTATCCGGGGCAAGATACATTCACTTACCAAATTTTCAAGTCGATAGCTCTACCCGTTTCCGAGATCAGGTCTGCGCATGCGCGAAGCTGGCGTCGCACGGGCTCGGCGATCAGATAAAATTCGTATCCGGGGCAAGATACATTCACATAGCAAATTTCAAGTCGATAGCTCCACCCGTTTCAGAGATCTCGTCTGCGCATGCGCGAAGCTGGCGTCGCACGGGCTCGGCGACCCGATAAAATTCGTATCCGGGGCAAGATACATTCACATAGCAAATTTCAAGTCGATAGCTCCACCCGTTTCCGAGATCTCGTCTGCGCATGCGCTGCACGGGCGTCGCACGAGCTCGCCAATACGACAACGACGACCGCCTGGTCAAACTACACACATGTACCAAGTTTCGTCCCGATCGGTCGAGAATCGTAGATTTGTATTAATGACAGACAGACAAACAAACAGACAGACAGACAGACAGAGGTCTTCAAAATATATATGAGATTTATCATGTTAACTCATCATTGTAGCAATGAAATGTCCCATTATTGGGGTCCCGACACTCAAAATTTCGATTTTTCATAATGCTGTATAAAATGTCACAAAAATCACATTGGGATTCTAGTCATATTTCAACAAGTGAGCATACGTGTGCAAAATATAAGTGAGTACATGTAATACCATTACCTATGAATAATCAAACTAAATGGAACAAAAATGGTGGCCGAATAATGGCATATATTTCCCGGGCATGCCCCGAAATCGCTTACTAGTTGTGGTTTATGAATAAAATCGACTAATCTGCCTTCTATACAATGAATACTAAAATTTATGAAGCACCTTGTTTAATTGTTACTATTGTAACCACTGACATTACCAGAAATATTGGATTTTTCTCTCACAAACTAGAATCCCAATATTGATTTTGAAGAAATTCTATACCGCATTCTGTAAGTTTTGAGGGAAGGGAAGGGGCTCGGATCCCAAGAATGGCATTTTTCATTGCTCCAATGATCAATTAACATAACAAAATACAAAATAGAATCACAATTTCTGCCAGTTTCAAACAGCAGAAACAGAATTAGAAGATATTAGTAAAAAATAGTAAATTTTTCCAATTCCGGTGGCCATTTTGACGTCTATCTTGGGCGGGTAGTTAACATTTCGAACTAAAAGGCGGTATTATGTCTTAGCCTTTACAAAAATATACACATTTGTATACATTTGACAAACTTTTTTCTCTATAATTTGCATCAAACTTACTTAGTGCCTCATCTGAAAAACGGCGGCCTTCTCGTCTGGTGTCTACACGGCCACTTTTTTCATTACATTGCTTAAAAGTTGAGGGACATAATAAGAAAGAACATGAGTGAGACGAAGTTATAAGTCCTGGGGGGTACCCTATCATATCCAGAACTAATTATTATGTAGGTATACCTGCCAGTCGATGGTGAGCAAACCGTAAGCGCCGCCGCCGCCTTCTACCTTTGATGGTGCCACGTGAGGAACATCTGCCAAAGTCTGCCGGATCTCCCCTGGGAAAAACGATGTTAGTGGTAAGTCCGCAGGTTTTAAATGGACCCCAAGGCACTCGTAATGGGTAAATGTGCAAAAACTATAAAACAAAATCTGTAAATACATCACAGCACAGCGGGCAAACGTCATCCAATTCATCCTACGGGAATTTCATTCTGCATGGATACATATGCTATGGGAGACATACACTCAGATTTAAGTTCCCAAATGGTGAATATTGTGATGTGCACCCATTGGGCACCTCCAGTGTGCAATGTGTCGTCTGAAAGTTTGGGGATATAGAGAAATTTAACTAAAATAGAATTTATTTTTGCGAAGAAGTATATAAATAAACAAAAAAACTTTTTTTCAAGAGAAGATGAGGCCTAAACCGAACGAGGTCCCCAGAGGGTGAACCTAGTGATGCTAGCCCGCTGTGCGGGGTACCATAACTAAATTCACCCTCTGAGGACCTCATTCTGTAAATGTCCGCACCATAGGCTCAGGCCTGGTTAGTGTATCTTGTTGGTATTAGCAGATCCGATTTTGATTTTAGAATAAATGTACGTTCAAAATATATCGTCTATTGCGCATCACGATTTTGTAGTATGTATGTATTTACAATGTATCTAAAACTCCAAACCAAGGATCGCCCCTCTCCCCTGCGACCCCCATCCGACCGGACCGTCTCTGACTATCCCTTCCAAGTTATTGTAACGACATTTTTGTACTCGATGGGTGGATTGTATTGCGTGTTGAATGCCCGTATCGTCTATTTTAGCTCGCATGCAATACAACTCTTTATCCTTTTCAGATAATTAAGGGTGGAGTCGCACGTTTTGCATAAATCCAGCAAAATATGGCAAGAAATATTCAACAAAGAATTTCACATGTCGTCTTGATTGTATATAGAATCAGAGCAATTAAATTGACTACAAAGCAATGGATTTTAATACATTTGAGAGGTTGAAAATATATTTGTTTTTGTCCCTTTCGCTACCTAGAACTGCTAGAATAATTCACACCAAAATAGCCTATTGTCTAGGCTCTATGAGACGAGGCTTCATTTGAAATACACATTTTGTATCATAATGTTGAGTTAGACTTCTAATTGCAGAATATAGCATCATAGAATCGTGTACATAATCTTATATTATAATGACGAATAAAGCAGTCACAGATATCTAGGAGTGTCCACCAAGTGTTAGAGACTAGTTAAATATTCTCAGATTCATTCCAAAATTTCACCGGTGTCAATCCAGAATGCATCAGACTTCAAACTAAGAGAGATCGAGTTATTCGCCTTCCGTTGAGAATAATAGACTGTATAGTACACTTCGGATCAAAATTAAGCACAGAACACACATCGGTATATATACCTCAACAAAACAACATGTTCCCAGTGTATTACACCGGTTAAGTTGATAATACAATTTATTATATGCTTCCCCATTAAATAGAGGAAAATTGCCGTGGCGTAGAACGTAATATCCATCGATTGGACCGAGGCGATGGATAACACAATAGTATTACCTTCTCGGATGTTACTTCCGGTTTATATGCTCGATTTTTGTCATTCAGTGGTGAGAAAATCAATCGATGGAATGTAAACAAAATGCAGATGTCGAAGATTTATAACAATTTGAAGTGAACTGTAGGACAAAACTAGCAGTTTGGGGGGGGGGGGGGTGGGTTATAACGTAGCGCATATAATAAAAAGAACACCTACGGGTTTTGGTTGAATACCCGGATTATCTCATTCGTGGCTACAAGGAAATACAGAATTTCCTTGTAGCCACTCATGAGATAATCCGGGTATTCAACCAAAACCCGTAGGTATTCTCTATGTTTTGGAGCTTCCTCTTTCAAATGGTATATAATATGGCATATATTCTACTATATATTTTGAGACTTCCCTATATATATGTGTGAGTATATCCTTTATAGACTCGAAAACGGATCGACCTATTGATCCCAAACTTACTATCTAAGGGTAAAAAGCCACGAGAAGTGCCATCGCACCGCTTCTGAGAACGTCCGAGCACTCCTTCACCCTTCTCCCTGCCACCGTCGTTGGAATTGATGGGTTAATTATTAAGGAGCGTTCGTATCTGCGGTGTCGTTGTTAAAGAGCGTTTATATACGCGAGTATAAATACGGCTCAATTTCGTACTTAGGGGAGATTTTTGTCGGGTCAGTTTGTCCGCCTGAGGTGACCTTGACCTTGAAACGGGTACCCACAAATAACCTTGGGCGATATCTCGGTCGTCAGCGGTGACATGAACGTGAAATTTGTTATTTATGGTCAACTCGGGACTGGGAATATTTCTGTCGGCCATCCAACATGACCTTGAAACGGGTACCCGCAATTGATAGCATGCTGTCGGCGTGCCTGTACGGGGTTACCTTGAAAGATCAAAAATTAATAGATCGACCAAAGCCATGGAACCAATCCGGGCTAATCTGCATATATTTTATGTAATGTGATCTGGAGTTCGAAAATTAAGTGGGCCTTTAAATACGCTCCTCAGATAACATGTCTTGGGTATGAATTCGGGGAAAATCGTATTCTAAATTGTCGTATTTCTATTTTTAGAAACCGTTCTTGGTAGGCTAATACTGATTGGATTACATTGAAGGGCCCGATTCCTCCTTATCGTGAGTGAGAGAATAATCGTATAAAAATAAGTGTCGTATCTCGCAGCTTTTATAATTTTTTGCTTTTAAGCTTAAAGATGGATAATCCGAATTAACGCTCACAAATTACTATTTCTTTGGCTTCGGGGGTAAAAAATATATTTGATTCGAGTCGAGGCACCCACCCACCAAAGCTCAGAGTGATCAGATGTCGATTGTTGAAATTTGTTATTTCTCGAAATGTTTTCGATTATTTGTGGCCCAGAACAATTGGATTTGAAACACCCCCCCCCCTCAAAATTTCACCATCCGACGATTATTTGGTTCAATGATAGGCGGATGTCCCTTTAAATTTCAGTACTTTTTAGGAGTTTGAGTCGAATTCCTATTAGAGAAACTTCCATCACCTCGACCGTGCTATTTTGAACATTAAAGGTCCACCCATATGCACAAAATTGATGATTCCGGCGACAGAGGGTTAATAATTGTCTCGCATAATCTGAAAATGGGTCGATAGGGCGTAAAAATACAATAGCTCAACAAAACAAGACAGACTTTGTTTATCAGTGCTTCTAAATTCGCTGCCCTGAACGATATTTGAAAAATGTGAATTTTCTGCCTATTGGTTACAAACACATAATTATTTTCCATAGGCGACAGTGTTCACTAGAAGTCCCGCCGGCCATGGGTTAAGCCTATTTGAACTTCAAGTGGTCAATTTTCACTTAGAACGTCATCCGCTGCACCAGTCTGTGACAACAAACGCGACCTTTTCGGTATTTTTTTCAAACGATAATCTTGCATTTCCACAACTACCCCATTTACTGCACAAAAAAACAACAGCATAAAAATACCCAGACCCCTTCCATAACTTCGGGACATCTAAACATACATGATCGCCATATTTACGTAGGCTATGATTCTCTGTTCCCGCTTAGAGATATTTTCCTCAATGATAATCAACCAATCAGCAGCCAGATTTTTTTTTATGCTGACCTTACACAAATTCAAGAAGCGTAACTCTATATAATTAGTTGCTTGTAACATGTAGGTCCATCCAGCGTAGCGAGGGGACAGAACTCTGCCCTACATTTTATGCGTTGTGTCGAAATAACCTTCTCGAAACGGTAAACAAAAACAAAACAAAACCCGAAGAGTATTGTATGACACCAATACGACTGGTTCCTGGTCGGTCCTTACGAGATGGTCGGCTGAATATACTGGTCCCCAGTTCATTGACGGCTGCTATCCTGAACGTGTAACCAACGAATGGAAGCAAATTCTCAAGTCGCAGTCTTCGCATATCGGGTCTGGTGACGTCAGCTTCCAACAACGTGCTGACAGCGTCGATGCCTGAAATGACAACCAGTTTCGATAACCCTTCACATACTGAATGGACCCCCCTCTCGGTTATACATAGATGATCTACAACGAGTCCCCAGTTTATAGCGCAATTTGCAAAACGAATTCAGTAAATTAGGTCTGGACCGAGGCTTTCGCGAGGTCCGACCTAATTTACTGGACGAGTTTTGTAAATTCCGCTATAAACTGGGGACGAGTTGTAGTTTTGTAGAACCAAAACCTCGATAAAACATACTTAACTGAACAAATGGACGTGAAACTAACATCGGCTTCTATAAGGCATGCGATGACGTTTCACGAACTATGCGTTCTTTTCCCGCGTAAGGAAATAGTCCCAGATTAATATAGAGTCTTTGGCTTATTTAATGGCGTATATTTAATGAAATAACTGTTCAAACTTGTCATTCATTAGAGTTTGCTGGAAAAATATTGGAAGCCATAGTATTTTGAGACGTAGCGTACGAAATGTAAACAGACGACAAACTGGAAGTCAAAGGTCACCTGGCACTATTTGCTGTTATTAAACGAACGTTTCATATCACACTTGATAGAATGGGTTTATTCAATGGAATAAGGGTAGGATAATGTAATAAAAGTATAATACAGTATTGGAATGAATTATTATTCATTTGGAGGAATTGTTCATTTGGTGATTAAAGTTACAAATTGGAATGGTATACTCCTCAATTATTGAATCGTTTAGAAAATATATGCATACAACAGACAGAGAAACACTATAACATGATTTGGCCATTTGATGAACTTATTAGTAAGAGCACATCCAACTTTTGTGTGAGGTATGAGAACGTGGATGATGTCTGCTATGCATATTAAAGAACAGGCCAGTATTTTATGACCAGGGTCCCATTTTTTTCAGACAAATCGTTCCTCGTTCTCATGACTGGGGTGTTCATGTAATAAACGCAGACGACAGACGGACGAACAGATAATAAAACTGCAGAAGGTTTCATATTCATTAGTATAGGAAGGGTTAAAATCATATAATCTCTGGGGCGAGTTCACGATTTAGGGCCGAAACAGCCACTACACTCCCATCGCACCTTATGAAACACCACAGATCCTTACAAAGTTACAGGCTATCAGGGGAAGCCATGCCAGCGCTGACCTTAAGAACTTCAGGTCCGCCTACCTTACTTTAACAGCGCTAAAAGGGAAATAACTCGATATATAAGGTGTGTAGCAGTATATAGTTACACGTACCAGGTAGCTAGATTTTGAAGACATTGTCGCCACTTGCAATAACAATGTAAGTGCCTCTATAAAGGCAAATATAGTGTATGGTTCTGGTTTAATTCATTCGGGATTATGTTTGTTTCTGCCCGCCAGGCACTTGGAATTTTCAACGACACCCCATGCATGCAGATCCAGCGCACAGCCTACTCTGTTCTAAAGCACCCCCCTTAGACTTCAGCAATTGAGCTTAACAATCGAATTCGCGAGCCCGATTGCCCGCGAGGAGTGTTCCCCGCAAACTTGAGCAATTCGGCTCAGTAATCTTTACGACTTCAATAGATACCAGACCGCTATCACACGACTTACTATCACCAGAAACTTGGAAAGTGATGACACCTGCCCCCCCCTCCGTATCCAGCCACCGTGCCAGGTTTAATTTTCAATAATGGTGGAGGGCCCAATTTTGTTGTGCCTTCATTGAATGCTTCGGTGACAAAAAATACAGATATTCAAAATAGAGGTCTGAATATCAGTCACAGTCCGAATCGAATGATATATTCTTGGTTTATTCCAGATTGAAGTTAACAGACATCACCATTTGAACGGGAAAGATTTTGTTGACACAAACCGTTTGTAGAGACACATATTTCCATCCTGCTTTGCGGAACAATCTGGTTTGCGTTCGGCATCGCGAGTCGGCAAAATATCAAAGATGCTTTATATGCAAGTCCGATAGTGCTCGCGATCCTGATTGCTCAAGGTTATAATACACCAAATTAGTAGAGTGATTTCCCCTGGGACCCGCAAGCTAGGATTAGCATAAAAAAATTTCTGGCAGCTGAATGGTCAATGACACATTGAAAAGTGCACGAAAAAATGCACAAACGTGTTTCCCGACGAGAAACATCGAATATAGCCACATGGTGAACGGTTACGGCTGTCAAATTGGCAAATAATTTATGGGAGGGGTTGGTGTTTTTTTCGATGTCATTTTTTTCTAAATTTTAAGGGTAGTGTGACGTTTGTCAAACTGCAGTGTGACGCAGCACGTTTACAAGTACTTTTGGGCATATTTTCGTGCGTCGCATATCATGGGTACGGGGGCATTATATTATGGCGCAATGCTCTGACAAGTATAGCCAATGGAAGCATTGCATCGCAGAGCTGCACGGGGCATTGGACGGAGCGGCTGATCCAGGAACGAGACTAGAAGAGTCACGATTTCCTTAGCGTAGATGAGAGTGAGCGCTAGGATAGAGACTAGACGTTACCTTGAATTAATACCCTCCAGGTGACGTTGTAATCTGTATGGTATTGTATGATATATTCAATGATGAGCCTGCCGTTATCGACACAGTTAGCCCACGTGATAGAGACTAGACGTTACCTTGAATTAATAGCTAATACCCTCCAGGTGGCGCTTTAATCTGCATGGTATTGTTACTATTGTATGATATATTCAATGGTGGGTTACCTTGAATTAATATCCTCCAGGTGGCGCTTTGATCTGTATGGTATTGTATGATATATGCAATGATGGGTCGGCCGTTACATGCGCTGTTAGCCCACGTGATAGAGACTAGATGTTACCTTGAATTAATACCCTCCAGGTGGCGCTGTAATCCGTGTGGTTTTGTATGATATATTAAATTATGGGTTACCTTGAATTAATACCCTCCAGGTGGCGCTGTAATCTGTATGGTATTGTATGATATATTCAATGATTGGTTACCTTGAATTAATACCCTGCATGTGGCGCTGTAATCCGTATGGTATTGTATGATATATTCAATGATATGTCTGCCGCTATCGGCACAGTTAGACCACCTGATAGAGAATATACGTTACCTTGAAGTAATACCCTCCAGGTGGCGCTGTAATCCGTATGGTACTGTATGATATATTCAATGATGTGTTATCTTGAATTAATACCCTCCAGGTGACGATGTAATCTGTATGGTATTGTATGATATATTCAATGATGGGTCTGCCCTTATCGGCACCGTTACCCCGCGTGATATAGACTGGCGTTACCTTGAAATAAAATCCTCCAGGTGGCGCTGTAATCTGTATGGTATTGAATGATATATTCAATGATGGGTCTGTCCTTATCGGCACATTTATACCACGCGATAGAGACTATATGTTACCTTGAATTAATACCCTCCAGGTGGCGCTGTAATCCTTATGGTACTGTATGATATATTTAATGATGGGTCTGACCGTATCGGCACCGTTAGCCCACGTGAAAGAGAATTAATACCATCCATGTAGCGCTGTAATCTGTATGGTATTGTATGATATATTCAATGGTATGTTACCTTGAATTAATGTATTCCAGGTGGCCCTGTAATCTGTATGGTATTGTATGATATATTCAATGATGGGCCTGCCGTTATCGGCGCTGTTAGCCCATGTGATATAGACTGACGTTATCTTGAATTAAAACCTAATACCCTCCAGGTGGCGCTTTAATCTGTATGGTGTTGTTACTATTGTATGATATATTCAATGGTATGTTACCTTGAATTAATGTCTTCCAGGTGGCGCTGTAATCTGTATGGTATTGTATGATATATTCAATGATTGGTCTGCCGTTATCGGCGCCGTTAGCCCATGTGATATAGACTGACGTTATCTTGAATTAAAACCTAATACCCTCCAGGTGGCGCTTTAATCTGTATGGTGTTGTTACTATTGTATGATATATTCAATGGTGGGTTACCTTGAATTAATATCCTCCAGGTGGCGCTGTAATCCGTATGGTATTGTATGATGTATTCAATGATTGGTCTGCCGTTATCGGCGCCGTTAGCCCACGTGATATAGAGTGACGTTGTTGTCACGGTTGTTGATTCTGCACGCAGCCCTCCTGGTTCCGATGGCGGACCTGCATGTCAAATCGAATTCATCATGTTTGGTTAGACATGCGTGTATTGCATTCAATAAATGTGTCTACATTCAATAACATTTTATTATCCATCCCTTAACGAACAATCTTTCCGATTGGGCAAAAGCCGTCACAAGATAATCCGGCAAAAAGTCATATTGGACTACCGAAAGTCATATTGGACTCGAATCGAGTGCAATATGACTTTAATAAAAGTTATCGGGACTGGGTGACGTCATCTTGGATAAAGTTCCGATAAACATACAGATGGATAATAAAGATGTCATTATACAATGTTGTGTGCACAGTATGTGGATTCTTGTACTCGTCTAGGTTGTGGTGACAAGTCATATTGGACTCGACGCTACGAGTCTCGACCAAAATGACTTTTCACCACAACCTGGACGAGTACAAGAAAAACACATAATATACACAAAATTGTATAATAATTTTGTAACCTGAACCCCCTGTAATCATAATTATGGCAATATTGTTTGCACACTAGATATTTCTACACACCAGATGATATTTCTGACACACTAGATGATATATCTGGAACACTGACACACCAGATGATATTTCTGCCACAGCATATGATATTTCTGGCACACCAGGTTATATTTCGGGCACACCAGATGACACTTTGCTCGAATGCTTGAAGTTGGCCACACGACGTGTGTACAGTTGCATTGTTGCTCAGAGTAACCGCTCAATCACAATGGAAAAGTGACTGTTGCCATAATAAATAAATCGGCATATATTTTCCCTACACTCAAAGTTGTTGGTGCTATATGGGATAATGGTATACACCCAAGGGGAGACAGTTGCTTTTGCACACCGGCAAGTATGTATAACCAACTGATCCCAATTCATCGACTCGTTCAAAATTGCACCATTAATTCAACATGAATAAATTGAATTACCCAGATGTTTCTATGGAAAAAAGTATAGATATAAAACTTTTTCGATCAAATTATGAAAAAAGTTCGAATATTAGTGTTGCCCAAATATATGCAAATTAGCCAACACCACAACTGGTGCTTTTTGCGAACTCGTGGGGTAAATAAGATTTATGAGTCCAATACAGATTTGTGATGAGAACTCACTGCACTGTGTGCGCTTGGAAATTCTGGGAATAAATATCAGGTGAGCGACAAAAAATGTTACCCTGGTGAGCGGGAGGGCGACCGTGTGATTGATTGAACTAAACGATTACATTGAAATAACATCAATCATGCGATACGGAACCTGGCTAACCTTTTACCAGTTTTTATAACATGGGTCACATTTTATCCGCAATAAACATATGATAAGGACCAATTCAGCATCAATATAACCCCACCCCGAGATTATACTCGGTTATTATTGTCACTGGACTTACCTATAACTGTGAGGTCAGCTGAAGCACTAGTTACTCCGGCTGGAGATTCCACTCTACACTCGTACCGCCCTCCGTGATCCAGTACCGCATTCCTTATGTATAATCCGTTATTATTCTCCCTGTTACCCTGTAGTGATAGAATGGATGTTAATGTTATTGTTTCTTAACCCTTTTATTGAATGGATTATCTCTCATGCAGTTATCAACGTTTAGATTACTATGATTTATTATTCATTTGCAGTGATGTTCATGGAATAAAAGCATATGAAAGACAGACGAAAAGATAATACAAGTGGTGATGGGATTTCTATTAATTGGTGGGAAATGTTTAGATAATAAGTTAAGTTATTATCTGAACATTTCCTTAGGAACTATACGTCAATGGGTCTTTAGTCAGAAGGATTCATAATCATTGGTAAGACGTGTTTATATAATACGTTCAACATATGGTCTATGGCTGTTTGTTTAACTTATTATCTGAAAATTTCCCGAGGGATCTAACCAACGAGTGAATTATTATTTAATAACGTAAGGGTTAAATGGTTTAATGGAATCCATCAAATTTACCTCCAATTCGTGAATGGATTGCAAAACCAGATACTGGATACATCAGACATGTTGTCATGTAAATCGCAATTTAGAATAAGTTAATGGTAACTCTTAGAGCTGTCGTCATGATGGTCCAAAACAGACAATATTTTGGAAATGGATGTTGATTTGGTTGCGTTCCACATAGTATGGATGCATATTGGTCTGACATTTTGTGTGGAACGTGAACGACTCTATGGAGCACAACAAAATCAACATCCATTACTTATATTCACACTAAATCGAGTCAACTGGCGGATTAAAAGAACATTTAGTGCCCATTTCCAGCGTTATTCTCGTAGCAAGTTTTGTCTGCACAATATGGAATTGGAAGTATGGAAGTATTGGTCTACGTGTGACATAATTTCGACTAATCAGTGTTTTGCATTTCTGTTCCACAGAGCGAATGCATGCGTGAGTGTAAATATATGTACATATCTTGAATTGTGAAGTCACACCTTCTCTAATTGGAGGGAGAGTTCACAACCCATGTATATACTAAAGTATCACCGATGAGTAGTTATCCCATAGAAAATAATCAGATGATAAGTTCAACAAACATTTCCCTCAATAAATAGTGATCCTTCTGCCCTTTTATTAATTCTTCTAATTTCCGATATGGGAACATAAATTATTCAGACGAACCACTCTCCCGCAGGCTTTGCAGGGGTCATATTTCGCGGTAACACTAACTTGCACAATGACCGGCACCTTTGCATCCCGAACATTTTTTCTTTACTATAGATTAATTTGTTCATTAGTAAATCTAAATGTGACACCGTAGTATCACCCTGGTCAAGTGGTTCTGCTAGTGACCCATGCTGTCAGGGTCCTACTGAATTGCTATGATTCTGGTAAAAAGTACCGTTATTTTAACGTTGTAATTTTCGCTATATCCCAGCGGTTTGAGAAAAAAAAACAGTGTCTGTACAGGTCTGTATGAAACATTCAAGAACATATATATTTAAAAAAAATTAATAATGGCTGCGCTGGTGTTTGCAAAACGACGCGAATAGCCATCAAGATTATAGTCGATTTGAGACAACTGTAATACAACCAGTATTAAAATATTTCGCCATATGTTTTTGAATGTTTGACACACATATTGGCTTTTCCTGGATATGTTCAGATTATCCGAGCACTGCGAAAATTACAACTTTAGAAAAAATAATGGTACTTTTTCTTAACAGAATCAGTTTGACCTAATATCATCATATCAATTCAGCAGGATCCACCAGCATCATAGCACATTAGCAGGACCACTTGACCAGGGTGAGTATGGATGGGGGCCTTCGAACGAAACAATGAAGATGTTTATCGTTTGTGGACCAACGATTACCATTGCTATAGTATGTTTATATTGAAACATGATAATTAAAGGTACGGGAGGCCTTGGCGGTGGGTATGCTGTGAAAATATTTCCACCGGTCAAAAACCGCAACAAACAGAAAGAATATTAAAATGTAGACAGACTTTGTCCGTATACAAATAAGAAATATCGCATAAACAGTATGTTATTGTCATATGTTTGACCATTGTTATGTAAACAAAAGCATAAAAAGTTACTTTCCTGGTGTTTATTTATATTATTATGGTAAACATAAAGAGCGTTCTTTGTTGCTGAATTCCTGACATGGAACTAATAAAGAGCGTTTACATCATTTGTGTGTGATTAGCCAGTAACACCGTGCTGTCTTCTGTAACAAAATCAGACTCTTGCTTAGGTAAAATATAGTAGGTCTTTATGATAGCATGCTGTTTACGCGATGGTCATGGTATATATGAACGAAACTGTGTGCGTTTTAATGCTTTTCTGTTTACGGTGATTGGAACAAATATGAATATTTTCGACAACTAAGGCCTCCCGTGCCTTTAAATACAATTTAGTATCTATTGAATTTGAATCATTTTGTATAAGATAGAAAAACAAAAGTGATGGTCATGAAGTACTGTCCATTGAATTTTGATCATTCAATCAAGGTCATTTTGTAAAATATGGATGACAATAACACCGTTGCGACTGTAGGAGAATGGGTGTTCCACCGTTAACACTTTCATGGGGTTGATGACGGGAGCTGCGCTGGTGCCGCATTAAATATCATGTGCCAGTGCATTTTCTTATTTATATATGCGAGTATCCCATATGAAGATAAATACTGTTAGGCTCTTATATATACGGGCATCGCTATGGGAGACTGGTATTTTTGTTCAGTTTCAGGAAAGCTCTAGTCATGGAAGGGTTAATTACTGTCAACATCTTCTTCAAAGTTATAAGTATGTTGAATTACAAACCGGTTCAAAGTGTGGGTCATTATCCACATCGAGCCTGTATCCGTTTTTATACCACAGGAATGTCACTTCTAGCAGATGATTGGCGGATATTTCACAGTAAAGGAATGCTGTCATGTTGACAAATACCGTCTCTGATGATGGTGGTCGAGTGATGACTATTCTTTCTGTGGATCAGAAATAGAATTACCAGGACATGATACAAGATACAACAATTTATTGCAAAACACGTTAATGGGCAATTTCAAGATACTCCTGAGTATCATATACATAATTAATTAAAATAACACAGTTCTTATCAACAATCCTTCAACAATTTCTTCGAGTTTTATGTTTTCGTCGAACGAGGAACAGTCAGACTATGTTGCAAACTTAATTAATTAATTTAATATTATCATTCCTCATAATCAGTTCAAATTTATCTGCGTCATTCAAATTATTTACTTCACTATCGTGTTTCTCATAGACATGACTCAGGTTTACAAAATAATAATTTTAAGTCAGTGAGGCCAGTCTACATGAGAGCTTTTAAATAGATAGATTAGAAAATAATATAATAGATTTTAATTATTAATCATGACGCCATAAGGGATAGAATTATTACAGTATAATAAACATAATAAAATAGTGTGAATGACGTTTGTGAATAAAAAATAAAAACAATATATTTAAGCCCATTCTACATGTAAGCTATTTTGGATTGTATAGATTATAGATAAAAGGTTGGTAATGCAGTTTACCTATTTTGCTATGAGAACAGGGGGGGGGGGGGGTGAATTTTTTTTCCCGGCACGTATGCCGGGGTGGGTGGATGGTCAAAGCCACCAAAAGCAATTTTTTCCGCAACTAAAAACAAAATTCCTGCTTGTTTTTTTTAGTGTTTTGGCAATGAGTTGGGCTTCAAAACCACTTTGAATGAGAGAAATACTGTAATTCTAACTGGTAAACTGACTGCAGGCAGTTATCGTGTTGTATTTTGTTGCAAATTTTGAAATCCAAGATGGCCGCTGGCAGCCATGTTTTTTGGCCGAATGACCTCAAAATGACACATTCCTATTTACATGTCCATGTTAACATCCATGATAAATAGTATGCACAGAAATTTATATACAGCTGTTTACAGTGAATTTTCCCCGCAATTCTCTGTTTTAGTGTTAAAAGGGGGGTGGGTGTCAAAAATGGTCGGAAAAAACTGCCGAAAACGGAAAAAAATTTGGCGGTGGGGGTGGGTGGTTACAAAAAATTATCGAAAGGGAAAAAAATGCCATACGTGCCTAAAAAAAATTTCCGACCCCCCCCCCTGATGAGAACATTATAATGAGTCTAGTCGTTTAATTAATTGTTTCATTATAGCTACAGTCTATACATGTATATACGCTTGTTTCTTATGTTATATTATATTAAAGAATAAATATGTCAACAACGTCGTTTGTCGATTGATCTATGAGACCGTAGATGTATCAGCAGATGAACAACATAGTGTATTAGTCCGCGAAGTGGAATTATACTAAGTATGTTGTTCGCCTGCTGATACATACATGTAGATCAATTGAAAAAAAACTACGTTGATGGCTTATAATTACAACGATAGAACTTTATTTTCCTAACTTCTATTAATTGATCTAAGAAAATAGATTGATAAAACAGGCTTTTCTGTTGGGCGATCTCCGAATCTGGCTCATGGGTCGAAAATAAATTGACCGAAATTGTCAACGACCAAGTGAACTTTCACAATATAAATACATATCTTATATTTTCTGCAATAAACTATCCTTCATCAAGAACATACTTCTTGTTTGGGTTTTATGTACGTAAAATGCGAAAACGTTTTAATAATTATCAACACACAGCGAGTCGAATCCGAAGCGATGGTCCCCGACTTGTTAGCGATCTCAGGCAAACTTATTAACTCCTGATGTAAACAGACACCCTGGTCAGATTTAATGTTCTCGTGATAAATGACATGTCGATCATCATTGATATGAAGCAGAACAAATGTTAATGGGGTTGTAATTGGTAACACATTTTATTTGTTCACAATAAAATTAATCAATGTTCAAATTTAAAACTTTGTGCCACACAATTACGTGCTGTTCAGTTCTGACAAAAACACAGTGTAGCACAAAGATTTAAAGCCGCTGCTAGATTTTAGTATGGTAGCATTCTACGAGGTTTGTGTCTCAAATAGAACATATCTCATCTACTAACTATAATATGCTCACATATTCAATCATATTTAATGTTCAGAAAATTCCACCGACACAATATGTCATGTCAGGTGTCATTTCTACACAATTTTGTTTAAGATCAAAATTAAAACATATTGTGTAGAATTTATATACATTATTTCTACGAGTGTGCGTAGGACGTATACTATCACTTTTGGTTAACTGAAAATGCCTACATGAGCAAAGTTGTACCCACCAACCACGTCCAGATAGGTGGAACTTTGTGCCTCTCCTTTAACATTGGACGCAGCGCACATGTATCGCCCACGATCGGCCTGAGTTACTTGCGTTATGACCAAGCTCCCGTCCGCCCGCAGCATAACGCGACCTTCTTGTCCCACAGTGAGCCCCATGTTACGGTCGTCATGGAGCCACGCGATCGTAGGCGTCGGTGCAGCTTCCGGTTTGCAGACTATGGTGATATTACCGCCCTCAGAAGCCAGTACGCTGGGGTCAAGCGGATTCTTGGCAAATGAAGGGGCAAATTCTGAAGTAGAAACACACTTTATGTTTTAGCGCATTCACAAAATCTTAGTCTATATGTTCAGTTCATGTGACATCGCACACAGTACACTACTTGTCATATTGGGTGGACAACTTGCAATGAGCTACGAGAATAAAGTTGGAAATAGGCGCCTATTGACTCGGCTGAGTGTTGACTCGGCTGAGTGTAAATATAAGCCATGGTTGTTGATTTTGTTGCGTTCCATATAGTATGCATGAAAGTTGGTCTGATATCATAATCATAATAAGCCAATCATAATACGCCAATCATAATACGCCTTGTAATATCCACGGACGACTGGCCGTTACTTCATGTGCAATGACAATCTATCCACGATCAAGTGGTGTAATCTTATACATATCAACCCCAAATGGCACATCTGTATCTTTAAGGTTGGATTCTGAATCAATTTACTTTCTGTAATTTGACCCGATATTGAACATTTTACAATGGAATATTGTTACCAATTGTTATATATTGACAAGCATTTGATTGTGGACCAACCATCTTGCAAACACAAAATAGCAAAAAACATTTAAATTCAGCCATGCATGGTTCTATACAACGATTTGACCTTTAAAAGTCGCTGCGTCTAGTGGTACGCGGGACTGACCACATGAACTTAATTATCGACCAACTCACCAAAAACTCTCAGTTGACCGCTGCTAAAAGTAGTTCCATGGATATTGGTTGCTGCACATTGATACATTCCGTCGTCCCTTTGTTGATCTAGGTTGTATATGATGAGTGAATTGCCTCGGATTTCAACCTGGTTGGGCATTTGAACCAGTCTCTCTGAGTTCTTGTACCAAGCGTAAGTTGGTGCGGGTACGGCCTCGGCTTCACAGCGCCATGTCAGCTGCTGACCTATATCCGTGTACTGATCGCCAAGCGGGAACACGAAAGAGGGTTTAGCTGAAAAACGCGCAAACGAGTTAAAGCGACATTGTGCAATTAAATTAGCTAAATTCAGTACCAGTCAGAACATGCAGATGGTATAGCGAGGCGCAATTTTATTGTTCGATAATTGCCGCATAATATCGCGATATTTCGCGCTTAATATCGTGATGTCTCTTTCCTGAAACTGCGCTATCTATAACTAATAATGAGCTAAGAAAGCTCAATAACTTGTAACTTGTAGATACAAAATTTAACCCTTTCTATACTAAAGCATCATTGACGAGTAGTTATCCCATAGGACATGTTCAGATATAAGTTTAACCCTTTCTACACTAAAGCATCATTGATAAGTAGTTATCCCATAGTAAATGTTCAGATAATAAGTTTAACCCTTTCTATACTAAACCATCATTGTTGAGTGGTTATCCCATTGTAAATATTCAGATAATACGTTTAACCCTTTCTATACTAAAGCATCATTGATGAGTAGCTATCCCATAGGAATTGTGCAGATAATAAGTTTAACCCTTTCTATACTAAAGCAGCATTGATGGGTAGTTATCCCATAGGAAATGTTCAGATAATAAGTTTAACCTTTCCTATACTAAAGCATCATTGATGAGTAGTTATCCCATAGGAAATTTTAAGATAATAAGTTTAACCATTTCTATACTAAAGCATCATTGATGAGTAGTTATCTCATAGGGAATGTTCAGATAATAAGTTTAACCCTTTCTATAGTAAAGCATCATTAATGAGTATTTATCCCACAGGAACTGTTTAGAGAAAAAGTTTAACCCTTTCTATACTGAAGGATCATTAGTGAGTAGTTATCCCATAGGATCCATAGGAAATCTTCAGATAATAAGTTAACCTTTCTATACTAAAGCATCATTGATGAGTATTTATCCCATAGGAAATGTTCAGAAAATAAGTTAACCCCTTCTATACTAAAGCATCATTAATGAGCAGTTATCCCATAGAAAGTGTTCAGATAATCAGTTTAACCCTTTCTATACTTAAACAACATTGATGAACAGTTATCCCATAAAAAGTGTTCAGATTCAGTTTAACCCTTTCTATACTAAAGCATCATTAATTAGCAGTTATCCCATAGAAAGTGTTGAGATAATCAGTTTAACCCTTTCTATTCTAAAACAACATTGATGACCAGTTATCCAATAGAAAGTGTTCAAATAATAAGTTCATAGGTCGTGTGTTGAACTTATTATCTAAACATTTCCCTCAATAAATATGGCTCCTTCAGCACTTTTATTTATCTGTCGTCTGCTGTTATCACTTTAACATCCCTCCAAATGAATTATAGAAAATTCCACTGTATACTTTTATAACTGAACGGGATATTCCATTTAGTATAGAAATAGTTAATGCACACTCTTCACGCCTCAAATAACGGACATGACTCGTTCGAACCCCAATATTAATATAACACGTAATTTGAAACAGTTCCAAAACATACCTACGCGGAACATTCCAGAACTACCTCGTTGATATACCATTTAACCCTTTCAGTGCCAATTCCGATTTTTGTATCAACCCATATTTCCTTGATCATTTTTCAAATTTATTGATGATAAGAATGTGATACATTGATGGAAAGAGCTCTAAGAGCTCTTTCCATCAATGCCGGTATCACATTATTATAATCAATAAATTTGAAAACTGATCAAGGAAATATGGGTTGATACAAAAATCGGACTTGGCACTGAAAGGGTTAAAACCCTGTTTTATTTCTACTCTTTTCCAGTTGAGTTGTAATCGTTTGGTTTGTCCCGGTTAAAATACCGATATCTGCTAACATTGTGAGTGTTGGGAAAATTGCAACTGCAGTCCATGGGATGAAAATCCAGAGCTATCATCGCTCAGCAGCTTTTGAGGTACCATATAATTTTGATGATTATATTAAAGAGAAAGGCGCATGGGGTTGAAAAAGTTTCAAGTTAAGATAACGAATTATACGTTTTTCGGACAGTCGCGGATTTCGTTCGCTTCCGAATCCGGAAATTCAATTATTTGAGCAGACGAACGTCTCCCTAACAACGGCTATACCCCGCCTCTTATAATTGTCTGTGGTAGCATCCGTCTCACCTTCGATGTTGAGATAGTGTGATCGTTCGTCGTAGGTGCCACTCTGCGGTCGGGACACGTGACATCGATACCATCCTCGGTCTCTGAGTGTGGCTTCATGGATGATCAGTACCCTATTGTTATCTTCGATGATGTGATTTTCCGGAAGTTCTCCATTATCACGGGACCACTTATAAACAAGAGGCAGTCTGTCAATGAGAAATTCAGAGTCACGTCTGACTGCAATAACCGTTGCATGTATGTTTAGGGAATATGGAATCTCGAATCTCGATTTACAAATAGTCAACAGTGATTGAAAAGAGTCAGCCCAATCAGAGGTGCATGGTCACAAGTGTGTATCATATTGTTGTAAAGAGATCACTTCTAGTGGACATGCACGCTTTCCTAGTCACCTAATCCAATCAGAGGAGTGGTTCTGTTGCCTGTGTTAGACAGACTAATATAATCAAGATAATCCGTGTGTTGTGATATGCCTGCCACCTGGTCTGGTTGTGAGACAACCATGAGATATTTTATTGGACCAACTTGTGACACATGTTTATATTGAATCTGAGGAAACATGAAATTTCAAAATCTTAAAATTGGGATACGTTGGTAGTTTCGGGTGTCAAAAGTATCAATTATGATGTTTTATCTAGCTTGTCTATCATGTAGGCACACTTGGATACAGCTAAAAGTTGTTTATTATTTAATTTTTTTATTGAAATTTTCGAAATGTGAGTTTCCATATTCCTTAAGATGGCAGACAAATAACAACATAACTTGATTAGATTACTGTCTGACATAGGCAACCGACCACTCCTCTGATTGGATTAGCATGCATGTCCACTAGAAGTGATATCTTTAGGTATGTCCTTCATGTAAGAATACACTAACCCTAACTCTAACCCCCAAGACAAGCCCTAACCCTATCCCTAACCATAGCCTAACCCTAGCCCTGACCCTAACCCTAACCCTAACACATATGGAGAATGCAGGGGGTGCGTGGTGATGCCATATGTTTAGTGTAGACCTCGTATGTGGAGAAGAATATTTATAAACATATTAAATATGGTTTGGATATCGGGTGTACAGCTTTAATTTACTGCGATTAATGAATTAGAGTAAACAATATTTATTTGAACAGATATACAGAACAGCACATGTGCTTAGACAGACATAAACAAACCCGGTTCATATAAGGATGGGATTACAGGCCTACGCGCGGCTTTTATGTAAACCCTTTTCTCAGTAGATGTTACCCCAAGTGTCAAGTAGACAGCTATATGGTAAAAAGGCGCGAATTTAACTATTGTGCTGTGTTCTCTCAAACATGTTGGGCGAGTGCAGGGACGAGACAGAGGGGCCTGTGATAGAAGGAAGAAGTTAATGAAGTAATCAGACACGGTATGTGATAGATGGTGTTAGCAATCATTCCTTAGTCGGAATCATAATGTAGTGTCCAATTTATATAGAGGAACAGAATAGGAAGCCAAATATGCCTCACCACCCATTAGAGATGATGCATGCAGCTAGTCGATTGTTCTAGAGAGTATTATTAATTATTTAATACGCCAGACCGTCTAAGCGGATTTGCATTTTATAGAACGGCCACTTGAATTGTACTTGCCATAATCCAGACATTTGACGAAGACGCAGCTTTTTGTTGATGTAGTTCTTGAATGTACACCGCTGGAACTTACTCTGATTACGGAAGTTGAATTGGTAATTGTCGCGTGGTGACGTGCATAAAGCAACATATAATCTCACAAGCGTGCAGAAAGTCACCTAATATCTCCAAAAATGTGCTAAAGTCACTCAGCATCTCAACAGCATACGTAAAGCCATTTAGAGGCCCATTTAATTTTTATAGTGACTTGATATACGGTTTTAATAACATCTATGCCATAAAATATGATTAAAATAATATCATTCATCACCATTGAAACGTCTGTGTGTCAGAAGATGCCCACAGAGAAATATAAAACAGCTGAATTCATAGAACGATTTCCCCCGTTATCGCTCCCAGAATGCAACAGAATTCAAACTAAAATGTATTTTCAATGGAAGGGGAATAACGCTATATCTTAAGATATAGAGTTATTCCCCTTCGGCTTCCATTTGAAATAATGAAACTTTAGTACCGAACAGAAGTTGATATTTCAACAACAAAAATGTTCACAGTTTATTACACTGAATAATACAATGTTTTGGAGCTTCCTTTTTCAAATGGTATATAATATAGAGTTATTCCCCTTCGGCTTCCATTTGAAATAATGAAACTTTAGCACCGAACAGAAGTTGATATTTCAACAACAAAAATGTTCACAGTTTATTACACTGAATAATACAATGTTTTGGAGCTTCCTTTTTCAAATGGTATATAATATGGCATATATCTTATATATGTGATCTGGGGTTCGAAATTTAAGTGGGCCTAGCCATGGGAATACCAATTTAAATTCCATTGACATTTCACTAGAAAATCATGAACAAATAATTATTATAACACTAAATAACACTAATTTAAAATCAATCACACGCTTGGTGAGATTTAGATATGCTAGTTGCCTTTATGCAGGTTTGGGATATCCTGGATGATCCTGGGTGACTTTCTGAAAATTTGGATCTCATGGTGACGTCATGTATATTAGTTTGTGAGAGCCGTGTGCCTTTGTGCAAGTTTGTGATATCCTGGGTAACATTATTCAAGTTTTTGCGATCCTGGTGAATTTACGCAAATTTGGATTCTGGGTGACTTTATACAAGTTTTGGATATCCTCTGTAGCTTTATGCTCGAAACCATGCGGCAGTGACCAATTCAGCCGTACTTACTTGCCATAGGCCAGACATTCCAGGCGAACTAGCGTCCCTTGAAGCGGAACGGTCGGATATACGTAGATGAAGTCACTATGGATTACTGGCCCAAAGTCGTTAGCACCTACATGAGCAAAATAACATACATGTAGCTAATAACTGCATCTAGTTATTATGTGAATTTGAAATTTGACAGAGACTAGGGAAGTTTTCAACTCTACCAAAAATCCACAAATTTGTTAGAAATATTCAAATAGTATTTCGTTGTGTATTAAATTTTTAATTATTTGTATTTGTAGTTAAAATAATCGTTACTCGACCAACATATTGTAATTGCAATCAAATACTTTACTAAATATCTAAGCAGATCTAATTCAATTTTATAAACTTTTCACTACATCTTGCCAAAAAAAGTAGATGGGGTAGAAAAATAGTCAGACACTGTGGTTGCGACGTGTGGTCTTATGCCATCATCAAAGTGTCCGCCACACAAACATTCAGAGTAGGTACCGAGTCTGTTTGATCAATTCTTGGTAGGACATTTCAGACATAACCTTCTCTTTACATTGGTGTTACTATTATATCAGGCTTTCTATTAACATACTTATTGGCCAGCTATTGGCCACCATAAATGGCCAATGTACAATTGGAAAATTTACGATTTTTCACATTTTTTTTACTAAACCTTTCTTTACTAAATAGCCATTCAACGAACGCCAATGAACTTATTATCTGAACATTACCCAAAATGCATATGAACAACTTTATGCACTTGTATTATCTGTCGTCTGCTTATATTACATGGCCGTCCCCCCAGACAGATCCAATCCAATCCGATGGACACTGTTATAACCAAACTGGAGGATCCATCCAGTACAAAAGTGTTAAATCCGTTGCTGCTGCTTGAAACCGAGTAATATCTACCAGAGCGCACCAGTCATACTTCGTTTCCGACTGTCACCGCGGCTGGGTACCAGTTTATTGAAAAGTTCGACATTCTATATTTAGCGAGGGTTTTTCATTGCAAGAATAGCTGATAGTGATACCACAAGTTTACAACTCATCCAAAATTGTTGCGCGGGTTTCATTGCAAGAATAGCTGATAGTGATACCACAAGTTTACAACTCATCCAAAATTGTTGCGCGGGTTTCATTGCAAGAATAGCTGATAGTGATACCACAAGTTTACAACTCATCCAAAATTGTTGCGCGGGTTTCATTGCAAGAATAGCTGATAGTGATACCACACGTTTACAACTCATCCAAAATTGTTGCGCGGGTTTCATTGCAAGAATAGCTGATAGTGATACCACACGTTTACAACTCATCCAAAATTGTTGCGCGGGTTTCATTGCAAGAATAGCTGATAGTGATACCACAAGTTTACAACTCATCCAAAATTGTTGCGCGGGTTTCATTGCAAGAATAGCTGATAGTGATACCACACGTTTACAACTCATCCAAAATTGTTGCGCGGGTTCCATTGCAAGAATAGCTGATAGTGATACCACACGTTTACAACTCATCCAAAATTGTTGCGCGGGTTTCATTGCAAGAATAGCTGATAGTGATACCACACGTTTACAACTCATCCAAAATTGTTGCGCGGGTTTCATTGCAAGAATAGCTGATAGTGATACCACAAGTTTACAACTCATCCAAAATTGTTGCGCGGGTTTCATTGCAAGAATAACTGATAGTGATACAACAAGTTTACAACTCATCCAAAATTGTTGCGCGGGTTTCATTGCAAGAATAACTGATAGTGATACAACAAGTTTACAACTCATCCAAAATTGTTGCGCGGGTTTCATTGCAAGAATAACTGATAGTGATACAACAAGTTTACAACTCATCCAAAATTGTTGAAGTGGAATGTTTTGTCTGATTTGGTAACATGTTCACAATATCTACTATTTGTAGTAGGTCGGTCGTGTAAATTAGAAGGATCCATTGATAAACTTCGCCTGTTGATTAATTAATCAATACAGATTCTTACAGTTTGAAAATGTTTGCACGAGTGAAAAAGTTTCACGTGGGCTTGTTTATAAAATTAACCGGGAAACCGGATCACACCATTGTACGAAATAGTGCTCGGACTCTGTGTTTTTCAAAATTAAGCTTTGAGACAATGCAAATTTTAGTTTATATTTGTTGGCTGACTACTGGCAATTTGTAGCGTTGTTCGTTTGGTGTATATAGGATATCGCGGAAAACCAAAATATGTGGGTAAAATGTCGCTGGTGGCAGCGGTCTTATTGAGCATTAAGGGGGATAAACCCTACATGGAGTTTTGAGTAATACCCTGAAATGTCCTAATATTGCTCTTTCCTGACATGGAATTTTTGAAACTGTGGGACACTCTGGACAACATCACATCGTCGCGTCCCTGTATTTATGTATACTCACTCTCCCCAGTTATAGTCAGTGTCATCCCCGGACTGCCCCGCATGGGAGGCTGCGTCAATCCAAACGCTCGAGCATTGGGCGACACGAGCGAGACAGTACAACCATATATTCCAGAATCAGTGCTCTGGGTCTCAGAAAAATACAACTTGCCGTTGTATGAAACAAATTGGTAGAAATCATTGAGATCCGGAGAGAGGAACCCATCACCAGCAAGTCCCATCGCCCATAGGTAGTAGACCGCTACAAAACAAATTAAAAGTCAGTTTATTAGTCTGCAGGTATTTGTATTCTTTCTGTATCTAACAGGGGGGGGGGGGGGGGTCGGAAATTTTTTCCAGGCACGTATGATCATTTTAATTTTTTCCGGCCTCGGGGGACCCACCCACGCAATTTCTTCCGTTTCCGGCCTTTTTTTCCAGGCAATTTTGGACACCCACCCTTTTTTTCCGTTTCAGGAAGTTTTTTCCGATCAGTTTTGGACACCCACCCCCCTAAAATTGAGAAAATTATCAATTGAGCAACCAAATAGCTGATCATCCTGCATTATCATAATTTATTGCGCGATATTTGAATAGAACAGTGCATAATGAGATAACGATACTATTTGAATTTATCATATAAGTGTCATTAATCAAGAAATGTGTCAACATAATCACATTTCAAGGGATAAAATAGGCAGAGTGCCAAAGTTTTTATTAACATTCATTTTCATAATATATAGTCACATGATCTAGTCACATAATCACATTTGAGTATTCTACATAATACATGGTACCGGTACAACAAATTTCAGATTATTTGATATTTTGATATTTGCTATGTGATATACAGTAATGCCCTAATTAATCGACTCCATAACCACAGCAGAATAATAGGTAATTTTTCAGGATTTAGTTGGAAATATGACTTGCTCGGGGAGAGCTTTCCGATGAATGACAACAAGCCATATTTCCGACTAAATCCTGAAAAATTACTCATTATTCTGCTGTGGTTATGGAGTCGTTTAATTAGGGCATTACTGTATTGCTGGAATCAAATTGTTTATCAAAACATGTGGAAATACAACTGTTCATCCCAGTTCATCCCAGTTTGAAGAATAATGCGAATACCAAACATAACCATGAAATACCCGCGCTACTCTTCTTGGGGCATCTCCGAAACCAGAACTGAGGAAACATGTTATAGCGTGTAATGGCAGGCTGGTAGCCACTGCCTGAAGAAATAGGCTTCATAATAATTGGGAATAATATGGATGGATAGCCCAATTTCACTTCTTTTTTGCTCACGATATCAGTGACGATAAAATCTTCGTTACTGTGATTAACATTACAAGCTGATCCACATTAACATGGGAAACAATGTGAAATTGTTCAAGCTGGCCCGGCTGGCCTTCAATTTATTTGTTAAGATTTTATGTTTTACGTTGTCAAAAGTCTATTTTATTCCATTATTTATTATATCTTTATTTCCATGTCACATATGGTCAAGTGTGCTTTCATTCTATTACTTATTTTCAGCTGAGTTCTGCATAGTTATTCTTATTTTGTTGTATCAGTAGATGGAATCCTGATTAAATTTTATTTTTCCAATAGCGCAGTTTCTAGTTCTATCAAGTTGAATTTGGGTTTTGTTGGCCATTGTGCAACTGATCCAACTTCTGATAACCTCTATATGTAGTATAGCATTACTATTAACTATATATGACCCGTTTCTGTTCAAAAGACATCAAAATAAGACTGAATACCAGGAATGGAAAAAAAATTTGGCATATGGAAAAAACTGCTTTTTGGACCCAAGAGACACCCACCCACCCCATCATACGTGCCTGGAAAAAATGTCCGACCCCCCTGTATCTAAGAAAACAAATCTTGAATGTTTTCTCACCCTCTAGAAATTCTATACTTATATACTTTTATAAATATTTTCTTATATTTGAGAAATTAAAAAAATATGCACATAAATATTGTTCACCCTAGAAATATTTTCTTAATCATTAGAAATAATTTCTGGTTATAAGATTACTACATCCAATTTCTTAGTGCATTGGTGCTCCCAAGAAAAAATGTTCTATGTATAGAATATTTTTCTTAAAACCAAGAATTTTTTTCTTGATATAAAGATGATTTATCTTATATTAAGATATATTTTCTGAATAAGAAAATCCTTTCAAAATTAACGCCATTGATCATTGTAAAGATAAGAAATGGATGATTTTGTTGCGTTCCATGGAGGATGGATGTATTTGGTCTATACACTTTTGCTTTCTACACAAAATGTCAGACCAAGTTACATACATAATCCATGGAAAGCAAACAAATCAACATCAATTTCTAATATTTACACTCAACTCACATATAAGAGAGCATTATGCTCAAATTTACAACGATATTCTGGTAGTGATTTGCAAGTTGTATTCATAAACTATGAAACAAGCGATGTAGCAGCAGGTTCGTGACCTTCTAGCACTTTTGATTGCACAAGTTCATATAATCAAATTCCAGTCCGTGAATCTCTCAGTTGTAAAGCAGCTTTCGAAGCAAAATATGGTTTGCATGAGTAAGTTGCTATGCCTTACGGAATGGCGAATATCGCGAGTCGACTTCAACGAACAATGGAGCTTATTTTCAGTGGCTTACAATGGTTTACTGCTAATCTACATTGACGACATAGTAAAGTAGTTGGTAAATCGTTTCAAAATCGTGTCAAAGAAATATGTAAAGTCCTGCAGTGAATCAACGACGAAATTCCGTACAAGCAAATGTCATTTGTTGCGATCTATTGTAACTGTTCTACGACATATACTGTCAAATAAAGGTATGCTAACTGATCCAAACAATGGTTCCAATGTTCTAGGCGAGCCTAAAGACAGAAACACAATTAAAGCTGATTCTAGATCGAGCTTCAAACAACCGAAGAGGGTTTTCTAAAATTACTAAGCCTTTTACTGAGCATACACGGAAGAACAAAGACTTCGTATGGTCCGATAAATGTCAGACAGCGTTTGAATCTTCGAAACAAGCACTTGTGAGTCCTTTAGATGAAGAAAATACATTTAAACACCGATGCTTCAGATATTTCTATTGCCACATTCAGATATTTCTATACTCTCTAGCAGGGGCTACCTGACCCTTTGCCTGATCGAGTTCCGGACTGAAGATGCCGGTACCCAGAGATCTCAGGATGGAGCTAGTCCTGAAATGAGCTATTAGTGGTTGATATGGGAATCGTTAGAATCCCACCAAGGTTTGCTTTTAAAGAATTTCACATCTCAAATGGGACTGGTAGATTTATGCAACTCATAGTTCCAACTGCGTCATGGGATTATGATTCAAATGCTTAATTATATGTTGTTATGACACTATGATACAGTATTGTTGTTTTAAAGTTAGAGTTGATATCAAACATTGGATACTTGTTTGTGATTCATGAACATCCATTAAACATTCAATTAAAACTCTAAAAGCGCATTTAGGTTAAAAGCCAGTGAGAGCTCCTCTAGATGGATTGTCTACTGATATTCTGGAGCCATTGCCACGGACCCCGAGGGGAAATAAGTTCATTTTGTTAGTGGTAGATGCTTTAACAAATTGGATTGAAGTGTTACCGGTATCTGATAAATCTGCAGTCACATGTGCTGAAAAAAATCTTATTATTATAAGTCAGGTTTGGAATTTGCCATAACCCACATTCGGACCAGGTTCGAAATTATGAGTTACTTATTCAGCGGGTTCTGCTTAGGTGGGTATCAAGGATGACCTAAACAAAACCCCAAGTGTTATGGTCAGTCCGAGATCATGAACAAAACGCTCTTGGAAATGATAAAAGCATTCTCAAAGGCAAGTAAACCGATTGGGATCTGCATTTGGGTTGTTCAGCATATCGATTCACTCCTGATTAAAGTAGGTTCTCACTACAAACTGTTGGGTCGTGAAGTAAAATTACTTTACGATGTTATGTTCCAAGCTGGGTCTAAATTTCCATTTGTTTATGAAAAGTGTCATTCTTTAGGGTATAATTCTAAAAATGCTCTTTATTTATTTCACATATTTTCTGTAAACTTTGTCAAATGTTTAGTTATTTATTTAAATGTTTCATCTAAACATTCAGTATAATTCTCATCTTAAAATTATCAAATTCACTTGATCTCTATTTACTGTTATAAATGTGTGTCTTGTTATACATAAAATGGACTATTTTCAGAATAAATAATGAACTTTATTGGTTGTTTGTTATATTTCAAGCAACCACTCGTCATTCCCATCATATAGCGACTTTAATCGTTTCTCATGATCTCATCTCGAGTGTGATTCTCTCCCATAGAGTCCTTTGCACTGACATAGATGGGACGAGATCAGGGCTTGAGCATTACAATATTTATCTGACGGGTGACATCGAAACTGTTTTATTAGAATTGTTGTGTATTTATTTTTTAATTTCATATTGATTTTTCAAAGGTAGGTCAACTGTGTAATGGCATGTCCGATTTAGGTCACATAAAACCGAAATCATATATAAATTCTTCTTCGGAGATTTGCATGGAAATAAATCAACATTCAAACTTGACTTAAGTATTCGAACAACGTGTGGGAATTAATTTATCAGTGTATTACTCCATACCTGGGCTATATTCTGGAGGTCTGCAGCTCAAATACGTTCCATCATACAACTTAGCTTCGACGCCCCCGTGGACAACATTGCTAAACTCATGTAAATCTGGAACGAAACAAATGTGGATATCCATTCGACACACCAGGGTAATGTGAACACCAAAGCATGGACGTAGCCAGAGGATTGATATAATGTAAAACAAATATTATGGACCTGTTGACTGGCTATATATGATGTTGGTATGTCCTGCTGATATTGCTATGATGCTGCTGTTGGGTCCTGCTGAGTCGCTATATTGCTGATAGGTCCTGATGACTTACTATATGAGGTGGAGGAAAATGATGATGTTATTTTTTGTGGTATTTAGCTAATCCGAGAGATTTGTGGAATGCCCTGTGTCTGTATGAAATTCAGGAACATGCATATTTTAACACATGGGGAAGTTTGAACATGTTTTAAAATTTTGTCAGCCTAGCAAAAATTCCAATGATCATCTCTTATAAAGAGCATCCATCCTTCCGTCGCCACAGTCTAGACAATAAAGAGCGTTCTCAAATGCGAGCTGCTGCGAGAGTTTTCGATATGGATGATTGTTCCCGTGGTGTGTGCCACACGAATGATGTTGATTTCAAGTATTTTTAATTTTTCTTTTGCATGGTAAGCTGAAAATTGGCTTAGGAAATGTTGTCAAATATAGTGTCAAACCTGACAGGGCTTTCAGGCTTGGCTCCAATTGATAACATAGCAAGTAAACATTTAATGGCGGGAGCTGCGCTGGTGCAGCATTAAAGACCATGTGCTAGAACATTCTCTTATATTTGCGAGTCTCCCATAGGGAGCCTCGCATATATAGGAGAATGTACTGGCTTTCAAGTTCAGCGTAAAGGTCGTGGGAGACTCACATATATAAGTGAATGCATTGGCACATGGTTTTCGCAAAATTTCAGGAAGCTCCAGTCATGAAAGGGTTAATCACCAGCCTAAATTAAACATGGTTCAGTACCATAAAATCCTACACGTTTAATGTACAAGACGGTAAACTGTCTAGTACTGCACTCGGCAGTAATATGTCATATACGTTTTTTTGTGGGATTTGTATAAGAATTAAGTTATCTTCGCACAAAAAGAATAGAAACTGCCTATAATTGTGAACCACGGATTAACATTTATGTAAACTTGTAATTTACACATACACAATATAGAAGTTGTTTTTAGTATTGAACCCTGAAGTGTTTTAGCATGACAATAAACAAGGCAGAGATCAGTCCTCTGCTACGCTGGGCTGAATACTGAAATCGCGTACACGGAGTATGAGGAAATCAAATCACCCATTTTATTTATCATTCAAGACTTTTGTCGTTTACATTTACTTTACAATGAATTCTTCATTATTCTGAGAAACGTCAAATGTTTGTCAAATGTTTAAATATGTTATTATTTTGATTGGAATAAAATATGTTTACACCAAACCGAACTGTCAAGCCAGAATGAATTGTAACTGACAAAACACTTAAATATATATAGTTTTTATATTTAATGACGAAAATATACATGATGGCAGTGGTTAGACCAGCGTAACAAGAGTACTGAACATGTCTAGCAGCTTGGGCAATATGGCGGATTAATACTCACATCCGAAACTGAGGCTCACCGGATCACTGACGAGTGAACCATACTGATTATACGCCATGCACTGGTAAACCCCGGCATCTCGGTTCGAATCCGGATGAGGGAACTCAAGCTTTCCGTCTGAAAACGTGTATCCCGGGTGGGATTCCGGAGTGATTTCGGTCTTACTACTAAAAGTCACCCGGAACCACTTGTAGCTTGGCGCCGGATTGCCGTCTGCGAGGCACTCTATGTAACCGGCCGATGGAGCGACGATCACCGTGTCTTCGGGTATTTTCGTAAAGGACGGGCCCTTCAGTGATGATTCCGAATCTAGGTTGGTGGACCCGAAGTCTGAAATAAATTAAACGCTCTTTATTGTTTCACGATGAAGGAAAGTCTGGGCTGAATTGGTTCCAAAATTTGTCTACGTAATTTGGAAGGAGGTATAAGATAGTTTGATACGTACACGAAATATTGATATACCGGCTTCATAATGCCATGAAAAATACTTGACATAGTCACATACATTTTCCAGCGGTTTTAAATTTTTACACATACGTGGAACAAATGCTCTTTATTTCTACCATATCAGGAACAGACTAACAAGGAACGCTCTTTTATGTTCCATGAGTGCACATGGCTGTTTTTTGTTTTGGCCGCAAAGTTGTATTTTTAATGAATTCAGTCCTTTTTTCTGGGACAAATGTAGTTCAATATTTGTGATCAGGTACAGTACAGGATGAATGGATTATTTGGTATACATCCATATGTATTATCGTTATATATAGGCGGATGTGCATCTGTTTCCAACAGATAATTGTATAGGTGTTAGAACATGTCATGCACCTCTACTCTGACTAATGCCCGTAGAGATAATATTCCACCTTATTTCTCAGGTAGTATATGTTCTCTGATAATATACTTCACTGAAGGTGAAGATCCCACTCGAAATTACATGTTTTTCTGTGACTTTTCTGAGCCGATATCGCAATAAACATTTAATTAATTACCCAGGAGAAATTCCATAATTGTAAGCGACGCAAAGCAACATCGCTCAGGTCGAGAGGCGTCATTATTGTGTTCTCTTATGCTGTATATAATAGTTTGAGAATAAAATATTATCTATCTCACAAAGTCACTCTAATCGTGAAATTTCAAGTTAGGACCATAAACTACAGTGAAGTACATTATTAAGGAACAGATACTAACTAAAAAATATGTTCCCCGCGTTATTTTTTCAACTCCATAACTGGACCATAAGGTTCCCTGTCAAAACTTCAAAAATTTCCAAGGTTTTGTACTTGTGGAATATGAGCTCTACGGGCGTTAGCCAGAGTAGAGATTCATGGCATGATATATATAGGTGTGAATAAGCGATGGAAAATAGTTAACTTCAGTTTTTCGTGAAACAATAAAGAGTGTTACTGGTTAGTGTCTTCCCGATGAGGCAACAATAAAGAACGTTAATTCACTTCTTTGATACCGTTCCATCGTTGAGAGTTATATAATCAAATATCTCACACGCGTGTGGGCGTTATATCAGAAATCAAGTATATGTTGCTATCTATTACTCTGACTATCATATATATGAAAGGAATAGCAGTATCGATGTATCGCATGTCTGCAGCCACGAATGTGGTTTCAATAATAATAAAATCTTACTAATATCTCTCTTTCCTTGGTAAATTCGATACGCCTCGTGGATGTCAACTTCGCAGATGTAAGAGTTTGCGGAAAAGTAATTGACTTTTGTCCACCCATAATTGCTCTCTATCTCTGTAAAGTAAACAAAATTAAATAGAAATAGACACGTAGGGGAATCACGTGGTTTCGAGGTCGCATACAAAATGGCCGACGCTAGTGCAACCACACAAAACATACTATACGAGAAACTGACTCAAAACATAGCATTTTGACTGTTACGAGCATATTCTAGTTTATTTTTGAAACAAGTTGATACCTTATTTGTTCGGAAATACTTAGTGCGTTCCTGAAACATTCTGACCAAAGTTGCCAGTCGGAGTTGCGTTGAATACACCAGTTCATACATCTTGGAGAATCCTTGGACCGACAACTTTGGTTAGAATGTTAGAGCAAACAAATGTGAATTTGGACATAAATGAGGTATCATCTTGTTTGACAAATAGTAGCGCATTTTCTCGTAGCTGTCAAAAATAATATGTAATATGTCGTATCTTAGTTTATTACCTTTTGTGTTTGTGTTGTGTTTCAGATCGCCTCGGCCATTTTTAATGCGTGATACTCATCAACTCGAATCCACGTGATTCCCCACCGTGATATGAAAAACGCTGGAAAACATGGTCCGAAGTGGTCTATGTGTTCATATGACATATGCGTAGCAAGAACACACTTCTGTTCCGAGATGAGAACATTCTGTTACTTCACTGAGATTATGGTCTCGGAGTAGCCATGTTCTGTTCTGTTCATTTTTCCGGGCACTTTCATTAAAACAAAAACCTTGCTTTTCGTACTAGAAAAGTTGAACCTCCAAGATACACTGTAATCATGACAGATAACTAACATTTAATCGAGACCAGCTTTGGGGAGCGACACAATTGCGATATCGTCTGCTGTAGTTGGGACAGAGCATGCGATATTATGAATTGCAAATCCCTGTTGTGTTGCAGTTAGTTTTAGAAGCAAGCCATTCACATACATCAAGTAAATGAACGGTGAACTGATTATCCATGGCGCATTCCTTGTAAGATTGGAAATGGATCCGACACACCGCCATTATACATAATTTTGCTGTAGCAATACCTTATGCATGTTACTGATTATTCTAAGAGGTTTACCTCGAATTCCAAATTGATATAATTTCAACATTAGGCCTGAGTGCCAGGGTCGATCGAAAGCCTTCGCCGAGTCCATGAAACACACAAACGCGCGAGAACCCTTTTCAGAAGCATATGCTACTGCTTCCTGTTATACGAAAGATGACATCGTGCAGCTGATTTCGTCTGGAAGCTGCTCTGTTGCTCACTTGGAAAAATTGACACATAGAGGACTTTCCACACGCGGTTCATAATGACTGCTTCGAAAACTTTGTATAAAACTAACAAGAGCGTTATCGCATGATAGCTGACATGCGGGTGTGGTTATTTTGGTGACCCCTTATACAAAGGGACAATGAGTCCTGTTTTCGTTTCACGTGGTACGTGTTCAAATTGAAGGATGCCGTTCTAATGAATACACAGCAAACGTACAAGATACATCAAGACTTTATTGCAAAACACCTCAATGGGCAGTTGCAAGATACTGATGAGTATCATATACATAAATAAGCAATACATAAAAAAAATATATAACAAACACTTATCAGTTCTCATAATCGTTGCAAATTTTCTGCATCATTCAAATTATTGAATTCACTATCGTGTGTCTCAATTTCGCTGAATAAATTAGATCTTAAATCATCGTACGCGTTACATTCAATGATAAAATGCATTTCAGATTCGACACATTGTTTGTCACACATGGAACACAGCCGATTTTCCAATGGTATTACTGGTTGCCTATGCCTCCCTTTTTCTATTTCCAATATGTCAGTGCTCACGCGCAATCTAGACAACTGCATGGATCATGCCATCTTTGAGTTCTAAGTGAACTTTCACACGACCACGATACAATCGTAAGTGGAGAGTTTTCTGTTGAGGATAGTTGGACTGCGCATGCTCACGAAAAGATCGTGAGTAAAAATTAATCTCAAGCACTGTTTCATTTCAGCTTGCGACCCGGTGCTATTAATATTTTCCGTCAACTACCTGTGTGATTGATATAAGTGAGATAATAGCATGGCATTTACAGGCATATTTCGGTAGTATCGTAACAAGTTGATTCATAATTGTTTTTATTTCTCAATTCAATTCAATTCAATTCAATGTATTTCTGTTAATCAATATGTACATATTACAGATAACATATATATGACATAAAAATATTCAATTATGACATATAATAACAACAAATTTCACACGAGGGATACATGAGTGATTAGATATTTGGTAAGTTTCTGTTCGGGTGATGATTTAAGGTACAGTGAGCGGGAAAGTTATGGTCATGGATGTAGGTATTTTAAAGATAGGGGTGGGTACATGGAATATAAGTGTTATAGCCTCAAGTGGACTTGCCGAAAATATCCTTATGAAAGTTGACAGATTCCTAATTGTCTTTTTATTTCTAGTCTTAAAGAATTCTGAGAGTTTGTGGGCATTCGGTCTTCTATAGAAATACAAATATCTACACTTTTCACGTTGTTAGATGTGGTACAGATGCATTTTATAAGGGTTTTTCGCACTTTTTTGCTCATTGTGTCGAGATACCTGCAAAAAGATGACGTGCAAACTTGCGAGTGGGTGAACGTACCCTATAAGTGTGACGTCATAGATCAGTGAGACGGTTATACTCCATTTCGAAAATAAGAATTGTGCAATAGTTCGTGTCTGTTTTAGTCGACAACGAGTTATGAATCCAACTATCTAATCGTACAGTCCGTATTGTTGAATCTGATTACGTAACACTGTCTCAAATCAATTGCTTTGATTGGATGATTTCATCATCGAGTGAGCTCTGATCGGCGTAAAAGAATCGAAAAAAGATGCTCTCTATGGCAGGTAATCAGACCTATGTGAGTCTGAAATTTATTGAGACTGACATGGGAGTATCTGAACCTAGCTAATCTTACCGGAATAGGTGTACGCCACGTGGTATCTGAACCTAGCTAATCTTACATGAATAGGTGTACGCCACGTGATATCTGTACTCGCTAATCTTACCTGAATAGGTGTACGCCACGTGGTATCTGAACCTAGCTAATCTGACCTGAATAGGTGTACGCCACGTGGTATCTGAACTTAGCTAATCTTACCTGAATAGGTGTACGCCACGTGGTATCTGAACCTAGCTAATCTTACCTGAATAGGTGTACGCCACGTGGTATCTGAACCTAGCTAATCTTACCTGAATAGGTGTACACCGCGTGGTATCTGAACCTAGCTAATCTTACATGAATAGGTGTACACCGCGTGGTATCTGAACCTAGCTAATCTTACCTGAATAGGTGTACACCACGTGGTATCTGAACTCGCTAATCTTACCTGAATAGGTGTACGCCACGTGGTATCTGAACCTCGCTAATCTTACCTGAATAGGTGTACGCCACGTGGTATCTGAACCTAGCTAATCTTACATGAATAGGTGTACGCCACGTGGTATCTGAACTCGCTAATCTTACCTGAATAGGTGTACACCACGTGGTATCTGAACTCGCTAATCTTACCTGAATAGGTGTACGCCACGTGGTATCTGAACCTCGCTAATCTTACCTGAATAGGTGTACGCCACGTGGTATATGAACTCGCTAATCTTACATGAATAGGTGTACGCCACGTGGTATCTGAACTCGCTAATCTTACCTGAATAGGTGTACGCCACGTGGTATCTGAACCTCGCTAATCTTACCTGAATAGGTGTACGCCACGTGGTATATGAACTCGCTAATCTTACCTGAATAGGTGTACACCACGTGGTATCTGAACTCGCTAATCTTACCTGAATAGGTGTACGCCACGTGGTATCTGAACTCGCTAATCTTACCTGAATAGGTGTACACCACGTGGTATCTGAACTCGCTAATCTTACCTGAATAGGTGTACGCCACGTGGTATCTGAACCTCGCTAATCTTACCTGAATAGGTGTACGCCACGTGGTATATGAACTCGCTAATCTTACCTGAATAGGTGTACACCACGTGGTATCTGAACTCGCTAATCTTACCTGAATAGGTGTACGCCACGTGGTATCTGAACCTCGCTAATCTTACCCGAATAGGTGTACGCCACGTGGTATCTGAACCTCGCTAATCTTACATGAATAGGTGTACGCCACGTGGTATCTGAACTCGCTAATCTTACCTGAATAGGTGTACGCCACGTGGTATCTGAACTCGCTAATCTTACCTGAATAGGTGTACGCCACGTGGTATCTGAACTCGCTAATCTTACATGAATAGGTGTACGCCACGTGGTATCTGAACTCGCTAATCTTACATGAATAGGTGTACGCCACGTGGTATCTGAACTCGCTAATCTTACCTGAATAGGTGTACACCACGTGGTATCTGAACCTCGCTAATCTTACCTGAATAGGTGTACGCCACGTGGTATCTGAACCTCGCTAATCTTACCTGAATAGGTGTACGCCACGTGGTATCTGAACTCGCTAATCTTACCTGAATAGGTGTACGCCACGTGGTATCTGAACCTCGCCAATCTTACATGAATAGGTGTACGCCACGTGGTATCTGAACCTCGCTAATCTTACCTGAATAGGTGTACGCCACGTGGTATCTGAACTCGCTAATCTTACATGAATAGGTGTACGCCACGTGGTATCTGAACTCGCTAATCTTACCTGAATAGGTGTACACCACGTGGTATCTGAACCTCGCTAATCTTACCTGAATAGGTGTACGCCACGTGGTATCTGAACCTCGCTAATCTTACCTGAATAGGTGTACGCCACGTGGTATCTGAACTCGCTAATCTTACCTGAATAGGTGTACGCCACGTGGTATCTGAACCTCGCTAATCTTACATGAATAGGTGTACGCCACGTGGTATCTGAACCTCGCTAATCTTACCTGAATAGGTGTACGCCACGTGGTATCTGAACTCGCTAATCTTACCTGAATAGGTGTACGCCACGTGGTATCTGAACTCGCTAATCTTACCTGAATAGGTGTACGCCACGTGGTATCTGAACTCGCTAATCTTACCTGAATAGGTGTACGCCACGTGGTATCTGAACCTCGCTAATCTTACATGAATAGGTGTACGCCACGTGGTATCTGAACCTCGCTAATCTTACCTGAATAGGTGTACGCCACGTGGTATCTGAACTCGCTAATCTTACCTGAATAGGTGTACGCCACGTGGTATCTGAACTCGCTAATCTTACCTGAATAGGTGTACGCCACGTGGTATCTGAACCTCGCTAATCTTACATGAATAGGTGTACGCCACGTGGTATCTGAACCTAGCTAATCTTACCTGAATAGGTGTACGCCACGTGGTATCTGAACTCGCTAATCTTACCTGAATAGGTGTACGCCACGTGGTATCTGAACTCGCTAATCTTACCTGAATAGGTGTACGCCACGTGGTATCTGAACTCGCTAATCTTACCTGAATAGGTGTACGCCACGTGGTATCTGAACCTCGCTAATCTTACATGAATAGGTGTACGCCACGTGGTATCTGAACTCGCTAATCTTACCTGAATAGGTGTACGCCACGTGGTATCTGAACTCGCTAATCTTACCTGAATAGGTGTACGCCACGTGGTATCTGAACCTCGCTAATCTTACCTGAATAGGTGTACGCCACGTGGTATCTGAACTCGCTAATCTTACCTGAATAGATGTACGCCACGTGGTATCTGAACTCGCTAATCTTACCTGAATAGGTGTACGCCACGTGGTATCTGAACTCGCTAATCTTACCTGAATAGGTGTACGCCACGTGGTATCTGAACTCGCTAATCTTACCTGAATAGGTGTACGCCACGTGGTATCTGAACCTCGCTAATCTTACCTGAATAGGTGTACGCCACGTGGTATCTGAACTCGCTAATCTTACCTGAATAGATGTACGCCACGTGGTATCTGAACTCGCTAATCTTACCTGAATAGGTGTACACCACGTGGTATCTGAACTCGCTAATCTTACCTGAATAGATGTACGCCACGTGGTAACTGAACCTAGCTAATCTTACCTGAATAGGTGTACGCCACGTGGTATCTGAACTCGCTAATCTTACCTGAATAGGTGTACGCCACGTGGTATCTGAACCTCGCTAATCTTACCTGAATAGGTGTACGCCACGTGGTATCTGAACTCGCTAATCTTACCTGAATAGGTGTACGCCACGTGGTAACTGAACTCGCTAATCTTACCTGAATAGGTGTACGTCACGTCGTATCTGAACCTAGCTAATCTTACCTGAATAGGTGTACGCCACGTGGTATCTGAACCTAGCTAATCTTACATGAATAGGTGTACGCCACGTGGTATCTGAACTCGCTAATCTTACCTGAATAGGTGTACGCCACGTGGTATCTGAACTCGCTAATCTTACCTGAATAGGTGTACGCCACGTGGTATCTGAACTCGCTAATCTTACCTGAATAGGTGTACGCCACGTGGTATCTGAACCTAGCTAATCTTACCTGAATAGGTGTACGCCACGTGGTATCTGAACCTAGCTAATCTTACCTGAATAGGTGTACACCACGTGGTATCTGAACTCGCTAATCTTACCTGAATAGGTGTACGCCACGTGGTATCTGAACTCGCTAATCTTACCTGAATAGGTGTACGCCACGTGGTATCTGAACTCGCTAATCTTACCTGAATAGGTGTACGCCACGTGGTATCTGAACTCGCTAATCTTACCTGAATAGGCGTACGCCACGTGGTATCTGAACTCGCTAATCTTACCTGAATAGATGTACGCCACGTGGTATATGAACCTAGCTAATCTTACCTGAATAGGTGTACGCCACGTGGTATCTGAACCTAGCTAATCTTACCTGAATAGGTGTACGCCACGTGGTATCTGAACTCGCTAATCTTACCTGAATAGGTGTACGCCACGTGGTATCTGAACCTAGCTAATCTTACCTGAATAGGTGTACGCCACGTGGTATCTGAACCTAGCTAATCTGACCTGAATAGGTGTACGCCACGTGGTATCTGTACTCGCTAATCTTACCTGAATAGGTGTAAGCCATGTGGTATCCTGCGAGATGGACATTTCCGATGTTCGCCGAGTGGAATAGTTCTATACTGGCAGGAGTTCCGTCCCCTGTCCATCTATAGGATCCATCAAGCATGTCCTGAACACCACTGGTTAACCATGTGTGACTCCTACAACAAAATACATGAACAATCTTTACACTTAAACCTCGGTTCAATCTATTAAAGGCAAATTAAAGCGCACCAGTAATGCAACATACATGTATATATTCACCCCTACCAAAATGGGTGTTATTTAAGCTGCCGAACAATAGAAAAGTATCAGTGTTTGTAAATCAGTAGGAAAAAAATTGCAGGCACCGGAAATAATGTTTTTTTCTGGGCTCCGGATCATCCACACACCCCGGCCCTGTAACGTAACTTTTCGTAAGACCCCCCCCCCCCGCCCCTGGATAAATACGAAACATCTATACGCAGTCTATGTAACTCGGGGGGGGGACTATCTGATATGATATAATCTAGTTCCTCATTGTTTTCTTTGTGGACAACTAAAAAGAGCGTTATGTGTCAGTCCTTTACTGATATGTCAAGAATAAACAGCGGTTTTATCAGTTTTTGTGTGGAAAGTTGAAGATAGCTGGCTTTCGCAGTGGTTTCATGTGCAATAAGTTAAATTTTATAAAAGTCTAGAACAACTATCATCAGCAAGTATATTTAAATGCCCACTTAATCTTTGTGTCACCGAAATATGTTTTTTTAATTGTGCCTTGATATACGGTTTTAATAACAATCTATGCCATAAAATATGATTAAAATACCATCATTCATCACCGTTGATAAATAGAAAACAGCTGAAATCATAGAAAGATTTCCCAACCTTTGGCTCCCAGAATGCAACAGAATTAAAACTAAAAATGTATTTTCAATGTAAGGGAATAACTCTATATCTTAAAATATAGAGTTATTTCCCTTCCGTTGAAAATAATGAAACTTAAGCACAGAACACAAGTTGATATTTCAACAAAAAAAAACAACATGTTCACAGTTTATTATACCGAATAAGTTGATAATACAATGTTCTGGAGATTCCTCTTACAAATGGTATATAATATGGCATATATTATATTTTATATAAAATGATCTGGAGTTCGAAAATTAAGTGCGCCTTTAAAAATAGATCGAATATGTTCATATATGTGACCCGCCATATCAAATCCAGTCTTAAGTCGGGATTATTTTACTCTGTGCCAATGCATTCTCTTATATATGCGAGTCGACCATAGGTCGCCTCGCATATATAAGAGAATGCATTGGCCTAACATTGGCCTTATCATTTTTTTAAAATAAATATTTCTTACAATTTTTAGGACATAAAATAAAAAACATCCATTACCCTGCAGGGAGCCCCACACATATATAGAAGCATATAGAAGAGTGTCGTCTGCTCATGTTTGTCTGGGGCTCTGTATGGGTGAAATTATAAAATTGTTAAAGAATACAAGAAAAAATTATTAAAATTGTAAAAAATTGTTAGGCCAATGCATTCTCTTATATATGCGAGGCGACCTATAGTCGACTCGCATTTATAAGATAATGCATTGGCACAGGGTAAAACAAATCCCGACTTATGACTGGATTTGATATGGCGGGTCACAAATCAGCTTTTCAAACATGAACCACGAAACTTTATCCATGACGTCGGCTGGCCGGAAATCAGCCTGTTTTCGGGTAAGAGCCTTTTATGCGTTACCCGCTTTTCCGGCCAACCGGGTTCATAGGATTAACTAAAAAGTATTATTTTACACACCTGATTCTATAGAGTTCATTGAAGAGACACACCATCGTTAACCCTGTCTATACTAAATACTCATTATGAGTAGTTATCCCTTAGGAAATATTCAAATAATAAGTTCGACGACATTTGTTGAACTTATTGTGAGAACATTTCCATCCAATATTTAAAATTGGACCCCCTTCAGAGGGGGGGGGGGGGGGGGGTCGCGCACAAAAATTCCATATATCGGGCGGGGGTGGGTGGGTCATTTGGACCCGGAAAAAATGCGTAAATGGCAAAAAATGCAAATTTTTTCCTCCACTTAAAATCACTGTTTTTGTGCTCATGTAATCTGTTAATATCAACCATATGACACACTAGGCTATTTAAAACATACTAACCAGAACTAACTACCATTTAGGGGTGTATGTATGCTGATGTATGTCAAAATTAATGTACCAGATTTCGACGGATGAAAGATATATTATATATATATATATATATAAACAAATCATATAACAAACATTAAAACACAAGAACAAACATTTATAATATGCGTATCCAAGATAGCCTTTCAATTGGATGTCAAAGTGTATGTTATAGCTATACACATGTGTATCCCTTTAAGGGTTTGAACAAAATATAAAGCTGAGTTTATATTGATGAATTCTGTGATGAATTTTGCAATTACTTTTGACAAATTTGTTTACTGTTATAACATAATTATATGCTCAAACACGATCAGTCGACAATGCTTGCATATAAGCATAATTATGAAATGATTACCATCTTCTGTTATTTGACTGCCAATACATATGGTGTTGTAATTATTAGTTGCTTGTTCATTATTGGTTGCTTTGATATTCAATTTAGGATATAGCAGGATAGAGCAATGTAACTATAAAAGTAGCTTTTGGTATTGAAGTCTCAACTTATTCCATACGCAACATAAAGCTAGAATATAAACATGACTAATATGAACTTTGTTCTTGAAACTAATTATAAATCATACTAACCTGGATCAAACTGCACAGGTAATCTATGCAACTCTCTTCATGTGAATTTTCTCAGAGTCACATATCTTAACTGGACAGTCTGATCCAGGATGCTTGTTCTTATAATGGGTTTCCATGTGATACGTCCAGTAAACCACATTGCACAGGGGGCACGTACATGTATATGGACGGTTTGTACAAGGTGACCATGGCTTGGATATCTCCGCTGGCTTTAAACTAAACTTTATACTCTGATAATAAGTTAACAATACTACCAATTCTTCACTAATATCGGTATATGTCAATCTGCACACCAACATGACATACATACATGTATTTAGACTGTGAGCTGCTGTGAGTGTGACTTTCATTGGGTCCCATCATACCCATGTGCAGATATATATCACAGAAATATGGGAGATGAAATGTGTTCTACCCCTATTACTACAGTATTACTATTGGACCTTGGCTCTAAAACATCTTATACTATTGTTATATAAAAGAATATGGAGTTATTGAGGATATCAGGACATGTATTACCTCATAATTATTATGTTTTATGGCATTTATGCCCAATGTTTTTAAGTGCATGCATTTAGCATTTCCACATTTTATACTAATAGAATTATCTCCCTTTAGAGCAGTTTAGAGGTTTATTAAAATGCTGGGAATAGTATTAAATAATAAGAAACGGAACAATTTTTTGCTAGGCTATGATTTGGTTTATATTTTATGTTTTTTTGTAAGATTTTGGGGGTGGGTCCCAACAATTGGACGAAAAAAAAAGTTAAATTGCAGGTAGAGGGGTGGTGGGTCCCCGAGAGGGGCAAAAACATTTTTTTCGCCCTATATATGTAAATTTTTTCCGCGACCCCCCCTGCCCCCTTCTAAACTTTTATTATCTGTCGTCTGCTTATTTTTTCACCCCTCCAGATGAATGAAATACCATTCCAATATATACTCTTTTAACTGAGTAGGAGAATCCATTAAGTATATAAAATAGGAATCCCGACCTATACCTGGATTAATCCCGACCTACCTGGATGAATCCCCACATACCTGGATGAATCCCGACCTACCTGAATGAATCCCGACCTAACTGAATCCCGACCTACCTGAATCCCGACCTACCTGAATCCCGACCTACCTGGATGAATCCCACCTACCTGGATGAATCCCTCTTTGTTAGCGTCTGTAAGATGAACTGTTCCTCGTTTACCGAGTTCACACTCACAAGGGTCGACCCGTAACCCTGGAAATATTAGGAATTGAATTGATATGCATGGCTACCGTATAAGATGATGCATATATGTGACCCGCCATATCAAATCCAGTCGGAAGTCGGGATTTTTTTACCCTGTGCCAATGCATTCTCTTATATATGCGAGTCGACCATAGGTCGCCTCGCATATATAAGAGAATGCATTGGTCTAACAATTTTTTATCATTTTTTTAAAATAAATGTTTCTTACAATTTTTAGGACATAAAATAAAAAACATCCATTACCCTGCAGGGAGCCCCACACATATATAGAAGCATATAGAAGAGTGTCGTCTGCTCATGTTTGTCTGGGGCTCTGTATGGGTGAAATTATAAAATTGTTAAAGAATACAAGAAAAAATTATTAAAATTGTAACAAATTGTTAGGCCAATGCATTCTCTTATATATGCGAGGCGACCTATGGTCGACTCGCATATATAAGAGAATGCATTGGCACAGGGTAAAAAAATCCCGACTTACGACTGGATTTGATATGGCGGGTCATATATTACCCAATTGGGTTTTTGTCGGATGTGTGTTCATACATCTCATTAAGTCCTAGAAACACATTCTGAATAAAGCCATGCAAGAATGATCAGTAAATGTCGCACATGAATATCCCTGGGATGACACAAGACAACTACATGTACAAACACTGATATATTATTATCGTTTATTTATCTACAATCAATCTACAAAAAAAATTAAGGAACCTGTAGATGCTCTAGAGTTTAGTGATTATATACACAGTCCCCGGAACAAAAATTGACCCCACCCAATAATACTTAACTTAATTTTATAGAAAGGTATCCAACTTGGCCAACTTATCATTTTTTTCAAAGTCCACAGACTTCTTCAAAACACACAAAAATAATGTTTGTTACACAAATGCATATGTTACATATAGGTAGAAATATATTTTATTACTCCTCAATTTGATGTATCCCGTGTAAAAAATGGTTCAGAAGAACTCAGTGTCCGCTACTGCGTGGTCAAATACTCGGCTTTTATACAGAATCGCGCCTCAAAGACGCCATCTTGAATTACAAACAACGATCAAAGTGGATTTTAGCGGATTTAGAATATGTTATAGAGGATATCGTCCTCTTCAAAATTGTATAAAACCACATAAGTCCAACTTTGTTCTAGGTTGGCCCTAAAATTTGAGTTTATCGACCAGACTACGTGTGGATATTGTTCCCTTCACGCTGCATCAGGGACGTGGCTAGAGGGCCTCCGTTGGGGGGGGGGGTGTCCACCTTGGTAATTCCAACTACACCCCCCTTGAATCAGAACAGAGAAAAGGTTTTACATTATTCCATTTGCAACCCACCCTTGAATCAAACCAAAACACTCCTTGAATCACACCAAAGGTTTTGCATAATTTCATTCCCTCCTTGCACCTAAGTGTTCACAAGCCTGATAGCCTATTTATAAACGATGGTTCTATCTACCCGGTATGATAATATTCATATATTTTGAACCTGAAAATTGAACAAATCCTAACATCTAGTGGTCTAACTCCAGACAAATGCACACGACTACGGGCAATAGACCAGGACACACCGGGCCGACCATGGTTGTTCGGCCCGGTGTGAGAAAAGTTTGAAAACTAAACAAGAAATCGCAAAATCCTAGTATCTAGACTGACCTCAAGCTTTCCTAGTGTTGGAAATTTCAAACCTCATAATCTCCCTTATTAGTTTGGAAATTTTCCAACTGATGACCATTTCAGTCAACAATTTTAACCAAATGTAGTAAAATATTGTTTTCTTAAACTCATTAGCAGTTTTTTTTACTGGCCACGGGGAGGGACCAGGGCACACCGGGCCGACCATGGTTTGGCCCGGTGTGCGAATATTTTGAAATCTGAATAAGAAAATCGCAAAATCCTAGCATCTAGACTAGCCTCAAGCATTCATAGAGTTGGAAATTTCAAACCTGACACCCCGACTTAGGTTGGAAAATTTCCAACTGATAACAATTCCAGTGACAATTTTGACCAAATGTAGGACAATATTGTTTTCTTAAATTAACTAGCAGTTTTTGACTGGCCACGGGGGGAGGGACCAAGACACAAGCTTTCCAAGTGTTGGAAATCTCCAACTGATGGCCATTTCAGTCCAATATGTTTACCAAAAAGATGGAAAATATGCAAATATTGGTCCAAAAACAATAAATTCCCACAATAACTTGTTTGAAAATCAAACTACAAGAACATTTTCAACCTGCTGTTGGTGTGAAATTTCCAACTAATGTTGTGTCAGGTATGAAATTTCCAACTGTTGAAATTTTTTATCAAAGTTGGGGGGGGGGGGGGGGGGGTGAGACACCCCCCAAACCCGCCCTGTCACCACGTCTCTGTTGAGCATATATATCAAAGATCGTCCAAGCATGATGTTTTTGGATGACTGAAATAAAGAAATCAAAATTTGGACCAGACATAATGTTCACTCTAAGGACCATCAATCTGCAAAATACATGAATGGACGAATCTAGTTCCATGTTTCCGACCATCATGGTAGTTCATTAGCACACCAATGCCGATTCAAAGCTGACGCAGGATGACTGAGATAAAGATCTTCAATGTTGTTACGGACGGAAGACCACCATCATTCGTACGACAATGGCTTCGAGAATATCCACAAAACATCCACCAGTTTCACGAGTAAAACGAGGTCAAAATATCATAATTAAGAAATATTTTTCTTATCTACTGCTGGAAAACTAAAACATGGACTATATATAGTATAGATATATGGCACAGTAGTATGTTATATATACGTCTCCGAGACATGCCGAACGTTACTCTTTGAAGAGCAACACTCGGCATGTCTCAGAGACGTGTATATATAACATGCTAATGTGCCATATCTATACTATATATACACAATAGAGACCTTAACATGTGCATATAGTGTCCTAAGTGCGACGCCGGAATACAGCGACCATTTGAGCTTCCTTGTTTGGGGTAGCTTCGGTGGCCGTGTGGTATTGACGTCGGACTGAGTCGCCATGGGTCTGGGTTCTAATCCCCCAACCCCCCAAAAAGAACCCTGTCTCAAAATTACACTTGCTTCTTAAAACATGGACGCTCTTTATCAGAGACGGTCATTGGAATTTTATCTCGCCTGACAGAAATGAAAAATGTGTTAAAAGTTGCTCTGCCTCTTTTGAGAGGCGATGTATCATGACCTTCAAAGCATCTTATTAATGTGTTCATTGGTATATATATATCTGTACAAATATAAAATTCCGTGTATATTATTCAGTATCTATAAGGGTACAGCTGTCGTATGTGCGTTCTACATGTACACAAACACAGGGACGTGGCGACAGGGGTGGTGGGGTTGGGGTGTCTAACACATCCAACTCTGGTCATAGTTTTCGACAGTTGGAAATTTCATGCCACAACAATAGTTGGAATTTTTACACCATATTAGGTTGATAATGTTCTTATTGTTTGATTTTGCATCCAGATAAATTTGTAGTTTTTAGACCAACAATAGCATATTTTTCTACTTTTGGTAAAAACTTTGGTTTGGAATGGTCATCAGTTAAACAATGTCCAACAGTTAAGTACCAACCTAAGGGGTGCGTCGCAAACGGTATTTCGCGAGCATATATTGGATTGTGGTTTGGTTCATGGGGGAGTGTTGTAATAAGTGGGAAATTTCAAGTTGGACACTCCAAACGGAGACCCTTTAGTCGCATGCCAGCATACAAAGCGCAAACAACGACACACACACACACATACCGAATGACGACACATACCGAACATTTGCTGGTTGCTGCTTGATAATCAAGGGCTGGGTAGAACTGGAACAGATAACAGTGGCCTCCAAATCTTTCCCAATCAATTGGACAGTCTGGAAAAAAAAACAATAGTCGATCTGTCGCCAGGTGCATACCCCACGCGACATAACACCCAGATAAACAAAGTAGCATAACTCTAAAATTAGTGGCGATGAAAACGTCAATGTATCCGAAAATGAGGTGTAATACCATATAATCTAATTTAAATCCAGAACATTCTCTTTGATTTCTCTTTGATTATACTCTATACGGTGATAGTAATGCTAGATTCTTCGAAATAGTTCAATCACACATTTCACAATCTGAACGGTTTACATGAGATTTTACAAATCTTCCAGTGTCCCGACCAAACACCTCAGCCTACCCTGTACCAATAAATTTCCACCACCCGTAAGTGTCGGCGCACACGATCCTGATTGTTCCCGATTAATCCGACTGCAGGATAACTCGGGGACAATCGGGACCGCGTGCATATGCGCCTAACACTGGAGCGGATTTTGTCGGATCCGATTTAATCGGACGGATCAAACTGAGTTTGATTTCATCAGGAGAATACGGCTCGTGACGATGGCAACGCGCGTGTTTTGCTTGTCACGTGACCGATCGTCACATGACCAAAACCTCATTCAAAATGTCGGAATAGTTAGCGGCGACCTCTATTCGAAATTAAATCAAGAATTCTGATCGATCGACAAGAAACAAGGGCTGCATGGTAGACATGTGAGCAGAAAATAAGTGCCTGTATAATAATCACAACAAGAGGGTGGCAGCTGTGGAAAGGTCTATTACGTCAGTTTACGCTATTGTTCGTTACCTCAATATATTATTAATATTATAACTATTCTTTATTATTAATAAATATTAGTCTTTAGAAATACACATTAATATAAACCACCATGACTAGCTAAAGTAACTGACTAGATAGGCTGACCACACCAGTTGGCTATATACTATAGACAACAGTGACCATAGCATGATTATAATGACCGGAGTGAAAATCCGACACGTGTGCGCTGACCCCCCGATTTGATCGGGTCCGATTTATCCGGCAGCCGGATTTAACTGGACACAATCGGGATCGTGTGCACCCACTATAGGAATCAGGGAGCGAAATGTGTTCTAGAGTCGGGGAGCGAGTACACCGTGGAATGCTAAAGGTGAATGTAACTGAAGAATGACCTTCACCTGATACATGCGACACGTTATTAAAGGATGACATCGCGTTTATTTGATTTGTACATCATATCTAAATAATTTAAACTGGTGAATGAATGGGGGAATGGATTTTTGTGAGCGGGAAATTTATTTAACTAGCTGCTGTAGTTCTGGATTTGTCCAGATCAAATTTGGCTGTGGGATAGCCCTGTCGTACACTTGGGGATTTATTTTAAAAAGTAAACACATGACCTATGATTTTTCTACCATTTTCGTGATCAACTGGTGTCAATCTAGCCGGGTAAACATCACTGATATGGCCTGCAGGCTTCAATTCAGTGAATTTGGCCGAAACGTTAACACTGTCGCCTATGGGAAACCATTTAGTTCCGTGATTCCACTAAGGACCACCTACCGTGGCACTATCTACACTCATACGAGTATGCGGTATAATACGGGGAGAGGAGCTTTATAACTAAGTTGCATAACTTGTGCTCCAATCCCCAGTGGTTACTCCCTCATCATTCATGACCTCAACATCATCATTTAATTGTCAATACTGCATATATTAGGAAACACAATAAATATGTAACAAAAATTACCGTTGGCGCTATTTCTTGTCGTTATCGACCTATTGTTCACTAGATTATGTATGCACTTACTTTCTGGAATTCTATCGGGCCCTTAAAGGCCCTCTTAGCCCTTTACAAAGTCGCGCATATATACGAGTGAGATATTTAACCCTTTACCCAACAAACCGGCCAAAAACGCCCAAATAAAGCTTCAACAGCCTAAAATATCTTCGGTCTGTCTCAATAACACCATACAAATATGGATATCATTGGAACCGGTTCATTGACCACATTGTGATGGTTACAGTTATGCCCTGTGCCAATGCATTCTCTTATATATGCGAGTCGACCATAGATCGCCTCGCATATATAAGAGAATGCATTGGCCTAAAAAAAATCTTTTTGTAACACTTTTTACCATTTTTTCTTACATTCTTTAACAATTTTAGAATTTGTTCTTACATTTTTTATAATATTTTTATAATATTTTTCTACATTCTTTGACAATTTAATCATTTTTAATATGTGTTAAGCCAATGCATTCTCTTATATATGCGAGGCGACCTATGGTCGACTCGCATATATAAGAGAATGCATTGGCACAGGGCCGTTCTGTTGGGTAAAGGGTTCACGTTCGAATGCCCAGATTACATTATACATAATGTATATATATTCCACCAGAATACGGAATAGCTGTGGCCAGATGTGTCCACCAAGCGATAGAGATTCTCAGATTCACCCCAATTTAGACTCCCCCTTATTTACCTAGAATGCACCATAATTCACAACTAAGATATAGAGTTATTCCCATAGCATTGAGAATAATAAACTGCTAGTACAGACAAGATCAAAATTAAGCACAAAATACACATCGGTACCTTGATAAAAACAAAATATTCACAGTTTAGTCGACCGGATAAGTTGCTAATACAATGTTTTGGAGCTTCCTCCAAATGGTATATACAATGGAATAGGTTGTATATTATGTGATCTGGTGATTTGAAAATTAAGTGGGCCTTTAATTCAAGAAGCAAGAACCTGTATACATGAACATACCTTGTGTTTGTGCTAATGTCAGACTTATTAATGTTGCGCCAACAATCAGAATCATTGGTAGGTCGGATCGCACGTATCTGCAAAATAAATGGTTTCTATTTGAGATAAAGTCACAATCCGTAACATATTACAGAGATGTGTACAGACAATGCACATTCAATGCTTAATGTGTGTGAACAAATTATTTTATTATACCTCATATTAAAAGCCTATGTTAATTTCCCATAGGGTGTGATTTTACAATTTGCAATGTTTCCCGCCCATGAAACATTGCCGGTCACCATTTTTTGCAATGTTTACCGACCGAAAGAGCCCGAACATGTTCACGGAAGCACCCGAACGAAATTGTATGACGTATTTTGACCGTGACATTCAAACCGGAAACCCCAAATCGTCACGATTCAGACGACTTCCGCATTCTTCAAAGTAAACATCATGGATGCCGGTGTCAAATCGAAGTGATTCGCGGATGTTTCACCCGATGATATTTCGAAACTTATAGACGAAAAAGACTATGGTTATTCGGTATAATAAAAACAATGGTGACCTGGCTCGAGGGCAACATTGCGGATAGTCTCCCCTTGGAACCAATGTCGCCCTCGGCTCCGCCTCGGGAGACATTGGTTCCTCGGGGAGACAATCCGCAATGTTGCCCTCGAGTCAGGTCACCATTTTTATAATGTCTTTTCGAAATGGACATGTATCAATCGGAATGGCACATTAAGATACTACTCAACTCAGATTATGGCCTATGCTTGGGTTCGAACCCGCACCACATGCTACGATGATTGTATCCGCAATCTAACCAGTCTCTTTGAAAATGCTATGAATATCCTAACGGATGTAGAAGTGTCCACTAAATTTCATTTCTACAACGACGCGGAATTCCCAACGTGGCGTAATAAACTGTTTCCAAATATGGAGTGTATTGCTGGCGCAGTAAATGTTTGGGAGAATAGTGTAGTACTTAGAAATAGTTATAAATACAACAAGATGCGAAAGAATAATCAGTCACGAATATCGTTAATTGATAAAAACTCGAAGATGATGTCTTTTATATTGCGATGAGTAAAATGAGATATGGATATATCGCCTGTATTCAGTTTTCCAACAATTGTTGAGTTTGACAATGAGTGGGAAACTTGTTAACACGTCATTGACATCTGGTCTGTGAAGTGATCTCTTATGCCATAAACCAATGAAATCACGCACGTGATTCGCCCCTATCCAATGAAATGGGGGGGGGGGGGTCCTATCAATTCAGTAACTGATTATGAATGAGATATCCAGAGACGTAAATAAAGTAAAATATTCGTCGGCTTTTTAAAGAGACTGCGATCTAACCATCTTGGATACGAGTATCTGTAGTATAATGGGCGACACATGCATTCTATATCGAATAGCCGGGGACGCTGACTCAGTGTTAATGTTCATTGCATCAATGCAAACTACATGCAGGGTTTATCTCCCTTGATGACTCGGTAAGACCGCTGCTATCGGCGACATTTCACCCACATTTGGTGGACTTCAGCGATATTAAAATATATACTAAGCGAACAGAGCAACGTGTTGCCCTTGGTAAGCCCACAAAATATCGAAACAAAAATTTGGACCTTATGTTTGAAAACTATATTTCGAAACGGTGTGATTCGGTTCTCCCGTTATTTTAACAACACAAAGGTATAAACGCACGTGTACGACATTGTCACAACTCGAACGTCAAGTCAAATTCTTCCAAAAGCTTCCATTTTGACGTGTAGCTTGCGAAAATCATCAACAAAACTACCGCTCTGATTTTCCTTGCTGTCATTATGTTTTAGTGTGGGAATTGTTCTCAAAGCACATAGAAAATTTGACTTTGGAGCGATCGTGTTTCGCCATTTTTGCTGGAAAATCCCATGCTAAATATAGAAACACAGACTAGTACCCAGCCGGTTACAGAATCAGCAAGGAAGCATGACTGGTGCGCTCTGGCAGAGATTGGCATCAATGTGCGCTGACCAATTATCATTTCTTATCGAAATGGCCATGCATGCATTGTCGATCGGAATGGAACATTGAGATATCCCTGAAAAATGAAGCTTGGACATCGGCCGCGATTATCGCCCTTGTCGTGGTTCGAACCCAAATGCTCGCCTCGTATTTATTATATAACCCAGACTACGATAACAGTATATATAATACACTATACACTATATGCAGGCTTGGTTAAAGTATAACTGACATTATGCAATGTCTCATCCACGTGGCAAGATTTGGGCCAATAAAACACGAGAACATGCATTGGAGACTCTCCAATCATTGGATTGGAGTCCAATGCATGTTCTCGTTTTTTATTGGCGGATAAGACTGACAGTTATAGCTATAATTGACACAAGAGTAAAGAAATAAAAACTTTATGTCCAGTTTATGAATTCACGAAATATAAAGCTTGTACAGAGTGATTGAGGGCTACATATTAACCCTTTACCCAACAGAACGGCCCTGTGCCAATGCATTCTCTTATATATGCGAGTCGACCATAGGTCGCCTCGCATATATAAGAGAATGCATTGGCTTAACACATTAAAAATTATAAAATTGTTAAAGAATGTAAGAAAAAAAAGAGAAGATTTTTTTAGGCCAATGCATTCTCTTATATATGCGAGGCGACCTATGGTCGACTCGCATATATAAGAGAATGCATTGGCACAGGGCATAACTGTAACTATCACAATGTGGTCAAGGAGCCGGTTCCAATGATATCCATATTTGTATGGTTCTATTGAGACAGACCGAAGATATTTTAGGCTGTTGAAGCTTTATTTGGCCGGTTTTGGCCGTTTTGTTGGGTAAAGGGTTAACGCATCATATTGGAGTAGTAGTCAGATAACGTAATGTTGCAAGTAGAAAAAACGTAAGGACCAACCTTTGATATAGTGTGTCTGAACCCATAAAGAGCCCCCCCCCCCCACATAGACTGGATCAGACGAGACTCAATAGTGCATGATTCCATATGTGTGCACGAGGCTCATTGAGGCCGATGGTTACCTTTAAAGCAGTTATTTCACTTATTGGAGCCAGGCTAAAGTGTGTCTGATATTTGCATGGTGGGCTAGCGTCACCCTGGGAAACCTCATTCTGCTTAGGCCTTAACTGCTATGTGAGACCTAGATTGAGATTGAAGTTACCCCAGTTGAAGTTGGTGATGTTCACCCATTAGTCACCTTTGTTGTGCATTTTATTTTTCTGCAAATTATGGGAGATTGAAACTGAACAGAAGGGGAAAAAGTAACTAAAACAATGTTAATTTGAGGCTATATAGATACTTCCCAGAAGATGAGGCCTAATCAGAATGAGGTCCCCAGATGGTGAATTTGGTGATGCTAGCCCGCTGTACGGAGTAGCCTCACTAAATTCGCACTCTGGGAACCTCACTCTGCACATATCTACAGAGCCATGAATGTAAGTGAATGGAGGGATAAAATACAACACATGTACTTCACAGTCACATTTTGCCCTAAAATTTACACAACGTGTGGTTTCCTGTCATGTGATGCAAAGCAAGACCTTTCGAGCAAACTAAAATGACATAAACCTTACTGGGCCAGTTTTTATCAAAAGTTCCTGGTATTTCAAAATGGTTGTTCCCTCTTGCTCAAAATCGTTTTTTAAAAATATGATACAAGCGATAATTGTCACACAAAATTATATATATATATTGATCTATTTATAACTCAGAACTTGCAGTTTTCAGCTGTTTTAAATTTTTCGACCGGAAGAGAGAAGAACGTTCGTTATTGTTACCAAATTGACTTGAAGCTGTTTCTGCTGCATTTAAAGGTACGGGTGGCGTTCGTTGCAGAATATTCATATTTGTTCAAATCGCCATCAACAGAAGGATTATTAAAATATATAGTTTTGTTCATATATATGCCAAACATAATCAGCGCGTAAATAGTATATTGTCAAGACGTACGATGGTGTACGTAGACAAGAACCTGCTCGTGTTACAGAAGTTTTGCTTCTGTTTAAACAACACAGCGCAATTCTATTGGTTAATCACACACAAATGATATAAACGCTCTTTATTATTTCCATATCAGGAAAACAGCAACAAAAACGCTCTTTATGTTTAGTATATCCGGATCTAAACAAAAGCCAGGTTCTGTAACGTTTTTTGCTTTTGTTTACATAACAAAGGAAAAACATTTGACAATAACATACTATTTCTGATTGGTATAAGAACAAGATCTGTCTATATTTTACTATTCTGTCCGTTTATGGTGGTTTTTGACGCAGTTGAATATTTTAACAGAATACCCACCGCCAACACCGCCAGTATCTTTAACCCTTTACCCAACAAACCGGCCAAAACCGGCCAAATAAAGCTTCAACAGCCTAAAATATCTTCGGTCTGGCTCAATAGAACCATACAAATATGGATATCATTGGAACCGGCTCCTTGACCACATTGTGATAGTTACAGTTATGCCCTGTGCCAATGCATTATCTTATATATGCGAGTCGACCATAGGTCGCCTCGCATATATAAGAGAATGCATTGGCCTAAAAAAAATCTGTTTTTAACACTTTTTACCATTTTTTCTTACATTCTTTAACAATTTTATAATTTTTAATATGTTAAGCCAATGCATTCTCTTATATATGCGAGGCGACCTATGGTCGACTCGCATATATAAGAGAATGCATTGGCACAGGGCCGTTCTGTTGGGTAAAGGGTTAAATCCTCATATATACCAGTATTTAAAGACCCGGGGCTGCATGTAATAAAAGCGAACATAATGTCACGCTTCATCTCACCGCGGGGTTTAATTTAAAGCATCATGTCTCGCTTTTAGGAACGCATCCATTTAAAATACTCGAATAATATATGTATGGTACGAACTTCGGCCTATATATTCATTAAAGGCACGTGAGGCCTTAGTTGTCGAAAATATTAATATTTGTTCCAATGACCGTAAACAGAAAAACATTAAAACGCATACAGTTTCGTTCATATATACCATGACCATCGCGTAAACAGCATGTTATCATAAAGATTTACTATATTTGACCTAAGCAAGAGCCTGATTGTGTTACAGAAGACAACACAATGCTGCTTGCTAATCACACACAAATGGCATAAACGCTCTTTATTCATTCCATATCAGGAATTTACCCACAAGGAACGCTCTTTATGTTTACCATCATAATATAAACAAACACCAGAAAAGTAACTTTTTATGCTTTTGTTTACATAACAATGGTCAAAAATATGACAATAACATACTGTTTATGCGATATTTCTTATTTGTATACGAACAAAGTCTTCTACATTTTGTTGTTCTTTCTGTTTGTGGCGGTTTTTGACGGGTGGAAATATTTTCACAGGATACCCACCGCCAAGGCCAACCGTACCTTTAAATCATCACATGTCATTTTATAACATGGGGCATTATATATCATTGTAGTGATTGACTCTCCATATATAATCTATTAAATGAGTACATGTCCGACATGACAGGCGCACACTGCAAGACTCCATCATTGCATGTATACAATGCTGGCATTTAATTTATACCAATTAACTGGTACATGCAGTCATATTCGATCGTTTATTTATGAATGCAATATTGATACGCATAAACTATCAACAACCAAGGTTTCAACTAAACACTTAACAATTCCTTTAATGGGAAATCAGAAAGTAATTACGAATCACAGTGGGTGGTATGAGATCAATGAGATATTATAAAGTCGAGATATGAGCATCATTCTTACGTATATACCGCTATTCAGCACGTTTTGTCGTCAGGTTTAATATAGTGAACACATACGTGCATTATGTATTGTACATATCATATCAGATTTAAAGGGACGGGCGACCTTCATTGTAGGTTATAACTTACAAATAACATTATCAAATGATGATAATTTCCTCAAGAATATACTTGTATAGCATAATGATGATATGATTGCGTTATTATTCACAAAACACGCTTTGTGTCCGAGAAAATACAGGTCGACTTGTTGTTTAGTTTATCGCAAAAAAAAAAAAAGCGCAGTAGATTGTTTATAATCACGATATTGCGCCATTTTCTTATCTAGATTCGCGCGCTTTATATTCGATAGTAAAAGCCCTAATTTGGTGCGCCTACAACTTACAACTCACAATATGACTCATAGTATTATTCCTTATTTGGTATATATGAACATATATAGGTTAGGAGAAAAATACTAACTGCATGGATTGAAAAATATTCATCTCTTTGCAAGAACAATTATATTATGTACTCGTTTTCTGTCTGATAATTTCTTTAAAGACATATTATGGACTTGTTCGGGTGCCTGGAATTGATAAGTCATTACTCAGGATCTCTGCTGACCTGGGGCATGTAGGATTCCACTAACATCGCCGAAAATTTCAAAGAAATCAACCACCCACTCCATAGAAAACATCGTCCGAATTACGCTCAATTGTAAATATTTACATCTCGATTTGGGACGCAAATATCGGCGATAAACTCAGACAATGATTTCGCCATCAAGAGTCAATGCATTTAATTTAATATATAAGAGTGACGGCGTGTGTTGTCAATTTGAATTAATATTCGTAAAAAAAATAAATAATAAATAGTTTGAGCAAGAATATTCTCAATTTCTATTTGGTCACCCTACCGGAGCTTCACATCACTTTAAGGAACTTGTTCGATGACAAGTAATGAAACCGAGATTGTACACCGGGCACTCAGGTACATATGCACTTGAGACTTTATCATTTTTCAAAGCCTACTTAAAAGTGAAAGGACATATTAGTAATACAAACCACATGCTTTCCGGATTACACACAATGAACTATCTATAAAAAGAGAGTTGCGTAAACCTAGCTTGTAATCGTCGGTTGTGTTTGTAATTATATGAACCCTATTGCAAACCACAGCCCATTACGTTTACTCAATGGCATCATGTGAGTTCAGCGCTGTGAAATATATATCTCACAATAAACACGCAGCTTAACGTTCAACGATCAAATGCATATTGTATGTAATTAATAAACACTGCATGTCCCCCGCCTTTCATTAATAATTGGCAGTAACCTCTATGTTCATAACTTCTTAAATAGGCATATCGTGAGTTATAGATATATAATGATATTTAATTTTATGAACATTACGACCACTGTAAGAATGTAACTTTATGTCATGTTATTATGCAATCTATGTAAATATACACTCATATATACACACAGTCATACTGACATGCTGAGTCTCTCGTGGTAATGTACACTCATATATACACACAGTCATACTGGCATACCGAGTCTCTCGTGGTAATGGCGAAATGTGAATTCCCGGAAGCGTTCAGGCTTCCCCAAAATTACGTCACATCGCGTTACATTAATCGCTTCGATTGGACACTTTTATCTTGGGGTTTCTAATAGTGAGTTCTGATTGGCGCTACTAACGTGGAAACGCGCAGGTCTAGAAATAGAAAGTCTACGACAAGAAATGAGACCCACTATTCATACGTGGGTCTGTAGTTAACCACTGATTGAACAGACCGATCAGTTCATGGCTAGATCAACTCACAGCGGCATCAGATTGTGGCAATCGCTAGACTATAGGTAAAGTTATACCTCTGTCTAAAAGACTCAATTTAGCATTTAAAATATCTACTATGGCCACGGCGATTGGCACCTTTCGCGTAATGAACTACTGTACTGATAAGAATTACGAATAGGGTATTACGTCACTAGAATTTGTGTTCTTTCTACCAGTTGTCGTTTTGAAATATCAGTAGTTACAATTACGGTTTAGATAAGACAATCACGGGTAGAAGACACTGTTTTTTCACACACGGACTTGCAGTCGTCAATTCTGCAAACATGTTTTTATTAAGCCGTGTTGACGATTATTTGTAGTTTCTCCAACATGAGCACATGGGTATGTTACAACAATATAACATGGGCTGGATTATTTTGTGGTAATTATTCAGTGCTTAAGATGGATACTTTTCGATAATAATAATTTAATTGTTGAAGAGAATGTCAGAATATATGTGAAAACGATTCACAAGTAAGTGCCAGTTGTTTCATCTCCTTCGTTTCGTCAATTTCTGTTATTTTGCTTTTGATCTTTTCATTGAGAGTGGGAGTGCACACAGTGTACACCACTCCTTGTGAGATGGTGATGAATAACACACATTAAAGTTAAATTCTTATGTAACTTCGTTGCACTAACGAAAATAGACACAAAAACAAAGAGGCAAATTGTGGGACCATATTTCCCGTTGCCGCCAGAGCGCAATACTATATATCGTAAACAGTTGTGAGGCGTCTCACCCAACGCTGTAAATGTATGCATTTTGCAAATTCTTTTACGGATTTTGATCTGTTAAATAACCCTTTACCCAACAAACCGGCCAAAACCGGCCAAATAAAGCTTCAACAGCCTAAAATATCTTCGATATGTCTCAACAGAACCATACAAATATGGATATCATTGGAACCGGCTCCTTGACCACATTGTGATAGTTACAGTTATGCCCTGTGCCAATGCATTCTCTTATATATGCGAGTCGACCATAGGTCGCCTCGCATATATAAGAGAATGCATTGGCCTAAAAAAAATCTTTTTTTTAACACTTTTTACCATTTTTTCTTACATTCTTTAACAATTTTATAATTTTTAATGTGTTAAGCCAATGCATTCTCTTATATATGCGAGGCGACCTATGGTCGACTCGCATATATAAGAGAATGCATTGGCACAGGGCCATTCTGTTGGGTAAGGGCACAAAGCTCTAGTTTGTTCATGTGATATCAAGATCTTCAACTCTTTATGTTGGGATGTAAAAATTTATGAAACTCGTTTGATAAATTTTGATTCGCAACTCGTCTACGACTCGTTGTGAATAAATTTTATCAAACTTGTTTTAACCCTTTGAGTGCCAGGTTGATTTTTGTATCAACCCATATACCCTGTGCCAATGCATTCTCTTATATATGCGAGTCGACCATAGGTCGCCTCGCATATATAAGAGAATGCATTGGCCTAACAATTATTATTTTATTTTATTTTTTACAAATTTTTACAATTTTACTAATTTATTCTTATATTCTTTAAAAACAGACTTATTTTGTAGGTGTAGGGCCGATGAGATCGGCCCCTGGCACTCAAAGGGTTAAAAATCTCATATCCCAACATAACTCGTTAAGGATCCTCTATGCATTTTTCTTGAAATGCAATTATATATTGGTGAAGAAAGGCATTTATATTTGTAGACCACCATGACACCCTTGCGATATGCACCCTAGCAAACGGGGCGTCGCACTGCGGGACTCTTACCCCCATAGTGAGGCTCCAGTGAGGCTCCAGTCTACTTAAAGAGAGACATTGAGTGCGCGCAAAATAAACGGCATTGAGAGTCGCATAAACAACGACAGACGACAGCTAGATAACCATTTTCATTCACTGGGCAATTATGTCAACTTTGAGACTTTTTGTTTTCTTTATTAAAATGTGAAACATTGACAGTTGTTACGGAAATTCGCGCATTAGACGGGGCAGGGTTCGCGCTGCTAGTTGCCAAATTTGCCAATGGCAAAAATAATTTGCATTTGGCAAACAATATTTTTATTTGGTAAAAGTTTTGGCAAGTGACTTTTTAAATTCTCAAGAAAGAAAACTATTGGTCACTCACGACCATTAATTTCCGGAAAGCATAATGCATAGCAATTAGTGGTGGTCTATGTTAACACCTTTACCGTGATGCAGTTAGGTTACTTTCAAACACTGGCAAGTTTGCACGATGTGGTTTGCAGACATTTTGTCGTAGAAAACGATATGATGCCATATTATATATGAACGGAAACAAGCACATAAGGTGTATCTGTGCCACAGCTAGCTACGTGCGAAGTAAAATCTCTGCTGTTCCACTAGTAACGATGCTACCGGAATTTGCCTGTAATTAACTCGCAAGAATAAATCATACAGGTATTTGAAGGCAAATTCGGGTAGCACTGTTACAAGCGGAACTAGATAAATGTTACTTCTCATGTCTTTCGCTTTGGTAAAGATGCATGTTATGTGTACGTTTCCGTTCATATTCTGGCACCATGTGGTTTTCTATGACGAAATGCCCGCAAAAATATACAGTATAAAATTGCCAACGTATGAAAGTATATATACCTTTAATAGGATAGCATTGTTATCGATGAGATTACTATATTATTTATTGTTGCGGTGTTTACATACAGTAATGCTCTAATTAATCGACCTCTTAACCACAGCAGAATTATGGGTAACTTTTCAGGAGTTAGTCGGAAATATGGCTTGTTGCCATTCATCGGAAAGCTCTCTTACTGTATAATTAATCCTCTTTTTCATTTGCCCTTCTGGTGAAGCAACCTTTCAACACACGTATTGTTCGGTAATTTGTTTGTTGTTCTATGACAAACCACAGAGATGCGAGAATTATTAATAATTAACTGCTTTCCCACAGATAACAACAGTTTTTCAAACAGCGCATGTCGAAATATAAGACTCAATTTTGCAGAAACTCATAGATTTTAAAATTTAGAAAAGAATTTGGCAAAATATTTGGCATCAGTAAATTTAGGTCTAGCGCGGACCCTGAGAGGGGTTCTGCCATAGTAATCTAATAATTTCTTTCGCAGTGACCTCTGAGTTTATTATACACCGGACACAAACGGAGAGGCAATACAGGACACGAAAACCAATGTCAGAAATGGTAAAGCGCTTAAGATCATATATTATATAACCATGATTGTAATTATAGAATAAAACATATTGGTTTCGCGAATGACCAACTCAGAATTCCGTTAAAATAACAATAACAACCAGCACCTATAATTAACGAACTGGCAGCCGACTCGGCCGTCTCCGACCACAACCCCCAGTGGGCTGCAGAATGTCCGCAAAAGTTGAAATATAAGACTTACAAATTATCTTTTTCATTTCTTTTATTTACTACAATTGACATAGCATGTCACAAACCAAAACTCAACATTATTGACATAATAATGTAAAGGACAATAAACGAAATTGAAATTCCCAACTACACCTTTTACCGGACTCGGCCTCCGCGTCGCAGTTCGACTTTTAATCCTCCCAAAAACTCCCATTCTATAAATAAAACCCCCAGCGCCCAGGCGAAACAAGAATCTCTACATTAGTTATACACGCGGAGCGCGTAATAAGACATACCACGGGAATTAATTTCATTAGATTGAGAATATACCATTATTAATGTCCAAATGTTTATATTTCTATAAGGAGACCGAATAATTCGTGTCCACCTCAGATGTATGATAACATAACATAACATTTTATTGACATAATACACCCACGCGGGGCAGTTGTCATAATACAGATAATTTAAACACAAGTCAAGACAATTTCATATAAAATATATATATAACATGTATTTGTAACACAACACTATATTCTCATTCCTTTGCCACAATATATCTCTCATCTGACTTTTCTCAAACTTCATGCAGCAGTTGCTTGGGGTGACTGACTGACTTGTTTTACCCCTCCCCTACTCATGTGGCTGAGAGCCCTGAACGGACTGTAATTGAATTAATTAATATTAATTTAATATGTAAACCATTAAAGCCTATAACAATTTGTCCTTATATATTGCTAATACCCGTGGCATGACCACATACTACCAATTATAGTATATATACCATGCCGTGGTGGTACCGGACCTAATGCACCAGATATAATATAGACTTATATTTCAGATGAACTTTTGATAACCGAGAACTCATGGTAGTTACTTGCTTCGTAGCCATCTATTAGAAATGACCATACGAATCGACACAAATTAGTCAACACTTCCTAAGCCCATTTTCCGCTGACCACACGAGGATATGTTAATAGTGGATTATCTCTTTAAATAACAAATTTTAGATAGTATCCTGGGTATGAAATAATATTATGAGTTGGAAATCCCTGCCCGGAAGCGATATTTTATAATAATGTTCTAAATATAGTATCAATTAATCGGACACTTATTTATTGTTCTATATATAGAACATTTAGATAGAGGCCTCCGGTGTGGGGCTCCGAACGAAGGCGAGCGGCAAACTGCCTCCAATGGATTGCATTTATTGTAATATTAACCATTTTTTTTTTTTATATAAATTTTTTACAATTTTAATAATTTATTCTTATATTCTTTAACAGACTTATTTTGTAGGTTTAGGGCCGATGAGATCGGACCCTGGCACTCAAAGGGTTAAGTGCGAATCAAGTAGATAAGCCCTAGAGTGTATGAGATGCTTATGGTCTATACTTAAAATAGCAAATAAAAATGACGGTCTTGAATATCAGGGACGATTATTTTATACGAAACAAAAGCAATATCTAATTGATAGACGCATTACCGGACAGGGGTTTTCGATTTATATTTATTACTTCATACCCAGGGAACTATATAAATCATGCTGCGGAAGAGACAATCCACCTTTAAACATGCTCATAATTGATATTGATAACGCTCTTTATTATGTACCGATTTATTATGAGCGGAAACATGGACGCTCTTTATGACAGACAATCATTCGAAGTTTTGCTAAGTTGACAAGTTCGAAATCTGTAAAAACTTCTTCTTTTGAAAATTGATATCTGACCGTCAAAAACATCATATTAATGTATGGCTATATAACAAAGTATAAACAAAACCTACAGATGGCAGTTTTATTGTGTCAGATAGGACAGGGCATCTTTATGATCGTATTTTAAAGATCCACGGTCCGATTTGACACGAAACAATAAGAAAAAATTAGACAATTTTCCGCTTATACCAGGAAAAATTTAATGAAAAATAATTGCATCCACCCTCATTATTATTACAACCACCTCCATCATTATTATTACACAGAATTATGTTATACGACCCGATCGAAACAGCTCATAAGTGAGAACGCTCTTTTAATATATACCGAGTGTGAACGCTCTTTATAATATATACCGCGTGTGAACGCTCTTTATAAGAGGCACCCTTCGAAACTACCGCTCCGGGAAGCATGTGGCAAACTCGCCAAGATCTTAGTGTACGTTCAGACGACCACGATTCAATCGTAAGTGGAGCAATCGGGCCCGGATAGTTTGTTCACACGATTGCGATGTCGTCGTACATGGTGATATCGTAGGTTGTTCCTAAAGCATGTGATTGACTACCCTACGGTCATTTCCAGCTACGATTTTTACGTACACACGACTGCGATTACGTCGCAAGTGTAGGTAACCAAGGACACGCCACGATTTCGCATCTAAAATCAAATAGCGCTTCATATTATTTTTTGACCTACGATTTTGACGTGAGCATGCGCAGTCCAACTATCGGTTACTTCCTACGACGGAAATCTTTCCATTTACGATTGTATCGTGGTCGTCTTAACGTTCACTTACGAAGAAGATGATGTTCATCAAGATGATGACTAAAATGTTGATGACGACAACGAGGAGGATGACGACCACGATGACGTCGACGATGATGATTATGATGATGATTATGCTACTGCTGCTGATGATGATAATGATGATATTGCTACATAAGGACGGGGTTGACTATATTTGCGACAGTACGTTCGTGTATATATTATACATATGATGTTACATTCCCATTCTTTTGTACTTCTCAGTATATATATCTGTTTTTATAGTTATCATACAATTCGCTCCTAAACCCATAATATTTTTTTTTAGTAGGACAGACATGTATTATCGGCACGCACAGTGACACATAAGCTTATGATATTCAATTTGCGTTGGTTATTTAGTGTTGATTGTGAGTTAACATGTGTGTTAAGGGCGGTTCAACAATTTTGTCAACATGAAAAGACACATATAAAATGGAACTATATATTTTCTTGACGGTGTCTTTACTTGTCTCTTGGCGACTTTAAAAAGTCATTGAAAACTTACTTGTTTGCGCGGCGTTTCAGAAAGTGACTTTGATATTGTGTATATTTATATTTCTTGTTTATGTTTATGTCAAGCGCTTAGGGCCCGCTTATTGGGGATAAGCGCTATACAAATATTATTATTATTATTACTTCCTCTTTGGTTGGGATAAGGAAATCAATATTAATTTGTTTTAAAGTGATGTGAAACGTAAATTGAACCTCACAATTGAGTTCCCTGCGTTATTCTGTGGAAAGACTGAATAAAATAACCCCCATACACGAAATGCCCTAACCAGATATCAGTTTGTACTAATTATACGGCCACGTAACTAACTATTTACTTTCCCTCAATCGGGACGAATAATTCCACTGTAAACGCGAAATAAATACACTAACGAGTTGTCGTGTGCAGTCGCGGAAACACCCGAACACTTCCGACTTGGTCGGGATTGAGTCGGCTTTCGTTCTCAGAAAATAGCTTCCGTGGAGGGAGGCCGTTTGCTGGAATAGCGTAACATCAGCTTAATAAAACGAAAAACAAGCGGTATAGTCAATTCGAATGGGAGGGATATAAAAGGAATTATTGCCTGAAATCACCAACGGAAGAACATTGACCGAGTTATGAAAGAATTATAATCAAAGTGGTCATGATCGAGCAATGAACAACGGTAACAGTTGAAAATGTTACTATTTATAGAAATTTGTAATCGTTGCAGATTGTTGACCGATTTTATGATCGAACTACAGCAGGTACAGTCTCGTGCAGAAAGAGTTGTCTTACATGTGTATTTCAAACTGTTTAATTACCTGTGCAATGCTACATGTGTGCCATATTGCTATTCACTATTCTAGTACAGACCGTATTTGTTTGGGACAGCGATAGTGATATAGATATCCATATGGAATTATGTTTTCTTCAATTTTTGAGTTTATATAGGCCCAAATAAATATACCATAAGATGGACTCAATCATTGACAGTTAAAATTGGATGGAAGTAAAGAAGTGTTGTGTATTTGCACTAAGTAAGCGCAATTGCTTTATGCTTAAGCGCAAATATTTGTATGCAAATAAATAATAAATGTAAAAAAGACTCCCATGTGATTTGCTCTAAACTCAAATTAACTCAGGCCATAAAACATTACTCAAACATAGGTGAGGACTCCACCCAGATCCCATACTAAGATGGATGTTCAGACTGAGGAAACCAGTTGGAGATAGGTACATGTATTTGCTTAAGCATAATTCATTTCAATTACGCTTAAGTGTAAATGAAATCCACTTAAGCGTAAATGAGTTGCGCTTAACCGTAATTCATATACACCCCCATTGAACTCCACATACTCAAGCTGAAATGGATGCAACCACATTACTAATGCCAGTAAATTAACATACATCAGATTATACAAATATACATATAAGGTAAGACAGCCGATGAAATTATTGCTCTTAATATAATTCCAATGTATTATGATAACGCATAAGTCAATTATGCTTAAGCGTAAATGATTACATTAAGCGTAACTGATTTACGCTTAAATGCAATTAGTTAATATAAAATGTGAAAATGAATCATTTGCGCTTAAGCGCAAGTATATGTCTATCAATATATTTGCGCTTAAGCGCAAATACCTAACACTCCCTTTATACTTCCCTCTGATTGTGAATGATAGAGTCCATCTCATAGTATATTATCATGGACCCATAGTAGTAGCCCCATATAATACTGAAACATTGAAGAAAAAATATTTCCATATGCATATATCAGCATCTCTGTCCCTGGTGTCCCAAGAATTGGTGCCTCACTCCCAGAGCTCTAGTATATTTTATTAAAGGGACATCTCCTACACAGATATATACCATTTCCATGGCCATAAATATGGAATTCGGGGTTACTGGGGACTCGCTTCCCTCATATGGTGTACTTATTGACTTGAAATTGGGGAAAACCCCAATTTTCATATTATCAGCATCCCTGCCCCCAAGAATTTGTGTCTCCATCCCAGAGATCTAGTATATTTTATAAAAGAGATATATCCTGCACATATCTCTACCATTTCCATGGTCATAAAAGAGATATTGGGGTTACTGGGGGGGGGTGCTTCCCTCATATGGTGGGTCTGTGCCATTTAAAATTAATTCAGGGGGGTGATATCAATGCATATTAATTTTTATTTGCGCAAATGATTTACACTGAAGCGCAAATGATAGATGTTATTTTGCGAAATATTTGCGCTTGATCGTAAATGAATAATAAATGTGAAATGGGTATCCCATACATGAAATGCCGTATCTATATGCTATAGCGCGTATATCCTACAGGTCTGGGTGAACCACCGATCAATCAATAACAGCCCGATCGGGCTAAAGTAGACCGATCAGTCTAAAATAGACCGATCGTTCTTTCACAGCCAGCTTGAATCTTGGATAAAGGGAGTAGGCCTACTCTAAATTGTTCTTTCAAGTGAAATAGGCCTCCCATACATGAAACGCCTTATCTATATACTATAGCGCGCATACCCTACATGTCTGGGTGAACCACCGATCAATCAATAATAGCCCGATCGGGCTAAAATAGACCGATCGGGCTAAAATAGACCAATCAGTCTTTCACAGCCAGCCTGAATCTTGGATAAAGGGAGTAGGCCTACTATAAATTGTTCTTTCAAGTGAAATAGGCCTCCCATACATGAAACGCCTTATCTATATACTATAGCGCGCATACCCTACAGGTCTGGGTGAACCACCGATCAATCAATAATAGCCCGATCGGGCTAAAATAGACCGATCGGGCTAAACTGACCGATCGGTCTTTCACAGCCAGCCTGAATCTTGGATAAAGGGAGTAGGCCTACTATAAATTGTTCTTTCAAGTGAAATAGGCCTCCCATACATAAAACGCCTTATCTATATATCCTATAGTGCGCATATCCTACAGGTCTGGGTGAACCACCGATCAATCAATAATAGCCCGATCGGGCTAAAATATACCGATCGGGCTAAAATAATCCCATCGGTCTTTCACAGCCAGCATGATTCTTGGATAAAGGGAGTAGGCCTACTCTAAATTGTTCTTTCAAGTTACAACCATTTTTTTGTAAAAAAAATTATTCTTATTCATTTTGAAACTAATGAAAGACAATTTTGAAACTAATGAAAGACAATGTATAATTTTTTGCTGGTATATTCATCATAAATTTGAACAAATCTTCAAGCAAACAAAATTTCAATATTCAAGAAATCTCTTACAACAGTGTCAGGAAGACCAATCGATCTAGCTCAGCACGATTGGTCTATTGTGATGTCAAATATTATTGAAATATTGCTTATAATTTACATTTACAGAAGTCAATAATTCGCATGCAGATAACTTCACCTTGTATTCGGCCAAATATGTTGACGTTAGATTAGAAGGCAGAATTCCCAGATTTGTTTATTATTGGTGAACCTGGATAATTTCGGAGGTGTGCCAATCGTCTTTAGCACACTGTGAATACGTACTCATTCTCTCCTAAATTTGCAAAAATTCCATATATATATATAAATATATATACAGAGTGTGAAAACTTTGTTAGTTGCCAAATAATTGTCGACATTTTACTTAGAAAACTTGAATGCAAAAACTATGATAGGCCCCCTATTATTTTGTTTGTTTTTTTCTCTTTTTGTTGAATCTACTTTCGTTATCGACATGCCGGCCTTTGTTTTGGCTGTTCTCCCAGTCGTGCGTGCCAGCCGATCGTCGTTATTCGGGTGGTTCCGATTTCCTCCGAATATAATTCCATGAGACTCCGCGCGCTGATTCGCTCCGAAAATGTGTTTGTATCTGAGAATATTTCTTACTCTGATCGCAGTTTTCAACAATTTAATACAGGGCGAGTACCGCACTAATAATATGCCACATTGGGGTTTTATTTCTAGTTTTTTATGACCTTTCTTGTGGTATATCGGGCACAGTTCTGTCTGACATCAAATATATGCCCACCGGGAGTGAAGCTAATGACTTTAACCTCAGCGTTTCGAGATAGTATTTTTTTTGCTAAAATGTGATTATGTGATAAAAAGAATATCAAATTCGTCGCAATTATATACCACATGTAATAATCTCGTCCACTAAAAATTCGATTCGAGCCTCGCTAAATCTCGACTGGAATAGACTTCAGTGCATTCGGTTAACCCTTTACCCAACAGAACGGCCCTGTGCCAATGCATTCTCTTATATATGCGAGTCGACCATAGGTCGCCTCGCATATATAAGAGAATGCATTGGCTTAACACATTACAAATTATAAAATTGTGAAAGAATGTAAGAAAAAATGGTAACAAGTGTTAAAAAAAGAATTTTGTTAGGCCAATGCATTCTCTTATATATGCGAGGCGACCTATGGTCGACTCGCATATATAAGAGAATGCATTGGCACAGGGCATAACTGTAACTATCACAATGTGGTCAATGAGCCGGTTCCAATGATATCCATATCTGTATGGTTCTATTGAGACAGACCGAAGATATTTCAGACTGTTGAAGCTTTATTTGGCCGGTTTTGGCCGGTTTGTTGGGTAAAGGGTTAATGAATTTGGTATAAATTGCGTCTCATGAAAGATCCTCTATATAGGATAGGATAATTTTATTTATAATATACACACATGGAAAGTACAATTACAAATAAATATAATATTAATAGACTATAGATGTATATTGTTAGGGGTGAAATAGTCATGACTGGCTGTCTTCTTATCGCCCCTTAATGTGGTGACAGATTATATGATGTAGATGGCAGAATTAATTTGATTGTTTTTTGGGTTACGTTCATCGTGTGCAGACTGGGTTTTTTAATATGCTTTGTTAGGGCGATGGTACGAACAGTTGTTCATATGTAAAGGCACCTACTTGGTCGACATAATGAATGAATACTATGAATATACATATGTCAGTTGAACCGAGTAGGAATAATGAGAGTGAGGTCTTGGGAATATTTTAATTAACATGTATACTTTTTTTGTTTGTTTTATATTTGTTAGCAGAAAATTTTGTATAGTTTATACAATCAGGGCATCTTCGGTTTTTGCATCGAACATTCGCTGAATAGGTATTAATGATATCCGTTTTCATACGTTTTCGGAAGACATGTCTTGATTGCTTGGATGAATATTTACTTTCAAAGTTTCTAGGGAATTCCATATTAAGGGGAATGAATGGTATGGGAAAAAGAGATGGTCCTGAATTTGTTTTGTACTATGGGATTAGGTTGTCGTCTATTTCGGTTCTGCTCTCTTGTCATCCATACCAGAAAAAGAAGCCGGTAAGCGATCGTATATATAGCTAAGCCAATACGCCAAAGATTATATAGCAAACTATATGTAATCGGGGTTCACGATTAGATGGCTAGTGGCATCTAATCGCGAGCACGGGTGGCACGTGATGTTCGATCGAATATCAGAATGTTGGATATCATATAATCCCATATCCCATAATAAGTCAAATATAGCGAATTATCGAAACATGAAATACAACGAAAAAGCGAAATAGGAAAATACAGCGAAATAGAGCGAAATATAGATATAGGAAATTATTTTTATAAACTAAATAACGGATATATTTGAAGAGGTGTCTTAAAGAGCGAAATATAGAGCGAAATATAGATATAGGTAATTATTGTTATAAACGAAATAACGGATTTATTTGAAGAAGTGTTTTAAAGAGTGTAACCCAAACCTCCCCAAGTCCACCCACCCAATAGAATAATTTGACTTATATTTCACCAGAGTTGATCTATTGTGGTGTTGCAATTTCTCATACAAATCGCCGTTATTTCGTCAATGTACATTCTTTATAGTTATTACCTTTCAGATTAAATATGATATTCAATCGAAACCACGCGTGCCTCCCGTGGTCGCGATTTATGTCAATAGCCATCTAATCGTGAACCCCGATTAACTATATCTTTTGGTTGTCAAACGTGTGCGTATTAGGTGATATAGCTACATGAATCATGTTACTTTTCTTCAGCGTGGATCACAAATCTGCGCTGGCCAGGACTAGAACCAGCTTCACAATCCCTGTACGGTTTATGTTGGCATAAACGACATGGACGGGGTTAGAACCAGCTTCACAATCACTGTACGGTGTATGTTGGCATAAAGCGACATGGACGTGGGGAACAGAGTTCACGCTGTCGGCCGCCAATGGGAATTTTTTTCGAAAATGTCCAAAGAAAATTCCATTCGGCCATACTTTCTGACCAAAAAGTTTCAAGTCAGCAATCACTTCTCTGATACCATCATATATCCATGAAACCCTTAAAGTGATGTGAAACACTCCGGTAGGGTGATCAAATTGAAATGGAGATTAATCTTTCTCAAAGTAGTATTTTTTACAAATATTATATCCAAATTGACAACAAACACCGTCATTCTTATACATTAATTAAATACAGTGATTCTCGATGGCGAAATCGTTTTCGTTAGTTTATCGCAGATAGTAACGTCCCGAATCGAGAAGTAAATATTTACAGTTGCGAATAGTTCAGACGATGTTTTCTTTGGAGTGGTGAGGTCGATTTGTTTGAAATTTTCGGCGATGTTACTAGAATGCTATATTCCACAAGTTGTCATAGCGCCTGAATACTAACTTATTAGTTTCACGCACCCGAATAAGTACATAATATGTCTTGAATTGATTAATATACAGTTATCGCCCGCGATTGAGTGAGACACGGGGATTTGTCGCCCGCTCGAGACCTGGAATGTCACCCGAGGGCCGTCAGGCCCGAGGGTGACATTCCAGGTCGAGAGCGGCGACAAATCCCCGTGTCTCCCGAAAACAAGGGTGATAACTGTTTTGTTATCTGACAATGGAGTACACACGAACCTCCTTAAAGGATTACTATCCTCGTGAAACAACAAAACTCTATCGGAAAGCCACCCCTATTGTGATCACAATGATCCAAGTCCCATAAAAATCGCGTAATAAATAAGCCGAGAAATAAATAAATAATACCACCACCGCTTGTCGGCTATCTCCGTCGCAAAACCTCGCATGACGTCAAGCGAGGTAAACTAATTAAAAAGAGGGAATCGGAGTCGGAGTTAATTATGTCTACCTATATGGCGATGGAAAATCCGGAATCGACATCAGCGCGTTACTGCGGGCCATATCAATAGCATTGTGTACACATGGTGAATTGTCATCGCGCGGTGAGTTATCTTCACTTGTGATTTGTCTTAAGTGCTGTTTGGAAAGTTACGGTATTGTTCTGACAAAAAAATATAGAGGGACGATTGAGCGGGGTAGATAACACTTTCATATAAAGCTTATAAAAACACGAGCCGGCATGTGAACTTTATTCGGGTGCGTGTTCGCGATGTTGTTTTAATTTTCCGTATATATGCCCCGAGTGTCCCGTATTTACAATCATTCATTCATTCTAGTGACTCTCAGTTAGGCATATGCTGTATTCATTGGCAGGATTTCTGAGGGAAACCCGTTGCGCAAAATCAGAAACCGATTACATATACCAAATAAAGAGCGTTTAATTTGACGAGTCGGTCATGGTTACGAATACATACAATTGCAGTTAAAGTGGGGAGTGTGTTGATGAATAATTCACGATGACAACTATTCTAAGTCGAGCCCCCATTTCCTTCACCATGGCTCAATAAAGAGCGTTCCATGTTAAGAGTTTTCCTAATATGGTACGAATAAAAAGAGTTTAATAAAGCGGAAATTGCTATGACAATGATGGAAGGATATATAAAGCATGCATATCGGAAGTTCACGTACATGTATTGACCTGTATTGTTGTAATCAGTAAACAATCACTAGAACAACTGTTCTAAGTCGAGTCCCTTTACCTTGACGCAATAAAGAGCGTTCACTATTACGATATATTGCGAATAAAGAGCACTTGAATATGTGATTCCATATTAAACCGGATTATTACCCCTCCTTCAAAAAGTTTTATATATGATTGGATGTTTAAACGAACCACGGCGAACATTTATATATTTTATAACCCTATTGTTATGCGTAATTGACACATAGAGGTCGATTTATGACCTGGATATTCAATAGACCGCATCGCTAGAGTGCTAATTTTATAGGCCAATAACCATGCATAGATGCAGTGAATTTCCATCAGTGACAGTCGGCTAGATTGTTTTGGGGTGGGGTAAGCAATATTCCGAAATATATATAAACACCATATTGCCCAAATATATACATGATTCATAACCAAGGAAAAATGAACTTATCATATCATATTGGTAATGAATGACTTGATTATAATTGATTAAATCCGACAGCAATAAACCAATTTTGTGTTGTTTTACCGCGTTACGATACATTAAAACGAAACGCTCTTTATTGACACACGACTAATGGCATATGGAAATTGGAATGTTTACGAGATGATAATTGCCTAATAACTGTGCAAGTCTTCGCGTAAATATGCAATCTTGATATGAGGGTATCACCCCCTCCCCCTGAATCCTGAATACCAGTTAATTCGGGGGTATGTATCCCGCGTACGGCTTCAAAACACCCTGAATCCCGCGTACCGAAGGGGGGGGGGGGGTGATACCCTCTGATATGCATATATAATATAACTTGGACTATTCCGGTAACGAAAAAAAATATATAAACACGAGCACGCGTTTATATAGATAAATGCGCGCAAAACTTAATAATATACGGGAATGGCTTTATAGTAACAACACATCGCGATACATATAATAATAGTAATAATAACACGATAAAGACATTTAATTACGAGAAAGGCGATGTTTTCGGCGAAGTTTTGCGTTCGCAGTGTGATAACGCGGCAATCTTCAAAGGCTGCAATCGACTACATGCAAACTTAAAATACCGCCGTCGCGTATCTATGCGTTGTCAATGAGTTACCACTTGATCGATCACGTGCTATGCTTCTGTATATATTATTTAATCCAATTCGAAAAGTTAATTCTATGTTGGAATCATCGCTATTTAGAAAATAAAACATTCATAATCTGGATTAATTAACAGACCCGTCATTTGCGCAGATATTCTCCGGTCAGTTTGCTGGTTGCATTGTGGAAATCGGTTAACAGAAAGAGGAGTAAAGCAATTTAGAAGTTGAGTAGCCATGCAGCGAAATGTTCGGTTTCGTTTCAAATGAGCGTGAAGACGCCGACAGACGTGTTAATTTCCAGAATGCTAAAATGTGGAACTAACACGTTGTAGTAGTGCAAAAAGAAATTGACATCTGTCACAGATCGTTACGCAACATACGGGTATTCTCTGAAGTCTGATGAATGTATTGAAGAAAAGAAATAATCAATTGATAAACAGCAAAGAGTGGCCATTTGATCTATAGTACATAAACGTAGTTGTAACGTATGTACATCGTATGTGCAATTGTCTGCAGCATACCAACTACATAATAAGGTTTATCTATTTGTCCCACGGTCTTTATTATTGATATAAAAAGGTCCAATATGAATATTACACCTTATAACATATATGTGTCTATGATAACACCATTATACATAGCGTGCTTTAATTGCAAATAAAAAAACACACAATTATGCAAATTAGCAAACACCACAGTTCGCGGTTGTTATGAAACAGTGGGGTTTATAAAAACAGTGTTTTTCGAAATTATCAGAGAGCTGTCAGAGAATCTCTGCGCGGTGAGTTCTTCGTAGTTCTATGTTTACTGGTAACAGCTGAGCGGTCAATAACTGAGACAATGTTACCCTCGAGGGCAATATGGTGATTTATCGCCCGCCATGTGACGCACTCTCAGCCAATCAGAAGAGAGGAAAATGGGATGGAATGAGATGAAGGATAACAATATAGGTAATAGCAGTTTCTCGCCTTTACATGAGGATCAATCAATCAAAAGCAACATATGCTAATTTATCAGAATAATGATGGTTTATGGTTAGCCGCTTTGCATGGCGTCCTTTCTGAACCAAGTCACAATACTTTAGTGCTAACAAACCTATTGAATAGCAAGTCTGCACACATTGCACTCGCTGTTCAATAGGGGACGAATAGCATTTGATATTGGAATTTATTATATGACTACCACTAATCCCTTACAAATACCACTATTGTTTGGCGATAAATTCCGAGCAGTCGGAAAACACTTGTCTGTATCGGTATTCTATGAATTCCGTATCAGTATCCCGTGAAATTAGGTCACTGGAAGTTGGGAACTATTTATCAGGTCTGTTCGTTTGAATCGTAAACGGATCTGTTCTATTGTCGCGCGTGTATCCTGATGGTGTAACGAAGTAGTTTTGCCCTTTGTGACATGGGATGAACCAAAAATGTGTCATATAATAAACGCTTTATCGGTACAGTGAAGTGATATGGGATGCAGTATCACGTCTCGTTGACGATGTCAGATCGCCGCATCAAACTCGCTGCCTGCGGCAGCTCGTTTGATACGGCGATCTGACATTGTCAACTCGGCGTGATACTGCAGCCCATATCACTTCACTGTACCGATAATGTGTATGTACCAGAGTTAGCTCTTTTAAGAAACAGGTTTCTACGTCGCCACCTTATTGAGCAAATAAACGTGTATAACACAACCGATACGGTGCATTTGAACCAGTTGTGTGTGTTTTTAAGATACGCCCACATTGTTGCATAGTTCACTCCTCGATGAGGGTATACCTCACAGGAATGGACTTTACAATCATTGGCATATTATACCATATACATTCGGATCACCGCTGCACCACCATACCTTTCCATCTCTAGAAATACATGCGACGACGGCAAATGTTTACGATGACTTTATTAAATTTCAATGTTATACTTACCATTTTATTTGTTTACACCATTGTGCTATTGATTATATATTGGTTTTGCTCGTATATTACACATGCAATTAGAACAACAATAAAGAATCTTGAATCTTGAATCTTGTTTAAGACAAATTTCTATACCATCGCTACTAGTATATATACATTTTTTATTTCTCCATTTCGAAGAGTCAAATGTTTACGATGACTTTATTAAATTTCAATGTTATACTTACCATTTTATTTGTTTACACCATTGTGCTATTGATTATATATTGGTTTTGCTCGTATATTACACATGCAATTAGAACAACAATAAAGAATCTTGAATCTTGAATCTTGTTTAAGACAAATTTCTATACCATCGCTACTAGAACATATACATTTTTTATTTCTCCATTTCGAAGAGTCAAATGTTTACGATGACTTTATTAAATTTCAATGTTATACTTACCATTTTATTTGTTTACACCATTGTGCTATTGATTATATATTGGTTTTGCTCGTATATTACACATGCAATTAGAACAACAATAAAGAATCTTGAATCTTGAATCTTGTTTAAGACAAATTTCTATACCATCGCTACTAGAACATATACATTTTTTATTTCTCCATTTCGAAGAGTCAAATGTTTACGATGACTTTATTAAATTTCAATGTTATACTTACCATTTTATTCGTTTACACCATTGTGCTATTGATTATATATTGGTTTTGTTCGTATATAACACGTGCAATTAGAACAACAATAAAGAATCTTGAATCTTGGGGGATTTCAAAATAAGATAGTGCAGGCAAATGTGTGCTCATTTATGCTGACATGCGTTAACGTCTGAACTATCTGAACCATCGGAGTATCACATATTTTCATCAATTGTTTTTATAATTTTTTCTTATATTCTTTAACAATTTTTTTTCATTTTTTTTAAATAATGTTTTCTTACATTCTTTATCAATTTTGATCATTATTTCTTACATTCTTTAACAATTTTTATCATTTTTTAAAATCATTTTTTCTTACATTCTTTATCAATTTTTATCATTATGTCCTACATTCTTTAACAAATTTTTATCATTTTTTATCATTATTTCTTACATTCTTTCACAGTTATAAATGATAATATAAAATTTGTTAGGCCAGTGCATTCTCTTATAGGTCGACTCGCATATATAAGAGAATGCATTGGCACAGGGTTTTCGCAAAAAATCAGGAAGCTCCCGTCATCAGAGGGTTAGCACTCTCATTCAATTTAGTATTATTGTTTTACAGCGTTTGGTGAACAGCTTATGACCAACTTATTTGTGTCTTCGAAATTCAAATATTAAATTTTGAAGCATATGGATATCCTGAAGAGGATGATAAATGATTTAATTGTTAAACATTAAAATTATATAGAAGTTCATATAATACTTCAAATCTCGCAGCCCATTCACATGATAATAAAGTGTCAAAATCCAGAGCTGACATATCATATATTCTACCCAGTTAATGTCCCAGATACAGACAACTTTTTTCAATACAAATATTGTCTTAACCCTTAAGGCCCTGACATCAGCTTCTTGAAATTTTGCAAAAACCTTTTGCCAATGTAATATATTTTCAGATTTCAACGACATTTGGTGTGGTGACTCAGGGTACCATGGCGGAGGTTATAACGGCGCTAGTATTTTTTTTCTTCAAAATTTTGATTTAAAAAAATTTAATTAAGAAAAAAAAATGTTTTGGTTAAATTGAGCAAGGAGGCCCCTCCGATGCTGTATATAGGCTCCCGAAGAACCCTGTTTCAGCTAGTCATACATATTTAAATACCGTTACATATAAAACATATAAAATAAATTGAAATTCATCTTTATCCGTTCCAAGTAAGTTCACCCGTGGATTACCGCAAAAAAAAAAAAAAAAAAGGTTTTTTACCGTAACTATACAAACCCCGACGGAATATCCATTGGTATCCAACATCCAACAAGTCCCCGTGTATAGTACGTGCTCTTCAAACCGATCACGCTGTCGGGGGCTGATATAATAAGTTAGCTATAATTAATGCTACCGCGGATATAGTTGTGGTCAGCAAAATAGATAGTGTTTCCTTCAGTTAAGTATAAATGAAATGAAATATGACAAATATTTTAAGACGTTCGAAAAAAAACCCGGCGACTTCCCGTTGCATTAATTCGATATGTTTGCGTTCAACTTAGAGTACACCACATAGACCGTATCTTCTTCACTCCAGTTGAAGCGGTAGAAGTGATTAGGACGGACCAACTACAGTATCCTAATAATATTAAAGTGTGACAATAATAGTCTATAGACTCAAAATAAACTCAGCAGATGTTTAGTCTGAGAATTGTTTGGATAAAATTGGTTGGGATATATAATTATACTCAAATCCATGTATAAATGGTTGCAATTTAGTGACAATTAACCACCATCAACAGTTTCTTTTATTAATTCATCATCTAAGAACAATGAAGACATACATACATCAATGTTTCATGCTGCTAAGACTAACTTTCAGTCCCAGCAACAGTGATTGAAAACTCATGTAATCGTGAAAATAATTACACCAATGATGGCCACTTATACATTATGTGGAAATTAGTAATTGACAATATGTTGTAGAAAACATCTCATGAACACCGATACATGGTTATACGTCATGAAATACAACACTTTGTACTGACAAGTGGAATGTGGTTGTATAAGTAATTTCTTTCACTTCCATCCTGTGCCATGTCAGTATAATGAGTTTATATGTATAGACTCTGAGAACGTTCACCTCCCTTTTTGGAAAGAACCCGTTTAACAGTGTCAATGGTAATGTGTCTGTTCCGTACCTGTGAGTTGAGCGATGCAGATATAGAAAAGAGTGATTTCACTAATCGGTTCACTATCTGTTGATATGAGAAATCAAGGATACATGGAACCACATATTACTCGTTTATAGTTTGAAGTATAATAGTTTCAACAATAAACTTGCTATAACTAGTGTGCTCTCTGAACTGTCAGTGTTTAAAGTTTCATCGACTGATGCTGCTGTCGTCAATCTGAGCAACTGTATGTGACCCTGACTTCTCTCTTCCATTTGGTGGGGTGAATCAACACTATCTGGTGTCAAACTGTCATATTTAGATTTGAGATTTGTGTAGCCAGAGTAATGTGATAGTGTGAGCCAGTTTAAGCATTCAAACCATTGTTGTAGTAGTCTAGGCAAATATGGACATAGGTGTCGCCTGGAGAGCGAATTTATGAGACCTACATTTTTGCTTAGCACGAACACTTAGCTTTCGGAATCCGTATGGATTTGTCATGCAGATAGGCGGACTTTTTTCGCACCGCGTGGTTTTATTGAGGCACCTGGTGATAAAATCGGTCATTTTAAAAAAAATAAAGTCGACATATTTGACAGAATATATTGACACCTGTTGAGAAGAGATATTCGTCCAATTTTGATACGTGTGAATGGGGCGATAACCAGAGTAAGGTAATACATGTAACCATTGAATCTCGGAACGACAGTCATGACGTCATGTGATGGAGTTGTTATATGTGACGCTATGTATACATATCATCGTATGTATGAGTGTTTGGGCGCTGCGGATACCAGAACAGGTTGTCTTCGAGGAACCAAGGATTTTTAACAGTCTCATTTTCTTATGACTGATCATCTTATTCAGATAACTCATTTTCCCGTTTCTATATTGGAATGAGGTTGTGTCGCACCAGGTTAAGCTATGGTAAGCCGGCATGATCGCACACACCGTCTCTGTTGAAGCTGCAAACTATTTGTATGCTGACATAACGCATGTGGTCAAACTTCGTCCACCATGTGTGAGATGGCCTAATAAGCTTTGTGCATTACTAAATCCCTCGGCTTGCCCTACAGCTAACATTATTTTTACATCCGATTGATCATTGATCCCAAACTTCAGATGTCTCTCTGGGTTGACATCTCTAGTATAACTTAAAAATTTAAACTATCCACATTCCTTATTGCTCCATTGACTGTAAGATATAACATTATCCCCTCTCTACATTGAGCTACAGTGTCATTGACACTTTCATTTTATTAATTCATTGTCTAAGAACAATTAAAGATGGTCTATCTCTTTGCCAACACGTGTTATATAGTTTCCATGGTATAATATATTATATATGAATTGAAGATCCACGCTTCGATCGATTAATATTGATTATATGTTGATCATATGTTCTGGTATAAACATGTGTAATCGTTTATCCAACCACCAATAGTGGTTACTGTTAACAGAGACCAGAAATTTTATTGTGTAATTTTGTCATAAATAAACTTTAATTAGACTCATTATCGCTTATAACTATGGAATACAACAATACAAATAAACAATCTGGGACATTTTATGTTCAGCGCAATGGGTAAACTCGAATAATCGCTACCTGATATCGCTTGAACGGTCTGTTCTAAAATAGTAACAAATGTATGTCCCATTTAACCCTTTACCCAACAAACCGGCCAAAACCGGCCAAATAAAGCTTCGACAGCCTAAAATATCTTCGGTCTGTCTCAATAGAACCATACAAATATGAATATCATTGGAACCTGCTCCCTGACCACATTGTGATAGTTACAGTTATGCCCTGTGCCAATGCATTCTCTTATATATGCGAGTCGACCATATGTCGCCTCGCATATATAAGAGAATGCATTGGCCTAAAAAAAAATCTTTTTTTAACACTTTTTACCATTTTTTCTTACATTCTTTAACAATTTTATAATTTTTATTGTGTTAAGCCAATGCATTCTCTTATATATGCGAGGCGACCTATGGTCGACTCGCATATATAAGAGAATGCATTGGCACAGGGCCGTTCTGTTGGGTAAAGGGTTAATCATCGCATAAAACATATTACAAATAGAATCAAAATTAATTGATAGTTCTAAGCGTCTCTAAACAGAGGTGTTATATTCATATTTATCATTTTATACCCACGAAACTATATAAAACTTGTTATGTGAAGAGATAGACCATCTTCAAGACATACATACATGAAAATTTCCCCCGTTCCTTGGAAGAACGAATACGGGTTCCAAGGAACGGGGGAGATTTTAATCGGGTAAGTTTTTCCGCCCGAGGTGATCTTCACCTTGAAACGGGTACCCACAAACGTACCTCTTTTCCATCACGGGACGGGTACCATCATTTCTCTTGATTAAAAAGCAGAATTCACTCAAATTAAATTAAAACGGATTTCGACGAAATTTGATACCTAGGGATACTTTTGTCGGGGGAGTGTTTTCGATGGGTCAAATCGTGACCCCGACCTGATCCTGACCTTCAAAATGGTCAATTCAAGATCAAATCTGGTAAAACGGACGGATTTCGACGAAATTTTATACCTAGGGATGCTTTTATCTTGGGAGTGTTTTAGACGGGTCAAATCGTTACCCCGACCTGACCTTGACCTTCAAATGGTCAATTCAAGGTCAAAGGTCACCTGCTAGTAATTTTATATATAGCGAAATTCCCCTGTATTTTTCACATGCAGGTGGTTATAGGAACGTGCTCATTTGCTGTGTAACTAATGATACCCAATTATTATAAATCTGAAGATTCCATTACGATATGTCGGCCGATTCGCAAGAAATCAACTGGACATTTTTCCATTGCATTAACACAGGAATTGGTTGAAATGCCATTTGAACGCAAATAAGAGCGAAATAACGCGTATTTAACGGTTCGACGTGAGCTAGAATAAAATAGAATAGAATATAATTTATTAGCAAGAACATCCATATATAAGGACAGGTTGCTGAGAATACATAATGAATAAACAATCAAAATAGAAATCATGACGAAAAGAAGTACTAAAGCATTCAAATAATAATACAAATGATAATGATTATTCACGCCGCGGCAATCTACCACGGAATGCTTGTTTGATTACTTACAGTTGTGCTACGACTGTAAATACAATATCACAGTTATTATCAGAGGCCACTGGTATCCAATAACCGTCAGCCAATTAGGTGTTAATGCAATAATCGGATCTCAATTCAAAGAACCTCCGGATCAGATTACATACACCTGCACAAATTTCAGGACAATCGTTGGTCATAATCACTTTAAATTTCTCTAGTGGGCAAAGTTTATCAAAATGGTGGTGTACAGAACTAATCATCGATAATAAATCATTTCTAAGGCCCGCATAAAACGAGCAGTCCATCAGAAAATTAAATTCATCTTCTATAGAGCCACGTTTACAAAATAGACATATTCTTTTCTCTACATCTACAGGGGGGTTTGCGTGTCTGCCTTTTTCTATGAGCAATGGATGATTACTTATCCGAAAGCGAGCGAATGCGATTCTATCATCTATTGAGCTAGTGTGGATAGGTAAGGTTCGATATAGTAGTCATGTTTAAAAAGTCGATATGTTCTCAGTTTATTTCTTCCTGTAGGTGAGGCTTCGTCGCTGAGGCTTTTATGGAAGTCAGAAACATGGTTCGCCTTCGTAGTTAGTTTGAATTTGCTTAATGTTGGACTCATGTTTCCTGGGTTGCGCGGAATATAGAGTCCTGACGCCTTTAGTGATGCAAAGGGGGACTTACAGACGGACCATACTCGCTGTTCTTCGACTGCTTCGTTTAATAATTTGCTGTCGTTGCGGGACGATAACTTTATAGCATACGACGCCATTCGACCAATCACATCAGTGTATATTGGATATATACCTAATTCCGCACGCACCGCGTTATTCGACGCATTTCGTCCTGCATGTAGTATTTGTTTACAAAATTTAACCTGAAGCTTTTCACGTGGCATACGTTCGTGATTTAACGGTGTTATTTCAACGCCCCATAGTTCACTGCCATACAGGATAATTGGTTTGATGAGTTTATCGTAAAGTTTTATATATGTGCGCAAAGGGAGTGGTGCTTTATCGTTGCATGCGCTTCTTAATGCAAATAAGGCTTTGCGAGCTTTAGCGCTCATATTACATATAGCTTTGGAAATGTTCCATTACTGGTAAAATTTATTCCAAGATAAGTGTATTCCTTCACAATTTCAAGTTTAGTTTTCTCAATGTAAAATTTTGGATCAATAGAACGATGTCTTGATCGAAATATTACGCATTTAGTTTTGTCCTCATTGATTTTGAGATAATTAGTCTGCGTGTATTCGTTTAGTTTATCTAAACAAAGTTGTAACCCAGCCGGACTATCAGATAATAAAACAAGATCGTCTACAAATAACAAATGATTTACCTGGCAATTGCCAATTTGCACAGGGCAGCATGTATCATTGAAAAGTTTTCCAACATCATCTATACATATTTTAAATAACGTAGGTGACAGTATAAACCCTTGGCGTACACCAATTGTTGACAAACACGGAGGCCCCAATCCTTTGGACGTTTTCACAGAATAATAACTTGAAGCATACAATGATTTCAAAATTGTATGTAAGCGTCCAGTTATTCCTATCGATGCAAGTTTATGAAAAAGAAGACTTCTATTAACGGCATCAAATGCTTTGCGAAAGTCAACGAATGCACAGTATACAGGTTTGCCTTCGTTTTTGTATTTTTGTATCACCGAATGAAGAACAAACGCGCTGTCTATTGTACTTTTACCTTTACTGAACCCAAATTGGTTGTCGCTTATGTTGCAGTTTGCCTCCAGAAAAGCGGCCAGATGGCGATTTATTATTTTATTGAACAGCTTTCCAAGGGATGAGCTTAAGGCAATTGCACGATAGTTATTAGGATGAGTATTATCACCTTTCTTGTACAATAAATGTAATACAGACCTACTCCATTCTTCGGATAGTGACCGGACTGTATAATCATATTAAATTTTTTAAGTGTATCGTCGAGCATTATTGGCATAGTAATTAACGTAAGCTTAATCAGTTCATTGCAGATTTGATCTGGGCCTACAGCTTTGCCATTTTTTAGAGTACGTGCAGCAGTTATAACTTCTTCGGCAGATATATGCTCGTTGTTTATTGGTGCCTCTGAAAATCCATCAGAAGTGGACTCAATGTCTATTCGGTTAACTGAATTGGACGGACAAAAGAGTTGTTTGAAAAAATCCACAGACTTATCAGGGTCGAGCCTATTATCAGAACGGGGTTTTTGTCGTAGTTGGGCTATAACATTCCAATATTTCTTGGGATCATCACTTTCCATTTTAGTCGGATTCCTTATGTCGAAAAAAGTGGTCGCGCGTTTTCGGAATGTTAAAAGCAATATGAGAACAGTTTCTATACCACCAGTGTGTCTATTTTCAGAATCTACCTGTTTCCAGCTTGATATTTTAGTGGAAACAGGTTTATGTGAGGCTTTTGTTTGTGTACCCCTCTATTTATTTACCGTCCACCTGGTAATAAAAACATGCTATTATGCATAGCAAGTTCGGTAAGTGGCTTTCTTTGTTCTTAGAAATCGAAAAACATGGAGAGATCTTGCCACAAATTACTTAATTACATATCTTAATGTGGTATTTTATCATAAAATCATCAGATGGATTGTATTTATGACTGCATTTTCAATTTTCTTTCCCAAATATTAAGGTATTGTATATTCTTAAAATCAGCTATATCACATATAGACGAACATGAACAATCTACAAGGATATCTTGATCATATGCCACAAACAAAACTTCGATACATAGATTTTTGGTAAAGATATCGCAGAAAAGCTAACCCTACCCCCATCCTCGCTGATTTCACAAGTCAGATTCCTTTGGTCCAAAACAACGGTCGCGCAATTTCGGATTGTCTAAACCAACATGCGAATGGTTTATTTATCAATAGCGTGTCTACTTTCAGAGTTTACATGTGTCCAGTTGAAATTTTATTGGAAAAAAGGTTTTTTGGACTGTTTTAAGAATTTAAAGAGCTTTTGCTTATTATACAAATATAAATCCTCATAACTAACCTGCTGGTGGATGTGCGAGTTGAAATTAACAAACATATCAAATATGGCGGTCTACTTTCAGAGTCTACTTGTTTCCAGTCTGACATTTTAGTGGAAACAAATTGTTTGGACGGTTTCAAAAATTTAAAGAGCGTTTCCTGATTATACAGATATTAACTAACACGATTAGCTTTTTCATGAATTGTGAGAGTTGAAATTATGCACATATGTCAAGTATAACTCTGAAATGTATTTTTGAGAATGGTGTCGTCAGATAAGTCTCCGCGGGTAGTGTACTACAGTTGCGAACAAAACTAACGTTGGACCCTATATAGAGTTTGACAATTTACTCAAATGTTCACAGTGGTGGAACTTAATGGCTATCATATACAATTATGCATGGCTCTTACATATGTAATATATCGTTAACTACATGTCATTTTACCAAATTAACTTGCTATATAGTCAGGACACCAGATACAATAGTTGATAAAAATGTGGTTCACATCAATCATATACATCACAATTCTTGATCATTCTACAAATGTAATGGTTATCATGACTAAAGCTTCAGGATGTCGTTGTAAAATTGATTGATGTTGTTTTTTCATCAATTGACAAAATAAATGTTTATTGTCAGGACGAAGTACCGCATAATACGGAGTTGTGTGCTAACAATTATGCGAGTCATATTTATGTAAGTGTCAGTCCAAACTTTTAGGACATGGGAATATTTTTTTTATTTCGTGGCCACGAAATAACTAATACGTGGCCACGAAATAACTAATTGTGATATACGATCGTCAGTCCCATTGTTGTAATGGAAGCGGATAGAGATGATCTGGTTGTAGTTGTCCACCATCTTGGCATGAGCCACGGCGATTTGAGATAAAGGGTGTTGCAGGGTGGCCCGTAAACAAATTAATTAATCACCCCTTTCACCAACCCGATCCAAAGTTTCCGCCGTCCTGGGGGTGGGTCACATAGGGCACACACGACATTCAGTATATCTTGGGGTCACCCTACAGCACCAATTATACCACTTCAAACGGTTAAGGGGCCGAGGAATTGTATAGGTGCCATATTTGAACCCATCTGGGGCGGCCATTTTGGATCAGGATGGTGAAAGCGGGTGAATATTTAGTGTCTCATCAGGGGTCACCCTTCAACACACTATATATTTTCTACCTAAAATAAAATGGGGGGGGGGGGGGCAATTGCATGGTACAATATATGGACCCCTCTGATCAGTTATCATTTTCGCTCGAATGGACTGAAGGTGTGAAAATTTTGCTTAATTTGCGAGCCACAGTACAACACCCTTTATTTGATCTATATCGGTCAAGTGACCGAGAAATAATGTGTACCATATTTGACCCCTTCTGAGCGGCGACCATTTTGGATCGGGTATGGTTGAAAGGTGTGAATATTTATAAGTTTGTTTTGGGCCCACCCTACAAAACCCCTTATTTTACTTAAATCGGCCAATGTGCTGAGTGAAATGTCATCCCCATTCGATGCATTGTGGTAAAAACAAAGGAATATTCAGTTTGTCTTGGAGCCACCTGACCCGTGTTTCCCCGTTCTCTATGGGCTAGTTTATATCGGACGTCCATATCCCCATAGAGCCCGGGTCCCACACCATAATCATGGGTTTATAGTAGCTTCTCTGTGATCGTACACATTGTTTCTAAAACATCATCAAGTGTAACCTTACCGGAAAGGTATCTGGATATATGCAAAGGTCAATCAGTTATAATTCGCCACGAATTATCATTTCGTTGCCACGAATTAGTAATTTCGTAGCCACAAAATAAAAAAAAACATTTTCCCATGTCCTAAACCAGCCACCGTAGCTTATGGGTCATTCTATTTTAGTATTAAATTTGGAGAAACCCGACCATGCAGCATCAATGTAACAATTACAACAACTCATCTATGCCAGTGATATGTTTAACCATACATGTGGATAGGGTGGTATTGTTTAAAAATGTTAAACAATGTTATCATGTCCATATGTATTACTAAATATTGCTGGGCATATATAGATGGTTGTTCTATAATTCCTGGTCAGGTTTATCAAAATTGGGAGTTTAAAACATGTTCATCTGATGATAAAGAAAACACCTTCTCCGTCCGCTCGATACATCCCCCGGGATACATGTTTCACATACTAAATTAACACCTTAGTCAACATAACAAATCACTCCCTCAAATCCTTTGCCACAAGAATAAAAATAAATTGTCAGTATAAATAGACAAGACATCTCTGGACACTTTCTAAGAGATAATTTATTTATAAGAAGATATATATGGGCATTATGTGCTTGGTCTTATATATAGTACAACACAGTAAGATGCAAGTGACACAGTGCGGGGACAATACTGTGTCGAAGAACATAGTTGAGGGGACCCTTCCATCATCCTTCACAATGTATCATGACTCCACCTGTTGTGAACAAACCATCGAGTTAGGCTTAATGGATTGTTCTCCCCCAATAATATAATTGGCTTTGAACCGATCAACACTCAGGGCCTTGGTATTTTCCCGTAAATTAGATAGTGTCTATAGTCGGATGGTATTGGTTATGTTCAAATGGTGACACAGATATGAAACTGTACATGCATATAGGCCACTGATCATTATAAGATCGGGAGACTTTGCCGCCGGTCCCGATAGCTCCCTAGTAACGGTTACTAAGCACCTACTCGGAATTTGCAGGAAAATGCAACTATGGTTGATATCTATTTATTCATTAAGCTCTACTTTAGCCGAAATTCGAATTTACTTGATTGTACGGCTATACGCGAAGCGTGGAGATTAACTGTGGTCAGAATATTGATGGTGAATGTTGGGTTTCAGTCGCTGTACTGGAGTTGGCCATATGTAACTGGCATAGGAAGTGTGAAAGCAAAGCCTATACCGCTATAGTAAAGATCTCAGCTGAGCCGAAATGTCCATTTATCATTAGCACAAATCCTGCGAAAACAGATTCTCTCAGTGCATGTGGGATATACTCCGATGACAACGATTGAGTTAATGACAACGAACAACTACTATATATACCTGTGTTTGTGTGACACTACATCCAGTTATGATCAACGATGTGGTTTTAAAAACTAGTCAGTGGACAACAAGACAGACAGGTATCAAATAAAACAATAATATAATATGTAATCACATCGTGAACAGTCTTGTTGTGAATATTTTCTTTTGATTCAACAGCCTGCATATTATCAAAATTACAAAATCATTCGACACTTACTTTTGCCAATTACTGTATCTTGATGCATAACTATATCATATATTGCATCTATTAAATCACGGATAGTTACAGTGGGTCAAACACTAGTGTTAGTCTACATATATAGTTGCGCACGATTGCCAATAAGTGATATTACAATCAACGTTTAAGCATAACACGAAATTCTCCATAGGGTTAAGTGTTAAATTTTGATCGCAACTGTACCCAGCAAGAATCATCTGACCACATCCATTCTTTTTAAAACCACGTCTGTGTTTCATACTTAGTATTTTTTAGGACTATCAGTACGCGCGTTTCATAATACGCAAAATGGCGCCATTTATCCAAAGTACTACAATCTCCATAGGGCTCAGTGTTAAATTTTGATCACAACTGTAGCCAACAAGAATGAACCGATCACATCAAAATTTTCAAAAATATATTTAACGGTCATATTTAGTAGTTTGGAGAAGTTTCAAATCTCACCGATCACCATACGCCAAATGGCACCATCTATCGTTTTCTGTAAATACGAAACGCTCTCTAAATTATGTTGACCCCGATTTAGGCCGTCCCGCCAAAATTTAAGAATGGAAACAAGTGAATCCTGAAAACACACCTACTAGGCATACATAATCCGTTTTCAGATTGCTTTTAACAAACCAAAAATGCAAAATGACATAAGGAATCCGACTATTTGTTCTAAACTGGCATGAACGTCTGTATAAAAGCATTTCTTCTTTTTTTTTATTTCTTGCTTATATGCTTTTTTCATAGTATGATATTTTAGTCTTAAAGTGGCATCGAATGGATTATTCTTCATTTCACGGATTGTTCCATCTAGACTCTGCTTTAATTCCTTGCATTTATTATCAAACCATTTCCTCTTACGCGGTTGTGATTTTCGGTTGTCATGCTTCCGCTTGCAAGCGTGCATATTAACACTATTTAATATTTCCGTGAAATCGATTGCTGCTCGGGATACACCTGATTGATCATTAGAATATAATTGTATTCTATAATTCCCCAATTTATCGTTGAAAGCTTGGCCGGTCAAATAGTCGATTGCTTTTCGTCGACTCATATCATTCCATATGAATCGGAGTGTTTTATTGTTGTATTTGTATTTCGTATTGAATTTGGGGAGCGAGCTGTCATTAACTTTAAAATGTGTGACCAGTTGGCAGTGATCAGAATATTCAGTTGGAAGTTTAACACAAAATATTTTACGGACGAAAGAAACGGTTCAGACACAATCACATAATCAACAACACTGGAACCGTTATACTGATAGCTAGTGAAATGCCCGAAGCGATCACCTGGGCACCTGCCATTTGCTGTTCGAAGGCCAGCGCTATGACATAAATGAAGTAATTGTCGACCAAATGAGTTTACTTTTACGTCCATGCTATTACGTAAACTTGTATAGTGTCGGGAGTATAATTTACAGGCAATGGCACGTGCCTTGTATCTTCATCAGTGATATGATCCGGAAGCGTGCCCGTTCGAGCATTGAGATCGCCTCCAAGAATAATGGTCGTGTTATCCTTATACTTCGACAACGCCGTCTCTGAAGTTGCAAAGACATCATGGTCTCGGTTTTGGCCATTCCAAAAAGTTGAATTAGAAGGTGGTATATAGACAGACATAACAACAACAGATGTTTGTGAATTCATTAGCTCTCTGTGAAATTCAACGCAGATAGCAATGTCCTTGATGACGAATGATGTTTTGAAAAATATCTTCAATTCAGAACGGTAATAAAATGCTATACCTCCTTTCTGCCTCCTCCCTGTACGGTGCATGTGTATGCACTCGTATCCCGGGATATCAATATCACTTTCTGAGTGATGCCACGTCTCCACCAATGTAATGAAATCATAAGTATTCAGTAAACTTTTAAATTCATGATCGTTCAATTTATGACGAAGACCTTGAACGTTCCAACTAGTGTAACGTAACGTTTTTAAAATGCCTTTCTCGGGACGTCCCGGTGAATTCATATTGATAAGCAATTTAAAAGGTCATGTGAGCTGGTAGCCGAGATGAAATTCCTCTTAGTAAGTAAATATATATGCATGCATACGTGGTGTACCGCTTTCATGCGGGTAAAGTGCTCTCTCTTTCTACTATGTATACACAAAAATATAAACAGGAGTGCACATGGTTAAATAAATGTTATTTACTGCAGCAGTTATATGCTCGTTGTTTATTGGTGCCTCTGAAAATCCATCAGAAGTGGACTCAATGTCTATTCGGTTAACTGAATTGGACGGACAAAAGAGTTGTTTGAAAAAATCATCAGTGATATGATCCGGAAGCGTGCCCGTTCGAGCATTGAGATCGCCTCCAAGAATAATGGTCGTGTTATCCTTATACTTCGACAACGCCGTCTCTGCAGTTGCAAAGACATCCTGGTCTCGGTTTTGGCCATTCCAAAAAGTTGAATTAGAAGGTGGTATATAGACAGACATAAAAACAACAGATGTTTGTGAATTCATTAGCTCTCTGTGAAATTCAACGCAGATAGCAATGTCCTTGGTGACGAATGGTGTTTTGAAATGCTATGTTCATGCATTTATTATACGCTCAACAGTGAATTATAGAACAAAACGCGTTTAGATAAACATCGATATCACCCAGAAGGGGATATAGAAGATTGTCCCCACATCCGGTTGTAACTAGCAATCTGATTGGCTACAACGCCACGTTTAAATCACCATGTCCCCCGTCACCCTTGACAGTGGGGTATAAGAGAACGTGCGCCAAACATCGGGGGTATATGAGCACGCGAAACATCGGGGGTATATGAATGACCCTTGAACTGGCAGTTTCCACCAATCGTGACGTTGCTCTCGCACGCCGAATTTGACGTCACCTGACGCCGGATCCTTAGGTCAGCTACTGAATTATTCTTATTGGTGTGAATTAATCGGATAACCTATGAAAAACACACTTAAATTAAGGAGACATGCATGGTTATTGTCGCGGGGACAAAATCGTTATCTCCGGCAACATCGTGGGGTACATGGAGATTTAATACCTGGATGTCTCTTTTTGAACCCATCGGCTCCGCCTCGGGGTTCAAAATCGACATCCAGGTATTAAATCTCCATGGACCCCACGATGTTGCCGAAGATAACTAATAATATACTTTCACACTATAGCTCGCGGGTGCGACTGATTCGCTTGTGTGTACCAATACTGTTTCCGGTTTGTATTGTTGAAGAAGGACAAAGTGAAAGAACCCATTGTGATATTCTAATTTATATTATATTCACTGACATTAGAGTTGTAATTAAAATCTGTTTTATGTTGAAATTCGACATATTTATGGGGGGATAAAGGGAAGAATACGGGAACTGTATTTGTATATTCTGTGGATGGTGATGTAGCATTGCGTGAACAGGCATCGATTAGCCGATGGCTTCAAAAATATGATTGAAGACGATTGTGAGATCATTCGACGTCGTAAATGGTGAATTTCTTTGGAAATGAGTATAATAAAAAGAATATCTAGTGTTTTTTGAGTGGATACCGAAATATATATCATTCGTGACAGCGACAAATGTTTATTTTCCCTCGCGAAAATAAACAGTTGTCTCGCTCACTCATGGCATATTTTTCATTATCCACTCAAAAACACTAGATATCCTCTATTTATCACCCCCACAATTACCAAAATACATGTTGACAAACTCACCTGTTTGCCATTTCTCTCGGTTTTTCAATATCTTTTCAACTTCCAAAAACATTAAAAAATCGGAATCGAAGGTGGACACGATACAAATCGAAGTGGAGCATAACAATAAATATTCCTGCAGGAATGAACCTCGGGGAACAGATGAGAACCCGTGACCAGGCCCATGCATGCGTAAGAAAATTGAGCACAGCTATGCACAGTTGCAGACTTCAAACCAAGTGCTTTTTAGTTTAAAACAAGTCTAAATTTTAGACGGGCTTTCTAATTAAGGAAATAAAGTGGTTAGATGTATAGGCTTTCTTCAACTTACAGTCAACTATAGTATCAAATTGCCCAAAACCTGTTGTTTATCAACATTTTTTCAACGAAATTTTGCCGGTTTTTCAAATATCTGACACAAAAAAGCCACTTGATTTTAGAGTTATCCATCTTCATCCGCTATTTGGTCCGAAACCGTCTTCTCGTCAACCTTTTACTGGGCCAGTAAAAAATTAACTGTGGTGAAAATAATAGATTTCCAATATTGATATCTGATCACTCTAAACTTTGATGGGTGGGTTCATCGACTCGAATCAAATATTGTTGACCCTCGAAGCCAAGGAAATAGTAGCGTTAATTCGGAGTATGCATCTTTAATTGTGCAGATTGAAAAAGATACTGCGACATGTGGAAGATTCATATACTCAAAACGATTGAAAGAATGCATTCTATGCATCCAGCAGATGGGTTCAGTATGGGTTCTGAATTAATAGCACACTCCTATATAACACTACATGTATATATAGTATAGACTTTCAGTATATAATGTCTATTGCCAATTCTGAGTCAAAATTGATAATATATTTAAAAAAAAAAGGCATGAGGAAATAAACTTGCGGAAATAAACTGATTTTGAGCTGGTGATGACCCACTCACCCCCGCCGAACTCCCCGCCCACTCCCCCACTCCCCTGTATAAATGCGTATTAGTTATCCCCAAATAAATGCGCACGAATGTAGAGTAAACAAATTCTAGACAGAATTACGGTTCCAGGCTATTTTTTCGGCCAGATTATTCTGTTTTTCATTTAGATTTTATGTTAAATAACGATTGACCCGACACGTGTCACCCGGACAGTTAACACTGTGCCAATGCATTCTCTTATATATGCGAGTCGACCATAGGTCGCCTCGCATATATCAGAGAATGCATTGGCTTAACACATATTAAAAATGATAAAATTGTCAAAGAATGTAGAACAATATTTTATCACATAATTTGGCCATAAAAGCAGTTTCATAATTATCGGTAATAGACACGTTTAATATCAGCGCGTGCGATGACGTCACGGCGTTCTTCAGATAACTTGCGGTCGCTGTAGTTTATGATTGTTTGTTTTCGATGAATATTTCGCGTTGCTTCGGGTTTATTTGATCATGTGATAAAAGGTATCTCACACTCGTCCTATTGTATACGTAATTTATCAACCTCGTCCTCTAAATTCTATTTGAGCCTCGGTAAACCTCGGCTCAAATCGAATTTAGTGAACTCGGTTGATAAATTCCGTATAAAATAGGAACTCATGTGAGATCCTCTATATAAAAATTGTTAAAAAATGTAAGAAAAAATTATAAAATTATTAAAGAATATTTTTTTAGGCCAATGCATTCTCTTATATATGCGAGGCGACCTATGGTCGACTCGCATATATAAGAGAATGCATTGGCACAGGGCATAACTGTAACCATCACAATGTGGTCAATGAGCCAGTTCCAATGATATCCATATTTGTATGGTGTTATTGAGACAGACCGAATATATTTTAGGCTGTTGAAGCTTTATTTGGCCGTTTTGTTGGGTAAAGACTGTATCATACCCATTTATTATATAAACACTCGGTAATTTAGAGGGTCACCTGGTCAACTATCTATTAATTTGTCAACAAGAATGACGGTTCAGGATTTATACGCCTAGTTTGTGTGTCGTATGTTTTCTAACGTTTCGTCCATTTACTCAATTCATCACAATCAGTAGCATATATATATATAGAGAATACCTAGTTTTTGTTTGAATACCGACATATCTCATGAGTGTCTGGAAAGAAATATATATAACCATACGGTGTCCGAGCCTCATGTATTCTAATTCATATACTCGAGTATATAATCGAATGGCACTGTAATCCATATCAGATGACGTGCAACGTGTATGCTGGTTATTATACCCCGGGCCATATATACACTTGAAGGGTGTGCTTACATTGCTGTAGATCTGTATACAGATATGTGTGAAGTCACGTGTCGCAGATTACTGTGATCCCAACATGATTACTGATAATGAACGCGCGCTTATCAGTACTCTTGTAATTGACAATTCACTATGAGTCGTGTCAGTTTAGGCCAGACAAAAAAGTTAATAAACTATCAGAAGACCAAAGCAGTTTATTCTTACACCAGAAATTCTGTATAGTGTTTATCGCCAGCTGGCATGTGTAGTTTTTATTAAATTTAAAAAAAAGAACGTTTTGGAGCGACTGCAAATATACAGTGAAAGCATTCAATTGTAAGTAATGTTAACAATTTCTATACAAAATAATCATTGATGAGCCGTTATATCTTATTCCTACCAAAGAAGAATTCTTTCTGGGTTTATTGTTGTCTGATTCTATTTCTGAAAATCCCTCCAAATGACTAATAGACCCGTCCAATGCATATATTACTGCTGTAGATATGCATACAGATATGTGTGAAGTCACGTGTCGCAGATTACTGTGATCCCAACATGATTACTGATAATGAACGCGCGCTTATCAGTACTCTTGTAATTGACAATTCACTATGAGTCGTGTCAGTTTAGGCCAGACAAAAAAGTTAATCAACTATCAACAGACCAAAGCAGTTTATTCTTACACCAGAAATTCTGTATAGTGTTTATCGCCAGCTGGCATGTGTAGTTTTTATTAAATTTAAAAAAAAGAACGTTTTGGAGCGACTGCAATTTTAGAGTGAAAGCATTCAATTGTGAGTAATGTTAACAATTTCTATACAAAATAATCATTGATGAGCCGTTATATCTTAGAAAATGTTCAGATAATAAGTTCAATATTATTTGAACTTATTATCTGAACATTCCTACCAAAGAAGAATTATTTCTGGGTTTACTGTTGTCTGATTCTATTTATGAAAATCCCTCCAAATGACTAATAGATCCGTCCAATGCATATATTACTGCTGTAGATATGCATACAGATATGTGTGAAGTCACGTGTCGCAGATTACTGTGATCGTTGTGATCACAGTATGATTACTGATAATGAACGCGCGCTCATCAGTACTCTTGTAATTGACAATTCACTATGAGTCGTGTCAGTTTAGGCCAGACAAAAAAGTTAATAAACTATCAGCAGCCAAGCAGTTTATTCTTACACCAGTTGATAATGGTTCGAAGAAAGAATGAAAGGCGCATGGGAACACATGAATACACAATAAACAACAGTGTATATATGTATACAAATATAAATAGGGCTACTTCATCTACCAGTACACAAGTTCTCGCTTACACAGCAGTGTAGAATGCATGGGTTGAAATGACAAAGAAAGATTAAGTGTGTGCACATTAGCCAAGCCCGAGTAACAATTAATCAAATCAGATTTGCCTGTCGCAATGCCTTGGTGTTGAACGTGACTTATAACGGATACGATTTATGCTCACACGAACGAATACCGTTTTATTTCTGTGTGCATTTCTATATCAACCCGTTTACACTAGTATGCGTGTAGAACTGTATACAGATCTACAGCAATGTAAACAACCCGAAGACCCGATATTTATAATAGAGCATAACACTCCGCATCCATTGAAGCTTAATTGTTTGATATCAGTCTGAGAAGTGTCGCATTCGAATATAAAGGCTCTTTTTGTGCTTTTGACGCATTTGCCTAAATTGTCAATTTTAGTGGGGTCGGGATAAGTAATTGCCCTAATTAATGCTGGAAAGGCAACCCCTGAATATGTTAAAAGGATTCCAATTCTTTTGAAACAGCGCAAGTATAGTTACTTAGGCAATATTTTGTGTACAAAAACCAGAAACCAATTTTCCAATTCATTGGGTCACATATCGCTCTGTACGTCAATGCATGGATGAACTGCTGTTTTGAAATATGCTCGAAACTGGATTTCAGTTGACTATGTTACTCGAATAATATATAATCTTTTCTGTGAAATTGTGAATGTATGATTCAGAGCAATATATATATATATACACCGGCAAATAACGGCGGAACATTATTAATCACCAAACGCTCTCTAAATTCGAATAATTATTTTCAACTCAAGGCTAAGTTATCCTTTTTACTATTTGTTTAATATCATTATATATCAATTCGAGAAAACAAATATCCACAATTTAATGTAGATCGTTTTTGACAAGAATTTTGTCATATCATATATGATATATCATATATTACTTTTGTCGTATCAAGTACGTCAACAATGACCCATTGAACTAGTAAACGCTCTTTAGATCACGGTTTTGCTGAAACCAACCATTAAATTGGTACAAAGGCTAGCTATAATGTAATTTATCTCAGATGATCTATTTGGTAGTGAAAGTGTTTCCGTCAAGAAATATACGATAAGAAGCGAGAATATTCAATTATTTCCTTTTATTTTTAGTTAATATTTAAAAATTTCAAATTTTCATCCCTTTTCACACGAATTTCAAGACTTCGCATTATATATATGATATGGTGTCAATAATATGGTATGTTTCCATTCAAATATGCTGGCACCATATCGTTTTCTACGACAAAATGCCTGCAAACCATACCGTGCAAACTTGCCAGTGTATGAACGTACCATAAAAAGACCGCGTCGTGTATTTTATGATATGGTAAATATAGAGAACGTCTCACTCAAAAGCCTTGAAATAGTTTGTCTGTCATTTGCAGTATGAGGTCCATCAGCGGGTGAATTCAGTGACGCTGCACCACACATCGGGCTAGCATCAACAACTTCATGGTATGGGGACCTAAGTCTGCTTAAGCCTCATCTTTTGGGAAGTATCTATAGTATCAAATTAATAATTGTTTTTATTTACTTTTTCACGTTCTGTTCAGTCTCTATATCCCCTAATTTGCAGAAGATAAAAAGCACAATCGAGTTGAGTAATGGGTGAACATCACCAACATCAACTGGGGAACTTCAATCTGCTCCTGTGGGCCTCCCATATAATTTGAGGCCTAAGCAGAATGAGGTTCCCACAGGGTGAATTTGGTGACACCAGCCCGGTGTGTGGGATAGCGTAACTAAATTCACCCTCTGCGGACCTCATTCATTCTGCAAATAACAGACAAACTATTTCAAGGCTCACTTCTGTGCAAAAAATGAAAACAACTGGAAAATTGCTATTACTTTGGAAAGTTTTTTTCCCCAGAGAAGGCCTATATAAACCATGGTCAAGTAATCCATACATCATTTCATTGAGATCACATATGGATTTTAATATGTAGATAAACAGATTCTACAACAAGGAGTTTTCTTCATCCAAATAAAAACATTGTGTACAAATGCAAGTTAAGAGCGGTTCTCCTGGCATCATCAGTTATATTAACTCTCATAATTTTTGTGATGTCAAAGTGGTAGCATGGTCGTGGTATGCAAAGTGATGTATTAACCCAGAATAAATTGGTAACAAAGCATTTTGATGTCAGAAGATGCATGAGAATCTTCAGTATAATATATCGAAAATCCACTAAAGTCCGTTTATAAATAAAGGGAAATGGCGGGGCAATCATAGATTGACGAAGGTTTGCACAAAGCATGCTTCGCATAGCAGTACATGTTGGAATTTCCAACTCCACCCACTCCCCATTGAACCAGGCCGTAACTTGCAAGTTTGCATAATTCAATTTCACCCCCCGTGGGTTTTGTTTATTTTTCCCAACTGAAGTCTTGGTATCAAGCCGGAGGAACGAACAGAATGCCCAACTGGGCGGGCCATGGTTCTACTGGGCGGGACATGGTTCTACTGGGCGGGCCATGGTTCTGCTGGGCGGGCCATGGTTCTGCTGGGCGGCCCATGGTTCTACTGGGCGGGCCACGGTTCTACTGGGCGGGCCATGGTTCTACTGGGCGGGCCATGGTTCTGCTGGGCGGGCCATGGTTCTACTGGGCGGGCCATGGTTCTACTTGGCGGGCCATGGTTCTGCTGGGCGGCCCATGGTTCTACTGGGCGGGCCATGGTTCTGCTGGGCGGGCCATGGTTCTGCTGGGCGGGCCATGGTTCTACTGGGCGGGCCATTGTTCTGCTGGGCGGGCCATGGTTCTGCTGGGCGGGCCATGGTTCTACTGGGCGGGCCATGGTTCTGCTGGGCGGGCCATGGTTCTACTGGGCGGGCCATGGTTCTACTGGGCGGGCCATGGTTCTGCTGGGCGGGCCATGGTTCTGCTGGGCGGGCCATGGTTCTGCTGGGCGGGCCATGGTTCTGCTGGGCGGGCCATGGTTCTACTGGGCGGGCCATGGTTCTACTGGGCGGGCCATGGTTCTGCTGGGCGGGCCATGGTTCTGCTGGGCGGGCCGTGGTTCTGCTGGGCGGGCCATGGTTCTACTGGGCGGGCCATGGTTTTGCCCAATATGAGAACTATTAGAGACCTAAACCTGAAAATTGCAAAAACCCTGACACCTCTAGTGGTCTAACGCAGGCAAGTCACATGGCCACGGGGGAGGCCCAGGACACACCGGACCGACCATGGTTCCGAGCGTTGTGAGAACACTTTTAAATCTGAACATGAACATAGCAAAATATTAGCTTCTAGACTGGCCCAAGCTTTTTAATGATGGATATTTCCAACCACCATAAGGTTGAACAATTTCCAACGTTTGGCCATTTCAGATTTCAGTCAAACATTTGAATAAAAGTAGGAAAATAAGCAAATATTGTTCTAAAAACAACAAATTCCCCACTATTAAATTGTTGAAAAAATTTATATATAAAATGATATATGCCAGGAGTGAAGGAAGACAACCGTTCCTGACTATGCCACAACCACACAATAAATTGGACTGACCTTTTGTATTGTTATGTGTAAATGATTGTAATTTTTAGTGTGTAAATAGGACATCTAAATCTCATCTCCAATTAAAACGATTGTGTGCATGTATATGGACTTATAGCGGCATCGGGTGCATGCAACATAAGTACCCATTACCTTCTCCGTGTATCTGGTATCACGCAATCGGAAGGTATCACCAAAAACGGATCATGAACAGATGCTGACTAAGACATTGAAATAAGAACACATGGAAGTGTTTCGCAATGATATATTCAATGACGATAGACCGACAGGGAAAATAAACTACGAACTTATAGAATATTTAAAGATGAATACAAAATTGAGCCATATGTCATTCACACACGATCACAAATTACTCGCGAAATGTTTTCCAGATTGTGCGTAGCAACCACATATTGGCAATAGAACAAGAGAGGCAACCAGTAATACCATAAGACAATCGGCTGTGTTCCATGTGTGACAAACAATGTGTCGAATCTGAAATGCATTTTATCATTGAATGTAACGTATACGATGATTTAAGATGCAATTTATTCAGCGAAATTGAGAAACACGATAGTGAATTCAATAATTTGAATGACGCAGATAAATTTGCACCGATTATGAGAAATGATAATATTAAATTAATTAACAAGGTTTGCAACATAGTCCGGCTATTCTTCCTTCGGCGGAATAATAAAACTTGAGTTTGAAATTGTTGAGTGAATGTTCATAAGAACTGTGTTTGTTATAATAATTTGGTTATGCATTGCTTATTTATGTATATGATACTCATCAGTATCTTGCAACTGCCCATTGAGGTGTTTTGCAATTCTTGTATCTTGTAACTTGCGTGGAAAGTAATTTTCACGTATATGACATGGTACTGTGTTTCCAATCGCAAAACGGACAAAGGTCAACACATGTGCTCGTCCACATGCAGCATGGATATTACCCACCGATGTCAGTCGGTTCTCCCAAAAAGTTAAATCAGGAACCAAAGCCCTGTAGAATTAGGGCACTTACAACCGTCATATATATATGAACATTAGCCCTTTCACAGGTCATTGTTCCGTAAAATGACGAACCAAAAGTCCTCTAAATATACAGTCAGTTAGTTGTAATATGCATTGTACGTGACACGTACTGGAGCAACCACACACGCTGTGCCTCGAATTTTTTTTATCGGCGACATATCGCTCAGAATAATTTATGTAACATCATGCAGTGACCACGTCGGAGACGACATGACCAGACTTGTCATGTATTGTACAATCTTATCTGGATTCTGACCCGCAAAGCGAAAAATGACGTAAATGACGTCTTCGCTTGTTTTCATCAAGCTAAACCAACGAAATTGGTCTAAATGAAACTAACAGGCCAAAATGAAATGGGAATTCATTGGAAGTTGTGAAGTAACAAGTTTTATTTTCATCTCGTTGGTGCATTGCTGATTCTGCACTTTAGCAATCTCATCATAGTTGTTAAGCGTAAGTAAGTATCTTTGAAAAATCACTGATGGATATAGAAAAATAATGACGTCATTCACCAGCGCCTAAGGTATATAACAACCAAGCGCGACATGCGATGCGCGGGTGGTTGCTATAAAGTCAAACCCGAGACCGTAATTTAACATAACAATGAGCTGGCAGATATTTTTCCGGCCATTTGTTCCGTAAAATTACAGATACCCTTTTAACAGAGCGTGTGTCGTAAACGGTAGCGAAGGTACATTATGCGTTCAGTCGCTACCAAATAAACAACCCGGATTATAAAATAAACCCAGTTGGTGAATACCAGCCCGTGTGTCTGATGAAAAAAGTGTGTATTGTCCTTGAACAATTCGAACTGATTACGTCAAAAAACGCCATTGGCTACGTCAACTTTAACACGAAATTTATTCTTTAAATGATGAGGTATAGTCTACATAAATCATACCTTGGTAAGTTAAAGACATAGTATGTACCTGTGCGGGTACGTGAAACTGGTAACATAGTATTCAGGATATATATGTCAACTGGAGGAATTTAGCATTCTGCTAACATCACCGAAAATATGCAGCAATAGACTGTACCATCCATAGAGAACAACGCCAATTGTAAATATTTACTACTCGATTCGGGACGCATCTATCGGCGATAAACTGACGAAAATGATTTCCCCATCGAGAGTCACTACATTTTTAATTAATATATAAGAATGACGGTGTTTGTTGTCAATTTGGATAAAATATTTGTAAAAATACCTACTTTGAACAAGAAAATCTACATTTCTATTTGATCACCCAACCGGAGTGTTTCACATCACTTTAAATAAAACAAGATCGACCTAACTTTTAGTATGTTACAAGACATATTCTTCAGAGCCTGCAATAAACCTTAACAACACAGTTTTACGAACATGCTAACGTTATTGCACTCGTGTGTTGTGCCGCGAGGTAAAACTCAAATGTGCCATGCGATATCCTATTTAGATTATATGGAATTGTATTAATTTTCGCACTATGTATGTCACTTTGCGACGATGAGTTATACAATAAATTGAAATTGATTTGTGTCGTTATATAAATATACCTACACCAAACTCATGATAATAATTCCATCAACGAGTCCGAGTAACAACATTAGTACAGTCTATATGTCACGTTGGACGGCGAAACACTGATCGATCATAGCATTTGTTTCCTAATGCCTTTAACCCTTTACCCAACAAACCGGCCAGAACCGGCCAAATAAAGCTTCAACAGCCTAAAATATCTTCGGTCTGTCTCAATAGAACCATACAAATATGGATATCATTGGAACCGGCTCCTTGACCACATTGTGATAGTTACAATTAGCCCTGTGCCAATGCATTCTCTTATATATGCGAGTCGACCATAGGTCGCCTCGCATATATAAGAGAATGCATTGGCCTAAAAAAATCTTTTTTTAACACTTTTTACCATTTGTTCTTACATTCTTTAACAATTTTATAATTTGTAATGTGTTAAGCCAATGCATTCTCTTATATATGCGAGGCGACCTATGGTCGACTCGCATATATAAGAGAATGCATTGGCACAGGGCCCTTCTGTTGGGTAAAGGGTTAATATAGAGTCTGTGCATGCTGCTTCTTAAAACCCATTTATACACCAGGTAAAGAGTTCTGAACTATAGTCAGGTATCTCGACCTTTTAATAAATCACCGACTGAGAAAGCCGTCTTTGTGGAGAATTAATGTTGTTGCTCTATATCTTGGTCCGTTGATCTATTTAGCTGAAGCCAGTCCATATTTAGTGATGCATGTTCAGATTTGACACAAAATGAATCAATATTTCATTAGCTAATATGAATTCAGCAAACTAAGCAAAGGAAAAAAAAACTTGGAATCACCATCATTCGTATCACACAGGCATCACGAAAATACACAAAATCATCATCATTCGTATCACACAGGCATCACGAAAATACACAAAATCATCATCATTCGTATCACACAGGCATCACGAAAATACACAAAATCATCATCATTCGTATCACACAGGCATCACAAAAATACACAAAATCATCATCATTCGTATCACACACAGGCATCACAAAAATACACAAAATCATCATCATTCGTATCACACAGTCATCACAAAAATACCCAAAATCATCATCATTCGTAACACACAGTCATCACAAAAATACACAAAATCATCATCATTCGTATCACACAGGTATCACAAAAATACACAAAATCACCATCATTCGTATCACACAGTCATCACAAAAATACACAAAATCATCATCATTCGTATCCCACAGGCATCACAAAAATACACAAAATCATCATCATTCGTATCACACAGGCATCACAAACATACACAAAATCACCATCATTCGTAACACACAGGCATCACAAAAATACACAAAATCATCATCATTCGTATCACACAGTCATCACAAAAATACACAAAATCATCATCATTCGTATCACACAGGCATCACAAAAATACACAAAATCACCATCATTCGTATCACACAGGCATCACAAAAATACACAAAATCATCATCATTCTTATTCGTATCACACAGGCGTCGTGATAACCACAAAACCATCATCATTCGTATCACCAGTTATCACGAACATACACACACTCATCATCATTCCTATTCGTATCACACAGGCGTCGCGATAATCCACAAAATTGAATCCGGGTTATTCTCGATTGGTAATCTGGGACTCGGGTCATCTAATGTGAAGGTACTTATTGTTGAATCATATTTAGCGTATAGTGGGTAATATCGTTGCTCTCTTTCCCTCTCTCGCTTTCTATCTCGCTCCCCTGCAAGCCATGGACCATGATCGACCATAGAATATGTTTCCAAATGCCTTTGGCACAATCTCTGTGCACGCTGATCTTTAAACCTATTAACACAAAGAGTTCGCAACTCGTGTGACCTTTCGACCTTTTAATAGGGTCCATGTTGCAGATTATGTATCACTCGTCATTCCTATCTCATCAAAGAAGTGTTTACGCATCTCGGCTTATCACGTGTTGCAGCTCATAAGGAAGTCTTCTTCATTCTCAACCTCTATATTAAGTTTCCTACAAATTCTTACTAATTCTTAGTTAAGTTTCCTACAAATTCTTACTAATTCTTAGTTTACAGAACATTATCTTTGTGTCGACATTATTGACTAGCCAGTTCCCCCGACAACCCGCACATTATCTGCTTATAATATAACTTATTTTAGGTAGATAATCTGCATAAATTCGCCTCATTTGTAGTCGATAACTTGATGAAAATGAGAAAATTTGAGTCACATTATCGACTCATAATAAAATGATTATAATCAGATTTTCAGCGGACAATGACACAAATAAGCCAACTCACGACTTTACAGGTGTACGCCCTTCAATATGTGTTTTAACTGAGTCCATTATCTGCTTATTTCAAAAATAAAATAATCACATTATGTATCTATTTCACATTATAGGTCGATTATGTGCGTATTTTCGCGAGGATATGTTGTATTGACAATATTCATATATTGTTCTTGTGTGTATTAATGTTTGACTACACGATACGTCCTTAAAGTGATGTGAAACACTTTTACTTTAAACATATTTTATTGTAATATAATTCATTACAACGGGATTGGGGTACAAGTTTTAACAACTTACAGGCCGGATTCGTCATCTCCGGTTTAAACCTCCGAGTTTAAACCTGGTTTAAACCTACATTGGTGGTCCAGCCAAACCTGGTCTTAGGGGGCATTTTTGTCGTTCAGTTGCCAGCTAATTGACAACTCGATTCGGTGATATGGTTATGCAATCAAAATATCCTCTTACCAATCGGACCAAAAGATAGGCCGATATAATGGTTATTGGCAAGTCATAAATTATCGTGACCGCGTGCATGCTCAATGGATTTATTCATTGAGAAAGAAGTATCGCTCATTGACTATTAATCCGATCTCATTCTGTGTTTAAATCAATTTAACAAAGGGCATGTCTCTCAACACGAGTTTCGCGCTACGTTCATCACTTTGTTTGTGATAGATTTATGCGAGATGCTTCACCCGCAAAGACAAAATTTGGTGTATTTACATGTATATATTAAAGGGTATAGGAGCTGTCTATCTGTATATCCGTTTGTCTGTTCGCAACTGTTCTCCATTATCCCTGGACCGATTTCAATTAAATTAGGGGAATAAAATCTCCATAATCGAGTCAATCCTGGACCAAGAGGCCAGTCAAGTAAAGGAAATTTGCTTATCAGTGCACACCATAAGCGGAATCTGAATTGTTGGAAGTGGGCAACCATGCAAAGGGACAGCTTTAATCATAAATCATAAATTTCCAGTCATGCAGAAAATCAAAAAGGTTCCCAAGTTTTGAACTGGTAGAATATTATGGGAATTATGGGCGTAGCCAGAGTAGATATTTGTGGCATGATCTACATCAAAATAAGTTATCGAATTGGACTCATATAGCAATATAAGTTTAGGATTGCCAACTATGTGTATAGCATATCTGGTCATGCAGTAGCATCGTTTTGGTGTCAAAATTAAAACGTTGAAGCCTTCAAATGAATTCGTAGAAAACACCAATATTTGTGATTGCCACAAGCCAAACAAAAAAACCAAAGAACATGTCCCATATTTGAGCAAAGCTCGCGTGCGAATCAACTGTGCCATGATAACGCCAGTCGGCAGGCGCCACTTAGACACGCCCTGACTCGAGATTATTTACAGCTCCACCCTTTGATTGATTGTTTGACAATTCTAAACCGCGAGGAAGAAAAGTCGGATTCGTCATCTCAAGTTTAGCCTCGATAAAGCTGGTTTAGTTGGACCGCCGAATTAGATGGTTTAGTTGCCGGTTTAAGCTTATAAAATGCAAAAACAATATTGAGATTGACAGAAACTTATCCCCATACGCTTTATATGTGTGACTGCTTCTCGCTTATAAATTTCCAATCAAAATATGACCGCTGTCGTAATTATTTATTTTCGCAATCAATAAAACGAGGCGGTCCGCATTAGGAAAGTGCATTTAATTATCTCGACGATACAGAGACACTACTGATAAACCACTGGTCTGGCTGGACCAGGTTTAAACCAGAGATGACGAATGCGTCACTTAGACCTGCGGTCTGGGGTTTAAACCTCGGATTTTGTTGACTCACGGCGGTTTAAACCTAGAGGTTTACATAGACCAGGTTTAAACCTGAGATGACGAATCCGGCCCTTATGTCCCAGCTCCCAGATACAATATATATATATGAATTTAACAAGATGACAGAGAAAATATACATGATGAGGTTGCAAATTTGGTCTACAAAAGAGAAGATAACTTGTGTAAAGAGTGTGTGATAGTCCGGTTCTGTGTTTGTATAATACTAGCGTTCTGTCCGTCCTCTCTCTCTCTCCATGGAAATAGAAACTGAGAAATAGTGGCCTTTGTTTTGAAGGGTATTATGTGCTATATGTTTGCATTTGTTGCATTTGTTTGGTCCGTAGCTTTAATGTAGTCAGACAATTATTTATTCAGTATCAGTATCAGTATTGTCCGGTTCGAAACGCTTTGTTTCAGCTATATATGCCTGAACAATGTGGAACATCTTTTCATTTCTTGGTGGAGTTTCACTTGAGTTTCCCCAAAGTAATTGCTTGTAATTGTTAATTTTAAAGTTGAGGTCGTCCAGTTTACGGTATAGTTCTAACCTTTGTACATTATATAGGGGGCAATTTAGGAAAAAGTGCATATCACTTTCATATTCGTATCCACATTTACAGTTTGGGGTATCTGCTATATAATTTTCGAACATATCTATGTGAAACACTCCGGTAGTGTGATCAAATAGAAATGGAGAATAATCTTGATCAAGTAGTTATTTTTTACGATTATTAAGTTAGTTGGCATAATGCCCGAGTACTAACTTATCAGTTTCACGCACCCGAACAAGTCCATAAATTGACTGACCAATATTTTTCTAGCGGAATTAAAAGTTACTTGCCAAAACTATTGCCAAATGAAAATATTTTTTGCCAAATGTGGATTATTTTTGCCACTGGCAAATTTGGCAAGTGGCAGAGCAAACCCTGTTTATACACAATTGCGTGGCCCGGAGGGATAAGATGGGTCGCTAATGCGCCATATACCGACCAACAGACTGTATACTCTCACAAACCTTACCAGAGTCAGAACCAAATTTTCCACTGCTTCTGATATTTCGAATATAAGTGTGATAAACGCTCTTTATGAAAGCTCTTTAATCCATAAATATTTAAAAACGGGGTCCGATTTAAAAAAAATAATATCATTTGAATAAATCTATATTTCACGATATATTTCGATCCCAGAAATCGGACCAGGATGTAATTAACGAGAGGGTAATATCAGGATTCAAACCTCTACAATGCAGCGTCGATAGCGTGCTTTTAAATGGGATATTGTTGTGATATACGTACCCCAATCTCATGGTAATAATTCCATCAACGCGTCCGAATAACAACATTAGTACAGTCGAGATGTCACCATGGACTGCGGAACACTGATCGATCATATAATTTGTTTCCAAATGCCTTCGACAGAGAGTCTGTACATGCTGCTTATTAAACCTATTAACACCAAGAATTCTCAACTCGTCAAGACTTAGTCTCTCTCGTCAAGACTAAGTCTCTCGACCTTTTAATAAATCACCGACCGAGTGAGAGTCTTTGTGGAGAATTAATCCTGCAGCTCGATTTGTTGGTCTGTTAGTCCTGCAGCTATCGCTGTGATCACTTCAGGTATGTGTGTACTTCCGCACGGTCAGTACATTACCGGGCTCAATCTGTTGTTGTTCAGTATATTTTGGTCGTATATACACCATCACGTTATTGTTCAGTACCCATATATCGCATATTACCAACTCGGTATTATTCAATGATCGGATTATGTTCACGCAATCAAGGGTGATCAAGAAGACACACTTAAGAGAGTATTACGAAGCAATATTTTCGGAGATATACAGTTGTCGTTATTATAAAGCCGCATGTGAAGGATATTGATGTACTCAGATATTTAGATTAATCGATCACGTAATTACACTGATGACGATCGATTCCAATCGAACAGGTAAAGATCGATCTGGGAACTTTGCAACTACCCCTGTTTGTTAAAGATGTGTTCAGGGTTCGAAGATAATTTTTCGAAACCAATTTTAATTTCTATTCAGAACCTATCGGGTATACATGGACGTAGTTAGAGTGTCCCCCCGGGGGGGGGGGGGTCACCATTAATGCCCACCTTGAAATTTTCCTTTCATTGAACCAGACCAAACTACAAGGTTCGAAAAATTCCTGTTCCAACCCCTTGGGTTGGAACTTTCCAAGTGGTTCCTCAATCTTTCCAATTGTTGGAAATATACCACCTGACACATCCTAAGATAGGAAAATGTTCAATTGATGGCCATTTTCAACCAATCTTTTGACAAAAAGTAGAAACATACGCTACGGTAGGTCTAATAACACCACCCCCTCCACTAAATACTGGTTGGAAAACAAACAATCAGAACAATTTCAACATATATGGTGTACACATTGCAATTAATGAGTTATGTTGTGTCGGGCATGAATTGTTCAACTGTTGAACATTTTACCTGTTAAATATACAAATACTTTTATTTCTCTTTACCATTGTGCAATGGCATTTCAGAAAAAATACAGCATGATTATACACTGGCTGCCCTTCCCAATAATAACAAAACACAAAAACAGTATGAGTACGATGCGAAAGGAGCGAATGTATAGTTCATGCAACCTGTTCATACACGATACACACATACGTCAAAACGGGCAAGCACCGCTACAAATTCATCGAAATTGTTAAGGCTAGGGTCACACCATCGTACATCAAGCATCCGATGTTTGATACGTCAGTCGTAAACGTCATCGGATTGGAATGAAAACTATATAGCTCTACATTTGGGGTGTGTCTTTTTACCGGATTCCGGATTCCGGATCCCGGATTTCGACCCGGATTTAGGTGTCTTTTTACCGGATTTCGACCCGGATTCGGGTATGAATTTCATGCTTGTTTTATCACACATTTAACCCATTAAAAGCCGTTTCTGACACGATTAAACCTATATAGGGCTGTCGTGCTCATTCAACCCGATTAAGCGTATTTAAAGGTACATATCGTGCCCGGATCAGCATACTTCTTATTTTTTCATATAGACACGACGGTTGGATTGATTTTACGTGATCATGATGGCATTTAAGGGAACACACCATGTCCGGATCCGAATTAATTATCTCGTAATTATTGATCATATTTAAAGGTAGATATCATGTCCGGATCCGGTTTTTCTCTCTCTCTCTTTTTTCCATATAAATTATCGTCTTTTTGATATATTAAATGTCACGTGGAACAAAGTTATAAGTTGATTTTGAGACGTTATACTAGGCTGTTGGATTGATTTCACGGAATGATTATCGCATTTAAAGGTAGACACCATGTGCGGAACCGAATTAATTTCCACGTATTTACTGATAATATTTAAAGGTACAGATTATGCCCGGATCCGGATTGTTCTTCTTATAAAGTAATGCTTATTTAATACAATAAATGTAAACTGAGTCGCGTGGAACTAGGTTATAGATGTTGATGTTTAGGTCAGATCATTCCCGGATTCGGATACGAATAGTTCTTTTCTATTTCATATAAATAGTCAAGTATTTAATACATTAAATGGCACAGACCATGCCCGGATCCGGTTTAAAAAAAAAAAATCTCCATATAAATTAACGCCTATTTAATATATTAAATGTCAGCTGAGTTAAGAGGAAGTTAGAAGTTGATTTTGAGATGTTAGACCCGGCTGTTGGATTTATTTCACGGATCAAGATCACGATGATCGCATTTAAAGGTGCATGCCATGCACGGATCCGAATTAATTATCGCGTATTTATTAATCATTTTTAAAGGTACATATTATGCCCGGATCCCGATTGTTCTCCTTTCACTTATAAATTAACTCCTATTTTATACATTAAATGCCAGCGGAGTCACGTGGAACCAGGTTCCACGCGACTCAGTTTACATTTATTGTATTAAATAAGCATTACTTTATAAGAAGAAAAATCCGGATCCTGGCATAATCTGTTCCTTTAAATATTATCAGTAAATACGTGGAAAATAATTCGGTTCCGCACATGGTGTGTACCTTTAAATGCGATAATCATTCCGTGAAATCAATCCAACAGCCTAGTATAACGTCTCAAAATAAACTTATAACTTTGTTCCACGTGACATTTAATATATCAAAAAGACGATAATTTATATGGCAAAAAGAGAGAGAGAAAAAACCCGGATCCGGACATGATATCTACCTTTAAATATGATCAATACTTACGAGATAATTAATTCGGATCCGGACATGGTGTGTTCCCTTAAATGCCATCATGATCACGTAAAATCAATCCAACCGCCGTGTCTATATGAACAAATAAGAAGTATGCTGATCCGGGCACGATATGTACCTTTAAATACGATTAATCGGGTTGAATGAGCACGACATCCCTATATTGGTTTAATCGTGTCAGAAACGGCTTTTAATGGGTTAAATGTGTAATATAACAAGCATGAAATTCATACCCGAATCCGGGTCGAAATCCGGTAAAAAGACACCTAAATCCGGGTCGAAATCAGGGATCCGGAATCCGGAATCCGGTAAAAAGACACACCCTTACATTTGGTGTGGTCGCACCTAGGTGTACGATAAAATGTTCGTATACGTTGCTCCTGTCCGTCCAAATAAAATAGAACATGCTCCATTTTTTGACCGACCGAATTCAATCGTATACGCTTTTTCCAATATTATTAAGGTCAAGGTCAGTTCGAACTATTAAAAGCATATACTTATACATGCAGTACGTGACATTTCTTATTACTGGAAAAACTGTGTAGACGGTATGCGTGCACCTAGTGGATCAGGTGCTGCGTCACTGCCCCTCCACCAATATATCTCTTGACGTTGTCCTCCCCCTGGATATGTTTATTGTGATTTGCAATATAGGCTGGGGTCCCATAGTGAGGTCTGGTAGAGGGGGTTCCATTGTGTGGCATGTGCCCTATCACTAACTCGCGGCCATTTTCGATACACCAGGTCCGGTTCCGTGGTTTTACTTAACTTTCCATATATGGAAGTCATGAATAATTCAAAAGCTCCATATATGGAAATGCTACTCCAAAACTTTGACCTGTAGCAGTTAAACCACGGAACCGGTGATGGATGAATCTATGAAACTACGGAACCGGACCTGGTGGATCGAAAATGGCCGCGAGTTAGTGACAGGGTATATAATAGCCTGATCCAATGGGGTGGATGTGGGACTCGGAGCATGGTAAGCTTGTATTAACGAAGTCAAGCTTAGATATTGCCGTCGAGTGTGCGGACGTCTGTGAGTCTGTGATTATGTTCACAATTCATTTAGCAGTCTGCTGACCTTATTTCTCGTCCGATCCCCACCAAATTTCATATTCTGATATGGACCAATGCCTAGACGAGAATGTCATATTTTGGTTCCGGTCGACAGCCCAAAAATGGCCGCCAAGGTGGGCATCTTGTTTAAATACTTAAGTCATACAATTGTTGTGGTAATGTAATACTTTCAGCAGTAGGGCGAGCTATACAGTGTCATTGACACTTTCATTTTTAATATGGTGTGACCATGCATCTATGAGAATCGCAGATGAATCCGTGTACGATAGACCGACTAGAAAATCGTATGCGATGGTGTGACAAAGGCCTTACAGAGGGGGTGAATCCTGCTTACAGGTTATGAAAATAAGGAGCAATGACATATATTTCACAGTAAGTTCCCGTCTTTGTAGATGTAATGTCCTTATACATTCAACATACCAAGAGGTATAATACTGGGGTTGGAGAAAGTGCCATTCGACCCTTTCGAGAATCCGGGGGTTAGACCCCCCCCCCAGCACTCTCTCTCGTACAAGACTGAATTTCATAAAACAAATTTCATTATGTAAATAAATATTAATAATTAAAACAATTTCGTGGTATTACAGCCGCGTATATGCAACTTAATATGGGCATACGAATCCCTGTAACAGTTAGCAGATGTGCTAAACCAAACTCCACGCAGCGCCCTCTACGTTAGCACTGCGATATAGCACTGCCACAAGGATGGTACTTTGCGGACCGATACATCTATTTTACACATCGTCGGAACTATATTTAGTCACCTATTATCTTATTTTGACCACCAAAAGTTTGCAATAATGGTAGTTCTTTCGGTATTGATGAGAACAATATAGACTGAGCGAGACATAGACGTAATTTTAATCCTAAAACATAAGAACTAAGAACACGTAAGAAATCCTTACCAAATGTCCGTATGGCAGTGGTATCTCAGCGAAGCGATGGGTGATAACTCTGCCTGGAGTTTGGGGCTAAACATGAGTACTTCATAAATTCACCGAATCTAGTGAGCATACATGTGTGTCGCATGCATGCTCTCTACATGTGTGTCGCATGCATGCTCTCTACGTGTGTGCCGCGTGCATTCTCTCTACATGTGTGTCGCATGCATGCTCTCTACATGTGTGCCGCGTGCATTCTCTCCACATGTGTGCCGCATGCATGCTCCCTTTTATTGACGCGCACTGCTGTACTTGAATGAATGACGAGAGTGATATATAGGAAGTATCCCGTGGTTCGCTTTCGACTCAGAGCATAATTTCAAGACATATAAATATTGTGTATGAGTGGTATCCGTAGTGCGATATTAAGGGTACGTTCACACACTATATTGTGTATGAGTGGTATCCGTAGTGCGATATTAAGGGTACGTTCACACACTATATTGTGTATGAGTGGTATCCGTAGTGCGATATTAAGGTGGATCATAGGTGACAGAGATGGCTAGTGTAATTCGTAGTCCGTCATTAATTGCATGGATGGCCTTGGTTGCATAGATTATACTTTAGAAATAAAAGTTAACAAATTATGTATTTCCCCAAGAATATACTAATAGTATAGTATAATGAATATATGAATACGATATTACCCACAAAACACACATTGTGTAAACCGAGCATTTCGTTATATATATACAGCACATACAGAGTGTGTGATAAGCAAAACACTCAACACCGTGGCGATTTTTTGGGGAGAGTGATTCACGGTGACCCATTATGATTAGGATTAGCTAGCTATATCGGTACGTTGTAAATAATATGGTGTCAATTTTAACCAAAGTTAAAGGTCTACCCGGTGTTGAATGTTTTGCGTATCGCACACTATTTACTCACTGTGCTGTATTATAATATGGCTTCTGTTTAAAAAACAAGGCATAGGATCTTGATAATAACATGATATTTATGCGATATTTATGATTGATATAAGAACAAGTCTCTATATAATTTAAGGTGATTTCTGTTTATGGCGGTTTTAACTGATGTGATATTTTAAACAGCAACCGCTTGGGATTCTCTACTCTGTTGCTGTTGGTTTCTATAGTATCTGAGTCGTAGAAAAACGTAACCAGATTTCCATTATTTGAAAGTCTGTTGAGTACGAAATAATTTTACGGATGGCACATTAGCCAGCTGCATTAGCCGGAATGCGAAAATACAGATTGTCGTTGTCGGGTAAGTTTAGTACAGTGTTCAAGCAAATATATAAAATAAATGTTATATTATAATAATTATATGCATACCAATCAAATATACTCATTTAAGTTATTGTATAGTCACTAGTCAGTGAGTGGCTTGAGTTTACGCCCCGTCTTAACATATTTTTTAAACGATCGTGTGTGCCACGTGTTGCCCACTCCAGTATCCGTCAATTAATTTGATTACGTCTTGTACACGGAAATTCGTAAATATTAACCTGAACATTTACAGAATACACCATCGACTCAAATTACTTATTAGTCTACACCTTATAGATATTAGATCGTTGTTATTACCGGGAATTTATGGAAATAGGCGTTCAGTCTCCCTTTAACCCTTTACCCAACAGAACGGCCATGTGCCAATGCATTCTCTTATATATGCGAGTCGACCATAGGTCGCCTCGCATATATAAGAGAATGCATTGGCTTAACACATTAAAAATTATAAAATTGTTAAAGAATGTAAGAAAAAATGTTAAAAAGTGTTAAAAAAAGATTTTTTTTAGGCCAATGCATTCTCTTATATATGCGAGGCGACCTATGGTCGACTCGCATATATAAGAGAATGCATTGGCACAGGGCATAACTGTAACTATCACAATGTGGTCAAGGAGCCGGTTCCAATGATATCCATATGTGTATGGTTCTATTGAGACAGACCGAAGATATTTTAGGCTGTTGAAGCTTTATTTGGCCGGTTTTGGCCGGTTTGTTGGGTAAAGGGTTAAGTTGGGAAAAGCCACTCCATTGGCATTTCAGTTTTCAATCTATTGAGCCGACTTATGTGGTGAGCAGTTACTTAAAATGTGTGTCTCTACAGCCAGAAAATCGCACTCAAAATGGTAGCTGCATGACTGATGCTTAAACATTTTATGATATCATGACATCGCGGGGGGGGGGGGGGGGGGGTCGTCAGGCAACGTATTTTGCTTGGGCCTGTGTTGAATTCGTTGAGAAACCATCAACATTTCAAGTTTAGATTCGGGTTTTTATTTACAGGGCACGTACACACACTCGGAAGTTTGAACGGTATGGGTTGCAGTTATTTCGTCGTATAGAAAACTATCTGGTGTCAGAAGTGAGAAGTAAAAAATATATAGCCCCACATGTAGCGATGCGGACTATAGTGCAATTTGCCTGTAAATTAGCATGCGATCATCTCGGAAGAATCAATCATACATGCAGGTATTTAAAGACAAATTGTCAGTAGCACCGTTACATATATGGAGCTACATAAATTTTATTTCTCCTGTCGTTATCTTTGACAAAGATGCATTTTAAATAAAAATTGATCACATATATTGGACTATTTAAAGCCTCACGGTAACGATTGTCATTTAATTCTACGCTATTTCGAACAAGTTGAAACTGAACTACAGCGTTTTGTATTTTCCCGATTGCCGTCGAACCAATATTTACAATATTTAAAATACAGTTTAAAAAAAAATTAAAACTGCCCAATAAAATAGTATATATGTTTAAACCAAACCAACGGTCCTATACTGAAATTTGGCTTCAAATACCTCGATATGGTTGCTTGTTGAGAGATAATTGCATGTTATTTACAGGCAAAGTTCGGTAGCATCGCTGCAGGTGGAACTATACAGAGATTTTACTTATCACATGGTCAGCTGTGGTAAAGATGCATTTTATATGCTTGTTTCCGGTAATATTCTGGCACCATGTAGTTTTATATGACGAAATGCCTGTACACATACCGTGCAAACTTGCCAGCGTATGAACGTATCCTTAAGGTGAAGGTCAAGTGAATAATTTTGAAAAGGGATTTCCATACAAATATTCGGAGAAAAAGTCATGTATGAAGCAGTTGTCCGGAAACCAAAGCAGGCATATCATTGAACAGCGATAATATTTAACTGGCAGGTGCGCTACGTAGATTATAAAATTTTGCATTAAATATAATTTTGAGGATTGTTTTCTGGAATTACATCACATGACCTAAATTTGAAAAATCAATATAAGATTAAAAAATAAATACACCAACATTATAATGAAAAAGTTCCAAGCGGACCCGCCAGATAAATACATGTTTCCAATATCACATCAATCCATACTCAGCTGTATGTGCAACTCTGTAACTTTTGCTCTGCAGATTTGCATGGAAATCCCGATTCAAATTTTGTCACTTGACCTCCCCCTTAATATATAGTTGTCTCACGTTTACGGACAGAGAAAGCGTGTCAGTCACGGACTGAATGACTTTAAAAATTAAAATTGTGTGACTCAGCAGGACGAAGTCGTCATTCACAGTCTGTCATTCACCTGCGCAATTATGCCACTAAATGCGTATTAATACATATAGGTATAAATCAAATGTGACAGCGATTGTGTTGGTGGTGGGCGTTTGAAATCCCATCCCATTTAGTCGCATTTATTAACCTCACTTAGGTTATATATATACACACACATATTTAACCATTTGATGACTAGAGCTTCCTGAAATTTTGCGAAAACCCTGTTCCAAAGCATCTCTTAGTTTAAACATATTTTATTTGCTCAATGCATATAGTATTACATATATACACACAGGCAAAAGGGATGGGATGACAAGTGCTGCCACTTACAGTAACACCCTCTCCCTATTGTCAAAACACTAAATATATACAAATTAAACATTGACAAGAGCAAGGAAATATGTTATAACAATCTCTTATATATACGAGTCTCCCATATGGGTGACTAGCATATATAAAATAATGCACTGGCACATGGTCTTTAATGCTGCACCAGCGCAGCCTCCGCAATGAAAGGTTAACCCTAATACTAAATATTCATTAACGAGTAGTTACTTTAGGAAATGTCCATTTGTTGAACTTATTATCTGAACATTTCGTATCAATGAATATGAATCACTCTGCTCTTGTATTATCTATTTTTTTGTCTGTCGTCTGCTTTTATTACCCGAACAGCCCTCTAAATGAATATTAGACTGTTCCAATGTATACTTTTATATCTGAATAACATGTAACTGAATAATATAACTGAATGGGATAATCCAGGGTCCGAATTGATACAAAATAATTCAGTATTTTTCAACGAAAACGGCTGAGATGAAAATACGATTGAACGCCATATCAAATCCAGTCGTAAGTCGGGATTTTTTTTACCCTGTGCCAATGCATTCTCTTATATATGCGAGTCGACCATAGGTCGCCTCGCATATATAAGAGAATGCATTGGCCTAACAATTTTTTATCATTTTTTTTAAATAAATGTTTCTTACATTTTTTTAGGACATAAAATAAAAAACATCCATTACCCTGCAGGGAGCCGCACACATATATAGAAGCATATAGAAGAGTGTCGTCTGCTCATGTTTGTCTGGGGCTCTGTATTGGTAAAATTATAAAATTGTTAAAGAATACAAGAACAAATTATTAAAATTGTAAAAAATTGTTAGGCCAATGCATTCTCTTATATATGCGAGGCGACCTATGGTCGACTCGCATATATAAGAGAATGCATTGGCACAGGGTAAAAAAATGTCCCCAACGTTCATAACCCTTTATTAAACTGTAGAAATACGACCACTTATAAAGCAAAAGGTTGTGTTTGTATCAAATTCCAAAGTTTTTTTCAACGAAAACGGCGGAGATGAAACTATATGATTGAATAATTGTCACTTACCTATACAGAATGAACGAAAAACTAGATCTGTAATGCATAGGGAGCTAGGGACCCGACAGTTCATATCCTTTATTAAACTGCACACATTCCGAAAAATTTATGTCGTATTACCTATATAGAATGAACGAAAATATAGGACTGTAATGCATTGGGAGCCCAAAGTTTTCGTAAAGTTGATGTACACAATCCGAAGAATTGAGGAAGCAATACGCCAAAATATAAAACAGAATGCTGTGTTTGTATCAAATTCCACACTTTTTTTCAACGAAAACGGCGGAGATTAAAATACGAATGAATAATTGTCACTTACCTATACAGAACGAACGAAAAACTAGATCTGTAATACATAGGGAGCCCAAAGTTCACAACCATTTATGGAGATGTAGCTAAATTTGAATGTCGGGTTCAACGAGCAGGAAGGCAAAGGATACTATGTCGATACTGTATTATCATATCTAAATTTGGTTCTATTTTTGTGGATATATGTCATAATATCGAATTACTCTTTTGTTTAATGTGACAAAATGGGTGTCATTCTGTAAGCGTGTTTGTGAATCACCAGAAGTGTCTTCATTTGCCCTTAGGGGACATAGCAATCAACACCTTTTGTGTTAGTGACCATTGTTTCACACAATGTGATATTACGGTTTAGGTTGCATATCTGCGGGATAATATCAGATACAAATGAAATGATAATATTGATGAGGGTCGGGACTGAAGTGAAATATAGAAGAACACATTTATTTCTGTCAGCGAAAATCCGGTGGGGGGGGGGGGGGGGGTGTCAAATGTTTTTTTCCGAACACGTATGAGGGGGTGGGTGGCAAAGAATGTTTTTCCGCCTACAACAAAAATAATTCATTCATACATCAACTAGGTTTTCCCTTAAAACTTAGAGATATAGAGGGTGTCACATGAGTTTCTATTTTATACGGAATTTATCAACCAAGTTCACTAACTTCGAGGTTTACCGAGTTTGAGATACCTTTGATCACATAATCAAATCAACGCGAAGCAACGCGAAGTAACGCGAAGTATTCATCGTAAACAACAATCATAAACTTCAGCAATAGCAAGTCATTTAAATAATGGCGTGACGTCATCGCACGCGCTAATATTACACGTGTGTCTTACCAATAATTATGAAGCTGGTTTTGTGGGTTAATTATGTGATAAATTGTAGCTCTAAATACCCGGTATATGTCAGTGTATGTCACTCATAACATACTATATGCATGGGCACGTTACGTAAGGTATCATTGCCATGTCAAACTGGGATAATCACATACACCGATCTGTAATAGGTAGTTGATAGGAAACATATAGAAAATAATAATATTCTTCCAAACAAAAAATGATTTTGTATTTTAGGGATTAGGTGTCGGGGTTAGAACAAATTGCTAAAACGGAAAAAAATTTGGGTTGAGTCCAAAAATGCATGGTCAAATATAAAAGTATCATACGGGTCTGAAGCCCTCTCCACGAAAGAAGTAGTAACCATACACCTCGAGATACCTATAACACGTCGGGTATTATGTATATATATTTCATTACATGTATTTCACTTTATTATTTTTTCTCAAATACTGTATTGTATATATGGTTTAATGAGAATAAACATATTTGAATTTGAACTATTAAGATGACACAGTCATGATCAGGTGATATAAAATTTACTACCAAATATACTCGAATGGGCAATTATAAACATAAATAAAATCCATTGAATAATTCCTATTATTAAAGCCAGATTTTCTTTAAAAAGATGATAAGCTAAAACAGTTGGAATGTGGTATTTAATACCATCGACTTATACTGACAATGTACCCTTCTTATGGTACATTCATACGCTGGCAAGTTTGCACGGTATGTTTTGCAGGCATTTTCTCATATAGAACCCTATTTTGCCAGAATATAAACGGCAACGTGCATATAAAATGCATATTTACCAAAGCTATATAACTACATGTAGTTCCACATGTAACGGTGTTACTAACACATTGTCTTAACCCTTTACCCAACAAAACGGCCAAAACCGGCCAAATAAAGCTTCAACAGCCTAAAATATCTTCGGTCTGCCTCAATAGAACCATACAAACATGGATATCATTGGAACCGGCTCCTTGACCACATTGTGATAGTTACAGTTATGCCCTGTGCCAATGCATTCTCTTATATATGCGAGGCGACAATAGGTCGCCTCGCATATATAAGAGAATGCATTGGCCTAAAAAAATTCTTTTTTAAACACTTTTTACCATTTTTTCTTACATTCTTTAGCAATTTTATAATTTTTAATGTGTTAAGCCAATGCATTCTCTTATATAAGAGAATGCATTGGCACAGGGCCGTTCTGTTGGGTAAAGGGCATACCTGAATGATTGATTCATGCGGGATACGGTGCACATGAACCAGTTGTGTGGGTTTTTAAGATACGCCCAAAATGTTGCATATTATACCATATACATTCGGATCACCGCTGCACCACCGCCCTTTCCATCTCTATATATACATGCGATGACGGCAAATGTTTACGATGACTTTATTAAAGTTCAATGTTATAATTTGTGTACACAATACAAAACATGATAATCAACCCGTGAGGCTGGGACAGTCGTGTTGCTTACGAAATATTAGAGAGAGAGAGAGGGGGAGAGAGAGATAGAGCGAGAGAGAGAGCGAGAGAGAGAGAGAGAGAGAAGTAGAGGAGACATAACACATGCATATTCTCGGTCTGACAAGTAATGCCATCGATTGCCACCAAGGAGCGCACATGAAAGCAAGCCAAAGCTCACTTATTTCCACGGTGTCCTTAATGGTAACCGACAACATGACTGACCAGGCCACAACACAAGTTGTCATAAGGTCATAATATTAATAATATACAAAGTCAGATTCCTCAGTACCTAACATTTGATCAAATAATTCCTGTTTTATTAAGTGATTCCGAGTGGCCAAATTACAGTTATGTTTCACATAATTATTCCACAAAGTGATCCCTCTGTATAGATAAAGCAATTGAATCCAAATACAGTAACATGAGACACGGGCAATCTAAAAATATCAGGCGGTGATTATATTGTCTAGATACATATATATAGTGTCATGAACATGGTATACATTCGCATATACACTTATTATACAGGTATACCAAGATTACACGATGTAATATATCCATGCAGTGATGTAATATATTCATGCAGTGGTGGTTAGAGACAGGAACGAAGTCGGGAGAAATCATGTCATATTTTTCCCAAATATCCAAAGGTGCCAGATTTGAGCGGCTTCTCTGACCATAAACTCGACAATCTCCTCGACATCTTCAGCGATGCCATGGAGATAATTTGGGATAGCCAATGTCAGAAATGGTAACGCGCTCAAGATCATATATTATATACTCATGATTGTAATTATAGAATATAAAATACATTGGTTTTGCGAATGACAAACTCAGAATTCCGTTAAAATAACATTAACAACCAGCACCTAATTAAAGAACCGGCGATCGACTCGCCCGTCTCCGACCACAACCCCCAGTGGGCTGCAGAACGAACAATGTCTATGCAAGTTGAAATATAAGACTTACAAATTATCGTTTTCATTTCTTTTATTTGTAACTGACACAGCTTGTTACAAACCAAAAATCAACATTATTGACATAATAATGTAAAATAAATTTTACGAAGGAAAAGATTTTTATAGACGGTCGACCTTAATATTGTATCGACCTGCGACCTGCGACCGGGGTCAGCTGTTTAGAAAGTTCGAGGTCAAGTGAACATCTGAGCGCCAACCACGAGAAAGTCGGGTATCTTGATTGATTGATTGATTGTCCTCGTGGTGACGTTGTCGATACCCGACTGCCCATTCAAACGAATTTCGCACAGACCACAAGGTCAATAATTTCTACCCGCCATCCCACCCCTTCAGGTGTGGGCCTTTGGCCCCCACTCCCTCCAGTGACTGGTTAGTGCTTGGTTTGGCACGGCCCGGTGCCGTGCCATACCTTTTTTGGTTTAGGCGTGTGGCGTGGTACACCCAGGTTGCATATTGTTCAATCGGGGCCGCGCCACATGCCGATGGTTGTCATAATTTCGGTAATTCGATTAAAGAATTGCCATTACGCAAATATGTCTTAGTCTTTAATTATTTAGCCCACCAGTGGTACCCAGGGAATTGTCGTAAAGTAGGGAGATAGGATATAAAGGACAATACACGAAATTGAAATTCCCAATTACACCTTTTACCGGATTCGGCCTCTGGGTCGCGCAGTTCGACTTTTTAAATCCGTCCCAAAAATTCCCAATATCTATAAATAAAACCCCCAGCTTAAACTCCAGCGCCCAGCCGAAATAGGAATTTGGACACCAGTATACACGCGGCGAGTAATGAGCATTTGTTTGTCCACAGGGAGATTATATATCACTGCATGCGCATGTAACAGTTTATGCGGGAATATGAAAGGAAACAATACCATGCTGTGTCATTTGTTGAGTCGATTAGAAAATAACAGTCGTGAAAAACATGAATCGCTGTATCATTATAACCTTATCCACATCTTATGCACGCGACGTCCTCATCGAATTTCAACATGCATAGCTGTCTGGGTATTTATGACATGCTTTCCAAATGTGGGATATTTGTGGGTGTACATACAACGTTGATTGAGCGTTTTATGTACACCCGATACTTATTGGTTTGTGTGGGCGGTAGCGAAACGACCGAAGTCACTCTTTGATGATACAAGGGTTGCCATTCGTTAGTTGGACACGATTACGTTGTTTACCCTTTACCCAACAAAACGGCCAAAACCGGCCAAATAAAGCTTCAACAGCCTAAAATATCTTCGGTCTGTCTCAATAGAACCATACAAATATGGATATCATTGGAACCGGCTCCTTGACCACATTGTGATAATTACAGTTATGCCCTGTGCCAATGCATTCTCTTATATATGCGAGTCGACGATAGGTCGCCTCGCATATATAAGAGAATGCATTGGCCTAAAAAAAATCTTTTTTTAACACTTTTTACCATTTTTTCTTACATTCTTTTACATTCTTATATATTCGTTTATCTTTTAAACAATTTTATAATTTTTAATGTGTTAAGCCAATGCATTCTCTTATATATGCGAGGCGACCTATGGTCGACTCGCATATATAAGAGAATGCATTGGCACAGGGCCCTTCTGTTGGGTAAAGGGTTAACCAGGGACTTCCAATGGTGTTTATTAGCTACTTTTGCTTCTGATGAGAATTCCTCATACAAGTGACCAATCATCGGATCCTTAAGATCTGATTAAACTTTTCACATGAAAGGACTCCCCTGGGCGAAGTGAGATTCAGCTATGCCATAGTAAAAAGATTTATTCTGTTTAAAAAGGTCGGGTGATAACCTCCATACATACTGTGATTTATTTCTACTACTTATAAAGATGGGGTGATAACTTCCAGTTTGTATGCTATTGAGAGGTTATGAAATGTCCTGATTTTATAGGATACTAGAAGGGTTACCCGGCGTTGCCCAGGTTAATGTATGCTGTGGATATTTGTTGGGAATAGAGAATGCTCTTGCTTAAAGTGTTATACGTTTTCTCATAAATTGTATATTCAAATAGCATCACAAAACATGATTATTACAGTCATGGAATATAAGTAGTGGCTCACCTTGTCAATTGTCATTCTGTTTATCGCGATTAATCCGTTCCACCAATAATGAAGTATTTATTTATTTACAACTGCATATACATTAGACGTTATAATATGATACATGAACATCATAAACACATTAGTTCGATAACAGATGATAATTGGGTTTTACATATTGAGATGTATCAATCAATCTAATGGGTTCTAAGATCTCGAGGACACCTGGCTATCATATCTCCATGAAGATACAGATGTTTCAAAGAAATTTCCAGGTGTTCCTCTGTTCGTGGTGCTATATATTGGCTAAATATTCTTAGTTTAAACGAAATGTTGCTGCGCACATATATCAGCTACATGTGCCAGGCACAGAGCGAGATTTTGTGTTGTTTATATGTCAGTCGATGAGTCTGTTCTAAAACCCTTGTCAGATGTCAGTATTGGTAGGATCCTGAAAAGTCTTGTGCTACTAACTGCATTTTCTTGTATATCAGAAGAAACTATATTTGAATGCACACTGTGACCACTATTTTTGAAAATATGTATCTCTTCAATAGAATGATAAATATACGTTTAATGCTTCTTCTAGTTATCTCTTTTTGCTAGCTCATTGTGAGAATGCCTTGATTGCCATTCCCATATAAATATGACTGTTAAGAAGATATAATTGTTCAAGTGACTTATGTGGGTCACCATATGTCGGGATTGTGAAATGTGAACACACAGCTGCTTAAAATGATATGGAGATGGCCTGGTGACTGTATATAACTTATATGTGGATATCGGCGAATAGCAATCTTATCAATGATAGTGCATATCCGCTCGCCATCCGTGACGCAAACGACACCAAATGTGATTTAATTCATGGTATATCATTAGAGAAAAACGTGTATGAATTTGGTGGAATTTGGTTTATTAAATCAATTGTTGATGCAACGCTGACTCGAACAACGCCATATTGCGAAGGTGATTATGTATTCGTTTGGTGGAAATCAGCGACAAAACTATTTCACCATATTTTTTGAATTTTCCCTCCCACCAACGGCGTCATTTTAGAAAATTTTAACCCGCACCATTATCTTCCTTGTAAAAAGTTACCCCTCTTAGAACGCCTTGGTGCCATCTCGATTGTACCGCGTGAAGTTATATATAGAACGTACACAGACAGATAAAAAGACAGACAGCACGATTTTATTTTTTGTATCATTTGAGAAGAACGTGTCTGAATTTGATGGTAATTGGTACTAAAAATATTTTGTATCAGTTTTGGTGACCCTCCCGTCCCTATTTCGGACTCAAGCTGCACACACTAAGACTCATTAGAGATTAGAGATGCATATATATGAAATTGGTGAAAATTGGCGAGTATACAAATTCGTATAAAAGTTGAGGTCCCCATATCTCTCACCCATAGGGCACCAATTTGGTGTATCTAAACCACACGATAAGATTCCTCGTATCACGGAGAAGAATATGTATCAATCTGGTGGAAATCGGCACTAAACATATAGATATAATGTTTTGTGTCCCTCTCATCTCTGTACACCACTGACTCGAATGGCCCCACTTGTGACATCCTAAAACCACACGATTACACTCCTGATATCATGGAGATGATTGTTTATAAGTTTGGTGATAATCGGCGACTAAACAATTTTTTTTATCAAATTTGGTGCCAATCCCTCCCCTCTCCATCTCTCACCCAAACAGCACCACAATGGCGTCTTTAAATCACGATTAGGTTCCTCGTATCATGGATAAGAACGTGTATCAATTTGGTGGAAATTGGCGCTAAAAAAATTGTGCATCAATTTTGGTGCCCCTGTCCCTTTCAATGCAACCCTGACTCGAATGAGGCCACATTTGACAGATAAAAGCCACACCATTAGACTCCTCATACCATGGGAATGATTTTGTATAAGTGTGGTGGCAATCGGCGACTTATTATCAAATTTAGTGCCCACCCCTCCCAATCTCTTATCCAAAAACAACAATTTGGCGTCGTTAAATCGCACAATTAGATTCCCTGTATCATGAAGAAGAATATACATCAATTTGGTGGAAATCGGCGCTAAAATTAGTTTGATAAATTTTGGTGCCCCTCTCCCCTTCCGTTCATCCCTGACTCAAACGACGCCACTTTTGACATATTTAAACCACACCGTTGGATTCTTCATATCATGGGGATGCTTATATGTAAGTTTCGTTGCAATCGGCGACAGAAAAAGAAATCTGCCCCCCCCCTTCCGGGCACCCCTGACGCGAACGGCGCGACTTTTGCCACATTTAAACCACGCCATTAGATTCCTCATATTATGGGAATGATTATATATAAGTTTGGTGGCAATCGGCGACAAATATTTTTTTGCCCCTCCCCCTTTTCTGCCCCTGACAACAACGGCGTCACTTTAGAAAATTCTAACCCCGACCATTATCTTTCTCGTAAAAAGCTACTCCTAGTAGACCCCTTTTGCATCATCTAGATGGTCCCCTGTGAATTTCTATAGAACACAGACAGACAGACAGACAGACAGACATTCGCAAATATAGATATAGATATTAGGATAATTTTGGGGTGGGTATATGTTCTAAAATTCTTTTCACAATTAAATATTAACCCTTTCTATACTGAATGGATTCTCCCATTCAGTTCTAAAAGTATACATTGGAACGTTCTATTATTCATTTAGAGGGATGTTCAGGTAATAGAAGCAGACATACATGTAAATCTAAATATACCATCCCTTAAATACAGAAGGCTACGAAGTAATCTCATAGAAACCTGCAAATATTTACGCAGTCAATATAATTCCATCCCGGATCAGTTGTTTTAGAAAGCGCAATATACATCGACCAGGGGACATTCATGGAAACTAAACATTTGTTCCAAAAATAAGGACATTCGTAAGTTTTTCTTTTCAAGCAGAGTATGATCAGAATGGAACTCGTTGCCAAAAATCGTTGTAGAAGCTCCAACACTTCTACACTTTAAAGAACATATCGACGTACATTTGTATCACAGGAGATATGAAACAGATTTTTAAAAATTGACTCACATTAATTTTATGCTAATATAATAATTATATGTTGATGGGACTAAAAGTCCGAAAGGACTTTTTCCTAAATTGATGATTAATTGTATTGTATGCATATTTTATGCATTTTTATCAATTAAATATTATTATGTGAAAAAAAAATACGAGATCAGAATGATTCATATTCATTTATCGGAAATGTTCAAATAATAAGTTCAACATAATGGTAGTTTGTTGAACTTTTAATCTGAACATTTCCCAAGCGCGACTGCAGTCGCTGCGATTTTAAATATCTGCATGGTGGGGAAAGTCACTGGTGGAGCACCTACTGCGCATGCCCACGACAAGATCACGGGCATATCGTAGTGTTCAAACAATGTTTGATTTTACCAGGAAAATCGTGGCTCGTCCCTGGCAATACGCCCAAACAACGAATTCAACCCATTGGACTTCTTTAAATGAGAAACTTTTAAAGGCACGGATTCGCGGTGATGTATATTGCTTTTAACCTTTTACCCAACAGAACGGGCCTGTGCCAATGCATTCTCTTAACACATTAAAAATGTAAGAAAAAATGGTAAAAAGGATTTTTTTTAGGCCAATGCATTCTCTTATATATGCGAGGCGACCTATGGTCGACTCGCATATATAAGAGAATGCATTGGCACAGGGCATAACTGTAACCATCACAATGTGGTCAATGAGCCGGTTCCAATGATATCCATATTTGTATGGTTTTATTGAGACAGAGCCAAGATAATTTAGGCTGTTGCAGCTTTATTTGGCCGTTTTTGGCCGGTTTGTTGGGTAAAGGGTTAATTATCTGATACCTATGGTCGACTCGCATATATAAGAGAATGCATTGGCACAGGGCATGACTGTAACCATCACAATGTGGTCAATGAGCCGGTTCCAATGATATCCATATTTGTATGGTTTTATTGAGACAGAGCCAAGATAATTTAGGCTGTTGCAGCTTTATTTGGCCGTTTTTGGCCGATTTGTTGGGTAAAGGGTTAAAACAGTCACACCGTAAATCACCACAAACAGACAGAATATTAAAATATAGACACGCCCTGTTCTATACCAAGTTCTATACTAAATTTATTAACCAAGCTTTAGCGAGGCTCGAACCGAATTTAGTGAACGATGTTAAAACATTTCGTACAGAATTGCGACGAATTTACGATTTTTACCACATAATAACATTTTTGCGAAGAAAAAGGTCTCGAAACGGCTGGGGTATTGATTTCCTTACCAATGCACAGCCAAATGTCACTCTTAACAATATCGCAGCGACTGAACAGTCTTCCGACAAAATTCGTTGTGCGATCTTTTGCACCAGCTTTGTTATTCAAAAACATTATAATAACTTATAAATGCCTATAAATGACAATAACATGATGCCACAATCGCTCCTTCATAACAACATTTCAACTAATTGCATGCTAATTGAGTTGGTTATCGTGTGTCGTCATGCTTAATCATTCTCCCGTACAACATAAACGTATGATACAGAATTAGTGCGAAACTGATTTTGAATAATATTTGTGTGAAATATTATTTTGGATTATCCCTCTTTTATCCAATTAACAAAACGGTAATGGGTATATACCACTTTATTACACACATTTATAAGGATTTCTTGGTGAATTAAAAGTGATAATGTCACACCTGTGAATTACGTCACCGGTGATAGCACGCGATTTTTGACAGTTCCGCTGTAAGCCGGAACTATTTTCACTTTCTACGGCTCAAACATCGTTGAAGTTGAACAGAAACGAACTGGTAACGATGATGCAGAAGCAGTTAATAAACCGGTAAAATGAAGAAGAATCTTACCATTATCGACTCCGATGATTCGGACGATGTCATATTCCAGTCAAATGAACTATGGACAATTCCATGTGAACAATAAATTTATCCAGTTCCGATCTGAATTTCCACGTGTTGCTCTTCGAGAGTTTGTTTACGTCGATAATCAAAATATCGTCACTTCGAAACTTTGTTTTCTACTTTTAGCACGATTTCCAAACATTTCCTGTATGAACCAACATTATTTACACACACCATCAGAATCTTCACAATATCCCGTTCCAAGTGCCATGCCTGTTCGGTCAGAATAAACACAATTTTGACAGAAAATTTCCGAAACTTTAAAAATGAATCGCACCAAAGTGAGTCAAATTATGAGGTCAATCGGTATCGTTACGTCACAATTATTTAAATTATGTGTCCATCCGCGTAACTGCACGCGCAACTGTACGTTGGGGTTCAAAATGGGAGAATCAGCCGATCTGGGCTTATTTTGTCACATCTTCTCTTTAGAATTAGCAACTTTTAGTGGTTGAAAGTGTGTAATAAACAGAATAATCAATTGGTTTCGATGATAACGTGACATAATTCACTCGGGTAGCCGGTCCTATTTACCAGGCCCGGCTCCCCTCGTGAATTATGTCACGTAATCATCGAAACCAATTGATTACTCTCTATATATATAATAGTGGAATTCAGGATGTGCCTGATCTGGTACACGTCGATCACTACAATAGTGAAATTCAGGATGTGCCTGACCTGTTCTTGAAAAGTTCATCTCCCGTCGATCCGTTACTGGGATGAATAGTTGAACCACTAATAGTGGTCCACTATATACACATTTTCTGGTTTTCCCATACCATTCAGGTTCGTTTAGTCAGTTGCGCGATTTCTCAGGATTATATACATCTTATTATTGAAATAATGTATATAAATTATGACATTTGATGATTGTGTAATCAATATTAGATATATTTTGTACCAAATATACTTAACATTGCATATACATACATGTTTGTACATATACCTCATCTCCGATAACGGAGGAATAATATAATCTGTCAAATCAACCGTCTGTATCTGTATTTGCAGATATTGCAGTGCAGGAACCTTTCGGAAGCCTCCAGTCATGGAAATGTTAACCCTTTACCCAACATAACGGCCCTGTGCCAATGCATTCTCTTATATATGCGAGTCGACCATAGGTCGCCTCGCGTATATAAGAGAATGCAGTGGCTTAACACATATTAAAAATGATAAAATTGTCAAAGAATGTAGAAAAATATTATAAAAATGGTTAAAAAATGTAAGAAAAAATTATAAAATTGTTAAAGAATGTAAGAAAAAATGGTAAAAAGTATTAAAAAATTAATTGTTTTTAGGCCAATGCATTCTCTTTTATATGCGAGGCGACCTATGGTCGACTCGCATATATAAGAGAATGCATTGGCACATTGCATAACTGTAACTTTTCCAGGTGCTACCACAACTTTATAACCCTGTGGTGACTGCAGTAGCTTTCTTTAACGTGCACACACACCGAGGCGTGTACATGGGTCAGCCATTAATGTCCGCGCCCAATCGGACAGCGTACTGCATCCACGACAACATGGTGGAAGTCGGAATTTTGCATTCGGATCTGTATTCAGTGATCTCGAATGAGACTTTTCAGCCTGACAAACTTGGTATCTGTACGAGTTCTGATTTTTGTCAGAATACCCTAACCAGGTTGCGATCCCCGGTCCGTTAGCACGCGAGACCAGTATCGGCCACCATAACCCACATATCAATACGCTCCGGAAGACACTGCACCAAGCGTCATAAAATCATTCATGTAAATATGATCGAATTATCACCTGCCATCTTGTCAACATTTTGTATACTTAACTGTTTGTATAGGGAGAGGGGCTTCGCAAGTTCATAAGTTGACATTGACAACACTTCTGTTCCGATCCCTTTTGTATTATTTTATGGAAATCAAATGTTTCAAGTCATATAATCTGTCTGAGTGTCTGTCTGTATATATACATGTTATACAGCCGTATTATCAAAACACCTCTCCAAAATGATTAGTAGCCTGTTTAATGTATATGATAACCCATTAAATAACGGAAGGGTTAAATAGGAATTAGTCACGTGGCTAAGTAGCTTAATGTCAAGACCACTCGAGCAAACCGGGGCAAGTACCCGCTCAATAAGGTTCAATTAGCAACAATTGGATATCACGCAAATGGAGGTAATTACGCAAAGTTGCACTCTCATAATTTTCCAAATGAGCGATCAGGACGTTTCTTACTTCTTCACCATGATATATTTAGGAACAACTGTGTGCATACATTAATCTCTTATGGGCATAATATACCAAATTCGCATCAGAGTTACAAAATACGTCACAAAATAAGGCAGCAGCTTTATTTGCCTCCCGGTTGGCAAATATAAATGTGTTCTGAAAATCGTTATTGACCATCAGGATGGCAAATAACAATCCGGATAGCAAATCACCATTTAAAAAATACTATTTTGGGAACCTCTACCCTATTTAAACACACCAGGAACTGAACGGATGGTGTGTCCAAAGGTAGATCTAACAGAACACACATAATTTATATGGATGGGAAGGCTACTACAGGCAATACAGAATTTATATGGATGTGACGGCTACGAAAGTATGGAACACTTTGCAAAAAAGGAATGGTAACTAAGAAGGCGATTTTTCGATGGTTTTGAGGACCCCCTACCTATTTGAAGTCTTAAACACACCACGAACTGAACGGAAGGTGTGGCCAAAGGCAGATCTAACAGAACATATATAATGTATATGGGTGGGATGGCTACTACCAGGAATTACAGAATGTATATGGAGGTGACGGCTATCAAAAGTATGGGACACTTTGCAAAAAGAGAATGGTAAATAAGAAAGGCGATTTTTCGATGGTATTGAGGACCCCCTACCTATTTGAATTCTTGAACACCACACGAATTGGCGGTAAATGCTCTCAATATTAAAAGATGGTGTTGACAATTAAAGTTAGATCTATAACATAAAATACAGACTTTACGTGGATGTGATGGCTAGGAAATACATAATTTAAATCGATGTGTCGGCTATCGAAAGTATGGGGCACTGGAACTTTGCAAAACGAGGGTGGCAAATAAAAAATGAGATTTCCCTATGGTTTGGGACCCCTAACCTAGTTGAATTCTTGAACACACCACGAACTCGCGCTAAATGCTCTCAATATTATACAAATGTAAACATATATGGATGTGAGGGCTACCGGATGCATGGGGCACTTAGTGAAAAGAGGATAGCAAATAAAAAGGCGATTTTTCGATGGGTTTGAGTACCCCGCTACCCGATTTGAATTCTCGAACACACCACGAACTGGAGATGAAATTAATGCTCTTAATATTAACTGAGGGTGTGGACAAAAGATTGATATACCAGGAAATACATAAGTTATATGGAAGTGGAGGCTATCGAAATCATGGGGACTGGCACTGTGCAAAACGAGGATGGCAAATAAGAAAGGCGATTTTCGATTGTTTGGGGACCCCATAGCCTATTCTAATTCTTGAAAACAGCATGAACTGGGGCATATTAGATATGCCCTCAATATTAACTGATGGTATGGACCGATATATCATAAACTACACAGTTTATATGGATTGAATGGTTATCAAAAGCAAGGGTCACACTACAAAAAGAGGATGGCAAATAACGATTTTGATGGCAGTTTGGCAGCCAGATGGCAATTAGTCACTACCATAAAAGATTACTGGTTCCAAATCGTCTCAGCAAACCGTGTGTGTAACTCACGACCAAATTTGTACGACTCACTTTCTGAAAATCTATTCCAGATTAAGTTTATATATCATGTAATATAGAGCCTACACTGAACCGACATTTCAGTATATACTTTAACCCTTTACCCAACAACGGCCCTGTGCCAATGCATTCTCTTATATATGCGAGTCGACCATAGGTCGCCTCGCATATATAAGAGAATGCATTGGCTTAACATATTAAAAATGATAAAAATGTAAGAAAAAATTATAAAATTGTTGTAAGAAAAAAAGGTAAAAAGTGTTTAGGCCAATGCATTCTCTTATATATGCGAGGCGACCTATGGTCGACTCGCATATATAAGAGAATGCATTGGCACAGGGCATAACTGTAACCATCACAATGTGGTCAATGAACCGGTTCCAATGATATCCATATTTGTATGGTGTTATTGAGACAGACCGAAGATATTTTAGGCTGTTGAAGCTTTATTTGGGCGTTTTTGGCCGGTTTGTTGGGTAAAGGGTTAATACATAAATTCAATGTGTTTGTTTACAAGTCGTCGTGTCCAACACTAGTAATCGTCAATAGCAATATTGTTTTATTACATATATAGAATACTAGCTGATGTGCCCGACTTCGTCCGGGCTATTTAGGGATTTCTTTGTGATTGCCTCCGTCTGTGAAGCATATACAGCGTCGGTTCAGAAACATGCCTATATGAGTGTATATGAGCGAGGTCAAGGTGGAGGACACGGTCGCACGTGAAATTGGACCCGCCCAAATTGTTCCCTGATCAAAGTAGGCCTACATAAAAAATTGAGTCGGATCGGTCGAGTTCCAGAAACATGCCAATATCAGCGTATGTGAGCGAGGTCAAGGCCAAGGTCGCACGTGAAATTAGACCCGGGATCAAAGTAGGCCTACATACCAAATTGAGTCGGATCGGTCGAGGTCCAGAAACATGCCAATATCAGCGTATGTGAGCGAGGTAAAGGTCAAAAACACGGTCGCACGTGAATTTGGACCCGCCCATATTGTTCCTGTGATCAAAGTAGGTCTACATGTCAAATTTGTGTCGGATCGGTGGAGCAGTTTTCGAGTCTATAACACACATGCACACACATGCAGACATATATAATATTATATCTCACCTGACTACACCTTGCACGATGCTTGTTGCAATATCGGTATATCATTAGATTTATTGGTGAATTGTAATGATCTTACAAATGTCCGATTATAACTATCCAATGTATTTTAAATAGTTTGTCCGTTTAGTTGGCAAGCGACCAGTCCTAATTTTGTAATACCAGTAGACGTTATTTATAACTTCCTTTCCGTTTTTTAAAAGTTCGCCAAAATGTCTTTGCTAATGACGTTTTTAGAAATAAATGCATGAATCACGAAGAGATGCTGTTAGATGTAACTAATAACAAAAATAGTAAAATCTGAGACCGATTTCCAAAATTCACGGTAAATAAAAATGTGACAAAATCAGACACAGAAATTGTGAGAGAATTGACACCAATGTTCGATATAATATAATAAATAATGAATGTCTTGTCGTTGACTATGCCAAAATAGTGGTCCACTCCAAGCCATTCATTATCTATATAATAGATGTCACTTAAACCGTTTATGTCCGTCAGGGGGATTTGATCATCTACTGGGCGAGGCTCCGTAGAGTCCAAAATATGTAAAATCCCCCGAGGCAAGCAGAATGAGGTCCCCAGAGGGTGAATTTGGTGATGCTATTCAGCTATGCAGGATAGCGTCACTAAATTCACCTTCTTGGGACCTCATTCTGAAAATGCCCGGCACCATATTTTCATGCCGGCGGATTGTCGATGACTCAAAGTATAATAACATTTAGCCCTGGTTCACGTGACAAAGATCAAGAAATCAATGATATAAGCGTATTATGGGGTGATCAGGTAGTTAGATATTCATTAGATATTCATTTGTCCATTTTATTGACCATTGATTTTTAAATCAAGTGGTGATTTCCCCGTGTTATATTGTATTGTACGCTAATATTGTGATCTAATACATTGTACAACTGGACGTCGCATATTTCTTACATGTCCTGGAATATTCAAGGTATGTCTGACAAACTAAGACCTGATGCAAATCTAATTGATACAATATCTAAATATAATTTCATCACACTGTCAGAAACATGGCACGAATCATCAGATGATTTGAAAATACCGGGTTATAGGGTGTTTGAACTTTCTAGAAACTGTCGTGGAGGCCTCGCCTTGTATTACAGAGAAACGTTCTCACAATGGTACAAAGGGAAAACATGTATAGACGATATGGTTCTTTGGACAACTTTTTATGGGGCAATGTTTGGTCTCCCGCGAGATCTTGTAATAGTTTCGGTGTATATACCACCATCAAATTCTTCTTATTGGCATACCAACGACCATGAATATTGTATATTTGATAAACTAAAAACGGCATTGAGCAATTCCCACCCAGATGACTTTGTCGTGTTGGCGGGCGATTGGAACTCCCGCTGTGCAACTCTCGCTGATCACATTACTAATGACGATGATGGGCACGTGCCACTTCCGGATGATTACGAGTTAGACGAAAGCAAACCACGCCTAAGTATGGATACAACAGTAAATACCTTCGGGCGCAAATTAATCTCACTGTGCAAGTCAACAAGTGTGCGAATCATAAACGGACGCACTGTGGGCGACTGCCTGCCAAGGTGCATTCACCAGCTACCAATACAATGGGGCCAGTGTGGTGGACTACATGCTCGTAAAAGCAAAACACATATCCACAGTAGACTATTTCTGCATAAAGGAACCCAATGAATTGTCAGACCACTGCCAATTATCCGCCCACATTAAAGTCGCGAACAAAATTGATAAACAGGGAAACAATAGACATAATTTTCAAGCGTTAAATTGCAAACGCATATGGACAACGAAGAGCAAAGATCGTGCAGTAGCCACCGCATCCAGCATGATTATCAGACAAAGATTAGCAAACTTTCGAACTAAAGATTATGCAATGACTGCGAGTGGTACAGAGGCATGCGTATTAGATATGGCAATTATACACAGAAATACCAATAATCAATGTACTAAACCTATTAAAACAACTGATAAAAATATTAGACCGAAGAAACGTAAATGGTTTGATATGGACTGCACACATGTAAAGAAAGAAATGACGACTTCGTTTCGTGACATGAAAAAATCTCCATTTGATCGACAACTCATTTTGCGCTATTTCAAAGCCAAAAAGAAATACAAGAAACTAACTAAATACAAATATAAAACATATATTCAGACTATGATCGATAAGCTGAGAGAGGTGGAAAATAGGAGCCCAAAAGAATACTGGAAAATAATAAATTGCTTGACGGCCAGAAAGAGACAGACATCATTAGAACCGGACCCCGATACACTTGTTGAGTTTTTAAAGACATTGTACGATAATGCAACTCCAAATATAAACTACATCCAATCCGATGAATGGGAACCAAAACTTGAACACCACTTGAATAATAGCCCCATAAGCAAAGCCGAAGTCCTGTCAAATCTATCTCAACTGAAAAATAATAAATCATCCGGCCCCGACAATATATCAAACGAATTCCTCAAAACGGTGGCACCTCTGATGTTAGACGAAGTAACGAAACTTTTCAATCAGGTACTTCTCTCAGGATATTACCCACAGGAATGGAGCAAATCCGTGCTCTCAGCAATATACAAAAAAGGGGATCAGCGGGATCCGAATAACTATAGAGCAATAGCTATTAGCAATACTATTGGAAAACTTTTCAACAAAATTATCAACAATCGAATCAATACATATCTTGATGAAAATGGAATAATTAGTAATAACCAATTTGGATTCTGGAAAAATCATGGGACACAAGAATGCATGTTTGTGTTAAAATCTATTATAGACAAATATAAAAGCAAGCGCAAACCCGTATATCTAGCATTTATCGATTTAAAAAAAAGCATTTGATTCCATAAACAGGGAGTTGCTATTCGAGAAAGTGATGAATATTCAAATAGGGGGAAATATTCTAAACATTTTGCGCTCAATATATAGTTGGTGTAAACATATTTATTTCTCTAAATCATGCACATTAATTAACAGAGTTGTATAATATACATAAAGACAATTATTTTAGAGAATGGGATTTGGCAGAAAGTGTGATGCTTATATTAGCCATTTCCCCATCTTTGTCATACACATGTGGTGGTGTCTTTATTGCTTTTTCATAATGTTCTTTTCCCAGTTAGATCTTGTTTTTGTTTAAATTTTACTATCTTATTATTATCATTGTCAGCCGTCTGGGGCATAGACTGTCCAACAGTTACCCATAATAATGGGTCACTGTTGGGCAGTCCACGCATCAGTTGAACTGAATTGTTACTACCTGTTTGTTTGTTTGTGACCTGACCATTGACCCCACTCGGTCAGTTTACAATAAGCATAGCATAATTAACGTTTCACGATCGATACGACAAGAGTGATGCATTGTATGTATATACTTATTACGAGCAACTCTAGGTTATCATGCCCGAAGACAGAATAGGAAATAAGAGATATTTTCTAGTTTTCTGAGTTGTGCTGTATATTTAGTCACTTCTATGTGATAATGGGCCTTTGTACACTCGCCTTGTTTCGTGTATGAGCAGGAATTACCATTTATTTATTTGTATTTATTTATACTTATTTAAACTTATTTAAACTTATTTAAACTTATTTATACGTATTTATACGGAGAGCGACTTGGGTAAAGTTCAATTTGAGAATCGTTTAGACAACAATATAAATTTTTGAACCTTCAGAAATATATCTATATTCTCTTCCAGTGATACTTCGCTGTTTCCATGTAGCAGGGTTGCTATGCCTGGTCGGGTTATTAACCCTGCGAAGCACCTATTTCTTTCAGCAGAGAACCTGCGACAATAAAAAAGAAAATGTTCTGCTGTTTCTTCGGTACCACATATACATAACGGATTATCTCTCAATATATAGTTCAAGCGACTACATTATCAAAACATCACAAGGACTTTCGCAGCCCTTTGCCTCAACTATAGGGGTGAGACAAGGATATTCGCTGTCCCCTACCCTATTTAAGATATTTATTGACGACATCAAATCATGTTTTGATGAATCTTGCGGTTCATGCACTATACAACAATCTAAAATTAACCACTTACTGTTTGCCGATGACCTACTTCTAGTTTCGGAAAGCCAAACTGGCTTACAAAGGTCACTTGATAAAGTTGTCAGCTACTCTCAAGACAACGTATTACCGATTAACATCAACAAAACTGAAGTAATGGTGGTTAATCCAAACTCTACTGCAGTTCCAATGTTCAAAGTTTTAGGTAATGAGTTGAAAATTTGCGATCAGTTTTCATACCTTGGACTAATTTTTACGAAGAATGGAAAATATAAACTCGCCCAAGAGTCAATGAGTACAAAAGCACTTAAAGTAATGCACAAACTGCGACGTGAAATGATAAATCGCTACCACATATCTATACCACTGGCACTAAAACTTTTTAAACACTAGTAAAACCAATTTTGCTTTATGGAAGCGAAATATGGGCACCAGAAGTATCGCGCAATGATAACTCGCCCTCTGAGAAGATACACTTGAGCTTCTGCAAAATGATACTCGGTGTATAATCGAAGGCGGTCAACCATGCAGTGAGAGTAGAACTCGGCGTATATCCTATCTATGTCGAGTGCATAACACAGGCGTTTAAATTTTTGAAGCGAATTAATGGTCACCCGAACCAAATCTTGCGCGAAGCACATAGATCAAGCGAATCAAATACTATCAAACCCTCACTTAGAACAATGAAAGAAAAGTATGTTGCGTCATTGAACACGGCAGATGGAAATAGTTTGCACATTTCGGATAACTATATTAATAACGCCACAGAAAGATTGAAGGATGAATACATAAATAAATATATTCTTAGTGCAGACGATCCACACAGTAAACTAAGGACATATAATCAATTCAAAACCGTTTTCCGGTTCGAACCATATCTGTTATATACAACTTCGATGAAAGATCGTGAACAATTCTGTAGACTTCGAATCAGTTGTCATTCATTAGAAATAGAAAAAGGTCGACACAAACGCCCACCGACACCAGCTGCATGACAAGCATATATGCAAAATGTGCAATGCTAACTCAGTGGAAGACGAGAAGCATTTTGTCCTCCATTGTGCTAAATACGACAAGTTGAAAAAACGTTTATTCGAAGAACTGAATTATAAAAGCAACGCATTTCTAAGAGCTATAGTAATATCTCAACATTTATATACATAATGCGAAACGACCAACCAAATACAAGTCATGTGATCAGTCGAGCTATCAAAGAATTTTTTGAAACGAGAGAAAAAGCCCGTGATTGAGGTATGAATTAATAATTATTTTCTATTCCACACGATATCATAGGTCAGCATACAGATTATTTACACGCTTATAGTTTTGAGTGTCTATTATGTCACATTGTATACATGTAGTTTGAATAGGTTGAAAGTTTATTATATGAAAAATGTATGTATACTTATGTAAATTATATGTCTTCTTATTATGTAATGCATACGGCTCACATGAGTGTTTTTATGCTAATAAATATCATATCATATCATATTGTAGTTTAGTTTGGTCGTTATCTCATGTACAGATGAGTAAGTTTAGTTTGGTCGTTATCTCATGTACAGCTGAGTAAGTTTAGTTTGGTCGTTATCTCATGTACAGATGAGTAAGTTTAGTTTGGTCGTTATCTCATGTACAGATGAGTAAGTTTAGTTTGGTCGTTATCTCATGTACAGCTGAGTAAGTTTAGTTTGGTCGTTATCTCATGTACATATGAGTAAGTTTAGTTTGGTCGTTATCTCATGTACATATGAGTAAGTTTAGTTTGGTCGTTATCTCATGTACAGCTGAGTAAGTTTAGTTTGGTCGTTATCTCATGTACATATGAGTAAGTTTAGTTTGGTCGTTATCTCATGTACATATGAGTAAGTTTAGTTTGGTCGTTATCTCATGTACAGATGAGTAAGTTTAGTTTGGTCGTTATCTCATGTACAGCTGAGTAAGTTTAGTTTGGTCGTTATCTCATGTACATATGAGTAAGTTTAGTTTGGTCGTTATCTCATGTACATATGAGTAAGTTTAGTTTGGTCGTTATCTCATGTACAGATGAGTAAGTTTAGTTTGGTCGTTATCTCATGTACAGCTGAGTAAGTTTAGTTTGGTCGTTATCTCATGTACATATGAGTAAGTTTAGTTTGGTCGTTATCTCATGTACATATGAGTAAGTTTAGTTTGGTCGTTATCACATGTACAGATGAGTAAGTTTAGTTTGGTCGTTATCTTATGTACATATGAGTAAGTTTAGTTTGGTCGTTATCTCATGTACAGCTGAGTAAGTTTAGTTTGGTCGTTATCTCATGTTATGTACGGTTCGGTTAAAGGGCACATGCAAGCGGTTTTGCCGGGGGGGGGCATCCACTTTTTCTATACAGTAGGCCGGGGTGGGTGGTTCACATGCTAAAAAGGTCACTTTTTTCTTGAGTGGCCGCAATTTTTTCCTCTTACAACATTTCTGCAATATAATTGCCTCAAAGTGTTCAGCATAATTGTTAAGGTGTGTACGGCACTTAGGGCAGTGCTTGGGGGGGGGGGTAGTTAGTGTGGATATAGGCATGATGCTTCTCAGAAATCCAGATTACGAACCAACTGTCAGGAATTCGCCTTTTTCATCCGATCACATTGCCGTGTACCAATGCTACTGGTTCCAGGTGAAAATGGACAGTTATGTGAATAAACTTTAATGTGAATAAAATGAAAAAAGCTATTCATTTATAGCATTAATATTGACTAATTATACATGATCAGACAGACATAGTTAGAGGCAAAAACATGGAAATCTCATTATGCTAGAAATTATTGAATCCTATTTAAAGCAACATCCAGTGTTAATTTTTGTTTGTTTTATTTAGTTGTATTTATTGTTTGTTTATGGACACACAATTAAATTTCACATAAAAGCCATATGGATGTTAAAAGCCATGGTGTGAGATGGTATAAGATCTTGTGGGTCCAGTATTATTTAGCATAAATGATTTGCCAAAATTGACATTTTAATTATTTTGATACACTTTTCGGGTGATTACTGAAAATCAGTGGAAATTTGGTAAAATGTTCATATAAGGCCAAAGAAAAAAATACTATGTTTACGCACATCGACCTACCCTAACAAAAATAACCACCGACCCTAATCTTTTTATTGATATTTTGAGAAAAAGCCGAAAATGAAAAAAAAAAACCCAATGTTAAGTTAAGTAATGCTTTATTCTCAGCCATTATAATACATGGTACATGAGAAAACATATATACACTATATACAAATTAGAACTTTCCGGGGTATACATAGACAGAATACAATGCAGATAATAATCAGTTACGGTCCAATATTGCATTAACATGTCCGGAATAGAACAATACAGATCTCGATAGACTTATTTAAAGATTCTAAGCGAACCGGGAAAAAAAGAAGAAGAAATTACATAAATATACATCATGGTTAGTATATAGTACTGTTTTCTCATTTTCTTTTTGGAAACCAAGTTGTTGTAAATGATGATGTACCAATATTACGTACATGATTATTATCTGTAATTAAATTGACTCATACATGCACATACATAATGACGTTCATTACTAGTATTTGCAAAACACATGGTTTCTAACATATCCCTGTGTAAAGTGACCATAAAGTGACAGCTGGATCAACAGTTAAAACTCAGGTGTGGATTGATGGGCATGATTTTGCGATTTTAGTTTCCTGAGAGTGGATATCAGGCATGTTTTAAGCCTTGTTTGGGAACTATCAACAGACATGGCGGGTGTGTACAGTATAAATATAAAGGTTATCACCACATATGGAAGGGGTATAGCTCCAAGTACTGTTTCCAAAAACCAGGCATGCTACTAGTAGGTTGGATGTACATGTACTGGCTACCTCCAGACAATGGGACGTAGTCATCACAATACAAGTACCGGTGTAATGGTGGTATTATGATGTATTATGTGTAAAATTCTCATAAAACATTAGTGACATCAATTTCATACCAAGTATTATAGCCAAAATTATGAAAATGCGATATGTGAATAACAAATCACACACTTAAAGGTACCCAATCCGATAAAACTCTCAATTAATATTTCAATGGCTTCGGGGGTCAAAAATATTTGATTCGAGTCGAGGAAGTCACCCATCAAAGCTCAGATTTGTTAGATATCGATTTTAGAAATCTATTATTTTTCATTATCGGGAATACTATCTGGCCCAGAACTCAGTCAAAATTGCGTTAAAATTACCACTTGATTTTAGAGTTATCCATCCTTGTCAGTTTGAATAGATTTGGAGTACACATCCAGAGCAGATTACGGCAGTTATTAGTACTCATCTCGAGTTAATAACAATTTTCAAAAATCAATATCTAATAACTCTGAGCTTTGTTTGATGGGTTCCTCGACTCGAATCAAATATTTTTTACCCCCAAAGCCAAAGAAATAGTAATATAGGACCCTCTGATCGGATTGTTGTTGTTGGAATCTGTTGAGATGGGGACCCTCTTTACGGATTGAGTACCTTTAAGCATAAACCAAGTTTGATCTTTTATTCATTGAATTACAATGTAAGTGCATTCGTAGCGTAAGTTTACCCTTTATTGAGAAAATAAGACACAATAAATAACGACACTATAGTAACTACAGTCTACACACATCGGTGTGAGTGAAAAGTGATCGAAATTCCTGATGTGAAATATAATAAGAATGTCATCACGAATTTACCGTTCTACTGTGCGAAGATGGGCGGTGCGGTACTGTGCGAAACGAAATAACATATATTTAATAAGGAATTAATTGTTATCATAAGACTATATAGTACATACATGCATGTGATAATCCATAAATATACTATTTTCTGGAATCGAAAGGAAACACATAATTATGAACAAAGCAGAAGATACATTCAGACGAACTCTGTCAATGGGGAAGTAACACGATTACGTTGTTCGTCGATTTTCGTTGAAATCAACACGGTGACACCTTTGAACGAAATGAACAGCTATGAAATGGACACGCTTCTCGGTAGAGTATCTCCGCTGCAGTGCTCACCCAGCGTCAAGAAAAGAAATAAATTGGTTAAATTCATTAAAGATGTTCCCGTTCCCCTCTCGACAAGGTATAACTATTTTCACTTTGGTGTCGGTACTTGTAGTTTATAACCATGAATAGTCCAGCTGTCGACCATTGGCACATGATCTTTAATGCTTCACCAGCGCAGCTCCCATCACGAACCTCATCAGTGGGTCATTTCAGTCAAAATATTCGACAGAAAATAGGAAATTATTCCACTTTGGTTGGAATTAGTTCAAGTTTCCTCTGACATACCAGCTAGTGATGATTATAGTTGTGCCCTGTGCCAATGCATTCTCTTATATATGCGAGTCGACCATAGGTCGCCTCGCATATATAAGAGAATGCATTGGCCATTTTTTCTTGCATTCTTTAACAATTTTATAATTTTTTCTTACATTTTTTATAATATTTTTCTACATTCTTTGACAATTTTATCATTTTTAATATGTGTTAAGCCAATGCATTCTCTTATATATGCGAGGCGACCTATGGTCGACTCGCATATATAAGAGAATGCATTGGCACAGGGTCGTTCTGTTGGGTAAAGGGTGAAATCGGTTTGGATAATGCAGGTTTTACGGCGAATTCATATTTACATGAATGATTTTATGACGCTTGGTGCAGTGTCTTCCGGAGCGTATTGATATGTGGGTTATGGTGGCCGATACTGGTCTCGCGTGCTAACGGACCGGGGATCGCAACCTGGTTAGGGTATTCTGACAAAAATCAGAACTCGTACAGATACCAAGTTTGTCAGGCTGAAAAGTCTCATTCGAGATCACTGAATACAGATCCGAATGCAAAATTCCGACTTCCACCCTTACAACATTTGTCCAGGTATGTTGTGTTGTCGTGGATGCAGTACGCTGTCCGATTGGGCGCGGACATTAATGGCTGACCCATGTACACGCCTCGGTGTGTGTGCACCTTAAAGAAAGCTACTGCAGTCACCACAGGGTTATAAAGTTGTGGTAGCACCTGGACAAGTTACAGTTATGCAATGTGCCAATGCATTCTCTTATATATGCGAGACCATAGGTCGCCTCGCATATAAAAGAGAATGCATTGGCCTAAAAAAATTAATTTTTTAATACTTTTTACCATTTTTTCTTACATTCTTTAACAATTTTATAATTTTTTCATACATTTTTTAACAATTTTTATAATATTTTTCTACATTCTTTGACAATTTTATCATTTTCAATATGTGTTAAGCCAATGCATTCTCTTATATATGCGAGGCGACCTATTGTCGACTCGCATATATAAGAGAATGCATTGGCACAGGGTCGTTCTGTTGGGTAAAGGGTGAAATCGGTTTGGATAATGTAGGTTTTACGGTGAATTCCCGAACATACATTTTTATAGCAGACTCTATGCCAAGATCCAGTGGCTGGATTTGTGGTCACTTTAATCGATTAATATATTTCGGAAAGAGTCGATGTATATTATGTACATACATGCATATTCCATGTTTCACCCTATTTATCTTTTGTATACTATCTCCAGTTATATTTCTCAATATCCATTTATGTATTCTGGATCAGAGAATAAAGCATATACATGATTATTTTGGGAACAGTTTGCTAATTTACCAGTAAGGAGAATACAATATTACATGGTTGATTAATTTATTCCATATATCTCGGGAACAGTCGTAATGATGTATTATAATCTAACTTTCATTTCATATTGTGCATAGACTATGCCGCGCAATTACGATTAAACTGGGTTTATTACGTGCGCTCGCGCAACAGTATGGCGATCAGACAGATTCGTAGGTTGGTGTCACCAAAAACGACGTAAAACCTCGTGGCGTTCTGACATTTTTACTGTGCCGCGTTTTTGCTATGTTTATTTTATGTGTTGTTTTCGATTATTTGTTTGTCGCCGATATCGCCATTTGTCGGGATTCCCTGTTTCTATATTTAAAACTGGCATGCTCGTAGTGAGCCTCGATTTCGATTTTTTCTCCCAGGTCAAAATACGTCAGAGTTATGACAAAAATAGATCGACCTACATTTTCTCCATCAGAACTCTACATCAAAGAGTCTATAGACTCCTTCGGGACCTACATAGACTCCTTCATTTGGGTATTTTTACTTATAGTTGGTAAGTTTTATCATTTTTGGTTCGTGCGAAGACCTCTTTTTATCGTGCGGGGAAAGAGAGACATTCAAAACGCGATTTCGTAATTCGACGCAATAGGCTGAATAGCCTAACCTTCAGCCGAGTTCCGGGTCAAATACGACGAATGACGTAACACAAAACAAAACGCATTTGTTGACACAAACACCGTTTGAAGAGTTTATTATTACATAAAATGATCGTTATTGATTAATTATTGATTAATTATTGATTAATTATTGATATTTATTGTTGCATTTGGCTGCTATCAATATTTACACAAATAGTATTAATTATTTCTTATAATTGCTCCTTTGGTCAACTTTGACTATCGGAAAATGAAAATGAAAATATGCCGCTGAAAAAAATGTAATCGATATTAAAGTCTCATCCTTTCGGCAACATGGAATTGGTTTTAATTACTTAAATGATTAATATAGTAATTTGCATTTATCTGTGATGAAATGAGAAATGGTAATTTTTCTAACATTAAATTAAATAAAATAAATTAAGTAAAATACAGTGAAATTATTTTTTAAATTATTGTTTATTACATTTCTGCGCACGTTGGCATCTCTCTGAGTGCATTCTAGTTTACATTTAGTTCACACTGTCAATTCGCGAGGTCACATCAGTTCGTATTTATCTAAACAGTGTGATCAAGTATAGTGTGGAGTTCAGAACAAATATAACATTTTCTATGGAATAACATGGTTTACTGTCACAATTGTGTCATTTAATTACAGTTATTGGGGGATTTTACGTGCGCTAAACCCCGATATAGAAAGACATATACACGGTTCTTCGACGTAAATCCAGCAGTATCCTGACCGATTTCATTAGCGGGTTTACGTCGAAAGAAGCTTGGACTAGGTTGGAGTATGAACTTATCAGAACATACACAATCTGTGGTCTGAAATTTCAACCGATGTTGTGTCTGGCATGAAATTGCCAATTATTGAACATTTTTGGCCACAGTTGGGGGGGGGGGGGGGGTGGGGGTGGATAAACAAGTTTGGTAAATGCGTGTTTTTTGCCATTAATGGATCGATCTCTCACAACAGAAACGTAAATAATCTTGCAGAATGATAGAAAATGACACATGTGTATTGTCTAAATGTTTGCATAGGATATTTATGGTCCACGTCCAAGATGGCTGCCAATCTGGTGACCGAAAATCGTGAAATTCCAATATTATTTTTTCCCCGCAAAAATCCACTCTGCATGTAGTATCCGGGAATTTGTTTCGTTTCGCCCGTATCTGCCGGAAATAACATTCCGTAATTTTGGAAATGTATCGATCTAATGTTGACCACGTCATGAGAATATACCGAATCATCATTATCTGTTCACAAATCATTGACAAACCATCCCGTTTTTGTATAATACATTGTTAGTCCCTGTCACAGCGGTCCTTCTTTGAGCCGAGCTTATTAATTTGGCATTGCTATAATTCTGCGACCATTGAGAGTCATGCTCCGGCAAAAAAAACAATAGGTTCCCCACCGTTTTGACACCACGTAACCACCGTCCGTATATGTTTAACACCCCAGAAAATAATGAGACAGAACATGTGGGCCGATCCATGGGAGTATTTACTGATAGCCAGGTATCAACTTTCGCATGAGATACAAGTAGTTTTCAGTGTTAGGTTTTATCTTTAGGTCGATCACATAAGAATGCTTATGAACAAATGTTGAAGTATGCTTTCTATTTTCGGTGATCTGGGTAGTCTGGGTATTCTGTGTTACGGAAATCGTTGATTGCAATCTTCTTGTTTTGTTGGGGTGGTAAGAGGGAAATTGATTTCGGAAAAGTTTGAGCAAGTTGGCGTCAGATCGGATTGGGAATCTTTAAGTTAAAAATTCAAACAGTATTTAGTCCATGTGTAATTGAATGACATACGCTTACACACATAGAAGAAATAAACAATAATTAATGGCTATCACTTGATATGGTCCGGGCTTATTCCAATCGTTTTTAAAGTTTAACATTACTGTGTTGTGTGGGTAAACATTCACTCGGCTGAAATATCAATTTGAAACACAGAAGCATAAAATATTACATATTCCTTTAATTAAATCGTAATCTTGTGTTTAACACTGCATAGATAACTCGTCGTATCGTTGGAGCTGCGGGTCATACCCACGACGTTGATTGTGCCGACTCGCAGCGCGCTTATATGGACGCTGATATGACGAACAGAACGAATTACAAGATCGCTCTCGACGGTTGATATGGCAACAAAATGGCTACGTGGAAAACTGGCGAACCAGTCTACACAATGTTATGATGAAAGGCCTCAACTTCTCAGGTGCAGTCGAGTCTATAGTTATGGCTGATTGTGCGCGATAGCTGTCGTTGCTTGAATGCAGAAACACCTTCACTTGGTATTAATTCTTGCTCACTGAGATATTTTCTTATGAAGGTCAAGTCTTCGGACTGGTACCCGTCCTGCAATTAGAATATTTGTTCAGCATGGAGAACAAGAAAACCATAGTCAGAAATGATAACGCCCTCAAGATCATATTATTAGGCATATAAAAAATATAAAATATACTGGTTTCACGAATGCACCACCTCAGAATTCTGTTAAAACAACTAATCCTCCAAGTTATTAAAACGACTACGGCTTATCACTGAAGGTTTATCAGTCACCACACCAGAAAGCCTCTAACTGTGGACAAAAATCTACTAATCGGATTAAATACACCCCTGATACCTCTACTTTAGTCTACATTCCAACTGAGACATACTTCATCAGCAATGTTAGCTGTTATATTATGCATTGTGTTCCCGCGAAAAAATCTTCAAGAGTGGCCCAGCCATTGTTCACACCTATATATCGAAAGCAATTAACGCAATGATATAATTGCTAAGTCTGAAGAAATCTTGAACACAGGCGACTAAAGCTTTGTCCCTATCTTAAACACTGTAGCACTGGCTCCTGGGAACAATACTAAAATACCAATTTAGACTATAATACCAGTGACATAGTGCAAAATGTACAAAAGATCTATATTGGCTAAAATCACACCAACTATCAAAACCCTTATAAATTCTGGAAATCGGTCAGATCAGTCATAATATCCCTCGATGTGTCTTATTAATCAAATTCCCTTTTATTTGACATATAACTCGGCGAAATTGAATGAAGCGAAGTCGAGATATCGTATCGGAAACTTCCGAAATCTACAGAAGAAATCGGGTCGTCATATTCCTTGTCCGCTCAGAGCCATTTGACCCCGTTATAAAATCATTATTTAGGAGCAATAGGTTGTCGCGAACGTGTACATAAACGTGATGACATAACATACAAATGCTCAGATATGTTCCGAAGCCAACAATACCTCTTCTATTTCACCCGGTTTGTATATGCTCGACTTTTTCAAGTTTACTCATCAAACGGATTCCATAAACAAGACATCTCTGTGATTGGGAGTAAATTTTGAGCGACTTTTTATAAGGCTTTTGACAGTTGGTGTGATTTTAGCCAAAATCGATCTTTTGAACCTTGTCATTGGTATAGTCTTCATTGGTGTTTTAGTATTGCCCCCCCCGCCCGGGAGCATGTGTGTATGGTTGATTCGTTATAGCCGTTCGTATCTCTTTTCGTCACTACATGGCCTGTATCGAACAATTATGGACAATCGGTGCTCAGGTTGACGCAGTAAATCAGCAGGTACAGTTGAGGCTGTGGTAGATACGTCCAGTTTGTATATTAGTATTGTTATATCGTATACTGGGGACAACAGAAAGACGATGGGCTTTGGGCATGCTGCTCCTATGCAATATATATCATTGTGTTTTGTTATTGTACACAAACAATCTAATTTAAAGATGCATAATCCGATTAACACTTTACCCAACAAAGCGGCCAAAAACGCCAAAATAAAGCTTCAACAGCCTAAAATATCTTCGGTCTGTCTCAATAAAACCATACAAATATGGATATCATTGGAACCGGTTCATTGACCACATTGTGATGGTTACAGTTATGCCCTGTGCCAATGCATTCTCTTATATATGCGAGTCGACCATAGGTCGCCTCGCATATATAAGAGAATGCATTGGCCTAAAAAAAAATATTTTTAACACTTTTTACCATTTTTTCTTATAATAATTTCTACATTCTTTGACAATTTGATCATTTTTAATATGTGTTAAGCCAATGCATTCTCTTATATATGCGAGGCGACCTATGGTCGACTCGCATATATAAGAGAATGCATTGGCACAGGGCCGTTCTGTTGGGTAAAGGGTTATGTGCCCCTCAATTACTATTTATTTGGATTCGGGGGTAAAAAGTATTTAATCCGAGTCGAGGAACCCACCTATCAAAGCTCAGAGTTATTAGATATCGATTTTTTAAATCTATTATTTTTCATTATCGAGACTTATTAGTGGCCCAGTAAAAAGTCGACGAGCCGACGTCTCGGACCAAATTGCGGATGAAGATGAATAACACTAAAATCAAGAGGCTTTCTGTTGGTAATAAGGCCAAATTTCGTCGAACAACGTGTTGATAAATAACACGGGCAATTTTATACTATAGTTGACTGTGGTTAGCATTATTTTTGGTCAATTAATCGATTCTGATAACTGAAGTGGCATTTCTAAAAATGTTGTTTTTTGAATCTGATAATATGGGGACCATCGAATCGGATTGAGTACCCTTATTCAATTAGGGTATGTTTACACAGCTGGCAATGCTTCATTAATTTATTCATATATGGCTATCTTTTGCACACATTTGAGTGATAATTGTGTCTAATGTTTTTGAAACACCATGCATTAGTTACCATGATAACCATGCACTAGTTGTTTCACGATTGATTTTCGTCACATACAGTAATGCTCTAAGTAATCGACTCTTCAACCAGAGCAGAATTATGGGTAACTTTTCAGGATTTAGTCGGAAATATGGCTTGTTGCCATTCATCGGAAAGCTCTCCCCGAGAGCTTTCCGATGAATGGCAACAAGCCATATTTCCGACAAAATCCTGAAAAGTTACCCATAATTCTGCTGTGGTTAAAGAGTCGATTACTTAGAGCATTACTGTATTTGAAGGCTAATTTCTGGCAAATGTCAGTACAATAATGTAAATTTGATAATAACTAAATGAATTTCACAAATCACACTGCGCATGCATTAACCCTTTCATGACATGAGCTGCGCTGGTGCAGCATTAAAAAACCTATGACAGTGCATTATTTTATATATGCGAGTCTCGCATATATATAGGGAACCTCGCATATATAAGAGAATGCACTGGCTTAAAAGGTCAATGTAAATATTGTTTGACTAATGTATTCTCTTATATATGTGCGAGGCGTCCTATGGGCGACTCGCATGTATAAGAGAATGCATTGGCACAGGGTTTTCACAAACATTCAGAAAGCTCCAGTCAAGAAAGGGTTAAATGGTCGGGCATGCGCATTTATTAGTAGTTTGTTCTTCACACTCTCCTTACACACTAGAACCATCAACGGCGAAATGCCTGCACATAATGCCAGCGTGTGAACGTACCGTCATCAGGCGCAGTCGAGTTTATAGTTATGGCTGATGGTGCGACAGAGCTGACGCTTTTTGAATGCGGAAACACCTTCACTTGGTAGCATTTCTTGTTCACTAAGATACTTTCTTATGAATGTCAGGTCCTCTGACTGGTACCCGTCCTGCAATTAGAATATTTGTCCAGCATGCATGGAGAATAAACATATAGGGGGCGGGGCGGGTGCGACTAAATATGTATTCATGGTTCTGGGATCTCTATATATGAATAAGGTATTATGAGAATTCTGGGATATAAGGCAGAAATATTTGTTTAGTAATAGATATGAAATTTCAGTTTATTTACTGTCATATAAAATACTAGGTGAAACAGGTTCCCTTCTGGAGCCTTTATTCAGCGTCGGAGGGGGCTGCGCCCATACACAAAGGAGCATGCGACCCCTTTGTGCCTTAGGGACCTGTTGATCGTTTAAACAGTTTGATTTAAATAATAATCTTTTTTTTTTTAGATTGAGCTATTTGCTCAAACTAACAAAAACATTTTTTGTATTTAAATTTTTTAAATTTTTGTAATTAAATATTTTTAAATAATGTTTTTTTAAATCTAACGCCGTTATAACCTCCACTAGGGTACCCCGAGTCACCACACCAAACTTGGTTAAACCGATCGGAACCAGCAGCCTGGGAGAAAAATGCGGACAAACAGACAGACAGACGGACAGATCCTACTCTTTTATATACGCTTTTGTATATAGATGCAGACCAATTACCATAATCTTGTCTCGATTCCATATACATTACCACATCTGTTAATCAAATAATTATTAACAGATATGTGACCCGCCATATAAAATCCAGTCGTAAGTCGATATTATTTTACCATGTGCCAATGCATTCTCTTATATATGCGAGTCGACCATAGGTCGCCTCGCATATATAAGAGAATGCATTAGCCTAACAATTTTTTACAATTTTAATAATTTTTTCTTGTATTCTTTAACAATTTTATAATTTTACCCATACAGCGCCCCAGACAAACATGAGCTGACGACACTCTTCTATATGCTTCTATATATGTGTGGGGCTCCCTGCAGGGTAATGGATGTTTTTTTTAATTTTATGTCCTAAAAATTATAAGAAACATTTATTTAAAAAAAAATGATAAAAAATTGTTAGGCCAATGCATTCTCTTATATATGCGAGGCGACCTATGATCGACTCGCATATATAAGAGAATGCATTGACACAGGGTAAAAAAAATCCCGACTTACGACTGGATTTGATATGGCGGGTCACATATGTTCTACCACCAATATGCGACTAACACGGTCGCTACTGTATTGAAAATTCTTTGTTCTCTCTAATTATGATACCCGTGCATACTTTCTGTGTTAAATTGCGCACTTAATTTTCGAATGCCCAGATTACATTATTCCATATTATATACCATTTGCAAGAGGAACCAAAAAAAATATATATATTCCACCAGAATACGAAGCAGCTGTGGCATTGGACTGTCCACCAAGTGATAGAGATTCATTCCAATACTCCCCCTTAATTGTCAACCCAGAATGCATCAAAATTCAAACTAAGAGATATAGTTATTCCCCTTCCATTGAGTATAATAGACTTTATAGTACAGTCCGGATCAAAATTAAATGCTGGACACACCTTAGTACCTCGACAAAAACAACACGTTCCCAGTTTATTAGACCGGATCAGTTAATAATGCAATGTTTTGGAGCTTCCTCTTTCAAATGGTATATAACATGGAATATGTTGTACTTGTATATAATGTGATCTGGTGATTCGAAAATTAAGTGGGCCTTTAAATTGCCTAATTGACAAAGTAACTTTTTTTTGGTCAAATCCTAAAGTATTGCACTTAAATTTCGATTTATGCAATGATGTTGAAAATATCATATAACTAATCCCAAATTAATTCACATATAGCTGGTGGTACAAACACGTGAAACAATAATTTCATAGCAGATTATTATTGCATGTAAGCAAAACAAACTCTTAGACGGTGTTTAAACATTTGAACCCAACTAATTTCACACCTTTATATCGGTATCTTCTCCGCCCTAACTAGATCTGATACAAACATGAACAATATATATAACTTAATTTATCACATAATTTGCCCATAAAAGCAGTTTCATAATTATCGATAAGAGACACGTTTAATATCAGCGCGTGCGATGACGTCACATCGTTCTTCAACTGACTTGCGATCGCTGCGGTTTTTATCGTTGTTTTCGATGGATATTTCGCATTGCTTCGCGTTTATTTGATCATGTGATAAAAAGTATCTCACACTCGTCCTATTTTATACGTAATTTATCAACCTCGTCCACTAAATTCTATTTGAGCCTCGGTAAACCTCGGCTCAAATCGAATTTAGTGAACTCGGTTGATAAATTCCGTATAAAATAGAAACTCATGTGAGATCCTCTATATAATTATATTACAAATTGTGTTTTTATTGGTTTATCCGTTTTAATTTACCGCCACAATGACTGTAGCTCAAGTTTCCCCCCCGACATAAACCAGCTAGTACCATCAGTAGGAATGATACTGGTTTACGTCGCAGTGCTATTGCATTAAATTGTTATCTATTGTCTTACTCTTCTACAGCGGACAATACACCCAGATCCAGTGACGGGATTTTTTCGTCAATTTTAACAATTAACAGCCTGTATTATACAAATCAAAACAAAATGCTCTATTTATCGGAAATAATAATATCTTACAAACACAATGCTGTGTTATAATCTAACATTTACGTTAAATTACGCGCATAATATGCCGTTTAATTAAGAATAACCCACGTTTGATCTGTGTTTTGTTTACGTTCAGAGAAGACGCGAACTGTAGCGAACCCACGAGGTTACATGGGTTCGTATTCTTGTGAAATTATGAAAACATTGTGATTTTTTCACATTAAATTACAACATTCAGTTGAAAAACTCTCGTGGAGTTTAGAATAAATCGGGTTACTTTCACATTTTTAGTGATTTTAGGTGAGCGGTACTTTACGCTTTAAGCGCGAATTCTTCATTAACCAGTACCCTTTCCGAAGTATAAACCATCATGCATTGATTTGTGGGGTAAAATCCATTAAAAGTGACAAAATTCCCGCCATTGGATCTTGGCGTATAGAGTCAGCTATAGAATATATGTATGGGGCTTCGATGATAAAAATTGTTCAAGAATGTAAATAAAAATGATAAAAATTGAAAAAGAGGATTAATTCAATCTATTACCCAAATGAGCGATCAACGCTATGCAGGCATACAATGTGTCTGTGCGGAAATATACCTTTTTGTCGGCAACAATTCTTCATTAACCAGTACCCTTTCCGAAGTATATACCATCATGCATTGATTTGTGGGGTAAAATCCATTAAAAGTGACAAAATTCCCGCCATTGGATCTTGGCGTATAGAGTCAGCTATAGAATATATGTATGGGGCTTCGATGTAAAGCCATCATTATCCCTATTGCACTTAGCTCGTTTACGTCGAAGGAAAATTGGACTAAATGACGTGTTGTTCATTTGGAAACAAATTGTAAAAAAGAAAAGGAAAAAAAAAAGAAAAGAAAGATTGTCCGAAACAGAACATGGGCGTCAATTGAACATTTGATGCCATGCCAATGGAAGATATTACACCGGTTGGGTGTCTGTCTCCATATGGGGTCAATCGGATACCCACCCCTGGTTAATGGTCCTGCTAATTGCATATGATGCTGTTAATAGCCAGGTTAAGCCACACGTATAAATGTGTAACTTGTAACGTGTGTTGTCACTGCCAACGACAGTATCATGACTCACGTGACCATTTGTGTCAGATGTGTAGCATTACGAAACTTGTGGGAAAGAGGAATAATTCAATCGATTAACGAATGAGCGATCAACGCTTTGTAGGCATCGGAGCTGTGCTGACGCAACATTAAAGACCCTGTGCCAATACATTCTCTTATATATGCGAGTCGACCATAGGTCGCCTTGCATATATAAGAGAATACATTGGCCTCACAAATTTTAATTATTTGTTAAAGAATGTAAGAAATAATGATAAAAAAAAATAAAATTGATAAAGAATGTAAGCAAAAATAATAAAATTGTTAAAGAATGTGAGAAAAAAATGATAAAAAATGATAACATTTTTACAGAATATAAGAAAAAATGATAAAATTATTATAGATTGTAATACAAAATTAAAAAAAAAATTGTAAAAATTGTTAAAGAATGTAGGAACAAGTTATAAAAAATGAAAAAAATTGTTAAAGAATGTAGGAAAAAGTTATAAAAAATGATAAAAATTGTTCAAGAATGTAAATAAAAATGATAAAAATTGAAAAAGAGGATTAATTCAATCTATTACCCAAATGAGCGATCAACGCTATGCAGGCATACAATGTGTCTGTGCGGAAATATACCTTTTTGTCGGCAAGTCGGCCCAATATCACTAAATGTGTAGCATTGGTGCCGCAAAATCACATGACTTAAGTTTTCATTCTCGCGGCCATTAGCTGATCTGAACGAGTCGAAGAAAAGCCATTATGTGCATGAATCATTCAAAAACCATGAAAGATTAAAAAACCACGAACCATTCAAAAACCATGACAGTTTCAAAAACCATGAATCATTAAAAAACCACAAGGATTCAAAAACCATGAATCATTCAAAAACCATGAAAGATTCAAAAACCATGAATCATTAAAAAACCATGAAAGATTCAAAAACCATGAATCTTTAAAAAACCACGAATCATTAAAAAACCATGAAACATTAAAAACCACGAATCATTCAAAAACATATCCATTTCAATAAGGTCTGCGTTAGTTGTTGCATACCGACTATAACAAAGATGTTTATTCCTGTCGTTTTACAAACATCAACGCAGCCATTATTAAAGGTACTCAATCCGATTAAGCGCCCCTCAATTACTATTTATTTGGCTTCGGGAGTGAAAGATATTTGATTCGAGTCGAGGAATCCACCCATCAAAGCTCAGAGTGATCAGATATCATTTTTGAAATTTGTTATTTCTCGAAATGTTTAATTATTTGTGGCCCAGAAAAGAGCCGACAACTCAATGCTCTCGGACAAAATTGCGGATGAAGATGGATAACTCCAAGTCAAGTGGTAATACGGCAAAATTTCGTGATATGCAAGTGATAATACGGCCATATTTCGTGGAACATCATGTTGATAAATAACACGTTTTGGGAATCTTTTTACCAGAGTTGACAGTGGTTAGCATTATTTTGTTGTATTTAATCGATTCTGATAACAAAAGCGTATTTTGAAGAAATGTTGTTGTTGATGATATGGGGACCGCCTGATCGGATTTAGTACCTTTAAATTATTTTCAAAATATATGTTTTCATTAATGTTTCATATACAGACACTGGCTGTTTCTCGAATCAAGGGGAAAATTACAACACTTAATTAGCAAACATCATAAGAAATTAGTAGGACCATTTAACCAGTGGTGGTACCTAGTTGATGATAACTATAAGGTCGACTCTGTTAGTTAGACACTCGTGTAGCAAGTCTAGTTCAGGCAGAGTTATAGCCGGGTTACCTACCGTAACTTCTAACATTGACAACCTGTCCTGTAGATTGTCTAACCGATTCATGATAGCATCTATCCTGAAACAGAATATCCATATTATATTAGCCTGGACAGGCGCCGGTAGCAATGCTCTTGTGTAACCTGATTTTATCCCGACACATGACCCCCACACGGGCACCCCTACGAAAACGTTTACCCTATATAATAACCAAGCAACATATATTGGAAGTTTCACGCTTTAGTCACTAAATCACAATATCGCGATTATTTTGAACTAAGGGCATGAAGGGTAATTATGCCCTAATAATAATAATGTGACCCTAATTACTCTCCATATAAGGGACCCCACTATAAATAGTAGCCTGGTTTAGATATGACTTCGTGGCAATTTACATTGATAAAACTAATATGATTACGTCAGCATGTATATTGACAACCTGCGGCATGTATACATTTACATTATAAGCCGATACCAGTAATGGTATGTTCCACAGGAGTGCCTACATATAAGAATGGAGGAAATATGTGGCAAAAACGTCTTTGTAAATTTTTGTGCCCCTCTCCAATTTTAATTTCAAAAACAAATTAGGGCATGTAATATAAATGGAGCTGGGGAAATCCAGTGAAGCGGGCTCTCGAAAATTAAGTGGGCCTTTAATACAATTCCATGTATCGCAACCTATATGTGACCCGCCATATCAAATCCAGTCGTAAGTCGGGATTTGTTTACCCTATGCCAATGCATTCTCTTATATATGCGAGTCGAGAATGCATTGGCCTAACAATTTTTTATCATTTTTTTAAAATAAATGTTTCTTACAATATTTAGGACATAAAATAAAAAAACATCCATTGCCCTGCAGGGAGCCCCACACATATATAGAAGCATATAGAAGAGTGTCGTCTGCTCATGTTTGTCTGGGGCTCTGTATGGGTGAAATTATAAAATTGTTAAAGAATGCAAGAACAAATTATTAAAATTAAAAAAAATTGTTAGGCCAATGCATTCTCTTATATATGCGAGGCGACCTATGGTCGACTCGCATATATAAGAGAATGCATTGGCACAGGGTAAAAAATCCCGACTTACGACTGGATTTGATATGGCGGGTCACATATTAGTTGTGGGAGAGGCAGGCGAGGACTTACAAAAAAGCAACAATAGCCTTGTTGTCTCATCCCATTCCAATCACCCATAATCATCCATTAGCATTTTGTTAAAATATTATTTTTGTTGTATTGGGAATAAATAATTTTTTCACCAAAATATATTTTTTTTGCGATCAAAACGACCACCTCCTAGTTGGCTCCAATTACTAACATTTCTTCATTTATACCCAACGAGTGGTGTCACTTGAGAAAACTGAACATCATTTCCCTCAGTCAAATATAAATCGCGTTCATATTTTGAGATTTGTTTTAATCTGGGTAATTTGATCACAATCCAGCCTCAACTAATTAGCCAACCCAGCAAAATCATAGCACTGAGAGTGACCAATTCAGCCCAACGATACTATCATACGGTTTCCCCGTTGTCGCCCAAAGTTTAAAGTTTTGCAAATAAATATAAATCAAACAATGCCTGTTATTTCGTTAAAAATCACTTTTACGATATAACTGGCATATCAAAGATGCACACCACAAAGACAAGAAACATATTGATGGAACAATAAGAGAAATAATCATGGCAGGGGAAGGATGGTGGAACATTCTTTGAAACTTCAGCCCAATATTTACTTGACGGGGAAGTGGTATGATAATGAATTTGCCACGTAAAGGAATCAGGGAGCTAAATGTGTTCGGGGAGCGAGTACACCGTGAAATGCTACAGGTGAATGTAACTGAAGAATGACCTTCACCTGATGAATGCGACACGTTATTAAAGGATGACATCGCATTTATTTGATTTTGTACTTGTACATCATATCTAAATAATTTAAAGTGGTGAATTAATGGGGGAATGGGTTTTTGTGAGCGGGAAATTTATTTAACTAGCTGCTGTAGTTCTGGGTTTTTCCAGATCAAATTTGGCTGTGGGATAGCCCTGTCGTACACTTGGGGATTTATTTCAAAAAGTAAACACATGACCTATGATTTTTCTTGCATATTCGTGATAAAATGGTGTCAATCTAGCTGGGTAAACATTATTGGTATGGCCTGCAGGCTTCAATTCAGTGAATTTGGTCAAAACGTTAACACTGTCGCCTATGGGAAACCATTCATTTCAGTGATTCCGTAAGGCACGTACATGTCTGATATTTCTATGGTTCTTTTGTGAATTCTACCATACGTATTGTACATACTTGTCTGATATTTCGATGGTTCTTTGGTGAGTCTGTCTCGATCTCGCCACTGCCACATGGTGTGTATACTGTTCCACAACCGCACATTCCCAATCAAGCAGCTTCTTTTCGTCGAATCGTTCTGCTTCAGTGTATGTCTTCACTGTGGGTGCACGAATATATACGTAGGAACACAGGTATCGGTAGCACACCGATTATACATACATGTATAACGAAAGGTAAATTAGGCCCGCCACTCGTTTGGATACCATGGTTACTGTGGCCATATGGGGGTTAATCTGTACCGATTACAGCGAGCAAAAGGCAAAATATACGATTACTTCCATATTCAAACAGATTCATATCCGAAGTGTGCACTCATTTCTCATCGTATTCTACGAAATCGCATTAGGACCATTCGAAACACAACCGTATTCCCAAATATACAAATACACAACTCGTTATAACGACTTTCAACAACTCGTTATAACGACTTTCAACAACTCGTTATAACGACTTTCAACAACTCGTTATAACGACTTTCAACAACTCGTTATAACGACTTTCAACAACTCGTTAAAACGACTTTCAACAACTCGTTATAACGACTTGCAAGTTGTGAAAGTAGTTAAAAGAACTGATAAAAACAAGTCTGTAATTTTTTTCTACAAGTTATAACGACTTGTTTTTATTTTCTACCTTGTAAATTTTTCTACCAGTCGTTCACAACTCGTTATAACGACTTAAAACTCGTTATAACGACTTGCAAGTCGTTATAACGAGTTGTTGGAAGTCGTTATAGCGACTTGGAAGTTGTTATAACGGGTTGTTGGAAGTCGTTGTAATGGGTTGTTGGAAGTCGTTATAACGAATTGCAAGTCGTTCTGACGAGTTGTGTATTTTTATATGTGGGGGTGCGGTGGTGTTTCGGATGACCCTAACGCGCTTTCGTACATATTCACTGATTAGCTGGTTAAATAAAATGTCAGTGGAATGGTACCGAGCACCAATGCCATACAACCAAATGATATTTCATGGAAACACTGCAAGCAACACCCTGTATTAGAAACTCACTGAATCCCGTTGTATACTGCCGCTGCAGCTTCTTGTTACGGCATTTGCGGCATTCGTACAGGAACTTGACGAGAAGGACTATATGACTGAATATGATGAGAGGCGGAGGCAAACTGGGTCGAGTTGAATACTCATGAATGAGGCCGTGACGTTGCCAGTGCCAGTGTTCATCGGTCTGATCCTGTATCCGCTGGAATGTCGCACTGAAATAGAACGGTCAAACCCTTTAACCCTTTCATGACGGCCGGGAGATGCGCTGGTGCACCATTACATAGTCTGTGCCATTACATTCTCTTATATATGCGAGTCTAACATTGGGAGCCTCGCATGTTTGGAATTCAAAATAAATACTGTTATATGTCTTAAATCTATTGATCTTCCATACACCAACCAGAGCTAAATTCGACCCCGATATATAGTATCCGCTATATATTATATTGGTTGGCATTTTCGGGAGTAATAATCACGATAATGTATACATCGGAAATGTACTGTGGCTGGTTTAGGACATGGGAATTTTTTTTTTATTTCGTGGCCACGAAATAACTAATTCTTGGCCACGAAATACTAATTCGTGGCAACGAAATATCTAATTTATGGCCACGAAATACTAATTCGTGGCCACGACAGGGGGGGGGGGGTCGGAAAATTTGCAACATATAGGGCCTGGGTGGGTCCCCCGCGGCCGGACCATTTTTAAAAAATCCACTTTTTGTCATTTTTTTCACCGATACAAGAAATTTGAGTTTTGCTATGTCTTCAGTGGCCACTTAAGAACATAATAGGTATAAGTTATTGGTTTTATTTGCTTTGAAACTCATTATTTCTGTTTTCATTTTAGTGGGCGTGGAACCTAAAAATGGAAAAAATTTGCAAAATAAATTCCAAATTTTTTTTTACATTCTTTTTGGTTTTTGTGTGTAGTCCAAGGGTCACTAAGGCCATTTTCAGCGTGATATGTTTTTACTTTTGACCGACCCCCCCCCCTGGCCACGAAATAACTAATTCGTGGCCACGAAATACTAATTCGTGGCCGCGAAATAACTAATTCGTAACCACGAAATACTAATTCGTGGCCACGAAACAACTAATTCGTGGCCACGAAATAACTAATTCGTGACCACGAAATATCTAATTTATGGCCACGAAATACTAATTCGTGGCCACGACAGGGGGGGGGGTCGGAAAAAATTTGAAACATATAGGGCCTGGGGTGGGTCCCCCGCGGCCGGACCATTTTTTTAAAATCCACTTTTTGTCATTTTTTTCACCGATACAATAAATTTGAGTTTTGCTATGTCTTCAGTGGCCACTTAAGAACATAATAGGTATAAGTTATTGGTTTTATTTGCTTTGAAACTCATTATTTCTGTTTTAATTTTAGTGGGCGTGGCACCTAAAAATGGATAAAATTTGCAAAAATAAATTCCAAATTTTTTGTTTTTTTTGTGTAGTCCAAGGGTAACCAAGGCCATTTTCAGCGTGATATGTTTTTACTTTTGACCGACCCCCCCCCCCTCGCCACGAAATAACTAATTCGTGGCCACGAAATACTAATTCGTGACCACGAAATACTAATTCGTGGCCGCGAAATAACTAATTCGTAACCACGAAATACTAATTCGTGGCCACGAAACAACTAATTCGTGGCCACGAAATAACTAATTCGTGGCCACGAAATAACTAATTCATAGCCACGAAATAACTAATTCGTGGCCACGAAATAACTAATCGTGATATACGATCGTCAGTCCCATTGTTGTAATGGAAGCGGATAAAGATGATCTGGTTGTAGTTGTCCACCATCTTGGCATGAGCCACGGCGATATGAGATAACTGGTGTTGTAGGGTAGCCCGTAAAACAAATTAAGTAATCACCCCTTTCACCAACCCGATCCAAAGTTGCCGCCGTCCAAGGGGTGGGGTCATATAGGGTACCCACGACATTCAGTATATTTTGGGGGCCACCCTACAACACCCATTATACCACATCAAACGGTTAAGGGCCGATAAATTGTATAGGTGCCATATTTGAACCCATCTGGGGCGGCCATTTTGGATCGCGAAGGGTGATAGCGGGTGAATATTTAGTTTGTCTCAGGGGTCACCATACAACACACTTTATTCGACCTAAAGTGGGGGGGGATTTCACGGGTACCATATATGGACCCCTCTGATCAGTTATCATTTTCGCTCGAGGTGGGCTGAAGGTGTGAAAATTTAGCTCGCTTTGCGAGCCACCGAACAACACCCTTTATTTGATCTATATCGGTCAAGTGGCCGAGAAATAATGTGTACCCTATTTGACCCCTTCTGAGCGGCGACCATTTTGGATCGGGTATGGTTGAAAGGGGTGATATTTATAAGTTTGTTTGGTGCCACCATAGAAAGCCATTATTTGTCTCAAATCGGTCAATAGGCCGAGATAAATGTCATTCCCATTCGACCCCTTGTGGTAAAAACTAATGAATATTCAGTTTGTCTTGGAGCCATCGCACCTAACCCGTGTTTCCCCGTTCTCTCTGTGCTAGTTTAACCCTTTACCCAACAGAACGGCCCTGTGCCAATGCATTCTCTTATATATGCGAGTCGGCCATAGGTCGCCTCGCATATATAAGAGAATGTATTGGCTTAACACATATTAAAAATGATAAAATTGTCAAAGAATGTAGAACAAAATTATAAAAAATGTAAGAAAAAATTATAAAATTGTTAAAGAATGTAAGAAAAATGGTAAAAAAAGATTTTTTTTAGGCCAATGCATTCTCTTATATATGCGAGGCGACCTATGATCGACTCGCATATATAAGAGAATGCATTGGCACAGGGCATAACTGTAAATATCACAATGTGGTCGATGAACCGGTTCCAATGATATCCATATTTGTATGGTGTTATTGAGACAGACGGAAGATATTTTAGGCTGTTGAAGCTTTATATGGGCGTTTTGGCAGTTTTGTTGGGTAAAGGGTTAAATCGGACGTTCATATCCCAATTGAGCCCGGGTCCCGGGTTTATAGTAGCTTCTCTGCGATCGTACGCATTGTTTCTAAAACATCATTTTTGCACGAAAAATCGGCGTACACAACTCGCAATTGAGATATATCGATAGTTAAATCATACAAGAATATATATGAGACTAGCCGATGAGCCCGACGTTGTCCGGGCTATTCAAAAACCAAATGTCAAGTCGATAGCTCCACCCGTTTCCGAGATCTGGTCTGCGCATGCGCGAAGCTGGCGTCGCACGGGCTCGGCGACCAGATAAAATCCGTATCCGGGGCAAGATACATTCACATAGCAAATTTCAAGTCGATAGCTCCACCCGTTTCCGAGATCTCGTCTGCGCATGCGCGAAGCTGGCGTCGCACGGGCTCGGCGACCCGATAAAATTCGTATCCGGGGCAAGATACGTTCACATACCAAATTTCAAGTCGATAGCTCCACCCGTTTCCGAGATCTCGTCTGCGCATGCGCGAAGCGGGCGCCGCACGGGCTCACCAATACGACAACGTCGACCGCCTGGTCAAACTACACACACGTACCAAGTTTCGTCCAGATCGGTCGAGAATCGTAGACAGAGGTCTTCAAAATATATATGAGATTTCAACGCAATGTTTACAAAATATTTATAGGTGACCTCTGACCTCTGTCAGTGCTAACGCGACGTAATTTTATGTAAACAAGTCGCATGGCACATGTGTTTATTCCATATGTTCACTAACTTCGAGTACGTTAATATGGGCTTTCTGTATACCATTATAACCATGAGATATGCATCTTTCCAATGATGTCGGATTTTACTGTTATACGCTAGAATGTTTCCGTAGGGAGATGACAAAGGCGCTCCCAGAACGTGGGCGGAAAAACTACTACGGCGTGGTAATGGGACGGTGCACAGGCTGTCGAGCAGGGAATATATACAACGGGAAGGTTCACTTCCTATTGGCTCAACGTAATGCATGACGTCGCCAGCATCCGCCATTCTGGTAGGATACTACAGCGAATTGCGTCATTGGTTACTGTAGCGCTATTCGCCTTGTGTGTAAACAAATACAAATAGTAGGCCTATATAAGAATAAACAATTAGACAAAAAGCAACATTTGTGACTATATATCATAATTAATCCACCAACATGAATTTTTTTTATTTTAAAGCAAATGAGTATTTATTTCAACCAAATTACGCTGTCTTTCTTGCCAATTTTCGTTTGTTATTCAATTGCGAAATTTTGGCTGAGATCATTCAATTCATAATTGTGATGATGCCTATTTTAAATTAAAATGCCGGCGTACCAAATATTGAAACATAAACTTAAAATAAAATTCATTTGGAAACATTACAGAATAATTCCATGCTTGTGTGCTCTCGCGGCTATGAAGAGTCAAAGTCAAAGTGTGGGTGGACCCTGGAGCCCTGTGAGATTTTACACAATTCTGAGGCTTCTCAAGTCAATAACATCAATGCTAGTGAAGTAGTTGCTATGTAGTAATGTACATTCATTAGGCTGCACTAGCCACACCCTTAGTCATTGCTACATTAATAATTTAATATTTGGAATAAAATACTTAGTCATTTCAAGCATTACCCATTAAAACATTACCCATTAAAAAATATTTAATTATATACTATAGATTTATAAATAGGCTACATATGATTTTGTTTTTGTTATGAAGAAAGATTAATTAATTAGTGAGTGTTCAAACATTTACAGGCTATATATAAATGTATTTTACTCATGTTGAGCCTTGCATAGTCCTTGCGTTCATGGTATATGAGAACTCAGAGAATGAGAATTTGGGAAATTTAGGCTACATATGCTTCTTTTTTATTTTAATATAACAAAGATTGAAATTTTCACACACATCAAGGCAATATATTTTTATAACTACATCAAAATTTCCCAAATAAACGCATCATATTAATAATGATATATATGACCCAGAGATGCTATAATTTATAAATTCTTGAATAAATACTGGGTATTGTAAGTTATGTTTGCCAATATGTTACATACCAGTAGGCATGTAGTGTACTGTGTAGCCAATATAAGAACATAATGTCATCGGTTATTTTTGGAAAACATAGAGGATGATTGTATCTCCATGGCACCTCATAATTATTGACACCATAAGGTAAATTAATCATGATTGCGTGACACATGTCTATCACATTGTAAGTACCGGTACCACACCATTTGCTGAAAACGACACAATATTATATAGTGCTGTATGCTAATAACAGAACTTTAAAATTATTGTTTCCCCATACCATAGACTATATTTAAGAGTAGGCGGATAGGCCTATATATTATACAGGTATGTGTGATTTACTTAACTTATACTTGCAGGTAGGTTTAAATATTTAAACTGTTATTTTGATATTGAAAATCTATAGATATCACACAAATAATTAAATATATAGGCCTACATCTGCCGCCATGCACTATACATAGCCTATCCAACAGACTGAACATGGTTTTCCATACAATTTAAGTACTATAAGGACAAAATATGGATAGGAAATGTAAATAAAATATTTGTAACTACCTGGTATTAAAGTCTTACCGGTATGGTTTTTTTGTATGTGGGTAGCAGGGTAGGTATAGGACCAGGGAAGTTTATATCATGGTCCAAAGATTTGATATTTGGTGGATGTTTTTAAATATCAAGTATTTCAGATTGATAAAATGGCACTGCAAACATAATGAAATGTAGTGTATAAAGTGTAACATACAATTTATTTGTAATACAGCATACTGGTAGCATGTATATGTGTCCCACCAACCCCTCTAATTGATGTAAACTCATCATATATTGATGGTACATACATATAGTGTATGCGAGATTAGTGAAATATATCATGTATGCAGGACTCAATATAAATGGCATTAACTTGTACTCAGAATCCATAATTATTCCCAAATCAACTGGTATGCCAGTTTCATAATAAAAGTGGCATCTTGAATGTAAGCCCTACTGAATGGTGGAGCTGTTAAAACATGTTTAAATTGTGGTTATATTCTAAGCAATTAATTTAAATGACCAAGGTTGTGAACTTTGATCCCAAAATAGATCTCAATTTTTTTAAACTAGAGACATCACTCAGGTAATGTTGTGGACATAGTCAAATTATGAAAGACAGTCGTATTTGACACAGAAATCCCACCCAGTGAGTTTGTTTCCTAGTACTATATTACTGGTAGACATACAAGTTAAATGAATTTTCAATTCGATCCATTCGAATATATCATATATGGATATGGATTACCACTTTAGTTCCTCTACTTCAGCGATTTGTTGATCCCACAAATATCCTGGTTGACACTTTAATTTGTAAATCATTTTCAAACTCCCACACTTTTAACTTATTAGTAAAAGTAAACAAGGAAGTAACGATGCGATGACGTACGTTCCTACCAGGGATCCTACCAGAATGGCGTCATGACAACTTCCGGTGATTACCACAAATGCGCGGGTGAACCTTCCCGTTGTATATATTCCCTGCTGTCGAGACAATGTGCAATAATACCGACCGATTATAACACGGCCAAGACAGCCTGTGGAAACGCGGGCTAGGAGCAACCCTACAATACCCTTCGCTTGACCAAAATCGGCCAAGGGACCGAAAAATATATTTGACCCCCTCTGGACGCCGTAAATGTATCTGACTGAATGCAGAGGTCAATCAGTTTATTTCATGGCCACAAATTAGTTATTTCGTGGCCACGAATTAGTTATTTCGTGGCCACGAATTAGGATTTCGTGGTCACGAATTAGTTATTTTGTGGCCACGAATTAGTATTTCGTGGCCACGAAATAAAACAAAAATGTCCCATGTCCAAAACCAGCCACCGTTGAAATGGCTGCTGTATGAGGGACATTTACATATACAACGATAGCTACATGTCACACTTACCTGAACATGGCAATAAGGAGGTTGAGTAACAACACGTTACAAACGAGCATGTATGCACCGAGGAGATAGAGCACCAAATATCCACCCACGTCAGTCGAAGCTGTGAAAAAAATAACCAGACATATAGATATACAGTAATGTCCTAAATAATCGACTCCTTAACCACAGCAGAATTATGGGTAATTTTTCAGGATTTAGTCAGATTTAGTCGGTGAGAGCTTTCCGATGAATGGCAACAAGCCATATTTCCAACTTAATCCTGAAAAATTATCCATAAATCTACTGTGGTTAAGGAGTCGAGTATTTAGGGCATTACTGTAGAAGGATACAAGACTAGTGTGTGAACATGCGAGTTTGCAAGCTGCAAAATAGAGTTCAGTCCCCTTGCTGCTGGCATGTGTATTTTTTTAATTAAATCTGACATTTTTTTTATTGAAAGCGTTTTGTCAGTTTCAATCCATTCTGGCTTGATCTAGACAATGTTCAAATGAATATGGACAGTTCAGTTTCTCAGAATAATGCAGAATGAATTGTAACCTATGAAAGTCTCAAATAAATAAATGTGCGATTTCTTCACATTATGTGAAGGTGCTGGCAGGGGACTGAAATCTACATGGAGCTTGGCGAGCTTTTAGTGACGCGATGGTATAATTTAACCCCTTTTATACTAAAGCATCACCGATGAGTAGTTATCCCATAGGAAATGTTCAGATTTCAGGGGGCTGTCAGACACATTCTAATTAACAACAACAATAGTAATTTTATTGAGCTATATATACACATTATCGGTACAGTGAAGTGATATGGGCTGAAGTATCACGTCGAGTTGACGATGTCAGGTCGCCGTATCAAACGAGCTGCCGCAGGCAGCGAGTTTGATGCGGTGATCTGACATCGTCAACGAGACGTGATACTGCAGCCCATATCACTTCACTGTACCGATAAAGCGTTTATTATATGACGCATGTTTGGTCCATCCCATGTCACAAAGGGCAAAACTACTTCGTTACACCATTCCATGTCATCACCCGGGCAAATGTACTCCATTGGACATTCCCAGTCATCACCCGAAACTCCCATTTTTAGGCCAAGGTCGAGGAACTATTTGTGTTGAATTTGGGGGTGATTCGCACAAACGCGTAATAATACAAAACAAATCTTTCGTAATAAGTCTGAACAGTTTAATTTTCGAACAAAAACATGTGAATGACAAATTTAATCCGATTCGGTGTCAGAATCGCTCTCGATGACAGCAATTCTCCTGCGTTTTGGTGGTTTGCTTTCAGCTGTTTTGCCTGTGTCATTTGCGCTTGGGAATTGATCCTGTTGATATTCACTCCCTGATGTACCGGTACTAAAGGAGATGCTGGTGTGGCAACAGGGTTATTCGAAGGAATTTCAGTCACATTCACAGTGGGTCCCGGTGATGATGGATGTGGAACTGATGTGTTTCCAATCGACAGAATGTCACTCATGGTATGTTGCATGTCATTTGATGCCGCTGCGTAATTGTTGATAGATTGTACATTTTTGTGGCCGCTTAGCTGCTGACTGGTGGTAGGCGCAACTCCGGCATGTAAAAGTCTTGTACACGTAGCTTTACGGGCACTGTGGTTTGTCTTTTTTCCCGGTAACTCCGCTTTCTCCGCCATCATTTTCATTAATTTTCTTAAAGTATTCTCCCCAAGGGGCTGATCCTTATACCACGCAATTGATCCAGGGCGCCTCTTGTAATTTATGGCCAGGTAAAACGGACTCTCTTGTGTTTTCATCTTTTCGGGCCTATGTTCCATAAATGCTCGGTACGCGATAACAGGACAGTTCTCAGGATCATTGGGCGTTGCAAACTGCTTTGGCCGAAATTTCCTGCTATCGCTGGTTGCTCCTGTTCGTGTCTTGGTATCTCTTTCAGAATATTCTAGGTATTCTGCTCCGTGCTCATCTTTTTTAAGCTGGACATCACCCCATCGCAGACTCCGATTTTCTTGACCGCCCCGCAAACCAAACATTTTGGTATTCTGTAGCCACATTTTATTTTTCAGTCTTACTGGACTTAAATTGCCGATACATCCTTTGTTTTTCAAGATCTCTTCTTCCCGTACAGTCAATGTATCCGCAGCATTTGGTCGTCCGCAAAAACCTTTTTGTTTAAGTTCCTTGCGTTTTGAAGCAAGTACACCTCGCGATGCCCGGAACTGAAAGTCTGTAACAATGTCGTATGGATAAGAATTCTCGGATAGGTGGCGAGCAATGGCACGGTGATAACTCGTGAGGGTGTCGGGCTCATATTCCGATCCGTCCGCTTTCCTTAAACTGAGAATGAAGGCAGATATTTGGTTATCAAGTACATTGGGAGGAAGTACTGTCACAGCACGCATCTCATTTTTACTAATCAACCATTGACTGAACAATCTTGCGACTGACTGTGTCTTCCTCTCTGTATTCCTGTTCTTCATCTTCTCGGAAAATTCACCCACCTCCTGGTTTGTCATATTTAGAAACGTTGGGGCGTTCTTGCTGACTGATGCCGGTGATGGTGCTCTTGAAAGACTAGAACTTGGTGCGATTCCACTGATTGTAGGTACTGGTATATTAATACATTCAGATGGTGTCAGCATGCTATCAATAGATGGAATGGAACTACTAACCGCATCTGCTGTCAGTCTCATGGGAATAGCAAAGTCATATTCACAAGTCATTCCAATATTTTCATTTGAAGGCAATGCCAATGGCCCTAAATAAGCTAATACGTCTGTTTCATTTGGTAGAGTGAGAGTTTCTTCTACTACAAAATTCCCCTGAACATCACTAACACCCAGCAGCATTTTTTCTATTGCCTGGGAGCTTAAATCATCAATAAATTCGTCTGGTTCCATTACTTGTAGTTTAATTTATAATTAGTTAAAGCAGACGAATATTTGACGTACGCCGAACGGTTCCGCACACTGTCCGGCACAGTGTCCGCACACCAAAAGTTATTTCCGGTTGTCAGTTTATACGATAATGCGCACGCGCAGTTGGTCAGGATATACGCGCGACAATAGAACAGACCCGTTTACGCTTCAAACGAACATACCTGATAAATAGTTCCCAACTTCTGGTGACCTAATTTCACAGGATACTGATACGGAATTCAAACTATACTGATACGGAATTCACAGGATACCGATACGACTTCTGACCAGACATGCGTTTTCCGACTGCTCGGAATTCACCGCCAAACAATAGTGATATTTGTAAGGTATTAGTGGTAGTCATATAATAAACATCCATATACATCGAATTGTATATTCTATTTTTGTCTGTATGAAACGGTTACCATTCAATATTTTATATGTTTAGGAGATGGCTTATGATAAGCGATATGCTTACTGCCTAATCCTGTTATAACCATCAATATCTTCCATCATAAATTCATCATACAGGTGAATTTTTTACATTATTTTGGTTAAAATAAAATGTGTATAAACTAAATGTTCAGATAACAAATAGGTCGTTTGTTGACCTTATATTCTAAACATTTTAGGGCTCCTTCTGCACTTCTATTTATTTGTTGTCTGCTTTTATCACCTTAACATCCCTCCAAATTAATAATAGGCCATTCCGATGTACACGTTTGAACTGACTGGGAGAATCCATTTAGAATAGAAAGGGTTAATAATATAGAAATTGTATTGACAAGAAGCACGCAATTGGACAAATGGTGACAACATTTATCAAGTTATAGCTAAATGTGAAATTTATTTTGGAGATGAATTCAGGGTTCCAGGCTCCAGTTACAACAGCAACAACTTACAAAATATAATTTAACATTACTATTCACTTTATTCCACTGCAAACATATTTTGAAGGCACGGATGACCTTCGCGGTGGATACTGCTGTTAAAGGTACGGGCGGCCTTCGTTGTGTATAATAATAAAGAAATAACAGTTACTAAATTATGAAAAGTTCCTCAAGAATATACCGACAGTATAATATAATGATAGTATGAATGCGATATTATCCACAAACACACATTTGCGGTCCAGTGGTTAGCGTGTCGGACTTGTATTCGCTGTAAACACGTCGATATGAGTTCGCAGCGCGTCGCCGGTCATTGAGTCTCCACACATGGCAGTAGCTTGGTCGCTTTGAGCTACGTGCAATTGTCGGATTGCTCGCTGTTTCAAAACCCGCGCCATGTTGTGACCCTTGAGCAAGGTCGCTCGTACTGTGTCGGCTTCGCATCACTCATGCGTTAAAAGAGTACCAGTCAGTTTGTCATACTGATGAGTATCAGAGCATGTTCTGATCAAACTAGAGCAGCGCCTGCAATGGCTGCAGCCGGTTCATTGGTTGGCTTGTACAAATGACTGGGGTAATATTGTACCAAGCGTGTTAGAGTAAGTAATTGGTTAATCGCTATATAAAACTGGTCATTAATATTTGTTTATAGAAATTCTGTATAGTGTTTACCGCCAGCTGGCATGTGTAGTTTTTATTAAATTAAAACAAAAAAACGTTTTGGAGCGACTGCAATTCTAGAGTGAAAGCATTCAATTGTGAGTAATGTTAATAATTTCTATACAAAATAATCATTGATGAGCAGTTATATCTTAGAAAATGTTCAGATAATAAGTTCAATATTAGTTGAACTTATTAACTGAACATTCCTACCAAAGAAGAATTCTTTCTGGGTTTACAGTTGTCTGATTCTATTTCTGAAAATCCCTCCAAATGACTAATAGACCAGTCCAATGTATACATTACTAACTAAGGGTTGTTTACATTGCTGTAGATCTGCATACAGATCTGTGTGAAGTCACGTGTCGCAGATTACTGTGATCGTTGTGATCACAGTATGATTACTGATAATGAACACGCACTCATCAGGACTCTGGTAATTGACAATTCACTATGAGTCGTGTCAGTTTAGGCCAGACAAAAAAATTAATCAACTACCAGCAGACCAAAGCAGTTTATTCTTACACAAGTTGATAATGGTTCGAAGAAAGAATGAAAGGCGCATGAGAACAAACCACATATGAATACACAATATACAACAGTACTGTTATAGTGTACATGTACACAAATATAAATAGGGCTACTTCATCTACCAGTACACGGGTTCTCGCCTACACAGTGTGAAATACATGGGTTGAAATGACAAAGAAAGACTAAGTGTGCACATTCGCCAAGCCCAAGTAACAATTAATCAAATCAGATTTGCCTGCCGCAATGGCTCGGTGTTGATCGTTACTTATAACGGATACGATTTGTTCTCACACAAACGAATACCGTTTTCTTTCTGTGTGCATTTCTATATCAACCCGTTTCATTAGTATGCGTGTAGAACCCTATACAGATATACAGCAATGTAAACTTACCCTAAACGGTAGAAAGCATATTAGTATAGAGATGGTTAACCATTTTATTACCGAATGGACATTTCATAAACTTTACTTTGGAGTGACCCATTGTTAATCTTCTTGAGTTGATGTCAACTGCATATATAGAGGCTTTCCAATGAGTCGCAATTCTATACGAAATTTATTGTCCGAGTGCACTAAATTCGAGCCGAGCTTTGTGATGAATTTGATACCGATTTTATCACGTAATCATGTTTTAGCAATAAACGATCTCGAAACGCCTGGGGTTACACACATTAATATTGATTGCTTTATCACAATATATAAGTATAACAAAACAGTCAACATACCATTGTATTCGTCGAGAAATAGCTCCCCATAGAGATGAAAGAACGCTTTTTTAAAGAGGTCGATGAATAGATATTTCCAAGTGATCTCATCACCATGCATATTCAATATGGACTCGGAAACAATGGCATATGACACGACAAACAGCATCAATATCGCCATAAAATAGAACAGGTCCTTCATCTATAACAGAAAATAGAACAGGTCATTAATATGTAACATAAAACGGAAGAAGTCTTTCATCTGTACATAAAATAGAACAGGTCTTTCATCTGTAACATAAAATAGAACAGGTCATTAATATGTAACATAAAATAGAAGAGGTCATTCATCGGTAACATAAAATAGAACAGGTCCTTCATATGTAACATAAACTAGAAGAGATCCTCATCTGTAACATAAACTCTAAGAGGTCATTCATCTGTAACATAAAGTAGAACAGGTCTCTCATATGTAACATAAACTAGAAGAGGTCATTCATCTGTAACATAAAATATAAGAGGTCATTCATCTGTAATATAAAATAGAAGAGGTCATTCATCTGTAATATAATATAGAACAGGTCATTCATCTGTAACGTAAAATAGAACAGGTCATTCATCTGTAACATAAACTAGAGCAGGTCATTCATCTGTAACATAAAATAGAAGAGGTCATTCATCTACCAGATATATTGGGACTTCTGTTTGTTTGTTGTTTGTCTGTTAGCTATGGCCGGAAAAACGGCTGGACCGATTGAGTTCAAACTTCCAATCTAAGATTAAAAAACCCACGGGCAGTGTTTACCGCCGTTTTGGAGAACGTCAGAGCACTCCTTCTCCATTCCCCCACCACCGCAATGGGAATTTGCGTGATAGTTAAAGAGCGTTCATATCCGCAGTGTCGTTGATAAAGAGCGTGAATGTGTCCAGACATGAGCGTGTTGTGTCTGTTTCCAGACATGAGCGTGTTGTGTGATTCGTACTTAGGGGTTCCTAGGAATGGGGGAGATTGTCATTGGGTCAGTTTTTCCGCCCGAGGCGACCTTCACCTTGAAACGGGTACCCACACATGATCTAATATATATTTTGGGACTTCTGTCTGTTTGTTTGTCTGTTAGCTATGGCCGGGAAAACTGCTGGACGGATTTCGACGAAATTTGATACCTACGGGTAATTTTCTCCGGGGAGTGTTTTGGACGGGTCAAATCGTGACCCCGACCTGACTTTGGCCTTCAAAATGGTCAATTCAAGGTCAAAGCCCGGACGAAGTCGGGTCACCTGCTAGTTTAATATATATTTTGGGACTTCTGTTTGCCTGTCTGTCTGTTAGCTATGGCCGGGAAAACGGCTGGACCGATTGAGCTCAAACTTCCAATCTAAGGTTAGAAACACACGGGCAGTGTTTACCGCCGTTTTGGAGAAGCTCACAGAACCCCTTTTCCACCCCAGTCACCAAAATGACCGTCATTGGCACTGTGGGGTTAATCGCGTTGATAGTTAAAGATCGTTCGTATCCGCAGTGTCGTTGATAAAGAGCGTATGCGTGTAGTGTGATTCTTATGTCTGGGGCCAGACGTGAGTGTGTCTGTATCCAGACATCAGCGTGGTGTGTGATTCTTATGTCTGTCTTCGTACTTAGGGGTTCCAAGGAACGGGGGAGATTTTCATCGGGTAAGTTTTTCCGCCCGAGGTGATCCTCACCTTGAAACGGGTACCCACAAACGTACCTCTTTTAGGGACGGGTACCACCACGGGACGGGTACCATCATTTCTCTTAATTAAAAAGGCAGAATTAACTCTAATTAAATAACAAAATTAACGGATTCCGACGAAATTTGATACCTAGGGATACTTTTGTCGGGGGAGTGTTTTGGATGGGTCAAATCGTTACTCCGACCTGACCTTGACCTTCAAAATGGTCAATTCAAGGTCAAAGCCCGGACGAAGTCGGGTCACCTGCTAGTCTGTAATATAAAATAGAAGAGGTCATTCATCTGTAACTTAAAATAGAACAGGTCATTCATATGTAACGTAAAATAGAACAGGTCATTCATCTGTAACATAAAATAGAACAGGTCATTCATCTGTAACATAAAATAGAACAGGTCATTCATATGTAACATAAAATAGAACAGGTCATTCATCTGTAACATAAAATAGAACAGGTCATTAATCTGTAACAGAAAACAGTACACGAGATTATGACGGGTGAAAGTATTCCATCACAAAATCAACACCGTTATTAATCACGATTGCTTCTATCCCACGCTCCTGTGCATTGGATTGAATGCTTTCGCCGATAGCAACATAAATGTGTTTGGAAACTGGCAAAAAGAAGTCCCGACCGCGTGCAAGCGCAGCATTGTCACCGGACGGCAGAGTGAAGTTTCCCCACTATGCTGGTCTGAACACTGCCACAACATACATACATATATTCAATTGGAAACTGGCTAGATCATATCAAAATGAATTGTAACCGACAAAAGCCTAAAATAAAACATGTATGATTAATACATTATGTATACGTGATGGCAGTGATCACACCAGCCCAACCAGGGGACTGAACTCTGCTTTCTTGTCCTACCCGCTCAACCAGGGAACTCTGCCTTGCAGTCATACCAGCCTAGACAGGGGACGGAACTCTACATTGCAGTCATACCAGCATAACCCGAGGACGACATTGCAGTCATAACATCCTAATCAGGCGACTGAACAGAGATAATACATGGGTTTGATGTCTGTATATATAAATGATTGAACTGTCTTTATCACGGAGAAGCATGGGGGAACACTGGCCACTCGAAACAAGTATTGTTCATTCATTTATTATAGTAAAAATTAACTGTCAAATCCACTCTATCCCAGTTTTGCAAAATGCACTCTTAACAATATTGCAGCAAATGAACACTACTCTTCACGTAACATTCGTTTTGCAACTTTGATAATGGTACAGGTTTGCATTTCTAAATGACAGTATGCAAGACAACACAATCGCTTCTTCGTGACAACATGTAGACAAATTGAATGTTGATTTAACTTCACAACTATGTAACATCGGGCTTGATCATTCGAATGGATCGTGCCATGATGTTATTTCGTCACACAACAAACAAATGGTACCGAATTAGTGCAGCACTGACTTGGAAACATTTTGTGAAATGTGAACTTGTTCCTTATTTGTCGAATTCATCAAATGGCAACATACATATTCAACTATTATTCATGTAGTTATAGAGGATCTATAACGAGTCCCTGGTTTATAGAGGATCTATAACGAGTCCCTGGTTTATAGATGATCTACAACGAGTCCCTGGTTTATAGAGGATATACAACGAGTCCCTGGTTTATAGAGGATCTACAACGAGTCCCTGGTTTATAGAGGATCTATAACGAGTCCCTGGTTTATAGAGGATCTACAACGAGTCCCTGGTTTATAGAGGATCTACAACGAGTCCCTGGTTTATAGAGGATCTACAACGAGTCCCTGGTTTATAGAGGATCTACAACGAGTCCCTGGTTTATAAAGGATCTATAACGAGTCCCTGGTTTATAGCGGATCTATAACGAGTCCCTGGTTTATAGAGGATCTACAACGAGTCCCTGGTTTATAGAGGATCTACAACGAGTCCCTGGTTTATAGAGGATCTACAACGAGTCCCTGGTTTATAGAGGATCTACAACGAGTCCCTGGTTTATAGAGGATCTATAACGAGTCCCTGGTTTATAGATGATCTACAACGAGTCCCTGGTTTATAGAGGATCTACAACGAGTCCCTGGTTTATAGAGGATCTACAACGAGTCCCTGGTTTATAGAGGATCTATAACGAGTCCCTGGTTTATAGAGGATCTATAACGAGTCCCTGGTTTATAGAGGATCTATAACGAGTCCCTGGTTTATAGATGATCTACAACGAGTCCCTGGTTTATAGAGGATATACAACGAGTCCCTGGTTTATAGAGGATATACAACGAGTCCCTGGTTTATAGAGGATCTATAACGAGTCCCTGGTTTATAGATGATCTACAACGAGTCCCTGGTTTATAGAGGATCTATAACGAGTCCCTGGTTTATAGAGGATCTATAACGAGTCCCTGGTTTATAGATGATCTACAACGAGTCCCTGGTTTATAGAGGATCTACAACGAGTCCCTGGTTTATAAAGGATCTATAACGAGTCCCTGGTTTATAGCGGATCTATAACGAGTCCCTGGTTTATAGAGCAACTATAACGAGTCCCTGGTTTATAGAGGATCTATAACGAGTCCCTGGTTTATAGAGGATCTATAACGAGTCCCTAATTTATAGAGGATATACAACGAGTCCCTGGTTTATAAAGGATCTATAACGAGTCCCTGGTTTATAGCGGATCTATAACGAGTCCCTGGTTTATAAAGGATCTATAACGAGTCCCTGGTTTATAGAGGATCTATAACGAGTCCCTGGTTTATAGACATCTATAACGAGTCCCTAATTTATAGAGGATATACAACGAGTCCCTGGTTTATAAAGGATCTATAACGAGTCCCTGGTTTATAGCGGATCTATAACGAGTCCCTGGTTTATAAAGGATCTATAACGAGTCCCTGGTTTATAGAGGATCTATAACGAGTCCCTGGTTTATAAAGGATCTATAACGAGTCCCTGGTTTATAGCGGATCTATAACGAGTCCCTGGTTTATAAAGGATCTATAACGAGTCCCTGGTTTATAGCGGATCTATAACGAGTCCCTGGTTTATAAAGGATCTATAACGAGTCCCTGGTTTATAGCGGATCTATAACGAGTCCCTGGTTTATAAAGGATCTATAACGAGTCCCTGGTTTATAAAGGATCTATAACGAGTCCCTGGTTTATAAAGGATCTATAACGAGTCCCTGGTTTATAGAGCATCTATAACGAGTCCCTGGTTTATAGAGGATCTATAACGAGTCCCTAATTTATAGAGGATATACAACGAGTCCCTGGTTTATAAAGGATCTATAACGAGTCCCTGGTTTATAGCGGATCTATAACGAGTCCCTGGTTTATAGCGGATATATAACGAGTCCCTGGTTTATAAAGGATCTATAACGAGTCCCTGGTTTATAGCGGATCTATAACGAGTCCCTGGTTTTTAGCGGATCTATAACGAGTCCCTGGTTTATAAAGGATCTATAACGAGTCCCTGGTTTATAAAGGATCTATAACGAGTCCCTGGTTTATAAAGGATCTATAACGAGTCCCTGGTTTATAGAGGATCTACAATGAGTCCCTGGTTTATAGAGGATCTACAGTGAGTCCCTAATTTATAGAGGATCTACAACGAGTCCCTGGTTTATAAAGGATCTACAACGAGTCCCTGGTTTATAGAGGATCTACAATGAGTCCCTAATTTATAGAGGATCTACAACGAGTCCCTGGTTTATAGAGGATCTATAACGAGTCCCTGGTTTATAGAGGATCTACAATGAGTCCCTAATTTATAGAGGATCTACAACGAGTCCCTGGTTTATAAAGGATCTACAACGAGTCCCTGGTTTATAGAGGATCTACAATGAGTCCCTAATTTATAGAGGATCTACAACGAGTCCCTGGTTTATAGAGGATCTATAACGAGTCCCTGGTTTATAGAGGATCTATAACGAGTCCCTGGTTTATAGAGGATCTATAACGAGTCCCTGGTTTATAAAGGATCTACAACGAGTCCCTGGTTTTTAGCGGAATTTACAAAATGAGTCCAATTAGGTCTGGACTGAGCGTTGGCGAGGTTCAGACCTATTTTACTAGACAAGTTTTGTAAATTCCGCAATAAAATAGGGACTCGTTGTAGATCCTCTATAGATCCTCTTGTAGATTATATTTATTACATGATCCAAAACCTAGATAACACATACTTAAATAAACAATGGGACGTGAAACTAACATCGGTTTTAAAAAGACATGCGACGACGTGTCGCGTAACAATGCGTTGTTTGTCCGCGTAAAGAGATATTCCCAGAAGAATAGACTCTTTGACGTATTTAATGAAATAAATTTTCAAATTCTTCATTCATTAGAGTTTGTTGGAAAAATATTGGAAGCCATAGTATTTTTGAGAAGTTGCGTACGGAATGTAAACAGACGACAAATCGGAAGTCAAAGGTCAATTGGCAATATTTCCTGTTAAGCAACAAACGTTTAACCCTTTCAGTGCCAAGTTCGATTTTTGTATCAACACATATACCCTGTGCCAATGCATTCTCTTATATATGCGAGTCGACCATAGGTCGCCTCGCATATATAAGAGAATGCATTGGCCTAACAAATTTTCATCCTTTGTTTTATTTGTTTTACAATTTTTTACAATTTTAATAATTTTTTCTTATATTCTTTAACTCTTTCAGTGCCAGATTTTATCGGCCCTGGTACTCGACAGACCGTAACTTAGGGCCGACGAGATCGGCCCCTGGCACCGAAAGAGTTAATATCAGTATTTATAGAACGGATTTATTGAATGGAATAAGGGTAGAACCAAGTAATACAAATGTAACTATAATAGTTGAATTCAGGATGTGCCTGACCTGTTCATCCCACCTCCGCTTGGTCTATCGTAATCATACTCACCATCCGACCAATCATCACTAGCTTAGGTCCCAATTCTATGTGAATAGAATAAACATGAACCAATCGTCCGAAACAGAACAGAAGATTAAAGCACAACACGAATTTTCCGGCGAGAAACACGTCATTGTTTTCGTAGAACCGGAGCACCATCCCGATAAGAAATGTGGAGAGAATGACTATGTCCGCCAGGTTCCACCAATCGTTCAGGTAAATCATTAGTGACATCCGCGTTGACATGGCTGAACTTTTGACCGCCTGAAAAATTTAAACAAAATATATACACAGGGAATACCTACAGTTTTGTTTGAATACCGAAATATCTAATGAGAGCCAAGAAAGAAATATCGATTTTTTACGAGCGGCTACAAAACCAAATATATACACAGGGAATACCCACAGTTTTTGTTTCAATACTGAAATATTTAATGGTCTCTAGAAAGAAATATCGATTTTTTACGAGCGGCTACAAAACAAAATGTATACACAGGGAATACCTACAGTTTTTGTTTGAATACCGAAATATTTAATGAATTTCTAGAAAGAAATATCGATTTTTTACGAGCGGCTACAAAACAAAATATATATACGGGAATACCTACAGTTTTTGTTTGAATACCGAAATATCTAATGAGTGCCAAGAAAGAAATATCGAATTTTTACGAACGGCTACAAACCAAATATATACACAGGGAATACCCACAGTTTTTGATTGAATACCGAAATATTTAATGAATGTCTAGAAAGAAATATCGATTTTTTACGAGCGGCTACAAAACTAAATATATACACAGGGAATACCTACAGATTTTGATTGAATACCGAAATATTTAATGAATGTCTAGAAAGAAATATCGATTTTTTACGAGCGGCTACAAAACAAAATATATACACAGGGAATACCTACAGTTTTTGTTTGAATACCGAAATATTTAATGAGTGTCTAGAAAGAAATATCGATTTTTTTACGAGCGGATACAAAACAAAATATATACACAGGGAATACCTACAGTTTTTGTTTGAATACCGAAATATTTAATGAGTGTCTAGAAAAAAATATCGATATTTTACGAGCGTCTACAAAACAAAATATATACACAGGGAATACCTACAGGTTTTGTTTGAATACCGAAATATTTAATGAGTGTCTAGAAAGAAATATCGATTTTTTACGAGCGGCTACAAAACAAAATATATACACAGGGAATACCTACAGTTTTTGTTTGAATACCGAAATATCTAATGAGTGTCGAGAAAGAAATATCGATTTTTTACGAGCGGCTACAAAACCAAATATATACACAGGGAATACCCACAGTTTTTGTTGGAATACCGAAATATCTAATGAGTGTCTAGAAAGAAATATCGATTTTTTACGAGCGGCTACAAAACAAAATATATACACAGGGGATACCTACAGTTTTTGTTTGAATATCGAACTATCTAATGAGTGTCTGGAACGAAATATCGAATTTTTACGAGCGGCTACAAAACAAAATATATACACAGGGAATACCTAGTTGTTGTTTGAATACCAAAATATTTAATGAGTGTCTAGAAAAAAATATCGATATTTTACGAGCGTCTACAAAACAAAATATATACACAGGGAATACCTACAGGTTTTGTTTGAATACCGAAATATTTAATGAGTGTCTAGAAAGAAATATCGATTTTTTACGAGCGGCTACAAAACAAAATATATACACAGGGAATACCTACAGTTTTTGTTTGAATACCGAATTATCTAATGAGTGTCGAGAAAGAAATATCGATTTTTTACGAGCGGCTACAAAACCAAATATATACACAGGGAATACCCACAGTTTTTGTTGGAATACCGAAATATCTAATGAGTGTCTAGAAAGAAATATCGATTTTTTACGAGCGGCTACAAAACAAAATATATACACAGGGGATACCTACAGTTTTTGTTTGAATATCGAACTATCTAATGAGTGTCTGGAACGAAATATCGAATTTTTACGAGCGGCTACAAAACAAAATATATACACAGGGAATACCTACAGTTGTTGTTTGAATACCGAAATATTTAATGAGTGTCTAGAAAGAAATATCGATTTTTTACGAGCGGTTACAAAACAAAATATATACCCAGGGAATACCTACAGTTTTTGTTTGAATATCGAACTATCTAATAAGTGTCTGGAACGAAATATCGAATTTTTACGAGCGGCTACAAGCCGCGAGTGAAAATTTAATCTTTCTTTCCAGACACGAATGAGATGTTTCAGGAATTAAAACAAAACTGTAGGTATTTTTTTTATTAAATGCGGCCTATTTAGGCTCAACGTTGATAAGTTCAGTCTTAATTAATTAAAGAATTAATTGTACTAAAGAACGCACGTGTCAGGGTTTAAAAACAGGAAAGAGCCTAGGCGTAAAGTTGAATTTGACAAGCTTCGACTCAAACATAGAATTTTCGATCGATCACGCGCCGTCATAAATTCGTTAGTGGACAGTGTGAACGCAATGATCACTCGATCGACCTTGGCAGCTCGTGTTAGTTTAACCCTTTACCCAACAGAACGGCCCTCTGCCAGTGCATTCTCTTATATATGCGAGTCGACCATAGGTCGCCTCGCATATATACGAGAATGCATTGGCTTAACACATTAAAAATTATAAAATTGTTAAAGAATGTAAGAAAAAATGGCCAATGCATTCTCTTATATATGCGAGGCGACCTATGGTCGACTCGCATATATAAGAGAATGCATTGGCACAGGGCATAACTGTAACCATCACAATGTGGTCAATGAGCCGGTTCCAATGATATCCATATTTGTATGGTTTTATTGAGACAGACCCAAGATAATTTAGGCTGTTGCAGCTTTATTTCGCCGTTTTTGGCCGGTTTGTTGGGTAAAGGGTTAAAGACCTACAGTGGAATAATGCTATCCGGAGTGAAATAACGATATCATATTTCACTGTGGCTTCTAAAGATAAATACAATGATCTACGTTTCCGTAATTTCCCTCTATTTTATAGGCAAGCATATAATAAAACCTTTGCTCTTATTTTTACAATCAAATAAGTCTCCAATAACGAAATTTCGCATGTCAAAAACACTGTTATATATCAAATTACTGTTAGAGCTACATTACCAATCAAAGTCTATTTAGTCCAATAATGATATATATATAGAAGTACATTTAAATGCCATACGTCACTTTATGCGCGCTAAGATCGCAACATTAATCTTAATATTACTGTGAAAATTAATAGTCATACAAATCCAAATGATAGTGGTGTCGGCTCGGATGAAAAAATGCTAGGTCAGAACACAAAATTGGTGTATAATTTAAAGCAATAGCTTATCATTTCACTGCACATCTCCCCTCCATGTACTACATATCAGACTCATCCAAACGTTTGATATGTCAACTCACATTCTATTCTATACCGATCTATACTGCGTTCGCGCTGTACTAAATCTTTTTTCAATCAATTTCTTTATATTACGCCATACGAACAATAATCTCATTTCCTACATACAACCAATATTAATACATAACATTTTGTATTGTACACATTGAATTATATGGAATAAATAATGTTTATATCAAGATCTCAACAGTACTGTTGCAGCATGTATTGTAGTCATACTACAGACTCCGCAATTATTCAGAGGTAGTGTTATTATTCGCTGACTTTCCTATTCAACGATTAGCTGGCTATAGTGGAATATTAACACATTGTCCGTATATATTTCCTGGATACATATCGAATAGTTAAACGTGTAAACACGTGTTTCTAAATTCGCTAATGACGACGACGATGACGTCGATGACGACGATGACGAGGAAGATGATACCGGTGATGACGATGATGAGAAAGGTGGTCATGACAACTTCGAAAACGATGGCGAAGACGACGGAGATAATGACGTCCAAAATGATGACGAAGATGTGACTAAGATGATAATGATGAGGTTGATGGTAATCATGATACCATGGTAACGAGAGGAAGAACGACGATAGGGACGACGTCGATATATACGACGATGATGATGCCGGATAATGCCGGATGATGCCGAATAATGCCGGACGATACCGGATAATGATACTGAAGACGACGACGGTGATGATGCCGGATAATGCCGGATGATGCCGAATAATGCCGGACGATACCGGATAATGATACTGAAGAAGACGACGATGATGATGCCGGATAATGCCGGATGATGCCGAATAATGCCGGACGATACCGGATAATGATACTGAAGACGACGATGATGCCGGATAATGCCGGATGATGCCGAATAATGCCGGACGATACCGGATAATGATACTGAAGACGACGACGATGATGATGCCGGATAATGTCGGATGATGTCGAATAATGCTGGACGATACCGGATAATGAAACTGAAGACGACGACGACGATGCTGCCAGATAATGCCGGATGATGCCGAATAATGCCGGACGATACCGAATAATGACACTAAAGATGACGACAACGATGGGACGATGACTAAATTGACAACTCGTATAGAGTCGCTTATGTACTTCCTTGGGATTTTCTTAGAACAAAATTAATGTAGAGAATATGATATTATGCTAGGGTGTCACTTACATTGTCTGAAAAAGTTTGTTAGACTTCCTGGGTCCGCGACTGGAGGGAATAATGGCCCCACAGAGATGACGTCATTGCCAGTTCACTTCGGATGTAGGGTTGTCATAAGAATGGATGATGACGATATTTACAACGACGACGATGATGATGACGACTACGACAAAGACGCTGACGGCAATGGTGATGCTGATGGTGATGAGTATGGTGATGATAGTGATGAGGGTAGTGATTATGATAACGATATATGTATGTCATCGGGATGATCCATGTACATGTATATATTACACATAGTTTTCAATTCTATCTTTTGTAAATATGTCTCTTCTCAATACCCTGTGCTATAATGAATAAGAGAATAAAGCATACAACAACACGTTCTGAATTCTTCAGTTGGCGCAAATTTGGATTATTTGTTGATGACTACGGACATTTTGTCAGAAACCTAATCGTCCTGAAATGAATCTACATCCTCAAACTACTCGTAAATGAGTATTTAGTTAGAAAGGACTAAGATGCATACTACTTTTCCACACCCACCTGTCTGATTTCCTCGAAGAACAAGGTAATCGTCCATATTATCAGAACGATTTCCGTTCTCGATATCGATCCATATTTAGTTGAGACCAGCATGACATGACTGTATAGAGCGAGATATGAAAGATATGACATCTGAAAAGAGAATGGAAGGTACATGTATCTAAGCTGCGCACTGCCGTTTGCCAAATTTTGAAAAAAAATAGCATCAAGATATATGCTATTGTTACAAGTAATGATTTTGTTTATTTTTTAATATCAAAAATATAATAACTGCTGCAGTTAAGTTAATAATGAATACGGCTCGCCCTGAATATAATCAAAATGTCGTTGCGGAAAATATAGCTGTTACAGTAAATGTTTACAAACGATGGTTTCAACATGCAGAAAGAGGTCATTACATATTTATTGATAATGAAAGTAAGAACAAATGTGTTAAATTTTATTCACGTTCTTCTTTGTAATAATGCTTATAACAAACTTTGTATGATTGTTAGTAGTATTGGCGGGCACTCTGGTCCACCCCCTCGCTGCGGGGCACTCTGGCCCCGCAGCGAGGGGTGGGGCCAGAATGGCCCGCCCAGGGTCTGTCCAGAGGTTGTGTTATATTCCAAGGAGTAAGGTGAGCGCTTCGAAGGTTTTTTTTTGACAGAAAAGAGCACAATTTACGAATGTATCGATTTTTTCTCGGATTCTAATGCCAGTGTGGTAAGCGAAGGGCGCTCCCCTTCGATGTACACATTGAACTTAGAATAATACCGAGAAAAATAGATGTATTGGTAAATTGTGCTACTTTACCAGTGCATTTGTTTTAACAAAAGCAAAAGTCTTCGAATAAATTCGAAGACGCTAGCGCTGTGAAAATGTGAATGTAAGAGCCATCTGATAGCAGGTTTAGGGTGGCCCTGAAAAGGGCCGTTTTACGTTAGATCACAAGAAAAGTGGATATGGGGTCTTTAGGGACTCAAATCCATCCTCTTGATCCAACTCCCTAAACACAAGCGAACCCTCGATGAGAGGTGGAAATATACCTTGCGGTATACTCACACCCTTCAATGGGGGTACGTCTAATCTGTACTGCTTCTTCTCTCTCCAAAACACGAGCTTTCTATGCAGAAGGGTTGCCACCACCGCAAGTAAGACACCTGTTGTCCCAAGCCATTCGATGTGTTCTGTCTTCTGTCCACTGAACAGTGTAGGATTGCGAGCCCAAGTTGCATTGACAAAAGTGAATAGTTCAAAGAACTTTTCACCTGTACCATACTGCCCAGGAAAGGGTCTCCCACACCGCAATGTCCCTCGGGGCCGATACACGGATGGCTCTGACATAAGATCCGAGATCAGTTTTAGGGTATTCCATCGTGGAGAAAATTATATACTCTAAATGGGGTTTTGTTATATGTAAAACGAGCGGACGTCATTGGCGACGTCATTGTATTTTTCTAACAAATTTCTCGAACGTCATTTCAAATGTGTTTCTTTTTGGTGAATTAAGATCTTCATCGACATTTCCGAAGACGATCATTAAAAACAGACACTGTTTTTCAACAACATAACTTTTATTTTTGAATTAAGAATCAACATATTTACAACTGATCATGAAATTATCATATTTACAATCAATAACTGGTAATGCAATGAACATAATTTACATTTGGTAATACATTTCATCATTAACAATCAACATATTTACAATTGATTATGATTTTAACATGTTTAAACAATTGGTAATGAACACATTTTATCAACACTGAAATTCACAGTAAGTCTTACAAGTTTGTGAAATACATGTTTTGGGTAATGTTTCTGATTCTTTTCGTAAGGGCTCATAGTTTCTATGAAACCAATCAAATATTTTCTATCATTTTTGAAGTAGTCACCATCAAAATTTATTTCAACTAATACTTTTATACCATATATGCTTTTCAAGAAATGTAAAGCAAATATACAGTAGATACAACACACGTTTGTACCGTGATGTTGAAACCGCTCAACGTTTATTTTACATTCGATCGAATTTCTTTGAATAAATGATTTGATATATTTATCAATAACTGGTATCCCAACGAATCGAAATATGTTGCAATGTTTCCATTGAAGAAAAGTGCAACCCAGTGTTCTCCTGGTTTTTCTGACGTGTGTGTATTTACTATGTATGCTTTTACACGATGAGGTTTATCGTGTGGTAACTGATCGTTTGCACACACCACACCATACAATGAACAGAGGTAGGATGATTTGTCTAGTATATGCTGAAGTTCGCTAGTGTTCATCTTCGTAGTATTTTTTTTACTTTTTCACACCACAAGTCAACAAAAACCGAATTAAATTGGTTACAGTTTGCATGAACAACTTCCTTTATATCTTTCCAAAGTTTGAATGCCTCAAATTTCTCTTGTGGTGTAAATGATTATATTTCTGGATACCATTGTTCCATAACTCGGTAGATGTTCAATTTAAGTAGTGCTATATCAATGAACATATCTACCCATTGTATAGGTGGTGTCCAAAGACAAAGTAAATGTCGTGTCTGACTTGGATGATCTATTTTACATCCTTCACAATTGAGTGTCACTTCTTTTGAAATTTGATTTTGTATTTCATGAACGAAACATTTCTCGAAAGTTTTCCGAACTTTGTCAAGGATAGAAACATATGGAATGAAATCGAGTCCTCCAACTTCCAGTCTCAATTTTTCCTCCAAATGCAATCCATCCATGTTTTTAATAATCTGTTATTATTTCCCGCAAACTGTTGATTTCAATTTGATTATCGAACTCAGCATAGACTATCACGTTGATCACTGAAGCTAGAGCTGCAGAAAACTGAAGCTCTAACCTTATGTTACCGGTTTTTATAGGATGCAAATGTCCTTCCTCTGCTCATTGGTCAGGTGTGAGGTCGTAACCCCAGAAACAATAACCATTCATGTATTTTTCGAGATTCAAACCAAAGGATTTGTTTTGTCCAAACATACCCGGAGACTGATATAGTGATAAATAAGATCTTAGGCATTGTTCTGATTCAAAGTTCGGTTCAAATGGTCGGTTATGGATGGTATGTTCGTCCTGACTAACTTCAAGTTTTTTCAGATTGAAGTGTTGGCAATGAAATGGGTTCGTTTCAATATCGCCATTCATATCTTTGTTTGATACCAAGCCTATGAAAAGTCTCTTTGGCAATTGTCCTTGAAAAAGGTGATCTTAAATTTTTGATCTAAGCCCTGCACCAATAGTGAATGTTTTTACTTCAACTCTTCTAATCGGTATTTTCATATTTTTCTGTATTATTGTTTGGTTCAAGTTATTTGCTACTACTGGCATCAGCGTAATTATACGAACATTGAAATCTGCCGTTTCAAATACTATTTTTCCGTTGGTCTGACCAATTAAAGAGAATTTTGGATTCGCTCTATTGAGACGAATTCTTATCTCAATTCCATTTGGTAAGTATTTCTCTTGTAGAAATATATCTGTGTGTAAACGACCACACAATTCTACCGTTTTACTACCTGCTATGATTGCTTGGCGAGATTTCAATCCATCATTACCACCAGCTTTAGTGTTTACGGTGAACTGTTTAGCGGTGTCGGGATACCACATTTCTAGTACGGCAAGTTGATTTTCTTTACATTCACCAGAATAAGCCAAGAGATTTTCCATGTAGGCTCGATAAGGATAGGTATCTCCGTTCGCCGTTACATGTTTGTTATTTAGGTAAATATCGATACTACTGAACATGCTATGGAAAAAGTTGTTAATAGGCGCAATTTCATCAGTACCATCAACCAAGTTTGTTCCATCTGCTTTTGTGATTTTGAATTTCAGGTACAAATATGATTGATTTACATCTGTCCATTTTTCAGTTTGAGGCGGAATTACAAATTCTACCGGTGCGGAATTATTCAAAGAGCTATTCGGGTGATGTTCTATCCATTGTGATTCCAACATCGTTGTCATTGTTGATGGAACATCAGAAGCATCTAACTCGGACTTGCTGCATTCGCATGATCCATTTTGCATCATCATGATTAATCAAATATATCGAGAGATCGTTTTGATTTCTTTACAGGCGTTTTAATGGATTTACTTCTAACTCGTTTGCGAGAAGAATGATTTATCAAAGGTGGCGATGATCTATTTATGCCATTTGGTGTTGATATTTTCTTTATTGTTTCCCTTCCAAAAGCTTTCAATGCTTCTTTACCTTGTTTAAAAAATACTTCTTTTGGACTTTTACCACGATGAATGATATCTTCGACTGCAGCAAGTCCATGCTTGATACTTGTTGTTTAGCAATCTGACCAATAGGTTTTAGAAACGGTACTACTTTTCTCATTGCAGATTTGAATAGTGAACCAATTCCATTTCCATACTGTCTAGGTACGCCTCTATACACGGGGATCATCATAAATACAAATTACTTCGGCGTCGGAATTGCAACTTTACCATAGACTTTCCACCAATAAACTGAATTGGTTTGCCAGTATCACCAGTTATATATACATTTATGGTATCAAAGCTAGACTTTGATACTGGTACATAATGTAAGTTTTGCCATCATGTATTCTTTTACTCTCGAATGATGTCACTCGTAATATCGGTGCTTCCACATCACTAAGAATTGTATAATCAGCAATGTCAGAATAAACAAACAATTGATTATGCTCCGCATTTAAATCAACTCCATATGGAAATGTTATCGAAGGAGTAGCAAATGTGACAGTGTTTGATTCTGTTCTGTAACCAAGTTTATCCAAAAGAGCTCTGGGGAGTACAAGACCTACTTTGGTATAACTATTGGTTGAAATTTTAACTCGTTGTTGTGTTTTGGAATATCCGAATTCGAATTTCAGTTCTGGAATCATTCTGCTTACTGTACTATCAATTACACCTTGAATTGTATCTGTCAAATGTGATCCACCAGAATATGCTCCTTCTGGTATTTTTAATTCTATACCATTTTCTGGTTTTGAAATTACTACATCACTCATTGGTATCTTATTCAGTTATTGTAAAATTCTTGGAACAGAAGTTTTTATTTTTATTTTGCAGGCATCTCCAATAATGTTGTATGTTTCTGATGGTACAATTAGTTCAACCATTGGAACTTCCCAAAGCTCTTTATCAATATGTAAGGTTTTTGGTAATTTCACTGTGAAACAACATTGTGAGTTGGCTGGGTAAAGTGACATTGAACTGTCACTCATGAGTGTTATGTAGAATGAATTCATTTTTTCTCAGTATTTTTCAATAATTTCAGTCCAGGTGTTGGTAGAATATAACCGAGAGAACTACTTAGAAGAATAAGTCACAATTCTTTGTTTGCGCTCTGGATACTAATGTGTACAATAGAAGTAGTTATTATGATATAAATAATAATTATCTGCGTGAAGTAGGTGACTTGGTTCTTAGCAACTTTTTCACCACAGAACTTAAATTGTGATGGTTCATCGAGATTAATTGAATCTGAATGATTTTGCTACAAGATATATTCTGTTTTATACTAAATTTGAAGCTGGGATCCAACTGTCAAACTTTTTTGGATATCCAAGCCAATGAACTTTAATTTCTTTTACTGTTTTACCACCCACTCTTCTCGTTCTTTTATCAATAACTGATTCTATTTCATACACCTTACTGTCTTTTATATGCTGGATTTCATGTTTGTAGAATGATCCATCAATCTCTTCACCATCAAGATCAGAAACTTTGTATGTTATTGGATTAGTTTTACAAATTTTATCAACTTTGAATTTTGAGTCCAGTTTGGTAAATAACCCTTTTCAAATGTTCTTTTGGTTTTGTTGATACGAACCAAGTCACCCACTTTCAGTGTAGATTTTCCTTTTTTATTCCCTGTTCCATATAGATTTTTGGAAATGTCAGCTTCAGTTTTCAAAGTAACTTCCGACGGTTTCGATTTTATGCTACGGTGATAACTATTGTTGTAAGAATCGACTAGGGGCTGTAAAACATCAATATATCTTGAAGTTTTATTGTGTGTGAAATACTTCCACATACGAGTTTTTAAAGTTCTTTGAAATCGCTCAACAATACTTGCTTTAGTCTCTGGATTCTCAGTTGTGAAGAAATGAATTCTTTCTGATCGCAGAAATTTCAAAAACTTTTCATTTTTGAATTCAGAACCTTTATCAGCTTGAAACGATTTTGGTTTACGTTTTGAAGATTTAAAAATTTTCCTGAATGATTCGATCAAAGTTTGTCCAGATTTATCGTGGATTGGTAATACCCACGCAAATTTTGAAAAAACGTCTATCACACACAACAGATATCTGTAATTATCATTATGTTTTTTCAAATCCTGAAGATCAGCTAAATCTGCCTGCCATTGAATATCAATCCCAGCTACAACAGTCTTTCTACGTTGGAATTTTCGAACTATTGGTTTGTGTAAAGTATATGTCGACTGACCTTGCAACCATTTCTTCACATCTATGAGTTTAATTTTTTTATTTTGCTTTTTCGCTTCATCAAAAAGCTTCTTTACACCGCCATAACTTCCAACTTTCTTCGGATTATAGAAAATTTTAGATAACTGTTCATCTATTATGGATCCCATTGTGTTTTTTCTGTTTTAATACCCTTTGGTGTCAACCTATCTGCTATTTTAGTTTTTGAATGTCTTGCTTTTATACCTTTCATTGGTGTGAATCGATGAGAATCAAATCGTTTTGGTGTTATGCTTTGTACCGGAGTTTCAAAATCATCATTTGAATCATCTTTCAAATGTTTTTTAATCCAAAGCCAGCGGTTTCTGTTCCCTACACAATCTTGAGGTACATTAAGCTCGCTCAATCCTTGTGAAAAGGTTTGCCAACCTGTTGGTTCGAAACCTTTTCTTTGTCGTACGATATCATTGAGGAGATCAACAATATTTGATCCTCTAATAACTTTTTCACCATATTTTAATTGTCTATGTTCATCTAACTTCATTTGTGGATGTTTTGAAATCAGTTGTAAAAGTTGTTCAGCTTTTTTTCTCATCTTTAACGGAATACTTTCTAGCACATCCCTATGATGATGATTAAATGGTTGTTCTGTTTTCGGGGCTGAAATAGCTCTAACTGATTTTAGAGAAGTTTTCAATTTGTGCAAAGTTGTACCATATAATTGAACCTTCTCAGATTCTGACAAATTTTGATCAGAAACTGAATTCAATTCTCTGCTTAGTTTTGATACATTCGTAATTTCATGATTAGATGGTAATTTCTGATTAGTTAGACTCATTCTCCATTTTTTAATGTCATCCAACATTTTGAAGGGAACAGCGACCATTTTCTTCATGTTTAACTGCGAAGTATTCCAGCGACTGCTTTACCAAGCAACGGTGCTAGCATAAGAAGTGGTAAAAAAACCTCCTTTCTGGTTTAAAATTTGTGTTTTTCGTTTCAAAGATGTTGATATACTTGCAAGTTCTCTGAGGTATCTACACCTCGGACGAAGTTTGGCTTCTGAGCTTCTGTTAGTTTTACATTGCCTTTTAAAATATTTTTACAGCATTCTGACATGCAATCAATCACTCTCTTTGGGGCATCTTTTATAATTTTTTTACGAAAATGAGTTGGTGCCTAATTCATAGCCATTACAAAACTAACATATTTTTTAATCAGTGGAGTTTTTTTCGCCATCTTTACTCTTCAACAGTTGAATGTCAAATGACTGAATTACTTTTTACTTTTACGTTTATTAAAATTACGATCAAATGCCATCAAAGCTAATTTCGATGGGTTTGAAAGATTCATAATTTTTGAGTATCGTTGAACCAACGGGTAATGTTCTGCTTCTTGAATTGATGGAATTGGTTGCAGACCATTATCGTTGAGTGGTTGAAATCTAACAAATGTAGAATTTAATCCAGTAGCATTTACTCTAGCTGGAGTAGTTCGCTGTGCAATTGTAGAAATTACTCTGACTGGACTAGCTCGCTGTGCAACCGTAGAATTTACTCGAGTAGCATTTACTCTATTTGATCTAACTCGTGCAATTGATTTATTTTCTTTTTGTCTGTGAAGACTTCTGATCAAAACTCCACCGAGAAAACCACCTCCACCAGTTTTTAAAAGTATTTTCTATTTTGAATCGATATGAGTTCTACTGTCAGCTATTTTCTTCAGCTCTTTTTTGTGTTTTTGCAGGAATGTTCGTGTCTGCTTTGGAAGCTTTAAGTGATCATCAAGTATTAATTTAGCGATAGTCGAAAATACACTCAAGACTGCTTCATGCGACTCCGTAATTGGAAATGAAATATTATGTTGATACACTTATCTTTATACCGATGAATATATTACCGCACCTCGATCGTCATTTGTGAGCCAGCGATGGAAAATATCAGTTCTAAGTCTCAACGATTTATCCGTTTTTGGGTGAAAATCGAGTAGTAAATAACCATGATTGGTTGAAGTTGCATCATCATATGCTTGCATTAAATGAGGTATTTGCATTTGAGAGGCAAGAATTTTTACTCGCTTTAGATTTCTGAAACATGTTTTGGGTTATGTAAATAACAGACGTATTTCTGTGATGTCCTTTTCTTGTAAACCACAACATAATTTTTTTTACATCTTTATCACCTAACATGTCATCAAAAATGACGAGGTGCGGTAAGTCTGTGTCATCGACAAGTTCATTGTCATCATCCGGTATTCCATTTATAAATTTAATATTGTGAAATTCTTGCATCTGCCTATAGGTATTTTGCCATTCTTTGTTACACCAAACGACTTTGTATGGAGCAGGTTTGAACAAATCATCTTTATATTCGATTAATTTCTTAACAAAATCTGTTTTACCACAACCAATTGGCCCCGATATGAAAATGTTACAGGGATGTTTGAACAACAATGATTCGCCCATCTTTGCCCTGAGACAGATCATGTAAGACTGATTAGGATTGTTCGGAATCAACCTTTTTTACTTTTAATGAAAAGTCACCATAACTCCAGATTATTCCAAATGTCCATATGAGTTCATTATCTAAATCTGAAATAGGTCTAGCCAGTGGTTTTTACAATATAATCCAAAGACACTTTTTCTTCAAATAACTTTTCAGCAGTGAAAATTGTACATGGTTCTCGGAGAATAATGTATCCATATATTCTCGTCACCTCTTCGAATTTCAAAGTTTTTTCATTGAGAATCCTGTCTTGATATTCAGCAAAACGAATAAAATTATTTTCAACTAATTCACGAATTTCGTTTATTTTGTTTTTAGGAGCACCATGAAATATCCAATAATCTGAAAACAGTTGATCCAATATATCCATTAAGAAATCAGTTTCAAATTCTGATCTCTCAATCAAACATCTCAGTCGACCCTGCCCCTCAGAGAAATGTCCGTTCAGCAAAGTCTCCATTATAATTCTACTTTCCCTCAAAAACCAAGTTTGCTTAAGTTCTCGTTTGATTTCTTGATCCATTTTTGACATTTCGATCAAGTTATTATAAATTTTCAAAAGAAATTCTGCTGGTAACACATCAATTCCATCCATAAGGAATTGTGTTGTATTCACCCACAAGTCGTTTGGTGTACACAGATCATAATGTTTTTGTTTGCTCTTCACTAATTACTTCTTAATTCTGCATGGATAGTTTATGACTTGTTGAAAATTTAACCGGTCGTTAACACATTCAACCAATGAATGAAAATTTATTTGCTGTTTAGTTTTATAATCCAGAGTGATACCCTTGACCTTACATACAGATTTTATGACACCATCTTTCATATACTGATATCCATAATTGTTCGGTCCTAACCCTACAAATTTCATGATTTTAGCATCCGGATGTTCATCAGTCCATTTACCAAGGTAGCTGTCTTCGGTTTTGATATTTTCTTTTTCTGGATCGAAAATATACATACAACTATCGGTGTCGAAATATAACACCCTATCTTGGAGTTTTTCTAAAACTTTATACAACTCCAAGCGTGCATATGCTGTGACAAATGATGCAACAGCTACATTGGCAGATGGATGTGGTTCTATAATATCGGTTTTATTTTCATAGCTGAATAATATGAATTTATCCTGTACAAAAATTTCAACTGCTTTGACGGTGATATTTTTATCAGTTAGTAGTTCAAAATATCTGGATGATTCTGAGATATATTCAGTTTTAGTAAGAATATTATTTTGTGCATTTTTTCCCCATATGCAATTTATCATTAATTTTGCGCACTGGCGGAGTCCTGGGTTTTTTTCGATTTTTTCTTTTTCAAGTTTTATACCCTCAACCTCATAATAATCTTTAATGTATTTATCTTTATCTTCTTCACTTTTAACAGAATTTGGATATCCACTTGCTTCTTGTTTAACTTTGAGGTATTTATCAATGTACTCCCTGTATACTTTGTCCGACCACTCAGTCCAATGCCAAACTTGATACACTTCCAGAATTTGCTAACCCAATTCTATTGCTTTGAATAATTCTACATGCGTCCAAACTCGAACTAAAGCACGCTGTTCGATTTTATGACTACACTGTCCACTTTCATTTTCTGCACAAGTTTTACACAATGTATATATCATTTTGTTATTACAGTGGATCGGTAGCACTGGAATGTACAATTTATTTGGAGGTAATACTTTGCATTTAATGAGTCCTTTGTAGGATTTGGTGGCTCCTATTTGTTCCTGACTTAGAATTGCAGGATGAGCAAGAGGGTACTCCTTATATTTATTCACACTAGGATACAAACTGCATATATCAATATATTTTATTTCCTGTTTAGATGTTGGTTCTATTTCATGATATAAATTTAGAGCATTAGTCCTGCCACCAAATAATGCTTCCCTTGGTTTAATTGGGTCTTGATGCAAATATAATTGATCCATAGTTTGTTTAAATGTTTTGTCTGCTTTACATTTATTATCCAGGTCATGTTCCCAGATGCATATTAATTTGCATCCCAAGCTTTTGATTTCAGTTTCCGTTTTTATTGTTTTTTCATACAATTCATGCACTGTTATATTACTGTATGGGTTTCGGATATCTGGATAGCAAGTAGGACAGCCATGAAAAAAACACCCATACATTTCATACACTGTTTGATCCTGCATGATAACAATCAACAAAATGTGTGCCTATTTTAACTTCACCACCATTTAAAGCATGTTTTATGTTTATATTTTGTTTTTTAGTAATGTACTGTAGCCATCGAATTGCTTTCATTGAAAATTTACGCGCTTGTGGATATCCAGCGTCTGAAATTATACCTAGATAATTCTCTGGTAATGAATTGTTTCTCCATGCAAGGTTACAGGTTTGAGCTAATGTTATTGCTTCCCGGAATGGATCTATTTGATCAGTTTCCATTACACATAGTCTGAATTTGCCACATCCACGTCTTAAAATGTCTACATCTGATTTACAATACTTTTGAATTTCTTTTTGGAAATCAAAAATATCCCCACCCCTAGCTTCGTACCATTTGAGAAATGAAGTCCTATTTTCCTCCGACATGATTTCAGGTTTATAGTATTTTTTGTCTAGATATGGTCCTACGTAATTCTGAAAGTCCTGTGTATTTGCCCAATGTGGAAAATAACCTTTAGCCATTCCTTCAAGTTGGAATGTTTTTGGAAATTTAGATAATGCCATTGGGATGAAACTCAATGAATCGATTACTCTAACACCATTGCATTGTAAACTCAGTATTTTGTTACCATTCATAATAACATTAGGTTTTGAATTTCCATTGTTCACCAAGTAATGTAAGAGGAACTGACTATCGTAACCTCTTGCATTGTGAGCAATACATGTTGTACCTTTATGGTCGTTGGTGTAAAACAACCATTTGCAAAATCTTTCCAATACATTCTCACCTTTAAAAACATATTCTCTGTTTGACAATACAGAATCACATGATATGCACATTTCATCAATGGGTTTACATATACAATTTTCACAAGCAGTTTGTGCAACACAAAAATTGGGTATATGAACACCAGTATCTTGTTGACATTCAAAATCAAAAAATATGAATGGTACCTTTACTTCTTTCTGTGTTTCTCTCTTTTGATACTGTTGGATATGACATCTGTGATCTGATGTGACGATTTCCTTACAGTATTTACACTTCTTTGTTCCCGAACAGATATGTCTTCTATCCTTCCGTGTGATGATTTCAACCCCACATTTCTGGCATTTGTGTATCATATCACAAGTAGTTTTGTCTTGTTTTGGTGATTTTATCAAATGATTGTCGAGACATCGTTTACTTCTAAAAGTCCTCTTACATTTGATGCAGTGTATCCATGGTCCATATCTGACCCTCGAAACACATGGACATATATGATCACATCTGCTGTTTGAACCGACATCACAGTGTTCACAGTAATAACTACATCCAAGGAATCCCGTAACAGTTGTGATCACATCGTAGTGGTTGTCATTGAATATAGATGGACAACTTTACTTTCTTTCCCAACTGGTGGTGATTGAAAAAGAAAGCCTTCGTCAGCAAATTGATTATGTATTTTTATAACATACTGCGGATATAGTTGTTCCTGAATAATTTTGTATTCCTCAACCCCGCAACTGGTGTCGTGTGATAAACCCACTTTATCCAACAATGACTTCGCAGCTTCCCGTTGTGGAGGTCCTGCTGGCCTCGTAATCCGTTTCCATTGTTGCTTCCATTCAGTTGTATCTTTTTTGTCAGCATTACACATACCAACAACGACAGCCCTCGCAAAACACATGTTATCTTCTGCGTTGTGAATCAGAAGAATACTTTTCTTTACTGTATTCATTTGATTTTGTTCACCGAATGCTCCATAATGTAAGGTGTGTCTTGCGGTCCCTGTAGGCATATGCATGACAGTGATGTCAAATGTCATCTGTCCATCATGAATTTTGAATTTTTTGTTCGATTGTGCAACTTTTTCTATGTTGACAAGCAATAATTCACCCGTCAGGTCTTTTTCTTCAGTGAATGGGGCGTGAATCCCTATATCTAGCCCTGGATGAAAGATGGAAATTCTCATTTGATCTTTTGGTCCTGCATCACATTCATCTTTCAAACTGTTCAAACCAGATCTTTGAAAATTCTGTGAACAGTTTGAAATTGTTGATGAAATTCTTGAAATGTGACGTTATATTTCTTTGATGCTGTTTTAAATTTCCTCGAGTATTTATCGGTCAGATTTTTTATAGTATAATATTTACAGTCATCATCCAGTCGCACTCTCTTTCTATTATCTCGTTCGCTTTCACTATCTGAATATGGCACAAGGCGCTTCATCGTGAAATGACGACGTGATGAAAAATCACGTCGCTTTTATGCTCTGACACGGACATGCGTAGTCATCGTCCGTGTCAGAGCATAAAAGCGACGCGCTTTTTCATCACGTCGTCATTTCACTGACGACTGAATAACGCACCGAACGCTCACAATGGATCCACGATTGCAGAGTAACAACATACAGCATTTACGAAAAATTGCATTATGGATACCACCATATGGTAACTGTTTTAGATGCAATTCGAGTTCACATTGGGCTTTTCAATGTGATGGACTACGAAAAAGAAGATTGGTCAGATGAAAAAATCATCATTGACGCTGAGTGAATCTACTCCTGGGAAGTCTACTTGGACGCACAAATCAGACAACGATTATCTCACACCATGTGACGTAATGGACATTGATCAAACTGAGACATTAACTAATGAGATAGCAGATGTGAAAGCTGAAAGTGGGGAACAATGGAACTCAACCGCGATGTCAATTAACGAGATCGCGGATGTGAAAACTGAGAGTGGTGAATTATACCCCTCAACCGAGGTGTCAAATGATGAAATCACTATTCTAAACACGGAGGATTCGCAGATGGAAGTGATAAACGCTGTAGCCAAAAACGCTAACGATACTGAAATTAAGCAAAACACTTTGCCTAGCAGAAAGAGAAAAAGACGTTTATCGCGATAATCTTCCAAGAAAGTTAAAAATAGTGAATAAAATATTATTGATTTTAATTATTTGTTACGTTATTTTATTTTTGGAGAAATTTTGTGAACATTATCTCCAAGTTCAGGAAGAATGAACAAATCCTGCGGGGCACTCTGGCCCGGGCCAGAGTGCACCGCAGCGAGGGGTGGGACCAGAGTGCCCGCCAATACTACTATTGTTCAGCTGTATACCAACTGCGAACGCATTGAGAAACTTCGACTTCTATGGTGACAAATCGGATTAAAAAGGCTATTAAATTGTCTATTATTCATTTGCAGGAATGTACATGTAATATAAGCAGACGACAGATAAATAGCAGTGCAGAAGATATGGAGGGAAATATTTAGTAGTAAATTCAACAAATGACATATGGTTGTTTGGTGAACTTATTATATGAAAATTTCATAAGGGATAACTACTCATCAATGATGGTTTAGTATAGAAAGGTTTAGTCAAAATCTATAGGATTATATTTATATAATTCATATACTTACGACATTTAAAATAAATAATACTATGGGAGCTTCGTAAAATTGCTTCACTTTGGTGCAGCGCCCTCTGTGGATGATCTTCTTTTCCCTGGGAAGATAAATTATTTGGATAGCAAAACGCCCCTTTTTCAAAACCTTACTAAAATAATAACCCTTTCTAAGCTAAATTGATTCTCCCATTCAGTTATAAAAAGTATACATTGTAATGGACTATTTATTATGTAGTTGGAGGGGTATTCAGATAATAAAAGCAGACGACATGTAGAAACACGGATAATACAAGAGCAGAATGATTCATATCCTGGTGGAAATTGTTTAGATAATAAGTTATCATCGTTTGTTGAACTTATTGTCTGAACACTCTGGAAGTTTCTGTAACATTAGATTCCTTTTTTTAAGGAGCCGCCGGCGGTCTGTCATGCATTCCTATTTGTATATTGTTTGTATGTTTGGCAATATATAACACTGAAATTAATGGCTATGTTCGTTCTAATGAACTCACAATTATTATAGCCTTGACATCGCCGAGAAATGTGCTGGTATTGAATACATTGTGCTCATTAGTGATTACCGGTGGTTTATGGTGCACATTATTTACGTAAAAATTACATCAGCCGAGTTTAACCAACACCCAGCCAATAGGCCATATTACGGAATACTTCCACTGTTATTGATATTAGGCATGATTAATCGATTATAATTGATTATTGACCACTAACTACTCATCAATGATTGTTTAGTACAGAAAGGGTTAAACATTGTGATTACCATTTTGTTAACTCGTCAAAGCCATATATCCAAACTATGTTTATATTTGGATTCGCCACACCATGATATGTTCATGATATGTTCATGATATGTTCATGATATGTTCATGATATGTTCATGATATGTTCATGATATGTTCATGATATGTTCATGATATGTTCATGATATGTTCATGATATGTTCATGATATGTTCATGATGTGTTCATGATATGTTCATGATATGTTCATGATATGTTCATGATATGTTCATGATATGTTCATGATATGTTCATGATATGTTCATGATATGTTCATGATATGTTCATGATATGTTCATGATATGTTCATGATATGTTCATGATATGTTCATGATATGTTCCTGATATGTTCATGATATGTTCATGATATGTTCCTGATATGTTCATGATATGTTCATGATATGTTCATGATATGTTCATGATATGTTCATGATATGTTCATGATATGTTCATGATATGTTCATGGTCATTGAAATACTTACTCTGAGATTTCAGAGTCGTCCTTCTTTAGTTCCGCAAGACGCTATGAATATAGAAAATCACTTGTCAATTAAATTGCATTTGCCGTTGCAAGACATACCCGCATTTCAACGTTGATAGTTATGTCAGTGTTGTTAAATAAAAGTAACAACAACAACAACACTTGATCCAGTTCAAGCTCCCAAGATCGCGAAATTCCATGTGCACCCAGTTTGGGTTAACACTGGTAGCTCAAGCCCTCTAATTGTTGGAAAGTTCCAGGCATCCTAAACAGAACGCCATTTCAGTCCAAACAATTTGAAAAAATTATGCACATGGAAAATATGCGACTGTTGATCTAAAAGCAACAGATCCCCCACTAAATAATGGATGGTATATTAAACGATCAGACCTATCTTTGGTCTGGAGTTACCAATGCGTATTGTGTCAGGTATGAATTTTGCGACTGCTGAACATCATGGCCGACGTTTGGGATGGGGTGAATCCCATGCATGTTTATTTTATTTAAGAGATACTTTCAGAGCAATGTGCGGGCTTATTATGTGCCACACTTCTTTATAATATACAATTACCAATTCTCAACGTTTTTACAAAAAAAAAAAAAAAAAAAAAAAAAAACTCATACAGTATGTACGACCCAAATTTAATTATAGATTTGACCAGTCAGATGAACATATTGACATATATATCAGAATGAAAGTAGACGCTTTCGTATATAGTGTGTTGTTGCTAAAGAATGACACAACCATAACGTAACGGCTAATAGTATAAAAGAATAAACAAGTCTCTATTTCTATCAATACGATTTCGGTGAAAGTGCATTGTGTTGTTCTGATAAATGTGGATCCGTTATGTGGCAATTTCGAAGCCATATTTCAAGCTGCAAAACTGAGTTCAGTCCCCTCGCTATACGCTATGTCTGAACGCAGCCGACATGTGTATTTTCTTAATTAAATCTAAATGTTTTTATTGAAGTGTTTTGTCAGTTACAATTCATTATGGCTTGATCTAGACAATTTTCAAATGAATATGGACAGTTCAGTTTCTCAGAATAATGCAGAATGAATTGTAATCTACAAAAGTCTCAAATAAATAAATGTGACATTTCTTCACATTACGTACATGCATGTGCGGGCAGCGGTAAGTCCTGCGTATGGGGGCTGAATTTTGCATGGGGCTTGTCCATGTTTAGGATTACACGCAGCTGAACTCTCGGTAAAAGGACCTCCCTTTAACAATGTCCCCGTAGCCGACGCGGTTATGTTGCAGATACATGCATCACCATCTGGGTGACACGATGTGGTGCGGGTGATAACACCGACATGACAGCAATCACAAACACACCACATATCATCCTGTTAGTCTGGGCAAATATGGACATAGGTGTCGCCTGGAGAGGGAATTTATGAGACCTACATTTTTGGTTAGCATGAACACTTAACTTTCGGAATCCGTATGTTGGATTTGTCAGATAGGCGGACTTTGTTTTCGCACCGCGTGGTTTTCTTGAGGCACCTGGTGATAAAATCGGTCATTTTTTAAATAAAGCCGACATATTTTACAGAGTATATTCACACCTTTTGAGAAGAGATATTCGTCCACTTTTGATACGAGTGAATAGGGCGATAACCAGAGTAAGGTAATACATGTAAACATTGAATCTCGGAACGACAGTCATGACGTCATGTGACATCAAATAATTTTTAGGGTGAGAAGAATATGACGATTCACGCAAAGCGTTGTCTTTCGTTTCTTATAAAATCAGAAGTAAGATAGTTATGCCCAATTATTTTATACCATGGGAAACTGCTGCCAATTAGCTACGTTCTAATATATCAATTATCGCTGTTTGTCGCATCATTTTGTATCAAAGGCAGAAAAATCAACCCTCCCCCTAAAGATGAGAGGCGTCAGGCTGTGGTGTAAGGCCCACAGAATGCACGATTGTGTGCCAAATTGCGAAATTAACAAAACGGCCGTTGCTGGACTGCTAAGGTATTGTCTAATAGATATGTGTAGATCAACACAGTCGAGCATTACAGTAACAATATTACATAATGTACCTCCTGACTCAATTTTTTAACAAATCTTAGATTTTCCCCCCAAAAAGATAATCTAAAATGCATTTTGTCTTTTTCCGGGAGGCAAAAATGAAAATAATGTATTAAGGGTGGAGATAATTAGTGTATACGGTAATTTCGTTCCGTATTGGTTTAAAAACTGGCCTAATTACCCAAGATGGCTGCCAATATATAGGTGGGATTTGTGAAATTTGTAAGAACGCACGATTACTTGCCAAAATGACTTAACTAACACAACGGCCGTTGATAAACTGCTACAGTTTTATGTAATATATATCCCGATCCATCGACTAGACAATTTAAGTGAAACCGGTACACAAATCACCTCCTGGCCCCAATTTTGTATTAAATATTTAATTAGTTTAGTCCAAAACTAATCGAAAACCTATTTTTGTCATATTCTCGAAATGCATAAAGACAATAATGTTGCGTGGGTGGATATAATTTGTATGTACGATAATTTCATGTCGTCGGCGGTTACTACGTGACATATTAACCCCAAGATGGCTGCCAATACGGTGATCGGTATATGGATGGAAATTGTAAAATCTGTTATGACGCAATTAACACCACCATCGCAATGAAATGTCTTATAAAACCAATAATCCTATTATATTCATATTATGTTTGCAATACTAGGACGTAACATTGGTCAGTTCTATTAGTGAGAGGATCGACAAATTTTCATTCATTCGCGCTCAAGTATGATTTGTTCTTCGAAATCGGTGGCATATCGTGCAAATTATTTCACAATACACATGATTGATTTAAGGCTGTCTGACTATCTTTGGGAAAAGAATAAGGCAATTGTGTGTATTACATTAAATCTAACACGACATTTAAGCATACTTGGCACTCTCTATGACTATTTGTAACAAAATGCGAGAGAATAAGAGAATTAACCAATTAACCATTTCTGATACATATCTCATCAAATAACTCATGTTGATACGAATCGTTAGTTACCCTCTATCAACGAGGCGTGGTTACAAGAACGGAGCTACTGATACATTGGGTCGCATGTATACCGTTCTAAAAGTAAGTATAAATGGATATCATTGACCAATAGCAATTGCTGCCCAGTTCGCAAGAGGACATATCCAGCAAATGATCAAACCGTCACATCATACAGGTTCGTTCAGTTTCATCATCATGCAATAGACTCGTTGAATTTTATTAAAACATTTACCGGATTATTTTCCATGGCACATATTTCGCACACAAGGAGATGAAAACCTGGTTGATTTTCCTCTTGTAGTTTGTCAGCTGCTTAACGAGTGGGAGGTATTTGCTTGTACTAGCAGTAGATAAGTTGCAAAGCAAAGTCAAGGCTCTAAGCGACATTTCCAACAATGAAAATACCAGCGATGTGGTAAATCACATAACACTGTCAAACTATGTCCCTATATATTTCGATTGTATGTTACTCTGTATGCACTCATGATTTCCAGAAGTGACTGAACAATTGCTTGTAAGACGAGGTACCCCAATTATCGTTATATGCTGATGAGTAGGTAGGACTACTTCTGGAATGCTGTACATTCAGAAAACAGCATATAGATCGGAGTATTGGCATGGAGTTTTATCATGTAGACTGATACATTTTTTACTTTTTGGTATCCCAGTGTAAGTCTTAGCTCATTATGACACCAAAATGAAAAGGACGACAATTTCAATTATCTGTACACATGACATACACAGGTGGATACCAGGAAGCGTATAATAACTTTCTAGAGAAGTCCAAAAATAATGCAGTTAGGGACCTGCTGATGCCAGCAGGTCGGATGTCTGAAAACATACCATATTTTGATTATGGCCGTTCATGGTTAAAGCATTATAATTCCACCCACACGTCATATCTAACGCCAGATGTGTTGAAGTTTAATGCAAATGTATCTATAGTTAACACATTATGCGCGACGTGAGTAGACCGTGTGTATTATATTGTGGTAGTGTTGATGTACAAGTGGGTAAAACAGAATGAGATCACGAGTCTTGGTGTAATTTGTCGCTGCATCTCAGAAATGACATATAGCAACAACTTCTGTGCAGACCAGAATCTGATATACGATAACTCATCCATAACAACTCCGATTGTGCTGAGCGAAATCAGTAACTGGACACGATAGCCGTAGTTTAGTATTTACTGAACAGCGTGTGGGGAATATCTGCATATGTCATTGTTAAATCTGGACGATATGGGGATAAGGAATTATTCGCCAAATTGTTTTCCGCCGGAGTTGCCTGTAAATACGAATATTGAATACAGCCCGATTGATACCTTAATGACATGGGTTTTACGTTTCAAACACGAATGGTACTTGGAACAGCAGCAGGTCTCCTGGTCTGAATATGACCAGTTCAGATGTAACATAGTGTAGACAAGTTTACTTTTCCACCAAGTTGGAAACAACATTCGATATTTCTGAAGGTTACCGCGTTCATATATTGCAAAGAAAGCTGTCCTTTGTGGCGATCTTGTTCAACATAAACTGCATAATTAAGTTAGAAACACAGGAGGGATTCTCCTTCTTGACATGACTAATCTTATGTTGATCACTGATCAGATAATTTTTCGGAAGATGCAAAATCTTAACTAATTGTGTACGACGAGCGCCATTTTGTTCTGAATCTCATTTTCTTTGCGTTATTGGACACCAGTCAATGAAAGCGACGATGGTGATTTAGGGTCTGTAAAAATTCACTATGTGTTAGCACGGCCGTCCTCTGTGGGTCGAAGTTATTATACAGCAATTGTGCATTGTATATATAACAGATTAATGGAGGCACTGACTCAGAATCAAAATCATTGCTTCAAATGTGGTTGCTTCAGTGAGTGTGAACAAATTATAATTTCTTATCGAAGTGGTCATGTATTTATCGGATGGCACAATGAGATGTTCCTTATCTCACATCTAGCTTTAAAATCGGTCCCAATTTTCGCCCAATCAAGTCGGCGTGTGAACCCGCATCAACCTCGTCTAGCCCAGACTTCGATAATGGTATCCACGACATATCCACCTCATATGTACCATCATATTTGGAATAATATTCATTGAGAAAGATTGAACTTCAATTGTCGGGTTTAAGTAATTTCATATTGATTATGTCAAAGGTGATTGGCATAAATAACAATCAGGCATTCAATGTATTACTGTTAGTCGGTTCTTCGTTTTAAATAATCCTGTTCATCTGTAAATACCTCGCTCAAATTGCCACCTATTTCAAGGGACACGGTTTACTTGAGCACGAATGCTCATGAAGGCAAGATTCGTCAATAATGGGCACCATTCAGGTAGGAATTTTAAATAGAATTGCGCATCATGATGTCCCAGAGTAACATGAATATAATACTTTGGGTTGTGTGAGACATTAGATGGTGGCAATGACGGCGATAAAAGTGAAACGTGACATATTTTACCATTTATTCTGACCACCGTATTGGCAGCCATCTTGGGGTTAGTGAGCCATTTTGTAATCCAAAAACGACACTGAATTATCGTACACACCAAACATCTCCGCCACGCTATATTCTGCGCCTTATGGCTTCCGAGAAGATGACAAAAATGGCTTTAGGTTATTTTTGTAGAAAAATCCCTAAATTTTATAAAATTTTGTGCCAGGAGGTGCATTGTGTAATAATTTCACTTTATTGTTCAAGTTTGTAGATCTGGATATATACCTTAAACTATAGTTTAGCAGTTCATCAACGATCGGTTTGTTAGGTAAACCATTTAAGCAAGTAATTGTGCGGGCATGATAATTCACAATTTCCACCTATATTGTGGCTGCCATATTGGCAGCCATTTTGGGTTAATGTGTCATTTTTTAATCCAAGGCGGAATGAACTTGCCATACAGACCAATTATCTCCACCCTTACTAATTATTTTCTTTTTTTACCTTCCAGAAAATAAAAAAAACGCGTTTTATATGATTTTTTAGGAAAACATCTAAAATTTATTAAAATTTCGGGTCTGGGGGTACATTATATATTGTTTCTACGTCAATGTTCGAGTTTGTAGACAGAAACTTATATATTATTACATTCTTTAGCAGAATTTCAACGGCCGTTGTGTTAATTAAGCCTATTGGCATGTAACCGTGAGTTAGGCCCCTCAAAAAAGATAACTTGTTTATCATAGGTTTTTTTTTCCAGGGTAGGGGCGGGAGGGACATTTGTTTTTTGTTTTTTTGTTTTGGGATCCGATAAGGTAAGTTATCGGGGGAAACGTAATATATAACTACTTTCACAAAACTCATGTTTTATTTCAATCTATTTCGGCACAAATCTAGTTCACTTCTTTTCAACAGGCAGTCCTCTCCCTCTGCAAGCTGTGCATATTGGGTAAGATCTTTCATCCAATGGTTCCAGGTCGTCTTCTGTTCCACAATGTATACATATTCTATCATTACCCGCACTATACCAAGGCAATTCTATCTTGTCTTGGCAAGATAGATTTCCCTTAATATAGACGGGTGGATAGTCAGTTTGACACTTTTACTTTAACAATTGCATTGACGGTCGGGGAGGGGTTGCAAACTGTCCAAGGCACCACCCCTGAACATTTCATACACTTGGATGAGACTGGTATGCTCTGGGAGTGTTGTCCCGTAAAAGGGCTTAAGAACCTTCGGCCCATCGGTGATTTGTATAATCACAAATCCCATAGTCTATAACGCGTAACAGACAAATACTTTATAAAATGCACGGCTTGAAACTATACACAGAAACACGTGTTTCCGGGTTGGCGATTATCGCAATACGATAGGGTAACTATCACAAGTATAACGTACTCTGATAACAACTTATCGCCAAATTCATGCTTCAAACATTTTAAACACGTCATCTTCGGCTTCTTTTATTTTATTTTATTTTTATGAAAATGAATAATAAATAGGGTGATAAATATGTATATAACGACAAATAGAATCAAATTATCCATTTTCCCGTGAAACTTAGGACAGGCAATCCAGGTACAAAAATTGGTGAAATATGAGTACGAACGTCAAAGTGTTCCCCTATCGTATTGCGATAATTGCCAACCGTGTAGTCGTTCTTTGACCGATATTGAGCTCCGCGTAAAGCATATATTGGTGTTGTGGAGATAATATAAAAAACAAAAAATAATACGCACGGGAGGAATTTTAGGGGCGGGAGCCTATGATAAACAAGTAATCTTTTTTGAGGGGCCTTATGTGTGCCTTATACCACATCATGGCGCATCTTAACTTTAGGAGGGAGGGTTGATTTTTTTGCCTCTGATAAAAAATAATGCGGCCTGCAGCGATAAGTTATATATCAAAATATAGCCAATTGGCAGTAGTTTTTTATGGTATAAAATAATGTGGCATACCCATCTTACTTTATGATTTAAAAGAAACGGAACACAACGCTGTGCGTGAATCGTCATATTTGTCTCACCCAAAATATTATTTGACGTCACATGACGTCATGACTGCAATTCTGAGATTCAATGGTTACATGTTTTACCCTACTCTAGTTATCGCCACACCATCAGGTATCAAAATTGGACGAATATTTCTTCTCAAAATGTGTGAAAATGCTCTGTCAAAAATGTCGGCTTTATTTAAAACATGACCGATTTTTTCATCGGGTGCCTCAAGAAAACCACGCGGTGAGAAAAAAGTCCGCCTATCTGACAAATCCAACATACGGATTCCGAAAGTTCAGTATTTACACTAACCAAAAATGTAGGTCTCATAAATTCCCTCTCCATGCGACACCTATGTCCATATTTGCCTGGCCTATATATGTATATATGTCATGTTCGTCATCTACATTGTATTTTTTTAAATGGTAATGGGAGATGGGCGGATGTAAGTTGTCAGAACGTGTGCCCAGATCCCTCTTTTAATGTTATATTACAATAAAAAATATGTAAAACAAAAAAAAACCACCAACACGGACGAAAATCGGGATTCATTTTCAAGCTTGATCTGAGCTGAGGAACATTAAATGTGTCATTCCGATAGATACATGGCCAGTGCAAGAGATGGACATTAAAGCAATGAACATTCAATGCCACCATGAATCTGATATGTATCTATGGTTACTTGCCGGGTTTCCCTTGCTAGTGAAGCCTGGATCATCGTCCGGATCGTCATCGTCATCATCGTTAAAATCGATAAGAAGTGGTATCAGGACGGGTAAGAATATCGACACGAATATCTGAAAATAAGGTTATTAAAGACATATTAAGGACTTGTTCGGATGTGTGAAATTGATAAGTTAATACCCAGGCGCTATGCCAACCTGCGTAATGTAGCATTCCACTAACACGCCGAAAATTTCAAAGAAATCGACCATACCACTCCATAGAAAACATCGTCTGAACTACGCCCAATTGTAAATATTTACATCTCGATTCGGGACGCAATTATGGGAGATAATCTAACACAAATTATTTCGCCATCGAGAGTCATTGCATTTAATTAATATATAAGAATGACCTTGTGTATCGTCAATTTGGATTAATATTCGTAACAAATAACTACTTTGAGCAAGATTATTCTTAATTTCTATTTGACCATCCTACCGGAGTGCTTCACATCACTTTAACAGTTTATATACTAAATGCGTTTTGGCTTTTACGCTCTGAGATATGGCCCTGTGCACTTATGATCACCTCAGCACAGGACACATCGATGCTGATTGATGTGGCAACCAATAAACGCAAGATGGGGATAGGACAATGAGATCATCCGAGGACGCTCTAGGAATGAGTTTGTGACAATATGGCTCGGTGAGAAGACATGATATATATTTTTTGTTGAACTTATTATCTGAACATTCCATATGGGAAAAGTACTCTCATCAATGATGTTTTAGTAGAGAAAGGATTAAAATGACCCAGTTTTCGCTCACTTACATGTAGAAATATAAAATAGACGCTTATAAAATCGAGGTTATTCTTCACGGAGAAATATTCCTGGTCAATATGACTAACGTTGGGTTAGTCACAAGCGTTTGGAGTCAGTTTGTCTAACGCGTACATTAAGGGGGGGGGGGGGTGGGGTTTCACACCAACATGGATGCATGTTGAGGTTAACCAGTTGCACGTGAGACGTATGTGTAAACTGAACAATATTTTATAGATACATATGCATCAATAAGTCTAATGATATACCGATAATGCAACAAGCAGCGCACAGGGTAGTGTCGGATTGGCCATGTGTCCATGCGTCGTCAATCCGATTGCGCAAAATTAGTATGTTACTATAAATAGAAAAAATAATAGCAGGCGAGTAAGAATCCAACTAGGACTCTTTCGGATAATAGTATAGCAGTGTGGACATCAAAACGCGAGAAAGTCACGTGAGATATATATCTATTATATATTTTGGAAGATCTGTCTGTGTATCTGCGTGTGTGTTCGCGATGAACTCGAAAACGGCCGACCCGATTTCGATGAAACTTCGTATGTGAGGATACTATCGGTCGGGAAGTGGCATAGGCATATTAATTTTCAGATCCGAGGTCAACTTTTCACGTGCCGAGGTCAAATCTGTTTTTACGCTGAGTTACGGGACTTTCATTTGAGTTCGGTGCTTACAAATCGATTCGAAACAGCGCGAATAATAAAATGCCAGTCATAATAATGACACTGTGAGAATCTTTCGTGTTTCCTCTTTCCAACGATATATAATGCGTATGTATCCGTTTTAATTATCTGCCTCAATTATCAAGAATAAGTGGTACTATCTTCCATCAGGATAAAAACAATGCGTAACTTCTATGACGTCGTTAGAGGTCATAACGTTATATCACGTTAACGCTTAACCGGCCGATGCATTTGACTGTTTCAGACGTCTTGGCGATATCTCGGGTACCGATGGTAATTTATCTTTACGTTGAAACTTGATAATTAATGAGCGTGTGTATATGAGGCGCGTTTATATACTTGAGTGGAAATCAAATCGGGTTAAACTGGCGGATTTTTACGGACGAAATTTGATGCATAGGGTATCTCGGTATCCGCTGGGCCGATTTCCCGGTATCCGCTGGGCCGATTTCCACCATTTTTGGGGTGTTGGTGTTTGACCCCACCTGACATTGACCTTCAAAATGGTCAATTCAAGGTCAAAGCCCGGACGAAGTCGGGTCACCTTCTAGTACAATATATTTATGTAGGAAAGTATTTAGGTGTTTGTAAACAACAAGCAGAGGCACCATGGTTTCTGTCACGTATACCTACCGAGATTAAACTATTGTCCTGAGAGTGGTGTCTGTCGTGTACCTACCGAGATTAAACTATTGTCCTGAGAGTGGTGTCTGTCGTGTACCTACCGAGATTAAACTATTGTCCTGAGAGTGGTGTCTGTCGTGTACCTACCGAGATTAAACTATTGTCCTGAGAGTGGTGTCTGTCGTGTACCTACCGAGATTAAACTATTGTCCTGAGAGTGGTGTCTGTCGTGTACCTACCGAGATTAAACTATTGTCATGAGAGTGGTGTCTGTCGTGTACCTACCGAGATTAAACTATTGTCCTGAGAGTGGTGTCTGTCGTGTACCTACCGAGATTAAACTATTGTCCTGAGAGTGGTGTCTGTCGTGTACCTACCGAGATTAAACTATTGTCCTGAGAGTGGTGTCTGTCGTGTACCTACCGAGATTAAACTATTGTCCTGAGAGTGGTGTCTGTCGTGTACCTACCGAGATTAAACTATTGTCATGAGAGTGGTGTCTGTCGTGTACCTACCGAGATTAAACTATTGTCCTGAGAGTGGTGTCTGTCGTGTACCTACCGAGATTAAACTATTGTCCTGAGAGTGGTGTCTGTCGTGTACCTACCGAGATTAAACTATTGTCCCGAGAGTGGTGTCTGTCGTATACCTACCGAGATTAAACTATTGTCCTGAGAGTGGTGTCTGTCGTGTACCTACCGAGATTAAACTATTGTCCTGAGAGTGGTGTCTGTCGTGTACCTACCGAGATTAAACTATTGTCATGAGAGTGGTGTCTGTCGTATACCTACGGATATTAAACTATTGTCCTGAGAGTGGTGTCTGTCGTGTACCTACCGAGATTAAACTATTGTCCTGAGACAGATGCCCTCTCCATATTTCTGAAAGTAGTGACTGGTAAGGAGGCGTTGCCACAAAACGTTTGCTCTGTGCCGCGACAGCGATATACAAACAGTTCACATGACCCCACAATACAATCTGACGTTTCAACAGTTCTTTAGTTTTCTCCTCATTAACGGAATATAATTCGTTCAGTACGTTGATGCTTAGGTCCTCGAAGTACCTGCCAAAGAAACAAACAAAATATTCCTCATTTCAACTTATTCCTTTGTGGATTGTGGACTGGCCCATTCAGTTATACAGTTGTTCATTTGAATGCACCATTGGCTGCGCACACACGTACCACAGTAGCTATGGCATATTAGGTGTGACAATTTATTATGGTGGAGTTTGGTAACGATTGGTCGTCACAATTAATATGCCATAGCTAGCCATGTCGCCCGCTGCATATTCGCACAATGTGTCTTCCAAAGTTCGTTACAATCAGCCTTTTTCTTGTTTTGGTCCTTGTATATATAGTTCGCTTTGTGTATTTATCAGCTGTATTTCATTCAACAGTTCCGACACAGCTCAATCGGCGAACATGATGTTAGCGGAATTATGCGTAGAACTAAACGTCGCAAAATAAAAAACGCAATTGGGGAACTGTTTAATACGCATGCAATTAATATCAGTAGTTAAACATGCATTGAGATTATATAAATAAAATGTATTGCGTACATGCTGTGTGAGTGAGTGAGTGATTGCCACAGTCTAACACAATTCTTGACGATTGATCGTGCAATTATATATATCGTAGAGAATACAATGTAGCAAAACGTAATGAGCAGAGATCAACCTTGGTGAAACGCAGTTGGTTAATTGGTCCAGTCGACTCATTGTGCGGAAACTTAGCGGGCAACATGGCTTGCTATGGCACATAATTATTGTCACACAATTACCACCAAACTCTACCATAATAAATTGTCACACCTACAATGCCATCGCTACTGTGGTACGTGTGTCCGCAGCCATTATTGATTTGGAGGGATGTTCAGGTAAAATGATCAGACGACAGTTAACAAAAAGATAATTCAAGTGCAGAACGATTCATATTCTTTGGAGGGAAATGTTCATAAAATAAGCTATATGGTCGTTTGATGACCTTATTATCTGAACATTGCATGATGTGACTACTCGTCAATGAGTATTTGGTGTCAAAAGGTTACAATCTAAACGAGTTTAAACACACAAGTAAATTAACGCTTCCTGTACTAAATTGATTCTCTCACTCAATTATAATATTGGAATGGTCTATTATTCATTTGGATGGATGTTCAGGTAATAAAATCAGACGACAGACGGACGAAAATAATACAAGTGCTGGTGGATTTCTATGAATTGGTAGGAAATGTTCATAAAATAAGTTCAACAAACGACCTATGTTGAATATACTATGAAAACATTTCCTGATGTGAGAGAACTACTCATCAATGAGTATTTATTATAGAAAGGGTTAATTAAATCAATCCGCGTAATTGAGATAATCACACATACATTTATAAACTGAATCTAACATTAGGAGCTAGTGTACACAAAACAAATAAAAAACATTTCGTATTATGCCATGTGCCAATGCATTCTCTTATATATGCGAGTCGACCATATGTCGCCTCGCATATATAAGAGAATGCATTGGCCTAAAAAAACTTTTTACCATTTTTTCTTACATTCTTTAACAATTTTATAATTTTTAATGTGTTAAGCCAATGCATTCTCTTATATATGCGAGGCGACCTATGGTCGACTCGCATATATAAGAGAATGCATTGGCAAAAGGGTAAAGGAATACAATAAAAAACATTTCGTTTTATGCATGGGGGTGCGCCATGAGTCCAATTCGTGCTCTCCCACTGAAACTTCGTCCGAAATTCCGCGCTTTTCCTGTTTTCCAGACCATACTGGAAAATGTTCACTTACACGACATAGCTGTAGAGGGTGCAGTCTGTATTGACGGGCCGGTTGAGCTTAAATTTGATAATTGTAGATTGGAATGTGCAGTTCTCATATGGGAGTGACTATAATTATCAAATTTCAGCAGCTAAATGCGCCCTCTATAGCTATATATGTCGTGAACATTTTCTAAGTCCAGATATGGTCTGGAAAACAGGAAAAGCGCGGAATTTCGGACAACGTTTCAATGGGAGAGCGCGAATTGGTCGCATGGCGCACCCCAGATCTTGCCAGAAGCACGAGGTCAAACGGACGGTCTTGCAGATAAAGATGGATAACTATAAAATCAAGTGGTAATAATATCCACTTGATTTTAGAGTTGTCTAATCACTCTGAGATTTGATGGGTGGGTTCCTCGACTCGAATGAAATATTTCTTACCCCAGAAGCCAAAGAAATAGTAATTTAGGAGCGTCTGATCGGATTGAGTACCTTTAACCACAGCAGAATTATGGGTAACTTTTCATGATTTAGTCGGAAATATGGCTTGTTGCCATTCATCGGAAAGCAACAAGCCATATTTCCGACTAAATCATGAAAAGTTACCCATAATTCTGCTGTGGTTAAGGAGTCGATTACTTAAGGCATTACTGTAGTTTGAGTAGAAATTCATGGCATGGATCTATAAAATATGCTGACCTGGCATTCTCTCTGTACTGGTTCCTGTATTCGAATCCCGAGTATCGTTCTAATAACGACTTGTAGTAGAAATTAGCGAATAAGCTGAATGCCAATGGCTCCTGAAAAAACAGTTAGCAACTATCGATTTGGAACATTCATTCCCTAAACGATAATATATCGTCATAATCACAAACTGTCGTGAAGAATTATATACTCTCTTGTAACTCGGTCAATTTTGGACGGATTTACAAATTTTTCACGGAATCGTTATCGGAGTGAATTGTAGACCATGCCATGTAAGTTTGGTCGCGATAGGAGGGAATGTAATTTTTACGACATTGATCACCCCCCCCCCCACGCCGCGGCCTGTAATCTGACAACGGCCATTTTGTAGAACTGAACCACTCTTAAGTTGCCCTACACCATAGTATTTGTCCGGTTCCGATACCTTTCCAGGTAAATTTGTATAAATAGTAATTTTGCTCAGGCAGAAAATGAATTGTTTACCAATATTTTCCCCATAACGTCGAGTCTCCTATTCAGTTTTAAAGGCCCACTTAATTTTCGATTCACCAATTTTCGATCACATTATATACCATTCGAAAGAGGAAGCTCTAAAACATTGTATTATTAACTGATCCGGTCGAATAAACTGGGAACATGTTGTTTTTGTCGAGGTACCAATGTGTGTCCTGTATTTAATTTTGATCCGGACTGTACTATAAAGTCTATTATACTCAATGGAAGGGGAATAACTATATCTCTTAGTTTGAATTCTGATGTATTCTGGGTTGACAAGGGGGAGTCTTGGAATGAATCTCTATCACTTGGTGGACAGTCCTAGGTCACAGCTGCTTCGTATTCTGGTGGAATATATATATTTTTGGTTCCTCTTCCAAATGGTATATAATATGGAATAATGTAATCTGGGCATTCGAAAATTAAGTGGGCCTTTAAATAGTAATTTTTTCATTTTGCGAAGATGCTCATATAATAAAACACGATAAATGCAGACTGTAATAATGAAAACACCCATTATCAACTTAACGATTATATGTCCACTCGACCCTAAATTTGTCAATCATTTTCTATGTTAATTTTCAGCTTACTAGTAGTAACAAAAACTAAAAATACTCGCAATTACCAGCATTCGTATGGCACACACATGCATCGCGAAAATCCACACTAGAATTCACCATTTAACGTTGAAACGGTTAAAACAGATCAGAGTTCATAACGCTCTTTATTTTCTCCCATTTTGGGCGACTGGAGCATGGACGCTCTTTATACTGAAGAGACGGTAATTGGAATGTTTGCTCGGCTGACAAAAAAAAAACGACAACGTGTCAAAACTTCCTTTTCTGAAAGTCGATAGCTGGTTATCAAAACTAATATTAATTGGCTGCATCATTATTTTCTGCTACTGATGACTACAGATTGTGCTTTTATGGCATTAACGACGTACACATTGTGCTTTTATGGCATTAACGACGTACACATTGTGCTTTTATGGCATTAACGACGTACACATTGTGGTTTTATGACATTTTAAAGACGAACATATTGTGGTCTTATGGTATTGGTGACCACAGAGTGTGATTTTATGATATTAAAGTCGTACATTAATTAATTGGCTCAATCATTATTTTCTGGTATTGATGACTACAGATTGTGGTTTTATGTATTAAAGACGTACATATTGTGGTTTTATGGCATACAAGACGTACATATTGTGGTTTTATGGCATAAAATACGTACAGTTTGTGGTTTTATGGCATAAAAGACGTACATATTGTGGTGTTATGACATTAAAGACGTACATATTGTGGATTTATGGTATGAAAGACGTACAGTTTGTGGTTTTATGGGATTAAAGACGTACATATTGTGGTTTTATGGTATTAAAGACGTACAGTTTGTGGTTTTATGACATTAAAGACGTACATATTGTTGTTTTATGGTATTAAAGACGTACATTTTGTGGTCTTATGACATTAAAGATGTACACATTGTGGTTTTATGGTATTAAAGACGTACAGTTTGTGGTTTTGTGACATTAAAAACGTACATATTGTGGTTTTATGGTATTAAAGACGTACAGTTTGTTGTTTTAACCCTTTGAAACGACTGGCCGCAAAAGCGGCCAGCCAGAAAACGTTAATACACCCGACTGGCCGCTTTTGAGGCCAGCAGCATTCAGTGACGTCATAAACCTATGTAGCATGTGTATACATGTTATCACCATTGGTATATCCACTTATATATATGTAAATGATCCCAAGGAACTTCAGCAGCGCCATGGGTGCATGTGTATGGGTTTGTTGCCAACTAGTTGGGGTAGAAAATATGCGCCCAGCGCAGAATTCAACAAACGTATATTATTTGAAGCGATTCGGGTAAAGCTCTACATTGTTGCGCGGTTCGCAGGATTGTAGAAAGACACAATTTCGATCACTCTTTTGGGTTTAAATTATTATTATTGTATACATAATCAGTGTTCTGTCATACATTGTATGTGAGGAAGGCGCACGCAGTTACTTATTTGAGTCGATTTGTTTCGCGCATGCGCATAGGATAAAATGATAAATGTATGGGTTTTTGCGTAATGATAAAATCGCATCAAGGATCCCCATAGTACATACATTTGCGTTTTTCGGCTGCAAGTTTTGACATCGCACCAGAGTAGTTCATTGGAAATGGGCTGCATGTCACAATACCATCTGGTCCGATCTACTTGCGCGTGCGCATTACAAACACGTGGTCAAATCGTGCATATATTGAGCAATTATGTAAAGTTTAAGACTCGTGGCAACATTTGAACATGACCATCACCATGTCCTATAGGCGATGTCTAAAACGGTACGTAATGCCATTGAATGCACAGGGAAGTGGTGTCATTCGATCACTTGGGGTATATGCTTAGCAACCATTGATACCGTTAAATACAAATTAGGTTCAATCTTCTAACCTGATCTATCTCCAATTTAACAATAGGTATTGACTGCATAGAAAATGCAGTTTCTTAGCGCGGAATTATACGACACTATAAGCTATAATTGCATAATACTTTCAGTTCCGGGAAGTTGCATAGGAACCGTTATCAGGGAGTGATCGTGTGGCAAAGTATACCTATCTAAAAAAATACAGTGGCCCATGGTAACATACCTGTAAAGTTTACAACCGGTAGCACCATTTGAACATAACCATCAACATGTGCATGTCAAGGAATTTCTAAATTGTGGCATAATATATACAATTGAATACACAGGGCAATGGTGTCAATCGATCATTTGGGATATTTGCTTAGCCACCGTTGCTACTCTTAAATACAAGTTAGGATCACTTTTCTGGCCAGATATATCTCAAATTTCACAATAGGGGTTTGTCTGCATAAAAAATGCCATTCCCTTGGCCTGAATTACGACCATAAAAGCTACAATTGTATTTTACTTTCAATATCGGGTAGTTGCCTAGCAACCGTTACCAGGGAGTGACCATGTGGCAATGTAACCAGATCGTAAAATAATCAGTGGTCCACGGAGAACATAACTCTAAACAACACCATACGTCTAAACACTGGCCACAATATAAAAAAAATACCACTGGGAGCCCAGGGTCGGGGTGTCGAACGTTGTGGGGACCCAGGGTTCAAAGGGTTAATGTATTAAAGACGTACAGTTTGTGGTTTTATGACATTAAATACGTACACATTGTGGTTTTATGGTATTAAAGACGTACAGTTTGTGGTTTTATGACATTAAAAACGTACATATTGTGGTTTGGTTTAAGCATAGTTTATTTTTCCACCAAATATATAATATACATAATATAAATTGAACAAGGGAATACACAAAGAATTGATATAATGTATATGGTAATATGTGATATATCTGGTAGAAAGGGAGAACGAAAGTAAGTACATGGCTTTTGATGTGTCGTTCTCCCCATGTATCATCTAGGGCCCATGTATAATATATATAAATCATCATGGAATTTGTCGTTAGTATCGGGAACGGGCAGTAGATAGATAATTCGGATATTGCATTGGTCCTGGGATTTTTTGGGTATAAAGAATCAGAGGAGAATTTAAGGTAAGAAGACAAAGATGGAGGGGAGTGGTGGGGGAGTGAAATGGAACGGATTTTTCATTTTATTACATGTTAGGTATGATGCTTAAGATGCTGCTGGCCGTTTTGTGGTTTTATGTTATTAAAGACGTACAGTTTTATGGCATTAAATACGTAAAATATTGTGGTTTTATGGCATTAAAGACGTACATATTGTGGCTTATGGTATTGATGACTGCAGATTATGGTGTTATGGTATTGATGACTGCAGATTGTGGTGTTATGGTATCGATGACTGCAGATTGTTGTTTTATGGTAATGAAGACGTACATATTGTGGTTTTATGACATTTTGAAGACGTAAATATTGTGGTCTTATGGTATTGATGACTGCAGATTATGGTGTTATGGTATTGATGACTGCAGATTGTGGTGTTATGGTATCGATGACTACAGATTGTGGTTTTATGGTAAAGAAGACGTACATATTGTGGTTTTATGACATTTTGAAGACGTAAATATTGTGACCTTATGGTATTGATGACTACAGATTATGGTGTTATGGTATTGATGACTGCAGATTGTGGTGTTATGGTATCGATGACTGCAGATTGTGGTTTTATGGTAATGAAGACGTACATATTGTGGTTTTATGACATTTTGAAGACGTAAATATTGTGGTCTTATGGTATTGATGACAACAATTTTATGGTATTAAAGACGTACCTTAATTAATTAATTGCTCCAGCATTATTTTCTGGTATTGATGACTACAGATTGTGGTTTTATGGTATTATAACGTACAGTGCGTTCTTTTATTACATTAAAGACGTACATATTGTGGTTTTATTGTATTGATGACTACAAATTATGGGTTTATGGTATTGATGACTACAAATTGTGGGTTTATGGTATTGATGACTACACATTGTGGTTTTATGGTATTGATGACTAGACATTGTGGTTTTATGGTATTGATGACTACAAATTGTGGTTTTATGGAATTGATGACTACAAATTGTGGGTTTATGGTATTGATGACTACACATTGTGGTTTTATGGTACTGATGACTACACATTGTGGTTTTATGGTATTGATGACTACAAATTGTGGTTTTATGGTATTGATGACCTACATATTGTGGTTTTTTGGTATTAAAGACGTACATATTGTGGTTTTATGGTATTGATGACTACATATTGTGGTTTTATGGTATTGATGACTACACATTGTGGTTTTATGGTATTATAACGTACAGTGCGTTCTTTTATGACATTAAAGACGTACATATTGTGGTTTTATGGTATTGATGACTACACATTGTGGTTTTATGGTACTGATGACTACACATTGTGGTTTTATGGTATTGATGACTACAAATTGTGGTTTTATGGTATTGATGACTACACATTGTGGTTTTATGGTATTGATGACTACAAATTGTGGTTTTATGGTATTGATGACCTACATATTGTGTTTGTTTGGTATTAAAGACGTACATATTGTGGTTTTATGGTATTGATGACTACAAATTGTGGGTTTATGGTATTGATGACTACACATTGTGGTTTTATGGTATTGATGACTACAAATTGTGGTTTTATGGTATTGATGACCTACATATTGTGTTTTTTTGGTATTAAAGACGTACATATTGTGGTTTTATGGTATTGATGACTACATATTGTGGTTTTATGGTATTGATGACTACAAATTGTGGTTTTATGGTATTTATGACTACAAATTGTGGTTTTATGGTATTTATGACCTACATATTGTGTTTTTTTTTGTATTAAAGACGTACATATTGTGGTTTTATGGTATTGATGACTACACATTGTGGTTTTATGGTATTGATGACTACAAATTGTGGTTTTATGGTATTGATGACTACAGATTGTGGTTTTATGGTATTGATGACCTACATATTGTGATTTATTGGTAGTAAAGACGTACATATTGTGGTTTTATGGTATTGATGACTACAAATTGTGGGTTTATGGTATTGATGACTACAAATTGTGGGTTTATGGTATTGATGACTACAAATTGTGGGTTTATGGTATTGATGACTACAAATTGTGGTTTTATGGTATTGATGACCTACATATTGTGTTTTTTTGGTATTAAAGACGTACATATTGTGGTTTTATGGTATTGATGACTACACATTGTGGTTTTATGGCATTGATGACTACAAATTGTGGTTTTATGGTATTGATGACTACAAATTGTGGTTTTATGGTATTGATGACCTACATATTGTGGTATTTTGTTATTAAAGATGTACATATTATGGTTTTATGGTATTGATGACCACAGATTGTGGTTTTTTAGTACTGATGACTACATATTGTGGTGTTATGGTATTAAAGGAGCAATTTGTGGTTTTATGACATTAAAGACGTACATATTATGGTGTTATGGTATTGGTGACTACATAGTGTGATTTTATGGTATTAAAGGCCTACATATTGTGGTTTTATGGTATTAAAGACGTACATAGTGTGGTTTATGGTATTAAATAGACCGAGCATCTTTAATCAGACAACAAACAACATAAAGCTGAAATTATTAACCGAGCACAAATACAAGTTAATCAAAGAGAACAAAGTACCATTCGTTTCGCCGCTGGTTAAGTGGTCTTGCTATTTGATATGATGTTGGTGGGTCTTGTTGAATTTATATGATGCTGGTATGGCAAAATGATGCTGTTAAGAAGAAGTACCTTTAGGTTTGTTTAATTTGTCATTTTCGAGGTGTTCAGTTAATCCGAACGATTAAAAAAAAAATCAGTGCCTGTATAAAACATTCAAGAATATAGATATTAAACATATCGGCTACGCTGGGGTATGTAAAACGACCGGAATAGCCATATTGCTGATGGTCGGTTTGTAACAACCAACATCGCCAGTGTATATTACAATATTAAAAAAATGTCTTTAAACTGTGTTTTAACCTGGATTAACTATTTTTTAGAACGAGCACCAATTATCTTTATCTTATTCTGTCGTTTTTTATGAGAAACCTTTACTGTATTTTTTAATCTAGTCTCACTGTTTCATTGTTTCCCTATTTATTTGTTTTTAACCTAGTATTTTTTTTAACCTAGTTGTATACTTTTTGTTTTTAAAATCACCTGTATGTATATATTATTTTATGTTCTTAATATTATTGTAAAGCGCATTGAAACTAAATATTGTAGAATGCGTTCTTTAAATGTAAATATATAATAATAATAATAATAATAATATCATTTTGAATGTCTTATACACATGGTGGCCTTTCTTCCATTCGGTCATCACAGGGAGCCTAGCATACATAACAGAATTCACCGGCTTACAAGGTCAAGGTAAATATTTGTTAGGTCAATGTATTCTCTTATATATGCGAGGCTCCCAATGTTCGCAAAATTTCTGGAAGCTCCAGTCACGAGTGGGTTAACGATGGTGGTACCTACATGATCAATTATTTGTATAGTGATATTTGTTTTGGGGGAAGCAGGAAGACAGCCCGGCAGGGTTATGTCCCCCCCAGCAATGTACTGAATTATTATCTAGTTATATATATATGTTAATTTATTGTACTATTCATATGTGTATTGTAAATAAAATTATCCTATCCTATCCAATTGAGTTATCTCAGATATCTTCATACCTTGATGTGTGTCCATATCTGTTTAGCCAGATCTTGCTTGCACATAAGAATGGCCCAAACAAATAACTCCTGCGCCCCTCGCATATCTACGAATAAAAGCATCGTGTAGTCCTAAATAAATAACTCATACGCCTCTCGCATATCTACGAATAAAACAGTATGTAGTTATGAATGATTGATTGATTGATTGGGGTTTAATGTCGTTTTAGCAATAAAGCCATATCACGTAGTTAAGAATGAAGATCTAACAATATACAACATTCAACTGATTATGTGTATATGTATATAGTATATTTGTGATATGCACGCGCGTTTATCAAGAAAGGAATGTATCATAACCTATCTGATATACACTTAGTGCTTTATTCCAGCTCTGAGTTAGTTATCCGGGTTTATCTCGTATATTCCAATGGGATGGTTGAGACTTCGAACTTCGAGCAACAACAACAACAACAAAAACAACGTCAACAACAACATCAACAACAATGACAACAACTACAGCAATAACAACAACAACATCACCAACAATGACAACAACTACAGCAATAACAACAACAACAACAAGGACAACAATAACAACAACAAGGACAACAATAACAACAACAACAAGGACAACAACTACAACAATAATAACAACAACAACAATAAGGACAACAACTACAACAATAACAACAACAGCAACAACAAGACAAATATCAATAACATCTGCAGTTTCATCCACCAACAGCACCATCAACAAGAACAAGAACAGCAAGAACAACAACGACGACAACAACAACAACAACAATAACATATGCAGCACCATGCACCACCAACAACAAAATCGACAAGAACAAGAACAGTAAGAACACGAACAAGAACAGCAACAGCAGCAACAATTGCAACAACAACAAGAACAACCACGACGATATACTTAGGATGTGCCCACCAAACTTGAAATTTGGTTGAAATAGGTCCAGGGGTCTGGGATAGAAATCTCGGATTGACATACGGACAGACAGACAGATCATACTCTTTTATATATATAGATTACATGTATGAATGAAATATTTCATAAATGCGTACCGGACAGTATGAACCAGAGGGAACTTGACTCACCATCATATGACTGTTTGCTGTACTTTTGCAGCGAGACCTTTTTGCCAAAGAACGAAGTTAGAAGCTTTTCTATATCCGTGAGCCGAATGTCCTCTCTAACGTCAACCTGTAATCAATAGTGTATCAAACTGTAATCAAGAGTGTATCAAACTGTAATCAAGAGTGTATCAAACTGTAATCAAGAGTGTATCAACCTGTAATCAAGAGTGTATCAAACTGTAATCAAGAGTGTATCAAACTGTAATCAAGAGTGTATCAAACTGTAATCAAGAGTGTATCAAACTGTAATCAAGAGTGTATCAACCTGTAATCAAGAGTGTATCGAACTGTAATCAAGAGTGTATCAAACTGTAATCAAGAGTGTATCAAACTGTAATCAAGAGTGTATCAAACTGTAATCAAGAGTGTATCAAACTGTAATCAAGAGTGTATCAACCTGTAATCAAGAGTGTATCAAACTGACCGGAATCAATCGCAACTTCAACCTGTAAGAAGAGTGTATCAAACTGTCCGGAATCAATCGCAACGTCAACATGTAAGAAGAGTGTATCAAACTGTAATCAAGAGTGTATCAAACTGTAATCAATAGTGTATCAAACTGACCGGAATCAATCGTGGATCTCCATTAACACCCGATACTAACGTCAACCTGTAAGCAAGAGTGTATCAAACTGACCGGAATCAATCGCGGATCTCCATTAACCCTTTACCCAACAAAACGGCCAAAAACGCCCAAATAAAGCTTCAACAGCCTAAAATATCTTCCGTCTGTCTCAATAACACCATACAAATATGGATATCATTGGAACCGGTTCATTGATGTTGATGGTAGGGTCCTGCGAATTGGAGATTTTGATCGAATCGAATATCGAATCGAATTCAGGAAATCGAATCGAATATCGAATCGAATATCGATTCGAATCATATCTGTATGTTGTATTCTCAATTGGGCATGTGTTGTCAACGATTAGACGATTTGTGAAACATTCCATGAACTACATGCACGAAGTTAAATCATAACTTATGTGGCGATGAACCGTCATTTGCAATACTATTAACTTCCATTGATAATTGATTAAAACGTCCAAGCGGCCGTCACGACAATTAATATATAACCACTAAACGGATTATTGGAACTAAAATCACGCAAAATTTGTACAGATTGCATGTGCATGCAAAATTGCAAATCAACATTCGGAATCACCCGTTGTTATAAACTTGAAGATGCAACAACAGTCGCAGTGTAGCCTGTTTATGTAGTGCTGGATGCTTCTTGGACAGATGATTCCATAGGTGGGTCGTTGTCCCAGAGGCTTACGATTTATACACCATGTTGCATTCATCACATGCGTAAGCCTGCAGCTTTATCATGTTTAAAATAAACATGAATAACGGATGACGTTTTGTCAAGTGTCAAAGAACGCTCCGAAATTGAAAGTAAACTTCAAAAGAAAACACCGCCAAAATGCAGTTTTCGATGCCGTGAACACGTGTTGTTTAAATTCTGAGCTATATTACATAACGCGGAATCTGAGACGGATAGACCGCGGATAACGCTAGCGGTTGATCAGTCTCATAGCTGTTATAATTTACGCGCGTCGTCGGTCCATCGGCGATCTCCAAGCTTTTGGCTACCATGTTCAAAGATAGAAATCAGACGTATTTAGTTGTCATATAGTGGCTAATTGCTGTCTATACTTATATTTAATATATATAATCGCGATGTACAATGATAATTATAAGGTACATATATACATCATTTTCTGTAATTAATTGGCACAAAACAGCTAAGATCGACGTGTGTACATGCCCGTAAACAGCCTACTTTTCCATCAGTGTATATTCGAAATTTCGAGTTGGCAATTTAGAATCGAATTCGAATCGAATTTGACTTTCGAATCGAATCTCGAATCGAATATCGAATATTCGCAGGACCCTAATTCATGGTTACAGTTATGCCCTGTGCCAATGCATTCTCTTATATATGCGAGTCGACCATAGGTCGCCTCGCATATATAAGAGAATGCATTGGCCTAAAATTTTTTTTGAATTTGTTCTTACATTTTTTAACAATTTTTATAATATTTTTCTACATTCTTTGATAATTTTATCATTTTTAATATGTGTTAAGCCAATGCATTCTCTTATATATGCGAGGCGACCTATGGTCGACTCGCATATATAAGAGAATGCATTGGCACAGGGCCGTTCTGTTGGGTAAAGGGTTAACACCCGATACAACCGTCTAGTCTAGTTCAATTTACAGTAAGCAACGGTTAAAGTGGGACTGTTCGCTAAATCCGTGCATTTATGGGACCATCTCCTTTTATACTCAACAGAATATATGCAACAAATGAATGAATTTGAGCGGTGTGACTAAACAACGCCCGGGCCAGTCCGAACCAGCCCGGACCGCCCCTGCGGAGTATAGGGGTGATTCTAGTGGCAATATTTGTGTGGGGTTGTCATGGAAACCCACCACGCACGGACAGGGGTCGCGGTCACACAGAAGTGTCGCTATTAACTTCAAAATGCCGCCATCAGCGAATATGTTCGCGGGAATGAATTATCAGCCCGGACCGCCCCTGTGGTGTCTAGGGGTGATTTTAGTGTCCATAACCGTGCGGGGGTGTCATAGAAAGCCATCGATACACGCACCGTGGTCACGGCTGAACAGAAGTGGCGATATTAACTCATAATTTGCCAGATTCAGCCAGTTGTGCCCGCAATAACAAGACTCGCAGTCCAAACCTCCGTATCGCAATCTTAACGCTAATAACTCCATACATATATGTATAGGAACTAACGTCGACTACATTCACGAAGAAACAAGGGCAACTCGCCTATCAAATCATGGCTGTTAACCCCCAATATGCCGCCGTCGCCGAATATGTTTTGGGTTAAGAAACTAACAGCCCGGACCAGCACGGACCGCTCATGTTGCGTCTATGTGTGATTTTAGTGCCCATATCAGTGAGTGGGTTAATATCGCCACTTCTGTTCAGCCATGAGCACCGTTCGTGTATCGATGGCTTTCTATGACACCCCCGCACGTTTATCGACACTAAAATCACCCCTGGACACCACAGGGGCGTCCAGGTTGTGAGCTCCACTCGGGCGAACATATTCGCCGATGGCGGCATTTTGAGGGTTAATAGTGATACTTCTGTGTGGCCACGACCCCTGTCCGTGAGAGGGTGGGTTTCCATGACTATTGTTCACAGGTTGTGCTACACATTGGCTCGATATCATTAAACGTGTAGCCGTTTGGCGCCGAAAATCACATGAATCTTCACGGGAAGTACACCCCATGGCAATACTATAGTAACACACGTAACTGTCGTTACACGTTACATTAACGTGTGGATAAACCTGGCTATTATTAGTAACTTACGTGAACGAATTTCCCATTCTTGTGATTTTCTGCCTACAATATACATGTAGAATGTATGCAGATGACATTTAATATTAGTCAGGTTGCGAATACAAGATTCCCGTTCTACCGGCTAACGACAAACACGCATTCATTCCTCGTGTTTTACGTGACGATATTTTGTTTGTCTTGACATGGAGAGAAGACTCGTGTTGACTTGAAGTAAGTGTAACATTAATTCGCCCATTCACTAATAAAAGTATATATTGAAATGGTATATTATTACCTAAGGGAAATACTCATCAATGAGTAGTTACTATTTAAATGGTTAATTGATTTTACAGTGTATGCCTACACTGAAACACAAACACGATTATACCTTGTTCTTGTATTTACATGTGGATAAGTTAATGAGCGCTATCAAGTCTGGATATTGGTATATGTGACCCGCCATATCAAATCCAGTCGGAAGTCGGGATTTTTTTACCCTGTGCCAATGCATTCTCTTATATATGCGAGTCGACCATAGGTCGCCTCGCATATATAAGAGAATGCATTGGCTTAACAATTTTTTATCATGTTTTTTAAATAAATGTTTCTTATAATTTTTAGGACATAAAATAAAAAAACATCCATTACCCTGCAGGGAGTCCTACACATATATAGAAGCACATAGAAGAGTGTCGTCTGCTCATGTTTGTCTGGGGCTCTGTATGGGTGAAATTTTAAAATTGTTAAAGAATACAAGAACAAATTATTAAAATTGTAAAAAATTGTTAGGCCAATGCATTCTCTTATATATACGAGGCGACCTATGGTCGACTCGTATATATAAGAGAATGCATTGGCACAGGGTAAAAAATCCCGACTTCCGACTGGATTTGATATGGCGGGTCACATATAAACAAAATAAGATTATTTAAGGAATGATTTGAAGATCGATTTGCTATCATTGACCCAATCTATTTTCAAGTCATTCCTTATAATGACATCGCAGTACATTTTAATAGATCACTAATAACATAAACAACTTTTCAAAACAACAAAAACAATTGTAAGAAACATATTGTTCAAATTCCAACACGTTAGCACGATGACAACACACAGTCAGTGCGTGCACATGTTCCGGATTTAAAGACCCACTTAATTTTCGAACCACCAGATCACATTATATACAACATATTCCATATTATATACCATTTGAAAGAGGAAGCTCCAAAACATTGTATTATCAACATATCCGGTGTAATAAACTGTGGACATGTTGTTTTTATTGAGTTGCCAACGCGTTTTGTCATCAAGATTGAAGTAAAAATCAGTGTTATTTTCAATGCAGGGGGAATAACTCTATATATAAAGATAGAGTTCTTCCCCTTCCATTGAAAATGTTTGAATTCTGTTGCATTCTGGGTGCCATAGGGGGAAGTCATTCTATGATTTCAGAAGTTTTCTATTTCTCTGTGTGCATCTTATCAGACACAGATGTTTCAAATAGTGATGAATTATATTATTTTAATCATATTTTATGGCATAGATTGTTATTAAAGCCGAATATCAAGTCACTATAAACAAATAATAATGGGCGACTCGAAAATTAATTGGGCCTTTAATAGGCATAGGTGGTTTATAACTTCTTTAGTGTACAACAAGCAGCGAGCGCGTGCACACGATCGGCTTGAATTGATCGATTTGTAGTGATTCTTACGGGCGCTTATGGTGTGAATGTAGATGGTGTGTGGTTATATGCACATGTGCATGCATATATATCACAGGAAGAGAGAGGTAGAGCGAGAGAGCGAGAGAGATTGAGGTGAATAGAGAGAGATAGAGAGAGAGAGAGAGAGAGAGAGAGAGAGAGAGAGAGAGAGAGAGAGAGAGAGAAATAGATAGAGAGAGAATTGAAAATTAAGTAATTACCTTTCTCAATCGCTTCAGCATAGTGTACATGAAATTTCGTTTGCTCACCTGAAAGCAAAGAACAGAACAAGAACCGAGTCAAGTAATGATAAGAGGGGACACTGTGAATGAACACTCAACACCAATGTTCACCCTGGTTCGAATTCTGAATTATTTTGGCCATTTTTTCATTAATTTGGCAAAAATAGTAAAACAAAAATTAAAGATCGTTGAGAAAACCGAAGCTAAAAACACAAATAGAATAAAATGTTTAAAGAAAAAAAAACAAAGGTAAAGCAAGATAATAAAAAGCACACTGAAAAACTAAATAGTTGATACAGATAGCAACATAAATAATATGCACTGATTTAGAAAAATTATACAATGTAATTAGATTGTTTCAATCCGCAAACTTCAAAGCGTCATACCAGGGTTGACCAGTTGCGACCATTTTTAAATATGATATGTCAAGTACTGTCGATTCATACATGAAATTTGCAAGCATTGAAAAGTTTGAAAAAAGTGTGGGGGGGGGGGGGGTTAGTAGAAATATTCAACAATGGCCACACTCACCGATTTATATAAGGATAGCAACCGATCAGCAGTCACAAACTTTTTCAAGCTGACACCGTGATCCAAGAGCAGCTCGACAAAATTAGCTCGATCACATTTAAGTGCTGACATCATGATTTCCTCAAGCTCAGCTGTCTGTAAGACATTTGTTTCTTGGAAATTTTAATTATTATTATATCTTTATTTCCTCAATACCGATGAATATATTATAAAGATTATCTCATATATATTTTGAAGACCTCTGTTTGTTTGTTTGTTTGTTTGTTTGTCTGTCTGTCTGTCATTTATACAAATCTACGATTCTCGACCGATCGGGACGAAACTTGGTACGTGTGTGTAGTTTGACCAGGCGGTGAACGTTGTCGTATTGGCGAGCCCGTGCGGCGCCCGCTTCGCGCATGCGCAGACGAGATCTCGGAAACGGGTGGAGCTATCGACTTGAAATTTGCTATGTGAATGTATCTTGCCCCGGATACGAATTTTATCGGGTCGCCGAGCCCGTGCGACGCCAGCTTCGCGCATGCGCAGACGAGATCTCGGAAACGGGTGGAGCTATCGACTTGAAATTTGCTATGTGAATGTATCTTGCCCCGGATACGAATGTTATCGGGTCGCCGAGCCCGTGCGACGCCAGCTTCGCGCATGCGCAGACCAGATCTCGGAAACGGGTAGAGCTATCGGCTTGAAATTTTGTTTTTGAATAGCCCGGACAACGTCGGGCTCATCGGCTAGTCTCATATATATTTTGAAGACCTCTGTTTGTCTGTATGTTTGTCTGTCATTGATACAAATCTACGATTCTCGGCCGATCGGGACGAAACTTGGTACGTGTGTGTAGTTTGACCAGGCGGTCGACCTTGTCGTATTGGCGAGCCCGTGCGACGCCAGCTTCGCGCATGCGCAGACCAGATCTCGGAAACGGGTGGAGCTATCGACTTGAAATTTGCTATGTGAATAAGGAAACGGGTGGAGCTATCGACTTGAAATTTGCTATGTGAATGTATCTTGCCTCGGATACGAATTTTATCGGGTCGCCGAGCCCGTGCGACGCCAGCTTCGCGCATGCGCAGACGAGATCTCGGAAACGGGTGGAGCTGTCGACTTGAAATTTCCTATGTGAATGTATCTTGCCCCGGATACGAATATTATCGGGTCACCGAGCCCGTGCGACGCCAGCTTCGCACATGCGCAGACCAGATCTCGGAAACGGGTGGAGCTATCGACTTGAAATTTGGTTTTTGAATAGCCCGGACAACGTCGGGCTCATCGGCTAGTATTATATAATAGCTATAATTGACAGAACAGAAGGAATACGGACATGCACATGTTATGAGAATAATGAAATATCGACATGTATGTAGAGTTATGTATATACACAATGATGGTGATTTTAATGATGATAGTGGTGGTGACGATGATGATGTGGAAGATGGTGATGATGATGGTGCTAGTGATGGTGATGATGTTGATGGTGATGATGAAGATGATGGTGATGATGTGAATGATGATAATGATGCTGGTGAACGTGATGATATTGAAGATGGTTATGGTGATGGTTATGGTGATGGTGGTGGTGATGATGACATTAACGAAGATGATATTGATGATGATAATCAATTATTGATAGTGGCCTTGTGTTGTGGCCACCGGCAGAGAGGTACACGCCGTTATCATATATCACCGTTGATTGTTGACGACCAGCCACGACACAGCACGAGCTAGTCGTTTGCTGGCAAAAATGCCAGCTAACAAAAAAAACAAAAAATATTGCAATATTGCCAGCGTATGAACGTACCCTAAGTGTCATAAACTGGGTGCACAATATGAGTAAAGGCTTGTTATTGGCATACACTTTTATAAATAGCAGTATTGATGTTGGCAGAGAACAAGCCAGATTAACATTTTTATTAAATGATATTGACAATTTTATGTAGTCTTAGTCCATACCAGACTTGACGTCGAAAATGTGGAAGGGATAACTTACAGCTAACTGTTTCTCGTCTGTAAACACGTCGTTTATAGCGACATCTAAACGATTCATAGCAATCGCCAAAGACAGCTTGCATCCAATGCAACACAATCAACATCCATTACTTACATTAAAGACCCTGTGCCAATGCATTCTCTTATATATGCGAGTCGACCATAGGTCGCCTCGCATATATAAGAGAATGCATTGGCTTAACAATTTTTAATAAAGTTTTCTTACATTCTTTAACAATTTTTTATATAACAAATTTTATCATTTTTTCTTATATTCTTTAACAATTTTATCATTTTTATCATTTTTTCTTACATTCTTTAATAATTTTTTATCATTTTTATCATTTTTTTCATTTTTTTCATATTTTCTTACATTTTTTAACAATTATAAAAAATGATATAAAATTTGTTAGGCCAATGCATTCTCTTAAATATGCGAGGCGAACTATGGTCGACTCGCATATATAAGAGAATGCATTGGTATTTGAGGATTTGGTTGTGGAAGGCATAACTTACAGCTAACTGTTTCTCGTCTGTGAACACGTCGTTTATAGCAACATCTAAACGATTCATAGCCATCGCCAAAGACAGTTTGTCCTTCGGTTTCTCTGTCGCTAGAAAAGAGAAATTTAAACCACTATCACTGGAAATTGTTTAGATACATCGTGGCGCGCTAATGGTTTTATTCGTTTCTAAAATGTTTTTGAAACATTACAAAAACAACTGAACAATAGAAGTTATCGGCGTGAATATCTGGTGTGCGTGGAGATTTAATATATGATATCACCGTGTGCATTGTACCCAAGGTCGTGCGTGACATAACAACTTTGCTGCCTTAACAATTGGCCCATAAACTTGGTGTGATTTTTATCAAATGATAGCACCACGTGACATCCGTATAGAAGACTGCAATATATTTTCGACAACACGGACGTGTGTGGAGTCACACTCAGTTGACGTGCGAATACTTACTTTAACCAAACACCCACATTACATCAACACCCTGGTTGAGTGGCCCTGCTTACAATGCCATAAAAAAGTCATTCTGGACACAAGAAGAGTCAGTGAATTATGTACATGGACATCCTAGAAGCCGCACACGAGCTTCATATACAAATGTATGTAGTCACACGACAAATACTCCGCATGCCTACTCGTTAATAAATGGGATCATTAGAGGATTTATGGCGCTATCTCCAAATGCATGTTACGCACAGCGGCACAACCACACACGTTTTATCTTCTTTTTCTGTCCTATACTCTAAACATAGTTTTATTCACACCAACTACCAATATATATCTTTATTATATACTTGCCCATGAATTATAAGGTTTTAGCAGTGAGATATAAGTGATATCCCACTAGTGAGATATCGATATATCACTGGTATTATTACCAGCTCCATTATGATTGATGTCTTTTTTCTGATTCTCTTTTTATATCTACTTTGCTTCATTATTATGAGTTTTGTTTTTGGGCGTAATGTGTCAACATGAAATTTATGATGTACTGACATTCATTGGGGGCCATCGGCAAGTAACGAAAGTACATAATAAATACAAAATCTATTCTTTTTGTGTGCTTTAAATATGGAACTATTTTTTTGGGCGTAATGTGTCAGCTTGAAATTTCTGATGTATTGACATTCATTGGGGGCCATATGCAAGTAACTAAAGTATATAATAAACATAATATAGACACTTTTTCAGTGGATATGGGTTAAATCTCATTCGTGATGAAAAACATTTGAATTTCCACTCGTGGCTAAAGCCACTCGTGAAAATTCAATGTTTTGTCATCACTCATGAGATATAACCCATATCCACTGAAAAAGTGTGGATATCATCTATATACACACCCACTGACTAATATAATGATAACATATTTATTATTAATGAACAAGTGTATTGTGTGGGCTTTACTCACGCTTATGTCGCCCCTTTTCCAACCAAATCCATCTTCATCTATATGCAAAATTATATGCAAATGGGACAGAGTGAAATTCATTCACTATACTTGCATACATGTATTACCACTTGTAAATTCACATGTAATGAATTGTGTTGGAGAATAACGTATGTTTAAATTAATGCTATCATGTTGGTGTGGCCAAAATGAAGCTAATGAGAATTACCGCTACATTCTCTTAAATTTTCATTTAAAAATGATATGTGTAAAACATCCAAAAACATCCAATAATTGCTGTGTTGATTGCACCAAACCGACTATAACCAAGATGTCTCTACCGTTCATTTTGTATCAACCACCGCAGCCATTATATAAATATTAATATTCTTGAATATTTCACACAGAAACTGGTTTTTCCTCTAATTTCTCAAATTTGCCAAATACCGTGAAAATTACAATTTGAAAACAAAATCTGTACTTTTTATTAACAACATGACTTTGCCCCACCAACAATCATGTAGTTAAATCAACAGGACCCACAAAATCATAGCAATTAGCAGGACTACTTGATCCAGTGAGATCATTTCATGGCATGGCATTTCATGTTGCATTCGTCGACCGATATATCTAAAAAAAAATGATAATTGCAAAATATTTACATTTTTTGACATTTTGTTCGTTGTTGATAAAACAATGTTTTGTTCATCACTGTTAAAATGCGTATCCGAAAACTGGCTCCTTGAATTTGATTAATTTTGCGTCATACTGTACGGTGTATATCAGGCCTGAAAATATGGTGCTGGACATTTGCAGATTGAGGTCCACAAAATTTGAATTTGGTGACGCTACCCCACACAGCGGGCTAGCGTCACAGAATACATCTCCTGGGGGACCTCATTCTGCGTGACCTCATCTGCTATGGGATACCTAGACACAGATTTAAGTTCTCAGATGATGAATATTGTGAACTGCACCCATTGGGAACGTCGACTGTACTTTGTGTCGTATGTGAATTTGGGGATATATAGAGAATCCAAACTAAAAAAGAAAACGAAACTTTCTGAAGAAGTTTCCACAGAAACTAGGTAATTTGATAATAAAGATACTTTCAAGATAAGATGAGGCCTAATCAGAAAGAGGTCCATGAAGGTGAATTTAGTGATGCTAGCATAACTAAATTAGCCTTCTGTGAACCCGGTACCATATTTCCAGGCCTGGTGCATCTATAGTCCGGGAGCTTATAGGGTTACCCCTGCACCAATCCTCTGAATTTAACTTTACCCCTCTCATTTTCTTCTTTATTATGTCCCTAAACTTTTAAGCAATGTTAACACGAATTTGGTGTATGAAAGGTAAAATGGAACATAAAGTCCGGGAGCTGATAAGGGAACCACTGCACCCCCTCGGGATTTAACTTTACGCCCACTCATTTTCAACTCTATTATTTTCCTCAACTTTTAAGCAATGTTAACACGAAAAAAAAGTGGCCGAGTAGACACCAGACAAGATGGCGTCCAATATGGCCGCCGTTTTTCAGACAGGGAACTAAGTCAGTTTGATGCAAATTATGGTGAGAAAATCTTGTCTGGTGTCAACACGGCCATTTTCGTGTTAACATTGCTTAAAAGTTGAGGGAAATAATAGGGTAGAAAATGAGTGGGGGTAAAGTTAAATCCCGATGGGGTGCAGTGGTACCCTTATCAGCTCCAGGCAGGGTTCGTGCTGCCACTTGCCAAATTTGCCAAAAAAAATCTCATTTGGCAAAAAAGTTGGCAAGTGGGTTTTCAATTCTGTGATGTGAACGATCTAGTCCGAAAACTTCGAAAGTGGGAATATATCGCCTACTGTACAACGGGAAACCCGACCGCGGACAGTACAAAGGGAAACCCGATCGACAACTCTATCAACCAAGCGATCTCAAAGTGATATGCAATCATCTTTAGTTTTCACAAGATGGACATTCAAGGACGCATGGACATTAAACCGACCGTGGTTGAATAATGACAATGTGAAGAGCCTCCAGGACTAATAGTTATGAGTGTTAGTCCTAAATTGTGAATCTGATTACCGAATATGATATGTTTCGTAATTTTCTATTTTACCTTTCATTCAACAACATTTTGGTAGGAAACTTTTCGAAATTCGTCGGCGGCTATTGTGGCCTCACCTTTCATCAGAGCTTTCAGTACCACGAGGTCGATTTCTGAAGCCGAGTCTTCGCTCCCTCCCAGCTCGAATACTGTTAATAAATGGAGCTGACTGATGATGAACTCTATCATCTCCATATGACGCTCAATCTTCTTGTCACCGAGTGAGCGACTCACTAGAACAGTCACTTCTTCCCGCTGACTCTCAGTAAAGTACCCTCGTACCCTGCAAAATAAATTGCCGCATAATTACACCCGTCTTCCGGATATAATTTGACCCGGAGCGAAAGTTTGGCGGGCCATATATGCTGGATAGCGTTCAGATCAGTCATATTTTCAGCTAATAAAGATTTGAGCACATATTATCCAATATTAATCGCATGCTGGAATTGTCAATTTCTGGCGATAACCATTAATTGTACACAATCCGATTTGATGGTCCCCATATCATCAGATTCCAACAAAAAAATAATTCTTGAAATACCGCTTCAGTTATCAGAATAGATTAATTGCCAAAAATAATGCTAACCACTGTCAACTATAGTATACAATTGCAAAAAAAGTGTTACATCAACGCAATTTGGTATCGAGAGTTTGTCGGATATTTGCCAGACCGCCAAATATTCCAGGTGGTGAAAAATAACAGATTTCAAAAATCGATATATGATAACCCTGAGATTTGGTGGATTGGTCCGTCGATTCGAATCAAATATTTGTTACCACAGAAAACCCCCAAATAAAGAGTAATTTAGGAGCGTTAATTCAGATTATGTATCTATAACTCTACATCCGCATAACTGGCACATATGGTGGCCACGACAATGAACTTCACTAATCCGTTCGAGCGGTCTATTGCGGTCAAATGGCCACTGTAGTGACACGATTTTCGAATGGCAACAGTATCAATCTACTGAGATATTCCGCTCTACAACATCATGCGTATACACAATCCTTTCAAATTAGCACTGTCATCAGTTTGGTCTATTAATTGTGAATAAGAAATGCATTAGATGAAAATACGATTCATCTGATCACTTTCCTACACATTTCGCTCCGAGCCCAATTTCCCTTCGCGTCCAATTCAATACGGATAACCGGTGGGTATAAGATGAAACCACGTGGGTATTTCTCCCAACCACGCAGTTATGAAAGTATACATGGTCAATTATTCATTTGGAGAGATGTTCAGGAAATACGAGCAGAAGACAGACGTACATACGAACAGATAATGCAAGTACACCAGGGTGGCAATAAATATTTGTCAATGATTGTTTTGTAAAGAATGGGTTAACTCAGAATTCAAAACTGCTTTGAATTTCTAAAACAAATTGTCGTTTATCACAGCTCTTATGTATTTTCAGATCACAGGTGGGATAATGTGTAACTCAAAATTAGGCTATATCTTATTGGAAATCAAATTTATTTCTAAAAACTAAATCGAATAAGATTATTGAATAATATTATAAATCACAAAATACAATTTTAATATTGAGATATAATACATGCACCATTAAGTTCATTGCTACACATATATCGAGAAAACCGTAACCTATTTTTGATAATATAATATTTCTAAAAAAAAAAACAAAAAAAACAAAAAAACAAACAACTCCAAACTCAATTGAACTTATTGTCAATTCACTGTGATAACCGTGAATTTATCTAATAAAATATTGTCGTCATTTTCACCTCCATTTCCAGGAAATAGACTAAAATGCTTGACCATATATATTGTGCATGCGTATGGGTTGAATTAATTCAGTTACCTCATTAAACACAGATATGTACGAACCGTGCGGTGTCTATTGTTTCTGTTAAACATTGCTGTGCAGCATAGGCTAGAATATCAGCGACCCTGCCCGAACCCTGCAGAAAAAAGTACACATACACACGCTACATAAAATAAACATGAATACTGAGCTCACACAGTAATGAGTATTTAAAGATGTATTCGGGGCTTCAGATATTTACTTCTTAAAGGCCCACTTAATTTTCGAATGCCCAGATAAGATTTTGCACAACATATTCCATATTATATACCAGTTGGAAGAGGAACCAAAAATATAAATAATCGACCAGAATACGGAACAGCTGTGGCCTAGGAGTGTCCACCAACTGATAGAGATTCTCAGATTCATTCTAAAACTCCCCCCTTGTAAACACAGAATGCATCTGAATTCAAACTAAGAGATAGAGTTATTCCCCTTCCATTGAGAACAATATACTTTATAGTACAGTCGGGATCAAAATTAAGTATGGTACCTCGATAAAAAGGACATGTTCCCAGTTTATTCGACTGGATAAGTTGATAATACAATGTTTTGGAGCTTTCCCTTTCATGTGGTATATAATATGGAACATGTTGTATATAATGTGATCTGGGGATTCGAAAATTAAGTGGGTCTTTAATAGGATACTAGAAGAGAAGTATAATGATAACTGTACGAAAAGGTTCCGCCACACGTACGTGTAACGTGTATCGTATGTCGCCGTTTCATACATCTACACATACCTTATAATTTCACGTACAAAGTTTGATTTTCTCTTCAACTCCCCCTCACTTAATATCAGAAAAGTTAAAGACACGCCACATATCAAATATGGGACATCTGATAATTTGTATAAGAAATGAAACCTATGTACGTAAATTTGCGTCCTGTACTCTGAGAATTACTATTGATGAATTGCTCTTACTGAAAAAAAAATGTATAGCCATTAAGGAATATTCACAGAATTCGCCCGTTCTTATGATAACCCTACATCTGAACTGAACTGGCAATGACGTCATCTTTGTGACGCCATAATTCCCTCCAGACGCAGACCCAGTAAGTCTAACAAACTTTTTTCTGACATAGTGCCACCCTTTCATAATAATCATAGAATCTACACTGGTTAAAAATATTCTCACGAAAATACATAAGCGAGTCTACTATTGCCAAATCTGACCCATGTGACTATTCCGCCCACACGTACACGGTAAAACCGTTTAGAGTTTTGTGTCCGTCCAACGTGTACAATAAGAAACGGTTTTATTACACGCTTGTTTCTAGAAGTTATTGCTGTTCCTTACTTACAAATCCGTATGGAACGTACGTTCCATACGCATCTCGTTGACGTAAAATGACGTAAATGACGTTCGCCTCATCCATGAAACTGGAAGTATTTAAATAAAAGAATCATCACACATGACAAACACGCCCTGTATGAACCTAAATAAACCTTCTAATCCTGTATTTTTAATGCACGGATTCTAGGACGCGAAACGTGTAATAAACACAGAACGACACGATGTGTAAATGGGTTTGTCGATACGGCACTCGTGCTGTCGCGGAAGGACAGAACTCGAGGCGAAAGCGCCTCTCGTTCTATCCTTTCGCGACAGCACTCGTGTCGTATCGGCAATCTCATTTACACATCGTGTCGTTCTGTGTATTTATGCAATGTGTCGTCTGCCAATTAGGGGATATAGAGAAACTAAACTAAAAAAGAAATATAATCTATGTGAAGAGGTTTAAATTTGATAATACAGAAACTTTCCAGAGAAGATGAGACCTAAGCAGAATGAGGTCCACAGAGGGTGAATTTAGTGATGCTAGCCCGCTATGCGGGATAGCGTCATTAAATTCACCCTCTGTGGACCTCATTCTGCAAATGACAGATACCTTATTATCAGGCCTGAATGTCAGACTCAAATACAAACCATCAGACATTCATAGTTTTGCATTCGTTTTATAGGTAACCAATAAGTGGTAAGTGGCGTCTGACCAGGTAGCACATCATGTAGGGTCAGCGAAAATTAGTATTAGCATCCCGAGATTACAGTAAAAAGTCATAGTGAAATGCTGGCTGACGGCTCGAAAAAATTTTGATATGGATAGGATAAGCTGAAAGAAAAATGGCCTGAAACCAATTAGTCATAAACATTTTATCACAAAGTGCAGTTGGTACCAAATGTATTGATGTTGAGAGAAAGAAGAGAGAATTTGCAAATCATATGCAAATAGGGGAGAACATAATGGAACAGTGACCCAATTTTGTGCAGAATCATCGTGCACTTGTCATTAATTTAGGGCGAAGAGCAATGGCACGGAGCTGTCTGACAAAATTTGGAAAATAATTTCGAACGTTCGCACCAAAATATCTCAATTAATAAAACCCAAAAGTTAAAATTTATAATTTATAAATGAAATCACCAGAGAAGGAAAAGAGAAAAAGCCAATAATATCTTCACCAGTTGCAAGTTGCTAACCCGTGCCATACTTAACTACATGAACATCAACTTTTCGACTTTCAATGATTAATATCTACCTTGATGACTACTGTGGGTGTGCCATTCTTCGCCGCCTCATATGCGGTTTCCAGCGTACCAGGCCCACCTTCCATTACAACCAAGACTAGTGGAATTTTCACTGCGGAGTAACAGTCATTATCATAATTATCTCAAAATTAAACGTACAATATTAGTCCATTAATATGTGACCCGCCATATCAAATCCAGTCGTAAGTCGGGATTATTTTACCCTGTGCCAATGCATTCTCTTATATATGCGAGTCGACCATAGGTCGCCTCGCATATATAAGATAATGCATTGGTCTAACAATATTTATCATTTTTTTTAAATAAATGATTCTTACAATATTTAGGACATAAAATAAAAAACATCAATTACCCTGCAGGGAGCCCCACACATATATAGAAGCATATAGAAGAGTGTCGTCTGCTCATGTTTGTCTGGGGCTCTGTGTGGGTGAAATTATAAAATTGTTAAAGAATACAAGAAAAAATTATTAAAATTGTAAAATATTGTTAGGCCAATGCATTCTCTTATATATGCGAGGCGACCTATGGTCGACTCGCATATATAAGAGAATGCATTGGCACAGGGGGAAAAAATCCCGACTTACGACTGGATTTGATATGGCGGGTCACATATTTTAATGGGAGTTGTAAATAAATTTACCATTGTCTCCAATTTAAACTACTGATATGATATAAGGCATTATCTTTTTAAAAAAACGTTGTATTTATGGTATTTTGTTTGCTTCGTGTTGAAAAATGTGTATCTGTGTAAATGATTATGCCAGCATTCCGAAATAAAGCCAGATCAGACCTTCACAAATCGATTACTGTATAAATTAGAAACAAACTCATGGTTGATCGACGGGCTATTTATTTTTATAAAGAAACGAACATCTATAAACAAAAATGTGCATGGCTACTAATCACGTTATGTTCATATTGCAAAACAGTATCCCCAATACAATACAATACAATATTGACGTCACCTTGCTTAACTGAAAACGATAGGGCAACACTTCTGTAAATATTGGAGAAACATACACGGGTGAATTAATTTAACATGCTGGCATATGTGTTCTATCGGAAACTGTACCAATAATTCACCTGTTTGTAACTAGTGTTACATTTTGTAATACCATTTCAAATAGACGTGGCAGTGATTGTCGTTTTATTAATATTTTCATATTAACATAATATGTTAAACTAAATTCTGTTCCGTAATTGGTTAACTTTCAATTTGATTATGCGCTTCTTATCATAATAAAACAGACCATAACACAGTCGACATCACATCTTGTTGAACAAGATGACTAAAAGCAAGATATATAATAACTGCGCGATCATAGACAAATTCATCACAGGTAGAATATTGGGCTAACAAGTAGAATGTTGGGCTAACAGGTAGAATATTTGGGCTAGTAGGTAGAATGTTGGGCTAACAGATAGAATATTGGGCTAACAGATAGAATATTAGGATAACAGATAGAATGTTGGGCTAACTGGCAGCGCGGCATGGTAATCTATCCAAAGTGCAGACATATTTCAGAAAAGCGGAGCGGAGTTTATAGCACCTAATCAAGAAAGGAACTATATAGATATAAGATACTAGCGGGGTTACCCGGCGATTCCCAGGTTAAAGTGATGTGAAACCCTCTGTGGATATTTGATGGGAATAGAGAATACTCTTGCTCTCAAAGTGTTACACATATTCTCATAAATTGTATATCCAAATGGCATAACAAAACATGATTCTTACACATGGAATATAAGTAGTGGATCCCCTAGTCAGGTCGGAGCGTTTATCATTTTTTTATCATGTTTAATCCGTCCCACCAATAAAGAAGTATTTATTTATTTACAACTGCGTATACTTCCGACGTTATAGCATGAAACATGAACATCATAAACACATCAGTTCGAAAAAATAAAAGACGACAATTGCGTTTTACATAGATATGTATCAATCAATAATAATAATGTATAGCATTTGTAAAGCGCCTTTCCCATGAGGCCCAAAGCGCTCAAAGTTTTACAATTATTACCCTGATGAGCCTGAACATTCAGTAACCATCTACTGCTCCCCGGGGACAGGGGGAGGTACAGCCGGGAGTATGCGAGGATACCATATGGCTAGCATACTGACAAGATCTTTCACTGCTCATTACCAGGTACCCTTGTAATGCATGGGTGGTGCAAAGCAGACACAGTACGAGCGACCTTGCTCAAGGGTCACAACTTGGCGCGAAATTCAAACAGTGTACAATCCAACAATTGCACATCGCTCAAGTCGGCCAAGCCACTGCTGTGTGGAAACTCATAACAGACCACCAGCCAGCCGCGAACTCGCCTCGCTGTGTTGACAGCGAAGACAAGTCCAACGCGCTAACCACTGGACCACGGAGATCAATCAATCAATCAATCTAGTTTATCATATCTTCATAAGGATACAGATGTTTTAAAGATATGTCCAGGTGCTCCTTTGTTCTGGTGCTATGTACTGGATAATCATTTTCAGTTTAAAAGAAATGATGTTATGGTTGTATATCAGCTACATGCCAGACACAGCGAGATTTTGAGTTGTTTGTGTTAGGCGATGAGTCTGTTCTCAAAAATGAAAGAAATCGTCTGTATCGGGCAGATATACCCTTGTCAGATGTCACTATTGGAGGATCCTGAAAAGTCATGTGCTACGGACTGCGTTTTCCTTTATCTCAGAAGTAACCACATTTGACTGCACACTGTGACCACTATTTTTGAACAGGCCTGCTCTACATTTCCATATCTCTCGGCAATTGTAACTTTTTTGTGGAAACTATATTGAACGGACAGACTCAATCGTGCTATAATATATACATGAGCCATTCTAATATGCAATCCTCTGACGATTCAAGGTCCCTCAGTTTGAATGAATATATGTATCTCTTAAATAAATTGATATAAATATACTTTTAAAGCTTTCTTCTATGTATCTGTGTTGCTAGGTCATAATAGGAATGTCCTGATTTCCATCCCCATATAAATATGACAGTTGAGAAGATATAATTGTTCAAGTAACTTAATTCGGTCACCATTTGTCGTGACTGTGACATTGGAATGCCAAAAACTCCTTAGAACGACATGGAGATGGCCTGGGAGATGACTATATATAACTTTGTTGGATATCGGCGAATTGAACAATCTTATAAATGCTAGTGAATCTCCTCTCGCCATCCATGACCCAAACGACCCCAAATGTGATTTAATTCATCATATCATTTGTTGTTGGTGTCAGGGGAGGGGCTATTGTTAGCGCAGATTTCGACCAAATTGATATATAGAGGATATCTAGTGTTTTTGAGTGGATACCGAAAAATATGTCATGAGTGAGCGAGACAAATGTTTATTTTCGCGAGCGGCTTTCCGCGAGCGAAAGTAAACATTTGTCGCGGTCACGAATGACATATTTTTCGCTATCGACTCAAAACACACTAGATATTCTTTTTATTATACGCATTTCCAAAGAAATTCACCATTTACGATGCTTAATGAACTCACAATCGTCTTCAATCGATGCATCATTTTTGAAGCCATCAGCTGATCGATGTTTGTTCACGCAATGATACTTCACCATCCGCAGAATATAAAAATATAGTTCCCGTATTCTTCCCTTTATTTTCCCCATGACTATGTCGAATTTCAACATAAATACATTTTAATTATAACTGTAATATCAGTGAATATAATATATATTAGAATATCACAATGGGTTCTTTCACTTTGTCCTTCTTCAACAGTACAAACCGGAAACAGTATTGGTATGCGCAAGTGAATCGGTCGCATGCGCGAGCTAGTGTGAAAGTATATTCTTCTATATCCCCTTCTGAGTGATATCGATGTTTATCTAAACGCGTTTTTATCTGTAATTCAGTGTTGAGCGTATAATAAATTCTTCTTCTCCGTGATACGAGGAATATAAACGTGTGATTTAAAGAGGCGAAATTGGTGCCGTTTGGGTGAGAGATAGGGGGCGGGGTAATAACTATGATAAGAATTTGTTTAGTTGCCGATTACCACCAAACTTCTATATAATTATCTCCATTATATAATGCATGCATGAGTCTAATAGACGTGGTTTAAATATGACAAAAGTGGCGCGGTTCAAGTCATGTATGAGGGGCGTTGCACCAAAGTTGATACAAATATATTTAGCACTGATTCCACCAAATTCATGCACGTTCTTCTCTAATGATATGATGAATTAAATCACATTTGGGGTCGTTTGGGTCATGGATGGCGAGAGGAGATTCACTAGCATTTATAAGATTGTTCAATTCGCCGATATCCTTCAAAGTTATATATAGTCATCTCCCAGGCCATCTCCATGTCGTTCTAATGAGTTTTTGGCATTCCAATTTCACAATATCGACAAATGGTGACCGAATTAAGTCAATTGAACAATTATATCTTCTCAACTGTCATATTTATATGGGGATGGAAATCAGGACATTCCTATAATGATCGAGCAACACAGATACATAGAAGAAAGCTTTAAAAGTTTATTTATATCAATCTATTTAAGAGATACATATATTCATTCAAACTGAGGGACCTTGAATCAACAGCGGATTACATATTAGAATGGCCCATGTATTATAACACGATTGAGTCTGTCCCATTCAATATAGTTTCCACGCAAAAAGCTACAATTGCCAAGAGATATGGAAAAGTAGAGCAGGCCTGTTCAAAAATAGTGGTCACAGTGTGCAATCAAATATGGTTACTTCTGAGATAAAGGAAAACGCAGTCCGTAGCACATGACTTGTCAGGATCCTCCAATAGTGACATCTGACAAGGGTATATCTGCCCGATACAGACGATTTCTTTCATTTTTTAGAACAGACTCATCGCCTAACATAAACAACTCAAAATATCGCTGTATCTGGCACATGTAGCTGCTATACAACCATAACATCATTTCTTTTAAATTGAAAATGATTAGCCAGTATATAGCGTCAGAACAGAGGAGCACCTGGACATATCTTTAAAACAACTGTATCTTCATGAAGATATGATAAACTAGATTGATTGATTGATTGATACATCTCTATGTAAAACACAATTGTCGTCTTTTATTTTTTCGAACTAATGTGTTTATGATGTTCATGTTTCATGCTATAACGTCTGAGGTATATGCAGTTGTAAATAAATAAATACTTCTTTATTGGTGCGACGGAATAAACGCGATAAACAAAATGATAATTGCTCCGACCTGACAAGTTGAGCCACTACTTATATTCCATGTGTTAGAATAATGTTTTATGATGCCATTTGGATATACAATTTATGAGAATACGTGTAAAACGTTGAGAGCAAGAGTATTCTCTATTCCCACCAAATATCCACACAGGGTTTCACATGACTTTAACCTGGACAACGCCGGGTAACCCTGCTAGTTCAATATATAAATAATAGTTGGTAGTCTTATTGTTCTGTATAACAATGATTGTGTGGTTATATGTGTAGCACCATTAAAGACATATGAACTTTTGAATGAACGCAACACCTTAGAAAACAGCGCCGAAATTCAGGGTCTATTGGGCGGGATTTATGTCATCATCCGGAATTCCGGTGGGTTTTTTTTCGGAACATTTTAATTCCGTCGAAAAATAAATAGGAAAATAACGAGATTCCGGCCAAACTCTATCCTGCTATTTCAAGTGACCGAGATTGCAAAATACTTCTGGTTCCGTTAATATCCAAGTAATCGCGAAACAAAATATCGGAAGAGACATTGTAGGATGGTCATAGCCCTGAATATTGTCAGTTCAGATTAAACATGATTAATTATTGTATAAAGGTGTCTCGTTCAAGCTATGACGTACATATGTGCAGATAGATTATTTGCTAGATGAAACCAGTTCAAATGCAACTGGAAGCATGTGTTAATTATGAACTATGCATGACTTTAATAGTGTTGCATTTATAACTATATAATCGTTGAAGCTGTATATATTTTCTGGCATGTAAAGGTTTAGAAACACGTTTTGCTAAATAAAAACTTGACATTTCATGAATTTGTTTTCAAAATTTGTCTGGAATATTCAGGTACCAAACATTTATGCAGAATATCTACAGGTAATATAACCATGCTATCGTATCTGAATATCATGAGAGATAACTTAATTTTCTTGATTAAGAATTTACATAAACAGTTTCATTTAGAAAGACAAACACCCGTGAATAAATTTCTGAATTTAAGACTTTTCATATCATGTTGCTGGTCAATTTGCGTTTTTTTGAAATTATTACTGTTCTAACAGTTCTTTGTTCACGGAGGGACATGAAAGAAAACAATATTTTAACGCCTCAAATGCATTGACACCCATTTTATGTTTATACTTCTTTCAATAACTGTTCAGATTCTATATAAAAGGAAGATTATGATATGTATTTAATGTGAAAAGTTTTCGCATGATGGATCCAGAGAAATTCTTCATTGCAATGTCTTGCAGTTCATTTCTGAATTTATGCAGAACGTGTGACTAGGTATTATTGATGTGAATATAATTTTTTCAAACACATGTATACTCACCACGATTTAGGCCTATCAATGGTGAAATATTTATGAACTTATTACTAACGGTTAATGCTGCATTGGAGTAACACAGTATTACTTGACATTGTATACACTATTACGTAAGTTGGCACTGTAAATTAGAAACATGTCATCAAGGCGAGAGTCGTGCGTTATTGGACGTTTGGGCTTACGGGTGCAAAATAAAAGATAATATATTTCTGTGTGAAATGTTAAAATTTCGCATGCATGATGGTGAGTCATTCCGCTGTGTAACTGTTAATTGCACAGTCTGTTGTAGCCTTTGAAGGACCAGTCTTTCTCAGTCTCTACAGACTGGTGAACCATCTTCACTGACTGTATTTTTGGCATGGCAATAGGGGTCATGTGATGCCATTGTAAAGACATAGTCGATAGTGTTGCATCACGTTAGCGAGCTGCATAATGCATTGCGTGTCCATTTATAAGAGTATGGCGAGCATTGGCTAAATTTAGAGGTGTTAGAGAATGGTAATACATGTACTAGAAAGCATTTGGGATACAGATCCGCCCAAGGTATGTGATTCGGAAAAGAAGTCATTATTTGTAGCCCAGGCATGTCTTAATCACGTGGCTGTTAATTATATAAAATATAAACTAAAAGATAAAATGTTATGTCCTGCAAGTAATGTTTTTTCGTTAAGTGATATGAAATTGGTAGCCATTTTTCAAATGAAGCGACTGATGTTTTACAATATATTGCTTTACCATGCTCAAATAATTGCCGCCCTACTGTTAAGTGTTTTATACAAGAATGTGTATTGAGATTATGTGATAAGCCTTGCTGTTCTCACCGCGACGGTGCTTCATTTCTGGTGAAAAAAATGTTTCTATGGTAAACACAACTGCTAATTGAAAACAAAAATAGAAATGCTTGAGTAGATACAGACTAATCGCTTTAAAGATGGTCCATCTCTTGGAAACATGTGTTATATAGTTACTGGGGTATACAGCATTAGATAATAATCGAAGGTCCCTGTTCGGAAATGCTTCTATCGATTAATATTCATTATATTGCGAATATTTTCTGGTCTAAAACATATGGTTGTTTAGCTAACGAACAATAGTGGTTACTGTTAACAGAGACAAGAAATTTTATTGTGTAATTTTGTCACAAATAAACGTTAATTAGACTCATTATCGTTTATAATTATGGAATAACAGAATTACATACAATCAATCTGGGACATTTGACATCCGGATGGAAACACCCTAATGATCTCTATCGCCTGAATTGTCTGTTCTAAAATTAGAACAATAAAGTTTCCCACTCAATCATCTCATTTTATAATAAAATATTCGAAATAAAACCAATAGTAATTGATAGAAGCGTTTCCTGAAATGGGTCCCCAATTCATATTTATTATTTTATACCCACGAAATTATTTCAAAATTGTTATACAAAGAGATAATCCATCTTTAATATATAGTTACATTTTTTTAAATAGTTATTTTCAAAACATGCGACCTTTTTTAACCCATGAGATTGTCTCGCTTTGAATTTCAACAGTAAATATTGTTCAGAAACGATGTCTAATTTAGCATGAACACAGTTGTGTGGCATACAGTCTGTTGAATTTCTGTACTAAATGGAGTCTTACAAACGTACACATTCGAATTGTTATTATTCATCTGGAGGAATGGCCAACTAATAAAAGCAAACAACAAACAGGCGAAAAGATAATACACGTGTAGAAAGATTTTTATTCTTTGGTGGGAACTGTTCGGATAATAAGTTCACCATTGGTCGTTTGCTGAACATATTATCTGAACATCTCCTAAGGGAATTGCTCGTCAATAATTATTTAGTATAGAAAGGGCTAATTTCTAAACAATTCGTTCCGCTAGTTTCATCCATCGTTGTGGCGACACTCGCGTGCTAAATTGCCACATTTACATGTAGTTGTATGTCGTTGCCGAATTCATATGATAATATTATACATTATATGTCAATTGGCTATTGTAATTAAATACATGTACTATATAGATAATGAATGGCTTGGAGTTGACTATTCCAAAATAGTGGTCCGAGAGGAGGAATAGTCCACGAGTAGCAGGCGAGTGGACTATTCCTCCTCTCGGACCACTATTTTGGCATAGTCAACGACAAGACATTCATTATTTATTATATTATATCGAACATTGGTGCCAATTCTCACACAATGATCTTGTCACATTTTATTTACCGTGAATTTTGAAAATCGGTCTCAGATTTACGGCAAACTTTTGACGATGGCAGGGACCATAACGATGTTATTAGTTTCATCTAACAGCATCTCTTCATGATTCATGCATTTATTTCTATAAATACGTCATTAGCAAAGACATTTTGGTGAAATTTTAGAAGTTAACTTGCTTAACTTCGATTTAAACGGAAAATGAAGTTATATATAGCGTCCAATGGCATTACAAAATTAGGACTGGCTGATTGCCAACTAAACGGACAAACTATTAAATACATTGGCTATCTATGATCGGACATTTATAAGATAATTACAATTCACCAATAATCTATTGATATACCGATATTGCAACACGTATCGTACAAAGTTTAGTTTTAAGATTGGCTGTATCTTCAGGTGGCAACCCGATTTCGCGAAATGAGTTTGTTACAATAAATAGAAAAAGAATAGTAGGCATTTAGGACTCGCACTGGCGTACTATCGTAAACTAGTATAGCAGTGTGCAGCCAAAATCAGAATGCGAGGAAGTCACGTGAGATATAATATATATAAATAATATATAACATGCCTAAATATAAGCATCTGATGTGTGAGCCAAGAAAGTCCACCTATACACCTATAGAAATACACGCCTATATATAATAAATAGTTTATTCCACTTCAATTACTATCCTGCGTTCGAGAGGTTACCAAATCGTGACCCTTCAATTTTATTCTTTTCACTCAAAAGTATAGGGGTATTGAGACATTTAACATATTTACATGGTATATAGTTATATACATTATATATGGGACAGGACGGTTTATTACAATATGTACCATGCACACATGTCGTATATAATTATACACCAGCGATAACGTTCTTTTTCTGTCGTTACTAAAACTATTATGTAATACTCTACGCCATGTGTGGTAGCTTAAATGTTCTCTTGGGTGGTTTTAGTACTATCTGCCCAGGGTAGCTTCAATTGTCTCCGTCGGAGTTGCTCCGTTTTGGTCATTCGAACACAATCATGGATTCGTGAAAATATCTAAAATTCGATGTCTGTATTTTCTCCAAGATAATCGCATTAAATCATTTGAGCTGTTCTCGCGCTAATCTCCACAATTATAACTTGGTGGGTTGTCAGTTTCAATAAATTTTCGTCATCGAAAATATTATGGTCCGAATCGGCATCTCCAGTTTAGACCTAGTTTAAACTACCAGTTTAAACTGGGTTTTAGTAGTAAAACCAAGTTTTTCTCCACCGCTGGGACGACATAGATTTGGTCGATTGCGTTACCTGTGGGCCACACTTGTCCAATTGCAAGAATAGGAGGCGTGGTCTGTCTGTTTATTATCGCTACTTGTCAATTCATTGTCCGGTCAAGCGACCTGTTGTCGCCATATAATCTCCTAATCAGGGGAATAACCCGTGCGCTTTGAGAAATCACGACGAATGCACGGTCTGTTGTATGACGGTTAGATATTATCTAATATCATGGACGAACGTGACTTTTGGAACTCAAAAATATCTCTTGAGGGCATGGGTGGGGCCCCGCCACAAATACCCCATAGAAACACCACCACCCCGGGGGTACCATCCGGACGGGTGAAAATGGGGCATGGACCATTTTTTAGAACGGGAAGGATTTCGGCGATTTTGACGGCATGAAAGGATGGCTCGCCCATAATACCCGATAGAAACATCACCCCTCACCCCGGGATAACAGGGGTATGGACGGTATAAGGATTTAGGCTAATTAATTTGGCAGCAGGAGTGGGTGGCACGATCAAAATACACCATAGAACCACCCCTACCCACCCCTCACCGGGGGGAGGGGTCCCACCAGAGGAGGTGGAAATTGGGTACGCCCAAATACCGAATAGAAACACACCAACCCTCACCCCCGGGGAAGGGTACCTCAAATAACGCATATAAACCCGAGGGTGAAGATGGGATATGAACCATGTTAGAGAACGGTAAGGATTTCGGCCAATTTGACGACAGGGGTGTGTGGCCCGCTCCAAATATCCCATATAGACACCGTACCCTCATCCCTGGAGGGTACCACCCTGCTGGGGTGGAAATGGGGTATGGAGCATTTTATTCATTATTCGCAAAAACATGCCTCTGTTGGTCAATATTACGGCATGTGTAGGTGGCACGCCCAAATACCCCATAGAATGGGGTATGGACCGTTATCGAGAACGGTAAGGATTTCGGCCAATATGACGTCATTGGTGGGCGGCCCGCCCTCAAATATAGAAACACATAGAAACACATAGAAACACCCCCACCCTTACCGCGGGTGGTTCTACCCGAGCGGGTGAAAATGGGGTCCGGGGTGGGGTGGGGTGTTTCTATGGGGGGGGGGGGGGCATTTGGGATGTGCCACCCACCGTTCTCGAAAATGGTCCATACCCCATTTCACCCCCTCGGGGTGGTACCTCCGGGTGAGGGTGTTTCTAGGGGGTAGTTGGAGCGGGCTACCCACTCTGCTGACGTCAAATTGACCGAAATCCTTACCGTTCTCGAAAATGGTCCATACCCCATTTTCACCTCCTGTGTGGTTCCCCCAGCGTTCAGGGGTGGGCTGTTTCTATGGGACGTTTGAGAGGGCCATCCATCCATGGCCGAAATCCTTACCAGTCTCGAAAATGGTCCATATCCCACGTTCACCCCCTCGGTTGTACCCCCCCGGATGTGAGGGGTGGGGTGTTTCTATGGGTTATTTGGGGCGAGCCACCCACCCATACTATCAAATTGGCCGAAATCCTTACATTTCTCCAAAATAGTCCATACTCCACCCCCTCAGGGTGGCCGTTACCCTCCCCCGGGTGAAGGCTGGGGTGTCTCTGATGGGTATTTGGTCGGGCCACCAACCCATGCGTCAAATTGACCGAAAGAGACCTTTTTGTGAATAAGGAATCAGTTTCAAAAGTCATGTTCGTGTCTAACGTGTCAATCTGATCAGTCCGATCACGCCATGCTCTCAGCCGCCAAATCGACATCCGAACGAGCGAATTGCAAACAGACATATATAGCAAGAAATCATCCATCACACTGGCACATATTTTGTTAGAATTTATCTCATAAGTACCGACATCGCCTCCCCGAATTCCACTAAGACTCTCCTGCATCTACATTGAGTGACAAACGCCCGCGCATAAACGCCTGCCCCAATTCAAAATAAACACTCCCATATTCACGAAGAAACAACATCAATATTGGGCGCAAAATATCGGCCGAATAATTAAACCCAAAAAACTAGGTTTTAGTCAAACCTGGGGTAGGGTGGTTTAACTTTGAATTTTTTTCAAAGTATATTTAAAGGTGTATGTTCGAGGCGAGACGTATGGTACGTATAAATCATATATACCTAAGCTTATACTGATGATTATATAGCCAATTCACCACAAACAATTAGTAATATTACCATAACTTTATCACGTTAATAAAACCTAGTTTCAACTTAAACTGAGTTTATCACAAAACTTGGTTTAAGTACGCTAAAACCCAGTTCTACTCCCATAAACCTGGTTTAACTACTGTAAAACCAAGTTTAAACCCTACTTAAACCTAGTTTAAACTGGAGTTAAACCTGGTCTAGAATAAAACCTAGTCTAAACCAGAGATGCCGATTCGGACCAGTATGTTTAATAATTTCATGAAATTAGGCAAAGTACGGCCGCGGTGTTCGGACTTGCCACCTATGCTGAGGTTTTTTGTTTTTGCCAAAGTTTGGCTCGGCCAGTCAAGTCAGAACATTGGTACCTAAGCCTACCTTTTAATGATGTGTTTACATGTACATGGTACTGTCTGATAGTAGATCATGAATAAACTGTGAATAAGGATGCGTATTGTTATAGATCATAATACATTTGAGTCAGTCGCCACCAACATAAAATATACATCTAACAGAAATGATTTCCTCATCAAGAGACATTGCATTTAACCCTTTACCCAACAGAACGGCCCTGTGCCAATGCATTCTCTTATATATGCGAGTCGACCATAGGTCGCCTCGCATATAAGAGAATGCATTGGCTTAACACATTAAAAATTATAAAATTGTTAAAGAATGTAAGAAAAAATGGTAAAAAGTTTTTTGTTTTTTTTACGCCAATGCATTCTCTTATATATGCGAGGCGACCTATGGTCGACTCGCATATATAAGAGAATGTATTGGCACAGGGCATAACTGTAACTATCACAATGTGGTCAAGGAGCCGGTTCCAATGATACCCAGATCAGGCGTTCTATGGCTGATCATAGTTGTAGGTGCATATCAGACATTTTGACTACAATTGGTGTGTAAGTTTTAAACAATCCTTACCGTTAGTTTCATCCATCGTTGTGGCGGATATCGCACGCTCCAGCGCCGCTCTGAATTTTATATCGGCGCCGAATTTCTTCTCAGTACCGTCATCAACCAATAGAAGATGGGTGTGGTTAGGGTCGAGCGAGACGAGCCCAGAGGAATCTTTATCGGGTTTGTATTGAGCACACCAGCTATGATGTTGCTGGAAGATAGCGACAGCCAAATGCAATTATTTCATGTTGTAATGCAACATATCCCCGCGTAAAATACGCACATAATCGACCTATAATATGAGATAGGTACACAATATTATTAGTTTACGTAAAATGTACAACAACATCGATTGAACAGCGAAGCCTCCTGGTAATGTATATGGTATTGAATGTCAATTCCAACATGGCCGATGCCGATATTATTATCAATTAAGCAGATAATGGACTCATATCCGTTTTCGTTTTGTGGCGCAGAAACACATGTTAAAGAGCGTACACCTGAAAAGTCGTGAGTTGGCTAATTTGTGTCATTTTCCGCACATAATCTGCTCAGAATCGCGTCATTATGAGTCGATAATATGACTAAAACGCTCTCATTTCAGCACATTATAAACTCAAAATGAGATGATTCTAAGCAGAGTATGTACCTAAAACAAATTATGTTATATGCAGATAATGTGCTAGACTCGTCCCTGGCTCAAATGTGAAACACCACGGCGCTATCGCTCTGTGACGTGCCCTCCCATAAGAGACCAGTACGGACTATATATATATATCGCCATCTTTATGTAGATGACGTAATTTGCGGAGAGACAACAGCAACACTGGGATACCCATCAACACACAGTTTACATATTTATAAATATCTATTCATAAATACTAAGTAGGATATCAAAATAATATGTTTTGATAATTTATTCCCGCCAGAGAAAGGCATAATCTAGTCAAATTTGGGTCTTTGAAAACAACACACAAATCACTTCAGCTAATCAGCTTGCACTGTTCTATTTTAGTCCCGGTCAGAATTCTGACCGGAGATCCAAAATGGCGATGCATTTTCTTGAGTATACATTGTGTATGCCATAATGACGACAACAAGTCATAAGTTAACCGAATAGAAAGAAGCACAATAACGTAAGATTGCAGTTAAACAACAGGCACAGATAAATAGTTTATTGTATAAATAAAATTATAAGCATGGTCAACTATTTTAGAGAATTACTACGACCAGGCCGAAATATGTTACAAAGTTGGGATAGCAGAAAATAAAAGTGGATTACGGTGGTCATCAGAAGCGCACGAGGGTTATGTAATAGACATTATTATGTCAGCTCTTGCGATTAGCCAATCAGCGTCGATAAATAGTGACGTATATGGACCATATTAGGTCAGGGACCTCATATGAAATCAATATTAGGTGTTTATCCACCATCTTGTTTTCTGAAACTCTGTCGCATCGGGAATACTTTTCGTGTATTTTGGCGCTAAGAAAGGGGATATCTGTCGGAGATAATTTTCTGCGAAGATAAAGACATAGTACCATGTACCAAAACCTGTATGCGACATATTTGATGAATTTTAAAGACTCATAAATTAACTGTCAAACTCAACAGGTTGTCCTACTTCTGGTAATTAGCAATTGACTCAATGCGTTGACGTTTAACGCCCATGGCGCGTCACTGTGACGTTACATAAGTTAATGGCGACAAATCACAGCGACGATTAATTAAAGATACGGGCAGCGTTGCCAGTGGGTATACTGTTTAAATATTCACCTCCGTCAAAAACCGACATAAACAGAAAGAATAGTAAAATATAGACATACCTTGTTTTTATACCAATCAAAAATATGGCATAAACAGTATGTTATTGTCAAATGTTTTTCCTTTGTTATGTAAACAAAAGCAGAAAAACGTTACATTACCTGACTTTTGTTTAGATCCGGATATGGTAAACATAAAGAGCGTTATTTTTTACTGTTTTCCTGATATGGAAATAATAAAGAGCGTTTATATCATTTGTGTGTGATTAACCAATATAATTGCGCTGCGTTATGCAAACGGAAGCAAAACTTCTGTAACACGAGCAGGTTCTTGTTTACGTACAACATCGTACATCTTGACGACAATATACTATTTACGCGCTGGGCAAAACTATATATATTTTAATATTCCTTCTGTTGATGGCGATTTGAACAAATATAAATATTTCTGCAAAGAACGCCGCCTGTGCCTTCAAAGGTATATGCTGGATTTTGTCCACTGATATAATAAATACGTTACAGGACGCTTAGTGGTCGGATATGGTGTCATGTGAGGCTCAGCGAGATCAATAAAGAGCCTAATATTGATCACACTTCGCCTCGCATGACACCATATCTGACAAATAAGCTCCCATAACTTATAGTATGGGTCTATTATTTTGAGGCGGTTTCGATGAGTCCTGCGGAATCTTATTGCTGGATGACGTCTCGAATCTCTACTCTATAGCTACGCCGATAGAGATCATAGTCCGCGAGTACAAAACCTGGCAACTTTTTGTTGTTCTGGCCCCTTCTGACAGGGAAACGTTTAAAAACAAGACAGGAAATATATTTCTTTGCTAAGGATCAGACGCAAGTTTCACCAAAATTTCCCGGCACAACGTGCGTCTGACCCTAAGGATTATTGGATTATTATATGCCTTGATTTAAACTCATTTTATTTCATAGCAAGGTTTACAGATATTGGGAGATTGGAGGACAAGTTCTTAAAACTCGGCTCCCCATAAGCAGAATGTATATAACAACGTTTGACAACACGAGTAATGCAATACACTAAACTTGGTATGACGGGGATGTATATATACTATGAACTATAAGGTGAACATAGCATATATATGGTGTTGATAGTACATGTGTTTGTTTTGGAATATATTGGGGTGTGTGTGCATGTTAGTGATGATGGCGAGATGAAGGGATGCTAGTGTAGGTTAAGGGGGTTCCCTATGTTCGTGTTTGCCTACATTGGGACTTGACTTAAAACATATTGTATTTGCATAATATACAAAAGGGATTGGGGCACAAGTTTTTGCAACTTTTGCAGCCCCTCTCCCGACACAATATTACAACACACATGAAATCAAGATGACGATAGAAACGCATTTACATGGTGATAAGTTTTGAGGTACGTAATATGTAGTGCCTTCCAGAGATTATCAGGCTGGATCGAGGTTGGCTCTTGGCTGAGGAAATTAAAAAAAATGTCACTAAATAATGGATGTTTGGTACGATTGGCGCGAGTGCTAATATAATTAGATATTATTAGTATTTGTATTTTGGAGGTAAAAAGCAATCAAGACACACTTGTATTCGATTGTGGTTACTGTGCTGTTCTGGAAGGCAATACAGATAACTTTGGGATTGTGGGATATAACACGTATGTATTCCTGGCTAGATATATGTGTGAACTTTAATTGGCAACCAGGAGTATATAAAATAAATTTATAAATTTGATATGTATAATCAATATCGGGTTTCTAGTGCAGTGCAGACTACGAACAAAGATGATTTATTGATTGCATGACGAGAATCTTCAAGACTTATGAAGACGATATTATCGTTGTCATTTAGCGCGATGTCACTAAATGGAAGGGCTTTGTGAGAAGCAATTTGAAACGAGCTCATTGTTCAGTTTCGTTTCGTTGAGTATAATGGGCAGTGTATCAAGTGTTCGGTATCTTCCTTGTCTCAAGATCGATCATTAGCAATGAAGTTTCTTACTTTATCGTGATTTAAATCGCTACAACCGTTTCTCAATCGAGAGTGCAAAATGTTAGTTTGTCGACCACCTATGAGAATATTAGCCGGGGTTTTACATTGTGGAAGAACGGATGACTTAAAAGCGTCATACGTGTTTAGTTTGATACTGTTTGCCAAGGTATTCCAAGGTATTATATACTTGCTTATAAAATAGCAGAACATTACAGAAACGTAAATCGTCGTATGTATCTCGTAGGAGCTACAGTCAAATCGCGTTTTGTTATTTCATTGTAGCCATTGTTATATCACTGTTGCTTGCTGAATTACGTATACTTGAAAGTGGTTTGCTACCTATCAGCTGATAGGTGTCATAAATGTGTATTAAATTGATACACCAATCAAGTGTTGCATGTTCCAAATCCGCACAGTGCTGCATCTAACACTTTCCAATTGTAACACATTCGCAGAGTTCTGAAATCGGAATACCACCCTTTAAGTGTAGTATTGACACTACGATGACAAGGGACACTTGAAATTGCACTATACATGCAAATTAGTATATGACGTATCTATGGCACGCCATTTGATTGGTGCCTCGTTTTAGAATTATATATGCGAAGTAAAACTATTGTCCGCCATTGTTTAAAGTATTGATCAGTTGTATACATGTTAACAAGGCCTAAAATTTTATAATTTCACCCATACAGAGCCCCAGACAAACATGAGCAGACGACACTCTTATATATGCTTCTATATATGTGTGGGGCTCCCTGCAGGGTAATGGATTTTTTTTTATTTTATGTCCTAAAAATTGTAAGAAACATTTATTTAAAAAACATGATAAAAATTGTTAGGCCAATGCATTCTCTTATATATGCGAGGCGACCTATGGTCGTTTCGCATATATAAGAGAATGCATTGGCACAGGGTATGTTTTTGTTTTTACATCTTCCACATGCTTGTACTACATGAGTCCTGGCTCTTGCTCAGTGTGGTATCTCCAATATTGATCAATTTGCATCTTGTTTTATCATTTGCCGTTTAACTTCGGACCAATGAGTAATGACTGACGTGACACTGACAGTCCACAATCCACAGTTGCAGATGATAATGCCAGATGCATATTGCTCAATTGATGATCAATTGATCAATATTGATGGTGATTTCACCCTGATCAAAAGTCATGACACATGTAGGTTATGTAGAAGAGAAAAACATACGTTGCTAACAAGTATTGATATTAACATTGTTTCCAGCAAACTCACGAAAACGCCAATAACTGAAGTAGTGAGACCTCTAGTGCAAATAGTCAATTAGTCATTCGCAGAAGGCCGATTCTCAGAAAACATCAAATTAGCGTAAGTTATCCTAACATGTCAATGGCTACACACAAATTAGTATACCCCCAAACATTTTCTAAAATTCTGGAGAAAGTAATAATCACTAGACTCATTCTGTTTTAACAGGAATACAGTCGCTCCGGGCTATGCCGCTCCAGACTATGCCCCTCCGGGCTGTGCATGTCCCGCATAATAAAGAAGACTAACCTTTTGAAATCTTTTATATGCATTGTTGTAATATACAGTAATGCCCTAAATAATCGACTCCTAAGCCAAATCAGAATTGTGGGTAATTTTTCAGGATTTAGTCGGAAATATGGATTGTTGCTATTCATCGGAAAGCTATCAGTACTGCCATTACTGTATATTGTGTAAATATAACTAAGACATCTACTTCTACATCTATCTCTAAACGACATTTATATGTTTTACAAACATTATGGATTTCGGGGCAAACTTTCGACGATCCATCCCATACGTCATCTTCTGAATTTAACTGCAACGAATAGTTGTCCGATAGTACAGAAGATATCGGTTGATATATAATTATGTTCCCAGTTATTGCTATAACGTATTGTACAGATAAACACAGCACATCGAGATATAACTAATAGAATAGATACAATCATAATTATCAAGATCATATTCTAAATTGGATGTGACATGTACTACCATCTTATATGTTGGAAGTATCAGACCACGATCGTTCCACCATACCGATGGCATGATACACGTCACATGGTAGGTGTATCATATACATCATACCTTATTAGGATGCATGATATCATATACCATACGTTGTAATAACTACTGGCGTCGAGAGATACGAAGAACCACTCTCTCTCCATCAGCCAATCAGACTAGACCTCTTTTACCGATGCTCCTGCTGTGTTTATCACTATGACTTATACACATATAAAGTTATCAAAAGCTACGGACAGTTATTGTTATCAATGTTCCCGACACGGCCAATTCAACATCTAAACCCTAGACACCGGGACATAGTGATCGAACATCTAGAGATTCAACACCTGCACTAATCATCGACTTTACTAATCATCGACTTTACTAATCATCGACTTTACTAATCATCGACTTTACTAATCATCGACTTTTCAAAGTCTTTGATTCAAATTAATATTGAACGTCGTTTTTATAAATTGTCTCACTATGCAATCGCATATATGACAAATGATTGGTTTAACCCTTTACCCAACAGAAGGGCCCTGTGCCAATGCATTCTCTTATATATGCGAGTCGACCATAGGTCGCCTCGCATATATAAGAGAATGCATTGGCTTAACACATTAAATATTTTAAAATTGTTAAAGAATGTAAGAAAAAATGGTAAAAAGTGTTAAAGATTTTTTTTAGGCCAATGCATTCTCTTATATATGCGAGGCGACCTATGGTCGACTCGCATATATAAGAGAATGCATTGGCACAGGGCATAACTGTAACTATCACAATGTGGTCAAGGAACCGGTTCCAATGATATCCATATGTGTATGGTTCTATTGAGACAGACCGAAGATATTTTAGGCTGTTGAAGCTTTATTTGGCCGGTTTTGGCCGGTTTGTTGGGTAAAGGGTTAATAGTTATTTACATAAAGACACCAAATGATATATTTCAAAAAAATGCCTTGTCTGAAACTTAACGTGCGAATTGTGGTGTGGCACAAGGGTTGATATTAGGACCTCTGTTTTTCTTTATTATGAGAAAGATATGAAAAATGCCTTAATCATTTCTTCATTCCCATATGACCACTGAATAAGTAAACGTCAATCAGTGGTGTTGTGCTATGTATCCGCCAATACATCTAAATGGATACATTTCCCAAATCATACGAGCAATTCACACAGAGGTAAACCCTTATCAATTGAATCAATAATACAGAAATCACATAGGTTGGCAACAATAGCCCCGAACAAAGGAAATGCCATCAACATATATATTGTGTTTGTGCTAACATTGGCAGCATGCATTACTGTATCAATCTCCAACCTACTTACCAACTGTACCTATACAAGAAGTTTAACGATTGATAATCATTTGAATACTGAATTCCTTCGTATTAGAACAGTTGTTTAACAAATCAATCATTGCTGACATATGAGATCACCCATCCTAACAACCCATATAATTATGATATACATGTTATGAGCGCACCCATCCTAACAATCCACATATATTATACATGTTATGGACCAATATTATATATCTTCTTTTCGAAACAAATGCGGCGGATGATAATATCATACAATATTTGCCAGGATTTATGCAAATGTGTCAACGTGGCTTGTTTTTTTTATCAACTTCAGGGGTAACTTGTCCAAATCGAGTAAATATTCAAGCCACATTTGAAATATAATCGACGTACCATATTACATAAGCTGATCGTATACATGTTATATCGATATGATTGCTACCTCAATTTGAACACAAAATATGATTTAAGCCCTAAAGCTATATGGTACTTCATAAAAAGTGAACTACAAAAACACCGCTGGTCAAATGGCCCTGCTAATTTGCTATGACGCTACTGTGTCCTGTAGAATTGCTATGATGCTTGTAAGGCAAGCAGATGATGTCAAGGAAATGTACCACAATGTTTTCTAATGTGATAATGTACACCACCTCTGGCTGATCTGAATGAATGGAGGAATAGCCAGTATGTTTATAAAATATTTTAAAACATTTATATTTAAATAATGACCACACTTGTGGTTGTTGCAACCGGCCAAGATCAAAAAGGCTATTCCTGTCGTTTTTCAAACACCTGAGCAGCTTCGATTAAACTACGTATGTTCATCAATATTCCATACAGACACGAGCTTTATCATAAATTACTCGTGTTAGCCAAAAAACCCACAAAACTCGATACACAAAAATAACGCTATTTTTCTCGTCGCAACATCGGTTTGCCCTACTATCATCAGCAATTCAGCTGGACTCATTAACCAATATTTATATATACTGAATTCTCATTGATGAGTAGTTATTCTTCTAGGAAATGTTCAGATAATAAGATCAACAAACGAACTTATTATCTGAACATTTCCCTCTAATGCAAATGAATCCTCCTGCACTTATATGGTCTTTTCGCTTGTCTGTCGTCTGCTCAAAGTTCTTGAACATCCATCCAAATGAGTATATCATTCCAATGTATACTAGTATACTAAAGTAGGATAACCACTCGTGGAAACATTTTACATGTAAATCTTACCTGCGGATTTCTCAGAGACTCTTTGTTTGATATGCAACCCCAAGTAGCAACACCAATGGCGACAACTTTTCTTCCGCGCTCAGATGTCAACTTGGACCTTTTGACTGCTTTTCCGACATGTTTCATGACCCCAGCATGCGTACCACCGGTGATTATCCAACCTCCTGTAAAATGGTAACATCAAGTTGAAAGGGCCTTACGAACTTCGACGCGGGTTTTGTTGAAACTAAATAAATGTTATAGAAGTATGTAAACAACTGTCGTCAAGAACATTTGAAATAAATCCAGTTTGTTCTTATTTGTGCTATAAATCGCTTTCCAATGACGACATTTCTCGCATATCGAAACCATTGATCTGTAAGCATAACTGTTGTAGAGGCATAGTCCAACACATCGCAAATACGCACATAATCGATCTATATAGTGAAATAGGTACATAATGTGATTGTTTTATTCTGAAATAAGCAGTTAATGGAGTCATGTCCAATGTCGTGGGCCATAGTAAAAACACATCTTAAAGAGCCTACACCTAAAAAGTATTGAGTTGGATTATTTGTGTCATTTCCGCACATACTATGATAAGAATCGCTTCATTGTGAGTCAATAAAAGTGACTAAACCACTCTCATTTCCAGCACATTATCGACTCAAAATAAGGCTATTCGCAGCAGATTACCCACCCAAAACAAGTTCTATTATAAGCAGATAATGTGCGGGATTTTGGAAGAAAGGGCTGCATAGTCACTCAAAGTCCAATAAGTCCAATATGATGCCAAAGTTTATTCAGAACTCGACATTAGATAGGTTAAAGCATTCTGAAAGTAATTTTAGACTGAAATATATGATCTTACTGCATGATCACTTGTAAAAGTTTAGTTGACATACATGTACCACTTACAATTTGCTTACTGGAGAGGTATAAGTAATTAACATGAAAATAAAGTTGATATATTTCTCAATGTTCTGCTTGTGGCGATGTTTTTACAGACCTATATGTTTGCTCAATTACCCACTGCCAGTGCACTGGGTCCATTTAACCTTTTATATATTAAATGGATTATCCAGTAGTTGAAGAAAACAATGGAATAGTATATTTTCATCTGGAGGTGTGTTAACAAAATTTAAACAGACAACATACAGCCGAACGTATATTACAAGTACATAAACTTTCTATTAATTGGTTTGAAATGTTCAGATAATAAGTTCAACAAACGACCTATTGTTTCCGAAAGGAACTAATCGTCAATATGTATTTATTAAAGAAAGGGTTAATAGAAAATAACGCTATTATTTATTATATTATTATGTATTATATTGTTTTATTATATACTTTCCCAATAATTATAAGGTTTTAGCAGTGAGATATAAGTGATATCCCACTAGTGAGTGATATCATCTTGAAATTTCTGATGTATTGACATTCATTGGGGGCCATAGGCAAGTAACTAAAGTATATAATAAACAGAATATCCACACGTTTTCAGTGGATATGGGTTAAATCTCATTCGTGATGACAAAACATTTGAATTTCCACTCGTGGCTAAAGACACTCGTGGAAATTCAATGTTTTGTCATCACTCATGAGATATAACCCATATCCACTGAAAAAGTGTGGATATCCTCTATATATTATTATGTATTATATTATTATGCATTATATTATTATGTATTATATTATTATATTATTATTATGTATTACATTATTATATTATTATATTATTATGTGTTATATTATTTATTATATGGTTATCAAGAGCCACTATGAATTTACATATCAATAACACAACATTTACTAATTTGCATTATAGTAAATATCTGTTCATCTGTGTGTCGTATGCTTATATCAAATATATGTACATATGTGCGTCGTCTGCTGATTGCATAAACAACACTCCAGGTATGTAATAGACCATTCCAATACGTACTTTTATAACAATTGGGATAATCCCTTCAGCAACGAAATGGTTGGCATCATGGCGTATGTATTTCTGGTGGTGATAGTAAAATGTCTACGTGACAGGACATAGCGCCACAGACCCACAGTCTGGATAGTCGGATTCCCCTCAAAGGTGTGCACATATTGAACTCAACACACATATTTGCCAAATATACTCTTTTTTAAAAATAATTTATTCATCTTTTTGGTACAATTTGCGATATGTTATTACATACATTCATGTACATACATAACTTGTATAATAACAAAGATATATGCTATTAAATCTTACTTTTTCCAATGGATTTTTACGTTATATTATGGCACAGTGTCAAATATCGTTCAAATTAAAATGAAATCCGTGTCATTAATATATTTTGTCAGGTCTTCATTAAACAGTCAGTCTCTGATTTTACTAGTGATTTACTTTTTAATGGTATAACTGAAATATAATGGTTGTATTTTTATGTATAATCTGACCTGTTACTCGTGTTAGAGGTCGTGTTTGTGAACTTTCTGCAGAGGCCTTGCACATTTTCCATCCTATCATTTTGGGGGAAAAATTGGGAAGTGTTCTGTCCGGGAGAACAAAATCAAATTCAGATCCTTCTATTATTCTGTATTTAACGATATAGTGTGTTCTTTAAGATACATCATTAATTAGGCTGAGGACACTGTTCCACTTTTTTTCTATACTGCTTTCTAAACTGTTATTCCATTGGCTTGCAAATTTTACTATTTTGAACTCATATATTGCCAAATATACTCATTGATGAATACTTCCCTTATGTAGCTTGATGCATGAATATTCCCACCAATTAATAGAAATACTTCTGTACTTGTAGTATCTGGTCGTCTATTTGTCGTCTGTTTACAACCCATGAACTATATACGGCTGATTAATAGACTAGTCCATTGTATGCTTTTGTAACTGATATACATGTAGCAACGAATGTGTAAATATGCATTACCTCCCCACCCCCCCAACCTCTTCATCTCTATCGATCTCTTTGTGTCGCCCTTTGAATCTGGACTATGTGTACCACTATATTGTATACATGTTACCACGGGCCCCTGGGGAAGATTACTAAAATATCAATACAGACTATACCAGTGTAAAGGTTCCAATGATCGATTTTGGCTAAAACCACACCAACGATCAAAACCCTAATAAATTCTAGAAATCGATAATTGAAGCCAAAATATCCTCAGGTTTGCCTTATTGGCAATAAAATTCTCTTTCATTTGACATATAACTCGGCGAAATTGAAGGAATCGAAGTAGAGATATCATATCGGAAACTAGCCAAATCTAACGAAGTAATCGGGTCGCCAATCTCCCTGTCACAATATTTTCGAGCAATAATTTGTCGCGAACGTGCACTTAAACGCGTTTACATAACCTATACATGCTCATATTTGTTTCGCAAGTCATTCTGAAGCCATCCCTACCTTTAGTATTTCATCCGATGTGTTTGTGCCCAACTTTTCAACTTTTTGTTTTGTTTTTTTTTTAACTTTTTTTTATTGAATAGCAAAACATACACGGAATATCACAGACATTAATTAGCATACGATACTTCAAGGGCGAGAGGGGAAACTATCTCACTGTCACATGCGCGCTGTCTTACACTCTTCATTCGCACCTGGTGTTATCATATAATGTTACATGGACATATAATATGTTGATATCAAATATGGGAGATTGGACACGATACACGACACAGCGCTGCGAAACAGTCAGGATATGTCAAAACAGAAGATACAGCCTCGATGCCGGGGGCTATATTACTAGAGTTGTTACCCTTTGTTCTTTGTCGACAAATTATTTCGTTGTTTACGAATAATCGGTCAATGACTGGCCATGTTTCAACTTTCTATTCTACCAATATAATATTGAGATATATATCCGAACGGCCTTTAAAGTGTTGTATCTTATCGGGTTTCGTTTTCAAGTGCTCGTTTCATTAGAAGCCACTTGGTATCGAACATATTACGTTCAAGTCTGCAGTTTGCATTGTATTTTTCGCAATTATACCTAAAGTTGAATTCTGCAATTAAAGCATTCATAGACAATTGGTCCGTTGTAAATTTTGTTTTGTAAATATAGTTTTTAATAATCAAAATTAAATAATTTGTAATGTTATCCGTTCGATTGCTCATGTTTCCAAGCGTCATTGTCTTTTTTGTTAAAGGAATGACGAAATTGTTTGATATTGTCCATTTGGAAAGCTTGTCTAGGAATGATTGAACATGCGGACACTCCCAAAATATGTGGCATATCGTTTCTTGTGTTTGACATCGGTTGCAAAGATCGTTTTGTCTAATCTTTTCAACTTTATTGATCAAACGAATTCCAAAAACAAGACGTGTCTGCGATTGGATGTTAATTTTCACAGGCTTGCTGATTGATTGACAATAATCGAGAGTAAAGTTCACAAATATTGGCTTGAAAAAATAAATATGCATAGATATCCGATAGAGTATTGAAGAAACACTTGAATTATTAATTTTCTCTGCACCAAGAAGTTTATCTTATCTTAAAAAATTGAGCAATCTGATTTTGTCGTTACCTGTGCTTTGTAATCCTTTATCGGCCCTCTAGTCTGATTTAATCGTTACCTGTGATTAATAATACAACAATTATCGACCCCCTAGTCTCTGATTTAATTGTTACCTGTGCTTTGTACAGCCTTCATCAGCCCTCTGTGGAAAGTGGTCCGAAGGCGCTGCCTCATTTCGAAATGCTTAGCTCCTCCCGTTACACTGATAAGAAGGTTCGGCTTCTGGAGCTTCCATTCCTTCAGAAGAAGGTTGAGACATATGGCCATGTCTGTGTCGACGTCTAGCCTGCAATACTGAAGAACAGATGTTTGGTTAGAAAAAAACCTGAACATCTACAATTCTACAGAACAGATTATTTGCTTAGAACATTATTACAGAACGCTCAGCGGAGCTTCCATTCTTTCAGAAGAAGATTCAGATATGTCTGTGGACGTCTAACCTTCAATGTTAATACTAACAGATTAGCATATTCAGACACGTCTGTCGACGTCTAACCTTCAATACTAATACTAACAAATTCGAAGATTCAGACATGTGTGTCGACCTACAATACTAATACTAACAATTTGCACATATCCCAGCTAAAGGGACGGGCGGCCATTATTGTGGGTTATAGTTAAGAAATAACAATTATCAAATTATGATAATCAAGAATATACTAATGGTAAAGAATAATGATGACATGAATGCGATATTATTCACAAAACACGCTTTGTGTCCGGGAAAATACAAGTCAAGTGTTGTTTAGTTTCTCGCAAAAAGTGCAGTGGATTGTTCATAAGCAGTCAAGATATTGCATCATTTCCTTATTTAGATTATCGCGCATTATACGTCGTATGTAAAACCCCTAATTTGGTGCGTCTACATCTTACAACTCACAATACTACTCATAGTAAATTCCTTATTTGGTATGTATTAGTATGTATAGGTTAATAGAAAATACTAACTGGATTGAAAGATTTTCATCTCTTTGCAAGAACAATTATATTATGTACACGTTTCTGTCTGATCATTTCCCAATCATGAATGTAACGTGGATTAGCTGGATTTTGAACTGACAGCGGGTAGAATGGGTCGATTAAAATAAAATTTGAATTTATTTGAATGCGATTGTTGATGGCACCAATAGTTTTATCTTCGCCTTCCACAGCGCATCGGAACATTTTCATTCCAAGTGTTTGTCTATAAACAAAGGGTTCTGTGACGTTTTTGGATGTTTTGTTTACACAACAAAGCGTACAAATCTGACAATAAAATGCAATGTATGCGATATTTATGATTGGTATAAGAACAATATCTGTCCATTATATAATATTCTTTCTGGTGATTACGGTTTTAGCGGATGTGACTAGTTTAAAAGTTATACCCACCACGAAGTCCGCCCGTATCTTTAAATAGATTATATCGATAATTTGGTGCCTGGGGTGTCGGATATTCTTGGTCGTTCCCAGGTTAGTGGTGGTTGAGTTCGGTATATACCTGACCCCCTGTGCGAACGAGCTGCAAGGGGAACTATTGCGAACCAGCCATGTAGTTTGTTCGGCTCAGCGACCCACTAAACATGCCGCTCTGAAATATGGGGGGGGGGGTGTTGATGGGATTATATTCAGGAGTATAGATAAAGTTAATGAGGATAGCTGCGCATGGTCAATGATAGCGCTGATGACATATATCCAGATAGACGATCGAGATAATTATCGCGGCGGTCTAACTCATAATGAGAACCACTGAAATTTAGTTTACTGAATAATCGAAAATGTGAAAGGATAAGAAAAATACATTTTGCGCGTCATTGCTGATAGCTAATGAAAATTACTAGCAATGACGTGGTTGACTAATAAAAGTATTATTGATATCTGAGTATCAATAAACTCATTGCACCTAACACGCACACGCTTGACTACCAAAAGATAACATATAGGGGTTCACGATATGATGGCTATTGGCATACAATCGCGACCACGGGAGGCACGCGTGGTTTCGATTGAGTATCATATTTAATCTGAATGGTAATAACTCTATAAAGATGTACCTTTACGAAATAACGGCGATTTGTATGATAAATTGCAACACCACAATAGATCAACTCTGGTGAAATATAAGTCAAATATATATAAATTAATGAGGATAGCTGCGCATGGTCAATGATAGCGCTGATGACAGATATCCAGATAGACGATCGAGATAATTATCGCGGCGGTCTGACTCATAATGAGAACCACTGGAATCTAGTTTACTGAATAATCGAAAATGTGAAAGGATAAGAAAAATACATTCTGCGCGTCATTGCTGATCGCTAATGAAAACACTTCTTCAAATATTTCCGTTATTTCGTCAAAAACACTTCTTCAAAAATCTCCGTTATTTAGTTAATAAATATAACTTCCTATTTGGCTCTATTTGGCTCTATTTCGCCATTTCGCTGCATTTTTTATTCCGCTATTTCGCTGTATTTTTCCTATTTCGCTTTTTCGTTGTATTTCGTATTTCGATAATTCGCTATATTTGACATATTATGGGATATGGGATTATATGATACCCTACATTCTGATATTCAATCGAACATCACGTGCCACCCGTGCTCGCGATTAGATACCACTAGTGATCCAATCGTGAACCCCGATTACATATTGTTTGCTATCAAATCCTTGGCGTATTGGCTGATTATTTTATGATCTGGAGGAATTCATTTATTTTTATTTTTCATACGGTGGTAATTCAAATAGTGTTGATGATTTTAATGTTCCTGTAGACGATCCTTCAAACTCCCACGCGAATAAGTTCATATAATTAATCACACCCGGAAATCACACCACGGCGTGTAGAAATAACCGAACCCGGGAAAGCAACTGACTAACTTATCCTAGTGGAGGAAATACCACCGATAGGGTTAATAACCCCGGGGAATTACACCACGGCGGGTAGAAATCACGGACTCACAGAAAGCAACTGACATACTTTTTCTGGTGGAGGAAATACCACGGATAGGGTTAATTACATCTGGAAATCACACCACGGCATGTAGAAACCACCGACTCCCGGAAAGCAACTGACATACTTATCCTGGTACACTCCTGTCGCAGGGGGCTTTTGTTCAATTTTTATTTATAGATGCCCCCATTTCATTTTATAATACTTGAACAAATTGGTATTTAAATGACCAGAAGCAACAAAAAAACAGCTATATTAAAAAGGTTAAACAGATAGGCGAATTAGAAAGGTGAATTAGAACCATCCTTTTATATACTTCTCGTCGCTATACGAACTCACCGAGATATATATTGTATATACATGTACATATATGATTCAAACAGACAATTCTTACGTCCGCTTTTGCACATCTGTATAGTCACAACTATGACACTTTGGTGTGATGTGTACATCAACGCCTATCCCTACTTCTGAATCATTCAACATTAAATTATGAAACCTACCTTGCTAGTCTGGTCGCCGTGACCGACAAATTCTATGTCGCCATAAGCATCCGTATTCACAGTGAACCTGGGGAAAAGCAAACAGATATAAAAACTATATCAACCAATCATTTGTTGTATATCCTGGTATATTTGGTCGGAGCAAAACAATAGTTCTTTACCGGAACATAGGCCGCATTTTCATGTTTGCTGCACAGTCAGAAGTCCACAGGTTGTTGTTTATCATTTATATAATGATTTTGTGTTAGGACATTTGAATTATTTTGTTAGAAAATGAGTGGCATCATGTTCTTGTGGTGCCATTCTCCCAATATTATCGTCAGGAATGTCAGTGGCATATATAGAATATTGGGCCTTCCAAGTCCGCACCCAATTGCTTTGCGATGTCTATTTTACTGGCATATGTTATTTAACTTATTTCTTCTGCCGAGGCTAGATTTATTCTGGCACAGAACTATTCACATGCGCTGACCGACTTAGAGCACAATTGACCGCACACAATCGGAAAACGTTCAGTCAGCTGTGCCCAGACAAATAAAAACAGCAGGTTGTAAAACAAATATAAAAGGTGCCTTTACTCGATTAAGCTTGCTTACTTCAACAAGCTGAAGAGGCGAGCTGCATCGTGTAATGTCGTTCCATTTCATACAGCACAGCACTTTTTATTATCTATTAAGCAAGCTTTATCCAAAGAAACTCTGCCGTTTTCGATACAGCACATAATGGCCCATTAATGTCAAGTAGCAGTTAAATAACATAAATCCTCCTATATCTGATAAAAGACACATGTGTATTCCACAATATTGGAGTCTAGTTAGTAAATATAACCACAAACCTGTTAATTATGATGGACAGTTGTAAAAGATTTCCCGATAAAACAGTGCTTTTAAAAGCTTGCTGGGTTTTCAGCATAACCACCCCTGTGGTTAACATTTGAAGCTGAATTAAGCAAGCTTAATCGTGTAATGGCAACATTGAGCATAACCCTGTAAGAGTTAGCATTTTGACGAGGTGTTATTTTAAACCAAGCTCTTTCGTTTAGAAGGAGGGGTTATCTATATATGCACCATATGTGGAGAATATTTAGGAGACGAATACCATTTAGTTATTATATGCAGTCATTTGGATGAAATCAGAAAACAATATATCCCTGAGTACTTTTGGAAGAACCCAACGAGAGAGAAATTCCATGGTCTCCTATCTCTTCAAAATATAAGCCTCATAAAAAGACTATGCATATTCCTAAGGTGTGCCTTTAAGAATGTGTCTTATACTATATAATCGAAATCATTTATTGTTATGGGTGAACACATGTAATTATCATACTTGTTAAGTTTATCGCCTATTATTGTGTAATCTAATTTAATTACTGCTGTGTATATGAAATGAACAATGATTAATGTGATATTCAAAGTTGTGTACATAGTGTATATATGTTTTGCTTGTTTCACTGTTATGTGACTTATGCAATAAATCAATCAATCAATCAATCTAAGTTATTGCATGATTTATAGTATCGTTCTTTGTAACTCATAACTCACTTTTCATCAGATGTTACACTTGTACATGTAGAATTCACTCTTCTCGATATGTTATGTTGAATCCAGTCATATCCGTTGTGACGGCCATTCTGAAAAGCCAAAATATAAAGCCGGGTTTAAAGATTGATATCATTCCTATATGAGTGAGTGATTTACCTGGATTTCTCGAGTGATTTTAACGAACATTTCACGAGTGAATTGTGCCCCTTTAAATCGAGTTATGTATTCATACGCGCGCTATCAAAATGTATGCGTCATGTTATAAAGGCGGTATTATTCGGATTTCTGGTAAATCAGATGTGTATATATAGTGGAACATGATCACAGATTGAACTGGTGACGTGAAGTAATTCGTCAGAGGCAGTCACTATTACCGACAATCCTGTAAATAGCGTGTCTGTCATTTGCAGAATGAGGTCCACAGAGGGTGAATTTAGTGATGCTATCCCGCACAGCGGGCTAGCAACACCAAATTCACCATCTGGAGACCTCATTCTGCTTAGGCCTCATCTTCTGGGAAGTATCTACAGTATCAAATTAACATTGTTTTTAGTTTTCCCTTCTGGGAAGTTTCTATATCCCCTGATTTTCAGCAGATAAAATGCATAATCGAGGTGCCCAATGGGTGAACATCACCAACTTCAACTGGGGAACTTAAATCTGATCCTAGGTCTACCATAGCAGTTGAGGCCTAAGCAGAATGAAGTTCCCGATGTGCGGGGTAGCATCACTAAATTCACCCTCTGGGGACCTCATTCTGCATATGACAGAAACGCTATTTGCTGGCTTGATTACCGAACTGAGCAGTGGCTGTGCGATTACTATGTAATGGTGCAATCAGACATTACAGCTGACCGTGTACATAAGGATGAAATAGACGGGACATTTACCGTGCGTGTTTTATTCAGAGATTTATTGTAAAAGGCACAAATTAATGTGTAATTTCTAATTTGTTATCCAGTAGGTGCGTGATTATTAAAATTTCTAATTGAAAAATGAATATTAATCCAGTAAAAGACGGACCTTCCTCATAATTTGCAGGCGCCAGGTTCAGATGGAAGTTTTTCACAGCAACCCCATGTTCTGCACAACTATAGCATAATAATATCCACAACCCTTCCACAACTTCCTGACCAATTGTACATATATGATCACAATATTGGTTGGTGCACCCATCAGCAGCCAGATATATAAATGCGAATTCTATAAAAAGTTAAGAAGCGTAACTCTGGTTATTTAGTTGCTCGTAACATGTACGTGTAGCTCACCGATTTCTGCTCTATTGTGTCCATCAAACAGGATGACTGTCTCATTTCAAGCTCGAAGACAGACTCATCGTCGTCGTCAGAATCCATCATGGACTTGGTGCTGCCATCCATATCCGTCAAAAGAAGAGTTGGTCTCCCGGATGATGACAGCGACGATACTTTCCTTGTTGACAGGGACATTGCTCTAGTTTTAGGCGCCCATAGTGTATTTCTCGTTGAATTGATAAATGCGCACTGAGTCAAGAAACTGCAACTTATTTTGGTTCTTTGAGCATTTGAATGGACATAATAATCATTGCAAATATACTGTATGTCTTTCCCCAAATCAGCAGATGTTTTTACGGCGTATGTGGCAACCCAGAATCACGTGACCATTAGGTTGAACTATCTTTTAAAGCTTGATGGGGGTACCTGAAATAATCGAATTTATATTGACGCTATGTATGTAGAAACCATGATATTAACTATAATAATATTGCTACAAATATCTACTCTGGCCACGCCCGTAGAAATCATTCATATTTAAAGGCACGAGCGGCGTTCGTTGCAGAAATATTCCTATTTGTTCAAATCGCCATCAACAGAAGGAATATTAAAATAAATGTAGTTTTGTTCATATGCCAAACATAATCAGCGGGTAAATAGTATATTGTCGTCAAGATGTACGATGGTGTACGTAAACAAGAACATTCTCGTGTTACAAAAGTTTTGCTTCTGTTTACATAATACAGGGCAATTCTATTGGTTAATCACACACAAATTATATAAACGCTCTTTATTATTTCCATATTAGGAAAACAGTAACAATAACGCTTTTTATGTTTACCATATCCGGATTTAAACAAAAGCCAGGTTCTGTAACGTTTTTTGCTTTTGTTTACATAACAAAGGAAAATCAATTGACAATAACATACTGTTTATGCCTTTTTTATGATTGGTATAAGAACAAAGTCTGTTTTACTATTCTTTCTGTTTATGGCGGTTTTTGACGGAGCTGAAAATTTTAACAGCATACTTACCACCAACGCCGCCCGTAATTTTAACTATAAAAATATTGCCACAAATCTTTACTCAGGCCACGTCCGTAGATATAATTCATATTCAACAGCCTGTTCTCGGCCTGTTCTCAGCCTGTTAACGTGAAAATGATCGCATCGTGGACTTATAATAGCATTTGTTTTAGGTTGCCTCATTTTGATTCCATAACGAAATGAAATTGAGATTAATTTTAGTGCCACTGTGGACTCATATTGACTTATTATAAGTTAGTTTTTGTGGGCTGAAAATAACACGAATAAACCAAATCACGACATACCAGATGTACACACTCAAACAATGTTTAACAACAAATCCTAAATGTAATTGTGGATACTAAATCGAAGATGCTGATCACTTTCTGTTTACTTGTCCTCTTTATTTAAATGAAAGAGCTATACTGGAAGAAAAAATAAGACGCGGTTTTTAAAACACACCAACATGGACTATATCCAAACGAAATAAGCCTGTATTTAATCTACCTTTTTTTCAGCGACACGACTTACCAGAATCATACTCTTTATAAAGCGTTTTCGCTGCGGCACGCGACATTCAACGGAATAACGGGTACACGTGGGCATTTTCTGAATCAAATCAGACCAATATAAACATATGTGAATTATTAGGTCCAATATGAACCTATTTGCTCCAGTGGCGATTATGTGTTACACAGTTTATTGGATAGTTGCATTGACTGCACACTTTATCTACTTCTGAGTTTGCCACGGCCAAGATAAAGTATTCAGTATTTGACGCTATCGATGCCTATTATGATGACCGGGACGTGATAAAACCCACACATTACTACATCTTATTGTAGAATGGAAATTACGAGTCGCTTTAACGTGAACTTGAACTAGACCATTACAGTTTCAGCTGACTGCACGATGATATTAAATCTATCATCGATAGCCCTGGGCTGATTAGTTAATGGATATTTTGAGTGTAAGCTTACAGGGAGTTTCATGAAAGATATGTAATTGTATTTGACAAACTATATATGTACTGTTTTAAAGGCAGATAATCCATGAGTCATAATTAGTCGTAGTACAAGTCGTGTGGAAATAACTGTTACTGAACGCTCGTATCAACTTATTGTTAGTCAAATAAGCACTACAAAAATCGATATACATATTCTGTATTTCCGTAATTGATATATCGAAAGTGTGAAATAGATAGCCATATATTAAAAGGCTAATTCGGACCTCAAAATAGAGAGGTTTCGCATGTGACGCGGATATAGTACCGGATACGTTTAGCTATTCGTATCAGTAAAATTCACGTGGGTAAAAATTTCGTTTCGCAAAACATGACGACTACAATCAGGATTTGTGTTTTGTACTTTTGAATTAACATAACGATTGAGATTTCACGAAACGCCAAATGAGTTAGCACTAATATTGTCATGTGGACTGCACACGGATACATGATGACAGGGACGTCGCGATAAGGGATGTTGGGGTGTGGGTCAAAATTTCCAACAGTAAGACAGTTCCAGGGGCGTAGGAACCGGGGGGGGGGGGGGGGGTAAGGGGGGTTTTCCAGAAAATGGTCAACACTTAAACTGTATTTCTTATTTATCCGCCCGCACAGTTTGACATAAAATATATAGTATACTCTATATGGGCAATTAGAGGTTGGGGGTGCCATTATAAAGATTAGGTGCCTTGACTGCCATGTGTTATTGTCTCACTGGTTTGTGGTATCATACAAGTACAAAAATTTAGGTTTTTATCGGGTAATAAATTATAACTCCCCACATGGTGCTATCCACCGGCCTTTGCTCCTTATAAGCCTTCTTGTTACAGTACTCTCTCGGAAATCATTGTGTTAGCCCACAAACGGTATCTAATTTGTCCAAAGCTACAAAATAAATCAACACCAAGATTTCCAAGATGAATTCAATACGAAATTATTTGAAGAGTAAATACGGAAACTACGCTTCACCACAGCTAGTACTTTGGCAATGCTTAAATGGCGAATCTGCCTGCTTTATCGAGGCCATCTTTCAGTTACATGCACTACTACTATGGATTAGGCTGGGAAAGCTGAGAATGCGAATATATAATTATGTAAGTATAAACCTACATATCATGTTTTCATGGAAGAATGCTCCATTTGTACACACACGCTTATGAGAGTAAAAAATGATCTCCATACTATTTTGTACAACATGTGAAAAACTAAAATACCATATTTCCCCTCAATGGGTTATTTAACGTAAATGCTGTTACATATGCAACGAAATGCGATCTGAGGGGTTTAAATTCAGAAAAAATTCCCAACGACGAGACGGGACACCCCTCTCGAGCTCTCCCCATCTCCAGCCTGCGGCTGTCGTCGATGGCCGTATCGTCGATGGCCTACGGCCATCGAATGTGGCCCCTCATATACTAACTTATTTCCTACGCCCCTGAACACCCCCCAATAAATATAGCTTTCTACGCCCCTGGACAGTTCATACCTGACACAACAATAGTTTGATTTTCCAACTATCCATTCGTGGGGAATTTGTTGTTTTTAGACCAACATTTGCATATTTTCCTACTTTAAGTAAAAATATTGGACTGAAATGGCCATCTGTTGGTGATTTTCAAACCTTAGGGCGATTATCAGGTTGGAAATTCCAACACTTGGAAAGCTGAGGCCAGTCTAGTTGTCAGGAGTTTGCAATTTTTATGTTCATATTTCAAAATTTTCTTGCAATAGCCAAAAATTTTATGTTCATATTTAAAAAAAATTATGTTCATATTTTTTATGTTCAAAATTTTTATGTTCATATTTCCAAATGTTTATGTTCATATTTCAAAATTTTCTTGCAATAGCCAAAATTTTCTTGCAATAGCCATGAAATTTTCAGGTTTGGCTTCAAACCATCGAAACACATTATAAAGAGCGTACATCTGTTAAGTCGTGAGCTGGATTATACATGTTATTTTAGCCTGCATGTTCTCGTGATTATAAGCCCAATACGGTCTTATTTTGAATGTCGCATTTTAGGCCCACATAGAGCATATTTGAGAAAAAATAAATTATGTGCGTAATAATACGCGGCGTTAAAAAACATGGTATGTTCTTATTTCAAAACGAAATAAGTCTATATAAGCACCAAGGCTCATTCTAAAGTTTGTCTAAGTAATTTCACAGGCTACAATCGATACAATCCGGTTCTGGTTTATAATGATTTTTCGTCACAAGAACACACCAACAATGATCGGATTGCCAGAAAATTTAGCAATGGCATGAAGCTTCACAATTGTACTGCATGGGTACATTAATAAGGATATTATGTTCATGAAAACTTCTAAAATATGTAGTCTCACATTCAATTATGTGATTTAATCGCTCGTGTTATGTGTATAAAACCCAGAAAGATCATTTACATCTAAATATAAACTCCGACAATAGTCATCTTCCCCATAAACATGCGAGGTTTGCGATAAAAAAACTCAAAAAGTTTGTGCTGATTCTCAGCGAGTGCGGGGCGTTGTATTTTTTTTATTACGTGCACGCGAATTGCGATTGACAACATATATAAAACACAAAATGAAGCATATGGAACAACTTTGAATGAACATGACGTTGTATGGTAACATGGTAAGATCTATTACATATAACATGTGTTTACTTTGTCCGCAGTATGCAGCATAAAGCCTATCAAATGCATTTGTTTTCAATAAGTTGTTTACATTATGAAGGGAGTGCACAATATGTGCAGCTTTATTCGTGTTCTTCTTCTCATTTTTGAACAATGGAAATTTCGCATACTATGCATTATTAACTAGCAACGTGATTTTTGTTCCTTATTCGTCATATATACAAAAATGACCGTAATGAACCCAAATTCGTTCATAGCCACTTCGGCCAAACATTGTGGGCCAAGCAGTCCCACTAAAAGTACACCGTACTCGACCGGAGCGATCGCATCCGACCATAATAATCATAATAAATAAAACAGAACGAGTAGGATCTATAGACTCTTTGTCCATGTACATACATTCACTTGCTTTTAGAATAATATAATATAAATAACAGAATGTTCACGGAAAGTCGGTATTGAAGTGGCCTTCTGATAGTATCTTAAATTCTACCATTGACTCAGTCTCTACTATGTTTGCCGGTAGAGCATTCCAGCTATTACAAACTCTCTGGGAAAGGAAGTATTTCCTCACAGAAATTTGAAATCCAAGATGGCTGCTGGTGATCATGTTTTTAACGAATTTCGGATATAATCGATGGCTTCCATCTAGAGGCCACCCCGAAGACCCATATGAAGTTTGGTGACGATCGGAGAGATGTGACCTGTAGGGTGAGCCAAAGGAAATTGTTGACGGACGGACGGACGACGGACAACCAACCAACGGCAATAGCCCAAACTTTACAAAGTAAAGTTGAGCTAAAAAGGCACCGACCGCACCTAACCAAGCCGCCTGACCACGGAAAGGGATATTATATCATGCAGCGTTACTACATAAGTCGGAAGTGAACATATCCCCCCCCCCGATACGGTCGGATTCGCCATGCAGTCTCATTTGGGCTAGTGAAGGGACGAGCGACATATCTAACAAGAAAATCAATGTCAGAAATGGTAACGCGCTCAAGATCATATATTATATACGAATGATTGTAATTATACAATATAAAATATATTGGTTTTGCGAATGACCAACTCAGAATTCCATTAAAATAACAATAACAACCAGCACCTAATTAACGAATCGGCGGCCGATTCGGCCGTCTCCGACCACAACCCCAAGTGGGCTGCAGAACGAAAAATGTCTATAAAAGTTGAAATATAAGACTTACAAATTATCTTTTTCATTTCACTTATTTGTAATTGGCATAGCTTATCACAAACCAAAAATCAACATTGTTGACATAATGTCAACGACAATAAACGAAATTGAAATTCCCAACTACACCTTTAACCGGACTCGGCCTCCGGTCGCAGTTCGACTTTTAATCCTTCCAAAAATTCCCATTCTATAAATAAAACACCCATGCGCCCAGGCGAAACAAGAATCTCTACATTAGTACACACGCGGACGTGCGTAACTACACAATAGTAATAATAACGGACAAATGTAACTAAATTACATTATCAAGCAGCACACCTGTAATGCCATCGCTACTGCGGTACGTGTAACACCAGCCAATATAAGAATTTTTTATATATATATAGCACTCGGATATGCATTATTATGGATGTTCACCATCGCCACCCATAGTATCTTATGCGCCACAGGCGCCCGTATAGAGGCTACTGCCCACATAAATAAGACAATAAATATAACAGACAATTGTAACTAAATTACACATTATCAAGCAGCGCACATGTTATGCCATCGCTACAGTGGTACGTGTAACACCAGCCAATATCGGATTTTGTGACATATCTACCCGTATCATACTAATTATAACGGACAATTGTAACTAAATTACACCATATTAAGGCAGCACACATGTAATGAAAACTCTACTCTGGTATACGTGTGACACAAACGCTACTCTGGTATACGTGTGACACAAACTCTACTCTGGTATACGTTTGACACAAACGCTACTCTGGTATACGTGTGACACAAACTCTACTCTGGTATACGTGTGACACAAACGCTACTCTGGTATACGTGTGACACAAACTCTACTCTGGTATACGTTTGACACAAACGATACTCTGGTATACGTGTGACACAAACGCTACGCTGGTATACGTGTGACACAAACTCTACTCTGGTATACGTGTGACACAAACGCTACGCTGGTATACGTGTGACACAAACTCTACTCTGGTATACGTGTGACACAAACGCTACTCTGGTATACGTGTGACACAAACTCTACTCTGGTATACGTGTGACACAAACTCTACTCTGGTATACGTGTGACACAAACGCTACTCTGGTATACGTGTGACACAAACGCTACTCTGGTATACGTGTGACACAAACTCTACTCTGGTATACGTGTGACACGAAAGCTACTCTGGTATACGTGTGACACAAACTCTACTCTGGTATACGTGTGACACGAACTCTACTCTGGTATACGTGTGACACAAACGCTACTCTGGTATACGTGTGACACAAACTCTACTCTGGTATACGTGTGACACAAAGGCTACTCTGGTATACGTGTGACACAAAGGCTACTCTGGTATACGTGTGACACAAACTCTACTCTGGTATACGTGTGACACAAACGCTACTCTGGTATACGTGTGACACAAACTCTACTCTGGTATACGTGTGACACAAAGGCTACTCTGGTATACGTGTGACACAAAGGCTACTCTGGTATACGTGTGACACAAAGGCTACTCTGGTATACGTGTGACACAAACACTATTCTGGTATACGTGTGACACTAGTTAATGTCGCCATTACTATGTACTGTTACAATACGGGTGCTAATTTAATTACGTATACATACATATAAATGCACTTGTACTTTGAGAAAGCATTTATTTTGTGCGTATATGTGGGAGAAATATTGGAAATTTTACCGTTTGTGACATTAACATTTCGTGTCTATTGTTAACCAAAATTCGTTGTTAGTTTTATTGTAAGGCAATAGATCGATATTATGCTATTATCTTATTATAATTATGTTCTATCGTTTTACTACAGCTCGTTTGAATTAAACCGTATACCTTTATCGGACACTTTGTCGTGAGATATTGGACCGTGACGTGCATGGTATTGTCACCAATGGATCTCATTTGATACCCATAGTATTGGCGTTTACAAGCACTGAACACTAAGGGGTGGCTACAAAGGAATTTATATGTTTGGCTATACAAATAGCACAGTCGCATGTCAATGATGCGCACTTATTTAAACTTCTAGTGCATACTGTATTGTATGTTAAGTTCAATCGCGAGCGCGCGTTCGGCAATATGTTGGCCTCCACACGGGGACGTACATGTACTAGGGACAAGCTCCATCCAGAGTTCAGTCCCCTACGCAGCACTTACCGCTATCCGCCCCTACACGTAGTGTGAAGAAATGTCACATTCATTTATTTTAGACTGGTGCATGTTACAATTCATTCTATATATATATATATATATATATATATATATATATATATATATATATATATCTTTATTTTCCTCCATAACTGAAGAGTTACATAACTGAACTGTCCATATTCATTTAAAAATTGTCTAGATAATGCCATAAGAAATTGTAACTGACAAAACACTTCAATAAAAAATGTTAGATTTAATTAAGAAAATACACATGTCGGCAGGGTTCAGACATAGCGTAGACTGAACTCTGTTTTGCAGCTTGGGCTAGGGTGCGTCTTGAAATGCTCGTGACCCCTGCAGATGGAGACACTTTTGCAAGTTTTAAATCGCCAGGCAAATTTTAAACTGATCATCTACTTTTCTTTTAAGCGAGATGTCATTCAAATGTTAAAGAATTAATCCTATTATTTACAAGGACACTAATAAATATTTCAATTAATTCGCATCAGTTTATTTGGCATGTGTAAAACTATTCGGTATGTTGTTGTAAGCAGCTGTTCAGATCTATCAACCAAGAGTTGATATATGTGCTTATTACCTCCATTTCGGAAGAGCATACATAGTGTTACACAGTATTCATAAGTATCTAGATCCGATAACACATTCTATACAATATAAATTAGGATATATACATTGCGTATCGTATTGTACAAATTTGCCATTCAAGCAGAGGCGAAGAGGGAATATAGATGAGATATGGATAGTGCTGGAGTGTCATTGAGTGCAGAGAGAGAGGGGAGGTACAGAGAAAGAGAGAAAGAGAGAAAGAGAAGATAGCTATACAGATACAAAGGTATGATGTCTATCTCACACGCATGTGGCTTCGTGACAGAGAGATCAATGCATTTGTCCCATTTCTTTCTCACACGCAAGTGGTTACTGCCACAAAACAATCTTTCATCGGAGAACGCGAACTCCATCATGTTATACAATTTGTTTGATGACCCGACATGCCCGGAGTAGAAATTGTGCCGCGAATATCAAAAGTTTGTCCCAACAGAGTTCTGCAACCGGTGGTGGGTCAAAGGCAGTGCCCCTATAAAGAATTCGTAAAGACGATTTGGCTCCAGGGAATCCATGAACATGAATACATCGATTCCGTAATGGTTCAAGAGACCACACCAGAAGTCCTAACGTATTTGAACCATTGCCGGGGAGGTACACGAAGTTAATAGGAGGTATGTATTCATGCTCATTTCAATGTTTGACGTTTCGGAGAAACTGAATAATGACCATCGCCAGATATGGCAGTATGTGTAAACATTTAAAATTACCAGAGTGACTGCCTTTCCGGTAGTTAATCCGCCCTAATATGATTTTAAAGTCCGAAAGTAAGTCACTATTTCAAGGGCGAACACATGGTGTGCCAATGAGCTGGAAATCAACAACATTGTACACTCCTCAACATTTTGATGTACTGAAATTGAAATTTACCCCACACTAGCAAACCAGACGCATTGGAATTGGCACGACATTCCTCCTGCAATTTGCCGTACACCATATAACTATTTTTTTCGACAGCAATTTTAACAGCCAAATAAACTCATGTTTGGCGCTATATAGACCATTATTAAGATTTCGTGTGGCATGTGAACAGAATTATTCAATCATTCATACGTTTTAAGTTTAAGATATTCGGTATTTATCAGACCAATTTGCGGACGATCCGATGAATTTCACATAATAATCTAGATTTCTCAAGACGTACTTTATCTCCAGGATTAAAAGAAATAAGAAACAATGATTAAAAAAAAGGATAAATTTTGTTAAAGAATGTAAGAAAAAATATAAAAAAAATTGTTAGGCAAATGCATTCTCTATGGTCGACTCGCAAATATAAGATAATGCATTGGCACAGGGTCTTTAATGTATATGCTTCCCGAGCAATCACTGCTCCGGGTGATATAATATATTTTAGAAATATAATATACTCGTCATTTATTCCGAGTGATGTTCCTATAACTAATCCTCGTATTTTTATATGAACAACATAATGCGAAAAATATCGATAGTTAATGTAAACAAATGCAAAATGTCTGCGCAATTTCCGGTGTCGGATCTACAAAGCAATAATGATAATTATAAATGAACGCCAATGAAAGATACATATATGTAATTGCTGAACAATATCTTCTGTTGAATTTTAACCCTTTCTATACTAAAGCATCATTGATGGGTAAAGTTGCCCCATATTAAATATTGAGACACTGAATTCAACAAAGCACATTAACTAAACATTTTCCTCAATACATAGTACTCCTGCAATGTATTTATCTGTCGTCTGTTTTTAATCACATCAACATCCACCCAAATCAATAATAGAGCATTCCGATGAACACCTTTTAACTGACGACTGGGGGAATCCATTAGAAAAGAAAGGGTTAACGGAAGAAAATCCGTGTGTGAGAATGTTTTGACCATGCAGCACATCCGGAAATTTACTGTTACATAAGATAATGATGTGATGCGTGCGAGAAATCATTTATTCGGTCGAGTGGCCTGATTTCTGACAATAAAATCCACACAGGGGAGCGCCCGTATCATTGTGATGTGTCACCATATATAGTGTAATCTAGCACATTCATCCCAGTTTACGTATTTTCAATTTTGGAGGCGCAAATGACGCCCGTATTACCATGAACTCTTCCACGACTGAAGCTTCCGGAAATTTGAGAAAACCATGTGCCAGTGCATTCTCTTTTAAGATATACAAGTCTCCCATGTAAAGAACGCTTATGCTTTCGTTTTCCGTAAAAGAGCGCTATCAATTGTGGTCTGTTGTATTCGTTTCAACGTAATTCTGGTGGATACTGTTATTGATTTTGATGGTGAGAGCAAGTGTTCAATGCACTTTCGCCTGGTAACAGTGGCAAACCGACAATTGGCTTAACAACATTTTTACTAATTCGATGTCAAATCTGACTGCGGCGCATCTTTGAAAAGTTTACAGCCTCCAATATGTAATGATCCCATTAATGGGTGGTTTTGATTGGAAAATATCGACTATCAAAACAGAAAGTTTGAATTTGTTTAAGACTAACAAATATTCCAATGATGGTTCTACAGTAAAGAGCGCATTTGTTTTCGTTTCTCAAAAGTGATAAATAATAAATATCGCAATCAATTATGGTCTGTTGTATTCGTTTTCAAAGTAAAACTGGTGGATAATTTTATGGATTTTGATGGTGATATCAAGTATGTTCAATGCACTTTCATCTGGAAACAGTGATAAACCGACGACGAGCTTAACAAAATTTTGAATAATTCGATGTCAAATCTGACCGCGCATCTTTGAAAAGTTTACGGCTTATGTAAATGTTTTCATTCATACGTATATACGTATTCCGATCAAATATAGAAGACAGACCTCTTGTTTCATAAAATAGGTTATGCTAATATTTAAATACTCCCAAGGATCAACATCCATGCTAAGACCCGTTCCAAACGACGGATTTTTGTCGACTCGAATCTAATTGTATTAAATCCGTCGGTGGTGCGTCTGCGGTCAATTTTGTTTCAGACAGACGCATCTTTGTCGCGTCGAATCTAATACATCGGTCGATTTATTTAAAGGTGCACTCCATGTTACCTTCACAAAATGGTCACGCGTAGATATAGAGGCCTATATATACCGGTATATTGTACATATATATACTAAAATACAGTATAAATTATGTATAAATATATGCGCGATTGCAGCGCGAATATATGTGCATATGTTTATGAGGATGTATATAGTACATATAGTTATATAATATAATATAATAGGCGCTACAAATAAATGTTAGATCGTGCAACCAATTGCCATATATGTGTATACCATGCATGTAAATACAGGTATACAAGAATTATTATAAATCAGAGACTACCACCCCTACCCTTATAATAAGGAAACCCGGAATATATGAATTATTATAAATAAGAGGTTACCACCCCTATACCCCTCATAATAAGTAATGCCGGTATATATGAATTATTATAAATAAGATCAGTGGTACCAGCCTACCACGTATAATGAGGAATACCGGAATATATTAATTATATATTATAAATCATAGGCTACCACCTATATATCCTTTATAATAAGGAATACCGGTATCTATAAATTATTATAAATCATAGGCTACCATCCCTACCCCTCATAATAAGTAATACCGGTTTATATGAATTATTATAAATCTGAGGCTACCACCCCTACCCCTTATATAATAAGGAATACCGGTATATGTAAATTATTATAAATCATAGGCTACCACTCTGCCCCTTATAACAAGTAATACCTGAATATATGAATTATTATAAATAAGAGGTTACCACCCCTTTACCCCTCATAATAAGTAATATCGGTATATATGAATGATTATACATCAGTAGTACCACCTCTGCCCCTTATAATAAGTAATACCGGTAAATATTAATTATTATACATCACAGACTACCACCCCTATTCCTTACAATAAGGAATATCGGTCTATATGAATTATTATAAATCGGTTGCTACAACCCCTACCCCTTATATCGGTATATATGGATTATTATAAATCATTGATACTATATCCATTATAAGATGTGAGTCAGTGACATGCCATGTTCGTTGAGGAATCAAACTACCAAAATAATTACTATTTGCACAATGTTACCTAAGCAATGCTTATAGATATATCTTTCTGTCTGACAAAGAGAGCGTGCGACAAATGACGTCGTGTGGGTATTTCCTCAGATAAGGGGAGCCCCCTCATTATTATACCATTATCATATCATTATCATATCATTTGCATTCGTTCTTCGACAACTTTCGGCTCTTCTCGTCACATGTATTAGATTCGAGTCGTCAAAAATCCGTCGTTTGAAACCAAGACGGATTTCAGACGCATCACCGACGAAGATTCGTCTGAATTGGACGGAGATTCGTCTGTGATGCGTCTGACACGGATCTAATTGTTTCAAACGTCGCATTTTTGACGCATTTAATACAATTGTGGGTCTGGTATTAGATTCGAGTCGACAAAAATCCGTCGTTTGGAACGGGCCTTACTGATATTTTGTTAATACCATGGGCCATCTTTTCATGCGAACTGATACCTCCAGTAGTTGCTTCCGTTATACACAAAACATATGTATGCACACCCACATCGGATATACAATTATGATATAGCGCATGAGCTGCAAGTTTGCCATTGCTATTTCTTACAGCAGTATAGTATAAGTTACGGGACGATTAGTGGTCGGATATGGTACGGCCTCGCCTAATATTGATATCACTTCGCCTCACATGACACCATATCCGACCACGAAGCATACCGTAACGTATTTATTATGTCAGTGGACAAAATCCAGCATATTGTGACATAACGCCCCATTATAATCTCACAACTTGATTCAAACTATACGAATGTCCCAATATATATAGAACCCCAAACTCAAATATTCGTGTTCGGTTCTTAACGAAACCTCACACGTCTTACTCCCAGCGAAGACATACACACAATGAAGATGGCTCCCAAATATGGTCAAGGGAAATGACCATAACGGCGGAACCAATCCCAATGTGTATTGCCAAACGCCTCATCTAATATGCATCCCAAATAGTATATAAGAAACAGCCACTTCCCACCACTTCATGCTTTCACTAGACTCATCTCATCTCGAGGTTCGTACACCTCTCCAGGCATCACCCACACCATGCAGGCATCACCCATTCGGGCACCTTACTTCGCGGCGACTTGATTGTCACATTTGTATACACTGCTTGTATCTTATTCACGACGTAATAAAGACTTGTACCTATATATATATAGCTATGTGTTCATTACCTCACAATATCCCTTTAATTCATCGTCGCTGTATTTTATTGTAATTTGGAAAGATAAATTAAATGTATGTGTCGTCTATGGCCATTAACTTATGTAACGTCACAGTGACGCGTCATGGGCGTTGGACGTCAACGCATTAAGTCAATGGCTAATTACCAGAAGTAGGACAACTTGTTGAGTTTGATAAGTTAATTTATGAGTCTTCAGAATTCCTCAAATATATCGTATACAGGTTTTGGTACATGGTACTATGTCTTTAAATTCACAGAACATGATTTCCGACAGATATCCCCTTTCTTGGCGCCAAAATACACCAAAAATATTCCCGAGGTGACTGAGTTTCTGAAAAAACAAGATGGCGGATAAGCACCTAATATTGATTTCATATTAGGTCACCGACCTAATATGGGTTCATATACCGTCACTAGATATAGACGCTGATTGGCTAATAATGTTTAATATGGCCTGTCCGATTTGGCACCATAAAACCACCATTTGTATATTTCATATACCAGAAAATAATTAGATCGTACACTTTAGTCCATTAATATGTGATCCGCCATATCAAATCCAGTCGTAAGTCGGGATTTTTTTTACCCTGTGCCAATGCATTCTCTTATATATGCGATATATAAGAGAATGCATTGGCCTAAAAAAAATTGCAATTTTAATAATTTGTTCTTGTATTCTTTAACAATTTTTATAATTTCACCCATACAGAGCCCCAGACAAACATGAGCAGACGACACTCTTCTATATGCTTCTATATATGTGTGGGGCTCCCTGCAGGGTAATGGATGTTTTTTTTATTTTATGTCCTAAAAATTGTAAGAAACATTTATTTAAAAAATATTATAAAAAATTGTTAGGCCAATGCATTCTCTTATATATGCGAGGCGACCTATGGTCGACTCGAATATATAACAGAATGCATTGGCACAGGGTAAAAAAATCCCTACTTACGACTGGATTTGATATGGCGGGTCACATATGAGGTTTTGATTGTCAGATCTTCAAGTGAGAAAGTCTTAGCACGTTTGTTTTTTTTTTTTCAGGCTAACAATTTTTCCAACGTTCAAGAATCAGAATCAGAATGGTTTATTGACAGAAGTACAAAGTTGTATAAGTTTGAATTAATATCATTACATAATGGAGAGTATCAACATGATGCATGATAAGTATCATGTACATTGTGTTGTGCATCAAAATATATGTATATGTACATTTTAATGTTTCCCAAAGAATATGTGGCCCAAATATCCTCGCGCACGTACGCACATAATCGACATATGAAGTGAAATAGGTACATAATGTGATTATTCAGCACGTTATCTGCTTATAATAGAACTTGTTTAGGTAGATAATCTGCTTAGAATCGATCAAATTTGAGTCGATAATGTGCTGAAAATTAGAGCATTTTAGTCACATTATCGACTCACTATGATACGATTCTAAGCAGAGTATGTTCTAACAATGACACAAATAAGCCAACTCACGACTTTTCATGTGTACGCTCTTTAAAATGTAACGGGTAAAAATAACGGGTATGAGTCCATTATCTGCTTATTTCAGAATCATATAATAACATTATGTACCTACAGTAATGCTCTAATTAATCGACCTCTTAACCACAGCAGAATTATGGGTAACTTTTCAGGATTTAGTCGGAAATATGGCATATTGCCATTCATCGGAAAGCTCTCGTGCTGTGACTAAGAGGTCGATTAATTAGAGCATTACTGTATTTCACATTATAGGTCGATTATATACGTATTTGCGCGAGGATATGTTGGATTATTTGATTTCGAAATAAGCAGATAATGGAGTCATGTCCGTTATTTCGTTTCATGACACGGGCCATATTGAAAACACATGTTAAAGAGCGTACACCTGAAAAGTCGTGACAATAATCCAACTCACTATCGGCTTATTTCAGAGTCAACTAATCCAATATGAACCTATGTCAATATAAAAGATGGATAATGAACGCGAGGATGTGCTGAGGTACTTCTGTACGGTATGGCGTAGATACGAGAGCTGTCTTCCCACCAATCCCATGTAGTGATTATTCATTGCGTTTCCTGACCTGTGCATGTGGGGCATCAATGCTTTCGTATCTCAAAGGCAGTGCACAATAAAGCACGTTCTACGGTCTGATCTTTTGTACTCGTTTTGTACAAATGAACCTGGTGGATTCTTAAGTATACGTTCATACGCTGGCAAGTTTGCACGGTATGGTTTGCAGGCATTTTGTCGTAGTAAATGATATGGTGCCAGAATATGAACGGAAACAAGCGTATAAGATGCAACTGTATCACAGCTAACTACGTGCGAAGTAAAATCTCTGCAGTTCCACATGTAGCGATGCTAGCGGAATTTGCCTGTAAAGAGCATGCAATTATATTGCAAGAATAAATCATACAGGTAATTGAAGGCAAATTACAGTAGCATCGTTACAAGTGGAACGACATAAATTTTACTTCTGACGTCCTTTGGTAAAGATGCATGTTATGTGCATCTTTCCTTTCATATTCTGGCACCATGTGATTTTAACCAGCCCTGGTTTTCAAGGTCAATGTAAATATTGTTAGGCCAATACATTTTCTTATACATGCCGAATTATACATTTGGCGGTGGGTATGCTGTTAAAATATTCACCTCCGTCAAAAACCGCCATTAACAGAAAGAATAGTAAAATATAGACATACTTTCTTCTTATACCAATCAGAAATATGGCATAACCAGTATGTTATTGTCAAATGTTTTTCCTTTGTTATGTAAACAAAAGCAAAAAAACGTTTGTTTAGATCCAGATATGGTAAACATAAAGAGGGTTATCTGTTACCTTTTTCCTGATATGGAAATAATAAACAGCGTTTATATCATTTGTGTGTGATTAACCAATAGAATTGCGCTGTGTTATGTAAACAGAAGCAAAACCTCTGTAACACGAGCAGGTTCTTGTTTACGTACACCATCGTACGTCTTGACGACAATATACTATTTACGCGCTGATTATGCTTGGGATATGAACAAAAACTATATATATTTTAATCGCCTTCTGTTGATGGCGATTTGAACAAATATGAATATTTCTGCAACGAACGCCGCCCGTGCCTTTAATATAGATTCCGGGATATAAAATAAAAAGTTTCTATCAATTAATATTAATTTTATTTAGAATTTATTATCAAATCCGCGGGACAGTTTAATTTATGTCTGTTGTTAGAACAGAAATCCGCGCCGCTAAACTCTAAGAGGGAGGTAAAGTGACATTTAAATGGGGAATTCAGTATTAATTTTCAGGACACGATTACTCAATATTTACAAAACACAGAATAATGCTTCCTCTCTTGTTGGAATGTTTGAGCACATATCTAGTGACAACGCAAAGCAAATTTTTCATTTTATTTTTTGTTTTCTGACATTTGATGGAAATGTTTTAAACAATGATTTACTGGCGACCTACTTTTCAATAAATTATTAAATGTCCAATAATATCCAACCTGGGATGAAAATCTAAATTCTGCTCTGCATTCTCACCAGATAAGTGTTCAAACTGTCCAAAAAAGGTGTGATATGGTCACCTGCGCTTTATAAGGTTTGATCAATGTTTTCCCAAAAATTAACACTGAATTCGCCATTCAAATTACAACTTTACCTCCCTCTTAAGAACATATCAAAAGCGTACAAAGAAGAAAACTCGATCTTTCAGCACCTTCAATCATGGCAAATGGTTTTTTTCAGCTGAGAGATTTACCACGATCTCATATGATCGAAAGAAACCACTTTACTATGCCTTTAAATATATCTATAGTATACCGAATATTCAGATAATTTGTATTCTATTCATAAAATAGTTATATGTACATGTGTAGTGTTGAAATCGGGATTTATAAAAAAAGTTTATTGTTGTAATTGTTATCCAGAAGAGATAGCCCATCTTTAAGACATTGAGTCGATGCTTATAGCCGCGTGGTCAGCCAATAGAAACTTAACCACGTGAGTCGTGCACAGTCCCATTTGAAAATCAAATTAGTCAAACTTGTCTAGGGTAATGTTCAGCTTTTCTAGGGCAATGTTCAGCTTTTCATGCAAAATAAAAATACTGCAATTTATATCATGTTGTATGGCACAGGCACCACGAGATCCACAAAAGCATACATCAGTTTTACGTGGACAAACAATCATTTATTACATTCCTATGCGTTATTTATCTTGATTTATCGAGTGATTGTAAAGGATAATTTCACAAGTGAATTATGTTACTTTAACCGGCGCGTTATGTATTCATGAATTATTTCACGTCACCAGTTCAATCGTGTGATTATTCTTTATACACTGTTAAAACGCTCTTTATTATATATTGCTGTTGGGAATGAAAGCGTGGACGCTCTTTATTATATATTGCTGTTGGGAATGAAAGCATGGACGCTCTTTATTATCTATTGCTGTTGGGAATGAGAGCATGGACGCTCTTTATTATCTATTGCTGTTGGGAATGAGAGCATGGACGATCTTTATTATCTATTGCTGTTGGGAATGAGAGCATGGACGCTCTGTATTATCTATTGTTGTTGGGAATGAGAGCATGGACGCTCTCTATTATCTATTGCTGTTGGGAATGAAAGCATGGACGCTCTTTATTATCTATTGTTGTTGGGAATGAAAGCATGGACGCTCTTTATTATCTATTGCTGTTGGGAATGAAAGCATTGACGCTCTTTATTATCTATTGCTGTTGGGAATGAAAGCATAGACGCTCTTTGTTATCTATTGCTTTTGGGAATGAAAGCATAGACGCTCTTTATCAGAGACGAACATTGGAATCTTTGCTGCGCTGACAAAAATACAAAACGTGTCCCCGCGGACCTATTTCAGCACACTAGGCCAATAATCCAGCAGTAGGCCAATAATCATAACTGGAACTCAAAGATTGGTGCATCGGAATAAATGTATGATGTTCCACGATTGTGAACGATAATAGCCTCTCAACTGAGTCAGTGTTATGGTTCTTGTGATATTCCCTTTATAATTTTCCACTGGAAAAATGGCAGTAACGTCAACAGCCCAGCACATGACGTCATAACGTCATTTAGCAGCCAAAGGTTAGATATCCACGGTCCGATTCCAGCCTGTTCTCCGGACAAATGGAACCTTTTGGGGGGGGGGGGGCAAAATAGGTTCAATATGAACGTATTTCAAAACATAATTGAGCCCAAGCCTTGAAATAGGGTGTCTGTCATTTGCAGAATGAGGTCCCCAGAGGGTGAATTTAGTGATGCTACCCCGCATAGCGGGCTAGCATAACCAAATTCACCCTCTGGGGACCTCATTCTGCTTACACCATTGAGCCATAGGTTTTATACAAGTTTATTTGTCGTTGTAATGCTTTTTCACTGTGGCCCGCGCCATTCAACGAAATAACTGGTATAAGTTCACTATGGGGATATTTCAGAATCAGATCAGACCAATATGAACCGATGTTAATACTTATGATCAACACGAAGCTATTTGCACGATAATATGTTGACAGTCATTGTTCGACGGTGTTTGATCGTGCCCCGTGTAAGGTCCATTGCATGTATTGGTAATATGTGACAAGGAACGTTGATATTTATTAAGAGTTAAGTTTTAACAAATTTTCTAGCAAATTTCAACCCAACCTTATTGAGTAGTGATTAGAAATAATGAAAATTTGAAAACACACCTAACGATATCATAGTATTTCTCAAAAATATAGACTTCCTGGTTCGAAGTGGGTGAACTCAAGCTTTGCTAAAGTTTCACGTTGATAAATATTCACACATACAAATAATTCAATTAATACGCATGCTCCTTATGCGTTGGGTGTTGTTTACTGTAGAACAGTTATGCAAATTAAAGTGAGGTAGAAACGTTTTAGTTTACCATATCTGCATGTTGATATTAAAGGGGTACAGAGCGAAATGACTTTATGGCTGCATAAAATAGTCTATCACTGAGAGATTTTTTTTTTATAAATTAATCAGCATTAAAGGGGACCGTACACTAAAATCGGTCATGTATGAGACCATCTCCTGTTATACTCAACAGAATATAATTATGCAACAAATGAATGAATTTGAGTCACGAATTAGTGCAAAATACACTCATGTGGTCTATGAACGATGCAAACAACATGGTAATTATAATGGCAATGAATGTATGGCTGGAGTCATAAATTCATTTTCATTATTATGATAGTGTTGTTTGCATCGTTCATAGAGCATACAGGTGTATTTTGCACGAATCCATGTCTCAATTTCATTCATTTGTTGCATATACTCTGTTGAATATACAATGAGATGGTCTCATAAATGGCCGGATTTAGTGTAGAGTACCCCTTTAAACGGACATTCGAGCCTCCAAATTGTGTCTAAGTAATTTGGAACAGGATACAAGATAGGTTGAGAAATGCACGAAATATTTGATATTCCGTCTTCATATGCACTAAAATAAACGCTCTTTATTTCTACCATATCAGGAATAGACCAACACTGAACGCTCTTTTCGGCTCAATGCAGTGCACATGGCTGTTGTTTGTTTGGGACACAAACACCCTGTTCAAAGTTGTATTTTGTATGACTCCAATGCGTCTTTCTGTGACATATAATACCTATAGAAATGTTGTTCAAGTGTTTATCGACCTATTTTGATAACGGAAAAAATTCAAAAGCGAATAGTATGGGACATGACAATCTGCGGGATGGGATGGGGTATGGGATTGAACGACAATGTGCGGGACAGAATTTCAAATTGCGTGGGACGGCCGATATCTCGAGGAATACAGCACGTAGAGGGCTCCTTTTGGTGTATAACGAAAGGCCCACATTCGCCATATCCACACATTAACCCCGCCACTGACCGGACACCAGAAGGTTTATTCTGGAGCGGCCCAAACAGCCATGTGGCTTTAAATACCTCGTCTGGTTATTTTTACGTAGACAACATTTGGAAGCTCGACTGCATGTCCGTTTAAATGTATAGTCTGGTTATTTCAAAGTGACATTAAAGCGACGTTCACGGTGAATTGATCTTTTCTGAATTCCGATTTCTTCAATCGAGTCAAGTACGTTCTAAATATAGCGATGACGGTCTGGTTATAGATATAAACTGTCAGAAAAAAATGAGAGAGCAGGAATACATTTCTCGACTTATGTAGCGTCTATGGACTTTGACTCCCTCCATTGAATTGACGATGATTCACTGCAGTTAATATCACTTGAATTTGATGGCACTTGAGAATAACTATTACTATATAAACGAGTCAAACAAATGTGGCCGTGGGAACAAGGCCGAAAAGTCGACGACCGATATGAGGAACTCACATGTCATGACCACGCTGAGATGCTTGAACGTAACATATATGTAAAACATGGAGAGGTCACGCGGTCGCGATAAAGTATACAACAAGAACGAAGCGTGCAAAACATAATATTAAAACGAAAGCATAAACAAATACTTATGTGAAGCGAAATCCATAATCAATCGAACGCGAACACAAAGGAGCAACAAATATACCCATTGCACAAATACCACAGCGTAATAAAATAGTATCTATACTTACGATTTGTTTACGACATTCTTATCATACGTATCTGTACTTCTCACAGTGTCGCAGCTGGTTTTGACTTGACTGTTTGTCCTGCTATGTGCTTGACTGAACCTGCATTCTATTTACCCATACGGCTTCTTTACAATGTATTTACTGTAGTATATCTTGGCGCGTGAACTTCTCACAATGTACATTTAAGGTGGTACACACATCTGGTTACGTGGTTCGGCTAATTTGCTATGATGTTGCTGCGTCCTGCTGAATTTCTTTGATGTTGGTAGGTCAAATTGGTGCTGTTAAGAAAATGTACTGTTATTTTTTCTAATGTTGTCATTTGCGGCGTTTGATTAATACGAGCGATTTGAGAAAAAGGTAGCTTCTGCACGAATCACTCATGAATATATCTGTATATATGTTAAAGTGACTTGACATACGGTTTTAATAACAATATATGCCATAAAATATGATTAAAATACTATATTTCATCACTATTTGAAACATTTGTGTCTCAGAAGATGCCCACAAAGAAATAAAAAACTGCTGAAATCATAGAATGACTTCCCCCTTTGGCACCTAGTATGCAACAGAATTCAAACTTTTCAATGGAAGGGGAAGAACTACATCTTTAATATATAGAGTTATTCGCCCTGCATAGAAAATAATACTGATGTTTACTTCAATCTTGATTTAGTCGGAATTAGGATTTAGTCGGATTTAGTCGGAAATATGCCCCGAGAGTTTTCCGATGAATGGCAACAAGCCATATTTCCGACTAATTCCTGAAAAGTTACCCATAATTCTGCTGTGGTTATGGAGTCGATTAATTAGGACATTACTGTACTCCATTGAACATGTGGGGTCATTTTGGGCGTTACTGTAGTCAATTGTCGGTTTGCTACAAGAAACATTGTCAACATTCAAATATTTTACAACATATATGTTTTGGAATGTTTTATAAGAATTAATGTCCGAATCGGCCTCTCTTAGTTTTATTATATATATATATACCTGGTTGTATTGCGGTTTAAACTAGGTTTAGTAGGAGATAATGTCGGTTTTGGTGGAGATAACCCTAGTTTTAGTCCAGTTAAACCAAGTTTTCGGATAAATTCAGTTTTACTTCTGAACTGGCTCTAAATTAAAGGGACGGGCGGCCTTCATTGTAGGTTATAATTTAGAAATAGCATTTATCAAATCATGATAATTTCCTCAAGAATATACTAATAGTATATCATAATGATAGAATGAATAGGATATTATCAACAAAACACACTTTTTGTCAGAGAAAATTCAGGTCGAGTGTTGTTTAGTTTCTCGCAAAACGCGCAGTGGATTGTTTATAAGCAGAGGCAAGATATTGCGTCAATTCCTTATTTAGATTCGCGCGCATTATACGCCGGTTGTAAAAACCCTTAATTTGGTGCGTCTACAACTTACAACTCACAATACTACTCATAGTAAATTCCTTATTTGGTATGTATTATCATACATAGGTTAGGAGAAAATACTACAGCGCAACGGAACATTTTCACGACCAGGTAGTTCCATGTGTTTGTCTATAAACAAACAGTTCTGTACCGTTTCTGATGTTTGTTTACACAACAAAACGTACACACGTGACAATGACATACCATGTACGCGATATTTATGATTGGTATACGAATAACATCTGTCTATTATATAACATTCTTTCTGGTTATGGCGATTTTAGCGGGTGTAACAGCTATAAATATTTACTAGGGGCCAATTAGCTGTCACTGATTTATTCATATCTGTCCATACCCACCCCCTCCGAAAATATGCTATTTGAAAATTAGTCAGAATTAAACCACCCTACCCCATGTTTTACTTAAACCGAGTCCGTCCGGTTTAATTTTTTGGTCGAACTATTTCGCCCAACACGTGTCTTGTTACATTTATGGGATTGTTTCGGTGGACTTGTGGCGACATGTTACACGAAGTGGCCACTTCACTGATATCACATAAATTTCAAAGCAGCTCTGTCAGTTGATGCAGGAATTTGTCGATAATTATATAGGATGATATGAGGATTGATCCCCATTGGATATAAACGCTTGACTATTATGCCGCAATAAACCATTTAGTTAGTGATGTTGATAGGGGAACTCAACTCATTTCGAACGAAAAAGAATAAATAACAGTTCGAAATTTTTATATTTCAAAATAACAAATTATTGATATTACAAGCAGAAAATATGATTAAATTTTCTTGATGATTTAAATTCAAACAACTTTTAGTGAAAGGTAGATAGTTGCTAGTCAGCAAACATTTTACTTTGCTTCGACTTCAAATTGTAGACCCACAAGACACCCAGTTTGAGAACTGGAACAGTTCATTTGTTTATATTTGTGTTTATCGTCGTTTCTAATAGCAATTAACTCATATCACGAGCACCCGGTAATTGCTTTATTCTCTGATCCAATTAAATAACATGATTGGATAATGAGAAAACGAAATTATATACAAAAGATGGACCGAATAACGAAAAGTATTTATGTACAAAATATACAGTCACCTCCCAAACGTTTTCATCGTCACCTCCATCATCTTCATCATGATCATCATGATTATTATCATCATCATCATCATCACCATCATCATCATCATCATCGTCGTCGTCGTCGTCGTCGTCGTCGTTGTTGTCGTCGTTGTTGTTGTCAACCACGTATCACCAAGACGGAGAAGTACCTATTATCACGGAAATCCGGTCGTCTGGTAAATATTTTTGTGTCACGAAAAGGTGAGTTTATTTGTTTATGTATTTTATTTATGATTATTTCCGGTTTAATGTTCATAAAATAGATCAATTCCAATATTCTTGGGTGTGGAGAATCTAATATGTTTGCTTTGTGAAAATTATCTCGTTATGTTCAGTGACAACTACAACAAAAATGGAAATAACAGTATTAATCGCTCTTATTTAAGAACAAGAAAACCAATGTCCGAAATGGTAACGCGCGCAAGATCATATATTATATACCCATGGTTGTAATTATAGAATATAAAATATATTGGTTTCGCGAATGACCAACTCAGAATTCCGTTAAAATAACAATAACAACCAGCATCTATAATTAACGAACCGGCGGCCGACTCGGTCGTCTCCGACCACAACCCCCAGTGGGCTGCAAAACGAAAAATGTCTATAAAAGTTGAAAGATAAGACTTAAAAATTATCTTTTTCATTTCTTTTATTTGTAATTGACATAGCTTGTCACAAACCAAAAATCAACATTATTGACATAATAATGTAAAGGACAATAAACAAAATTGAAATGAAATTCCCAACTACACCTTTTACCGGACTCGGCCTCCGTTCGACTTTTAAATCTGTCCCAAAAATTCCCATTTCTATAAATAAAACCCTCGGCGCCCAGGCGAAACAAGATTCTCTACATTAGTATACACGAGTAGCGCGAAATAACAACTGACGCCGAACCTATTACAATGACCATACTATGTTATATATATATATATATCCTTTATTTCCTCCGTCAACGAAGAGCTTTTACAATATAGTTGGAATGTTTACACAATGCAATACAAAAATCAAATAAATAAATAAGCATTAAACTATGTGGTAGACAGATAAGTCAGCCAGAGATTAGAAGAGACAGTCATGCACGTTTATAGAGAGACAGGTATGTAAGCAGATTGTTGGTTGTACATACAACAGGCCATACATACATACATTCATATATATAAAACATACACCCATACACATGCATACATATATACATACACATACATACGTACATGCACCTACATACTCACGAACGCACACATACAAATATACACACCCACCCTCGCATACATATATGCACACATTCACGCATACATACGGGGATATTGGCAGGCAATCCAGTGGGCAATCAGACATAAATAAGCGCACAATCATACGATGTATGGTTATATGTAGAGATCTACAAGAGAACACCACGCCCTCATGAAAGCTTTCGATAAATCTCTCAAAATTAAACAAAACTATATTATGTACATATCTCGATTTTTTGAAAAATCCAACTTCGAATAGAGGTATTTGCATGTATGTTGACTGGGGCGACCCTGTTAACACACCAGCCAATGTCCCACTTGAAAGTTGTTATGGTAGTTTAGGTGTTATTATCCAGTTCCCAGGGTGGGCGATAATGACCAAGAGCCGGCATGTGTTTCATTTCGGCTGGTAGGGGACTTGATATGAGGGAACCTGGCCGAATAAGCAATAGCAATAGCGTATGCGTTAAAATGTGACTCAGATAATTTGGTTGTATGCATAGCAATAAATTGAGACCAGTTAAGCGCTGACAGGCATGTTATTGCCAGTGTCTTCTGCAAGGTTGAGTTTGGTTGTGTAATGTGACCACAACTCGTATGATTTCCTCACAGCGAAGAGAGAAAACTCGTTCAGGTTGGATATTTTGCTTCTGATGTCATCGGACAGGATGGAGAGCAATACCATTACTTGGTCCTTCTGTGGAAGAGCATCAATGTATATAAAACAGGGTATGCCAAAAATGTCAATTGGTGACAACCACACCTGTATTCTCACCTCTGATGTCGTCGAGCAGCCCAGTAAGGCATGCTCAACAATATCACAATAATCCTTGCCACACAGTTTGCATTGACCACGTTCCGGTGAGGTAGATAGATTCAGTAGTTTCGCTATAAGCAGGAATTTATGCTTTTCGTGTGCATGCGATCTACAGGACGTCCACAGAACAGATTTTGTCAATATGTTATGATGTTGTGCGAAGGTTAATAGAGAATCAGAACTTCTCATGCGCTCTTCGCATTCGCGCTTCTGTGTTTTGTTAATTTGTAGTTATCATGCGCTCTTCGCATTCGCGCTTCTGTGTTTTGTTAATTTGTAGTTTGGTGATTGTTTTCCATTCACCTTTGGATGGGAAATTACCAAGTGTGGCGTAATTATGGAGATATGAGCATAAATTGTAACGTTCGAGTATAGATATAATATCGTTGATAAATGAAGAGTCGTCAGTTGACGTTTGTGAGAGGTGGTCTGCTAAACGTGATGTGAATATTTCTTGCGACGATTTCCCTTGCGGCATTCTACAGAGGTGCCCCATAAAACATAGTGTTAACAGCTTGATCTGATCTGATCTGATCTTGATGTGGTAATAGTTATCCTTCCATTAGTACCTTACGATCCTCTTCCATATCAATAACTTGTGCGTGTGTAATCTAATTGATGTTCATTTAATGGGGAAACTAGCAGAGATATTACAAATCTGGAGAATCTTAAATTATTTGCCTCGGTATCAGGTCTGAATGGGATGTTTGCAGACGACCGCTAACTCTATATGGCTAATGTGATGGAAAGGGTCCCTGCTAAAAAAAATCATTTTATGTGACAAAATCTCCAATTTCCGTGACTCGACCCGAATCTATACGAACATTTCAGGAAAGAGATACACCATCTTTAAGTCCAATATATATCTTAAAAAATCAACCTATATGTACAATCAGTATGAAATGTCCAAGTAATGTTGTGGTGGGCATGACCTTTCCAGTTATTCGCCATTTTGCTTTGTGTGACCCACATTATGTGAGTAAAGGGGGGATGCCCTATAGCAGAAGAGTCCACAATTAGAGGTACCATGTCTTACCCACCGGAAGCTGACATAAGCTAATGATAGGTAGAGCACTCTGCTGTATAGGCAGTTTCTGATATAGTCATAAAGAGTAGGAAAATAAAAGATAGCAGAAACCCAGAGAACACATACAAATTTCGTGTTATGATTTATATTTCATAATAATATTTAATTTAATCATTGTATGATCAAAGTTATGTGATAAAGAAATAATTACCCAATTACGATATATTTTTTACAAATTTATGGACACTCGTTAATGTGTTGGTTCAATCATGCACATGCTCAAATAACACGCTCTTTAAAAAGAGCTTAAACTAACTTAAGGGAATGGCCGCAACTCGGAATTATAATTCACCCAAATTATTCTTGGAATAATTATATAATATCCACATCCCAACATTACAGTTGATTATATAATACGAATTTATTTTGTTATGGGCGACACACGTTCAATATGTATTCCTTTAAATTGTCTTACACGCACCTGACGTGTGACGTCACGGGCGGATATACGTCACACCGGAGCTCGTGAATCGTGACGTTTCTCATAACGTCTGCGCTTCATACTGGCAGGAATTAGGCCCGGGTATAGGCTGTGCATTTTAGGCTCCTTCGCGAATAGAGGATATGTGTTCTTAAATCATTCACAAGTACTGACGAACGGGAAAACTACATGGAGGTTAATACATGTGTTTATTTTCTGATTACAGGTAAACTAATGTTAATGTATACTACGTTTTCTTTTTGATTGGGTTTTTACCGTACAAAACACGGTTTTTACTTTGTGCAATTTTGTGGTTAGACCACCTATAAACTATCAACACAGTGTATAACTATATTATGTGTTCGGACAATAATACCGTCGCGTTTTTACAGTGCACTGTTACCATCGCGCGTGATAAAATACCTTTGACAGTTCATACTAGTTCGATATTGGAGGAATCAGCAGGCAATTTTCTGGCTTTCAGCGTACAGGCCAAGGACTTGGTCTGTACGGGAGAACTGGTCTGTCCATAAGGTCGTGCACAACTCCCGAAACCATATATGAAATAACAGATTGCTTTATATCTGTTATAGACCAGAGGTGTACCTGATGAGCTGCTGTGGCCAAACATTTTTATAGGACCAACTTTCGGTACAAAAATATGATTTCGGAACGGACTTAGTAAACATTTTCCAAACAATTGATTCCTTCTGTGTTATCAAGCTAGTACGATAAGTCAAAAAATAAACACTCAAACACAGTAAATATGACATGTTTACATAGCTCCACATGTCAACACCACTTTAGAAACAGGACCCGTTAACCAACAAACCATTTAACTTATGGATGGTTGATTGTATACCTGTATATATGTGGGATGGCCCATGTTTTTGTCGGCTATCACAATAACAATTTGTATGCATGGGAACTTTGAACACAATTCCAACCGATGTACCATATCAATACATAACTGTTATATACTGTACATAAAGAGCGTTCACCATGTCATATGTATAGGTTTGTAATTTAATTACTTACTAACAACAGCCCTATATATCAATTATCATGACAAGTGTAGGATGGACATGTTGTCGTGTGATGTGTGGATGCTTGCTGCATGTTTGTTCTTTGAACTGGGCTGCTTTTTGCATGAGGATTTGTTTATCTATTATTTATTTTAATACGGAATTATGGTTGCCGATGATCAAACAACGGGACCTCCCTTGATCAAGTAAACGAAATAACCTGTCACGATAGTGTGTGGATAATTCGATAATAAAAAAATTTCAGTGTTGGTATCTTTTAATAAGTATATCAATATTATGGTTTACATATGCATATACATGTTAAGCGCAATTATTTTACAAATACGGGGGATCCGGACTGGGAAACTCGTGGTTAATAAATGTACAGTAACGACATGGAGACCTCACGGGTACTAAATTTACTGAAATGACCAGGGGGCCTCGCTGTTTTGATTATTTCTTTATCACATAACTTTGATCATACAATGATTAAATTAAATATTATTATGAAATATAAATCATAACACGAAATTTGTATGTGTTCTCTGGGTTTCTGCTATCTTTTATTTTCCTACTCTTTATGACTATATCAGAAACTGCCTATACAGCAGAGTGCTCTACCTATCATTAGCTTATGTCAGCTTCCGGTGGGTAAGACATGGTACCTCTAATTGTGGACTCTTCTGTTATAGGGCATCCCCCCTTTACTCACATAATGTGGGTCACACAAAGCAACCTATATGTACAATCAGTATGAAATGTCCAAGTAATGTTGTGGTGGGCATGACCTTTCCAGTTATTCGCCATTTTGGCAAAGGTTGGCGGAGTAGACATGCAGATCCCCTAACCAAATTTGCATAGTAAAAAGAACCTGTTATCAATGCATATACATTACTCGTATTTAAATTCCCGCAGTATTATTTTTCGCACAGCCGTCGGTGTGCGAATTTAAAACTGAGCGAAAAATAGTACGAAACCTATAAGTTTAGACCAAACCACAGGGAAACAAGAAGGCTATATGTCGATGAGTTACATATATACATTGCGGAAGGTTGGACCGAATATGAGGCTTGTAGGACTATATTTTACATGCGGGCAACCCCGTGTAAACAATTCGCCAGTGTGTACATGGTGTCAATTGTGTTCAATCTAGATCTTGGTCTCTTCTCCCTTATGGCGATTAATGATATGTAGATATATGACATAATTACGCAGCAACAAATCATGGTAACATCATTGATGTTGAAATACTTGTAAGAAATACACATATTGCAGACTGAAGATGCACGAACGCACGTCGCCCTATTCACAACGCTGGCGTGACACCGTGACCAAGCAGTCTGAGTTAGTTAATGTCAACACAACCCACAGCCAAGTTTTGATTTTGTCTTATGAAAGTTTTCTGTACGTGGTTGCGGTTTTACTTCTTTGCGTTCATTTTAATTATGTTTATAACTATTTCAATATCAGAATAATTAGTTGAAGCGTATGAACACCAGTCTTCACAACACAATGATGATGCAATTATGTTAATTTATGCACGATGTAAAGCCATCATGATGATGTTTAATATGCACACATATATTAATTGGCGATTAAGATCTGAAACTGTCAACAAATCTATTTACGAAAATATTTTTGTCAGTTTTGAATTCGCGCAGCTAGGTGCGCGAATTCAAAGTGCGCGAATTAAAAACGAGCGAAAAATAGTACTGCGCGAATTTAAATACGAGTAAGGTATGACCCATAATGATAACCAACTCTTCCCTGTTTACATCGCTCCATACAGGAACGTGCCAACATGGGGTGCTTTGGTAAATTTGTTCCACAGTTAATAATAGGTTGAAATTATTTCCATTTGTTGATTTTCCAACCAGTAATTAGGGAGGACATGTTGTTTTCGGAATAACGAAAGCATATTTATTTTATAATATTGGTCTTAAGTTGCCATCAGTTGAACTTTTTCCAACCTTAGTTCCGAAAATTTCCAACAGTTGATGAGTTTGAGGTGCCAGCCAAGCCTTGAAATAGTGTGTCTGTCATTTGCAGAATGAGGTTCCCAGAGGGTTAATTTAGTGATGCTACACCGCATAGCGGGCTAGAATCACCAAATTCACCCTCTGGGGACCTCATTCTGCTTACACCTCAGCAGAATGAGGTTCTCAGAGGGAGAATTTGGTGATGCTAGCCCGCTATGCGGAGTAGCATCACTAAATTCACCCTCTGGGAACCTCATTCTGCAAATGACAGACACACTATTTCAAGGCTTGGTGCCAGCTGGAAAGTCCCAACCCAGGGTGATGCAACTGGTATATGTCAACTCTATGAGTTTGGTCTGGTTGTTTATGTTTATGTGCAGTAGCAAGTTTCAATGTGGAAACTCCCCCACTACATGCAGTACAATTGTGTATATTTTACTTGTTTTTTAAAGACATATTACGGACTTGTTCGTGTTCGTGAAACTGTTAAGTTAGTGTTCAGGCGTTATGCCAACCTGGAGAATGTTGCACTCTACTAACATCGCTGAGAATTTCAAGAAATTGACCATACCACTCAATAGAAAACATCGTCAAAACTACGCTCAATTGTAAATATTTATATCTGGTTTCGCAACAATCGGCGACAAACAAACAAATGATATCGCCATTAAGAGTCAGTGCATTTACTTAATATATCAGAATGACGGTGTGTGTTGTAAATTTGGATTAACATTCGTAAGCATAACTACTTTCAGCAAGATTATTCTCCATTTCTATTTGACCACACCACTGGAATGTTTCACATCACTTTAATGACATGCCTTAGAGGTTCCAAATGGTATTACACATTCGTCGCCAGACAAATCTGCGGAGCTTCTGCCACATTTTGTAATGGATATATTGTTGTTGTTGTTCTTCTTCTTGAAGTGTTACCAGGAAAGAGAAAGATAACCATTTCATGACGGGAGCTGCACTGGTGCTGCATTAAAAACCATGTGCCAGTGCATTCTCTTATTTATTTGATCCTACCCTTATTCCATTCAATAAACTCATTCTATAAATTGTGATATTAAACATTCGTTTAATAACAGGAAATAGTGCCAGGTGACCTTTGACTTCCGGTTTGTCGTTTGTTTACATTCCGCTACATAAGCTACGCCTCAAAATACTATGGCTTCCAATATTTTTCCAACAAACTATAATGAATGAAGAGTTTGAAAAGTTATGCCATTAAATATACGCTATTAAATACGCCAAAGAGTCTTTATTTATCTGGGACTATTTCATTACGCGGACAAACAAGGCATAGTTAAGTGAAACGTCATCGCATGCCTTATAGAAGCCGATGTTAGTTTCGCGTTCCATTTAAGTATGTTTCGTCGACGTTTTGGATCATGTAATAAATAGAATCTGCAACTCGTCCCCAGTTTATAGCGGAATTTACAAAACTCGCCCAGTAAATTAGGTCTGGACCTCGCCAAGATCAATGTGTATATTGTTAGGCCAATGCATTCTCTTTTATATATATGGAAGTGTTAATTTCACTGGGTAATTACTCCACTGCATGTAATAATCACCGACACCCGGCAATCAACCGACAAACTTGCCCAGATACACGAAACAGATTAGCTTGCCTGTGCATGGGCAAGCATGAGTTTAGTGTGCCTGTCATTTGTATAATGAGGTCCACAGAGGGTGAATTTAGTGACGCTATCCCGCATAGCGGGCTAGCATAACTAAATCAACCCTCTGGGGGACCTCATTCTGCTTAAGCCTCATCTTCTCTGGAAAGTTTCTTTATTATAAAATTTCCAACAAAATATTCTTCACAAAGATTCTATTTATTTTTTAGTTTAGTTTTTCTATATCCCCAAATTAGCAGACTACACATTGCATATCGAGGTCCCCAATGTATATCACAATATTAACCATTTGGGAACTTCAATTTGAGTCTATGTATACCATAGTAGATGAGGTCATGCAGAATGAGGTCCCCAGAGGGTGAATTTGGTGACGATAGCCCGCCGTGCGGGATAGCGTCACTAAATTCACCCTCTGGGGACCTCATTCTGCAAATGACAGACACACTATTACCAGACTTGTGCATGGGTCACATTCCTCGCTGATTGGGATTCGAATATGCAATCTTCAACATCACTGCATGCACGGCTTATATTGTCCTAATGCGCCATGCGGCTAACCAACTGGGTCACTGGTGCCTTTGAAGTCCGATGTGCTTGTTCGAACATTCTAAACGACGGAGTTATAGCGGTTGCAAACAACATATGGTATGACATATAATTATATTGACATAGTTCGGAATTCAATCGTATTCAAGCTAGTTGTTCACGACATTGCACGCTGTATACACCGTCGGTCGGACTCTAAAATGTCGTACATCAGGAAAATCAAATTGTTCAGGAGATACAAAAACTAGTTTTATCACATAATTTGCCCATAAAAGCAGTTTCATAATTATCGATAAGAGACACGTTTAATATCAGCGCGTGCGATGACGTCACATCGTTCTTCAAATGACTTGCGATCGCTGCGGTTTTTATCGTTGTTTTCGATGGATATTTCGCATTTCTTCGCTTTTATTTGATCATGTGATAAAAAAGTATCTCACACTCGTCCTATTTTATACGTAATTTATCAACCTCGTCCACTAAATTCTATTTGAGCCTCGGTAAACCTCGGCTCAAATCGAATTTAGTAAACTCGGTTGATAAATTCCGTATGAAATAGAAACTCATGTGAGATCCTCTATATCTAGGTAACTATAATTGGTATCTGCCAATAACTTTGGACAATAACACTTTATATCACCCTTGTTATAGTATATACACGTTCATATTCAGTTATCTTCTAGTTGATGAGAAAACATGATTTGATTGTGTTATGGGACATTTTAGAAGTTAAATGTCGAAATCTTGTCTATACGACATTTTAGTTTTGACGTTTCCCGCGGCTTCGTTAGTCTATGTCACTCAGGATAAGGAGGATACGTCATCCGTCAATTCTTCTTCAAAACGATCTAATCAGAATTATTCTATCAGGAACGGTTTCGAAAATAAAAATTACGACATTTTAGAATTAACGAAAACATTTTCGCGGGGAACCCAGATACGACAATTCAGAACACTTTTCCCCCGATAAACATCTAAAAATGACATTTATGCTTGAAATATTGACAAGTTATCTGATGAACTTATGTAATCGAACCCGTAGATTCCGAAAATGCAATAAAAAGTTTCGCGCCAAAATGGCAGGTACAGAAGCCCACCGACGACATGTAATTTAAAATTCGAAATGTCTCCGCGACCTATGTACGTTCTAGCCACGACAGCGCCCCGATCAATCCTTGAAAGACATATTATGGACTTGTTCGGGTGCGAGAAACTGATAAGTTAGTATTCAGATGCTATGCCATCTGTGGGAATGTAGCATTCTACTATAGCATCACCGAAAATCTCAAAGAAATCGACCATCCCACTCCATAGATATCATCGTCTGCACTACGCTTAATTGTAAATATTTACATCTCGATTCGGGACGCGACAATCGGCGATAAACAAACGCAAATTATTTCGCCATCGAGAGTGATTCCATTCAATTAATAATATATAAAACATGACGGTGTGCGTACTGTAAATTAGGATTAATATTCGTAAAAATAACTACTTTGAGCAAGAATATTCTCCATTTCTATTCGATCACCAACCGGAGTGTTTCACATCACTTGAAATAGTACGTTTGTCATTTGCAAAATGAGGAACCCAGAGGGGGAATTTAATGAAGCTATCCCGCACAGCGGACTAGCATACCCAAATTATGGGGACCTAATTCTGCTTAGGTTGCACCTCATGGGAGGTGTCTGCAGCCTCATATTAACATTATTTTTAGTTACTTTTCCATTCTATATCCCATTGTTTTGCAGAAGATAAAATGCGTAATCGAGGTGACTAATGTGTGAACCTCACCCTGGCAAATTTGCCATGCATTCTTTTAAATACATTTCGCTATAGAAAGCTAAAATGTGCCAAAACCGAATGCTTATATAATGCATCTGAACCACCGCAAATTACATTAGAAGTAAAAACTATGCAGTTCCTAAAGTAGCGATGCTATCGAAATGTGCCTGTAAATAAACAGGCAACTATTTGGCAATAATAAATCGACATAAAATGACAGTTTCACCATGCTAATAATTATAGTAGCACCCCAGATGACAGTTTCACCATGCTAGTAATTATAGTAGCACCCCATATGACAGTTTCACCATGCTAGTAATTATAGCAGCACCCCCAATGCATTCTCTTATATATGCGAGTCGACCATATGTCGCCTCGCATATATAAAAGAATGCATTGGCAAAACATACACAAAAAAAACCACATCAGTCCTTACGATTGTGTAAATTATGCGATGAGGGAAAAATTAGTATGAAAATGGACATATAATAGACGATATGCCAAGAGAGTTAGTTAAAAATTCTACCGTGGCAATAATATATCGTACATGTATGTTAAGGAAACATGTTAGTAGCACTGTTACATTTGGAACTACCGAAAGTTTACTTCTCGTGTCGTTAACTTTGGTAAATTATATGCATTGTATATGCATGTTGCCGTTCATATTCTACCACCATAGGGTTTTCTCTGAGAAAACGCCTGCAAATAATGCCGTGCCAATTTGCCAGTGTATGAACGTACACTAAGAATAACATTTGATAATGTTCGTTCTGATATTCATTCTTAGTACACAAAACGAAATGTCGCGTGTTGAAACCATTGTTATGTAAACAAAACTGTTACAGTGATTAGTCAACAAACATCGCTAATCGCGTAGTAAGTTCAAATAGTTCAGTTCTAATATGATTTTCAGTATATTTTTCGATCATTTGACCTTTTCTAATGTTTACCTTAAAGTTTTTTGTTTTTTTTATTAAACTTCGGTATCTTTTTGAACTAATTGGACTTTGATCGGTAATGCCACTTTAACAAAAATGTTTACATAGCAATGGTTTCGATATTCGAAATATTGTTATTGGAAAGTTAAAGGCCCACTTAATTTTCTAACCACCAGATCACATTATATAAAATATATGCCATATTATATACCGGTACCATTAGAGAGAGGAAGCTCCAAAACATTGTATTATCAATTTATCCGGCGTAATAAACTGTGAATATGTTGTTTTTGTTGAGGTATATCGACGTGTTTTTGTGCTTAATTTTTTGAAATGTCTATTATTTTCAATGGAAGGGGGATAACTCTATTAATTTGAATTTTGTAGCATTCTGGGAGCGAGACGAGGGAAATGTTTCTATGATTTCAGCTATTTTCTATTACTCTGTGGGCACCTTCTGAGACACATACGTTCCAAATGGTGATGAATTATAGTATTTTAATCATGTTTATGTCACAGATTGTTATTAAAACCGTATATCAAGGCACTAAAACAGATAAGCGGCGACTCGAAAATTAAATGGGCCTTTAATAATAATGAAAGTAAGAACAAATTCGATCCATGTACGTGTTGATGATTGTTGTTGTACAGCGTTTTATGAAATGTATGTTATTTGCATGAACTCAATTCGACAGCCTTAAAGGGGTACTGTACTCAAATGTTATTGCTGGTATCTACATTCTCTGCTTAGTAGAATAAGGTAACCAGATTTCCATTATCTGACTGACTGCTGAGTACGAAGTAAGGTTACACATGGCAGGTAAGCCGGAATGAAAAAATAGAAACCTCGTCATCGAAATATATTTGTACAGTTTGCAGGCAATGTATCAAATAAATGTTATATTATATGCATACTAATCCCAGATATATACTCATTATTAATTTTAGTGTATAGTCAGTATATCAACATAATTTGTTTTACATATGTGCCATCGCTCTGATAAAAACATACATGCTGCCGTCGCCCAAAAGCTGCAGACAATAAAGAGCGTTCGCAATCGACCATTTACGTATTACACGTGGATGCTTGAGTGGAGTTCCGCGATGTCTGTATCATTGACATGCAAGTATTTTAAAATTTTCTTGTGCCCGGTAAGCTGAGAATTAAATTAGAAAATTTCAACTAAGTTTGTGTCATATCAGACAGGACATTTTTAAGGGATTCCGTTCCCATGTCACCTGCGATTCTCCATAGCATGTATGTCTTGTTTCAGCATTGACGTCCGTTGAAGTTTTCCAAAAAAAAACTTAAGAATGAATGAATCCTTTAACAGCACGGATAAACTTCGCGGTGAGTATGCTGTAAAAATAATCATTCCCGTTAAAACTGCATGCCATAAACAGAAAGAATATTAAGATATAGACTTATTTTATTCATAAACCAATAATAAATATCGTATAAATAGTATGTTGTTGTCAAGTTTGTACGCTTTTTGTAAACAACAGCCATGGTTTGTAACATTTTCGGCTTTTGTTTACATAACAAAGCGTTCAAACTTGACAATAGTATACTATTTACGCGATATTTATGATTGGTATAAGAACAAGTTATGTATATATTTTAATATTCTTTATGTTTGTGGCGGTTGTAACGGAAGTGATTATTTTAACAGCAATAACCACCGCGAAGGCCATCCATACCTTTAATAACTCAATCATGAATAAACACGAAATAAGTGATGAAGATGAAAACTATTTACAACATTTTCATTGTCATCGTCATCTTCATGGAAGTGATTCGGGCGTCAAGCGCCCAGGTGGTCCCTCGTCTTTCTATTTATGTAAAGTATATACTGTTCTAGTTCAAATACAACAAATGCCTGACCACAGAGACGTTTGTATGTGGCTTGGAGCCTGCGAGACTTAGGGTGCGTACACATGAAGCTGCAAGAAAATATCTTCAAGAAAGTATCAGGTAAAATTGCACACTGATATTTTCTTGCTGAAAAGATTACGCCCGTGAGAACGCGGCGGTTTAGACGGCGTTGATTGAGCTCAATCAGAACAGCATTAGTCATGCTGGTTCAAGTAAATTGCGTCCGGTAAATAACCTTTTGTCCATTTTGGCAATTCATAGCTTTGTGAAATTTCCAACCGTTGACATGTATTACCGAAGTCGGGTGGGATTAGACACCCACCAACCTGTAGCAACGTTGCCGATCTCATGCATAAAGACCTTCTGCATAATGAGAAAGTGGTCACGTTATTTGGAAATTTGGAAATATTATAATTTCATAGTGCATATATATGTGGGGTGTAAAATGTTATTATGGTTTTGTGGCAAATCGGATGACTCCACCCCCATTGAGACCCCACATGAAGTTTTCAGGAGATTGTTGCTTAGTGCATGGGGCTGTGGTGTACATTACGTTACCGAACTTACATGGGTGCATGTGGAGACATGGGGATAACTTGGAAACAATATTAGTTGGAAATTTCACACCAACAATGGTTTGAAATTGTTCTTGTAGTCTGATTTTTCAACCACTAAGGTATGTGGAATTAGTGGTTTTAGACCAACATTTGCATTTTTCATACTGTGGTCAAATTATTGGTTTGGAATTTCTTCTATAGGCGCCTCCCTCCCCTGTGTCCAGTCAAATTTCAAGGTATGTGAGGTACCATATGGGAAATTCAAAGACGATGGGAGGTGTGCAAATTCAATATTGTGATCTTGGGTCTTTGGTCCGATTCAAGAGGGGTGCAGTTGGAAATCCATGGACACCCTCTGTCAGCGGAAACCCTCAAAAGATATGTGTCCCCACACATTCCATATAATAGCTCAGCGATTATGTCAAACAATCCAAAATGGAATTACGAAGTCAATTGTTGAAACAGGTGATAATAGTGATGGATCGTAACTCGAGCGCGTGAACGGTTACCAGCGTGTCCCTTATAGAGATTAGTTAACGGATACCGATGGCCACCAATCAAGGTGAACACATATCACCAACTGGCGATAAAATATCAGCGCGCTGTCTGCGTCGGATATTTTCCGGTATTATTTATTTGATTTGTTAAGTAAGTCACATGGGGCATACCTGATATTTTCTTGCCCGCCATGTGTACGCGCCCTAAATAAGGGGCAGTGGGGTTGACCGAGTTGTCACATGTTGCTTATAACAAGGCGTTGACAGTGCTGTGAGAGTTGGTGAGCTGAAATAAAGATCGGGCCACCTGATTATATAATTACACTGTGTTCAGTGCATGTAGTTGACATGCAATTTAATTGAAACAATTAGGGTTGCCAGAACAATTCGGCAAGAACTTGTTCTTGTTGCAGTTCACGGGGCGTCACTCTATATTCACTATGCTTCGCGCGTTGTCGGTTACAGTATACCAAATGTGACCCGCCATATCAAATCCAGTCGGAAGTCGGGATTTTTTTTACCCTGTGCCAATGCATTCTCTTATATATGCGAGTCGACCATAGGTCGCCTCGCATATATAAGAGAATGCATTGGCCTAACAATTTTTTATCATTTTTTAAAAATAAATGTTTCTTACAATTTTTAGGACATAAAATAAAAAAGATCCATTACCCTGAAGGGAGCCCCACACATATATAGAAGCATATAGCAGAGTGTCGTCTGCTCATGTTTGTCTGGGGCTCTGTATGGGTGAAATTATAAAATTGTTAAAGAATACAAGAAAAAATTATTAAAATTGTAAAAAATTGTTAGGCCAATGCATTCTCTTATATATGCGAGGCGACCTATGGTCGACTCGCATATATAAGAGAATGCATTGGCACAGGGTAAAAAAATCCCGACTTCCGACTGGATTTGATATGGCGGGTCACCAAATGATTTGCTTTGGCCTCAGTGTTAACAAATCACGCTGGCCTGTATTCGCAGGAAATGGTTGACCCTGCACGAGTATTACAAATTAAAGAACGTCCTTTTAGACACACGGAAATGTGCCCAAAAGTACTTGACAACGTATTGCGGCACACTGCAGCTTGACAAACGTCACACTACCCTTAAAACGGAGAAACAAATTACATCGAAAAAAAACACCAACCCCTCCCATAAATTATTCGCCAATTGGACAGCCCTAATCGTTAACCATGTGGCAATATTTGATGTTTCTCGTCGGGAAACACTTTTGTGCATTTTTTCATGCACTTTTCATCCATGTACCATTGACCATTCAGCTGCCAGGATTTTTTTTATGCTGATCCTAGCTTGGGGGTTTCAGGGGAAATCACTCTACTAATTTGTATTTGGTGTCGCCTCATCAAGATTTTATTGGTCTGAATCCAAAGTATTCTCTCGATGGATTCAAGTGGTCTAGAGCACCATTCTGAAGAATCAACCAACCGACTAGCTGACAGCCTTGGGGAATTTGAGAATTTGGGGTTTTACCCTTCGATGACTGGAGCTTCCTAAAATTTTGCGAAAACCCTGTACCAATGTATTCTCTAATATATTCGAGTCTCCCTTGAATTGGCCTAACAATATTTACCTTAACATTGTAAGCCAGTGCATTCTCTAATATATGCGAGGATCGCTACGGGAGACTCGCATATATATAAGACAACACACAAGCACATGGTCTTTAATGCTGCACCAGGACAGCTGTCGCAATGAAAGGGTTAATCAAATTGGAGGTGAAATGGACATCCTTGCCACACAGAGATAATTTCTACTGGAAACAAAGCAGAATATGCATTAGCACAATAATTAGGGTCTTAGGTCCTCTTTGTATTATTTCAACCGAGTTTGTGATGTTGGTATTTCGGTACACCCCGTCAATTACACGTAATCTGCTTATCTGTACCGTTTCCTTCCCGTATTTCGGCGTACCCCGTCAAGTCATTTGCATAACCTACACCCAACTATCGTTATAATTGAGTTAAACTGCGTTCTGGATAATCTACTGAACTGTTTCTGATAAACTGATGGATTTTGAACTGCTGGACTGAGGTGGATGTAATCAAATTATATGTTCCCTCCATGTATTGGGATATAACCATATAATATATGTCATTTGCAAAACTTACGACCGGCTAATGAACACTTGGTTAAACTGATTTCGAGCGAATCCACTGAACTGCACCTGATGAACTGCTGAATGGGATTTTGAACTACTGAACTGGGGTGGAAGTCCGTCTGATGATGTTCCCTCTGAACTGTATCCGGTGAACTTCTGAACGGGAGTTGGAACTGCTGAACTGTGTGGAGGTCCGCCAGGTGGTGTTCCCGGATGGAGGTCCGCCAGGTGGTGTTCCCTGTCTGTATTTGGATATACCCCATCGATTATAAGTCATCTGCATAACCTTCGTCGACGACCGTAGATGTAATTGAGTTAAATTCTGTTCGGACAATCTGCTAAACTGTAGCCGACGAACTGCTGAACGGCATTTTGAACTGCTGAGCGGACATTGTAGTTGGTCAAATGGATTATTCTCCCGGTATTTGGTTATTACGGAAGCGTATTCGGGACATGGTAGAAAAAAAATAATCTCTTTCCGCGGCTTTTCGAAATAGTATTAATCCGCCTGAATCAACACAAAGGCGCGCGATCATTTGTTGGCGCGATGCCAAGTGATATGTAATTAGTGAGAGATAAGGAAATATGTACGGGCGATTCGGACCTATGGGCCCCTATGGTGGCCGCCATGTTGGAATAACCTCGAACCAGCCTGTAAAATGAATTGACAAATTAACAAAACGAATTTATTTTTCTTCTTCGTTAAGCCTTCCCATAGCAACACTATTAAATTTGAAAAACAAAATCAACCTTATTCAAAATTAAATGATTGAAGTGGATTTAGTTGACCTTCTTGGCGCATAGCATTTGGCGAACCTCGTCAGATTCCGAACCGTTTCAGTTTGAAATTACGTTCCCTGGTCCATAGCAACGTTGCAAATGGTGACGTCATTTTCGTTACAAAATGGCTGCGCCCAGGTCCAAGAAGTTATCGGCGAGTGCATATTCGAAATTCTCCGTTGTTGTTCTCGTGCTGAATTTTATTGGTAATATGTGAGAATGCTAAAATTAATCACCGTGCAATATAATTATTAAATTTAACTTGATGTGTGCATCACAGGAAACATAATTCATACACACATATGGAAAGTTGGCCCGGAAGCATATCCTCTCACCAGTCACTGCATGAACTCTTCAGTGTGCCGAGACCAAGTGGGATTGGGAGATGTTCTTCTTTTCCTTCACTCAACAAGAAGATAAATGACTCACTTTGTTAGTCACCAATTCACTGGGCTTCACATGTTTGTTACATCCGTGTGTCGACTGTAGATGGCTAGAATTGTATTTTGACCTGAGTCAAGGCATTCACAGTGACTGAGTGAGTGGATGAGGCTGAGCCTGAAGTCGTTGATAACTAAATTTAGTAATCTGTAATCACTAAATTGACTAATACAATCCTAATATTATTAGTTTAGTAAGCCACATGAACGCTTTCACCGATTACTGCGTCCACAAGTTCCAGCTACGCGCTACGTTCAACGCCGTTCATGACTGAACTACACAACGGTTCATGACTGAACTATACTGTCTATACTATAGTAAATCAGTCAGCTCTAAAATGTCCATTTTCTGATTTCCTTGACCCAAGTTGAGGCTTGACCTGACAGTGTTAGATATTAACAATTAAATTTACTATTTAGAGAAGTAGTTAGTAGATTGAACGATTTGCCGCTTGCAGATGCAACTCTAAGTCTAACAACTAAACCAGTCCAGGTGAAAACAGACTTAAAATTGAACAATAACAGAACAAGTCAAATCGCCGTGGTGATCAGTCTGCACAGACCAGTCCACATTCCATTCCAGTGACCTTCATTTTCGTATTTTTTTCAGTCACAGATTCGTCATTGAGTTTCTTTCCGACTGACTGATTTTCACTTTGAACACAGTTCACTTCAACTTCAAAACAAGTTGTTGTTGTTGACATGTTGTTGTTATTCTTCTTCTTCTTTTGACTGCTTTGACTCTAAAGTCATTCCAGTAATGGGCTCGTTGTGCTATCTTCGCTTGTGCTTTCTCGTTTGTTCTTAACGCTTACGTGCTGTGATACCGTTGTACATTTAAAATACGAGCGATAACAATAACAAGCAATTCAAATTTCAAATTTCGCAAACAAGAGAGCGCCACCATTTTGTAACGAAATTACGTCATCATTTCCAACGTTGCTATGGCCTGCCAGGTGACGTAATATTCTAACTGTAACGGTACGGAATCTGGCGAGGTTTGCCGAATGCTATGCGCCCGCGTCAGCTAAATCCACATTAAGCATTTAATTTTGAATAAGGTTGATTTTGTTTTTCAAATTTAATAGTATTGCTATAGGGAGGCTGATCGAAGAAGAAAAATAAATTCGTTTTATTAATTTGTCAATCCTATTCCAACTTGGCGGCCACCATAGGGGCCCATAGGTCTGAATCGCCCGGATGTAAAAACAATTTGTTCATGTTGACGGGGTATAGAAATTACTGACGTCACAAATATACTTGCGTCGCTTATGTTACCGTAAAACAACCATTTGGGTTGTGATAAGCCAATCGATTGGGCATACATTGTGTGTGAAGCCTCCAGACTTCTGGTTGAACAGTGAAAGTGAAACTCAGTCTGTCGGAAAGAAACTGAATGATGAATATGTGACTGAAAAAAATATGGAAATCAAAATGATGGTCAGTGGCCTGGTCTGTGGTCACCACAGTGATTTGACTTGTTCTGTTCAATTTTAAGTCTGTGTTCACCTGAACTGGTTGGTGTTGCAAGCAGCAAATTGTGCCTTCAACTTCTCCAAGTTTAATTGTTAATAGCTGACACTGTCAGGTGAAGGAAATCAGAAAATGGACATTTTACTTTAGTCTGTATAGAGCTGACGGATTTACGCATTTTCTTTTACTAAATTACTATTACTAGTAACAGTAATCATTAGTGATTAGTATATTTAGTTTTCAACGACTTCAGGCTCAGCGACTTCAGGCTCAGCCTCACCCACTCACTGTCACTCGGGTCGGAATACAATTCTAGCCATCTAGACTAGTCTACACACAAATGTGATAAACATGTGTAGCCTAGTGAACTGATGACTTATTAACTGAGCCCATTATGATTATAAACTTGGTCAGTGAAGGAAAAGAAGAACATCTCCCATTCGCCAATGATTCGGTCTCGGCACACTGCAGAGTGAAGTGACTAGTGAGAGGATATGCTTCCAAATTCCATCTATGGATTATGTTTCCTGTGAAGGACGGAGAAAGTTAAACACAACACTTATGATGCATTAACCGTTAATAACACCATTAACGGTAATTTGTTTTACCATTCTCACCTATTAAATATTCATGATTCTAACATTGTGTTCTCACTTTCAAGATTTAAGTGACTTTGTGGTTGATTTTGCTTTGCGTCCCTAACACTCATGTAATTTCTCCCAGGCAATTATTTTAATTTGTATATACTCTCAGATGCCTAACAATAGTGTCAGATTGTGCTGCATGATTATTAATTTTGGATAAAATTCTCAACGATCATTCAATTATTTGGCATAGAGACATATATAGAGCTAAATTAAAATAGAATTAAATATAATTAAATTTCCATCACTATTATATTATTAATTTCAGCCTAAATATCCACTTTCACTATTATTGACAATGATTAGGCACCTGGGAGTACGATACCAGCTCACAAAAGTCACAAACAAGCATGCAATCTCGAGCTGGGACCACCCCTACTGTATCTGTAGATATTGCAGCGCAGGAACCATTCGGTTATAGACGCACTGGTCCAGGTGGTAGATTATCGAGGAACAAGTATTAACAACAATGGGAAATATATTCCCTGCTTGTTTGCTCAATGTTATAAAGTTTGGTGTCAGAACAGGTCAGAACATAAAAAAGAGTTCCCAGGTTTTGTACTATGCAATTGGTATAATATGATTTATAGTAATCTCTATGGGCATAGCTAGTGTAGAGATCCATGGCATGATCTAGTATTTTTGTGTGGTTTGATAGTCTGTTATTTATCGAAATATAGTATCGTTGCACATGGTATTATCTTTAATAGGTCATGACCTGGCTTCGTTTTAAGGTGAAGTCATGCAGGCCTGATTACTGAGTAGTAACCGTATAGGAAATGCCCGAAGCTACCACTATTGCACAATGACATCAGTTTGTTTTATCTAAATTATTTATTCACTCCAGCCCAAAAATAATAGTCATTTGGCAAATTATATCATTCCTTTTTGAAGTGCCTATCATCAACTGAAGTTGAATCCGAACCTAGGTTCGAAATTGTGTCTCATTGAGTCAGTGTGCCCCACCCCATGTAACTCGCTGAAAGTCAAACATACATAAATTTCTATAAATAAATCAGATGTGGCTATGTGAAATACCAGTATGCAACGAATCCCAGTCTTTCACATCATCAAAATGTATTCAGTATCATATGTAAATTTATGCAATAAGATATTTTTTCCAAAATATTGTAAAATTAAATTAATTAATTTTGCCTTGAAAATTGGTCACTGGGCCAGATTCAACCTTCACGAGATGATAGCCATTTTGAACAGATACAGTAAATATGTTTTACATCGCTAATATCTCTGGACTGGAGCCGTGGATATTGGTCTGGAAATTAGAGAAAAGTTAGCGGCAATGTCTCACTCTGCCCCATGTCTAACTGTGTCGCACCTTCCCCGACATCTGGTGTTGCAACATATTCTCGTGCAAATTGGTTCATATTGGACCTAACTATTCACATAGGTTCATATTGGACTTATTTGATTCTGAAAAAAAACCATAGTGAGCTTATTTTATTTTTTTATTTAATTCAATTTGTTAAATCAAAATTTAGAAAACAAACTAATGTCATGACAACCGTCGCTAGGGCACCCCGAGTCGCCACACCAAATTTGGTTGATATCGGTGCAGGTGTCTGGGAGAAAAATGCGAACAGACAGATCCTATACTCTTTAATTTATATATATAGGTACCCAGGAAACAATGTAAATAATGTTGCGGAAGAGATTTGCGGAAGAGATAATCCATCGTTAAAGGTACTCAATCCGATCAGACTGTCCCCATATCATCAAGATACAACAATATTTCTTCAAAATACACTTCAGTTATCATAATAGATTTATTGCAACCAAATAATGCTAACCACTGTCAATTATGGTATCAAATTTCCCAAAACTTGTTATTTATCCACAATTCGTTCAACAAAATATGGCCGTATTGTCACTTAAGTATCACAAAATATGGCCGTATTACAACTTAATTTTAGAGTTATCCATCTTCATCCGCAATTTTGTCCAAGACCATCCGTTTGACCACGTGTTTCTGGGCCACATTTAATTGCATCTCGATAAATAACAAACTTCAAAAATAGATATATGATCACTCTGAGCTTTGATATGTGGGTTCCTTGACTCGAATGAAATATTTTTACCCCCCCCCCCCCGCCGAAGCCGAAATAATAGTAATTTAGGAGCGTTAATTCGGATTGTGTACCTTACAGTAAATAAATGCTGTCACTGTATTTCCGTTGTAAGAGATCAAGGGTACATGTAGATTAGAATGGACTCAGTCGGGGAATATTGTTTTATGAAAATATTTTTGTATATATATGGGCAACTCCTTGAAATGATGATTATAATTGTTATCCAACGTTGTATATACATGCACATGTAGAACGGCATCTTCGTGCTATGAGGAATATAAATATTTTGTGCAAAGTTGCCAAAGTACCGTCAGATCGGGAGAGCAAGGGCACCAAAATTAACAAAGACGTGTTTGTCCCAACTTTACTCCATTCTTATATGTATATATAAACACTCCCATGAAACATGAATACAGTTATCAGTTTATTGACGGACGTGTCGTTGGCTGTCCATACGGTGCGTACTGACGTAATCATATATCCAAGTTGGCGGGAAGCATGCGCCTATTCAACACTGGTGACAGATAAGGAAATATGTAATGGCTTTTTAATGGTATAATAGGGGGGGGGGTTCATGTGATATATATAGATACCCAGGGAACTATATAAATCATGTTGCGGAAGAGATAATTAATGCTGTCACCATAATTCCGTTTCAAGAGATCAAGGATGGCCTCAGCCCGTGAATATTTTTTTTAATGAAAATAAGTTTGTATAATTATGTAAATACATGTAGACAGGCATCTCCGTGCTATGAGGAATATCATTATTTTGGGCAAAGTCGCCAAGGCACCGTCAGATCAGGTAGGGCACCAAAATTAACACGGACGTGTTTGTCACAAGTTTACTCCATTCTCATATGTTTAGGCACTCCCATGAAACATGCATTTATCTGTTTTTGATGGACTTGTGTTGGGTTGTCCATACGTACTGATGTAATCATATTAGGGGTTTCATGTGATATAACAATTTTATGTCAGATTTCTTTTGAATTGACCCAGAACGGGGCCAGTGTTTTTTGTGTATATCTGAAAATGGCCACCGTCTTAAAGGCAAATGCATGTTATATATTATTATATTGTGTCTATTATATTTGGTTTGAGAATAGATTATTTGAATCGAATGTTTGAATATTGTTACATAACGACACAAGGCACGGTAACGGGACCAAGATCCATCTCAGGCACTCCATTTCTGACACCGGCTCCGAACTTCACACCAGCGCGTGCTGCGAATGGACCAGCTCTCGCTTCACCGGCATGAGCGCCAACGGTTGCTCCCGTATAGCCCCATGATACGCCGGTTTCAGCGTTAGCTCCCGGGCCTTCGGCGTGGACCTTCAACGGGGTGTGCATGATCCCAGCTTCAACTCTGCCAATTGTTGCACTAGCGCCCGCGTGTGCTCCCAACTGGGCCAGACCAGCGCCTGCTGATGCTTTGGCCTCGGCTGCTACGGCCCTAGCGTTCACCTCGACTACATCTTCCAATAGGACGGCTTTGGCCTCTGCTTGTGCGCCACAGGCCGCGGCGCTTGCAGACGCCCCAAGTGGTGTGACGCTGGTACCAGCCCTGGCTTCTGCAGCAGTGGCTCCCGCCTTTACACCAGCTACTTTCAGACCCAACAGATCAGCGGCATGTACCTCGACATCCGCACCCACTGCGCGCACACCGACTGCATTCTCACTGCAAGCTTCGGGGCAGTTTCGTTTTAATAGAGTATCGCCTACACGCAGAACCCCCGCGTAACCTTTCGCCTTCGCCTTATTCTTCTTCGCTTCATTTCTTTCCTGTTTTGTTTCCGCTTTTTGTATAGACCCATCCTGGTTTCTCTGCTCAGGTTTCAAACCGGACAAAGCCAACGACTTGTGTTTATCCACATTTACGCCAAATTTACCATCGTGAGTCTCTATATTGAACCTGTTATTGTTGTGTCCAGGATTATCGTTATCATCATATTCCCAATCTCTCTCAACATAATCGAATCCCCCACCACCAGCAACTATTCCGGGAGGCGTGGGCTTGTATTTCGTCTTTTCATCTTTCTTTTCTGAATCCGAAGACATATCACTAAGAGCTGAAATGGAGACAAATATTGCGCTTAATTCCAGTCGCTAACGTGGACTATAATCACTAACAGAACAGTGCCATCTTACGACTCACTAATCACTAACAGAACAGTGTCATTTTACGCCTCAATAATCACTAACAGAACAGTGTCATTTTACGCCTCACTAATCACTAACAGTGTCATGTTACGCCTCAATAATCACTAACAGAACAGTGCCATCTTACGCCTCACTAATCACTAACAGAACAGTGCCATCTTACGCCTCACTAATCACTAACAGAACAGTGTCATTTTACGCCTCACTAATCACTAACATAAGACTGCCATATTACGCCTCACTAATCACTAACAGAAGAGTGCCATATTACGCCTCACTAATCACTAACAGAACAGGACCATCTTACGCCTCACTAATCACTAACAGAAGAGTGCCATATTACACCTCACTAATCACTAACAGAACAGTGCCATCTTACGCCTCACTAATCACTAACAGAAGAGTGCCATGTTACGCCTCACTAATCACTAACATAACAGTGCCATCTTACGCCTCACTAATCACTAACAGAACAGTGTCATTTTACGCCTCACTAATCACTAACAGAACAGTGTCATTTTACGCCTCACTAATCACTAACAGAACATTGCCATCTTACGCCTCACTTTACAAAATGAATTTTCCTGCCCACTTATAAAATGGATTGATATGGTATATTATTCATCTAGATATATGTTCAGGAAATTTAAACAGACAAGGGATATACAATTGCATATGGATTCCTAATCTGTAGTGGGGAGATGTTCAGCCATTGGCTGCGGACACACGTACCATAGTAGCGATGGCATAGTAGGTGTAACAATTTATTATGGTGGAGTTTGGTGACAATTGGTGGTCATAATTAATATGCCATAGCAAGCCATGTCGCCCTCTGCAAATTCGCACAATGAGTCTACCAAGCTCTACCAGCGACGGTCGATCTCTCAAGGATGTATCTACCTGAATGTCTTGTCGGTGTTGATCTGTACTCAACACGCAGCGTTATATTTTACATGCTAATACACAAGTCCACGTGATAACTTAATGAATAACCCATCTCAACAGCCATGATTGTTATTACTAACGAAATTAATATAAGTAGATAAACATGCATGCATTGAGATCATATAAAAAACGTACCACAATAATGATATGTGAGTCAACGAGGAATTGCCACCAGGCCACGGCCAAACACAATTCTGGACGATCTATCGTGCAATTATATATATCGTCGTGAATACAATTTAGCAAAATGTAATGAGTAGAGATCAACCTTGGTGAAAAGCAATGGTTAATTGGTCCAGTCGACTCATTGTGCGGAAAATCAGCTGGCGACATGTATAGCTATGGCACAGAATTATGACAGACCAATTGTCACCAAACTCCACCATAACAAATTGTCACACCTACTATGCCATCGCTACTGTGGTACGTGTGTCCGCAGCCACTCGGTGCAACAAACAGCCAATGATCGTTGTTGAACTTATGATCTGAACGTTTCCTAAAGAAACTCGCCAATGAAGAGAATGGGGTTAAGAAAGTGTTCAAGGAGTATTCTTGGTTCCAAATTTAATTTTCACAATTCATATCTTGTTCGGTATTCAGATACCAGTGTACACAATAACGCACAAGTGGACATGAACTACACTATTGTATTTGATGTGGATTTATTTATAAATTTATTTCATACTTGGCGTTGTCCGGTCTAAAACGTGACCACAAGTTTTGATATATCAATCTTCGTTAGCAAATATACATGCAAATTGGCTGAATAGTTGTGTGTTATTTATCAATGGCAAGACTAGCCCTTAAATTACCGCTAACGTATATGGTCCCCAACTCAATTGGTGCAAAGTATGACTACATTTGTATTATACTATTAGTGTATTAGTGGAAAGCACCACTTTGAAAATGTTAGTCCAAATAATTTGACATCACGAAGATGCTTATGTGTTATGTGGTAGGAATTCGGCGAATTTTTTTTTTATCAATTTTGGAACCCATCTTCAAACCGCCATGTTGCTTTAACGGACGTTTGTTTATGTGTCCTTATGTTAGAACTTTACACTAAGAAGGGAGTGGTTAGACACTGTACCTCTGGACATATGTTGATATCGACTAATTTTGCAGAAAATTCCTCCCAAATCAAGTTTGCAGAAAATATCGACAAGATAGCATTAGAAGAGATAACACACGAATTGTCGGTGTTAGACACCGGCAAAAACGTTAACACTATATGCGTTGGAATTGCTAACCTTTTAACATGTGCTGCTATTGACACTTTCGGTGAAGCCAAATCTAATATGAATTATGATAGTGGGAAATCTACAAACAAACGTTGGTTTGATAGCGAATGTAAGCGTTCGCGCAAGACGTTTCATGTGGCAAAACGAATATACCGGAAGTGTAAAAGTTTAGAAAACAAAAAGGCAGTAAGAGAAACTGGTGAACTATTTAGAAAAACAATGGATTCCAAAATAAAAGCGGAAAGAAACAAAATGGTCGACGAACTAAAGCATCTTAGCCGAACATCCAGTAGGGATTTTTGGAAAACTTTAGAGAAATTTTCAAATTCTAATAGGAACAAAGCCCTCGACTGTAAAGTGTCATTGGATGAACTCCATGCCCATTTTAAATCAGTCAATTCGGCTAACGGTCTCGGCGATAACCTTGAAGCACAAATAACTAGTATATATGAAGAATCTTTCTATAGTCCCTTAAATGACCCAATAACCGAAGAAGAGATTAAATCTGCAATAGGAAGTTTAAAGGCAAATAAGTCTCCAGGAATTGATCTTATTACTAACGAATATATTAAAGCATCGATTAATATTATGACACCTTTGTATTGTAAATTATTCAATTTTATTCTCAATACCGGATCATTCCCAGAAGATTGGGCAATAGGTATGATCAAACCAATCTATAAAAAATCTGGTGATCCTGGAAACCCTGACTCGTATAGAGGGATAACATTATTGAGCTGTATTGCAAAATTATTCACTGCTATTCTGAACAAAAGATTAATGAATTTTGCCGAAACCGAACACCTGATAAGTGAATACCAAATTGGTTTTCGAAAAAAACACTCAACGCTCGATAATGTCTTCATTTTACAAAATATAATTGAGACTTATTTATCCAGTGGAAAGAGGCTTTATTGCACGTTTGTGGATTTTAGAAAAGCATTTGATACTGTCTGGAGGGATGGACTCTGGATTAAATTATTAGAAAAAGATATTAATGGTCGAATATTTAATGTTATCAAAAGCATGTATAGTAAGATAAAAACTTGTGTCAAAAACAGTGAAGGGTTGTCCGATTTTTTCGTGAGCAATATAGGCTTATTTCAAGGAGAATTAATGTCACCTCTCCTTTTTTCACTATATGTTAATGATATAAATGATTTTTTAAATGATTGTGTTATTGATGGATTGAATCAACTTGATGAACTATTTTTTTCAAAACTTGGAGTATATGTAAAAATGTTATGTATGTTGTATGCTGATGATACGATTATAATGTCCGAGAGTGAACACGGCATGCAACGTGCACTCCAGGCTTTCGCCGATTATGCCGATGCTTGGAAACTTGAAGTAAACACTAAGAAAACTAAAGTAGTTATCTTCTGCAAAAAAATGCAGAAACAACTCCCAAAGTTCAAATATAAAGATTATATATTAGATATAGCCAAAGAATTCACATATTTGGGAGTGAAATTATTTTATAACGGAAGATTCTGCCGAGCAATAAAGGCGAACCGTAACCTAGCATTAAGAGCGATGTATGCACTTCTTAATAAAGTAAGATCGTTGAATCTACCCGTAGACTTAATGTTAACACTGTTTGATTATAAGATAGCCCCGATTCTATTATACGGGAGTGAAGTGTGGTGTTTTGAACCGACTAAGGATATAGAATATGTCCATTTAAAATTCTGTAAAATCTTGTTAAACATGAAAGCAAGTACTCCGAACTACATGGTGTATGGAGAATTGGGAAGACACCCTCTTGAAATTGAGATTAAAAGTCGAGCAATATCGTATTGGTCGAGGCTTGTCTCCGAGCACGGTTCAACCCTCGCCAAGAAATTATACAAATTAGCTCGCGCTGTATCTGACTCTTCGGATTCAGGCATGAAATGGGTGGAATATATCCAATCATGCCTTGAAGAATCCAGTCTAATCGACAAGTGGGAAGACAACTCACCCTTGTCCAAGGGGAATATCAGAGAATTGAAACAACGAGTAATAACACAATTTGAGTCTGAATGGAGGCATGATATCAGTTCATCGTCCAAGGGAAATCTGTATAAAGCGATAAAGCCAGATTTGAAAATTAGTGGTTATCTACTGAAATTACCCCGACATCTAGTTGAATACTTAGTCAAAATAAGAACATCAAATCATCGTCTGGCAATTGAGAGTGGTCGTTGGAAAGACATCTCGCGGGAAAAGAGAACCTGCTCTGCGTGTGGAGAGGCTCTCGGGGATGAATACCACTTGATCATTGTGTGTAAAAAATTTGAAGAGATCAGAAAGAAATTCATCCCTCAATATTACTGGGAATTTCCTAATCTTGACAAATTCCATGCTCTTTTATCCATTGACAATATTGCCATCCTGCGGAGGGTTAGTATATTTGTGAAAACAGCTCTGCGAGATATATGATATAAGCCATCACCACTCGAAATTATAGAGAAGAATTATGCCAAAATCATTGTGCAAGGCACAGTTTCACATATTACATATCAATGAACAGACAACAATGAAGTTTCATCTCATTATATTGTAATAGTGTAATTTAATATATCTATATTATCTATATTGTGCATTTAGGAATGTGTATTAATGCGTTTTACATGTCAAGGACTGTATAGATATACTATTGCAAAGTATTTATACATTTGACAACATGAAAGTCTTATATAAAAGGAAAATTGAACTATTAAAAGCAACTGCATGTCTAAAACAGATATATACAACATCTTTCACGAATTAGGATTAACTATAAATAACTGCAGTTTAATTAAATTCCACATGGTTATAATAATCTTACGTAGTAAGTGTGTGGACTTGACATGTAAATATATGTATATATATGTTATCATCATCATCATCATCACCATCATCATACTGTTTACTAATATTCTTGTTCTGTGCGAATACGCAGCATGATACCTAATAAACAACATTACTATTACTTGCTTCGTATCTAATATATTTACACATCGTGTAATATATTCACACAATTCACACGACCAAAGCCAGGAATGAAGACGTTATGTCTCAATCACATCCAGAGCTTATTATGAGTATGGGTTCACTGGCATCGCCGTATTTATTTTCACCAATAACGACTGGATTGTTTAATTAGAGACCTATATATATGTATAGTCTGTGCTAACATTACAAATGCAAGAATGACATAAAGCATCACCAGACTAGCAGCCTGAGGTATAGCCGGACCACCTTATACTAATAATATAATCATAAGCTGTCAATCCACGGAATACTACAAAATAATTGGCTGCCACACAGTGCCATTTAGGTTATTTCTTGGTTTCAGCAGCGCCGAGTGACCACGCCTATACCGCGTGCCTAAAATGTACATGGAAAGTGTTCGATACTTCCTACCATTTACATGAAATTTCGGTGCTGCACCATAATTCTGGTATGACTGTATTGGCAATAACCGTACTAGATGCTATTATTAAGGCATACGTAACCAGACAAGTTAAGAAAATGGAATATTTGCAAAGAAATGAAAGACGGAAATTAAAACTAACAAGAGTTTGTGCCACCGCGGTCGAATATAAATTCCAAGTTCAACTGCAGCTGTCCGGTGCCACGCGATGCGTTATCAGTTGCCACAAGCCAAATCAAAAACGTTGTATAGCCGAAGTGACGTGATCAATCGATAAGCAAAAGTTTTGAGTCACTGGTGTCTCTTTCAACTTCACGTGACTTTTCGTCGGGAATATAGTCTGAATGTTGTTCGCTCGTTATACTTCCAACTTCTACTTTTGGTGGTTCTCTTGTGAAATGACGGATTAAATTATAAGAAGTAATTCTTGTTTCGAATAAGGTTATGAGTTATAACCGAAAAGTTTGAAGATAGATTGTCTATAACTGAGCTACGTGCGTTATAGAATTTATCTTCAAACTGTTCGGTTACTACTTCATTGCCTTAATCGAAACAAGAGTTGTTTCTTAAATTATTTACGACTAGTCTAATGAGAATGAAAACATTATTATGCGTACGAAATTATATTCCAATCAACCATCCCAAATTGGCTTATGTTGAACCATATGTGACCCGCCATATCAAATCCAGTCGTAAGTCGGGATTTTTTTTACCCTGTGCCAACGCATTCTCTTATATATGCGAGTCCACCATAGGTCGCCTCGCATATATAAGAGAATGCATTGGCCTAACAATTTTTTATCATTTTTTTTAAATAAATGTTTCTTACAATTGTTAGGACATAAAATAAAAAAAACATCCATTACCCTGCAGGGAGCCCCACACATATATAGAAGCATATAGAAGAGTGTCGTCTGCTCATGTTTGTCTGTGGCTCTGTATGGGTGAAATTATAAAATTGTTAAAGAATACAAGAAAAAATTATGAAAATTGTAAAAAATTGTTAGGCCAATGCATTCTCTTATATATGCGAGGCGACCTATGGTCGACTCGCATATATAAGAGAATGCATTGGCAAAGGGTAAAAAAAATCCCGACTTACGACTAGATTTGATATGGCGGGTCACATATAATTTCAGGGGTACAAAGTCAAACATATTTAGAACCCTCTTTCGGTGCAAATGATAAATGGTAATATCATATATCATATATAGGGCAATATTAAGAATATCACTACTTCGTATGAATAAGTGTTTCCTAGACAGGAAGACGTTCGAAAATTTGGTTTAATTCGGTATGTCCTATACTTGAATATGGGTGACCTCAGAGACGTGGCGACAGGGGGGGGGGGGGTGGGTTAATTGTTTTTGGACGAATATTTGCATATTTTCCTATTTTTGGTCAAATGTTTGGACTAAAATGGTCATCAGTTGGAAATTTTCCAACCTTATGGGGGGCGACAGGTTGGAAATTCCAACACTTGGAAAGCTTGTGTCCTGGTCCCTCCCCCGTGGCCAGTAAAAAACTGCTAGTTAATTTAAGGAAACAATATTGTCATATATTTGGTCAACATTGTCATTGGAATTGTCATCAGGTTTGAAATGTCCAACTCTAGGAAGGCTTGAGGTTAGATGCTAGGATTTTGCAATTTTCTTGTTCAGATTTCCAAATTTTCGCACACCGGGCCAAACCATGGTCGGCCCGGTGTGTCATTGTCCCTTATGGCCAATACAAAACTTCAAATTAGTTTAACAAAACAATATTTTACTACATTTTGTCAAACTTGTGGACTGAAAGGGTCATCAATTGGAGAATTTTCCAACCTGAGGGGGAGTATCAGGTTTGATAATTTCAACTCTATAGGAAATCTTCAATTGAGGCCAGTCTAGATGCTAGGATTTGCGATTTTCTTGTATAGTTTTCAAAATTTTCTCACACCGGGCCAACCATGGTCAGCCCGGCGTGTCCTGGTCTCTTGCATTTGTCTGGTGTTAGACCACTAGATGTTGGGATTTATACAATTTTTCAGGTTAAAATATCTGAATGTTCTCATAACGGGGAATATAGAACCATGGTTTATGAATATATAGGATATTTTAGGTCTGAACACTGAGGTGCAAGGGGTGGGGGTGCAAATGGAATTATGCAAAACTTGTGTTTGGTCTGATTCTGATTCAAGGGGGGAGGGTGCATTTGGAATTTCCCAAGGTGGACACCCCTCCCAACGGAGACCCTCTAGCCACGTCCCTGTGTGACATGTCTGGGATAACTACGCATCAAGAGATCTAGTTGGTGTCCTCTTTTATGGGGCTGCTAGAATTGGGACAGGAGAAACTAGGAGTTGCTGAAATACAACTTTATCGGTGGAAACCTGTGGAGGGACCATTCTGGACCGTCGCAAGAAATCAAAAATCATGGTGAAACCGGCGGGGAGACCCTTCTGGACCGTCGCAAGAAATCCAAGCTCGTCATTTTGTTCAATGTTAAAACATTTATGACATCCTTATCAATGGAAGCTCGATAGCCGAACTATTAGCGTGGTGGACTTGTACTGATGTCAACACAGCATTGTGAGTTCGCGCCCAGCCGCTGGATATTGAGTCTCCCACAGTATATAATATATGATCTTGATCGGTTAACTGCGCTCAGAATGAAATATTTGAAAGCCTACTATCGCAACCGACCGAACACAATTAAATTTCATGACCTCTTTGATACAAATAACAGAAAGATCATAATAAATCTATCATTATATCTAAAAAAGGCCCAAACACTAATGATCCACTCCTGAGGCTCAATGAAATATCCCCACATCATACAACATATGAACAGGGAATCGCCCCACATACATCATATACCCCATTAATCATAAGATAGCATTATAAAACACACATATTTATATGAAAGCTCTCATACACATGTACGGGTACACCCCCTGGATGATATCCATATTTTTTATTGGTAAATACTCTCTTCTGTGTATTCCCCATATTTGATATGTATGTATTTATGTTATTTTGTAATTGCAAATGAACACTCATAAATGTCACATTAGACGATGAGTTTACAACAATAAATTGAATTGAATTGAGCGCGTTACCATTTCTGACATTGGTTTTCTTGTATATAACTGTACTACATTTTACTCACAGTATATAATATATGATCTTGAGTGCGTTACCATTTCTGACATTGGTTTTCTTGTATTTAACTTTATCATATGACTCAATCATTATTTACGTTGGAAAGTATGTCATAAATCAATTTCATATGAACTACTAGTTCATATCACCTTCGATAATTTGATTGGTTTGTTGACAAAAATTGTGTTCTGATTGGCTGAATGGCCGAGCCGCATCTCTAACTAAATGCAGGTAAAATTCGTGCGCGTCAATCAACGCGATGCCGAAATTCTCGCAATTATAATCTTGAAATATATAGTTTTGGACATTGTTATACGATAAATAGAATATGTAATTCGTATTTATCTAATAAACCTTCGATATAATGTCATAAACTGAGAACAGAATAGCGCACTATATCTTCGCGTGCATATTATTTCTGCAAGTTCACCAGGTGTAATTGGGCTTTCGGTGCAATGAAGTGACGTCACATTAACCTTTTGCTGCCGATGTCATATAGCTATTTAGTGATTTGTGTGCGTTTTGGACATCATAATCAATTTATAGGTGTCATATGATAAATAGAATATGTAATTCGTGTTTCTCTCATATGATATTTATGAAACTCGTCACGAATTTTCAGTTTTCTCTCGCGGAGGCTCGAGAAAACTGAAAATTCTTAGACTCGTTTCATAAATATCATATGAGAGAAACACTCATATCCTCTATGTACTACATTTTACTCACTGTATATAATCCTGTAATCCTATAAACGTAACACAATCCGAGCGAGCAAAGAGCACACTATGTTTACGCCGTTCTGGAACGAGGCCATAGTAAAATTTTATCCAGAAACTGAAGATTGCACAGAATCCTATGCTCGAATAGAACAATGTGTATGCAACCATTTAGCATATACGTCCGTGTTGAATGTATCATTACATCATCCGTGTCTTTAGTCTATATACACTATTTTTAAAAGGGAGGTCATTATATGTATCACCCATCTAACAGTTATTGTGTTTATAGTTGTATATGTATTTTACTATCATTGTTGTTGATATCCGCCATAGAAAGACATTAGTATTGAACCGACACGCACCTCAACTGTGAATGCTTTATTCTCTGATCAAAATGACAATGATATCAAGAAATGGAAAGTATATACACAGAAGATGGAGAGGAGGAACGTGATGCATTATATACACAATATACAGTGATCTTCCGATCGACATGGCGCATGTTCATCATCGTTTTTATCATCAATATCATCAATTTAATTTTGACATTTGAGTCATCTTCATAATCATAATAACTATCATCATCTTCGTCATCGTCATAATCTTTATATCTAACAGCAACACATTCTTAATACAACACCAAAAAAACAACAACTCCAACAACAACACCAACAACACCACCACCAACAACAACAACAGCAACAACAACAACAACACAAATAACAGTAACGCTACACATTAATCACTTGTGTCGGATGAACGAGCACAGTTTGCGAAGAGACGCTACATCTTTCAAATTTAGTATGTCGTCTAGAATATCAATAGTTGGGTGTTTTATATCTGTATATTTCATAAGCATGAGGCGATGTCTTGCCTCTTCAAAGTATTCACATTCCATTAAATAGTGAAACTCATCCCCAAGTTTTCGTTTTTTACACATGGGGCACAATCTAGAAAATACGTTTGTTCCGTTCAAACGGCCTTTCTCTATTGGTAAGCGGTGGTCACTAGTACGAAATTGATATTCTATTTTGTGTATCCAAACTCTCCAAGTATATTTCAAAATTACTGTCATGTTTGAAAATTTTATAGGTCTTACCTCGATTAGAGTTTTCAATATCAGATAACCACACATTACGGAATTGACTATTTAAATTGCACTTGATGCATGGTACTATTGTATCTGAACATGGAATATTTTCCATTTTCCAGAGATGGATCTGACCACAATTTGTCAGGATATCCTTTATGTTTTCTATCAACTGAAATTTTACTGACACAGATTCACATACATTCAGAGCTAGTAAATAAAGAGTTTTACAAAATCTGCTTTTTTGCAATTCTTAATATTCATCCAGTATTTCAGAATGCGCAAATTAATTGTGTACTCAATCGGCAGTCTACCACTTCCACCATATACCATATAATTAGGAGTCGATGACTTTAGATATTTATAAATTTTCTGTAGATATTTTCAAGTATTGCATTACTCCCTGATCCCCAGACTTCACAACAATACAACATAATTGGTCAAACTTGGGCGTCAAATAATTCCAACATGTTTTTCACTGACAAGTACAGAATTCTTGATTTCGATATAATAGAGTACATTGCCTTGGTTGCTTTATTCACCAAAGTCTTTTTCACTAAAGAGTAGGTGCCTGCTTTTGTGTGTATAATTCCAAGGTAATTAAAGCTCTTCACCACTTCGATTGTCTGACCTTTGTAAAGAAATGTCTTATTCTTTGGCAAGCTTCTGTTAGATATTAACATTATGTTAGTTTTCTCAGCATTGACAGTTCATTTCCATTTATCGCAGTAAATTTGGAAACTATTAAGTGCCTTTTGTAAATGTGTCGATGTTTCAGCCATAAGCACGGTGTCATCTGCGTATAAGATAGCGAATAGTTTGACATTTGTCTGCAAATGGGTTTCTATATCTCGTGACAGTTTACACAGACCTTCAACGCCGTCTGGTTTTAAGAAATCTTCAAGATCGTCCAGGTAAAGTGAGAACAGAAGGGGTGATAAGTTATCACATTGTCGTACCCCAGATAAACATGCATGCAGACTGTAGCAGCCGTGTTGTACGCAACGGACATATTTCCAACCCTATTAAAATCGCACAAGGAACCCGGTAGGGTGCCGCGAGCTCCCCTTTTTTCTACCTGACGTACGTGAATGGACTGCTTCAACAACTCGCCAACACACCAGAAGGACTCTCTATTCACAATACAACATGTGCCGCCCCAACAACAGCAGACGACATCGCTCTTATCTCTCTCACTAAAGTTGGACTTGACAAAATGCTTACCATGTGTGATGAATATAGTGTGAAGTGGAGTGTTAATTTTTCCAAATCAAAGAGCAAAGGCGTTGTATTTAACGAAACTGAAAGACAGCACGACTTGTCAAGAGTCTGGACACTAGGAATTCACACAATCGAGGAGGTTAGTGAATGTACACACCTAGGCATTACTCAAGGAAAATTCGATATATCCACGATACGCTCAAATCAGACTTCGCACAAACTAAGGAGCACATACTTCGGACTAGCTGGCAAACGGATTCTTCAGTCATGTTCTCCGTCGATGCTATCTAAGCTATTGAAAAGCATTGTTATTCCTCGAGCCATGTACGGCTCTGAATTGTTTCCTATGGACAAAACCACTGCACTACTCACTATGGAGAGATCTTATCGGACATGTATCAAGCATAGCCAATCATTGCCGACTAGATCCCCAACTCATCTCGCTTTGGGACTCCTCGGATTGATGCCGATTGAAAGAGAAATTCACATCAGAAAACTCCGCTTTCTTGGGAAACTAATCCACTTGCCGATCGGACATCAAATTCCATTCAGGATATTTCTATTTAAAACATACCAGTATCTTCTATTTGGTAGGATATCCTCCGGTTTTGTCGCTGACATCTTTCCAATCTTGGAAAAATACGACCTAAGACATTTCCTTGCTGATTTCCTTGATAACGGAATATTCCCTTCGGATAGTATCTGGAAAAGACACATTCGCGAGGCCGTTGAAGAAAATTATTGTGAAGAGTGGTTCAAATTTACCAGTAACTCAACAAGCGTGTCTCTGTTGGTGCAGTGTCACCCATTTCCACTGAACACCTGGAACATTTGGGAATAATTGATGAGAAGAATCCAATCGCACGCAGTGGCACTAAAACACCTGGCTATCCTCCTCAACAAAACTACGTTTGACAATAATGTTCTGTGTTGTACGTGTGGCTCGAGGTACAGCAATGAGTTAATGCACGTGCTTTGGACATGTAACTCAGATGTGATTACCCAGATGCGGTATAATTACTGGAGCTTAATAATTAACAAATACGGTATTCCAATGTACATATTCCTGGACAATCTGTCACTTCAACAGTTGATGGCGGTTATCCCCGGTGGTTCCGCTGTGTATACTTCAGAGGAGTTGCCACCAGAAATTGACAATGTTATAATTGATACTGCATATTTTCTGCTATTCTCCAGCAGAATCGTAAAGCCAGTGAATAACACTTGATTAACTAATCGCACGAGCATCGACTCAATGCATAATATATGTATAACTCATGTAAATATCAATTGCACCTGTATATCTTAATCACAATGTCATGGACTACACTCTCTCCCAGAGGAGGTAATAATAAAGATATATCTGCGTATAAGATAGTGAATAGTTTGACATTTGTCTGCAAATGGGTTTCTATATCTCGTGACAGTTTACATAGACCTTAAACGCCGTCTGATTTTAAGAAATCTTCAAGATCGTCCAGATAAAGTGAGAACAGAAGGGGTGATAAGTTTCCTCATTGTCGTACCCCAGATAAACATGGGAAATAATTGGACGTTTTATTACCCAAACGAACTTTCAATTTAATGTTTGTGTACATGTTTTTAATAACTGTGAGCAACTTCCCAATTATGTCATTTCTCAGGAGTTTGTACCATAGCCCTTGCCTCCATACCTTATCGAATGCTTTTTCAAAGTCAATGAAAGCGCAATAAAGATTCCTTTTAAGTGCCTTTGTAATTTCAGTTAGCATATGCAAAACAAAAATGTTATCTGCTGTAGAATAACCTTTTCTAAAACCCGTCTGGTTCTCACGGAGAACTTCATTTTCCTCAATATATGAGTACAATCTGTTTGACAGGATCTTTGTAAACAGTTTTCCCAAGCAGCTCAAAAGGGTGATTGGCCAATAGTTTTAGGGTCTTGTTTATTACCTTTGTTCTTGTAGAGTGGTATAATAGTGCCAACCCCCATGTGTCTGTTACACAACCTGATTCAAAAATTAAATTAAATATATTGCAATATATGTCTATAAGTGTGTCAGAGGATGCTTTAATGTGTGCATTTAGAATTCCGTCGTCACCGAGGGACTTATTGTTTTTTAAACTCTTTATAGCTATCATAACTTATTCCCTACTTATCGATCGGTTCAGTTGGTCGTTTGTGTTACTTGTATCGATGTTCATACATATATCTACATGTAGGTCGTTTGTAATTGATTCCGAATTTATTAACCGAAATTGTTCTTCAAATTTCTCTATTTTTACTTTGCTACTAATTGTTACATTATTCTTATTAACTGTAGACCAGAATTTCCTTGTATTCTCTAATTTTAATTTCGATAATTCGCATGTAATATTTCCCCTGTGTATTGCTATTGCATTATCCATTTCGCGTTTGTAATTCCTAGCCGATTCACGCATTAGTTTTCTTGAACAATCGTTTTGATGTTGATTATGGTATCTCTCAGCTTTATGGTATTCTTTACGCGCTTTCCAGCGTGATGAATTAAACCAAGGCTTGTTATCCTTTTTTCGTGACTTCGTCTTATTAATGGGGGATCCAAATGTATCAGTTGACGATTTATGAAGATGCGGGATATCCTGCCCACAATTTCATTAACTTCTGCGTTATTAGTCGCAGAGTGAGGACGTCTATTTAACAAAGATCGCACTTCTAATATTTCCACTGGATTGAGATTCCATATAAACTCAGTCGTTTTGGACGGATACCATTTAGGTATACTATGAGTATGAGATTCCTCTTCACATAATTTAGTACTTGAATCCAAATAAATTGATATTTCAGTTGTAATAGATTTGTGCACGTCTGAAAACAATTTGTTTGCCCCTCCGACTATAAAATTAATGGCCATCATGGGTAGTGCATTTAGGGAACATAGCATATAGTCTACAACTGATGCGTCTCGGCATGTAAAAGATCCAATTTCCCGGTCAGTTCCCAGTCTTCCATTAAAAATTAACAGGTCGTTGTGCTGACAAGAGCTGAGTAATTGATGGCCAAAATGATTTGTCCTTTTGTCCATACTATGCCTCTCTAAGGGTAGACCACAATTTTCTAACACCATTTCGGCAGTTAAGTTTTGGTTATCGTAAATACCATTATCATTTTCATCAATCACAATATAGTCTATTTTTTCTGAAGTACGAGCATTAAAATCGCCAGTTATAAAATATTATCATATCCTTGTCTCATTTTCTAAATTTCGGTGTCAAGTTCACTAAAAGCTGAATTCGATGAATATTTTGTTCCTTCGGGTGGAACATAAATAGCTCCCAATATAATTTTGACACCGCACTGCTGTATTTCCCCCCAGTGCACATATTGGCAATCTGTCTGCAATATGTGTGTAGATGACGCTAATTCGGATTTAACTGTCAGTACAAAGATGTCAAATGTTAACGCGCCGCTGTGTCGGCTTGAGACCTGAGATTCTGCTGGCTATTCTTACAGTCCATCCGGTTTCTATTCATTTTGATGCAGTGCAACCATACATTTTGTCATATATATTATATGAACACTAATTAAATTAATCGATATATACTAACTGTATATTAAATGCCACCCGACATACATTATACGGCGAGGACAGATAGGTTACGATAAGCAGTTCATAATGCCTGTCATATGTGGATAACAATTTCTATTATATTGCCGAATATCACCACTACCTTACTGGTATTTAGATTTGCGCAGTATTATTTCGCTAAGTGATAAAGTTTCGCACTTTGAATTCGCACACCCTGATGCACGATTTAAAACATTACAATAATAGTTCCGTACAAGTACTTTAAACATATTTTATTTGTATATCGAATAATACAAAAGGGATTGGGGACAAGTTACAAATTATTCATACAAAATGTTGAAGGAAAGATTCAAAATCATATATAGGTTAAACATATTTACATTTACAAATGAGTGGGTTCGGGGTTTGGGGTGGGAGGTGCCAAAACCGATTTGTGACTAATTTGCTTTTTGTGGCTATTCTGAAATGCGTTTGATTATCCGACTTCGAATCGTTTAGTCGCTGTTATATATCGATGGACTATTTTGAAGAGAATTTTGTTTCTTCTATTTGAGATATCGGGAATTCCGAGAAGTAAATCATTGATATGTGTAATTTTCAGTCCTTCTTGGTATAATTTTTGACACATTTCCATTCGTTCGGTGTGAAATAGGGGACACGCCCAGAGGTAGTGGTAAGTATCTTCGCATGGATTTCCACAATGGCATTGGGTGCTGTCAGAGATATAATTTTGGAACATATCGGAACGTAGGCTGCTGCATTTGTTACGCAATTTGGCATTCGCGACATTAAGCGTTCTACGACCTGTATAGAAGTATGCTGGTGGTTTTACTGTAGGATCTATTAATTCGAGATAAAATTTGAAGTCTGCGATAGATTCGGCATCTGTTATTTCTGTGGGTATGTCATTCCACGATTTTAAAGTAGCGGGGAAGAATGATTTTTTTAAATGCTCGGTGTTACAGAAGTAAGAATAGAATTTTCCCGGTTTTCTCAAGTTATATCCAGAGACTTCAGATGATCTAGGTGTTTGGAGATTTTCTAGGTATTCGGGGGCATCGTCATTTACTATTTTATACATTGCTTGTAGTTTATGGATATCTCTTCTCTTGCTCAGTGTTGGCCAGCCAACTTCATTTAGGAGGTTTATATTGGACACTGATCGTGTGAGGCCACTAACTGTTCGGGCGGCATCGCAATGTAATCGGTCGAGCTTCTCGGTTAGGTATTTGGGGGCACAATCCCAGACTACATCGGAGTAATCAAATAGTGGTAGGATAAAAGTTTTATAAATGCTTTCAAGCGATCTTCGGTCAAGCTGATACTTAAATCTTCGGAGCTGTGCTAAGCGTGAGGCTATTCTGATTTTTTATACCATTTAGGTGATTATTCCATTTTAAGTTAGCTTGGAGTTCCAGACCGAGGTGTTTATGTGTTTCAACAAATGAGATTGGATCCTGTTTAAAGGTTAAGTCGGGGGCTTCCCCAGAAGTCCCCGTTAGTGCATAGGACATACTAATTGTTTTAAAAGGATTAAAGTTTACTAACCAGTTTTAAGACCATTGTGCTATGATTTGGAGGTCACTATTCATGACGCGGCCTAATTCATTTAGGTCATAGTGACTATTTGTTAGACATGTGTCGTCGGCGTACATTCTCGCAAAAGAAAGTATGTTGTCTGGTAAATCGTTGATATAGACAAGGAAGAGGAAGGGTCCTAAGATGGAGCCCTGTGGTACAACAGCTGGGATGATCTCGTATTCAGAAAAGGTGTTAGTTACTAAGACTCTTTGTTGCCGTTTATGAAGGTAGTCCTCTATCCATCTCAATGTTCTCCCGCGAACTCCATAATTATATAGCTTATATAACAGTCCCCTGTGCCAAACTCTCTCGAAGGCTTTGGAAATATCACAGAAAACAGAGCATGTATATAGTCCTTTGTCGAGAGATTGACATAGGTGATTGTAGAGGTCTATCAGTTGGTGAGATGTGCTGTGGCCGGTTATGAAACCCGATTGGTTGGAATAAAGTAATTTATTGTCGTCGAAGAACGGACTTATTTGTTTTAGTACAAGTTTTTCAAACGCTTTCCCAAGACAAGGAAGCAGGGAGATAGGTCGATAGTTTTTGTGTCGGCTGGGTCATCTATTTATAAAATTGGAACAACGTTAGCCTTTTTCCAGGTAGATGGAAACTTTGCGTTGTTGAAGGATTTATTGAAAATTATTGACAGAGGATATGCTATTGATTCAGCTGTTGAATTTAACATTTTCGCACTTATTCCATCATGTCCATGGGCTTTATTCAGTTTGAGCGATGTTAATACATAAATTATCTCATCCTGCGTAAATTCCAATTCCGTTAGTTCTTTTTCACAACGCGATTTGAATGGTGGTAATTTATGGGATGAATCGTTAATCGAAGAATTGGAAATGAAACTTTTATTCAGCAGGTTGGCTTTGTCCAGATCGTCTGTTACGTAGAGTTTTCCGTTTATATCAATCGTGTTGCTCGTGTTGGGGAAAGATCTTGGAGTAGATAGGGGCGGGATACAATTTGTTTTCTTTTTACATAGCAAGAAATTTATTAATTGCCAAAAATCGCGGGGGGATGATGAGTCTTTAACCCGATTTTCCAGTTTCTCTTCAAATTTTGCTTTTGCGAACTTTTTCATGTTATTAATTTTGTTTCTGGTATTCTTATACTGTTGCCACGTATCAGGGCGATTGTTTTTTAGCGCTTTGTTTCGTAATTTTTTTCTTTTGCGGATTTCTTTTCTAATGTCGGAATTAAACCAAATTTTGTCTTTTGGGCGTATTGTCACTTTTGACTGTGGGATTGTTTGATTCATGATGGAGAGAAATGTCTCCTGAAAATTGTTAACTATAGTATCTATGTCGGGTGCAGATAGGAGATCATCCCAGTTTGTGTTACTAAGCAGGCTATTTGCTCTTTCAAAATTTGCTCTAGTATAATTCCAAACCGTTCTCTGGAAAGAGGTGGTGGGGGAGTAATCGTAATCTAATGTTACATAAACACCACGGTGGTCTGAGACTCCTGGATTAATGACGTCGGTGTCAAGAACGCGGAAGGTATTGCTGATTACAATTGGATCAAGAAGTGTGGTCGATGTATTTGTGATCCTAGTAGGGGCTGTTATCACATTTTTAATACTATAAAAATCTATAATTTCTTTAAGTTTGGAAGAGCTATCTAGAAGGTTAGAATTAAAGTCACCTGTAATGATAACATTTTCGGTTATTTCTAGAGCGTCTGCTATTGAGTTATCAAGGTACTCCCAATAGTTTGGATCACAGTATTGTTCTGATCTATAGGACATTCCTAAGAGAATGTGAGTTTTCTTCGAGAAAATATCAAACCATAATATCGAGGAATCGAATTCTAAATCGTGTCTTCGTCTATGGACTATGTGATTTGCAAACATTACGCATATTCCCCCTCCTTTGGAATCACGGTCCTTGCGGACAGATGGGTAGTAGCCAGGAATAATTAATTTATCGGATGGATATGAAGGGTCCAGATGGGTCTCACTAAAACACAGGATGTCATACTCGTCAATGATATCAAGTATCTTTTCGAGCTTATTGCGAATACTTCGGATATTGTAATGAAATATAGAGATTGAATGACTATTTACAGGTAAGGTATTAGGGCCTGGGTTCTTTTCAATGTCGCCGGATAACATAAGGATTAGACAGATCAGAATAAAACATATCTTCAGATTGAATATTCAGAAGTTGCATTTTAAGGGTCCAACATTTTTTGCCGCCTGAGATTGTTTAGTTTTCTTCCTCAAGTCGAAGACTCCAATCGCTGCCCTATACTGCTGTGTCGAACAAGTCATAACAGTGTTTTTGTCTGTGATTCGATGTGAGTATATATATAGGGGAGCGATTGAGTCCTGGTCCTGTGGAAGATCCGTCGTATATATAGAGCTGATTTGGTGTTGGCACCTGACACCCGCAGGTTAAATTGCTATGTGGGGGGGGGAATAGTTCGGTGTAAATGTGGTCGGTTGATGGAACCCCTGGAATGTACAAAACATGCAAACAACATGATACGATATGTGCATAGATGAAAACATGAAAATGACAGTAACAAAAATGAAGAAATGGTGATATGAAATAATGATGGTTTGGTGATGGGGTTCCATCGTGGGTCGGCTGGCGCGGTTTTTGGTTCGAGACGGGGGGGGGGGGGTGCTTCAAGTTATTTACGATGTTCAGCAGGACAAGCATGCAGCGATTTTTGAGGGGAGAGAGAGAGAGAGAGAGAGAGAGAGAGAGCTGTCGTTATTTAGGTCCTTGGTTCGTTGTGGGAAACTGATAAGTTGGTATCCAGACGCTATACCAACTGTGGGAGTGTAGCCTTCTACTAGCATCGCTGAAAATCTCAAAGAAATCAACCATTCCACTCCATATATATCATCGTATGAAATACGTTTAATTGTAAATATTTACATCTCGATTTGAGATGCGACAAAAAAAAGGCGATTATCTAAGGCATATTATTTCACCATCGAGTGTCATTGCATTTAATTTATATATCAGAATGATGGTGTGAGCACTGTAAATTTATATCAATATTCTTAAGAAATAATTACTTTGATCAAGAAGTTTTCCTTTTTCGATCACCCAACCGGGGTGTTTTACATCACTTTAAATCGAGTGGCTAACATATTTGTTGTTGCGGCTTACCGTACTATTTGATGAAATTGGGTCAAATGGTTTTTATGGAAATCGCGTGGTCCATATGCCAGCGGCGTGTTTCGGGATGTCCTCTCACTCTCTCTCTCGCCAAATGCCGCTTAAATTGTAAATGATTTACTTGGCTAAAAGGTACCAAAAGTAACATGTATGTGTTTTCCGTATCTATTGGCTTGTCGCAGTGGAAGTAGCCACAGTGGCTAACATTTAAGTGGAAAAACAATTATCTAAGCACTGCAGTCGAACTGTTCTATTTTTAGCTGCGTTTGACAATTGCAGTTCATTGAACTGGAAATATCAGTAATTGATTTTAGTTTAAAGGAATGTATCAGAGTACTCTTGGCTATTTTGATGGATTTTTGTTTTTGTTTTTGTTTTTGTTTTTAATCGAGTGGGTGGGTTTATATTCAGGGCGGTTTTTTACCATGGCTGCCTTTCTGTTTACAACTGCCGGGGAAGGGGGGGGGGGGGTAACAAAAATTAAGCAATTTATGTTCATAATTCCAGTTAACGAGGAGGGGTCAGGTGACCTATTCCGAATGGGCATCACCATGCAAAATCTCCGCAGCAAAGGTCACAGAGTTGTGTAAATATTTCTGGGAGTATCTGATCTGTATTGTAAACGATACATATTGTTTTTTACACAGAGAGTCGGTTTGGGTTATTTGTTTTTGTTTTTCTCCATATGAAACTTGGTGTATTTATATATGAATTTTTTTATGATTTTTTCAAAAACTATGTGAAGTGTTGTTGGTTCAAGAGAAGAATTCTCGAAATAGATTTATAACAAAGATTTGTAATTTACCAGGCCCTTCTGCCGGTCAAATGTTTTGACTGTTTATTGATATGACTGCTACAACTGCTTCATATATAAACCTTGCTGCGGGAGATCTGCCAGGAAATCCCCATTCAAAATTTTTCCCTGCCCACTCCTTAACATGCAATATCATTTATCAAAACTGTTTGTACATAATTAAGGTGGAGATAAACACTATAGCCTTGCCATTTTGCCAAGGCAATAGTTACCATTATAAATAATTGTAAGTGGGATTTCTTCCAATTTCAGGGACTTAGGTATGGGTTTTTATTTGCCCATTTCCATATGATTTACAATTTAACAGTTACCATGCAAGTCATTATGGACTCCTAGGTGCCCAATGATAGTGTTGACATTATTGTTTGCGGGAATTTTAATTTTTTTGGAAGAGGATATGGAGTGTGATTTCCATAACAGTTTATTTTAGTGACTATTTCTGTCTGGTACTATTATTAAGCCATCACCATCATATAGCACCCAGGAGTGTGGTATGAATTGTGGTTATTATTCAATGTCATTTGGTGTACTACAGTAATGCTCCAAACAATCGACCCATCAACCAAAGCCGAAATTCCAGGCAACCCTCCAGGACCCAGTCGAGAATATGGCCCGCCGCCCTCATCGGAAAGCTCTCACAGTGAGCTTTCCGATGAATGGCAGCAAGCCACACCCCGACCAAATCCCGAAAAGCCACCCACAACTCCTCCGCGGCTAGGGAGTCGATCAATTTGGGCATTACTGTACATTATTCAGTAGATTAGGATATTCTAAACCTGGTAGAATATACAACAGCTATTGTTATAGCCTTAAATAACCATATTTTACAAAGCATAATTTTAGCATATACATGTACCCAGTATCGGTGTTGGAAGTGCTCTTAATAGAGTAAAGTGATATCTCCCAGTAATGATTTGGGTGTCAAGTAGTATTTTTAACAGAACTCTAGCTATTAGAGTTTAGCATATAAATGCAATATGTTGTGTAATTATGTGCATACTTACTAGTTTAAATGTGAAGATGATTTTTTTATTATTTTGTTTTTGTTTTTGTTTTAATTGTGAATTTTGCTCAATCTGTCATTTTAAGGAGTACCGGAATGTACATGTATGAAACAGTTTGTCCCAAAATACGATAAGGTTTTCTTACTACTTGTCTTTGTTGAGACATAACTTGGTACACTACAATTCAAAACTATGTGTGGGGGAGATCACATCTTTACTAGTAACTATGGTAGACTGGTTTATCAAAATTTCTCAAAAAGTTCTACCCAAAGCGCACTGGTGACCATTATCTAGAGAGGCTAGTGGGGAAAAGATTATTATTAATTTATTTCATTTAATTTTCCATTTATTATTTATTGTTATATAACTATTTTTTGTTTTTATTTATTTTTTGTTTTTTTTTGGAATGGCTTTGTTTCTTTGTAAACACCTTTTTATTTCTAGTTTTGAGAATAAGGTCAGATCTATTATTACAATTTAGATATATAAGTACGGGGTAATCATTTGCCCGATATTATGACTTTTCCCGAAAATGGGAAACAAATCATAGTTTTGAGATAGGAAATTTATGGGATAGTTATACAAGTTGTACAAGTCATGTATCCGATGATACGCAGTTCCCAAAAAACGATAGAATTGTACAGCGCACATAAAAATAAAAAGTAATTCAACGGTATCTGAACCAATACTAACTAGAGGTGTGACTGTCCCAAATGGTACTAAGGATACCCCCCGTGTATTTAAAATACTAAGATGTTTCACATGTCAGTAAACATTTAGTTAAAATAATAAATAACAGTTCCCATTGCAGGTGCACAACCCTAACCCTAACCCTAAACCTATTGACCGAAAAATGTAGGAATAAAAGCTCCGACAAAATTATGCATGTTGCGAAAATGTTCTTAAGTCGAAAAAGGGGAATAACTCCACAAAAAAAAGTCGGACAGACATTATAATTGCAGGTGCACAGGTTCCCATGGTACTAAATATCAGTACCAAGATTTAAAAACATAGACCTATAAATGTAGGAATAAAAGCTTGGACAAAATTATGCATGTTGCAAAAAAATTTCTAAGTCGAAAAAGGGAGATAACTCCACCAAACAATGTCGGACAGACGATATAATCGCAGGTACACAGGTTCCCATGGTACTAAATATCTGTGCCAAGTTTGAAAAAAATTGACCTAAAATGTAGGAAAAGCTCGTAAAAAATTATACATGTTGCGACAATTTTGTGGTGCACAGGTTCCCATGGTGGTTGATGTCTGTGTCAAGTTTCACGAAAATTTATAAAAAAACGACTGAGAAAAACTCCGGACAAATTTGTTTCCACGGACGGGCGGACGGACGACGGACACACGGACGGACACGCTGATTCCAGTATACCCCCCCTAACTTCGTTGCGGGGGGTATAATTACGTTTTTTTCAATAGTTATACATGTGTACCACTGACATCAACTCTGATGATTAAACAAGAGGCCACATCGGCGGTGCGGGCTTACCGCCACGGTGGCAAATTCCAACAGGGCAGGTTCAAAATGTTGAACAAAACTCGTGAGAAATTGACTACCTAAGGGCCAATATGTTTAATATTTTTAAACTGAACCTAAGGGCCATATCTCAGGCAGAACATTCGGGGTAAACTCGATTATCGCAGTAAAGCAAGCAACTTGTATACCAAAATAAAAACCGCATACCTTTATCCACGACGCCTGATACAAAACTACAGTTGTTACAGTTTAGGATTAATTCCAAGATATTATCAACTAATATATTTCTTAAAATAAAAAAGTAAGACCTGATGACCAGTATAATCGATGCAGAAATAACAACTCCAATGTGAGCTTAACGCTTGGTCAACCAAAAATAAGTTTAATCTGAAAACTTCGAAACGAATAATTATTCTAGATTCTCCACCAATAGAAGGAAATTATACCATGCACCAATTTATTTAGCTGCTTGTCAAACAATACCTATATCGAACTAAATTCAACCCAGACATGCTGTCCGTCAATGATTTTATAGCAGCGCTCCAATACCGTGTCGATGTGGCAAATTTAATGCTCGTTGTTATATGAAGATTCAGAATTTGCGAAAAACTGCTTTCTAATAGAAAGCGCTATAAATAAACAAAAGGCATAAATTTCTTGATTCTCATCAGAATCGCGTATTTTCACTTAATAATTATATTTTCGTTCTACCTCTATGCATTGAGCAGGGTCGGATAAGTATTGTCAACAAGAATAGAAATGTTTTCATGTTTGAAACATTACAATTACTGACTGAATACAGATCGTTCAACTTAAGTGAACTATATCAGCTGAATTCTGGTCTCAGGTCTAGACCACCCTAATAATCACGGTGTTCCATGTCAGGACTTGGTCTCGCGAAACCACTTTGTCCCAAGCTGGGAGCGGCTGATTATTGTTCAATCAACGACAATCTATGGCCAAAAACGTGCTGCGCGATGCATCGAGATTGGCGTGTTGGTGTCGGCAAACCTGAGCACGTGGAAGTGACTTATCTCCGTATTGTATAGCGGTACATGTATGCCGTTGCCGTTACAGTCACCGATAAATCACTCCGATGTGTGTATAAACCACCGACCCCGGAAAGCAACGACAAACTTGCCCAGATACACGAATAAGATTATCCTCACTTAGCGTGGATCGCGAATCCGCGCTTGACGGTATTCGAACCAGCTCCGTCAGCGCTAGACGGCATATGGCGGCATAATGCATTGAGCATTCTGACGGCGGGACTACCGGGGTCCTTTCCAATCAATCTATAGTGAAATATATTTTGTGTTCAGATCAAGAACCAACCATATATTGTTAAACTTTGAGTCAAAAATTACACTGAAATTACATTCAGTTAAAGACATTCCACCCCCACCCATACCAGGGTTATAGTGTTAGGTTCGTAATTTCAAACTGATTCTGACAATGAGGTATATACATGTACATTATCAATCAGAATATTGCAAACTTAAAGAGGAGATATTCAGGTGTCTCTGTAGTTGTGAATTTAGTGGGGTGCAAATGGAAATGATAAGTTTAACACCCAGACCCCAACAAAACCCCTTCGTCACGTCCCTGCATGTTTCGCTCATGTCGCCACTCCCCTGTTCGGGACTATTACGACTGTACTGTAACGGCTGAAATTATCAAGTCCATGTCTTATATTTAAGTCATGCTATAAACCTGGTGCTTTAAAGTTGGAACGTCTGGTTTCCTAAAATACACATGGTTGTTGTCGCAACCAAACTTTGGTCAAACATTTAGCAGCTGGAATTAAATGCCATGCATTCCTGGTAAATTAGATGGAAGAACCTGACAAAAATAAGTTGAATTTCTGTGATTTTGTGACATCAAACATTTGGGTTTTTTATTGTCTTCTTTGGTACCAGTACCAAACACTCGATTCTTTTCCCAATTTCGGTCAAATGTTTGAACTGAAATGGTAATCATTTGAAAACATTTCGAACCATTATTATAGGGGATTTCAGGTGGGAATTTCCAACAACTTGAAATAATGAGGTACCTGTTGAAAATTTTAAATTCATTGTGGTGAGGGGTAACACGTGGGGCTGCAATGTAATTTCGCGCAATAAGTTGAAAAGGGGGTCCCATTTAATTTAATTTAATTCAATTTAATCAGACATGTCCTTATTTTCTACCACAATGTTTAGTTTTGTCTTAATATTTTTTGATATTTTTTGCTGTTATATTGTATATCAAGTCCAGTAATAATTTATTCCCAAATGATGAATTAGTGCTTTCAAAACTAGCTCCCACCTCAATTCATTTCAGAGACACGGGACTAAAGACACTCGCATCCAACGTGAATTACGTTCCGATTTCAAAACTACTATCAATCATTTTTAATCCGTGTCGACCACACCCATCGATAACATATTGCGCGTAGAATTAATAGCACGAAAATCTGACTTAATCCACCTAACGGTAGTATTCTTCAAATAAACAATGATATAAATTAATAAAACTCCATTGTAAAGCCAACTAAACGCACGCATGATTTACAATCAAATTACCAATCTGTATCGTTACTGCGAAACCAGAAATCGGTATTCTAATCTCAGGTTCAAGTCTCGGTTTATGCAAAAATCTCAGACCAGGGGCGGGGGTACTAGGTCTCAGTTGAAGACTATTACATATAACACACATAATTCTCGATTATATTAAATTGTGTCCTGTGTATATATAATTATAATCTATCATCTACACGGCATACAAATATAACACAATTACTATTTGGTTAACATAGAGATAAATGCTTCCAAAAAATACTAATGTTTCTGTTACCAGAACTTGTATTTTCCACATGGTTCGAATTATGAACAGACCGACAAGGCTTGAATGACAATAAGAAGGAAAACCTTGGTTCACGTAAGCCTGAGTTTCAAAAAGACGAGAATACGGACCAGTGCGCACCAATAATCCCAGCTTATATACTCGCTCCGAAGCGAGGTAACACATCGCGATCACCGTGGTTTGGGCCTGGTCTAGACTCTAGTTTACGCGAAACCTGGTCCAGACCAGAGACAATAATTCGGCCGTATGTGTTTATATATGTATATATATATTTCAGGAATGATCTGCATTAGCCATGCAAGCAGGGCATACTAAACCGACTATACGTCGTATCGTATATATAGCGAATATTTGGCAATATAATCATGTTTTGCTGATTTTTCAAATAGGATTTTCTCAAAACCCTGTCTGGAATTTCTTTTTGAAATTTGGTACAAGCGATTATTGTGACACAATATTTAAGAAGCATCAACTCGTTGGAAATTATAGCCCAATTTACTATACTGTTATGACATGAAACATATGTAAGATATGCTCTTTTCCAGTAATAGCTTCTGTGAGATAGCAATGTTTAAAAAGTGCAGTTCATATACGTGATATCTATCTGAAGATCATGAGAGGTGACTTAGTTTTTCTTGATATATATTAACCAATTTCATAATTTTCATTTAGAAAGAAAGATATCCCTAAATATTTGTTATTTTTGTGAATTAATTTGCATGTCAAGCCTGCTGATCAATAACATTTTGGGCTAAAAAGAGCTTTAGGTCACATGTTCAAAGCCAAATACCAAGAAGACCACGAGTCTACTACATGTATCTATTTCCAGTTGATTGCTCACAGCCTGGGAGGATTGGTCTGCATACCAGTTGTGTTCGTTGGGCTGCATGGCTGCGTTATTATTCACTGTAGTATTTGGAGTACTTTACATCATGCAATTAAAATTTTAACTCAGCATACTGACCAACTTTAATTTTCCTCTCATAGCGCCAAAACAATGCACTATTTTGTGATTGGTTTATTGCTTGCAATTATTAATTATGTTACTAGTAAACGGTAAAACTAAATATGATATTTGAAACCTCTCAAATGTTGGAAAGTCCACTGTTTTGTCTTCTTTTAATAGTTGTTTAGATTCTATATACAATGAAGATGAGGAAATGTGAATTTTTTCACCAAATAGATTCAGATAATTTATTTGTTGAAAATCTCTTGCAATTTTTGCACGGATGTTTGCAAAACGTGCGCCTGACATTTTATGCAATTATGACAATTAGTTTAAGCTTCTTGTGTGTAAGTTAATTTAATTGATCGCTTATAATTATCAATTTAAGATACATTTATATAATACATATCTCAAATACTGTATGTTTTTGTACGACCATTGCGGAGAGGAATTGAGTGTGTCAGCACAGTGTGTAATCCACGAACATGACACTCACTATATGAGAGGAGCGGAGATACAAAGAAATTCACCCAGTACGTTTTTCGATGAGAGATATATATATAGCCCCCGACCGTGTCGAATTTAATTTCAGAGGTCGGCCCACTAACCAAATGAGGTTTCCCGAGCTTTATGCAACAACATAATATATGAACATTGATATAATTAATCATAGCGAGCATATAAAGATATAAACATGTACAAACTGATGTGACCGCACACATCGTATATGTATGTATAAATTCGTATTCAAACAATAAACTATCTAGCATTTTATACACGCGTGAAATTGCATGTAGTCGTTCATACTTCAACCCCGTCCACCCACACATATTTATTATACCGCCGCTTTCACGTTCTGGAGTCAGAAACATCTTTCTATGATAATCGATGAGTGGTCAGACCAACTAATAACCGGACGCATGCCATAGAATCCACCTCATGTGTCCCGCGATGTATTATTTATCATGAAAAAGGGAATGATTGATGCTGCGCAAATTAAGCAAACGTTTGCTCAAATCTTTACAAAATCCACACCACTCGCTCCAGTGAGAAGCTCAATACCAAGGTACATGGTCAAGTCAGTACGCAAAGTCTGGATTTGTGTTCATAAAACATGATGCCGTACACCGAATTAGCATACTGCAGTACAGTTGTCCACTGACTACATTAGCATACTGTCGTATACCAAATTGTTTTTAATCGGATTTTTTTTCGAAGAAAAGTGCCTTATTGATACTATATTCTTTATATATATAACGCAGCTCAAACCAACAACATTATAGTAGACCCATTAAAAAAAAAATTATGCGCCATTCTATTTTTGCTCATATTTTAACAGAATTATGAGATGACATTTCGAGCGAGTATTCGCCTAAATGTTCAATCGACGAGTAAACCTGTCACTTTGTGTCAAAGAGAGAATAGACTCTGGTAACTACTGCATCTCCGCCAGCACATGCAAAGGTTCGCATTGGGAAAGTCTCAAAGTCTGCGAGAAAAAGCCTGATATATGCATCTATTGTAGCATAAAACACTCGTGATGCGAACTGCTTCCGGTGTCGCATGAACACAGTGAAAACGAAACTGCCCAGAAGCTTGCAGTGATAATGATATCGGTGTATGCGCAGTGGGTGATGAGGTTCATGCCGCTTATCTCTTTGGTTTGCAAGTGGCGATGAAAGTACTGGAGCCAGTGCTGGAGTAGCCAATGCTAGAACCAGCGTTACACTCATATATATAGGGGCGTCGGCAGGCGTCGAGTCGATCGGCGTCAAAGCAGAGTCAAAAGCCGTCCTATTTGAAGGTGTCATGGAGGCGAGCGCTTCAGCTGTAGCTAGCGAGGCCAAGGCATCAGTAGGCGTAGGACTGGCTCAGTTGGGCGCGCACTCGGGCGCTAGTCCAACAATTGGTAGATTTGAAGTTGGAATCTTGAACACACATTTGAATGCGCACACTGTAAAATTTAATAACGTTATAACTACGGTAATGCACCGTCAACTTAGTTGCCAGTACAATCCCTGTCGAAATAACAGTATACCGTTGATACATTGTACTGTTGAAGTAAACGGTAGGATACTGTTGAAATAACAGTATACCGTTGATACATTGTACTGTTGAATACACGGTAGGATACTGTTGAAATAACAGTACACCGTCGATACATTGTACTGTTGGAATAAACGTTTATTAGTAGAGAAATTAGCGAAAATGTGAAAAGTGATCCGTTATAACTAATACTTATAGAGTGAATGACTGCAGTGCAAACCAATTTTACTAGGTGACCTATTTTCGCGGTCGCTATTAAAACATCGCAAGTGGTTAAATAGGGCTTGTTTACACTTTCTTTAGCCCGTTCGGTAGACTGTTAGTGCTATTTAAACGGCTTGGAACCTGTCCCAAGCTGTTGAAACATATTAAAAAGTAGGCCTACTAAATTATAAAACAAATCTCCCGCGAATGACGGAGACAGACACTGAGACATCAATTAATGGCGAATTTACCCGAGATGCATTGCGAATCTCACAAGGGAGGTGATCCTATCCATACCTCGTGTTTGTGCAACGGTACTTGGCCGTCAAAACTAGCAACGGTATAATACCGTAGGCAAACCAACGGTATCATATTGTTAAACCAACAGTGACAAAATACAGTGCACGCCGAGACGCAGGCGCTAACGCTATATGGAAGAAGGCGACTGCGAAATGATACGTCACGGGTTTGCTTGTTGCCGATATGGTAATAAAATGTAACTGCCCCAACGCAGTGATAGAGAATTATGTCTGTGTCCGCGGAGTGGGTGTTGATGCCGAGGCTCATACCACTACATCTTGGTTATGAAAGTAGCGGGTACAAAGGCGGAAGCCACTGCCACAGAAGCCAGGGTTGGAAGATGTCATCGAGGCGGACGCTATAGGGCCGTAGTTGGCGAGGCCAAAGCATCAGCTGGCACCTGGCTGGCCAATGTGTGGTTGTTCAGAGGCTGCTGATTAGGTGTGATGAGCATGCAATTAGCGGGGATTATAGACAAATCCATTACCCGTTGAAGTCAGTAATCCGATCGCCAGGTGGGCGCTGTCCAGGGGCGCTCAAGCCGGGACGTCTTATCCCACCGGCGGTCGGAGCTCGGAATATCCACTGTGTAGGAACTGTTACATCGGAAGTCGTTCTATCGCCGGTATTGTAATGGTTCTTGCCTGATTTGTTACGGTTCCTTCTGATTGAAAATAATCATTTTTGTGACAAAATCACGCATAATTATAGATATCTTGAATATATTATACTTTCCTGAATGAACAGAGGCTGCAGAAATGCCGCGTTATCGAAACCTGAACTCTAGACCACAATTAACTCGGTATTAGCTAGTTAACGCGTAAATATCAACATGTCATCACTGAAAATCAAGCCACGTGGACTCAATTTCTGTGTTTTTCGTGGCGTATAAAATATGAAACGCATTCTGAAGACAAACACTGACTACAAAGTATACCCGTGTTATTCTTCTGTAAAATAGCTGAGAAAGTATCCCGATATGGGTTGATAATTGGTAGCTGTGGCCTCGTAATCAACACGGGTGCGTGTTACGGTTCTATTTCAAACCAATCATGGCTGTGACGGTTCTGTACATGAGATTTATTCGAACAATTTCTGCACTTTGGTCCGAAAATCGTCTTGTGTATCTGACATTTTAAACCAGATAATGACTCTAGCTTATGTAATTTGCATAATAGAACAGGTATATTAAGAAATAACACAATACATACCTAATACGGGAGATTAAGTGAATTGGCAGAAATAAAATGTTGAAAGTCCTGATGAGTATAGTATCATAATCATGCCCGCCTATATAAATAACCAATGGTAATATAAATCTACTCTCAGGAGAATATGAGATGTTATATTCATTTACTTAATCTGGGCATTATTGAAAGATCAAGGTGTGACAATACATGCATTTCAATGCCAGCGCCATCATATTTCCTCCTCTGAAGTCCGCCTGAGGGACATGTACACATGTTTGTCGCCCAGACATGAATATAACTTATGAAATCACGTTCAACTAAAACATTGATAGGTTATGACGTGATTGGGTGGTGGGGGGACTTGGGGAGGGGGTGCTTAAGTGGTGTCTATCCCCAACTTTGGTCAAAATGTTCAATAGTTACAAATTTCTTATCTTACAATCACTGTGTAGGAACTGTTACATCGGAAGTCGTTCTATCACCGGTATTGTGATGGTTCTTGACTGATTTGTTACGGTTCCTTATGATTAAAAATTATCAATTTCGGGACAAAATCACGCATAATTATATATATATATCTTAAATACATTAAACCTTTTTGAACGAACATAGGCTGCATAAGTGCCATTTTACCGAAACCTGAACTTTAGATCACAATTAACTCCGATATAGCGAGTTAACGTGTAATTATCAACATGTAATCACTGAAAATCAAGCCTTGTAAACGTAATTTCTTTGTTTTCGGTAGCATTCGAAATGCATTCTGAAGACGAATACTGAGTATAAATTGTACCTGTGTTATTCGTCTGTAAAATAGCTGAGGAAATATACCGATGTGTGTCGGTAATTTGGAGCATAACCGCCTAATCACAACTTTTATGAGTGTTACGGTTCTATTCCAAGGTAATCACGGCTGTGACGGTTCTTTACATGGTATTTATTCGAACGATATCTGCACTTTGCGATCATTTAGTTGTGTGTAACAAACGTTTTAAACCCGATAATAGTTGCAGCGGATGTTACCTACATAATCCAACAAGTGTATTAAGAACTTAGAGTATAGCTATCTATTATAACAGAAGATTAAGTGGCATTACCTTCACTTCGAGTGGCAGATACAACATATTGAAAGTCATTTTGGGTATAGGATCATATATAATCGTGCACGTCCGCATAAATGACCCAATGAAATTAGAGATCTACTGTCATGATATTCTGTTAATTTAAATGGACATGGCTCATTCGACCTTCCAAATGTTGTCTAAGTAATTTCTAAGGATGAATAAGATTGGTTGCAAATACAAGAAATCTTGATAAGTGTATATACCGGCCTCATATGCTCTGAGAAATACATACTGTGGTCAGAGCCCTATTCCAGTTGGTTTTTCTTTCGTACAGAAGTGAAACAAAGGCTCTTTATTTCTACCATATCAAGAATAGACTAACACGGAACGCTCTTTTCTGTTCCATGTCGTGCAAACATCGGGTTCAAAGTTGTATTTTTCATGACTCATATGTGTCTTTCTGTGACATTATTATACTGCTCATAGAAAGGTATTTCTAGTGTTTATCGAGCTATTTCTATTTCGGCAAAACTTAAAAAGCGACTATTATTACGCGTATTTTGGAGCGCAAAACCACCAAGTGACTTTATTTGATAAATGAAGGTCTGTGGTTGAAAGTTCCATGTGGGATAGGTGTTCAATTCTAGCCAGGGGTGGGGCGATTACATGCCAACGTAATCGATTACGATTACAATTACTTTTTATTTACATGATTACGATTGTTGATTACATTTTTTTCAGATGTAAATGATTACAATTACAATTACTTTAGTAAAATGTAACTGATTACTTTTCGATTACATCTGATTTTCACATGGAGTTGTGCACCAAAATATTGGGAATGGACCATGTTTTATGTGTATTTATTTAATTTTATTAAATATAGTTTTCACTTCGCTCAAACCATCCAAAATATCATCGAGTGAAATGTTAATACGCTCGTATATGCTTAGCTCCTAATTTGTATACGAAGCATTTATATAAATAACCCAAATTGCATAAGTAAGCCCAAAATAGAGTTAAAACGAACTTAATTACAAACTATATACCGGTAAAGGGACTGGCTAAACCGACTCGCACTAACTTTATCGTTCATACTGCCTCAAGGTGAAATGACAACTGTGGACAAAATGAAATTAAAACATGTGTCCACAAGACACCATAAACACCCCCACCGATCCAAATTCAGTTGACCGCCGTCAATTTTGGATCGGGTGGGGTTTGTGGTGACTTTTTAAGGCGTCTTGGAAGGGGGGGGGGGGGGCAACTTACAGCACCCTTTGTTTGACCTTAATATATAAAGGAACTGAGAAATGGCATGGGTCACCTATATGAACCCCTCTGCATGGGCGGCGGCTATGTTCGAATAAGGAATGTAAGTCACGTGGTTCGTATAAGTTTAATACAAGCTGAAAAATGCAACTTTTTGAAAAAGTCAGTCTTCGCAGTTCACATTGACCATTTATGTCATATTGCATGCTTTGCATCACAATAAAGTGAACGATTCTGTTACTACTGTTGACACATAATTATATATAAGAAGGCAGTGTAACTCACCGTAATTGATCATAAGTGGTGTAAATTCAACATAATTGATATTTCGTTGTGATCACTTGGTTATTTTCACGTATACTTCCAAATAATAGCCATCGTATTTCCCGGACAGAACTGATTAAATTGGGAGAGAACGGACTCGATCTGGAGAGAACCGATCGAGATATCAAAAAATTCGCAGTTTTCGTCGTTGTTATTACTCGCACAATAGGATTTTAATTATGTTTACGTTATTTGGGACCATATATTATGAGGGGAATGGAAAAACTAGTCGAATTATCACATAGATGGCTAAAAAATTGCGTTTTAACTGTCAAAAACTCGCGAAAATGTATAATTTGGATCATCAGGAACCGTCACAAATCAGTAAAGAACCATCACAAATCGGCGATAGAACGATTTCCGATGTAACAGTTCCTATAGTCCATGGGGTGATAGGGATCACATGCACCCCCCCACTATTAAATTTCTTTGGTATTGTGGTGTGCCCTGGGGTATGGCGAGTTGGAAAATCAATGTTAACAGCAAATATTTTGGGTTCCGATGTACCTCCTGATGCAAAGTTCAACCCTACCCTCTCGGAAATCTGCATTTTTTTATATGGGGTAGGGGAAATATAAATAATCACAACACATATTCTTATTTTCTAGGTGTCTTTCTGTTGGTAATGCACTATTACACCAGAATAAGAAGGTAAAATAGACATGTCATCATTGATGTCGCCATGAGAGGTCAAGAGGTCATGTGACATGGGTGAAAATGCGATTTTCAGTCCATATCATACCAGATTGTTTCGTGGCCGATACAAAAACCAGATATAACCCACCGGTTGCTCGATCGCCTCCGACCGTTTTCGCCTGTTTCATCTCTCTATATTCGCTCCTCATTCTGTCATCAGATCTTGCGGACTTCCATTTCCACCAGACTGCCTTGTCATGTGTGATTGCCGCTTTGATTTTGAAATTAAATTTAGCAAGTAGCAACCTTTGCCCTCTTTTTCAACTTTATCTGCTTCTTATGTCCTGGTATGCTGGTCTGGGTTGCTTCATTCATCACTGGTGTTAGATGTTTAATGGAGAGATGCAGTTGACATTCAGTCATTGGTTCCTCTGGTAAAGTGTTTAATTTATAGGATAAGTTCTCGTTGTATAATTCTTTGTGGCAGCGATTCCATTTAGGTTTATGTGTAATTTTGATGTGGTTTTTAACCTTCGTCGTGTATATTTGCAGGGATGCACGAACTGGGGTTTGGTAAGTGATTCCTTGTTGTCCAGCCAAGAGTCAGCTTCATAGCATATTGGTTGCAGAATATATAGTCGTTTTCCCGATCATGTGTGTGAAAGAATGTCGGTGTTCCTCCTTGTTGCGTGCAGAGTTCCTTTCCATTGTGGAACTTTATTAAGTTTACGTCTCTATCATTCTTTGGCTCTCTTGTCAGTGAGGCATTGAAATCTTCGCATAAGATCACTGCTTGGGTTCTGACTTTTTCCAGAAATTCGTCAGTTTCCAAGAGTACTGTTCTAAATTCTTCAATCGTTGAGTTCCCTCAAGCAGGCATGTAATCACATACAATACATGTTGCTGGTTCAGTGAGGAGCTCCAATACTACGATGTGAAAGCTTCCATAAGAGTGAATTCTATATTTCACATCAAGTGTTGTGTTGAAGAATATAATATTGCTGTTCCTCGATAGCCCCTGGGATTTGGAAGGGTGAGATGGGGTCGTGTTCATCGACAGCCTTCACATGCACTATTCTTTTACTTGTCATTATACATTTTTGAAACGAAAATAGCCAGTTTTCCTGAATGCATAATATGTCTGTTTCCTGCAGGAGTTTTCTCTAGGTAGGCCTCACTGCGTTGGACGTTTCTTGATGAAAACATATTTTTATTTCCAAATCCAAACAATTGACATACTACACAGATGACATAAATATACAACATATAAGAGTTAATTTTGGAAATGAGGATCCGACAACAAGCCCGAGGGCTTATATGAAGTCTTCTCCTCTTTGGCGACATGTCCCTTCCCCAATAAGTGAGGGAGGGGTATCAATCAGACGGGAAGGGATTGAAATAATGGTTTAGGAGAAGTGGAGATATATAACTAAATTTGAGTTAGGGATGGAAAAAGGAAGAATATAGTGTTAGGGATAGCATGATGTAGGGAGAGAGGGGAGAGAGGGGAGAGATGGGAGAGAGGGGAGAGAGGGGGGAGATGGAGAGGGGCGTTTCTTATGTTTACTGTTGCCTGTACAAGTTGAAACAAAAAAGACAGGATTTTATGCTCGGCTGATTCCGTTGGGTGGGAGCTAACAAAGGTACTGCCATTCATTACCTCAGGTTTTTTTTTATCAGTGATTGTCACGTTTTTGGAGTTGAGTGTCCGATCCCCTGTGGATGTATGCCTTTGTTCTTCGCCCTGTGGATGTAGGCCTTTGTTCTTCACTCTGTGGATGTAGGCTTTTGTTCTTCACTATGTGGATGTAGGCCTTTGTTCTTCACCCTGTGGATGTATGCATTTGTACTTCACTCTGTGGATGTAGGCCGTTGTTCTTCATCCTGCCGATGTAGGCATTTGTTCTTCACCCTGTGTATGTAGGCCTTTGTTCTTCATCCTGTGGATGTAGGCCTTTGTTCTTCATCCTGTGGTTGTAGGCCTTTGTTCTTCAGCATGTGGGTGTAGGCCCTTGTTCTTCACTCTGTGCATGTAGGCCTTTGTTCTTCACTCTGTGGATGTAGACCTTTGTTCTTCATTCTGTGGATGTAGGCCTTTGTTCTTCAGCCTGTGGATGTAGGCCTTTGTTCTTCACCCTGTGGATGTAGGCCTTTGTTCTTCAATATGTGGGTGTAGGCCCTTATTCTTCACACCGTGGATGTAGGCCTTTGTACTTCACTCTGTGGGTGTTGGCCTTTGTTCTTCATCATGTGGGTGTAGGCCTTTGTTCTCCACCCTGTGGATGTAGGCCTTTTTTCTTCATCCCGTGGATGTAGGCCTTTGTTCTTCATCCTGTGGATGTATGCCTTTGTTCTTCACTGTGGATGTAGGCCTTTGCTTTTCACTTTGTGGATGTACGCCTTTGTTCTTCATCCTGTAGATGTAGACCTTTGTTCTTCACCCTGTGGATGTAGACCTTTGTTCTTCATCCTGTGGATTTAGGCCTTTGTTCTTCATCCTGTGGATGTAGGCCTTTGTTCTTCACTCTGTTGATGCAGGCCTTTGTAATTCACTCTGATGATGTATGCCTTTGTTCTTCACCCTGTGGATGTAGGCCTTTGTTCTTCACTCTGTGGATGTAGGCTTTGTTCTTCACCCTGTGGATGTAGGCTTTGTTCTTCACCCTGTGGATGTAGGCCTTTGTTCTTCATCCTGTGGATGTAGGCCTTTATTCTTCATTATTTGGCAGTACATATTCACTTTATCTTTATTGTGACTGGTGCTCGGGATGTTATCATTATTGCCAGTAGGTGTATGCATAGCTGAGCTTGGACGTCTTGTTGAGTGAATAGCGGTGTTTGGTAAAAGTTAGCTAACTCCAAACAAATGACTGCCATCAGACCAAACATTTTCTGTTTGAATTAAGGCAGTTGGTTTATGATGCACGTGTACAATACATCGCTGGTTATTTGTCGCATTTGGAGACACTTCACTAGTATACGGGAAATTGTACCATCAAGTCCCTGTACATGTTTAAACCCAGTAGATATAGTACTCACTGAATTATCAGAATCCCCGATGAGACAGGTCAATAAATAATATGTCAAAACAATGAATGGAGCCGCCAGTAATCATTATACAATGCATAGTATAGGTTACCATTTTCGGTTAAAGTGAACATCTGTAATCATGGAATAGCGATCGAGTCAGCCATTCATAGTCGGGGCTGACCAGCGGTGTTGTAACCTACTGTGTCATGACTTTTAGGTAGAAAATGACCTCTTTTATGTACATATGATAGTCACACAGGCAATATTCGTACTGCAAAATCGTCACAAAAACATACCAGCATACGGATGCACATATGCCCTGACAGACGCCCCAACGGACGGCAGGTGCAAACCAGAATACCTCCGTTTCAAAAGGTGTAATTATTAGTGGCAGACCCATGAATTTACAAACCACGAATAAATCATAAGTTGCTAAACAATGAAAATTTATACCAACAAAATAAAAGCCTTTTAGAGTATCATAACTCCAGGTTTGTATGTATTTTTTAAAGATATATTATGTCTCCGCTGATTGAAAATTGGCTCATAAACATAATACTTTACAAGAGCATCACTAGGGCCTGGCAAAATAGCCCATGGTAATTCAAACAAAGGGCCATAACTCTTGTAAAATTTGGCGGGCGGTAGCCAAATTCGAACTTTACCTGTATTTTGGTCTGCTAAACTCACAAACCAAATGTCATTCCATTCAGTTCAGACTCACTAAAGTTATCATCCGGAAACGAAAATTTAGTGCAAATGCCAACAAAAAGGGCCACATCTCAGGTGAAAATTGGTGGGCGGAACCCAAATTTGAACTTGACCTGGATATTGGCTAGTAAACACACATGTTCCATTCAGTTCAGACTTAATAAACTTATCATCCGATAACAAAAAAGCGAACGGATGGACATAAGCATAAATGGACAGTGGGCAGACAGACGGGTGGACTGACAGACCAGTAACATAATACATCCCATTTTAAAAAAAATGAACGTATAAAAAGAAGTTGCAAATGAGTGATTCCTCTCTTTAAAAGGAAAGGGATGGGGTGTTTTCTTACCTGGCCGATGTTTCGTGGCTATCTCCGTGGGCTTCTGGCGATTCAGAGTAGGATATAGCAGCTTGGTGATGAGTCCATCGGCATGAATTGCATGATGATGAACCAACTCAACCAATGTATTAAATCTCTGATTAGAATTCACATACACCTGAAATTGGATGTTTATTGTTTTATAAAATAAACAAAGAAGGATTATTCTAGAACGGAAAATTGCAAACAACGTCAATATGCCCTATTTTGAAACCACTCCCGATGGTAACACTCAATACAAATTCTGAACGAGAACGAAGCTTTTTGACAGAACTATTTTCGATCTAAATATAGCAATGACTCCAAAATTAATTCAATGCAGATGCAGTATTCCTACATTAGTTCCCCACTATGTGTCTACGAACTGTAAACAAAAATGAATCCCTTATCCCAGCCAGAACACTCTACAATTATACTGCTTGCAAAACCCCTTTATTATATTAAATGCACTAAGTATCTTCTATTCATCTATTCTTAATTACCAGAGAGCTAATCTCACTTCACAGTTGCTGTAATGACACCTGAAACTAATAACCCAATGCTTATCATCTGTCCACAACTGGACAATACAAACACTTGAGCTCGGGCAGGTGCTGAAATTACAAGGCGTCTCAAACTTCGCCTCAGATGTTTAATAGAGCAACTACTGGCAACCCAGAGTGAGAACTTCACCTTTGTCACCTTGTAAAATAAGCCCTGCACTAGGATGTAAAAGCTCATGTTTTTTTTTGGTCCAGGGGTCAAAACTTTATTGCATAAAAAGAATGCCAAGAGTGAACGGACCTGAATGTAACATCAAATAGTTTTTTTTACTGAGGGGCCGCGAACATATGACGGAAAGTGTAAATGGGAATATTTTCCCGCCAGATCCAAACCGGCTAATGGGCTAATGGAGGATGATGGCTAATGCAGGAGCAAGTACCTCAATATACCATAAGAACGCCTCATAATTTTGACCATTATGATATAAAAGCATCACCCCCAATGGATGGTGCGCGTCAGGGTGGGCTTGAAATTTTAGCAAACTTCAGCGAAACTCAAAGGGGAATTTGATGAGAGGAGGTTGGTGGTAATCACGTGCAACTTAAGTGGTATTTTGCCAGTTTTAGAGTGAATGGTTTTGTTTTGGTGGCATATAACGTAAGAAAGCTATAATTGAGAACAATTATCAGAATGGATGTTTTGTGAGATAAAAAAAATAGCAAAAAGGGTGCATCGAGATTTAAGAAATTTGACATTGGAGGTTGTTGGTAGTTCCAACGCGCAACGTTTAGTGCGATTTTCCCAGTTTTAGAGTGAATAGTTTTGTGTCGGTAGCGTACAACGTAAACACACTAAGCCTGACACAATGCTCAGAATGGAGGTTGTCTGAGATAAAAACATTTAAAAAAATCGCTCATTGAGATTAAAAACATTTGACAAACGGAGGTAGATGGTAACTTTAGTACGATTTTCCAAGTTTTAGAGTCGTTGGGTTACTACTTGTAGCATATAACATTGTTAGACATTTTACATTGTTCGTTTTCTTTGACCCCTTTCATAGAAAATAATGACTATTAATTGTTGTTACATTCAGTCTGTGAAACCCCTGATCGCTATATGTTACACAATAAGGGACTCCGGAAGCACAATAAAATGGCAAGGGAGCAAACAAGTCAGTAGGGTATCGTCAGATGCCCAATTCGACTCCCCCCGTACCAGGGAAAGGGGACAAGTGTCCTTGCATCACCCCCTTCTCCGACGTCCCTGTAGATAATGATCAATTCTGGAAGTACACACAAGAACATATTTAAATTGATTAGTATACTGTAGGTAATGTTATTATTATTATTATTATTATTATAAAATACATTTCAAACGTATTCCACAATCAATTAGTTCCAATGTGCGAACAAAACAGAAATATCCTACACACACAAAAAAAGTATATAATTTTATCCTTGCAGCCTGCTAGGCGCTAAGAAGTAACGACATTTTAGTATCTACAAAATTTAAAAATCCTACATAAAAAAACATATACAACAAAACAATTAAGTCTATGATTGTCACCACACCACATAAGGCTAGCCATATCTCAAAACACCATATTGAGGATGCATTGTGCGCAGCGAAATCAGCCTGCATGATCCGCGATGTGTTTTTGATTGTTTCGCGGAGTCAACTATAATGTAATCAAATTGTTACCATTGACATCTTTAATTGTGTCATTCTGGGTCTCAACCAGGTCTGGGTGAACAACCGATGGATCTATAATTGCCCAATCAGGCTAAAATATATCGTTTGGTCTTTCACAGCCAACATGCAACTGAGATAAGGGGAGTCACTCTTAACAATTCTATAATTATCTTTCAACCAATACTTAAAGAAATCAATTCTGAATTATGTTAATTTGAAAGATATGAAATAATGGTTCCGCCAGACCTGTGAGTTAGTGTAACAGTGTAAAATGCTAAATAAATGATGATTGCAGTTTTATATGTGAAATAATTACCGATCGAGATACGCAATGTGCAACTAAATTTCATATATTGCTTTAAAAAGATCAGTGCATCAGGTGATCCTTTCATTTCTTTTGTCAATTAGCTTCAACTAATAGCGATCCTACGTTTATAAAACAAAACAATATATAATATAGAGTTATTATACAGTATGTGTTTTTCTTGTACGAGTCCAGGTTGTGGTGAAAAGTCATATTGGACGAGACAAGCAGTATTGAGTCCAATGTGACTTTTCACCACAACCTGGACGAGTGCAAGAAAAACTCATACTGTACACAACATTTTATAATGACATTTTTATTAACCATCTGTATGTTTATCCAAATTTTGAGAATAACAATTTAGTAGTTGCTTTTGGTATTTGTCGGCACTTAATTCTCTATAAAAGCTGTAGTTGATAATCAGAAAACATGATTTGGAAAAGTAAACACAGAAATAAAAAAAACTCAATGCGGAAGTGAAACGTCTGCCAAATCCACCAGTGTTGCGCGCGCACCACAGTTTGACCTATTCATTTCGCAATAGTTAGTTGGTGACGTCACAGAGTCCGGATAAAAAAAGTCATATTGCACACTTGGGAGTCCAATACGACATTCGGGAGTCCAATATGACTTGTTCCAGGATTATCACGTGGCGACTTTTTCCCAATCAGAAATAGTGTTAGTTAAGGGACGGATAATACATTCATTTATTTACAACAGGAGGAAGACAGGAAGTCCTAAAATCTAAAGTAGATAACAAAGTGAAAATGAAACGGGAACAGGAATACGGATTCAAGTCGGACACAAAGCGCGAACATTTTAGATATTAGTTATTTAAAATCCAATGTATATAGTTGTTAGTATACTTCATGTATATCAATAATCCTGATTGTGTAAATTACACATATACCAATCAGATGGTCCCCGTATCATCAATTTCCAACAACAACATTTCTTTAAAATATGCTTTAGTTATCAGAATCAATTAATTACAAGAAATAATGCTAACCACTTTTAATTATGGTATAAAATTTCCCAAAAGGTGTTTTATTTATCAACATTTTGTTCAACGAAATTTTACCGGATTGTCAAATATTTACCACCCAAAGCCATTTCGTTTAGAGTTATCCATCTTTATCCGCAATACGGTCTGCTCGTCGAATATCTGCTAAGCTGCCAAATATCACCGTCAGGGTTCGCGCTGCCGCTTGTCAAATTTGCCAATGGCAAAAAATATTTTCATTTGGCAAACATTTTGGCAAGTGAGGTTTAGTTTTGGGATGTGAACTATCTAGTCATAAAACATCACCGAACGTGGATTATTCGTTATGTGTGCCGAATTGCAAACAATACAATGGGAATCAAAAACAATAAATCTATCAATTTACATATAGTGCAGTCAGCAGTGTTATGTCGATAGTTATATGTAATCTTTAGTTTTCACAAAACGGTAATCCCATCTTTCTGTCATATCAAATCTTAAAAGACGCTCTTAAAGTTTCATCATCCCCACATAAACTTCCTAAAAATGTCAAATTCCAAAATAAAACATACTCGGATCCAGCTGAAATTGCACAATCATTTAACGAATACTTCGCTTCAATAGGTCAACAAACTGCTGATAAGGTAGAAACAGTTCACAACATTCAACCCCTTGACTATATGACAGAAAAGAACCAAAAAATTTTCTTCCTCTCCGAAACATCAACAGCTGAAATTTTATCAACATGTGCTAAATTTTCCAATAAAAGCTGTGTAGATTTTTCGAATATATCTATGAAGTTGATGAAATGTACTATCAACGAAACTGTTTACGCACTTACACACATAATAAACTTATCATTCGAACAAGGAATAGTGCCCACGAAAATGAAAATTTCTAGAGTTGTTCCCATACACAAAAATAGTACACGTGAAAATGTTGAAAACTACAGACCAATTAGCATTTTGCCAGCTTTTTCAAAAATCATGGAAAAACTTATGCATAAACGTTTAAATTCTTTCTTAACAAAATTTGATATAATACATAACAAGCAATTTGGTTTCAGGGAAAACCACTCGACAACCCACCCCTTACTACATCTGTTAAATCATGTTGCTGAAAATAACAACAAAAAGACCAGAGACTCTACTTTAGCAATTTTTATCGACCTGTCCAAAGCATTCGACACGATTAGCCACACGATACTGCTTCAAAAACTTGACCATTACGGCATTAGATGAATAACAAAAAAATGGTTCAAAAGCTATCTAGAAGGGAGAAAGCAATATGTTGAAATCGAAAATAATAAATCAAACATGCTTGATATAAACTGCGGTGTGCCTCAAGGATCTATATTAGGACCCGTTCTATTTCTTATTTATGTCAATGATATGCCCAATAGCACATATTTAAATCTCCTGTCATTTGCAGATGATACGACTCTCCATACTTCCGGCCATGATCCTCGGCAAATTGAGAAACAAGTTAATTCAGAACTTCTAAAAATTCATCAATGGTGTTGTAGTAATAAGTTATCAATTAACGTATCAAAAAGTAAATACATGTTATTACATCCCACCAATAATGACTTCAAATGGAATAATCTTAAAATAAATTTGAATAACAAGCCATTAACGCGAGTAGGTAATACCAGACCAGAACAATCTCTAAAATTTCTTGGAATTATCATTGATGAGAATCTCACCTTTAAAGATCACATATCTATGGTACGTAAAAAAATATCCAATGCAATATATTCCATAAATAAGGTAAAGCGAATACTACCCAAATACTGCCTGAGAACTTTATACTTCTCTTTGATCCACAGTCATCTCATCCATGGTTTGACAATTTGGGGCCATGCCGATACAGGAGGCACTATCTTTAAACAACAGAAAAGGGCAATTAGAATTATATCCAACAAATCATACAGGAGCCATACAGAACCAATTTATCTGAATGAGAAAATTCTTAAATTTCAAGACTTATATAAGCTACAAGCAGCAACGTTCGTTTTTGACTGGAAAAGAGATAATCTTCCCAAATCATTCAATGAAACATTTCACTATACAACTGCTAATACCCGACAGGCTGGTGGTCTGAAAACATCAACTCCGAGAACTGCATTTAGTTCTACGTTACCTAAACACACATTCCCTGACATATGGAATGGATTGGACAAAAATTACAAGAACATAAAATTTCGTAACCGATTTAAAACGTTATTGACAAAAAATTATCTGTCGCAATACTCGTCTAAAATTAAATGCAATAATACCTTTTGTCCAGATTGTGCAGTTATGCCTAAATGCACGACATGAGCCCCAACATTGTTAATTCCTAGTAAAAAGCCTGGTATGTTCACCTTTCATTTTGGCTGGATAATATCTAATCTTGTCCTTTATAAACAGAAATGATGGATATGAACAAAATGAATAGCGATCTTTTAAAAAAATGCTCTCATTTTGTCATATAGTCTAAAAGTATAATACTTCAGTCATACTCACTGCACTCATGATAGAGTAATATTGCCCAGTGCTTGGTATAACCAGTACATATACCAGCATACTATGTACACCATGTAAATGGATTGGATACGCCATTCATGAATATTTTTCTCTCCATATTTTCATGTATTTAGATGTTACTATACTTCACGTCATTTTACTATTTAAGTTTCATTTCCAAACAGGGGCGACAGGAAGACGGCCTAGCTGGCCATGCCGCTCCTGTACAATATAATCATGTTTATTTCTGTATATTTCACTGTCAGCGTTATGTTTGTAAATATTGTACAAAATAAACAATCAATCAATCAAACTTGCATCAAACAACTAATCGACCGTGGTTACAACGTGAGTAGGAAAATAGTGATGTTCTGTAAATTTTTCATTGAGGCTGTTGTACTAAGTACTTTGTAACATGATCTCAATATAGATACCGCAAAGGGTAATTATTAATTTGTTTTGACAGTTATTCCCCCCTTTGTCTGTTTGGATTATGGACGCATGTAGTCATTGTAACAATGGCGACATTATTTAGCACATATTTTTTATGTCAGCGTCATATTACCAGCGAGTATAATAAATAGATTAATCAGCCGAATGTAATGGCGACGGATTAATGTATGGCTCGTTGATTTCAGCAGCAATACAAGGCGAAATAACATGTATGCTTGATGACTGTGGAGCAACATTAAAGGTAGTTTCCAGGCAGGTATCGCTTAGATATTTATTACTACTTTGATATTTATTAATAATACAAACTTGCCTTTCTAGTAGCTCATTTGACCTGTGTATGTGGTTAGTTATATAACAAACATAAAAGCACGATAATTTCCCCAATTATATGCGCAATTAAATTTGGCAAATATTTTTTTTATTTGGCAAAAACATTATTTCATTTGGAAAAAAATTGGCAGGAAACATTTTTCGTCCAGCGCCAACCTTGATCACCGTAGTGAAAAAAAAGGGATTTAAAAAAAATTATTACTGATAACTCTGAGCATTGATGGGTGGGTTTCTCGAATCGAATCGAGTATTTTTACCCCCGAAGCCAAAAAAATACTGTATGCACCTGTCATTAAGCCTGAGGCAAGTGTACGATTTTGCTAAAAAAATGGGTTCTGGACTTACTTACGAGGACCCCTGTGCAGAAATTTAGTTAGCCTTCAGGTGCCGACCTACCATCATATATCATACAAGTACCATGTTTGTATTGAATACAGATAATAATGTGTTTTGTTTATATTATTAAGAAGATAAAATCACATGATAATAATCACAAACAGTGATAGACAGATACATTTATCTCGTGCGCGGGAACGGAAGTGAAAATTTTTGTCTCCGTGAAAAACAACTTCAAAATGTTTATAACTTTAGTTAAATAGTGTGATCGTTCGTTTTGAACATTAGGAAACAATCCTTGTATACTAAACACATCATATAGTCTGAAATGGGAATGTAACTGTTGCAAACTTCGTGTACCAGACATAAACTGTCATCTTATGTCACTTATTGTCGAGGTAACACCGAAGATCGGCGAACAGACCTACCGCGACGATAAATGTCGTCGGAACGGAAAGTAAGGAAGTATCGTCACAAATAGATGGCACTGCAGAGGAGGAGTTAGAATCAAAACTTGGCAAAAGGTACCGGTTGAGGAAGTCAGAAAGGATAGCTGATAACTGTTGGTAAAAGGTAAGTGAATTAGTGTCTAACCCCTATCAGTCAGCTAGGATTTCCAGGCTATACTGGTAGGGCCCCTGGCACTTAACCCACTTACCTACCCCAACATGTATATTACTTTCCTATCGATGCTGCTTATACTCTCCGCGATAAAACAAAGCCAAAACCAAAAGAGCTGGGAAAGTCAGCAAACACTTGCAAATCTCCTGAGGATGAGATACAACAGCAGCGGGCGGCTCAAAATCCTACCGACCATCAGTCGCAAACACGCTGATGCTGCAAGTTTCTTCCTACTTCTCTTACTCGCAGGAGACTTGGAGACAAACCCGGGGCCTAAAAGAGCAGATACCTACCCATGTGGCTATTGTGAGACCCCAGTGACATGGGAAAATGGTGGTCCCTGCTGTGATACATGTGACATCTGGTATCACAAAGAGTGCTTAGGCTACAGCACCCAGGAAATGAGTAGACTGAGCAAGAGCAATTTGTCTTGGCACTGCTACAAATACGATAACATCAATGTGTCAACGCCAGCACCAACTACTACGAACCACTATCGAGACTGAACAGTACGTTGGAATCAATATCATCCAACGTCCGCCCTATGAGAGCAAGCCGTCCACGGTGGAACAGTGAGCGCTGGAAATCTCAAAGAAACACAACGTCTATGACCTCAACAACATCTGAAATACCATCTTGTCAGGTATTTGATATACCCAAGAAGACGAACCTGAGATTACTGACGATGAATTGTCGCAGCCTCAAAGACAAGACCCAAGAATTGGCTGCAGCAATAGAGTACATCAAACCGGATATTGTATGTGGCACGGAGTCGTGGCTGAGTGGTGTAAAACCAGGAAAACCACCAGAATTGGATGCAATCAAGAACAGCGAAATGTTTCCAGCGAACTACTCAGTCTACCGAAATGACAGGTCAACAACAGGAGGTGGAGTATTCATCATGGTAAACAACAACATCATCTCCATCGAGCAACCACATCTAACAACAGAGAGTGAAATAGTGTGGACCAAAATAACGCTCCAAAGCAACAAAGAACTCATGGTTGGTTGTTGTTATATGCCACATCGATCCGAGAAGACAGTAGATGAGTTATCAAAATCCATCAAGAAAATCACGGATAACCACTACAAGGAAGTTCTGCTAGCCGGAGACTTCAACTGTTCCGACATAAACTGGGATATACCAAATGCGCCAACAGATTGTCCCGACCATAACATACAGAGCAAACTAATCCAGACAATGTCCGACTGCCAGCTCACCCAAATACGCAGAGATGCCACGAGAGAGAAGAATATGCTTGATCTGGTATTCACATCAAACCCAACACTTGTGAAGTCATCCGCAAGCGTACCAGGCATATAAGACCATGCAATGATTGTCACCGATATAGAAATAAAACCCCACTACCCACACACACCACCTAGGAAGTGCTATATCTTCAGCAAGGCATCATGGAGTGACCTAAGGTATGAAGCCTCTCTAGCATCTGCCAACATCTACCACGAGAAGAGCCAAGGTAGGAACGTAGACGAGCTATGGAATATATTTAAAGACGACATCAAGGCCTCCATGGAGAAATATATTCCATCTAAGACAATCATGTTCAGAAACAAACCTCCTTGGCTGACGACCAAAGAAAAACGAATGCTCCGGAAAAGAGCACGTCTATACAAAAAAGCAAAGAAAACAAACAAATAGGACCAGTACAGATCATACCAAAAAGAATGCAAGAAACAACTTAGAAAAGCAGAATGGGATTACACCAACAAAATGATACAAGATTCGTTAGACAAGAGAGAAACCAAACCATTCTGGCGCTATATCAAATCGAAGAAGAAAGACTCAATCGGAGTAGCGCCCCTTCTCTCTAAGGGAAAACTGGTAAACGACAGTCAGGAGAAAGCGGAAATTCTGGTAAACCAATTCCAATCTGTGTTTACCAAGGACAAGACTGGACCAAGGACCACAACGAACAAGCACATCCCAAATACCATCAAATCATTGACAATCAATCGGGATGGGGTGACCAAACTACTAAAGGAGATCAACCCCGGAAAGGCATCCGGCCCTGACGACCTACCGAACCGTGTCCTGAAAGAATGTGCAGAGGAGTTGAGTCCTGGATTAACAGCCATCTTCCAGCTCTCCATCGACACTGGAATGCTACCGAGTGACTGGAGAAATGCCAACATCTCTTCTGTCTTCAAAAAAGGGGACAAACATCAACCAGAGAACTACAGGCCAGTGTCATTAACATCAGTATCATGCAAAATCCTCGAACACATAATATGCAAGCACATCATGAAACACCTAGAAGAAAATAAAGTCCTCACTCACCTCAACCATGGATTTCGATCAGGACACTCATGTGAAACACAGCTATTGACAACAACAAACGACCTACTAAAAAACTTCAATGCCAGTAAACAAACGGACCTGATAATACTGGACTTTTCAAAGGCATTTGACACAGTTCCACACAACAAGCTGCTTTACAAACTGGAAGAATATGGTATAAGAGGACAACTACACACATGGCTCACATCCTTCTTCACCAAAGAAAAATGAAAGTAGTGCTTGAAGGTCACAGTTCAACCGAGGTAGACGTGGACTCCGGAGTGCCACAGGGAGCAGTATTAGGGCCTCTCCTGTTCCTTTGCCATATTAATGACTTGCCGGATACAGTGTCATCAACAGTAAGACTCTTCGCCGACGACTGTCTGCTATACAGACAAGTCAACACCATCAAAGACCAGGTCATACTCCAACACGACCCAAAGAGCCTTGAAATATGGGCAAAAAACTGGGGCATGATATTCAACGCCAAAAAATGCTACGTGATGAGCCTAAAGGGAAAGCTGAGCAAATTTTACACCCTGGATGGCGAAATACTCAGTCAAGTTGACACCAACCCTTATCTTGGTATCCAGATTTCAAAGGACCTGAAATGGACAGCACAAGTTAACAACACGGACAAGAAAGCAAGCGCCACACTCGGCTTTCTTAGAAGAAATCTGAAGTTTATGCCTGAAAAATCCAAGAGAACTGCCTATATATCATTAGTAAGATCGATAATGGACTATGGAGCTATAGTATGGGACCCCTACCAGCAGAAAAATATAGATCTCCTTGAAAAAATACAACGAAATGCAGCCAGATTCATCACTGGAGACTACAGGTCAAGAGAAGAGGGCAGCATGACGAAAATGTTAAAAGAGCAAAAGCTACCAACACTCCATTCTCGTCGAAAAACACAGCGTTTGACCTACTTCTATAATGTGGCAGAGGGTCTGGTACCGGCTATACCAACAAACAAATTCCTAAATAAGGCTAAGGCAAGGAGAAGAATCCAACCAAAACGATACAAGGACCATCATACAACAAATATCCTTGAGCGAAGAGAGACGAACAACGACAAGTGCTACGAAATACCATCAACGACCTGTGACCAGTACAAACATTCATTCTTTGTTGACACAGCAGTGTACTGGAACAAACTAAATCAAGAGGTCGTAGCACTAAGCACACCAGAAGAATTCGCAGCTGCGCTTTCAGAAACATCTGCAGCAGCTGCTGGCGGCGCGCATTAACATCGCCCACCGCCCGTCCTATCATACCAAATTGGTTACTTGGACGTATTCATCCAGATTTAGGATCAATTTAAATAGGGTTGTAAATTTTGGGATTCATTTGTAAACACAATAGGGTTAGGATTTACTCTGATAGGGGTGTGGAAAACAATAAGTGACACATCCTTTGATTTTATTGATTTGATACTTCTTTGATTGATCGAACAACTAATAATAGAATAAAATGTGTATAATTCACAACAATATTATGAAAAGTGTATATTTGATTTTATCATGACTCAATCATTATTTACGTTGGAAAGTATGTCATAAATCAATTTCATATGAACTACTAGTTCATATCACCTTCCGATAATTTGATTGGTTTGTTAACAAAAAGTGTGTTCTGATTGGCTGAATGGCAACCTGGGCCCAGCCGCATCTCTAACTAAATGCAGGTCAAATTCGTGCGCGTCAATCAACGCGATGCCGAAATTCTCGCAATTATAATCTTGAAATATATAGTTTTGGACATTGTTATACGATAAATAGAATATGTAATTCGTATTTATCTAATAAACATACGATATTATGTCACAAACTGAGAACAGAATAGCGCACTATATCTTCGCGTGCATATTATTTCTGCTAGTTCACCAGGTGTAATTGGGCTTCCGGTGCGTTTTGGACATCATAATCAATGTATAGGTGTCATATGATAAATAGAATATGTAATTCGTGTTTCTCTCATATGATATTTATGAAACTCGTCACGAATTTTCAGTTTACGCCACCCTCAATAGGAGGTTTAGAGCACGTCCGTGCCTCCTTCTCACAGCCCCTTGACCATTCTACACTGACCAGTGAATTTGGAGACCCATAACAAACAGTATAAAAGGCGAGCAAAATCCTCAAAAAATCATACGCCAAACTCAGTTCTGATGAAGTTAAACATTAACGAAAGCGCTTGACCTATAATGCAGGTTATCTGAATTTTGAAGCTTTTCGCTGGAGTTTTTTCTCGATTTTTTGCCGATCTAACAATTAGCCATGTTGCTCTTGTTTTCAATTTCACACTAGTAGTGATTCATATTGACGTTTCATGAAGTTACCGATTAAAGTATGAACATAAGTTATTGTGCTATTGTTGTTTCGCATGACTCAGAAACATATTGACGCTGATGGGGTCGTTGTCGTAATGTTTTATACATAAATTCACACCAGTCTCCGCTAGTGCGAGATAGAAATGTTGCCGAAATAATTGTCTGATTCAATTTGAAAGAATTTTCATCCGATACGGTATAAATTTCTTTCGTCACAAGGATGAATGCACTAAATTTTGTGTATGAATGTTCATGAACATCAATTGCTCATGAACTCGAGTGTTTTATGAACGTCGATGAACTTGTTGAGTTCTTGAAATGGATGTTCCATTTTCAGTTCATGAACGTTCATTTCAAATTTTCAATGCTTTTTTATGAACATGGTCCATGAACAGTTCCTAAATAGTTCATGTCAGTTCATGAATAATTCCTGATTCTGTCACCTGGGGTGATATGGTTTTCCACATCACATCCCATCTTGTTTTGATTGACTTATTAGGTGATCATTCCTACAAATTAATCAAGTAACTACACATCAGCAGAGTATCTAGTTACTAAAGGCCAGTAAAGCGATAACCTTTATATCACCAATGTGACCTTGAAGTAATGCTGATGCGTCTTCAAAATATTGTTGGTTTGAGAGGTGCTGTCATAGATTGGTTCCGTCCCTATCTAACTGGGAGGACTCAAATAGTGAAAATAGCTAATGCTTACTGGGCAACTTCATGTGCAGGTGTAGAGTTCCTCAAGGGTATATACTAGGTCCTCTCATATTCTTGAGCTACACTCTACCCCTGGGACCCATTATGGACAGACATTCCGTGAAATATCATTTATATGCTGATGAGTCAGATTTATGTAGAATTTTCGATGAAGGATCCCGACGGATATCGGAACACTTGTCAACAATCAGAGAACTGTTTCTTGACATAAGGGAATGGATGCGCTTCAAGAGACTTAAGCTTTATGACGTTTTTAGTTCTGGGGTCCAAACATTCTCTGCAGCAACTTCGAAACTCAAGAGGAGGTGCATCTTTCAGAATCAAATTTGTGAGAGCGAAATACCATCAACCGATTCTGTCAGAAATCTTGGCAGCTTCTGTGTTGAAACATGTCCATGGACAATATGGTTTTTAACACCGTAAATATGTCTTATTTTCATCTGCGATGTCTTAGAAGGCTGCATTGTCATCTATAGGAAAGTGCGATGAACCATGCCATTTTAAGTCCTGGTTTCTCCCATTGACCATCTCAACTCACTATAACCCAACATTTAAGCAAGACCATGTTTACAAATTGAATATGGTGTTTCATAACTATGCATGACTAATCACGAATGGCTCACTAAATTCCCACCAGTGATTTGCATATAATGGCTTTTGAATATCGCGGCTACAAGTGTGCTATAGTTGTGTATAAGTTGTTCAATCGTGATATGCCTTCTTACATACAAGATATGTTTATTATGAGTGCTGTTTGCTTCACTTGATCCGCTGCCAGTGGAATATACTAGAAGGAATTGCCAAGACCAATGTTAAATATGGTTGCAGGCACTTCCAGATGTGATGTGTGATTGATGTTTGGAACTGTTTGTCATATGCAATATGTAGATTGGACGACGCCGATGACTTCCATACGGCTGTGAAGACTCATTTCTTCAAATAATGTTTTGAGATATATAACTAGCTAGCTGTATGTGGTGTGGTGACAATCATAGACAGTAATTATTGTATTTTATGTTTTGGTAGGATTTTTCTATTTGGTACATGCATTGGAACTATTTGATTGTGAAATGCGTTTGAAATGAATTTTAAAATAACAATAAGAGCATAGCTAGGGCGTTGCAAAATACGCCCTTTAGCCATTGCGAATTGTACTACCGCAAAATAAAATAATAATTTGAGCTTGCAAGAATATCTAATATATTCCTAATTTCAATGCCAAAATGCGGTCAAATTCTAAGTAGAACAATGGCTATAACTCATGTGAAAATAATTGGACAGAACCTATATTCGAACATGGCCTGTAGTTGTAGCTGGGACACACACATTCCAGCTTTGGTTCAGATTAAATAATCCAAACAAGAGTTTATCGGGCAGAAACCAAAATGTAATGAAATTGGTCAAATTCTAAGTCGAAAAAGCACGAAAATGTAAGTCTTCATCGAACATACTCAGATACAGAATTCGCATGGAGGAGTTTATCCCAAAAGAAGGAGACGGAGAAGATATCAATTAATTGTACCAGTGTAGCTGCGACACTGTCAGATATGGTCGTTTCGGATTCTGTGAGTACACAAACTCCAGTTATTTCAAAAACTGATATTGGTATCACTGTTTCGCCATCGACACCTAGTGACCATAGTGCTATCCAAACAATACCGGAATCCGTACATGTACTTCAGAAACACGACTCGTCAACGGAGAAGATCCCAGCATCATTACATTTCCAACCTAGAATCGTCGACAACGTTCACAAAAAAGAATCACCGACAGCTAAACCTCTTCAACATTCCCAGTCAGTTAAGGTGACTGAAAAAGTTGTTCGAAAACGGCTGCACAAGGACGAACCACAATATCTTATCAAATGGCGAGGATTCCCAGCAACTAGAACACATGGGTAAATAGATATGATTTGGACTTTGAAGCGATGTGCTACATATCTGAGTACCCAGCGATCAAGATACCTGGAAGTGTAGCACCAAAACAGCTACCCATAAATCAACACCCAGAACCGTCATCCATTGGTAGTGCTCAAAAACATTATTTCGAATCTGTACGGCGACAACGGCTAGAGAATTGTCCTCACGGCGATTTTGAGTCAGTGCGCCGCGGCCTTCAAAAGCAGATGGAAAAAGACAACGAGGACATTCGTTTAGTTCAATATTTCAAGTCATTCAGAAAAGGACAAACGGTTTAACCTGAAAAGTCATTTTGAACACTCATTCATTCTGCATGCAAACAGAGAAATTGTGGGACCAATTTCACCCGGAGGAGAGTGTGATGTCAGAGTGCTAAATTTTGGACAATTATTTCATTGTTTATTTACATTGATTTGACTGTATCAAATGTTCGTTTCTATAGTATTCGCGTTTTGTTCGGTTCTTTGTTAGGTTAGGCTTTCTCGCAATTCCGACCTTTTCTTTGTATTAATCAGCTGGCTTTTCATATGCAACTTGTCAATTCTTGCCCAAGCATGTGCTCATTAATTACCATTCATCGCACGTATTTTTAGCTCTACTTTTAATAATATTTTATCATTCAAATCTGTTAATCTAATCCCGCGTCGTTAATTCACACCTGTGCATGCTTTGTGTATAAGAATGTGTAAAACTGTGTTATGTTACTTTATGTTCCGGAACTCCGCCATTCAGTCACTTCACATATTACAACCGGAGTCCCGATTGTTGTGTGGACCGCTTCCAACTATACCGGAATGTCCGTATAATTATATTGTAAAAATAAATGCTAATTGCCCAGAAAAACTCAACCTTGATTCAACCCGAAATCAGCTCTATCAAACAAGTATCAAGAGATTCTTTTGAAGAAATTCTGTTGAATATTGCTCAAGCTACTATGCGGACAATACAAAAAGAGCGCTTTCTAAATCAAACTATGTGGCTTTTTGAGTCGTTGCATTTTTTAAGAGAGAACTCAAATTCTGGAATATTTTTACTCAAACTAGACGATGGATGACCTGCATGTTCTCAAATGTGAGCCACTCACCAAGTATCAAGAGATTCTTTAGAAGAATGCTCAATTTATCATTGAGACAACAAAAATGTTATTTCTAAATGGAATAAAATAGAACTTGGCCTGCGTCTACTCAAATGAGAACCATGTGCCAAATATCAAGACATTATGTTGATTATTGCTCAAATTACTATGTGAAAATCATGAAAACAGCACTTTCGAAGTCGGAAAAGGCATAACTCCGTCAAAAATCATCGGACTGTGACCAAATTCGAACTTGGCCTGAGTCTTCTCAAATGTGAACAACATACCAAATATCAAGAAATTCTGTTCAATTTTGTTCAAGTTACAATGCAGACAACACAATAACAGCGATCTAAGTCGAAAAAGGGGCATAACTCCGTCAAATTCATCGGGATTTCTAAGTCGAAAAAGGGGCATAGCTCCGTCAAAATTCATCGGACCGTGACTACATTCGAACTTGGTCTACGTCTTTTCAAATGTGCACCACAAGGATGTGGACGAACGCACGCGCACACGTACGTTGGTTATAACAGTTCTCCGATTTTGTTATGGGGACAAAAAGGGCCGTAATTCATGTAACAATAATTGAACGAAAACCATATTCGAACTTGGCCTGTATCTCTAGCTGGGAAATACACATACCAACTTCAGATCAAATAATCCAAACTGGAGCTATCGGTCGGAAACCAACAATTTTAACAGACAGACAGACAAGCGGTTGGATAGATGGACGGCTAGACTGATTACATAATACAACTTCTTTTTCAAATAATAATATAATACACTATCACTTCTCTGTACTAACATTGTCGTCGGAGTCTTCATATATTATATAATGGCTAAATCTTCCTTCAAATCGGACCGAGATCACCCTCTGACCTGAACGACTTTCGCTCTCTCGTACAAGGAAGCTACCATCGATGCCACTGCTCAGCAGGAACTCGGAGGCGCTTCTCGACATTGGGCCGTGGTACATCCTATATCGCCTGCATGAAGAAGAAATAGTATTGTTTTTGGTTTTAATGCAGGATGCTATTGGAATCCTGAAGATATAAATTAGTTGAGACATTTGGAAGAATTAAACAGGGAATGTCTGGGAATGTGATAACAAATGCAGTCTTTGGGTCTGATTAATGGTAATGACAATCACAATGATACACAATTTATACATGCAGATACTTTGGTCCTGCAAGAAAATTTGTCTGATAGAATTAAGAACAATAATTTGGATGGGCCTGTAAATGAAGCTATCCTAGATCGAAGATTCAGAGCAAAAACTTGAATCTGAGGCAAAATTAAATGAACAAGTTGTATTTCAAAAACTTTTCCATCATGCTAATCTCCAGCATGGGTATGTCGGTTGCGAGCTCTGTTTTAAAAACTTCGATTTCCAAAAAAATATAGCTGATTATGGAGATAAATACTCGATGTGGCGTATTATAGGCCAGGCAGATATAGACATAGATGTTGCCTGGAGAGGGAATTTATGAGACCTATATTTTTGGTTAGCGTAAATACTAAACTTTCGGAATCCGTATGTTGGATTTGTCAGATAGGCGGATTTTTTTCTTTCACAGCGTGGTTTTCTTGAGACACCCGATGAAAAAACCGGTCATTTTTTAAATAAAGCCGACATTTTTGACAGAGTATTTTCACACATTTTGAGAAGAAATATTCGTCCAATTTTGATACCTGAGAGTGGGGCGATAACCATAGTAGTGTAAAACATGTAACCATTGAATCTCGGAATTCCAGTCATGACGTCATGTGACGTCAAATAATATTTTGGGTGAGACAAATATGACGATTCACGCACAGCGTTGTCTTTCGTTTCTTTTAAATCATAAGACGGGTATGCCACATTGTTTTATACCATGGGAAACTACTGGCAATTGGCTATATTTTGATATATAACTTATCGCTGCAGGCCGCATTATATTTTATCAGAGGCAGAAAAATCAACCCTCCCCCTAAAGTTAAGATGCGCCATGATGTGGTATAAGGCACACAGAACTCACGGTTACATGTCAATATGCTTAATTAACACAGCGGCCGTTGAAAGTCTGCTAAAGAATATAATAATAAGTTTCTGTCTACAAACTCGAACGTTAACGTAGAAACAAAAAAAATGTTCCCCCAGACGCGAAATTTTAATAAATTTTAGAATTTTTCCTAAAAAAATCATATAAAACGCGTTTGTTTTATTTTCTGGAAGGCAAACAAAGAAATTAATTAGTAAGGGTGGAGATAGTTGGTGTATACGGCAATTTCATTCTGCCTTGGATTAAAAAATGAAATACTAACCCAAAATGCTGCCAATATGGCAGCCGCAATATAGGTGGAAATTGTGAAATATGAAAGAACGCACAATTACTTGCTTAAATGGTTTACCTAACAAAGCGGTCGTTGGTGAACTGTTAAACTAAAGTTTAAGGTATATATCCCGATCTACAAACTCAAACAATAAAGTGAAATTATTACACAATGCACCTCCTGGCAAAATATTTTAAATAAAATTTAGGCATTTTTCTCCAAAAATAACCTGAAGCCATTATCAAATTTCCTTATATTTTGGTTCCGTGATGACCTAGTTTATCAAAAGCCTAGCTGACTGTGGTTCTTTTCCGGCATATGTATGCCAGATATATAAAAAAGCCCCACTCTGCCCCAATGTGTTCTCCGGGGGCCTGTGAATTCACCTTATCTCATACCCTAGGGTACATATCGAATAATTATCTAATTTCCCTATTTTGTTTGGGGTCCATGATGACCTAGTTTATCAAAAGCCTAGCTGCGTGTGGTCCTTTTCCGGTATTTATATGCCAGGTATATCAGTAATGTCCTGATATGTCACCCACGGGGCCTGTCAATTGTCCTTGCCTCATACACTTGGGGAAATATGTACAATACCGGTTCCATCTACTTTCCCAAAATTCAATGGTCTCGTGATGACCTACTTTATCAAAATCCTAGTTGATATATGTTGGATAGTTCTCCCAGTATAGCACAAATATGCCCCCAGATATTCCATGGGGCATGTGAATTGACCACATGTCATACCCTTGGGTAAATGTCCAATAGTATCTACTTTGCCAAGTTCAGTGTTCCGTGATGACCTACTGCGCTGTGTACCGCACTTACTGAACCGTCCATCTGGAACGCGTTGGGCAATCCACAGCTGTCGCAATTAGACCCGCATACGCTGAAACAAACTTGCCCAGATACACGAATCAGATAATAAAGTTACTTGGCCGTGGTAGCACCTGGACCAGTGCATATATAACCGGAAGGTTCCTGCACTGAAATATCTACAGATAACTTGAGGGGTACCGGTATTTGCACGCTGATGACACGATTATGAGTAAAAATTAATATCAGGGACTGTTAGATCTCAGCAGCGAAAATAGTCACTTGTGACAGACACATTAATGTGTATGAATAATCGTAGATGGAAAAATCATTGAGAAGTCATGACCAAAATGTGCCTGTATTATGTTTCCATCCCTTGCTTTGCCAACCGAGACAAGCAACAGATGCTAGCCTATATCCGATATTGCAGTTGCCGCATACTGTACATGATACATGTATGGAAATCCCAAAATAAATAGCAGTCAGACGAAACAATCTACTGCTATTCTTAAAGTAATCGACCTGAAAAACTGGTAATACCCAGGTAATGACCGCAGTATTATAGGTAGTATATACAACTATACTTAAAGTAATTCGCCTGAAAGCTGGTAATACCCAGGTAATGACCGCAGTATTATAGGTAGTATATACAACTATACTTAAAGTAATCGACCTGGTAATACCCAGGTAATGACCGCAGTATTATAGGTAGTATATACAACTATACTTAAAGTAATTGACCACCTCTAATGTGATGTCACCCCGGAAATACTGCAGTATTATACTGTTGTAACCTCCTACACCCCGGTACCGCAGTTGCACCACGATGCAAGTGGTTCTGGTTTGCAGGCATGACAATAAAATGCAGTGATTCTCCATAAATCTGTGGAACTTAAAGGCATGGGTGGCCTTCGTTATCAATTATAAATTTTGGAACTTCTGTCTGTCTGTGTGTGTGTGTGTGTACTGGTATGTATGTGTGTTATAGACTTGAAAAATGCTCGACCGATCCGACTCTGATTTGGTATGTAAGACTATATTGATCCCGGGAACAATATGAACGTATCCAATTTAACATGCGATCATGTTCTTGACCTTGATCTAGCTCACGTGTGCACCATACAATCATCATTGTTTTCCCCATCAAAGTAAATTGCATAGACATCGCCAATTCATTAAAGCAACAGTTCACATTCATTATCATTACATTTCAGTAAAATCACATTTTACCTGGATATACATGCAAACCAATTTTCATCAATGTTTTCTTCATTGAAGGACATTGAAAATTCATATTTATACCATCCTCTCAACATCTCATTAAAGTGACACTTCACGTTCCCAAACATCGATTCATTCAGGCGACATTTTCCATTCTCTCATTGCATTAATCGTCTTCAGCAAAGGTAATCTATAATTCTATATCATCCTGAACTATTAAAGTGATAATACTTTTCCAACCAATCCATATTTCATTAAGGTGACACTTCACATTCACAAGATTCCATTCAGGCAACAATTTCCGTTTCAACATCGCTTATTGCATTGATTCAGTGTCTTCAGCGAAAATAATCTATATTGACTCAAATTTTAAACTGACAGTTCATTTCCATCCATTGAAAATTATAATTAAACTTCCGCTGATAGATATGTACATGTACGTACTGTAGCTACCACTTTATTCATGAGAAAATTCTGCATTCATGAAAAAATAAACCATTAAAAATTTAATCTGAATGCAGACATTTAAAACAATGCGGACATTTCTGCACTCATGAAAAATAAACCGTTAAAAATTTAAACTGATTGCAGACATCGATATGATATTTTATTACAAAATACACATATTAATACATAATACCATCGATGACATATGGGCCTGGTTGAAATGACTGGGGCATGATGGTTCACTTCCATCCTCAAGCTACTTATGCTATTTAGTGTCATTTTGTTCTGATGTGCAGGGGGTATATACGCTTGAGACCCCATCACAGTTCAATTCACACCAGGTTCTACCGTTCCCAGCTGTTATTGCCTGATGTTCGAACTTTATTCACATGTTTGGATCGAACATAACCGGGATAATGCTGTTATATATATGTACATCAAATCCCCATATATGTGTATATATATTTCAATAGCAGAATGTACGCCAAGATCAACCAGCCTAAATATAAATATAACATATGGTGTTTTGAGTGAATTCCATATCATTTCATTCACGACTAATAGCGGAAATATCAAAATTGAAAATATATATTTCCACTGCTAGTCACTCGTGAAGTAATTATGGTATTCACTCAAAAACCTTTGGTATCCTATATCTATTTTTGGTCTCAAAACAACATTTTCTACATAAATATTGATGGAATATCAATCTACCATTACAATTTCACCATAAGTTTTGTCTCAAATTTATAAATAATTTGTAACGCAATGTTGGTACTCGGGTAGGGGGGCAGAAGTGTTCACCAATTTAATAATGGGTTTGAATAGTTCACAAGATGGGCAACGTCAAGTACTACTAACCCGGCTATTCATGACTATATGCCGTACGATTATCTCAACCAACGTTCTAGCATCGTATTTTATTGTGATGATACAGACATCGAGTATTGTAGTACAGGTAGTATGTACCATCCTATAGTTATTGTAATATTGAACTTGATGATCACATAATAATGTGGTTGCTCATTACGTGTCACGTACGATCATATTATTTTTATAATTGTGTGGAACTTATGTATCTGTGTTTTGAATTTCACAAAACAGTGTAGCCTGTTACAGTTGGTCAGATCACTGCTTTCACTTTCAGAGACGAGAGGAAAATAACAGTGATTAGTCATCGGCCGATTTTCTTAGATTATAACAACTTGTCCGATTCACATAGACACACACACATAAATCAGACAGTGTTAACACTATTCCAGGTTTATAAGCTTGAATCCAATGCCGCCATGTTTTTTTCGCTTCTCAAAGTGCAAATTTATCGTTCACCACGTGATCGCCACACCCAATCACCTGGGGTAATCTATTTGGCACCAAGCATTTGCAATGACTCTGAGACTGTAAAATACCATTATATGAATGTAGTACCTGTATATTAGGTTCCACACCGCTTATAAGTACTAAAAGGTACCTATATGAATCGTTATATTTAAGAGTATACAGTAAATGGATAACTTGATCGAGGGCTGATTGGCGTGTTGTAAATGAAAGGTAAATTTATGTGATTTGTTTCAAGAACTAATACAATTATTCAATATACCATATGTGGGCGGATGTATAGCACCTGCCATTGGGTCACACCAGAACGACGATCTCCAGGTGCATCTCTGTACGTTTGAAACGACGTAAAATGCAGAATAGTATAGTATGCATGCCCGGTAAATGTACATGTATTATATGTATATCGGCGCATGTGACCTAACAGTTATCGGAATCGCACACCCCATGTTTATACAGTTACTTGAATTGAAGCTAAGATAACATAAGTTTAATTGGCAAAATATCCTTAAACGGATACTGTGCATACATATTGCATATACATGTACATTCTGTAGTAAGCATTATAATATATATTATATTAAGATGATAATATATAACTTCAGAGAGCTACATGTGCAAAGGGTGGTCATCGCCTGCCGAGAATAATCTGCGGATCATGTGACAAATTGAATTGCTGCCATGACACGGGGCACAAACAATGGTTTCCGACCACAAGGTACGCTTGCAAAAATATCTAATTTTTTTCTTCATGATGGTGGCCAAAATGGCTGACCGGAAGTGTTTTTTACTGATATATATAATATAACTTGCTGTGGTTTCCAATTAAATGTGACACCATCTAAACACAACTTTTGTTCCCAAAGGTCTCCACAGAATCGCGTGGTCAAGCGCTGTACAGCGCAGAAAACTGCGTTCAGTAGTTTTTGACCACACGATCCTAACTTTAATAAAACGCTCTTATTGTTCTCTAGAATTCCAGAATTAATAGATCTTTATGTTGAAATATTTCCAATTCATTTTAGCTATAAATGTGAGCAAATGTGTCATATGTTCCCACTAGAATTTAGCTAGAATTTATTCTCCACTTCCGGTCGCCATTTTGGACGTGGTTTGGTACTGGTTGAGAACCACAGCAACTTAAATATATTTGTTAAAAACGCAAAAGCTCCACTTCCGGTCAGCCATTTTGGCGGCCATCTTGGATTAAGATTCATAAAATAAAGAAAATTAGACCCGCGTGTTCCTTTAAAACATGGCCTTAAAGACGGAATATCGGCCATTCTGACACTGTGAATTAATAAACCTTCCCAGATTATGTTGAAATATTTTCAATTAATTCCACATATAAATGTTGAATAAATTCACTTATAGGAAATTGGCAGCCATATTGAATTACAAAATTAACATTAATTAAATTCAGAGATAAATTTAAATATGCGCAGATGGCTGATTTAAAATCCAATAGCTAATTAAATAATCCGGATTATGTGATTAATTCATTAATCCGTGCCAGATTCATTGGATTAATTAAATAATCCGAATTATAGGATTAATCAATTAGTCAGTGGCTTAATTAATTAGCAGTGTTTGATTGGCAGTGATTATGCAGGCCCCCGGGACATATATATTCCAAACCCGCAGACAATGATTATTCATAACGTGCTTCACTTCAGTGCTTGATTCGATATTTATATTCAGTGGTTGTGCTTTGTGATACTGTTAAATTATCCACAAGGTAGGCTAAATAGTTTAAATTTTATTATTTTATAACCCAATTTATTCACACATTGTCAGAATGCGGAATCCGAACATATTCCAAATTCGATAAAATCAGCTTTGAGCATTTTTGTGTTGTTCAAGATGGCGTCCAAGATTTTTAAAATAAAAAAAAACTAAAAATAAAAAAAAAAAAACTTGACACCATCTATGACAAACTATTTAACATACCCAATTTATTCACACATTGTCAAAATAGCCGATATTCAGTCTTTAATGCCATGTTTTAATGGAACTTGCAAGTTTTATTTATTTCCAAAAAAACATAATTATTTTTGGCCGCCATCTTTGACTGGAAGTTCTAATTTTGGCACATAAAGGTTGCGTGACTTATAGCTAATGAGAACATCTTGTTATATGTATACATATGTATACGTTTTTTGAAGCTATGACATAACGTCATTGTTACAGAAACGCAATTTGAAACTTGGGGAGGGAAACCTAAAACCTAAATAATGTCCCCTATGTTTTCAAATACGATTTTCGTGTCACTGGGGTACGTATATGGATGGATGTTTCACGTGGATTATTCCCACTGCCACTATATATCATGCCGACTGGGCAGATTGCAGCTAGGCTCGATTTTCCATTTTTTTTATTCAGCAGATATAAAGAGTTCGGATTTTTTTAGACAAACATCAGCAAATTATAAAATTATTTGGAAATATTTCAACCTAATTTAGAAAGATTTATTAATTCAAGATTTAAAAAATATTTTATGGCTAGAATTTATTCAACATTTAAAGCTAAAATTAATTGGAAGCCACATAAACTTATATTAAAAACACTTCCGGTCAGCCATTTTGGCCGCCATCTTGGAAGAGGGGTTTCAATGTTGGAAAATAAAGATGGCATCGAGGGGACATCAATGGCAACCCGAGTCTATGGCAGACCGGAAGTGGAGTTTTTTACGATTTTTACTAATATATTTATTTGTTTCAGATGGTAAAAACCAGAATCGCATTGTTCGGTTCTTCCCACGTCGTGCGGATGAAACGATACTGCATGGCAAACAACTTGACAAAAGAGACCGTGTTCGAATGCTTCGGGGCCAGCGGCATGAAGTTTGAAGGTGAATATGATCTCTATACTTGTCCAATATAACTGTTGCAAGAAAAAGATAAGTGACATATAGCAACGTTATTTTTTTGGTGCCAAGCATCAATTTAAATACAGTGCTGGGCGGCCTGTGTGGTCCATCTACATAATAGACTTGATTAACGCCCCCATAAAGTTACAGTAACCGCTCAAAAATGAGAGCCAACCAATCCACATTTACTTATTTTGCTTTCTATTTCAGACTTCATGAGAAAGGTGACAGGCTCGAGCCAGAAGCCGGCATTCGAGACAATGGGGAAATGGAAGCCCCACGGCGTCATGGTCATTCTTGGCGGGAACAGCATCCGTCGGGAAAGCTACCCAGCAGAACTGGCACAGTCTGCTCGAGACTGTGTCGCAGCAATCGAGAGGCTGCCTTCCGTCCAGACAGTGACATTTCTTCCAATAATGCATCGGCGGAAATAGTCGCCAAAATATGCATAAAATTTGACGACCGGTGCATTCAATGGAAAAAGAGTGTAAGTAACAATTTATCTGGTTTTTTTTCGACAAACAGACTGCAATTGATTTCAATCAGTTTACATTTTGCAATTACATTTTCGTTGCAATCGTCGACAAGTGCAGCTGCACGATAATTACAGCTACATATATCGTGTCGTAGCCTTACTCTTCTCTGTTTATTTTATTGCCCGTGGCAGTTAACAAAATTCAACCCGGCCCACTCCGATACAGAGACTACTGCCAATCGAATGGCAATATCATGCAGATTTTCTCAACAGTGCACAACATTCACGGATGATAGAAGAACAACTTGGAATATCGCATCAACTCATCGAAGAACGAAGAGTAGAAGCTACTATCGGAAATGACTTTATAATAAAAGCTGAAAAATTGAGGGGTTAATTCGAGGACCACTCGGTCCTTCTGAGGATCCCGGGGTACCCCCCCCCCCGCCTTGAAATTACTACTCCTGCTCTCCTGACCCCATAGGCAGTAGGAAAAAGAGAATCGAACAACGCATAATGAATATACGAGCGATTGTTTCTAAATAAAGCAAAGATACATGTATATGAATATATGCTACACGTGTATAAACATTGTATATACACGTACATGTATGGTAATTAAGTTACAGAGATTACGCACACGTTACAGACAAACAGGGCGTGCATTAAATTAATACATAACGAAAACAACTAATAATTTAATCATTTTCATGCTAAAATTAAATTAATACATAACGAAAAAAAACTAATAATTTAATCATTTTCATGCTAAAATTAAGGTATGTTTAAATGGTCTTCCGCTCCAAGTATACATACATATATGTATATATGTAAACAATACAAAGTTTGCGAGGGTCCAGTTGCGTTTAAAATTCGAAATAAGTGATCGAGGGACGGCAGAGAGGTGTATCTCTAAGTGTTTTGGAATAGGGATTCGGCTGTCAGTTCTCGAATTGCGAGCATTCGCTCAACATCAGTGTTGACAATGAAATCCCAATTTTCAACTGATGCATGCAGACTCGTCATTATTTCGAAAACACATTGCTCGATTTGTTAGGATCACTTTGATATACATACAATAAACATCAAACAACGGTATACAGGCGTCCTATCAGGGGGTGTGGCTCTGATTTGTTTTTCATTTATTTTTACAAAGGCGGCGCCTTGAATATTTTCACAAAATAATATAGACGTATACGATCGGACCCTACATGTTTAAATGGAGCAAGACATTGACAATATTTGGCCATTGAAAACTTGCATATCGATTGGTTGATATGGATGATAGAATGGTTTACACTAAAGAGCGTTTGCCCTTGACTGTTAACAAAGCCCAACCCGGCCCACCGATAGGAAGATTACTATTAATCGAATCGCAATATCATTCACATCAGGTTGTTCACAACAACATACACCATTCACTGATAACATCGCAAACACAATTGAGCAAGAGGTTCCTAATATACTGACGATGGCATACATGTCGGTTGAAAATCGGGACTGGAATGTTAGTCTTCATAGTGTGTCATTTGCTCACGTTTTCATTCAGTGCCGCGCCAGTTTAAACCAGGTCAGCACCAGTTGTAAGTTGTCAAATATGATATCGATGAATTCAATTATGGTTGTAGAAGTTCAGTCGCCAACTCAGCACCAGGTATGGATGGCCAAATGTGGTACGTGTAATTCCAATTATACAACATCAGTTGAGACCAAAGCAGCACCAGTTGTGCACGTTAATGTGCGGTATCAACGAATCCAGAAATGACTGTGTCAGTTCATTTACCAAGAGAATTATTGATTGGCCGGATCCAAGCGGCGTAACTCTAAATGTGTGGAAAAGAGAGAGTTGGTTCTCAGTTCTTTTGTTTCGAGCAATCGCTCAAACCGAATCCAGATTTTCACCCGACGTATACCAAATCGTCAATATTTCGAAAACTTCTCATTCGATTTAGCTTATATTAATACACGTGAACGCATTGTTTTGTTGCGAATATTTGATATGCACAAAATACACATCTGATGAACAGTAGGCGTCCTGTCGGAAGAGGTCGTGTGGCTCGGTTATTTTTTTTCATTTATTATATTATAAGTTTAAAATAAAGAGCGTTTGCCCGTGGCAGTTAAAACAATTTAGTGTCCACAAAATCCGGAAAAATTATGCAAGTATATCCGAATGAACTCATTCAAACACCAAAAATATGACACCGAAAAAAGCGAAAAATCGTCAAACACGAGTTCGTACCAAAGAAGAACCAGCTATGTGTGACCCCCCCACCGAGGACGTACACCCACACGCATCCAGTTTGTAGAAGTTTGGCACCAACATCACTTCGTATAAAAGCTGCACCAGCCACAGCAACATCAGTTATATGTGGCCATATAGGCTCGTGATTCCATTAAGTGCTGCCCCAGTTTATCGCTGAGCCGCACCAGTTGCATATGTCAAATGTTTGGCATCAACGAATACATATATAGTAGTGTCGTATCAGTCATTTTACACAGCAGCAGCAGTTACGTACGACCGAAATAAGATACCCGTTAATACCCGTTAATACTAACATCAGTTCGTACCGAAGCAGCACCAGCTTCACGCGTCCTTCGGTGGTTGACGGACCACCCGCGGCTGTTCGACCCCCCCCCCGGACCGACGGTGGGAGGCGCCGTACGCCGAACGTACGGTTCCTTACGCGTCGTGTACGGATCCTTACAGTAAAGTAACCACCGATCTAATATTCGATCCGCAGTCAACCCCAATACGGTCTTATTTTGAATGTCGCATTTTAGGCCCACATAGAGCATATTTGAGAAAAAATAAATTATGTGCGTAATAATACGCGGCGTTAAAAAACACGGTATGTTCTTATTTCAAAACGAAATAAGTCTATATAAGCACCATGGCTCATTCCAAAGTTTGTCTAAGTAATTTCACAGGCTACAATCGATACAGTCCGGTTCTGGTTTATAATGATTAATGATTTTTCGTCACAAGAACACACCAACAATGATCGGATTGCCAGAAAATTTAGCAATGGCATAAAGCTTCACAATTTTACTGGGTGCATACATTAATCAGGATATTATGTTCATGAAAAACTTCTAAAATATGTGATTTAATCGCTCGTGTGATGTGTATAAAACCCAGAAAGATCGTTTACATCTAAATATAAACTCCGACAATAGTCATCTTCCCCATAAACATGCGAGGTTTGCGATAAAAAAAAAGTTTGTGCTGATTCTTAGCGAGTGCGGGGCGTTATATTTTTTATTACGTGCACGCGAATTGCGATTGACAACATATATAAAACACAAAATGAAGCAAAGCCTATCAAATGCATTTGTTTTCAATAAGTTGTTTACATTGAGAAGGGAGTGCACAATATGTGCAGCTTTATACGTGTTCTTCTCCTCATTTTTGAACAATGGAAATTTCGCATACTATGCATTATTAACTAGCCACGTGATTTTTGTTCCTTATTCGTCATATATACAAACATGAGCGTAATGAACCCAACTTCGTTCATAGCCACTTCGGCCAAACATTGTGGGCCAAGCAGTCCCACTAAAAGTACACCGTACTCGACCGGTGCGATCGCATCCGACCATAATAATCATACATGTAATAAATAAAACAGAACGAGTAGGATAGACTCTTTGTCCATGTACACACATACACTTGCTTTTAGAATGGCTGCTGGTGATCATGTTTTTAACGAATTTCGGATATAATCGATGGCTTCCATCTAGAGGACACCCCGAAGACCCATATGAAGTTTGGTGACGATCGCAGAGATGTGACCTGTAGGGTGAGCCAAAGGAAATTGTTGACGGACGGACGGACGACGGACAACCAACCAACGGCAATAGCTCAAACTTTACAAAGTAAAGTTGAGCTAAAAATGCACCGACCGCACCTAACCAAGCTGCCTGACCACGTAAAGGGATATTATATCATGCAGCGAATACCCATCTCCATTCGTGGGCGTTACTAGATAAGTCGGAAGTGAACATATCCACCCCCGATACGGTCGGATTCGCCATGCAGTCTCATTTGGGCTAGTGAAGGGACGAGCGACATATCTAACAAGAAAATCAATGTCAGAAATGGTAACGCGCTCAAGATCATATATTATATACGAATGATTGTAATTATATAATATACAATATATTGGTTTTGCGAATGACCAACTCAGAATTCCATTAAAATAACAATAACAACCAGCACCTAATTAACGAATCGGCGGCCGATTCGGCCGTCTCCGACCACAACCCCAAGTGGGCTGCAGAACGAAAAATATCTATAAAAGTTGAAATTATAAGACTTACAAATTATCTTTTTCATTTCACCTATTTGTAATTGGCACAGCTTATCACAAACCAAAAATCAACATTGTTGACATAATGTCAACGACAATAAACGAAATTGAAATTCCCAACTACACCTTTAACCGGACTCGGCCTCCGGTCGCAGTTCGACTTTTAATCCTCCCAAAAATTCCCATTCTATAAATAAAACACCCATGCGCCCAGGCGAAACTAGAATCTCTACATTAGTACACACGCGGACGCGCGTAACTACACAATAGTAATAATAACGGACAAATGTAATTAAATTACACTATCAAGCAGCACACCTGTAATGCTATCGCTACTGCGGTACGTGTAACACCAGCCAATATAAGAATTGTTGACATATCTATCCGTATCATACTAATTATAACAGACAATTGTAACTAAATTACACATTATCAAGCAGCACACATGTTATGCCATCGTTACAGTGGTACGTGTAACACCAGCCAATATAGGATTTTGTGACATATCTACCCGTATCATACTAATTATAACGGACAATTGTAACTAAATTACACCATATTAAGGCAGCACACATGTAATGAAAACGCTACGCTACTCTACGTGTGACACAAACGCTACTCTGGTATACGTGTGACACAAACGCTACTCTGGTATACGTGTGACACACACGCTACTCTGGTATACGCGTGACACAAACGCTACTCTGGTATACGTTTGACACAAACGCTACTCTGGTATACGTGTGACACAAACGCTACTCTGGTATACGTGTGACACAAACGCTACTCTACGTGTGACACAAACGCTACGCTGCTATACGTGTGACACAAACGCTACTCTGGTATACGTGTGACACAAACTCTACTCTGGTATACATGTGACACAAACGCTACTCTGGTATACGTGTGACACGAACGCTACTCTGGTATACGTGTGACACAAAGGCTACTCTGGTATACGTGTGAAACAAACGCTACTCTGGTATACGTGTGACACAAACGCTATTCTGGTATACGTGTGACACAAGTTAATGTCGCCATTACTATGTACTGTTACAATACGGGTGCTAATTTAATTACGTATACATACATATAAATGCACTTGTACTTTGAGAAAGCATTTATTTTGTGCGTATATGTGGGAGAAATATTGGAAATTTTACCGTTTGTGACATTAACATTTCGTGTCTATTGTTAACCAAAATTCGTTGTTAGTTTTATTGTAAGGCAATACTCTCTGCAAACTACTGTGTAGGTAGAATGCCATTGGCACTGGACACATGGTGTGTACCTCCAATATCTATACATTATTGTATACATGTGTATACACATGTTGTGTATGTTTTTCTATATTTACACATATATGTGTAAACACTTGAACAGATATGTGTATCGAGTACCACGCATGCGCACTGATAAAACACGTTGTCTCGTGGTAGCCATATTGGCTTGTTGGTGTTGATCACAGTTTCGACTCCAATAAGGACCAAGACCACTGAATTTGAGCCGTTATACAAGAAGAATATTTTTAGTAAAGGTGAGAATATTTATGCAAACATACGAAGAACGTAATTAGATATTTCGTACAGAATGTTGATTGAAGGTAAATTCCACGAAACAGTAGGCTATTGCGTTAGTCCTAGAATTTACACTCGACTCATCATCAATTGGTAATGTTATTTTATACTCGTAGTTGGAACTAATAACTATATATCCAAATTTCAAAAGTTATTTAATCTTGTATGGAAGCCGGAATCCGGTAAAAGTATCGAACAAATGTGTCCGGAAATTACCTTTTCATGCGACCGGAAATCGTCCTTGACCTTTCTATTTCTGCCGTAAAAATTCTCATAATTTCGTGTTCGATAACACGTATACTGCACTTTCTGCAGTACTATTCCTTAAATATTATACTCAGTTCTCGAAAATGTGAGGTATGCCTACATATTAATTTTTCTAAATGAAAAAAAAAACTCCAACAGTCTGTCACTCACTCAGTGACAACCTGCAAGCACAGGCATTCTGAAACTTTCAGTGAAATTCTGTCGAGTTCTGAACAGTGAGTGATAAATAATTAAAATACATTTATATTATTTATTAATATCTGCCTATAAGTGAACATTCAGACGACCATGATACAATCATAACTGACAGCTTTCTGGAGTAAACTTGTGGAGGAATCGTGGCCCGATGAGATCATGATTGCGATGTTGACATCATGTTGTCGTACATGATGATAATTGATATTGTACTAGTACTCGTACACTGCCAAAAATAATTTCTTAATAAGATATAATTACTTGAAACAAGATAAACAATTTCCTGAAACAGGAAAATAAATCTTATTTTGAGAAATATACACCTCAAGTCTGCTACATCAAGAAAATTTAAGAAACTCCCACCATACAAGATAGTTTTCTCAAAAAAGATAGATTTTAGTCTTGAAACAAGATATAATTATTTTATTTGAGATACAATTTCCTTACTAAGAAAATGGCTTCAAAAATTAAATATATATTTCTTGTTTCAAGATTTTGTTTCTAAGTTAAGAAATATTTAAAGAAAATATAGAAAATATTTCTAAACTTAGAATTAATTTTTATGTACAAATTACTGCTGTATTGGAATAACTGTAAAAGTCCAATGAGAGCAAAATTGTGATAAAATTTTTATGGTAAACATTGGAAAAGGTCCAACATGTTGATTAAATATTCTGAAAATCATATTCATACTTAAATATTTGAACTAATACTACAGCTAGGATTATATACTTTTGTTGACATATCACTTTAACAGTTATGTTTACATAACAATAGTTTCATCAGATGAAATTTTGTTATTGGAGAACTGTCAGTAAGTTTTTATCTATTTCTCAATGTTCTTAGTGGATGGTGACCTTTATATAATTTTATTAAAATAATTTTGGCACATTATAGTGGGTTCCATTGAGGAGGTCGTCCCTTTAAATCTCCAGTTGACGGTATATCTCCCCCCAGAACTAGACAAACCTCTCTTATGCCCACTTGCATTGAACCACTTAAACCGGTACCACAAGCTGGCAGACACCCCTTCCTATAAGGTTGGAAGACGCTACAAATTTGAAACCAAGGGCATTTCCTCAGAGTTGACTCTCTTGAATGATGAAAGGAAGCCCAATGGAGCCACATATTGCATGTTTATCAAACGAAAAAGAATATATGTTAGCAGAGTGCATGTCTCAATAAAACAATAAAATATATAATTTATCCATAGTTGAATTTCATTCGGCTTTACAGGGATGCATTCAATATGGCCTTTAGTTAGTTTCCAGACTATTTTAAGTAAAATATCCATCAAATGATGTATTCTACTTTGCTTTGTACACAAACATGCATGCAATGACCATAAGAAATGTTAATTTATTGGCAAATATGTTCATCTGATAAGAAGTAATAACATTTGAGGTCTGAGACCATTTCAGGGGGCATGGTATCTTAGAACTAATGGAATTTCTTCATATTTGACTCTCTAAATGATGAAAGGAAGCACAATGAAGCCATTATTTGCATGTTTAAACTATTATACGGCTATATCTCAGCAGAATGCATGTCTCGGGTGAAATAAACAATAAAATATTCATAGCTGAATTTCATTTGGCTATACATGGATGCATACAATATTGCTTTTAGGTAGTTTCCACAAACTATTTAAAGTAAAATATCCATCAAATGATGTTTTCTACATTGCCTTGTATATTAAAATGCATGCAATGACCATGAGAAATGTTTAATTTATTAGTAGAGATGTCCATCTGATAAGAAATACTGCCATTTGAGGTTTGATACACCATTTCAGCTGGCTTGGCATCTTATAAATTTGAAATAAGGGAATCTCTTCAGCTTTGACTCTCTAAATTATGGAAGAAACCCCGAATGAGGCCACTATTTTCATGTTTATAACATATAAGGCTATATCTCAGCAGAATACATGTCTCTGATGAAATAAACAATAACATATCAGTAGTTTAATTTCATTTGGCGAAACAGGGATGCATACAATAATGCTTTTATGTAGTTTCCACAGACTATTTTAAGTAACATATCCATCAAATGATGTTTTCTACATTGCCTTGTATATTAAAATGCATGCAATGACCATGATAAATGTTTAAATTATTGGTAGAGATGACCATCTGATAAGAAATACTGCCATTTAAGGTTTGATACACCATTTCAGCTGGCTTGGCATCTTATAAATTTTAAATAAGGGAATCTCTTCAGCTTTGACTCTCTAAATTATGGAAGAAAGCCCAAAACGAAGCCACTATTTGTATGTTTATAACATATATAAGGCGATATCTCAACAGAATACATGTCTCTGATGAAATAAACAATAACATATCAATAGTTTAATTTCATTTGGCTATACAGGGATGCATACAATATTGCTTTTATGTAGTTTCCACAGACTATTTTAAGTAAAATATCCATCAAATGATGTTTTCTACATTGCCTTGTATATTAAAATGCATGCAATGGCCATGAGAAATGTTTAATTTATTGGTAGAGATATCCATCTGATAAGAAATACTGCCATTTAAGGTTTGATACACCATTTCAGCTGGCTTGGCATCTTATAAATTTTAAATAAGGGAATCTCTTCAGCTTTGACTATCTAAATTATGGAAGAAAGCCCGAATGAGGCCACTATTTTCATGTTTATAACATATAAGGCTATATCTCAGCAGAATACATGTCTCTGATGAAATAAACAATAACATATCAATAGTTTAATTTCATTTGGCTATACATGGATGCATACAATCTTGCTTTTATGTAGTTTCCACAGACTATTTTAAGTAAAATATCCATCAAATGATGTTTTCTACATTGCCTTGTATATTAAAATGCATGCAATGACCATGAGAAATGTTTAATTTATTGGCAGAGATATCCATCTAATAAAGAAGTACTAACATTTGATGTTTGTGACATCAATTCAGCAGGCCAGGCATGCTACAACTTTCAAACTAAGAGAATTTCCTCAGATTTGACTCTCTAAATGATGGAAGTTAGCCCAAAATGAAGCAACTATTTGCATGTTTATAATGTATAAGGCTATATCTTTGCAGAAGGCATGTCTCTGATGAAATAAACAATACCATATCAATAGTTTAATTTCATTTGGCTATACAGGGATGCATACAATATGGCTTTTAGGTAGTTTCCACAAAATAGTTTAAGTAAAATATTCCAAATATAATGTAATCTACCTTGCCCTGTACATTAAAATCCACGCAATGATCATGAGAAATGTTTAATTTATTGGCAGAGATATCCATCTAATAAAGAAGTACTATCATTTGATGTTTGTGACATCAATTCAGCAGGCCAGGCATGCTACAACTTTCAAACTAAGAGAATTTCCTCAGATTTGACTCTCTAAATGATGGAAGTTAGCCCAAATGAAGCAACTATTTGCATGTTTATAATGTATAAGGCTATATCTTTGCAGAAGGCATGTCTCTGATAATAAAAATAATAACATGTCTATAGTTCATAGTTCAGTTGGCTAGACATGGTGCATAAAATATGGCTTTAAGTTAGTTTTCAAAAACTAGAATATCTATCAAATGATGTAATCTACCTTGCCCTGTGTATTAAAAGTGCATGCAATAACCTGAGAAATGTTTAGTTTATTGGCAAGCCTTGTAAACCAGTACATTCTCTTATATATGATGCGAGGCTCCATATGGATGACTCACATATATAAGAGAATGCTCTAACACATGGTCTTTAATGCTGCACTGGTCAGCGCAATTCCCGCCATGGTCATATATACATGTATGGGAAGCCCTTTTCACATTTATTATTTATTTACGCTTGAGCGCAACTATTTGCTTAATTGCAAATAACCTCTATCATTTGAGCTTAAGCGCAAATATATATGCTTATGCAGCGCAAATAAAAATTAATATGCATTGACCCCCCCCTGAATTAATTTCAAATGGCTCAGGCCAAAACACATCACTCAAGTCTATATAGGACCACCATATGAGTAATCCCTAGATACCTTTTATGACCATGCAAATGGTATAGATCTGTGCAGAAATGACACCAGATACAGAGATGTGTTTAATTTCGTTCCGCTATAACAACCGTTCCTGATATTTTGTTTACCGCCACGTCACGAAGTTGGTTCGTCCATTTTGACAAATTTTCAAGGTCGGAAATGAACTCTTCACTTGATATGATTATTCAGGTAAGTGAAATAATAAGTAAACTGTTGAAGTGTTTTCTCTTTACGACAATGTTGTCACGAGTGATATACTTATTTGAACTACGATTAAAATTGCGTGATTTATTCATATTCTTCAAATGAAATCAACGTGAATTTTACTGTCCGTGAAATATGTACAAAATTTTAGAATACGATGATCGGGTTGTGATATGTTATGATTTGTCATGTTAAAATAGTAACATCTGATGGACTATGATTATACGGCATTGATCATTCGTATATATATGTACCCCTACACAATATTCGCAAAACTGGGAAACTTTGCAAAAACTGTTTTTATTAAATTATAATTTGCGCTTAATTTCTATGCTATATAAAAGAAAAGTATTCCGTGAATGGGAATCTTTACTCTGCAAAATCAAATTCTGGCATAAAGCCATAATTGCTGTGTATTAATATGACAATACTAGTTGGAAGACAAAAGGGGCACATTTATTGAGAATATAACTTAAAAGGCAATTGTATATAAAGGTATGGAGCCCCGGAGGTGACATCCGAATGTTTTTTGTTAAGTCGTGGCCACGAGAATAAAGTCGAGGCCACGAGAATATGAAGTCGTGGCCACGAGCATATGAAGTCGTGGCCACGAGAATATGAAGTCGTGGCCACGAGCATATGAAGTCGTGGCCACGAGAATATGAAGTCGTGGCCACGAGAATAAAGTCGTGGTCACGACTTCATATTCTCGTGGCCACGACTTAAAAAAAACATTCGGATGTCACCTCCGTGGCTCCATATAAAGGTACTTCTTCATAGCATTATTTTGAACAAATGTGAACCTGATAATATTAAAATGCCCATGGCATTCACACTCTCGTTATTGTGTGGCCAATTCAACACTAAGTGTACGTTCAGACGACCAAGATTCAATCGTAAGTGGAGGAATCGGGGCCCGACGAGATGGTGGATAGTTTGTTCACACAATTGCGATGTCGTCCTACATGATTATACCGTAGGTTGAACATCCTAAAGCATGTGATTGACTACACCGGTCATTTCCAGCTACAATTTTTACGTACACATGACTGCGAATCTTGCGTCGCAATTGGAGGCATCAAACCAAGGATACGCCACAATTTCGCATCTAAAATCAAACAGTGCTTGATATTATTTTTGACCTACGAATTTGATGTGAGCATGCGCAGTCCAATTACCGGTTACTTCCTACGACGGAAAAGTTTCCACTTACGATTGAATCGTGGTCGGCTGAACGTTCACCAAGTGAATGTTCTGATGATCACGATTCAATCGTAAGTGGAAAGATTTCGTTGTGGGTAGTAACCGGTAGTTGTACTGCGCATGCTCACGACATGATCGCGAGTGATAAAAAGTAATATCAAGCAGTGTTTGATTTTAGATGCGAAATTGTGGCGTATCCTTGGTTACCTCTACTTGTGACTAAATCAGAACTGGGTGTGTACTTAAAATTCGTACAAAGTAAATGGAAAAAACATAGGGTAGTTAATCACATGGTTAACCGCCTATAATATACTCATCTGCGATGACATCGTAATCGTGTCAACAAACTATCCATGATTTTGTCAGGTGAATCATGGTCATCCGAATTTCCGAGGACGCTCACATTGTTGGAAGAATGAACTTCCCATGTCCTATAGAAAGTATAGTTGGAAAAATAGACGAAAAATGGCCATATGATCAGGGGGAGGGGGTCGGAAAATATGTTCAGGCATGTATGCTGATTTTTTCCGTTCGACCCTTGTTGTGACCCACCCACCCCCGCGTCCAAACATCCACCCCCACCATTTTAACAATAAAACAGATTTGAGGGGGGGGGTGGGAGATTCACTGGGAATGAAAGCATGTACGCTCTTTAATATCTATTGTTGATGGGAATGAGAGCATGGACGCTCTTTATTATCTATTGCTGTTGGGAATGAGAGCATGGACGCTCTTTATTATCTATTGCTGTTGGGAATGAAAGCATTGACGCTCTTTATTATATATTACTGTTGGGAATGAAAGCATGGACGCTCTTTATTATCTATTGCTGTTGGGAATGAAAGCATTGACGCTCTTTATTATCTATTACTGTTGGGAATGAAAGCATTGACGCTCTTTATTATCTATTGCGGTTTGGAATGAATGCATCGACGCTCTTTATTATCTATTGCTGTTGGGAATGAAAGCATTGACGCCCTTTATTATCTATTGCTGATGGGAATGAAAGCATTGACGCTCTTTATTATCTATCGTTGATGGGAATGAAAGCATTGACGCTCTTTATTATCTATCGTTGATGGGAATGAAAGCATTGACGCTTTTTATTATCTATTACTGTTGGGAATGAAAGCATTGACGCTCTTTATTATCTATTGCTGTTGGGAATGAAAGCATTGAGGCTCTTTATTATATATTGCTGATGGTAATGAAAGCATTGACGCTCTTTATTATCTATTGCTGTTGGGAATGAAAGCATGGACGCTCTTTATTATCTATTGTTGTTGGGAATGAGAGCATGGACGCTCTTTATTATCTATTGCTGTTGGGAATGAGAGCATGGACGCTCTTTATTATCTATTGTTGTTGGGAATGAGAGCATGGACGCTCTTTATTATATATTACTGTTGGGAATGAAAGCATTGACGCTCTTTATTATATATTGCTGTTGGGAATGAAAGCATTGACGCTCTTTATTAACTATTACTGTTTGGAATGAAAGCATGGACGCTCCTTATTATCTATTACTGTTGGGAATGAAAGCATGGACGCTCTTTATTACGTGCGCTCGCGCAACAGTATGGCGATCAGACAGATTCGTAGCTTGGTAGCTTGGTGTCACCCTACTCCGTTTCACGCCATGACGTCACCAAAAACGACGTAAAACCTCGTGGCGTTCTGACATTGTTACTGTGCCGCGTTTTTGCTATGTTTATTTTATGTGTTGTTTTCGATTATTTGTTTGTCGCCGATATCGCCATTTGTCGGGATTCCCTGTTTCTATACTTAAAACTGACATGCTCATAGTGAGCCTCGATTTCGATTTTTTCTCCCAGGTCAAAATACGTCAGAGTTATGACAAAAATAGATCGACCTACATTTTCTCCATCAGAACCCTACATCAAAGAGTCTATACACTCCTTCGGGACCTACATTGACCTACATAGGGTATTTTTACTTATAATTGGGAAGTTTTATCATTTTTGGTTCGTGCGAAGACCTCTTTTTATCGTGCGGGAAAATAGAGACATTCAAAACGCGATTTCGTAATTCGACGAATGACGTAACACAAAACACAAACGCATTAGTTGCTCCTTTGGTCAACTTTGACTATCGGAAAATGAAAATATGCCGCTGAAAAAAATGTATTCGATATTAAAGTCTCATCCTTTCGGCAACATGGAATTGGTTTTAATTACTTGAATGATTAATATAGTAATTTGCCTTTTATCTGTGATGAAATGAGAAATGGTAATTGTTTTTTTTTTGCTAACATTAAATTAAATAAATTAAGTAAAATACAGTGAAATTATTTTTTTAATTATTGTTTATTACATTTTTGCGCACGTTGGCATCTCTCTGAGTGCATTCTAGTTATCTATTGCTGTTGGGAATGGAAGCATTGACGCTCTTTATTACGTGCGCTCGCGCAACAGTATGGCGATCAGACAGATTCGTTCGTAGGTTGGTGTCACACTCCATGACGTCACCAAAAACGACGTAAAACCTCGTGGCGTTCTGACATTTTTACTGTGCCGCGTTTTTGCTATGTTTATTTTATGTGTTGTTTTCGATTATTTGTTTGTCGCCGATGTCGCCATTTGTCAGGATTCCCTGATTCTATATTTAAAACTGACATGCTCGTAGTGAGCCTCGATTTCGATTTTTTCTCCCAGGTCAAAATACGTCAGAGTTATGACAAAAATAGATCGATCTACATGTTCTCCATCAGAACTCTACATCAAAGAGTCTATGGACTCCATCGGGACCTACATAGACTCCTTCAATTGGGTATTTTTACTTATAATTGGGACGTTTTATCATTTTTGGTTCGTGCGAAGACCTCTTATTATCGTGCGGGAAAAGAGAGACATTCAAAACGCGATTTCGTAATTCGACGCAATAGGCTGAATAGCCTAACCTTCAGCCGAGTTCCGGGTCAAATACGACGAATGACGTAACACAAAACAAAACGCATTTGTTGACACAAACACCGTTTGAAGAGTTTATTATTACATAAAATGATCGTTATTGATTAATTATTGATATTTATTGTTGCATATTGGCTGCTATCAATATTTACACAAATAGTATTAATTATTTCTTATAATTGCTCCTTTGGTCAACTTTGACTATCGGAAAATCAAAATCAAAATATGCCGCTGAAAAAATTGTAATCGATATTAAAGTCTCATCCTTTCGGCAACATGGAATTGGTTTTAATTACTTAAATGATTAATATAGTAATTTGCCTTTTATCTGTGATGAAATGAGAAATGGTAATTGTCTTTTTTTGCTAACATTAAATTAAATTAAACAAATTAAGTAAAATACAGTGAAATTATTTTTTAAATTATTGTTTATTACATTTTTGCGCACGTTGGCATCTCTCTGAGTGCATTCTAGTTATCTATTGCTATTGGGAATGAAAGCATGGACGCTCTTTAATATCTATTGCTGTTGGGAATGAAAGCATTGACGCTCTTTCTTATCTATTACTGTTGGGAATGAAAGCATGGACGCTCTTTATTATCTATTACTGTTGGAAATGAAAGCATGGACGCTCTTTATTATATATTACTGTTGGGAATGAAAACATTGACGCTCTTTATTATCTATTGCTGTTGGGAATGAAAGCATGGACGCTCTTTAATATCTATTGTTGTTGGGAATGAGAGCATGGACGCTCTTTATTATCTATTGCTGTTGGGAATGAGAGCATGGACGCTCTTTATTATCTATTGCTGTTGGGAATGAAAGCATTGACGCTCTTTATTATATATTACTGTTGGGAATGAAAGCATTGACGCTCTTTATTATCTATTGCTCTTGGGAATGAAAGCATTGACGCTCTTTAATATCTATTACTGTTGGGAATGAAAGCATGGACGCTCTTTATTATCTATTACTGTTGGGAATGAAAGCATGGGCGCTCTTTATTATCTATTGCTATTGGGAATGAGAGCATGGACGCTCTTTATTATCTATTACTTTTGGGAATAAAAGCATGGACGCTCTTTATTATCTATTGTTGTTGGGAATGAGAGCATGGACGCTCTTTATTATCTATTGCTGTTGGGAATGAGAGCATGGACGCTCTTTATTATCTATTGCTGTTGGGAATGAAAGCATTGACGCTCTTTATTATCTATTACTGTTGGGAATGAAAGCATGGACGCTCTTTATTATCTATTGTTGTTGGGAATGAAAGCATGGACGCTCTTTATTATCTATTGTTGTTGGGAATGAGAGCATGGACGCTCTTTATTATCTATTGCTGTTGGCAATGAGAGCATGTACACTCTTTATTATCTATTGCTGTTGGGAATGAGAGCATGTACACTCTTTATTATCTATTGCTGTTGGGAATGAAAGCATTGACGCTCTTTATTATCTATTGCTGTTGGGAATGAAAGCATTGACGCTCTTTATTATCTATTGCGGTTGGGAATGAAAACATGGACGCTCTTTATTATCTATTGCTGTTGGGAATGAAAGCACGGACGCGCTTTATTATCTATTGTTGTTGGGAATGAGAGCATGGACGCTCTTTATTATCTATTGCTGTTTGGAATGAAAGCATGGACGCTCTTTATTATCTATTGCTTTTGGGAATGGAAGCATAGACGCTCTTTATCAGAGACGAACATTGGAATCTTTACTGCGCTGACAAAAAATTCAAAACGTGTCGCCGCGGAACTATTTCAGCACACTAACAGTAGGCCAATAATCATAACTGGAACTCAAAGATTGGTGCATCGGAATAACTGTATCTCGAAGTTTCAAACAGTGTATGATGTTCCACGATTGTGAACGATAATAGCATTTCAACTAAGTCAGTTTTGTGGTTCTTGTGATATTCCCGTTATATTTTTCCACTGGAAATGGCCGTAACGTCAACAGCCCAGCACATGGCGTCATAACGTCATTTAGCAGCCAAAGGTTAGATATCCATGGTCCGATTTCTGCCTGTTCTCCGGACAAATGGAACCTTGGGGGGGGGGGGGGGGTCAAAATAGGTTCAATATGAACGTATTTCAAAACCTAATTGAGCCCAAGCGGGCTAGAATAACCAAATTCACCCTCTGGGGACCCCATTCTGCTTACACCATTGAGCCATAGGTTTTATACAAGTTTATTTGTCGTGGTAATGTCTGTTTTCACTGTGGCCCGCACCATTCAGCGAAATAACTGGTTCACTATGGGGATATTTCAGAATCAGATAAGACCAATATGAACCGATGTGAATACTTATGATCAACACGAAGCTATTTGCACGATAATATGTTGACAGTCATTGTTCGACGGTGTTTGATCGTGCCCCGTGTAAGGTCCATTGAATGTATTGGTAATATGTGACAAGGAACGTTGATATTTATTAAGAGTTAAGTTTTAACAAATTTTCTAGCAACTTTCAACCCAACATTATTGAGTAGTGATTAGAAATAAAATGAAAATTTGAAAACACACCTAACGATTTCATAGTATTTCTCAAAAATATAAACTGCCTGGTTTGAAGTGGGTGAACTCAAGCTTTGCTAATGTTTAACGTTGATAAATATTCACACATACAAATAATTCAATTAATACGCATGCTCCTTGTGCGTTGGGATTTGTTTACTGTAGAACAGTTATGCAAATGGAAGTTAGGTAGAAACGTTTTATTTTACAATATCTGGTAATGAAAGCATGGACGCTCTTTATAATATATTGCTGTTGGGAATGAAATAATTCACGCTCGTTATTATCTATTGCTGTTGGGAATGAAAGCATGGACGCTCTTTATTGTCTATTACTGTTGGGAATGAAAGCATGGACGCTATTTATTATCTATTGCTGTTGGGAATGAAAGCATGGACGCTCTTTATTATCTATTACTGTTGGGAATGAAAGTATGGACGCTCTTTATTATCTATTGATGTTGGGAATGAAAGCATGGACGCTCTTTATTATCTATTACTGTTGGGAATGAAAGCATTGACGCTCTTTATTATATATTACTGTTGGGAATGAAAACATTGACGCTCTTTTGTTATCTATTGCTGTTGGAAATGAAAGCATGGACGCTCTTTATTATATATCGCTGTTGGGATTGAAAGCATGGACGTTCTTTATTATCTATTGCTGTTGGGAATGAAAGCATTGACGCTCTTTATTATCTATTGCTGATGGGAATGAAAGCATTGACGTTCTTTATTATCTATCGTTGATGGGAATGAAAGCATTGACGCTCTTTATTATCTATCGTTGATGGGAATGAAAGCATTGACGCTCTTTATTATCTATTGCTTTTGGGAATGAATGCATTGACGCTCTTTATTATCTATTGCTGTTGGGAATGAAAGCATTGAGGCTCTTTATTATATATTGCTGATGGGAATGAAAGCATTGACGCTCTTTAATATCTATTACTGTTGGGAATGAAAGCATTGCCGCTCTTTATTATCTATTGCTGTTGGGAATGAAAGCATGGACTCTCTTTATTATATATTACTGTTGGGAAATAATGCATTGACGCTCTTTGGTATCTATTGCTGTTGGGAATGAAAGCATTGTCGCTCTTTATTATCTATTACTGTTGGGAATGAAAGCATTGACGCTCTTTATTATCTATTGCTGTTGGGAATGAAAGCATGGACGCTCTTTAATATCTATTGTTGTTGGGAATGATAGCATGGACGCTCTTTATTATCTATTGCTGTTGGGAATGAAAGCATTGACGCTCTTTATTATATATTACTGTTGGGAATGAAAGCATGGACGCTCTTTATGATCTATTGCTGTTGGGAATGAAAGCATGGACGCTCTTTATTATCTATTGCTGTTGGGAATGAAAGCATTGACGCTCTTTATTATCTATCTGTGATGGGAATGAAAGCATTGACGCTCTTTATTATCTATCGTTGATGGGAATGAAAGCATTGACGCTCTTTATTATCTATTACTGTTGGGAATGAGAGCATGGACGCTCTTTATTATATATTACTGTTGGGAATGAAAGCATTGACGCTCTTTATTATATATTGCTGTTGGGAATGAAAGCATTGACGCTCTTTATTATCTATTACTGTTGGGAATGAAAGCATGGACGCTCCTTATTATCTATTACTGTTGGGAATGAAAGCATGGACGCTCTTTATTACGTGCGCTCGCGCAACAGTATGGCGATCAGACAGATTCGTAGCTTGGTAGCTTGGTGTCACCCTACTCCGTTTCACGCCATGACGTCACCAAAAACGACGTAAAACCTCGTGGCGTTCTGACATTGTTACTGTGCCGCGTTTTTGCTATGTTTATTTTATGTGTTGTTTTCGATTATTTGTTTGTCGCCGATATCGCCATTTGTCGGGATTCCCTGTTTCTATACTTAAAACTGACATGCTCATAGTGAGCCTCGATTTCGATTTTTTCTCCCAGGTCAAAATACGTCAGAGTTATGACAAAAATAGATCGACCTACATTTTCTCCATCAGAACCCTACATCAAAGAGTCTATACACTCCTTCGGGACCTACATTGACCTACATAGGGTATTTTTACTTATAATTGGGAAGTTTTATCATTTTTGGTTCGTGCGAAGACCTCTTTTTATCGTGCGGGAAAAGAGAGACATTCAAAACGCGATTTCGTAATTCGACGAATGACGTAACACAAAACACAAACGCATTAGTTGCTCCTTTGGTCAACTTTGACTATCGGAAAATGAAAATATGCCGCTGAAAAAAATGTATTCGATATTAAAGTCTCATCCTTTCGGCAACATGGAATTGGTTTTAATTACTTGAATGATTAATATAGTAATTTGCCTTTTATCTGTGATGAAATGAGAAATGGTAATTGTTTTTTTTTGCTAACATTAAATTAAATAAATTAAGTAAAATACAGTGAAATTATTTTTTTAATTATTGTTTATTACATTTTTGCGCACGTTGGCATCTCTCTGAGTGCATTCTAGTTATCTATTGCTGTTGGGAATGGAAGCATTGACGCTCTTTATTACGTGCGCTCGCGCAACAGTATGGCGATCAGACAGATTCGTTCGTAGGTTGGTGTCACACTCCATGACGTCACCAAAAACGACGTAAAACCTCGTGGCGTTCTGACATTTTTACTGTGCCGCGTTTTTGCTATGTTTATTTTATGTGTTGTTTTCGATTATTTGTTTGTCGCCGATGTCGCCATTTGTCAGGATTCCCTGATTCTATATTTAAAACTGACATGCTCGTAGTGAGCCTCGATTTCGATTTTTTCTCCCAGGTCAAAATACGTCAGAGTTATGACAAAAATAGATCGATCTACATGTTCTCCATCAGAACTCTACATCAAAGAGTCTATGGACTCCATCGGGACCTACATAGACTCCTTCAATTGGGTATTTTTACTTATAATTGGGACGTTTTATCATTTTTGGTTCGTGCGAAGACCTCTTATTATCGTGCGGGAAAAGAGAGACATTCAAAACGCGATTTCGTAATTCGACGCAATAGGCTGAATAGCCTAACCTTCAGCCGAGTTCCGGGTCAAATACGACGAATGACGTAACACAAAACAAAACGCATTTGTTGACACAAACACCGTTTGAAGAGTTTATTATTACATAAAATGATCGTTATTGATTAATTATTGATATTTATTGTTGCATATTGGCTGCTATCAATATTTACACAAATAGTATTAATTATTTCTTATAATTGCTCCTTTGGTCAACTTTGACTATCGGAAAATCAAAATCAAAATATGCCGCTGAAAAAATTGTAATCGATATTAAAGTCTCATCCTTTCGGCAACATGGAATTGGTTTTAATTACTTAAATGATTAATATAGTAATTTGCCTTTTATCTGTGATGAAATGAGAAATGGTAATTGTCTTTTTTTGCTAACATTAAATTAAATTAAACAAATTAAGTAAAATACAGTGAAATTATTTTTTAAATTATTGTTTATTCCATTTTTGCGCACGTTGGCATCTCTCTGAGTGCATTCTAGTTATCTATTGCTATTGGGAATGAAAGCATGGACGCTCTTTAATATCTATTGCTGTTGGGAATGAAAGCATTGACGCTCTTTCTTATCTATTACTGTTGGGAATGAAAGCATGGACGCTCTTTATTATCTATTACTGTTGGAAATGAAAGCATGGACGCTCTTTATTATATATTACTGTTGGGAATGAAAACATTGACGCTCTTTATTATCTATTGCTGTTGGGAATGAAAGCATGGACGCTCTTTAATATCTATTGTTGTTGGGAATGAGAGCATGGACGCTCTTTATTATCTATTGCTGTTGGGAATGAGAGCATGGACGCTCTTTATTATCTATTGCTGTTGGGAATGAAAGCATTGACGCTCTTTATTATATATTACTGTTGGGAATGAAAGCATTGACGCTCTTTATTATCTATTGCTCTTGGGAATGAAAGCATTGACGCTCTTTAATATCTATTACTGTTGGGAATGAAAGCATGGACGCTCTTTATTATCTATTACTGTTGGGAATGAAAGCATGGGCGCTCTTTATTATCTATTGCTATTGGGAATGAGAGCATGGACGCTCTTTATTATCTATTACTTTTGGGAATAAAAGCATGGACGCTCTTTATTATCTATTGTTGTTGGGAATGAGAGCATGGACGCTCTTTATTATCTATTGCTGTTGGGAATGAGAGCATGGACGCTCTTTATTATCTATTGCTGTTGGGAATGAAAGCATTGACGCTCTTTATTATCTATTACTGTTGGGAATGAAAGCATGGACGCTCTTTATTATATATTGCTGTTTGGAATGAAAGCATTGACGCTCTTTATTACGTGCGCTCGCGCAACAGTATGGCGATCAGACATATTCGTTCGTAGGTTGGTGTCACACTCCATGACGTCACCAAAAACGACGTAAAACCTCGTGGAACTATTTCAGCACACTAGCAGTAGGCCAATAATCATAACTGGAACTCAAAGATTGGTGCATCGGAATAACTGTATCTCGAAGTTTCAAACAGTGTATGATGTTCCACGATTGTGAACGATAATAGCATTTCAACTAAGTCAGTTTTGTGGTTCTTGTGATATTCCCGTTATATTTTTCCACTAGAAATGGCCGTAACGTCAACAGTCCAGCACATGACGTCATAACGTCATTTAGCAGCCAAAGGTTAGATATCCATGGTCCGATTTCTGCCTGTTCTCCGGACAAATGGAACCTTGGGGGGGGGGGGTCAAAATAGGTTCAATATGAACGTATTTCAAAACCTAATTGAGCCCAAGCGGGCTAGAATAACCAAATTCACCCTCTGGGGACCCCATTCTGCTTACACCATTGAGCCATAGGTTTTATACAAGTTTATTTGTCGTGGTAATGTCTGTTTTCACTGTGGCCCGCACCATTCTTTATTATCTATCGTTGATGGGAATGAAAGCATTGACGCTCTTTATTATCTATCGTTGATGGGAATGAAAGCATTGACGCTCTTTATTATCTATTGCTGTTGGGAATGAATGCATTGACGCTCTTTATTATCTATTGCTGTTGGGAATGAAAGCATTGAGGCTCTTTATTATATATTGCTGATGGGAATGAAAGCATTGACGCTCTTTAATATCTATTACTGTTGGGAATGAAAGCATTGCCGCTCTTTATTATCTATTGCTGTTGGGAATGAAAGCATGGACTCTCTTTATTATATATTACTGTTGGGAAATAATGCATTGACGCTCTTTGGTATCTATTGCTGTTGGGAATGAAAGCATTGTCGCTCTTTATTATCTATTACTGTTGGGAATGAAAGCATTGACGCTCTTTATTATCTATTGCTGTTGGGAATGAAAGCATGGACGCTCTTTAATATCTATTGTTGTTGGGAATGATAGCATGGACGCTCTTTATTATCTATTGCTGTTGGGAATGAAAGCATTGACGCTCTTTATTATATATTACTGTTGGGAATGAAAGCATGGACGCTCTTTATGATCTATTGCTGTTGGGAATGAAAGCATGGACGCTCTTTATTATCTATTGCTGTTGGGAATGAAAGCATTGACGCTCTTTATTATCTATCTGTGATGGGAATGAAAGCATTGACGCTCTTTATTATCTATCGTTGATGGGAATGAAAGCATTGACGCTCTTTATTATCTATTACTGTTGGGAATGAAAGCATGGACGCTCTTTATTATCTATTGTTGTTGGGAATGAGAGCATGGACGCTCTTTATTATCTATTGCTGTTGGGAATGAGAGCATGGACGCTCTGTATTATCTATTGTTGTTGGGAATGAGAGCATGGACGCTCTTTATTATATATTACTGTTGGGAATGAAAGCATTGACGCTCTTTATTATCTATTGCTGTTGGGAATGAAAGCCTTGACGCTCTTTATTATCTATTACTGTTAGGAATGAAAGCATGGACGCTCTTTATTATCTATTACTGTTGGGAATGAAAGCATGGACGCTCTTTATTATATATTGCTGTTTGGAATGAAAGCATTGACGCTCTTTATTACGTGCGCTCGCGCAACAGTATGGCGATCAGACATATTCGTTCGTAGGTTGGTGTCACACTCCATGACGTCACCAAAAACGACGTAAAACCTCGTGGAACTATTTCAGCACACTAGCAGTAGGCCAATAATCATAACTGGAACTCAAAGATTGGTGCATCGGAATAACTGTATCTCGAAGTTTCAAACAGTGTATGATGTTCCACGATTGTGAACGATAATAGCATTTCAACTAAGTCAGTTTTGTGGTTCTTGTGATATTCCCGTTATATTTTTCCACTAGAAATGGCCGTAACGTCAACAGTCCAGCACATGACGTCATAACGTCATTTAGCAGCCAAAGGTTAGATATCCATGGTCCGATTTCTGCCTGTTCTCCGGACAAATGGAACCTTGGGGGGGGGGTCAAAATAGGTTCAATATGAACGTATTTCAAAACCTAATTGAGCCCAAGCGGGCTAGAATAACCAAATTCACCCTCTGGGGACCCCATTCTGCTTACACCATTGAGCCATAGGTTTTATACAAGTTTATTTGTCGTGGTAATGTCTGTTTTCACTGTGGCCCGCACCATTCAGCGAAATAACTGGTTCACTATGGGGATATTTCAGAATCAGATAAGACCAATATGAACCGATGTGAATACTTATGATCAACACGAAGCTATTTGCACGATAATATGTTGACAGTCATTGTTCGACGGTGTTTGATCGTGCCCCGTGTAAGGTCCATTGAATGTATTGGTAATATGTGACAAGGAACGTTGATATTTATTAAGAGTTAAGTTTTAACAAATTTTCTAGCAACTTTCAACCCAACATTATTGAGTAGTGATTAGAAATAAAATGAAAATTTGAAAACACACCTAACGATTTCATAGTATTTCTCAAAAATATAAACTGCCTGGTTTGAAGTGGGTGAACTCAAGCTTTGCTAATGTTTAACGTTGATAAATATTCACACATACAAATAATTCAATTAATACGCATGCTCCTTGTGCGTTGGGATTTGTTTACTGTAGAACAGTTATGCAAATGGAAGTTAGGTAGAAACGTTTTATTTTACAATATCTGGTAATGAAAGCATGGACGCTCTTTATAATATATTGCTGTTGGGAATGAAATAATTCACGCTCGTTATTATATATTGCTGTTGGGAATGAAAGCATGGACGCTCTTTATTGTCTATTACTGTTGGGAATGAAAGCATGGACGCTATTTATTATCTATTGCTGTTGGGAATGAAAGCATGGACGCTCTTTATTATCTATTACTGTTGGGAATGAAAGTATGGACGCTCTTTATTATCTATTGATGTTGGGAATGAAAGCATGGACGCTCTTTATTATCTATTACTGTTGGGAATGAAAGCATTGACGCTCTTTATTATATATTACTGTTGGGAATGAAAACATTGACGCTCTTTTGTTATCTATTGCTGTTGGAAATGAAAGCATGGACGCTCTTTATTATATATCGCTGTTGGGATTGAAAGCATGGACGTTCTTTATTATCTATTGCTGTTGGGAATGAAAGCATTGACGCTCTTTATTATCTATTGCTGATGGGAATGAAAGCATTGACGTTCTTTATTATCTATCGTTGATGGGAATGAAAGCATTGACGCTCTTTATTATCTATCGTTGATGGGAATGAAAGCATTGACGCTCTTTATTATCTATTGCTGTTGGGAATGAATGCATTGACGCTCTTTATTATCTATTGCTGTAGGGAATGAAAGCATTGAGGCTCTTTATTATATATTGCTGATGGGAATGAAAGCATTGACGCTCTTTAATATCTATTACTGTTGGGAATGAAAGCATTGCCGCTCTTTATTATCTATTGCTGTTGGGAATGAAAGCATGGACTCTCTTTATTATATATTACTGTTGGGAAATAATGCATTGACGCTCTTTGGTATCTATTGCTGTTGGGAATGAAAGCATTGTCGCTCTTTATTATCTATTACTGTTGGGAATGAAAGCATTGACGCTCTTTATTATCTATTGCTGTTGGGAATGAAAGCATGGACGCTCTTTAATATCTATTGTTGTTGGGAATGATAGCATGGACGCTCTTTATTATCTATTGCTGTTGGGAATGAAAGCATTGACGCTCTTTATTATATATTACTGTTGGGAATGAAAGCATGGACGCTCTTTATGATCTATTGCTGTTGGGAATGAAAGCATGGACGCTCTTTATTATCTATTGCTGTTGGGAATGAAAGCATTGACGCTCTTTATTATCTATCTGTGATGGGAATGAAAGCATTGACGCTCTTTATTATCTATCGTTGATGGGAATGAAAGCATTGACGCTCTTTATTATATATTACTGTTGGGAATGAGAGCATGGACGCTCTTTATTATATATTACTGTTGGGAATGAAAGCATTGACGCTCTTTATTATATATTGCTGTTGGGAATGAAAGCATTGACGCTCTTTATTAACTATTACTGTTGGGAATGAAAGCATGGACGCTCCTTATTATCTATTACTGTTGGGAATGAAAGCATGGACGCTCTTTATTACGTGCGCTCGCGCAACAGTATGGCGATCAGACAGATTCGTAGCTTGGTAGCTTGGTGTCACCCTACTCCGTTTCACGCCATGACGTCACCAAAAACGACGTAAAACCTCGTGGCGTTCTGACATTGTTACTGTGCCGCGTTTTTGCTATGTTTATTTTATGTGTTGTTTTCGATTATTTGTTTGTCGCCGATATCGCCATTTGTCGGGATTCCCTGTTTCTATACTTAAAACTGACATGCTCATAGTGAGCCTCGATTTCGATTTTTTCTCCCAGGTCAAAATACGTCAGAGTTATGACAAAAATAGATCGACCTACATTTTCTCCATCAGAACCCTACATCAAAGAGTCTATACACTCCTTCGGGACCTACATTGACCTACATAGGGTATTTTTACTTATAATTGGGAAGTTTTATCATTTTTGGTTCGTGCGAAGACCTCTTTTTATCGTGCGGGAAAAGAGAGACATTCAAAACGCGATTTCGTAATTCGACGAATGACGTAACACAAAACACAAACGCATTAGTTGCTCCTTTGGTCAACTTTGACTATCGGAAAATGAAAATATGCCGCTGAAAAAAATGTATTCGATATTAAAGTCTCATCCTTTCGGCAACATGGAATTGGTTTTAATTACTTGAATGATTAATATAGTAATTTGCCTTTTATCTGTGATGAAATGAGAAATGGTAATTGTTTTTTTTTGCTAACATTAAATTAAATAAATTAAGTAAAATACAGTGAAATTATTTTTTTAATTATTGTTTATTACATTTTTGCGCACGTTGGCATCTCTCTGAGTGCATTCTAGTTATCTATTGCTGTTGGGAATGGAAGCATTGACGCTCTTTATTACGTGCGCTCGCGCAACAGTATGGCGATCAGACAGATTCGTTCGTAGGTTGGTGTCACACTCCATGACGTCACCAAAAACGACGTAAAACCTCGTGGCGTTCTGACATTTTTACTGTGCCGCGTTTTTGCTATGTTTATTTTATGTGTTGTTTTCGATTATTTGTTTGTCGCCGATGTCGCCATTTGTCAGGATTCCCTGATTCTATATTTAAAACTGACATGCTCGTAGTGAGCCTCGATTTCGATTTTTTCTCCCAGGTCAAAATACGTCAGAGTTATGACAAAAATAGATCGATCTACATGTTCTCCATCAGAACTCTACATCAAAGAGTCTATGGACTCCATCGGGACCTACATAGACTCCTTCAATTGGGTATTTTTACTTATAATTGGGACGTTTTATCATTTTTGGTTCGTGCGAAGACCTCTTATTATCGTGCGGGAAAAGAGAGACATTCAATACACGATTTCGTAATTCGACGCAATAGGCTGAATAGCCTAACCTTCAGCCGAGTTCCGGGTCAAATACGACGAATGACGTAACACAAAACAAAACGCATTTGTTGACACAAACACCGTTTGAAGAGTTTATTATTACATAAAATGATCGTTATTGATTAATTATTGATATTTATTGTTGCATATTGGCTGCTATCAATATTTACACAAATAGTATTAATTATTTCTTATAATTGCTCCTTTGGTCAACTTTGACTATCGGAAAATCAAAATCAAAATATGCCGCTGAAAAAATTGTAATCGATATTAAAGTCTCATCCTTTCGGCAACATGGAATTGGTTTTAATTACTTAAATGATTAATATAGTAATTTGCCTTTTATCTGTGATGAAATGAGAAATGGTAATTGTCTTTTTTTGCTAACATTAAATTAAATTAAACAAATTAAGTAAAATACAGTGAAATTATTTTTTAAATTATTGTTTATTACATTTTTGCGCACGTTGGCATCTCTCTGAGTGCATTCTAGTTATCTATTGCTATTGGGAATGAAAGCATGGACGCTCTTTAATATCTATTGCTGTTGGGAATGAAAGCATTGACGCTCTTTCTTATCTATTACTGTTGGGAATGAAAGCATGGACGCTCTTTATTATCTATTACTGTTGGAAATGAAAGCATGGACGCTCTTTATTATATATTACTGTTGGGAATGAAAACATTGACGCTCTTTATTATCTATTGCTGTTGGGAATGAAAGCATGGACGCTCTTTAATATCTATTGTTGTTGGGAATGAGAGCATGGACGCTCTTTATTATCTATTGCTGTTGGGAATGAGAGCATGGACGCTCTTTATTATCTATTGCTGTTGGGAATGAAAGCATTGACGCTCTTTATTATATATTACTGTTGGGAATGAAAGCATTGACGCTCTTTATTATCTATTGCTCTTGGGAATGAAAGCATTGACGCTCTTTAATATCTATTACTGTTGGGAATGAAAGCATGGACGCTCTTTATTATCTATTACTGTTGGGAATGAAAGCATGGGCGCTCTTTATTATCTATTGCTATTGGGAATGAGAGCATGGACGCTCTTTATTATCTATTACTTTTGGGAATAAAAGCATGGACGCTCTTTATTATCTATTGTTGTTGGGAATGAGAGCATTGACGCTCTTTATTATCTATTGCTGTTGGGAAATAATGCATTGACGCTCTTTGGTATCTATTGATGTTGGGAATGAAAGCATTGTCGCTCTTTATTATCTATTACTGTTGGGAATGAAAGCATTGACGCTCTTTATTATCTATTGCTGTTGGGAATGAAAGCATGTACGCTCTTTAATATCTATTGTTGTTGGGAATGATAGCATGGACGCTCTTTATTTGTTGGGAATGAAAGCATTGACGCTCTTTATTATATATTACTGTTGGGAATGAAAGCATGGACGCTCTTTATGATCTATTGCTGTTGGGAATGAAAGCATGGACGCTCTTTATTATCTATTGCTGTTGGGAATGAAAGCATTGACGCTCTTTATTATCTATCTGTGATGGGAATGAAAGCATTGACGCTCTTTATTATCTATCGTTGATGGGAATGAAAGCATTGACGCTCTTTATTATCTATTACTGTTAGGAATGAAAGCATGGACGCTCTTTATTATCTATTGTTGTTGGGAATGAGAGCATGGACGCTCTTTATTATCTATTGCTGTTGGGAATGAGAGCATGGACGCTCTGTATTATCTATTGTTGTTGGGAATGAGAGCATGGACGCTCTTTATTATATATTACTGTTGGGAATGAAAGCATTGACGCTCTTTATTATCTATTGCTGTTGGGAATGAAAGCCTTGACGCTCTTTATTATCTATTACTGTTAGGAATGAAAGCATGGACGCTCTTTATTATCTATTACTGTTGGGAATGAAAGCATGGACGCTCTTTATTATATATTGCTGTTTGGAATGAAAGCATTGACGCTCTTTATTACGTGCGCTCGCGCAACAGTATGGCGATCAGACATATTCGTTCGTAGGTTGGTGTCACACTCCATGACGTCACCAAAAACGACGTAAAACCTCGTGGAACTATTTCAGCACACTAGCAGTAGGCCAATAATCATAACTGGAACTCAAAGATTGGTGCATCGGAATAACTGTATCTCGAAGTTTCAAACAGTGTATGATGTTCCACGATTGTGAACGATAATAGCATTTCAACTAAGTCAGTTTTGTGGTTCTTGTGATATTCCCGTTATATTTTTCCACTAGAAATGGCCGTAACGTCAACAGTCCAGCACATGACGTCATAACGTCATTTAGCAGCCAAAGGTTAGATATCCATGGTCCGATTTCTGCCTGTTCTCCGGACAAATGGAACCTTGGGGGGGGGTCAAAATAGGTTCAATATGAACGTATTTCAAAACCTAATTGAGCCCAAGCGGGCTAGAATAACCAAATTCACCCTCTGGGGACCCCATTCTGCTTACACCATTGAGCCATAGGTTTTATACAAGTTTATTTGTCGTGGTAATGTCTGTTTTCACTGTGGCCCGCACCATTCAGCGAAATAACTGGTTCACTATGGGGATATTTCAGAATCAGATAAGACCAATATGAACCGATGTGAATACTTATGATCAACACGAAGCTATTTGCACGATAATATGTTGACAGTCATTGTTCGACGGTGTTTGATCGTGCCCCGTGTAAGGTCCATTGAATGTATTGGTAATATGTGACAAGGAACGTTGATATTTATTAAGAGTTAAGTTTTAACAAATTTTCTAGCAACTTTCAACCCAACATTATTGAGTAGTGATTAGAAATAAAATGAAAATTTGAAAACACACCTAACGATTTCATAGTATTTCTCAAAAATATAAACTGCCTGGTTTGATGTGGGTGAACTCAAGCTTTGCTAATGTTTAACGTTGATAAATATTCACACATACAAATAATTCAATTAATACGCATGCTCCTTGTGCGTTGGGATTTGTTTACTGTAGAACAGTTATGCAAATGGAAGTTAGGTAGAAACGTTTTATTTTACAATATCTGGTAATGAAAGCATGGACGCTCTTTATAATATATTGCTGTTGGGAATGAAATAATTCACGCTCGTTATTATCTATTGCTGTTGGGAATGAAAGCATGGACGCTCTTTATTGTCTATTACTGTTGGGAATGAAAGCATGGACGCTATTTATTATCTATTGCTGTTGGGAATGAAAGCATGGACGCTCTTTATTATCTATTACTGTTGGGAATGAAAGTATGGACGCTCTTTATTATCTATTGATGTTGGGAATGAAAGCATGGACGCTCTTTATTATCTATTACTGTTGGGAATGAAAGCATTGACGCTCTTTATTATATATTACTGTTGGGAATGAAAACATTGACGCTCTTTTGTTATCTATTGCTGTTGGAAATGAAAGCATGGACGCTCTTTATTATATATCGCTGTTGGGATTGAAAGCATGGACGTTCTTTATTATCTATTGCTGTTGGGAATGAAAGCATTGACGCTCTTTATTATCTATTGCTGATGGGAATGAAAGCATTGACGTTCTTTATTATCTATCGTTGATGGGAATGAAAGCATTGACGCTCTTTATTATCTATCGTTGATGGGAATGAAAGCATTGACGCTCTTTATTATCTATTGCTGTTGGGAATGAATGCATTGACGCTCTTTATTATCTATTGCTGTAGGGAATGAAAGCATTGAGGCTCTTTATTATATATTGCTGATGGGAATGAAAGCATTGACGCTCTTTAATATCTATTACTGTTGGGAATGAAAGCATTGCCGCTCTTTATTATCTATTGCTGTTGGGAATGAAAGCATGGACTCTCTTTATTATATATTACTGTTGGGAAATAATGCATTGACGCTCTTTGGTATCTATTGCTGTTGGGAATGAAAGCATTGTCGCTCTTTATTATCTATTACTGTTGGGAATGAAAGCATTGACGCTCTTTATTATCTATTGCTGTTGGGAATGAAAGCATGGACGCTCTTTAATATCTATTGTTGTTGGGAATGATAGCATGGACGCTCTTTATTATCTATTGCTGTTGGGAATGAAAGCATTGACGCTCTTTATTATATATTACTGTTGGGAATGAAAGCATGGACGCTCTTTATGATCTATTGCTGTTGGGAATGAAAGCATGGACGCTCTTTATTATCTATTGCTGTTGGGAATGAAAGCATTGACGCTCTTTATTATCTATCTGTGATGGGAATGAAAGCATTGACGCTCTTTATTATCTATCGTTGATGGGAATGAAAGCATTGACGCTCTTTATTATCTATTACTGTTGGGAATGAGAGCATGGACGCTCTTTATTATATATTACTGTTGGGAATGAAAGCATTGACGCTCTTTATTATATATTGCTGTTGGGAATGAAAGCATTGACGCTATTTATTAACTATTACTGTTGGGAATGAAAGCATGGACGCTCCTTATTATCTATTACTGTTGGGAATGAAAGCATGGACGCTCTTTATTACGTGCGCTCGCGCAACAGTATGGCGATCAGACAGATTCGTAGCTTGGTAGCTTGGTGTCACCCTACTCCGTTTCACGCCATGACGTCACCAAAAACGACGTAAAACCTCGTGGCGTTCTGACATTGTTACTGTGCCGCGTTTTTGCTATGTTTATTTTATGTGTTGTTTTCGATTATTTGTTTGTCGCCGATATCGCCATTTGTCGGGATTCCCTGTTTCTATACTTAAAACTGACATGCTCATAGTGAGCCTCGATTTCGATTTTTTCTCCCAGGTCAAAATACGTCAGAGTTATGACAAAAATAGATCGACCTACATTTTCTCCATCAGAACCCTACATCAAAGAGTCTATACACTCCTTCGGGACCTACATTGACCTACATAGGGTATTTTTACTTATAATTGGGAAGTTTTATCATTTTTGGTTCGTGCGAAGACCTCTTTTTATCGTGCGGGAAAAGAGAGACATTCAAAACGCGATTTCGTAATTCGACGAATGACGTAACACAAAACACAAACGCATTAGTTGCTCCTTTGGTCAACTTTGACTATCGGAAAATGAAAATATGCCGCTGAAAAAAATGTATTCGATATTAAAGTCTCATCCTTTCGGCAACATGGAATTGGTTTTAATTACTTGAATGATTAATATAGTAATTTGCCTTTTATCTGTGATGAAATGAGAAATGGTAATTGTTTTTTTTTGCTAACATTAAATTAAATAAATTAAGTAAAATACAGTGAAATTATTTTTTTAATTATTGTTTATTACATTTTTGCGCACGTTGGCATCTCTCTGAGTGCATTCTAGTTATCTATTGCTGTTGGGAATGGAAGCATTGACGCTCTTTATTACGTGCGCTCGCGCAACAGTATGGCGATCAGACAGATTCGTTCGTAGGTTGGTGTCACACTCCATGACGTCACCAAAAACGACGTAAAACCTCGTGGCGTTCTGACATTTTTACTGTGCCGCGTTTTTGCTATGTTTATTTTATGTGTTGTTTTCGATTATTTGTTTGTCGCCGATGTCGCCATTTGTCAGGATTCCCTGATTCTATATTTAAAACTGACATGCTCGTAGTGAGCCTCGATTTCGATTTTTTCTCCCAGGTCAAAATACGTCAGAGTTATGACAAAAATAGATCGATCTACATGTTCTCCATCAGAACTCTACATCAAAGAGTCTATGGACTCCATCGGGACCTACATAGACTCCTTCAATTGGGTATTTTTACTTATAATTGGGACGTTTTATCATTTTTGGTTCGTGCGAAGACCTCTTATTATCGTGCGGGAAAAGAGAGACATTCAAAACGCGATTTCGTAATTCGACGCAATAGGCTGAATAGCCTAACCTTCAGCCGAGTTCCGGGTCAAATACGACGAATGACGTAACACAAAACAAAACGCATTTGTTGACACAAACACCGTTTGAAGAGTTTATTATTACATAAAATGATCGTTATTGATTAATTATTGATATTTATTGTTGCATATTGGCTGCTATCAATATTTACACAAATAGTATTAATTATTTCTTATAATTGCTCCTTTGGTCAACTTTGACTATCGGAAAATCAAAATCAAAATATGCCGCTGAAAAAATTGTAATCGATATTAAAGTCTCATCCTTTCGGCAACATGGAATTGGTTTTAATTACTTAAATGATTAATATAGTAATTTGCCTTTTATCTGTGATGAAATGAGAAATGGTAATTGTCTTTTTTTGCTAACATTAAATTAAATTAAACAAATTAAGTAAAATACAGTGAAATTATTTTTTAAATTATTGTTTATTACATTTTTGCGCACGTTGGCATCTCTCTGAGTGCATTCTAGTTATCTATTGCTATTGGGAATGAAAGCATGGACGCTCTTTAATATCTATTGCTGTTGGGAATGAAAGCATTGACGCTCTTTCTTATCTATTACTGTTGGGAATGAAAGCATGGACGCTCTTTATTATCTATTACTGTTGGAAATGAAAGCATGGACGCTCTTTATTATATATTACTGTTGGGAATGAAAACATTGACGCTCTTTATTATCTATTGCTGTTGGGAATGAAAGCATGGACGCTCTTTAATATCTATTGTTGTTGGGAATGAGAGCATGGACGCTCTTTATTATCTATTGCTGTTGGGAATGAGAGCATGGACGCTCTTTATTATCTATTGCTGTTGGGAATGAAAGCATTGACGCTCTTTATTATATATTACTGTTGGGAATGAAAGCATTGACGCTCTTTATTATCTATTGCTCTTGGGAATGAAAGCATTGACGCTCTTTAATATCTATTACTGTTGGGAATGAAAGCATGGACGCTCTTTATTATCTATTACTGTTGGGAATGAAAGCATGGGCGCTCTTTATTATCTATTGCTATTGGGAATGAGAGCATGGACGCTCTTTATTATCTATTACTTTTGGGAATAAAAGCATGGACGCTCTTTATTATCTATTGTTGTTGGGAATGAGAGCATGGACGCTCTTTATTATCTATTGCTGTTGGGAATGAGAGCATGGACGCTCTTTATTATCTATTGCTGTTGGGAATGAAAGCATTGACGCTCTTTATTATCTATTACTGTTGGGAATGAAAGCATGGACGCTCTTTATTATCTATTGTTGTTGGGAATGAAAGCATGGACGCTCTTTATTATCTATTGTTGTTGGGAATAAGAGCATGGACGCTCTTTATTATCTATTGCTGTTGGCAATGAGAGCATGTACACTCTTTATTATCTATTGCTGTTGGGAATGAGAGCATGTACACTCTTTATTATCTATTGCTGTTGGGAATGAAAGCATTGACGCTCTTTATTATCTATTGCTGTTGGGAATGAAAGCATTGACGCTCTTTATTATCTATTGCGGTTGGGAATGAAAACATGGACGCTCTTTATTATCTATTGCTGTTGGGAATGAAAGCACGGACGCGCTTTATTATCTATTGTTGTTGGGAATGAGAGCATGGACGCTCTTTATTATCTATTGCTGTTTGGAATGAAAGCATGGACGCTCTTTATTATCTATTGCTTTCGGGAATGGAAGCATAGACGCTCTTTATCAGAGACGAACATTGGAATCTTTACTGCGCTGACAAAAAATTCAAAACGTGTCGCCGCGGAACTATTTCAGCACACTAACAGTAGGCCAATAATCATAACTGGAACTCAAAGATTGGTGCATCGGAATAACTGTATCTCGAAGTTTCAAACAGTGTATGATGTTCCACGATTGTGAACGATAATAGCATTTCAACTAAGTCAGTTTTGTGGTTCTTGTGATATTCCCGTTATATTTTTCCACTGGAAATGGCCGTAACGTCAACAGCCCAGCACATGGCGTCATAACGTCATTTAGCAGCCAAAGGTTAGATATCCATGGTCCGATTTCTGCCTGTTCTCCGGACAAATGGAACCATGGGGGGGGGGGGTCAAAATAGGTTCAATATGAACGTATTTCAAAACCTAATTGAGCCCAAGCGGGCTAGAATAACGAAATTCACCCTCTGGGGACCCCATTCTGCTTACACCATTGAGCCATAGGTTTTATACAAGTTTATTTGTCGTGGTAATGTCTGTTTTCACTGTGGCCCGCACCATTCAGCGAAATAACTGGTTCACTATGGGGACATTTCAGAATCAGATAAGACCAATATGAACCGATGTGAATACTTATGATCAACACGAAGCTATTTGCACGATAATATGTTGACAGTCATTGTTCGACGGTGTTTGATCGTGCCCCGTGTAAGGTCCATTGAATGTATTGGTAATATGTGACAAGGAACGTTGATATTTATTAAGAGTTAAGTTTTAACAAATTTTCTAGCAACTTTCAACCCAACATTATTGAGTAGTGATTAGAAATAAAATGAAAATTTGAAAACACACCTAACGATTTCATAGTATTTCTCAAAAATATAAACTGCCTGGTTTGAAGTGGGTGAACTCAAGCTTTGCTAATGTTTAACGTTGATAAATATTCACACATACAAATAATTCAATTAATACGCATGCTCCTTGTGCGTTGGGTTTTGTTTACTGTAGAACAGTTATGCAAATGGAAGTTAGGTAGAAACGTTTTATTTTACCATATCTGGTAATGAAAGCATGGACGCTCTTTATAATATATTGCTGTTGGGAATGAAATAATTCACGCTCGTTATTATCTATTGCTGTTGGGAATGAAAGCATGGACGCTCTTTATTGTCTATTACTGTTGGGAATGAAAGCATGGACGCTATTTATTATCTATTGCTGTTGGGAATGAAAGCATGGACGCTCTTTATTATCTATTACTGTTGGGAATGAAAGCATGGACGCTCTTTATTATCTATTGATGTTGGGAATGAAAGCATGGACGCTCTTTATTATCTATTACTGTTGGGAATGAAAGCATTGACGCTCTTTATTATATATTACTGTTGGGAATGAAAACATTGACGCTCTTTTGTTATCTATTGCTGTTGGAAATGAAAGCATGGACGCTCTTTATTATATATCGCTGTTGGGATTGAAAGCATGGACGTTCTTTATTATCTATTGCTGTTGGGAATGAAAGCATTGACGCTCTTTATTATCTATTGCTGATGGGAATGAAAGCATTGACGTTCTTTATTATCTATCGTTGATGGGAATGAAAGCATTGACGCTCTTTATTATCTATCGTTGATGGGAATGAAAGCATTGACGCTCTTTATTATCTATTGCTGTTGGGAATGAATGCATTGACGCTCTTTATTATCTATTGCTGTTGGGAATGAAAGCATTGAGGCTCTTTATTATATATTGCTGATGGGAATGAAAGCATTGACGCTCTTTAATATCTATTACTGTTGGGAATGAAAGCATTGCCGCTCTTTATTATCTATTGCTGTTGGGAATGAAAGCATGGACTCTCTTTATTATATATTACTGTTGGGAAATAATGCATTGACGCTCTTTGGTATCTATTGCTGTTGGGAATGAAAGCATTGTCGCTCTTTATTATCTATTACTGTTGGGAATGAAAGCATTGACGCTCTTTATTATCTATTGCTGTTGGGAATGAAAGCATGGACGCTCTTTAATATCTATTGTTGTTGGGAATGATAGCATGGACGCTCTTTATTATCTATTGCTGTTGGGAATGAAAGCATTGACGCTCTTTATTATATATTACTGTTGGGAATGAAAGCATGGACGCTCTTTATGATCTATTGCTGTTGGGAATGAAAGCATGGACGCTCTTTATTATCTATTGCTGTTGGGAATGAAAGCATTGACGCTCTTTATTATCTATCTGTGATGGGAATGAAAGCATTGACGCTCTTTATTATCTATCGTTGATGGGAATGAAAGCATTGACGCTCTTTATTATCTATTACTGTTGGGAATGAAAGCATGGACGCTCTTTATTATCTATTGTTGTTGGGAATGAGAGCATGGACGCTCTTTATTATCTATTGCTGTTGGGAATGAGAGCATGGACGCTCTGTATTATCTATTGTTGTTGGGAATGAGAGCATGGACGCTCTTTATTATATATTACTGTTGGGAATGAAAGCATTGACGCTCTTTATTATCTATTGCTGTTGGGAATGAAAGCCTTGACGCTCTTTATTATCTATTACTGTTATGAATGAAAGCATGGACGCTCTTTATTATCTATTACTGTTGGGAATGAAAGCATGGACGCTCTTTATTATATATTGCTGTTTGGAATGAAAGCATTGACGCTCTTTATTACGTGCGCTCGCGCAACAGTATGGCGATCAGACATATTCGTTCGTAGGTTGGTGTCACACTCCATGACGTCACCAAAAACGACGTAAAACCTCGTGGAACTATTTCAGCACACTAGCAGTAGGCCAATAATCATAACTGGAACTCAAAGATTGGTGCATCGGAATAACTGTATCTCGAAGTTTCAAACAGTGTATGATGTTCCACGATTGTGAACGATAATAGCATTTCAACTAAGTCAGTTTTGTGGTTCTTGTGATATTCCCGTTATATTTTTCCACTAGAAATGGCCGTAACGTCAACAGTCCAGCACATGACGTCATAACGACATTTAGCAGCCAAAGGTTAGATATCCATGGTCCGATTTCTGCCTGTTCTCCGGACAAATGGAACCTTTGGGGGGGGGGGTCAAAATAGGTTCAATATGAACGTATTTCAAAACCTAATTGAGCCCAAGCGGGCTAGAATAACCAAATTCACCCTCTGGGGACCCCACTCTGCTTACACCATTGAGCCATAGGTTTTATACAAGTTTATTTGTCGTGGTAATGTCTGTTTTCACTGTGGCCCGCGCCATTCAGCGAAATAACTGGTTCACTATGGGGATATTTCAGAATCAGATAAGACCAATATGAACCGATGTGAATACTTATGATCAACACGAAGCTATTTGCACGATAATATGTTGACAGTCATTTTTCGACGGTGTTTGATCGTGCCCCGTGTAAGGTCCATTGAATGTATTGGTAATATGTGACAAGGAACGTTGATATTTATTAAGAGTTAAGTTTAAAAAAACATTATAGCAACTTTCAACCCAACCTTATTGAGTAGTGATTAGAAATAAAATGAAAATTTGAAAACACACCTAACGATTTCATAGTATTTCTCAAAAATATAAACTGCCTGATTTGAAGTGGGTGAACTCAAGCTTTGCTATGGAATCCTATTAGGGCCACTTGCTAATGGCGCTTTCGGCGCTTTCGGTGCGATGCGCCGAAAGCGACAAAAAGTGCGCCATTAGTAACGCGCCGAAAGCACCGAAAGCGCCGAAAGCGGCGAAAGCGCCGAAAGCGACAAAATATGCGCCGTTACGGCGCACTATTTGTCGCTTTCGGCGCACTTTTTGTCGCTTTCGGCGCACTTTTTGTCGCTTTCGGCGCACTTTTTGTCGCTTTCGGCGCTTTCGGCGCGCGCGCCGAAAGCGACAAAACGTGCGATATTAGCGCATGTTTCGGCGCGCCGAAAGCGACAAAATGTGCGCCGTAACGTTACTAATGGCGCACTTTTTGTCGCTTTAGGCGCGCGCCGAAAGCGCCATTAGGCATACTATTAGGTCCACTCCCTAATGGCGCGCGCCCGAAGCGACAAAAAGTGCGCCACTAAGGTATGTTTCGGCGCGCGCCGAAAGCGCCGAAAGCGCCGAAAGCGACAAAAAGTGCGCCGAAAGCGCCATTAGCAAGTGGCCCTAATAGGATTCCATACTTTGCTAATGTTTCACGTTGATAAATATTCACACATACAAATAATTCAATTAATACGCATGCTCCTTGTGCGTTGGGTTTTGTTTACTGTAGAACAGTTATGCAAATGAAAGTTAGGTAGAAACATTTTATTTTACCATATCTGCCTGTTGATATTAAAGGGATACACAGCGAAATAACTTTATAGCTGCATCAAATAGTCTATCACTGAGAGATTTTTTTTTATTATAAATTAATCAGCATTAAAGGGGACCATATTCTAAAATCGGTCATTTGTGTGACCATCTCCTTTTATACTCAACAGAATATATGCAACAAATGAATGATTTGAGCCATGAATCAGTGCAAAATACACGCATGTGCTCTATGAACGATGCAAACAACATGGTAATTATAATGACAATGAATGTATGGCTGGAGGCATAAATTCATTTTCATTATTATGATAGTGTTGTTTGCATCGTTCATAGAGCATACAGGTGTATTTTGCACTAATCCATGTCTCAATTCCATTCATTTGTTGCATATATTCTGTTGAGTATAAAATGAGATGGTCCCATAAATGGCCGAATTTAGTCTGCAGTACCCCTTTAAACGGACATTCGAGCCTCCAAAATTGTGTCTACGTAATTTGGAACAGGATACAAGATAGGTTGACAAATCCACGATATCATATTTGATATTCCGGCTTCATATGCAATGAAGTGAAACAAACGCTCTTTATTTCTACCATATCAGGAATGGACTAACACTGAACGATATTTTCTGCTCAATGCAGTGGCATGGCAGTTGTTTGTTTGGGACCCAAAACCATGTTCAAATTTGTATTTTGTATGACACCATTGCGTCTTTCTGTGACATATAATGCACGTAGACATGTTGTTCAAGTATTTATCGACCTATTTAGATAGCGGGAAAAATTCAAAAGTGAATAGTATTAGGTTTATTCTGGAGCGGCCCAAACCGCCATGTGGCTTTAAATGCTTCGTCTGGTTATTTTTACGTAGATAACATTTGGAAGCTCGACTGCATGTCCGTTTAAATGTAAAGTCTGGTTATTTAAAAGTGACATTAAAGGCACGGGTGGCGTTCGTTGCTGAAATATTTATATTTGTTCAAATCGCCATCAACAGAAGGAACACCAAAATATATACAGTTCCGCTCATACGCGAAACATAATAAGCGCGTAATTAGTATATTGTCGTCAAGACGTACGATGGTGTACGTAAACAGGAGCCTGCTCGTGTTACAGAAGTTGTGCTTCTGTTTACATAACACAGCGCAATTCTATTTGCTAATGTCACACAAATTACATAAACGCTCTTTATGTTTTCCATATCAGGAAAACAGTAACAAATAACGCTCTTTATGTTTACCGTATCCGGATCTAAACACACGTCAGGAAACGTAACGTTTTTTGCTTTTGTTTACATAACAAAGGAAAACACATTGACAATAACATACTGTTTATGCCATATTTCTGAACGGTATAAGAACAAAGTCTGTCTATATTTTACTATTCTTTCTGTTTATGGCGGTTTTTGACGGAGGTGAATATTTTAACAGCATACCGACCGCCAACGCCGCCCGTATCTTTAAAGCGACGTTCACTGTGAATTGATCTTTTCTGAATTCCGATTTCTTCAATCGAGTAAAGTACGTTCTAAATATAGCGATGCCGGTCTGATTATAGATATAAACTGTCAGCAAAAATGAGAGAGCAGAAATACATTTCTCGACTTATGTAGCGTCTATGGACTTTGACTCCCTCCATTGAATTGACGATGATTCACTGCATTTAATATCACTTCAATTTGATGGCACTTGAGAATAACTATTACTATCTGAACGAGTCAAACAAACGTGGCCGTAGGAACAAGGCCGAAAAGTCGATGACAGATATGAGGAACTCACATGTCATGACCACGCTGAGATGCTTGAACGTAACCTATATGTAAGAGATGGAGAGGTCACGCGGTCGGGATAAAGTATACAACAAGAACGAAGCGTGCAAAACATAATATTAAAACGAAAGCATAAACAAATACTTATGTGAAGCGAATATCCATAATCAATCGCACACGAACACAAAGGAGCAACAAATATATACATTGCACAAATACAAATTGCTATGTGCTTGAATGAACCTGCATTCTATTTACCAATATGGCTTCTTTACAATGTATTTACTGTAGTATATCTTGGCGCGTGAACTTCTCACAATGTACATTTAATGTACATAGTTATCTCTTATACGGCATAGAAATTTGGGGTCATAGTAGGCAAGCCCATAAACTATTCCTACTTCAAAAAAAGTCAATCAGAATTCTCAACAATAAAAAATATAATTCACACACTGACCCCCTCTTCAGTAGAAATAACATATTAAAATTAAATGACATTTACAAACTTGGAATATCCCTTTTAATGTTAGACTGAAGAAATGATAGACTGTCTGCATCGTTTAAATTCTACTTTGCAATTAATCAAGGGAACACTCGTCAAAAGGGTCTGTTCAAAATCGCCAAATCACGAATCAAATCGCTCGACTTTCCAACTTTTAAATTTCCTGCCATATGGAATGACTTAAACAAAAAGCTTCGAGAAGAGCCCTTTCGGAAGATATTCAGGAGAAGGTTCATTAGTGAATGTATTAGTTCCTATCCCACTGAAGTTACTTGTACAAATCCATATTGCCCGGAATATCCATAATAATATCCCCATCAATTATGTATTTACATGTATTATATAAATGTTCATGGCTCTCGTACCATATTATTCATCTACACCAATGACATTTCCCGCCGTACATTGCTCTAGCTAATGTATGACTTTCTGACTGGATCTCATCCAATGGAACCTCGCGAGTTATTCACCTAATGTTATGACCGCGGCTTTTCTAATTAATGATTATAAATACAAGTAATACATAAAGAGTTTTTGCGTTGATATGACCAATCGATATCAATATATAGGTTAAACTCATCCGTATGCTCCCTTGATTTCTAATTGATTTCTAATTGATTTCTAAATGATTCTATGCACAAATTGTATATTTTATAATTGACCACAGTTATTCTATAGATATAATATACCATGGTCCACGCAGCTTCCAGACAGAGCAGAGTGTTATTTTAATGACTAGTTGGGGTGGGCAGTAAGATAGCCAATTATTGGATATGCCCTCCCCAGGCAAGGAGCACTCAGCCCATCTGGTGGATAGTTATCCCAGATGGGTTAGCATAGATTTTGTTGTATTTTCTTTTAATCTGTATTCACTTTATCATCTTCATTATTATTTGTGCATATTTTGTTGGAGTTGCTCTTTGTCAATAAATTATCTCTCTCTTTAAGGTGGTACACACATCTGGTTATATAGTTCGGCTAATTTGCTATGATGTTGCTGCGTCCTGCTGAATTGCTTTGATGTTGGTAGGTCAAATTGGTGCTGTTAAGAAAATGTACTGTAATTTTTTCTAATGTTGTCATTTGCGGCGTTTGACTAATACGAGCGATTTGAGAAAATGGTAGCTTCTGCACGACTCACTCATGAATATATCTGTATATATGTTGAAATATTTCAATGGTGGCTTTTCATGGTTTGGAAGAAACGACAAGTATACAGTAACGCCCTGAATAATCGACTCCTTAACCACATCAGAATTATGTGTATTTTTTCAGGATTTAGTCGGAAATATGGCTTATTGCCATTCATCGGAAAGCTCTCACCGAATGGCAACAAGCCATATTTCCGACTAAATCCTGAAAAATTACCAATAATTCTGCTGTGGTTAAGGAGTCGATTATTTTGGGCATTACTGTAGTCAATTAGATTATTGTCGGTTTGCTATAACAATAATTATCAACATTTAAATATTTTACAACATATATGTTTTGGAATGTTTTATAATAAATAATGTTCGAATCCGCATCTCTTAGTTTTATCTAGACCTGGTGTTATTGCAGTTTAAACTAGGTTTAGTAGGAGATAAACTCGGTTTTGATGGAGATAAACCTAGTTTTAGTCCAATTAAACCCAGTTTTCTGATAAACTCAGTTTTACTTTCTGAACTCGCTCTCAAATAAAGGGCCCGGCCTTTGTTGCAGGTTATAATTTAGAAATAACATTTATCAAATCATGATAATTTCCTCAAGAATATACTAATAGTATAGCGTAATTATGATATGAATGCGATATTATTCACAACACATTGAGTCAGAGCAAATTCAGGTCGAGTGTTGTTTTATTTCTTGCAAAAAGCGCAGTGGATTGTTTATAAGCATGCAGAGACAAGATGTTGCTTCATCTCCTTATTTAGATTCGCGCGCATTATACGTCGGTTGTAAAACCTCTAATTTGGTGCGTCCACAACTTACAACTCACAATACTATACTCATAGTAAAATCGTTATTTGGTATGTATTACCATATATAGGTTAGGAGAAAATACTACTTTCATTGGACGATCCGGTAGTTCCAAGTGTTTGTCTATAACAAACGGCTCTGTAATGTTGTTGTTGTTTGTTTACATAACAAAGTGTAAAAACGTGACAATAACATGCAATGTACGCGATATTTATGATTGGTATAAGAACAATCTCTGTCTATTATATAATATTCTTTCTGTTTATTGAAATTTTAGCGGATGTGAAACAGCTATACCCACAACGAAGGCCACCCGTATCTTTAAAACCAAGTTTTATTGTCGGCATCAACATTCTGATTAAATCGCTGATCTTGTTCGGTAATTTTACTAAATATTTACTTGGGGCCAATTAGCTGTCACTGATTTATTCATATCTGTACATATCCCCTGAAAATATGCTATTTGGAAATTAGTCAGAATAAAACCACCCTACCCCAGGTTTTACTTAAACTGAGTCCGTCCAGTTTTATTATTTGGTAGAACTATTTCGCCCAACACGTGTCTTGTTACATTTATGGGATTGTTTCGGTGGACTTGTGGCGTCCTGTTACACGAAGTGGCCACTTCACTGATATCACATACATTTCAAAGCAGCTCTGTCAGTTGATGCATGAATTTGTCGATTATTATGTAGGATAGAATGTGCATGGGTTTGTCCCCATTGGATATAAACGCTTGACTATTATGCCGTAATAAACCATTTAGTTAGTGATGTTGATAGTGGAACTCAACTCATTTCGAACGAAAAAGAACAAATAACAGTTCGAAATTTTAATATTTCAGAATAACAAATTTGGATATTATACATACGTGACAATACCAAATAAGCGGCGACTCTACATTAAAATAAATAAATGAAGATGAACTGAAGTAGCTCTATAGCACATGTATTATAATTATAAGCCACATTCATATTGTGAAGCTGATTGGTCAACACTTTTAAATCTACGATCCTAAATCTCTAATTGAACAATGTAAAAACCAATGCAAATGAAGCAACTATAAAAACAATCAAGCCACAAAAACTAAAAACTGTTGGCTGACCCCTTTTGGATTTTGTGCACATATATTTGGTAACCAAGTTGTCGAAAAATAACATAAATTGTTTGCCAATCGGTTTCAAACAAGTATATCATCAAGCTGGTAAACTCAGGCGGCCAAAGTCAAATTTTCCATGTGCGTTGAGAACAATTCCCACACTAAAACATAATGACAGATTGGAAAATCAGAGCGGTAGTTTTGTTGACGATTTGCGCAAGATATATTCGTCAAAATTGCAGCAAATTAGAACTCTTGTGTTTGACTTGCCAGTTCGAGTTGTGACAATGTCGTACACATGCGTTTATATTATTGTGTTGATAAAATAATCTGAGAACCGAATCACACTGTTTCGAAATATAGTTCTTCGGTTTTAGTGGGACTTTTCAAACATAAGGTCCAAAATTTATTCACATTTTATTCGATATTCTGTGTGCTTAACAAGGGCAGCATTTTGCTTTGTTCGCATAGTATATATTTTAATATCGCGGAAGTCCACCAAATGTGGGTAAAATGTCACCGATAGCAGCGGTCTTACCGAGTCATCAAGGGAGGTAAACCCTGCATGAAGCTGGCGTTGATCAGTGGATGGAATACCGCGGTTAAACATTTCATGACAGGAGCTGCATTGGTGATGCATTAAAGACCCTGTGTCAGTGCATTCTCTTATTTATTACATGATCCTACCCTTATTCCATTCAATAATCCTATTCGTTTAATAAAATTTATAGTGCCAGGTGACCTTTGACTTCCGGTAAATTAAATTCCGCTACATAAGCTACGTCTCAAAATACTATGGCTTCCATTATTTTTCCAACAAACTATAATGAATGAAGAGTTTGAAAAGGTATGCCATTAAATATACGCTATTAAATACGCCAAAGAGTCTTTATTTATCTGGGACTACTTCTTTACGCGAACAAACAACGCATAGTTAAATGAAACGTCATTTCATGCCTTATAGAAGCAGATGTTAGTTTCGCGTTCCATTTAAGTATGTTTCGTCGAGGTTTTGGATCATGTAATAAATAGAATCTACAACTCGTCCCCAGTTTATAGCGGAATTTACAAAACTCGTCCAGTAAATGAGGTCTGGACCTCGCCAAGATCAAGGTGTATATTGTTAGGCCACTGGGTAATTAATCCACTGCATGTTTTATCCACCCACAACCGGCAATCAACCGACAAACTTGTCCAGATACACGAATCAGGTTAGCTTGCCTGTGCATGGGCAAGCATGAGTTTAATGTGCCTGTCATTTGTAGAATGAGGTCCACAGAGGGTGAAACTAGTTACCCTCTGGGAACCTCATTCTGCTTAAGCCTCATCTTCTCTGGTAAATTTAATTATTGTCAAATTTCTAAAAAAAACGTCTTCACAAAGATTCTGTTTCATTTTTAGTTTAGTTTTTCTATATCCCCAAATTAGCAGACGACACATTGCATAATCGAGGTCCCCAATGTATATCACAATATTCACCATTTGGGTACTTCAATTTGAGTCTATGTATCCCATAGCAGATGAGGTCATGCAGAATGAGGTCCACAGAGGGTGAATTTGGTGACGATAGCCCGCCGTGCGGGATAGCGTCACTAAATTCACCCTCTGGGGACCTCATTCTGCAAATGGCAGACACACTATTACCAGACTTGTGCATGGGTCACATTCCTCGCTGATTGGGATTCGAATCTTCAACATCACTGCATGGACGGCTTATATTGTCCTAATGCGCCATGCGGCTAACCAACTGGGTCACTGATGCCGAACCTTTGAAGTCCGATGTGCTTGTTCGAACATTCTAAACGACGGAGTTATAGCGGTTGCAAACAACATATGATATGACATTGTTTGGAATTCAATCTTTTTCAAGCTAGTGGTGCACGGCATTGCGCGCTGTACACCGTCGGTCGGACTCTAACATGTCGTACCTCAGAAAAATCAAATTGTTCAGGAGATACAAAAAGTAGTTATCTAGGTAACTATAATTGGTATCTGCCAATAACTTTGGACAATATTATAAAGTTATTATTACGCCACATGTGGTGTATCTAGTTTCTGTGATTTTGATATTGTGTGGTGGACAGGGCGAATGTATTCTTGGAGATTTTTTGTACCTTACTCAATCGTACCGATAGAATCACGTAGATGCCGAAATTGTAAAGTTAACACCACCGGTGTATAATATGTTTATGAAAATATGATAAATCGTATCGATAGAGTCAGGACAGGCTGAAATTGTAAACTTTAAGTCACCGGTGTAATAATATGTTGTTGAATATATACATAATTTGATAGACTGAAAATAATATATAACCCATTGGGAGCCCCTGGTGTATTCTTGGACATTTTGTTTTGTACCATTACTCAATCGTACCGATAGAATCACGTAGATGCCGAAATTGTAAAGTTAACGCCACCGGTGTATAATATGTTTATGAAAATATGATAAATCATATCGATAGAGTCAGGATAGGCTGAAATTGTAAACTTAAAGTCACTTGTTGTTGAAAATATAAATAATTTGATAGACTGAAAATAATGTGTAACCTATTGAGAACCCCTGGTGTACTGAAGTGAATTGTGGGTAGTTTCATTATGATTCTCCGCCATCTTTATTTTCTGGAACTATCACCAAGATTTCGCCACTCGATTCTCTTAAACTGCACCCGAATCGGTAAAATTCTTTTGATAATTCTATGGAAATACATCTTAGCTACTATTCGGATCTGCTGTCCCGGTCGAAAAGGGTTTAGTTTGACCAAAATGGCAATTGACAAAAGCCTGTTTATAAAATGCGTTTACTCGATGACCCGTCCACGGTCCACGCTGTAGTGTAAATTTATTATCGAAAACAAATTCAATTTCTTCCATCTAAAACATAATTACGCACTGAACTCTGTCATTTTAAGAATATATACGTATTACACACATACACACCAAATTTCAGCTCAAAATTTTGAAAAATGACAGTTTTATAGACATAAATCGATTTTAATGGGAAATCCTGTGTTATTCTACTGTTAAATTTTGTCATCGAAAAAAAATCATTTCTTCGATCTAAAAAATAATTAGGTGCTGTATCCTGTCATTTTAGGAATATATAAGTATCCCACTCACACACACCAAGTGTGAGCTAAAAATTTTGAAAAATAAGAGATTTATCGACATAAATCGATTTGTATATGGCAGATGCCAATTGCCTTGTTAACTAAATTTTAGGGCCGTGCAAATGTTTTCTGAGCTGTTCCATATTGGGCACTAGAGTCCATATTTGACCATTATATCTGATAATTGTGCGATAATTCGGCCTGTCGTATCAACCCCTATTTTCTCCCGCGTAGCCTGACTAAGTGTCAACATTGGTCTTTATCGCTCCACTAATTTGTATCGTTTCATCGGTATGAATTCCATATCCAATTATCCACATATAACCAACCCAACCTCTAATCCCGGTCCAATTTATTTAATTTTTTCATCGCTATAGTCACGTTACTTAATATTTTATCGCGTGATACTTGTACTTATATGTCTATGGCATTACTATAGTATACCGTATACGTATATCAATTGCTATTCCTTTCTATATAATCCTGGTGCCATCTATAGAGATAGAGATAATTTCATACCCCCCCCCATTTTATGTCATTGCTGCTTTAGTACAGTCGCGATACATTACATGGCAACATCGCTCCACTAAAATTTATGTCAGTTCATCGGTACAAGCCCCTTTTTCTCCGAGTCCATATAACGTACCAACCCAACATCTTATAGAAGTCCATAAATGACTATTCTGGCACTATATAGAGATGACTAAGATTCTGACACCCCCTATTTTATAGCCTTGTTGCAATGTTCAGTAGAGTTGAGATGCATAATATGTCAACATTGGTCATTATCGCTCTATAAATTTATATCGGTTCAACACTTAGTTCCCTGTATCGCCCACCCCTCCCTGAATTTATTTTTTCATTTGTATTATAGTCTCGTTACGTACACATTTTATCTCTTGTAACTTTTGCTTCAATGCGTCGAGTTCCGCTGCAGAGAATACAAAACTGACAACATTTTGAAATGATAGCAGGCTTCAAACTCATCTTATCCAAGAAAAACTCTGGTTACATAAGAAATTTGTGTATAAGGTGTACGCGCATTTGTTGCGTTAAAAACCAAAGGTCCCAAGTCAAGGTCCAAATCCCCGACACACTGTTGTGAGGTTTAACTCCATCTACATACAGTAATGTTCAAAGTAATTGACCACTTAAGCACAGCAGAATAATGGGTAATTTATCAGGATTTTAAATGCTGAAAAAATACCCATAATTCTGCTGTGGTTAAGTGGTCAATTACTTTGGGCATTACTGTAACCAATATAAGGATTTGAGGTTTAATGATAACTCAATCCTCATACAGTAATGTTCAAAGTAATTGACCACTTAACCAGAGCAGAATTATTTGTAATTTTTCAGGATTTTAAATCCTGAAAAATTACCAATAAGTCTGATGTGGTTAAGTGGTCAATTACTTTGGGAATTACTGTAACCAATATAAGGATGTGAGGTTTAATGAGAACTCCATCCACATAACTAATAAATATGTGTGAAAATTAAAACAAAACAAAATAAATTCCACGATGGCGTCCAATATGGACTGCCTAATTCTGCTCCAAAACATGTATATTGAATATATGGATGTTTATTGGGGAAACCGATTATTTCAATGATATTTTCATTAACTGGGATCCAAAACCCGACTTACGGGAGCGTGCTTCGCGCGCGACTGTATCTTAAGCATATGTGCATATTTAATAAGCCAACAATTGGAATCCCAACAGAGAAGATTGGCGTGGGTCCCTTGTGCGATCTGTCCATCGAAAACTATTTAGACATCTCAAGACACGTAAGACCCAATAACTTAATATACAGAATAGATACATCTATTGCCTGAGTGACTAATATTTATATTTGTTACAATGAGGTCAAATAGTTGCGAAGCCAGCACCACAATTCTTTCCCTCCATAGTAAATCTTAAAACAACTTCTAAAGAATTATTAATTTACCTTATATTTGGTATGGAGCATCCTTGGTTTACTGGAGTTCAGATTTGTTAACATCACGTCACCAAGTTAATTACTTGCGAAGCCACAGCCATAACTATTTCCCTCCATAGTAATTCTCAAAACAACTTCTTAAGAACAATTGACCAGGTCAGTCGCACAATTATTGGAAGAGCCACGGTCAATCATTTTTTAAAAACCAAATGTTACATTTAAAATATTGCTTTATTTAACCAAACAAAAATTCAATGAGAAAATTAACTTTTACTACTTGCTAAATTTTATCTTTTAATTATTTCATTTAAATTTTAGTATTTACAGTATACTAAGTCCAAGTCTTTATAATCTGTTGAGTGGCCCCACAGTCGTTTACTTGCTTTGTTAGTAATAATTTGAAGGTTTACTTGTTTAAACGCAATTGTTATCAAAATATTTTATGTATTTTTTATAATTTCTATTTATATGTAATACTATAATCTTGGTGGCGTTACCATTTCTGACTATGGTTTTCTTGTACAATGTTGTGTACAGTATGTGTTTTTCTTGTACGAGTCCAGGTTGTAGTGAAAAGTCATATTGGACGAGACACGCCAGTGTCGAGTCCAATATGACTTTTCACCACAACCTGGACGAGTACAAGAACAACTCATACTGTACACAACATTGTATAATGACATTTTTATTATCCATCTGTATGTTTATCCAAATATTGGGAATAAAACTTTTGTTGTTATTTTTGGTATTTGTCGGCACTTAATTCTCTATAAAAGCCTGTATATTGATCATCAGAAAGCATGATTTGGAAAAGTAAACACGGAAGTGAGAACAAAAACTCAATGCGGAAGTGAAACGTCTGCTAAAATCCACCAGTGTTTCGCGCGCATCACAATTTCACCGATTCATTTCGCAATAGAGTTAATTCGTGACGTCACGGAGTCCCAATAAAAAGGTGATATTGTACTGTCGGGAGTCCAATATGACATTCGGGAGTCCAATATGACTTTGTCCAGGATTATCGCGTGGCGGCTTTTGTCCAATCGGAAATGGTGTTAGTTAAGGAATGGATGGTTTGGTTTAAACATATTTATTACCAATACGTATATAACAATACAGATTGGCATTGGGATTGGAGGACAAGTGCGATCCACTTATACATAACCCCCTCTCCCAATTGCCGTTATAACACTGATACATAATAATTTGGGTTGTCAACACAATAGGTATAACATATTTACAAGTGTATACATACAGTATATCATTGTATATTATTTGAAGTATGGTTTGTATAGTCTCACCACCCCACCAATTCTAAATAATTTCAATAATGATTTCAAGTAGCTGTTTTAAATGTGATACATGTACCTCATGGTGCATTGTTAACATTTTCACAATTTGCATTCAAATGATGCGAGCGTCTTAATAGAACTTTGTCGGATTTTCCTCTTGAGTTGTATCTCGTAAGTAATTTTGCACAGCTTTAAAGATATGTTCATTTTCTAATTGTTTTAAGTTCGGGTCCCCAAATATTAATGTCTTAACTGATGTATATTAAAGCGCAGAAGATTATTACGAAGTGTAATTCTTTCTTCAAAGTGTAGGTGGCATTCAAAAAAATAGTGGAAAGCATTTTCAACAGAATGTCCACACCTACATGTAGCAGAAATTTCTATATAATTTTGAAGTTTATCAGCTTGTAGATTACTACATGTACATTCACACCTCAGTTTACAATGAAGGATGTTTAATAGCCGTTTACCATATGAAAAATATGTTGGTGGTTTTAATGGCTTAGTTACTAGTGCTTTCTTGAACCTATCGAGTGGAATGTTTCTTTCTTTTTCTTCATCCAATTTGTTCCAATCCATAACGCATGTGGGGAAGAAAGTTTTATCTGTTCTTTTGCTATTTGAAATGGGACGATTTAAATTGGATGCATTTCTCAGTTCGTAATCACATTTATCCTTAACCTTTGACGGAAGAAGCTGAGTTAAGTAGGCGGGGGGCTTTGCCGTTTGCAATATTGTAAAATATACTCATTCGTTTAACATACCGCCTACTTTCCAGCTTTTCCCATCCGAGTTCAAAGAGCAACCTATCATGGGGGACCGATTTTGTACAACCTGTAACTATACGCGCAGCTTCGATCTGTATATCATCTAGTCTTTTTAATAGATAGTCAGGTGCTCCAAACCATACACAACTAGCATACTCAATTAATGGACGGACGTGAGATAAATATTATATTTCGAGAGTCTGACAGTTAAGAAGATATTTCAGTTTTCTCATTTGGGAAAGTCTTGCATAGACTTTAGTACATATATTTTCGATATAAATATTCCATGATAAATCTTCTGAGATGTCAATACCCAGGTGTGTGTGACTGTGCGTATAATCAAGGGTAGCTCCATTGAAAACTATATCAGGTTTTATAATATTTTCTATACTTGTAAACAGCAGTACTTTAGGTTTGGCATTATTAAATTTGACCATCCACTTTTCAGCCCATTCATTGATTTTCCGCATGTCATTATTTATCGACGATTCTAAAGTTTGTAGATCAGAGTTTGCATTCATGAGACATGTATCATCGGCAAATAGTCTTAGCTCGGGATTCTAAATTGTCCGAAATGTGATTTATATATATGAGAAACATAAGAGGCCCGATTACGGATCCTTGAGGGACTCCTGCTGTTATAGGTGCGTATTTGGAAACACTGGAGTTAATTCGTACGCGTTGTTTGCGATTTTCAAGGTAGTTCACAGACCATTTAAGAATATCTCCTTTAATACCATATTTATCGAGCTTATGTATAAGACCACGATGCCACACTTTGTCAAAGGCTTTGGAAATATCACAGAATACTGCACATGTCGTATCACCTTTATCAAGCGCTTCTACTATATTATGAATAATTTCTATCAGTTGTAGTTCCGTTCCATGACCGGGAATAAAACCAGACTGGTGCGAATATAGATCTCTGGATTGCAAATGTGTAAACATTTTATTGTGAACGATTCTTTCGAGAACTTTTCCAACACAACTGAGAAGTGAAATGGGTCTGTAATTATTTGGATCTTGTGATTTTCCTTTTTTGAACAATGGTATGACATCAGCACTTTTCCATGTGTCCGGAAAACAACAGCTATTAAGCGATTTATTTTGAGTGGTTTGCATACTGAGCTGTGGTTTTCCTTTAACATTTGGTTACTGATACCATCCGGACCATTGGATTTATTTATGGATAAAGATTTGAGAATAGTTGAAATTTCATCTTCGGGTGTTTCTATCGAGCTTATATTTGATGCTGTTCTATTTGCGAAATTGGGAATGTCAGATTCCGAACTGTCTCTGGTGCTATTCATTATAAACATTTTGTTCAACAGTTCAGCCTTTTCTTCATCGGAATCATAAAATGAGTTGTCAAACTCTAGAGTTGGGATTTTACTCTTATTAGAAGAAAATGTTAAGCAGCTGTTTCACGACATGCCAGAATTGCTTTGGACCTGTGTTGAGTTTCAAATTTTCATCCAGATTTAACACATATTTATCTTTTGCAATTTTTTTCATGTTGTTTATCTTATTTCGAATTTGTTTATACTTGTCCCAGTGCATTTGTGTATTTGATTTTAAAGCTTTCTTTCTTAAGCGAACTCATTTTCTTATATTTAATCTAATAGAGCTATCAAACCACGGTTTATCATTTGTCCTAATTGTAATTGTTTGAAATGGTATATATTTTTTTGCAATATTAAGGAACATGTCTGTGAAAATGGTTACCATTGTATTTACATTTATGTTTGTGTCTCTTTCAGATAAAACATCTGTCCAATTTATTGCATGGATCTCTGCATTCATATTTAAGTAATCACCTTTGGTATAATTCCATACCTGACGAATGCATGTCTCTGATTTACGATTGGGTGTAAGTAGTTCTATGGTGGTCGCATAATGGTCCGAGTGGCCCAGATCAATAGTGGATGCGTTAACGAATGATAGAGTATCACTTAACAAAATTGGGTCGATCAAGGTCGAGGAGCTTCCAGTCACACGAGTTGGGTTGGTGATAGCGTTCGTTAGAGCCCATCTACTTTTTATATCGTGCAATGGTCCTGATTGTTTCAAAAGGTCAAAATTTAAGTCACCGACAATAATCAAAGAGCGCTTTCAACAGAGGATTCTAGGTCTTTCCAATATGATTCTATACATTCCTTCTCAGATCGATAAGTCACACATAGCAGAATTTTTTGTTTCGAACCAATTTCGAACCAGAGTGTTTCATCATCAAAGTCGAGTTGAGGGATATGTTTAAATACGAGACCGTCAGCAAAGTAAATTGCTAGACCACCTCCTCGTTCGTTTCTATCCAATCTAATTGGCCCCTGATAATTAGGAAGCAATATTTTTCCGCTTGGAAAACAAACATTTAAATGGGTTTCTGTAAAACAAACAATATCATATTCATCAATATGCTCAGTTAGTTTGAACAATTTGTGTCTTAGACTTCGGACATTATAATGGAAAATTGATAATGTCTCCTTCTCACGCGGACCTGGATTTTTATGCACGTCATTGCTCAAAATAATCAAAAGCATACTTATTAGAACTGTACGAACAAGTAATTTTTGCATGTGCCCGAATTTAGGTAATTTAATGTTTGAAGTATTACCACGCCGAGTTTTGGAAAATTTATCCACATTGCACATACTGGTACGTAAGTTGAAAAGCCCTATCGCCTGCCTATATTGCACTAGATTTGATGTCATGGCGGATTAAATTGGAAATAACTCACGTTGCTGTTTACAGGCAGGCAATGGGGTATTGTGTACGAAATCATATTCGTGACAGCGTTCGCTACAAGTGTGTTGGTTGGACGAGTGTGATGAGTGGTGAGACAAACAATCATAAATTCGAAATACAAACAAAAACAAGATACATGTATATATAAATAAACATATATAAGTACATATTTTGCGTGATCATGAAAATGACGAGGAATGGATAATAACACTTTATATCACCCTTGTTATAATATATACACTTTCATATTCAGTTATCTTCCAGTTGATGAGAAAACATGATTTGAATGTGTTATGGGACATTTTAGAAGTTAAATGTGGAAATCTTGTCTATACGACATTTTAGTTTTGACGTTTCCCGCGGCTTCGTTAGTCTTTGTCACTCAGGATAAGGAGGATACGTCATCCGTCAATTCTTCTTCAAAACGATCCAATCAGAATTATTCTATCAGGAACGGTTTCGAAAATAAAAATTACGACATTTTAGAATTAACGAAAACATTTTCACGGGGAACCCAGATACGACAATTCAGAACACCTTTTCCCAGATAAACATCTAAAAATGATATTTATGCTTGAAATATTGACAAAGTATCTGAGGAACTTATGCAATCGAACCCGTAGATTCCGAAAATGCAATAAAAAGTTTCGCGCCAAAATGGCAGGTGCAGAAGCCCACCGACGACATGTAATTTAAAATTCGAAATGTCTCCGCGACCTATGTACGTTCTAGCTACGACAGCGCCCCGATCAATCCTTGAAAGAAATATTATGGACTTATTCGGGTGCGAGAAAGTGATAACTTATTATTCAGACGCTATGCCATCTGTGGGAATATAGCATTCTACTAGCATCACCGAAAATCTCAAAGATATCGACCACCCCACTCCATAGATATCATCGTCTGCACTACGCTTAATTGTAAATATTTACATCTCGATTCGGGACGCGACAATCGGCGATAAACAAACGCAAATTATTTCGCCACCGAGAGTCATTCCATTCAATTAATATATAAAACATGACGGTGTGCGTACTGTAAATTAGGATTACTATTCGTAAAAATAAATACTTTGAGCAAGAATATTCTCCATTTCTATTCGATCACCAACCGGAGTGTTTCACATCACTTGAAATAGTACGATTGTCATTTGCTGAATGAGGAACCCAGAGGTGGAATTTAATGAATCTATCCCGCACAGCGGGCTAGCATATCCAATTTCCGGGGACCTTATTCTGCTTAAGTTGCACCTCATGGGAGGTGTCTGCAGCCTCATATTAACATTATTTTTAGTTACTTTTCCATTCTATATCCCATTGTTTTGCAGAAGATAAAATGCGTAATCGAGGTGACTAATGTGTGAACCTCACCCTGGCAAATTTGCCATGCATTCTTTCAAAGACATTTCGCCATAGAAAGCTAAAATGTGCCAAAACCGAATGCTAAATGCTTATATAATGCATCTGAACCACAGCAAAGTACATTAGAAGTAAAATCTATGCAGTTCCTAAAGTAGCGATGCTATCGAAATGTGCCTGTAAATAAACAGGCAATTATTTGGCAATAATAAATTGTACATGTATGTTAAGGAAACATGTTAGTAGCACTGTTACATTTGGAACTACCGAAAGTTTACTTCTTATGTCGTTAACTTTGGTAAATTATATACATTTTGTATGCATGTTGCCTTTCATATTCTAGCACCATAGGGTTTTCTCTGAGAAGACGCCTGCAAAAAATGCCGAGCAAATTTGCCAGTGTATGAACGCACACTAAGAATAACACTTGATAATGTTCGTTCTGATATTCATTCTTAGTGCTCCAAAACGAAATTTCGCGTGTTGAAACCATTGTTATGTAAACAAAACTGTTACAGTGATTAGTCAACAAACATCGCTAATCGCGCAGTAAGTTCAAATAGTTCAGTCCTAATATGATTTTCAGTATATTTTTCGATCATTTGACCTTTTCTAATGTTTACCTTAAAGTTTTTTTTTTTTTTTTTTATTAAACTTCGGTATCTTTTTGGACTAATTGGACTTTGATCGGTAATGCCACTTTAACAATAATGTTTACATAGCAATGGTTTCGATATTCGAAATATTGTTATTGGAGAGTTAAAGGCCCACTTAAATAGTCCAGGAGATATTGGTAGACCTCTGCACCCCCCCCCCCAGGACTTAACTTCACCCCACTAATTTTCATCCTTAAGGTCTCCTCTAATTTTTTTCACTTGTTAACAAGAACAAAAAGTGGCCGCAGAGACTCCAGACAAGATGGCGTCCATCATGGCGGCCATTTTTTTTAAATGCACCAGGTCTCTTTGATTGCCATTATAGTAAAGATGATAGCACATGCGGTCTTGTTTTCCGCTCGATTCGTTATGCTAATATACAACCCTTACAAATTAGCCAAAAATCCGACCCCATAATCCAATATGGCGACCAAGATGGCCGCCGAAATGTGAAAATATGCTATTTTTCTGACATGTTACCACCTTTCGTTTGTCTCTGTGGGAAAATGTTAGAATGTTTGCGTCATGTTATACATTTATCATATAGAGGAGTCATTGACGAACACATGGGGACCATAATATGCATTCATTGCGGGATATTTTTGTCCGATATCACGTTTTCCCAAATGCCGGTATCATAGGTCAAAGCCGAATCTCCGTTAATAACGCGATGTTATGTTTCGAATCAATGAATGTTATTGCTATTATAACAACACCCATGCATATATATTTGCAGGAGATACTCGAGCTAGGATTCCTCTTATACCTGTGTTGAGGAATATTTACCCAAATCCAAGATGGCGGCCAAAATGGCCACCAGAAATAAAAAATCGCCGATAAATCGCTGATTTTAACATCAGTGAGCATTATTGCCATTACAACTCCACACCTGCTTAATATTGTAAGTTGGGAACACTTAGGCGAAGAACTTTCTTGTACCATATCCAAATAAAAGTCCCCCAAATCCAAAATGGCGCCCACAATGGCGGACAGATTTTGAAAAATCACCGAAATTCCCTCATATTCACATCATTGGGCATTATTGTCGAGACAACTCCACCCATGCGTACAGTTGAGTTGTAAATACTGAGGTGAAGTAATTACCTTACATCTCATGCAAGAAATGGTTTCCAAATCGAAGATGGCGGCCAAAATGGCGACCGAAATTTGAAAACAAGTCTACATTACTTTACTTTCTTAGGATGGGCGTTATTGTTTCGCGATTTCTACCCACCATTACATGTTGATATGTATGAATTATTCATTAGGGTTTGGCAAGTGATACTCACAGTCAATATGGCGGCCAACTGGCGGGCAGAAATTGAAAAGAAGCCGATATTATCACATACTAATTTCAACTTTTTGTCATAATATTGATTTGTATAAACGAAACGGTACATAATATAAGCCATCTATTAGTTCCAATGTAAGTCGTAGCCTTTTGGAAGGATGAAAACCCACAATCGCAATGTGGCATTTCAAAATACATTCTCCACTAAGGGCTCATATATAGGTGCGCCGAATAGTCATGTTATGACTTCCAAGAATCAAAACAACAGTACCTGAGCTTATTCTGAATTTCCACATTCAGCATTATCTAGACTCGTTTCCGTCTCTTCGTCAGATTAATCTATCTCATTCACAACAACAGTTCACTACTCTTCTTTGTAGGAGTGTGCCACTAATCGGAATGTTTCAAACAATACATATGCCGGTGTCCAGCTCACGTGTTGGTTTCGAAAGCTTGGAATTCTTAGCGAGCTTCATTCGTGGTATAGCTTATGGTATAATTCAGATGCTACATATGGGGTATATGCGTCATCTTTTGCGATACACTATACAGGTATTCGGTCGATGCGTATACTAGCTTTCAGAAGGACCTATCTATCTGCGTATTGTCAGCTTTGGTGACCTAATGGGGTTAACAATGTGTACACCTGGTGATCTTTACAAAGAGCCACTTCTCAATATATGGTTCATCAATTCACATACTCATCTAATGCACTGACGTACCCGGACAACTTCTGTATATGGCTTCGAATGTTGAAAGCCCGACATTTGACGGATGCATTTCTGCTAAGGCGTAGAAGACCATAATGCATAATATACCCAAACTCCTTGAACATGATCATAAGAACAAGCTTGTTGGCGTCCAGCAATCATCTCACCGAACAGATTCAAGCAGATGATAACAATACACACGGTGCTAGTTTGTGGGTATGTGTCATGATAGTGGAAATGAAATTGGACCATGACTGCACCGCCCCTTATTTTGTTATGTTTTAGATTCAGACAGGATCTCATGTGTGTCTTTGCTTTCCTTGTATGATAAGATTGTATGTCACCATCCGTTTGGAAGCCGTTCTTAAACAACTGGACCAGGAGTATGCCATTGGCTACTGCTGTATAAGCCCCACCAAGACTGGGGTGTAGTCTTAAAGGCGATACCTTTGATAGTTGGTTGATATGTCATACTCACGCTGGGTGGTATGGTTCAAGAAAGTACAAATGCCATCAACAAAAGGGTGAAATGTTCAACGCGAAGAACATCCAGAGGAATGTTACGTTGATGAGCTCTTGCATTCAGTTCAACAAACGTTGGTACACCAAGTGATTTCTTGGTAACATCACCAATGCGACCATTTTCCTGCATGAGACATTAACTACTATATTCTAAAGTTATATATATAAAGCTATATGATCATAAAGGTCGCGTTCCCCAACGGCCACAGCCATTGCCATCGAGACTGTAAATTGTTCTTTAAATACATAGTGAAATAAATGCACCACAGTTCCTGACATTTTCTTGGATAATACCGCCCACATACTGACACTAACCCCGAGAGAGGATAACAAAACACGCATACATTCATGCTATAAAGACATTATCCTTTAGTCCATCCGACTGTTTTGAGGGAGGCTAGCATATTATTATCCAGACCAAAGTGTACGTAGTTGAATCAGAAAGGCTTCGAAACGGATGTGGAAATACAATCTTACCACACCATATAAAACCGACACGCACGACATTCGATATCTTAAACATGCACCAGGTGTAGGGGTGGTGTATACAGTGGCCCATTTCATTCCCACTATCATGGCGCATGTCCACAAACTAGCACCGCGAGCATTGTTCTTCTCTGCTGGGAGATATTCGACGAGACAACTGCGGGGCGTCACACAATTTGCTTCGGATAATGGTCAAGAAGTGTGGGTAGTCTGTACACTAGGGTCTTCTCCTTAGCAGATAGACATCTGTCCAAGGGAATGAGACAGCTAGCAACCTTCGAAACACTGTCGAAGTTGTCCACATATGCCAATGCGTTCGCTGAGTTTGTGAGTTGACGAACCATCTATTGAGAAGTGACTAGCTAACTGGTTCGTCAGGTGACATGTCATTATCCCATGGGGTATGAGACACATACATAGAGATGACCTTCTGTAAGCTAGACACCGGAAAATGAATTGTTTGAAACGTTATGATTAGAGGGACCCTACTCCCAGGAAGTGGTGAATACTTTGTCGGTGTGAGCGACCTAGATTTTTCAGACAAAGAAATGGAAGCTGGTCCAGATAATTATGGACGTGACGTGGCATATCAGAATCTGTTATCATGTAATTGTTCTGATATAACTATTCGGCGCACCTACGCTTACGGCCATTATCGGCGCTAAGTGGAGACTGGATTTCGAAATGCCACATCGCGATATTAATTGTGGTTTTTCATCTTTCCAGAAAGATACGAGCTATGTTATGCGTTTTGTTACCTTATAGTTGAACTAGTAGATGGTTTATGTACAGTTTCGTCCATACATACCGATATTATGACAAAAAGTTGAAATTAATATGTGAAAATATCGATTTCTTTTCAATTTCTAGCCGCCAATATAGCAGCGATCTTGGCTGTGAGTATCAATTGCCAAACCCTAATGAATACTTCATGTCACTATTCCATATCAACATGGATAGAAATCGCGAAACAATAACGCCCATCGTAAGAAAGTAAAGTAATGTAGACTTGTTTTCAAATTTCGGTCGCCTTTTTGGCCGCCATCTTCGATTTGGAAAACAATTTATTGCATGAGATGTAAGGTAATTACTTCTCCTCAGTATTCGCCACTCAATTGTAAGCATGGGTGGAGTTGTCTCGACAATAATGCCCAATGATGTGAATATGAGGGAATTTCGGTGATTTTTCAAAATCTGTCCGCCATTGTGGGCGCCATTTTGGATTTGGGGGACTTTTATTTGGATATGGTACAAGGAAAGTTCTTCGCCTAAGTGTTCCCATCTTACAATAGTAAGCAGGTGTGGAGTTGTCATGACAATAATGCTCACTGATGTTAAAATCAGCGATTTTCGGCGATTATTTATTTCTGGTGGCCATTTTGGCCGCCATCTTGGATTTGGGTAAATATTCCTCAACTCAGGTATAAGAGGAATCCTAGCTCGAGTGTCTCCTGCACATATATATGCATGGGTGTTGTTATAATAGCAATAACATTCATTGATTCGAAACATAACATCGCGTTATTAACGGAGATTCGGCTTTGGCCTATGATACCGGCATTTGGGAAAACGTGATATCGGACAAAAATATCCCGCAATGAATGCATATTATGGTCCCCATGTGTTCGCCAATGACTCCTCTATATGACAAATGTATAACATGACGCAAAAATTCTAACATTTTCCCACAGAGACAAACGAAAGGTGGTAACATGTCAGAAAAATAGCATATTTTCACATTTCGGCGGCCATCTTGGCCGCCATATTGGATTATGGGGTCGGATTTTTGGCTAATTTGTAAGGATTGTATATTAGCATAACGAATCGAGCGGAAAACAAGACCGCATGTGCTATAATCTTTACTATAATGGCGATCAAAGAGACCTGGTGCATTTAAAAAAAATGGCCGCCATGATGGACGCCATCTTGTCTGGAGTCTCTGCGGCCACTTTTTTTTCTTGTTAACAAGTGAAAAAAATTAGAGGAGACCTTAGGGAAGAAAATTTGTCGGGTGAAGTTAAGTCCTGGGGGGGGGGGGGGGTGCAGAGGTCTACCAATATCTCCTGGACTAAAACCACCAGATCACATTATCTATATCTATATTTGCGAATGTCTGTCTGTCTGTCTGTCTGTGTTCTATAGAAATTCACAGGGGACCATCTAGACGACACCAAAGGGGTCTACTAGGGGTAACTTTTTACGAGAAAGATAATGGTGAGGGTTAGGATTTTCTAAAATGAGGCCGTTATTGTCAGGGGCAGAAAAGGGGGAGGGGCAGAACAAAAATTTGTCGCCGGTTGCCACGAAACTTATATATAATCATCACCATGATATAAGGAATCTGATTGTGTGGTTTAAATATATCAAGAGTGGCACCGTTCGAGTCAGGGATGCACGGAAGGGAAGAGGGGCACCAAAATTTATAAACTAAGTTTAGCGCCGAGGGACCATCTAGATGGCACCAAACGGTCTACTAGGGGTAACTTTTTACTAGAAAGATAATGGTGAGGGTTAGGATTTTCTAAAATGAGGCCGTTGTTGTCAGGGGCAGAAAAGGGGAGGGGCAGAAAAAAAATTGTCGCCGATTGCCACGAAACTTATATATAATAATCACCATGATATAAGGAATCTGATGGTGTGGTTTAAATATATCAAGAGTGGCACCGTTCGAGTCAGGGGTGCACGGAAGGGGGGAGGGCACCAAAATTTATAAACTAAGTTTAGCGCCGAGGGACCATCTAGATGGCACCAAACGGTCTGCTAGGGGTAACTTTTTACTAGAAAGATAATGGTGTGAGTTAGAATTTTCTAAAGTGACGCCGTTGTCAAGGGCAGAATAGTAGTCCAGGAGATATTGGTCGACCTCTGCACCCACAGGACTTAACTTCACCCCAATAATTTTCTTCCTTAAGATCTCCTCTAATTTTTTTTCACTTGTTAACAAGAAAAAAAAGTGGCCGCAGAGACTCCAGACAAGATGGCGTCCATCATGGCGGCCATTTTGTTTTAATGCACCAGGTCTCTTTGATCGCCATTATAGTAAAGATGATAGCACATGCGGTCTTGTTTTCCGCTCGATTCGTTATGCTAATATACAACCCTTACAAATTAGCCAAAAATCCGACACCAGAATCCAATATGGCGGCCAAGATGGCCGCCGAAATGTGAAAATATGCTATTTTTCTGACATGTTACCACCTTTCGTTTGTCTCTGTAACAATTTTAGAATTTTTGCGTCATGTTATACATTTATCATATAGCGGAGTCATTGGCGAACACATGGGGACCATAATATGCATTCATTGCGGGATATTTTTGTCCGATATCACGTTTTCCCAAATGCCGGTATCATAGGTCAAAGCCGAATCTCCGTTAATAACGCGATGTTATGTTTCGAATCAATGAATGTTATTGCTATTATAACAACACCCATGCATATATATTTGCAGGAGATACTCGAGCTAGGATTCCTCTTATACCTGAGTTGAGGAATTTTTACCCAAATCCAAGATGGCGGCCAAAATGGCCACCAGAAATAAAAAATCGCCGAAAATCGCTGATTTTAACATCAGTGATCATTATTGTCATGACAACTCCACACCTGCTTACTATTGTAAGTTGGGAACACTTAGGCGAAGAACTTTCCTTGTACCATATCCAAATAAAAGTCCCCCAAATCCAAAATGGCACCCACAATGGCGGACAGATTTTGAAAAATCACTGAAATTCCCTCATATTCACATCATTGGGCATTATTGTCGAGACAACTCCATCCATGCGTACAGTTGAGTTGGAAATACTGAAGTGAAGTAATTACCTTACATCTCATGCAAGAAATGGTTTTCCAAATCGAAGATGGCGGCCAAAATGGCGACCGAAATTTGAAAACACGCCTACATTCCTTTACTTTCTTAGGATGGGCGTTATTGTTTCGCGATTTATTTCTACCCACCATTACATGTTGATATGTATGAATTATTTATTAAGGTTTGGCAAGTGATACTCACAGTCAATATGGCGGTCAAACTGGCGGGCAGAAATTGAAAAGAAGCCGATATTATCACATACTAATTTCAACTTTTTGTCATAATATTGATTTGTATAAACGAAACGGTACATAATATAAGCCATCTATTAGTTCCAATGTAAGTCGTATCCTTTTGGAAGGATGAAAACCCACAATCGCAATGTGGCATTTCAAAATCCATTCTCCACTAAGGGCTCATACTGGCCGTAACCGTATATAGGTGCGCCGAATAGTCATATTATGACTTCCAAGAATCAAAACAACAGTACCTGAGCTTATTCTGAATTGCCACATTCAGTATTATCTAGACTCGTTTCCGTCTCTTCGTCAGATTAATCTATCTCACTCACAACAACAGTTCACTACTCTTCTTTGTAGCAGTGTGCCACTAATCGGAATGTTTCAAACAATACATATGCCGGTGTCCAGCTCACGTGTTTGTTTCGAAAGCTTGGAATTCTTAGCGAGCTTTATTCATGGTATAGCTTATGGTATAATTCAGATGCTAAATATGGAGTATATGCGTCATCTTGTGCGATACACTATAAAGGTATTCGGTCGATGCGTATACTAGCTTTCAGAAGGACCTATCTATCTGCGTATTGTCAGCTTTGGTGACCTAATGGGGATAAAAACGTGTACACCTGGTGATCTTCCCAAAGAGCCACTTCTCAATATATGGTGCATCAATTCACATACCCATCTAATGCACTGACGTACCCGGACAACTTCTGTATATGGCTTCGAATGTTGAAAGCCCGACATTTGACGGATGCATTTCTGCTAAGGCGTAGAAGACCATAATTCACAATATACCCAAACTCCTTGAACATGATCATAAGAACACGCTTGTTGGCGTCCAGCAATCGTCTCACCGAACAGTTCCAAGCAGATGATAACAATACACACGGTGCTAGTTTGTGGGTATGTGTCATGATAGTGGAAATGAAATTGGACCATGACTGCACCGCCCCTTATTTTGTTATGTTTTAGATTCAGACAGGATCTCATGTGTGGCTTTGCTTTCCTTATATGCTAAGATTGTATGTTCCCATTCGTTTGGAAGCCGTTCTTAAACAACTGGACCAGGAGTATGCCATTGGCTACTGGTGTATAGGCCCCACCAAGACTGGGGTGTGGTCTTAAAGGCAATACATTTGATAGTTGGTTGATATGTCATATTCACGCTGGGTGGTATGGTTCAAGAAAGTACAAATGCCATCAACAAAAGGGTGAAATGTTCAACGCGAAGAACATCCAGAGGAATGTTACGTTGATGAGCTCTTGCATTCAGTTCAACAAACGATGGTACACCGAGTGATTGGATTGGATTGGATTGGATTGTTTATTTGCACAAATTTAAATACATAATACACAAACATAATAATATAGATTTCAAATTTGCACAGGAGCGGCATGGCCAATACAGGCCGTCTTCCTGTCGCCCCTTATACATAATAGAGAATAAGCAGATGGCGATCATATTGTTGTGTGACAATCGAGATGTTGCATGAGGGTCAGCTGTTGAAATAATGTGTTGTTAAAATTTTGGGGTTGTGTTTTATATATCCAACTTTGTTCGGGCAGATATGATTAAATAAATGTCTATGTGTACATGGATATGTGCCCATAAATGGTGAGTAATCCAGGGTTATGGCACGTAATGAGGACACGTCTCTTAAGCGCAATAATACGTAATACATGTATACATATTGTTCCAATTACTTTCTACAATCTCGGCATTCCGCGTTGTCACAAGTTACTGAGCTATTATAGTGTGATTGCACATTTGTACGTATGGAAGATTTAAAGATGGTTCTGCTAGCTGCAAATCTGTGTGCTGTGTCCAAGCAGTTCCACACATACGGAAATGAGTATCTCGGTAGAATTTGAGAGAAATTCGTCCTTGGAATTGTAGTAGCCAAGTTGCCGGACTGTCGTGTTGTTGATATTGGTGTATACTTAAATAAACTTTCGAAAGACGGGGGAAGATATTTGTTTTTCCAATCATACATGAACAATGCGATTTGAAGATGATACAGGTCATGAAACTTTAGAATTTTTAGAGTTTTAAACAACGGCTCTGTGTGACTGCGATATCTTTTGTTGCATAGTATCCGGACTGCTTTTTTCTGTAGCCGAAAAAGAGACCCTGATGCTGAAACGTGTCCCCAGATTATTATTCCGTATAGGAGATGACTGTGAATTAAGGAGAAGTACAGAGTTTTTAGTGCACTTTTGGGGAGGAATCGTTTGGCTTTACCTAGACAGTATATTGCATGTGATATTTTTCTGGTTAGCATTGATATGTGGTACTTAAAAGTAAGATTTTCGTCAATGATTATGCCAAGGAATTTAAGTGATTTTTCTTGGTTTTGATTACTTACACGAACTAGTTCCTTCTTATTCAATTTAATTCGCAGATCTGCCCATTTAAAATCGTTATTTTGTGGATGCAGCAACATATATTTAGTTTTTGATTCATTGAGGGATAGTCGGTTACTACAGCACCAGCGGTATACTTTATCTAGTTCATCGTTTATCTTATTCTGAATGGTTTTAGAGTTATTCCCTGACATGTATAATGTTGTGTCGTCAGCAAATGATTGGTGCTGTTGGGCATGTCGTTGACATACATTAGAAATAGGATGGGGCCAAGGATAGACCCCTGTGGTACTCCACATGTCATAGTCAACATTCCCGATTGATGATCATGGACTTCAACATATTGTCGCCTGTCATGTAAGTAACTTCTGAACCAGTCATTAGCGATTCCCCTTATTCCATAGTGATCGAGCTTTCTAAGTAAAATTTCGTGACTTATGGTGTCAAAAGCTTTTGATAAGTCTAAGAAAATGGCAATGGTGGAGTCACGGGTTTTTTTGTCATTACATTCCGCTACATCTTCGAGAAGATGTATAAGTGGATGAATGGTAGAATGTTTCTTACGAAAGCCATATTGGTGTTCATGAAGAATTTTATGTTTGTTGAGGAACGATGAAAGCCGAGCATTGATTATTTTTTCCATTATTTTGGAAAATGCAGGTAATATGCTGATTGGTCTATAATTTTCAATCTGATCGCGTTCCCCTTTTTTGTATATAGGCATTATTCTAGATATTTTCATTTTCTCGGGCACAAGTCCCTGGGCAAATGAGAGATTAAAGATATGCGTGAGTGGTCCAACCGTTTCGTTAATTGTTTGTTTCATTAGTTTCACGGATACATCGTTTATATCTTTGCAAGTTTTATTAGATAATTTCGAGCAAAGTGATGTTAGTTCATCTCTGTTTGTTGGGTGATTTCTTGGTAACATCACCATTGGGACCATTTTCCTACATGAGACATTAACTACTATATTCTAAAGTTAGATATATAAAGCTATATGATCATAAAGGTCGCGTTCCCCAACGTCCACAGCCATTGCCATCGAGACTGTAAATTGTTCTTTAAATACATAGTGAAATAAATGCACCACAGTTCCTGACATTTTCTTGAATAATACCGCCCACATACTGACACTAACCCCGAGAGAGGATAACAAAACACGCATACATTCATGCTATAAAGACATTATCATTTAGTCCATCCGACTATTTTGTGGGAGGCTAGCATAGTATTATCCAGACAAAAGTGTACGTAGTTGAATCAGAAAGGCTTCGAAACGGATGTGGAAATACAATCTTACCACACCAAATAAAACCGACACGCATGACATTCGATATCTTAAACATGCACCATGTGTAGGGGTGGTGTATACAGTGGCCCATTTCATTCCCATTATCATGGCGCATGTCCACAAACTAGCACCGCGAGCATTGTTCTTCTCTGCTGGGAGATATTCGACGAGACAACTGCGGGGCGTCACACAGTTTGCTTCGGATAATGGTCAACAAGTGTGGGTAGTCTGTACACTAGGGTCTTCTCCTTAGCAGATAGACATATGTCTAAGGGAATGAGACAGCTAGCAACCTTCGAAACACTGTCGAAGTTGTCCACATATGCCAATGCGTTCGCTGAGTTTGTGAGTTGACGAACCATCTATTGAGAAGTGACTAGCTAACTGGTTCGCCAGGTGTACATGTCGTTATCCCATGGGGTATGAGACATATACATAGAGATGACCTTCTGTAAGCTTGTATACTTATCAGCCATATGCCTTCCTAGTTCAAGATGACGCACAAATATCATAGTTAGAAAATATTTAAAATTGTAAGCTAGACACCGGAAAATGAATTGTTTGAAACGTTATGATTAGAGGGACCCTACTCCCAGGAAGTGGTGAATACTTTGTCGGTGTGAGCGACCTAGATTTATCAGACAAAGAAATGGAAGCTGTTCCAGATAATTATGGACGTGACGTGGCAAATCAGAATCTGTTATAAGGTAATTGTTCTGATATAACTATTTGGCGCACCTACGCTTACGGCCATTATAGGCGCTAAGTGGAGACTGGATATCGAAATGCCACATCGCGATATTAATTTTGGTTTTTCATCTTTCCAGAAGGATACGAGCTATGTTATGCGTTTTGATACCTTTAAGTTGAACTAGTAGATGGTTTATGTACAGTTTCGACCATACATACCGATATTATGACAAAAAGTTGAAATTAATATGTGAAAATATCGATTTCTTTTCAATTTCTAGCCGCCAATTTAGCAGCTATCTTGGCTGTGAGTATCAATTGCCAAACCCTAATGAATACTTCATGTCATTATTCCATATCAACATGTAATGGTGGATAGAAATCGCGAAACAATAACGCCCATCGTAAGAAAGTAAAGGAATGTAGATTTGTTTTCAAATTTCGGTCGCCATTTTGGCCACCATCTTCGATTTGGAAAACAATTTCTTGCATGAGATCTAATGTAATTACTTCACCTCAGTATTTCCAACTCAATTGTAAGCATGGGTGGAGTTGTCTCGACAATAATGCCCAATGATGTGAATATGAGGGAATTTCGGTGATTTTTCAAAATCTGTCCGCCATTGTGGGCGCCATTTTGGATTTGGGGGACTTTTATTTGGATATGGTACAAGGAAAGTTCTTCGCCTAAGTGTTCCCAACTCACAATAGCAAGCAGGTGTGGAGTTGTCATGACAATAATGTTCACTGATGTAAAAATCGGCGATTTTCGGCGATGTTTTATTTCTGGTGGCCATTTTGGCCGCCATCTTGGATTTGAGTAAATATTCATCAACTCAGGTATAAGAGGAATCCTAGCTTGAGTATCTCCTGCACATATATGTGCATGGGTGTTGTTACAATAGCAATAACATTCATTGATTCGAAACATTACATCGCTTTATTAACGTAGATTCGGCTTTGACCTATTATACCGGCATTTGGGAAAACGTGATATCGGACAAAAATATCCCGCAATGAATGTATATTATGGGCCCCGTGTGGTCGCCAATGACTCCTATATATGATAAATGTATAACATGACGCAAAGATGCCAACATTTTCCCACAGAGACAAACAAAAGGTGGTAACATGTCAGAAAAATAGCATATTTTCACATTTCGGTGGCCATCTTGGCCGCCATATTGGATTCTGGTATCGGATTTTTGGCTAATTTGTAAGGGTTGTATATTAGCATAACGAATCGAGCGGAAAACAACACGGCATGTGACATCATCTTTACTATAACGGCGATCAAAGAGACCTGGTGCATTTAAAAAAAATGGCCGCCATGATGGACGCTTTCTTGTCTGGAGTCTCTGCGGCCACTTTTTTTTCTTGTTAACAAGTGAAAAAAATTAGAGGAGACCTTAAGGAAGAAAATTAGTGGGGTGAAGTTAAGTCCTGGCGGGGGTGCAGAGGTCTACCAATATATCCTGGACTATAGGGGGAGGGGTAGAAAAAATGTTTGCCCCCGATTGCCATAAAACTTTTATATAATCATGCCCATGATATGAGGAATCTAATGGTGTTGTTTAAATATGTCAAACGTGGTGCTATTCGCGTCAGGGGTGCACGGAAGCGCCAAAATTGATAAAACGAATTTTTAGCGCCGATTTCCACCAAATTGATAAATATTCTTCTCCATGATACAAGGAATCTAATTGTGCGATTTAAAGACTCCAAATTGCTGTCGTTTCGATGAAAGGGGCACTCAATCAATTAGATAAGAATGGGTTTAGTCGCCGATTGCCACCACACTTATACACTATCATCCCCATGGTATGAGGAGTCTAATGGTGTGGCTTAAATATGTCAAAAGTGGTGTCATTCGAGTCAGGGTTGAACTGAAAGGCAGACGGGCACCAAAATTGATACCTAATAATTTTAGCACCAATTTCCACCAAAGTGATACGCATTCTCATCCAAAATACGAGGAGTCTGATCGTGTAATTTAAAGACGCCATGTTGGTGCTGTTTTTTGGGTGAGAGATGGGGGTTAGTGGGCACTAACTTTGATCAAAATTGGTTTATCAGGAGTCTAATTGTGTGGTTTAAGGATATCACAAGCTGCCACAAGTGGGGCCATTCGAGTCATGATGCATAGGGGTGCGGGGAACGCAAAAAAGACGAACAATATGTTTAGCGCTGATTTCCACCAGATTGATACATATTCTCCGTGATACGAGAAACTAATCGTGTGGTTTAGATACGCCAAATTGGTGCTGTTTGGATGAGAGATATGGGGGGGGGGGCCATAAATTTGATACGAATTTGTACACTCGCCAATTTTATACAAAAACTTATACAATATCATCCGCACGGTATCAGGAGTTTAATGGGGTGGTTTGAAGCTGTCATTCGAATCAGGGGTGCACTGAAAGGGAGAGGGGCACCAACATTGATAAAAATAATTTTAGCGCCAATTTGCACCAAATTGATACACATTCTTATCCACGATACGAAGAATCAAATCATGTGATTTAAAGACGCTATATTGGTGTTGTTTGTATACGAGATGTTGTGGGTGGGCACTCAATTTGATAAAAAAAAATTGTTTAGTCGCCGATTAGCACCAAACTTATAAATATTTATCTCCATGATATCAGGAGTCTAATTGTGTGCTTTAAAGATGTCAAAACTGGTACCATTCGAGACAGGGGTCCATAGAGGGCGAGAGAGACACACGACTAAATAAGCAATATGTTTAGCGCCGATTTCCACGAGATTGGTACATTCTCCGTGATACGAGGAATCTAATCATGTGGTTTAACTACGCCAAATTAGTTTGGGTGAGAGATGTGGGGCCTTAAATCTGATACGATACTCGCCAATTTTAAACAATTTTATATATATTCATCTCCATAATGAGTCTAAGTTTGTGGTTTAATGATGTCAAATGTTGCGCGCTTGAGTCCGAAATAGGGACGGGTGGGTCACCACAACTGATATACATATGTTTAGTGCCAATTAACATCAAATTCATACACGTTCTTCTCAAATAATACCAGGAATCAAATCGTACGTAAAATGTCACATTTGGTGCTTAGATATATTTGCAAATATATGTCTGTATGTGTTCTATATATAACTTCACGGGGTACAATCGAGGTGACACCAAGGCGTTCAAACTGTGGTAACATTTTGCGAGGAAGATAATGGTGCATGTTAAAATATTAGAATAGCTCATGTTAATATTATAACACAATTGAGTCTGCCCCATTCAATATAGTTTCCACACAAAAGTTGCATATATGTGGTCACAGTGTGCCGTCGAGTATAATGTCTGAGATAAAAGAAACGGAGTCAGCGGCACATGACTTTTCAGGATCCTCCAATACTGACATCTGACAATGTTTATCTGCCCAAAATACAGAGGATATCATTCATGTTTAGAACAGACTCATCACCTAATATACAAAAACTCGAAATCTCATTCTGTGTCGGGCACATGCAGCTGATATAGCAGCATAGCAAAATTTCTTTTAAACTGAGAATAATTAGCCAATATATAGCACAATGGACAGAGGAGCACTAGGACATTTCATTAAAGTATCTGTATCTTCGTGAAGATTTGATAACCAGGTGTCCTCAAAATCTTAGTCAAACCCACTAGATTGATTGATACGCCTCTTTATTACATAATCCTAACCTTATTCCATTCAATAAACCCATTCTATGAATTCTGATGTTAGTTTATCGTCCCATTTGTTGATTTATTATGTCTGTTTTGTAGAGTTTTTGGATCATGTAATAAATAGAATCTACAACTCGTCCCCAGTTTATAGCGGAATTTACAAGACTTGTCCGGTGAATTAGGTCTTGAGCTCGCCAAAGGCTCTGTCCAGACCTAATTTACTGGACTCGTTTTGTAAATTTCGCTATAAACTGGGGGCTCGCTGTAGATCCTCTATATGTAAAACTCAATTGTCGTCTTTTATTTTTGCGAACTAATGTGCTCATGTTATAACGTATGAAGTTTACGCAGTTGTAAATAAATAAATAGTTCTTTATTGGTGGGACGGATTAATCGCGATAAAAAAAATGGCAATCGCTCCGATCCGACAAGGTGATGTACTACTTATATTCCGTGTGTAAGAATCATGTTTTGTGATGCTATTTTGGTATATAATTTATGAGAATATGTGTAACGCTTTGAACAAGAGTATCCTCTATTCCCATCATATATCCATAATATGCAGAGGGTTTCACATTACTTTAACCTGGGTAACGCCGGGTAACCCTGCTAGTATAAAATATGCCATATTATATACCGGTACCATTAGAGAGAGGAAACTCCAAAACATTGTATTATCAATTTATCCGGCGTAATAAACTGTGAACATGTTGTTTTTGTTGAGGTATATCGACGTGTTTTTGTGCTTAATTTTTTGCAATGTCTATTATTTTCAATGGAAGGGGAATAACTCTATTAATTTGAATTTTGTTGCACTCTGGGAGCGAGACGGGGGAAATGTTTCTATGATTTCAGCTATTTTCTATTACTCTGTGGGCACGTTCTGAGACACATACGTTCCAAATGGTGATGAATTATAGTATTTTAATCATGTTTATGTCATAGATTGTTATTAAAACCGTATATCAAGGCACTAAAACAGATAAGCGGCGACTCGAAAATTAAATGGGCCTTTAATAATAATGAAAGTAAGAACAAATTCGATCCATGTACATGTACGTGTTGATGATTGTTGTTGTACAGCGTTTTATGAAATGTATGTTATTTACATGAACTCAATTCGACAGCCTTAAAGGGGTACTGTACTCAAATGTTATTGCTGATATCTACATTCTCTGCTTAGCAGAATAAGGTAACCAGGGCCCTGTTTCATGAAAGCAACTTATGACATAGTTGGGCCTTAAGATGGTCATAAGTTCAAACTACAGTCATAAGTGCGTTTCACGAACAAGGTCTTAACTTAAGATGGTCTTAACTTTGGTCTTAACTTTAAGACTGCTGTGTGGTGTCATAAGATAATCTTAAAGTTAAGACCCACGTGATAAGTGTCACATCGATCAGAAGTATGGCGGCCTATGTTATTTTGCAATTACGGAGATATCTGTACATTGTACGGGTGGGCAATTCGTCGTCTGGTATACAGGGTCGTGGCTACAGAGTGAGAGGGGGTGTTCGCCTCGAAATGTCCAACTACACCCCCTTAAACAACACCAAATTCACTTTGGGTTTAAACATTCCAACTGGTACCTCAAACTTTCCAAAACCAAAGTTTGGAGAGGGCAACCCCAACCCCACCGTATAACCATAGGGTTAGTTTGGTATCAGCAATTCAGAGCACAGGCTTATCATCAGGGACGTGGCGAATGGGGGTTTGTGTGTTGTCTACCCCCCCCCCCCCCCCCCCCACACACACACTTTGGTCAAAATGTTTAGCAATTGGAAATTTATGTGCCTGACAACAACATTAATCGTACACTATATATAGGTTTCAATTGTTTGAATTTCTAACTAGTAAAGGAATGTGTTGTTTTAGACAAACGGCAGCAACCGAAAATCACCAACTTTAGAGGTGTCAGGTTAGAAATTTCGAACTGTTGGAATATTTGAGATACCAATTGGAAAGTATAAATCCGACGGGTGCGGTAGACATGGCATTTCTCGAACATGGAAGTTTGGCCCGGTTCAATTAAGCGGCGGGTGCAGTTGGAAATTGCACGATGACCCCCCCCCCCCACAGAGACCATCTAGACAACTAGTGACCTATAGACAATATATATTATAAAATTGTATTACCCACGAATTAAACTTTTGATAAGAATTATGGCCTAGCTCAAAGCTCACAATCTCCTCTATGTTATTCCATATGCACATGTGTGGGGAGATGGGGTAAAATGAGATAAATTAATGTATTGATTCTTTCCTCTTTCCAAATGTCCGTCGGCTGTTTACAAAGCAGATATGTCATATAGGAAATGTAACACAAACGCTCTTTATCAAAATATGTTTTAGAAATAGTGACAATTTTCTATAGAGAATATGATTTTTATTGAGTTTATGCACACGCCCATATGTCGTGATTTTCAAGGCTGTCCAAATTTTTGTCATGTTTTTTTTTGCAGGGGTGGGATGACCGTTGTACAGCATACTGTATATATGATATACAAACCGGTAACGATGACACCCCTTGATACGAGTGTGCTAATGAAAACGTAGTTATATATATATCCATGGTATGACAACCGCATAAAACATCTGCATACAAATAATAAAAAAGTTACTCTAACAAATATTTTTCATTTCTCTTTGAATCGAAAAATGACCTATGTGTGTCCTGATGACATCGCCGATTTATTTTGATTATTGACACACGTAGAGAGCGGTGGTCGATAATATGCGAGTTATGTCGGCTCACATAAAATCATTGCTCTCGGTGGATTAACTCGGCGTGAATGCATGGTCGCAGTCATGCATCGATCCATATAATTATATTGTCTTATTTCTGACACCGCCACTCGTCAGTAAAGCAAAGCTCGTCATTTTAAGAGCCTGCGATGCACTCATGTTCGAATTCACATCGTGGAACTCATACCAGTCTAAGATCCATATGCGAATATAAGGCCACTGACTATAGACACTAAGATACATGCGCTGATTCGCCCACCCCCACCCCAGCCGCTATCCAGCATCCCTGTCACACAATAATGTCAACTCGGACTCGGCTCTTTCTCGATAACCTCTCAATGCCGTACATAAAGATTGCACAAGCCCACATTTTTTTGTTCCGGACTGTAGAAAATTGACGATAACCAGTCTAAATGAGCGGGAACTTAACTTACTACTTAAGTAGGACTTAATCTTGTTTTGTGAAACGCGTTCTTGAAACGGAAAATTTACATCATAAGATCCACCTTAGATCTTAGATTAAGTCCATCTTAAGATAATCTTATGACCTTGCTTCATGAAACAGGCCCCTGATTTCCATTATTTTACTGACTGCTGAGTACGAAGTAAGGTTACACATGGCAGGTAAGCCGGAATGAAAAAATCAAACCTCGTCATCGAAATATATTTGTACAGTTTGCAGGCAATGTATCAAATAAATGTTATATTATATGCATACTAATCCCAGATATATACTCATTAATTTTAGTGTATAGTCAGTATATCAACATAATATTTTTACATATGTGCCATCGCTCTGATAAAAACATACATGCTGCCGTCGCCCAAAAGCCGCAGACAATAAAGAGCGTTCGCAATCGATCATACACGTGGATGCTTGAGTGGAGTTCTGTCTGTATCATTGACAATCTGGTGATTTGCAAGTATTGTTCAATTTTCTTGTGCCCGGTAAGCTGAGAATTAAATTAAATTTCAACTAAGTTTGTGTCATATCAGACAGGACATTTTTAAGGGATTCCGTTCCCATGTCACCTGCGATTCTCCATAGCATGTATGTCTTGTTTCGCGATTCTCCATAGCATGTATGTCTTGTTTCGCGATTCTCCATAGCATGTATGTCTTGTTTCGCGATTCTCCATAGCATGTATGTCTTGTTTCGCGATTCTCCATAGCATGTATGTCTTGTTTCGCGATTCTCCATAGCATGTATGTCTTGTTTCGCGATTCTCCATAGCATGTATGTCTTGTTTCGCGATTCTCCATAGCATGTATGTCTTGTTTCGCGATTCTCCATAGCATGTATGTCTTGTTTCGCGATTCTCCATAACATGTATGTCTTGTTTCGCGATTCTCCATAGCATGTATGTCTTGTTTCGCGATTCTCCATAGCATGTATGTCTTGTTTCGCGATTCTCCATAGCATGTATGTCTTGTTTCGCGATTCTCCATAGCATGTATGTCTTGTTTCGCGATTCTCCATAGCATGTATATGTCTTGTTTCGCGATTCTCCATAGCATGTATGTCTTGTTTCGCGATTCTCCATAGCATGTATGTCTTGTTTCTCGATTCTCCATATCATGTATGTCTTGTTTCGCGATTCTCCATAGCATGTATGTCTTGTTTCGCGATTCTCCATAGCATGTATGTCTTGTTTCGCGATTCTCCATAGCATGTATGTCTTGTTTCGCGATTCTCCATAGCATGTATGTCTTGTTTCGCGATTCTCCATAGCATGTATGTCTTGTTTCGCGATTCTCCATAGCATGTATGTCTTGTTTCGCGATTCTCCATAGCATGTATGTCTTGTTTCGCGATTCTCCATAGCATGTATGTCTTGTTTCGCGATTCTCCATAGCATGTATGTCTTGTTTCGCGATTCTCCATAGCATGTATGTCTTGTTTCGCGATTCTCCATAGCATGTATGTCTTGTTTCGCGATTCTCCATAGCATGTATGTCTTGTTTCGCGATTCTCCATAGCATGTATGTCTTGTTTCGCGATTCTCCATAGCATGTATATGTCTTGTTTCGCCATTCTCCATAGCATGTATGTCTTGTTTCAGCATTGACGTCCGTTGCAGTTTTCCAAAAAAACGTAAGAATGAATGAACGCTTTAACGGCACGGATAAACTTCGCGGTGGGTATGCTGTAAAAATAATCATACCCGTTAAAACTGCATGCCATAAACAGAAAGAATATTAAGATATAGACTTATTTTATTCTTAAACAAATAATAAATATCGTGTAAATAGTATGTTATCTGGTTATTGTCAAGTTTGTACGCTTTTTGTAAAAAACAACCATGGTTTGTAACATTTTCGGCTTTTGTTTACATAACAAAGCGTTCAAACTTGACAATAATATACTATTTACGCGATATTTATGATTGGTATAAGAACAAGATATGTCTATATTTTAATATTCTTATGTTTGTGGCGGTTGTTACGGAAGTGACTATTTTAACAGCAATAACCACCGCGAAGGCCATCCATACCTTTAATAACTCAATCATGAATAAACACGAAATAACTGATGAAGATGAAATCTATTTACAACATTTTCATTGTCATTGTCATCGTCATCTTAATGGAAGTGATTCGGGCGTCGGGCGTCAAGCGCCCAGGTGCTCCCTCGCCTTTCTATTTATGTAAAGTATATAATGTTCTAGTTCAAATACAACAATCATAATGCCTGACCACAGAGACGTTTTTATGTGGCTTGGAGACTGCGAGACGTAATAAGGGGCAGCGGGGTTGACCGAGTTGTCACATGTTGCTTTTGTTGTTGTGTAGTTTCCGGCCGCAGGCCGGTTAGGATGGTCGGAATGCATTGTGCAGTTCCCTTCACCCTTTCTTTAATTCTTCGATGAAAATCGGTTGTTGAGGCTGTTGTATTTGGAGGCAAAGCAGTGGAAGCGTGGTGGAGGAGTCGAGGCTGTTGGATTTGGCTGTTGGTTGGCTTGGTTGACGGTTGTATGGGATCTAGATGGGTCTGTCGGTGTTGTTGATTTCTAGGATGGACTTAGTCTTTTTGGTGGAGAGCAGCTGGTTTCGTAGATGGAGTTCTTGGATGAGTGGGCTGTTGTCGATTCTGGCGAGGGTCTGGTTTCTGAGGTCGGTTAGTCGTTGTTTCATCGTAGGTATGTCTGCTGCGTCGTGGAGGGCTTGGATTGGTGTGAAGATTGTCTGATGTAGAGCGATGCGGAGAGCTTTGTTTTGGACTTTCTGCAGGGTTTCGATTGAGCTGTTGGAGGCTGCTGTTATGATGGGTGCGCCATACTCCATTACTGGGCGGACGTATAGTTTGAAGAGGTTGATGATGGTCTGGCTGTTGGTTCCCCAGTCGGTACCTCTGAGACAACTTAGCAGGTTTGTTCTTTTTCTGGCTTTGTCAGCGACTTTTTTGATGTGCGCGGCGAAGGTCATTCGTTGGTCAAGGGTGATTCCTAGTAGGATGGCTTGGTTGGATGGTTGAACGGTCTCGTTGTCTATCTTGATGTTGATAGTCTGTGTTGTTTTTCTCTGGTGGAATATGATGAGTTGGGTTTTCTTGGCGTTGAGTTTTATTCTCCATCTAGAGCACCATGTTGATAAGTCGTCGAGGGTCTTTTGTAATCGTTTTTGTAGGATCCTGGGGTTTTTGTGTGTTGTCCAGAGTCCTAGGTCGTCGGCGAATTGTGAGATTTCTACGTTGTTTCTTGGGTTGGTGGGTATGTCATTGGCGTATATCAGGAAGAGAAGTGGGCTGAGTACTGATCCTTGTGGGGTTCCGGCGCGTAGGAATACTGGGCTGGATGTGTCGTTGTTGATGCGGACGCTGAGTTGACGATCTTGTAGGAAAGAGGATACTAGTCGTGTGTATTTTCGGGCGATGTTGAGCTGGCTGAACTTGTATCTTAGGCCGTCGTGCCATACGGAATCGAAGGCCTTCTCAACGTCAAGGAGTACTGCAGCTGTTAACCAGTTTTTGCCAAGGGATAGTCGGGCGTCTTCAGCTAGTCGAACGATGTGTTCCATGCCTTCTTTGCCTTGTCGGTAGCCACGCTGCCACGGGTTGAAGAAGTTGGACGATTCAAGGTGCTCTCGCAGTCGGCTGCTGATAATTCTTTCGAATAGTTTCCCGGTACATTGGAGGAGGCTGATCGGTCGATAGTTGTTGGGAATGGCGCGGTCTTTTTCTGGCTTGGGTATCATGATACCGACGGCGGTTTTCCATGCTGTTGGGAAGTATCCAATGGTCAGGCAGGCGTTGAATAGAAGGAGTAGTCTGGCGAAGAAGGCTGGAGGGGCTTGTCGTAGGATGGCGTATGTGATGCTGTCGTTGCCTGGTGCTGAGTTGCCTTTTCCCTTCTTTAGGTTAGATGCGATTTCGTCTTGTGTGATTGGAGATGCTACGGGGAAGACATCATCGTGGTCGTTGGTGGTACTTGGAAGTGGATTGAAGAGGTCGTGGTTGTCTTTGATGTGGTTTTCTACAGTTGCTTTGAAGGCGTCGTCGTAGGCTGGGCCTTGGTGGGTGTTGTGGATTTTTTGAAGGTTGTCGGCGAAGGCTTCTGCTTTTTCTTTGTCTCCTGAGGTCAGACTGCCATCGGTTTTTTTGAGGGGTTTTTCTGTGCTGTTGTTGTTTTTTCCTGTGCCGGTAAGGGATTTGAAGGTACTCCAGAAGTTTCTGTTCATTCTTGTTGCTTATAACTGGGACTACTATACATAGGGATAGGCAACACAGCGAATCTCGTGTACATATCGCGGCGGTTATTGTTATGCTAATTAACTGCGAGAACTACTCGGTGTGCTTGGCGACAAGCAAACAATATGGCGTCGCCCAATGAAGACGACCTGTCAGATTCCCCGACGCTGATAAATAAATCTCGCCTACCTTAATCCCACCACATATTGGCATGCAATGTGCATTAATTACATAAAACAAAAGCCTGCGTAAGTCGATGAAGTTCATAGATTAACTTAATAGTGGCAACTTTTCATAAAATTAACAAGAACAATTTTGTAACTTAGCGGCAATTAGGTTGTCGAAGGTTAAGTTTTAAGTATGGAAATAATATCCCGTATTATATTTGTTTATAAAAGTTAATGGGTACTCACACCTCAAGTATAACTGTAGGTGTGATTAATTCCTTCCATAAACGATACAAATACGGAAAAATCAAACTCACAATCAAATTGAACGAGGAGGCTATCCATTTTAGAAATATAGTTGTCCACATCACTTGAACTTTGAAATGACTTCATCACAATTCTTCTCGTGGGATGATTTAGATTTGGATATATTGCTCGAAGAGTATACTGACAGTGACAGTTTTCGCGAAGTGGATATCGAGCAGAAAAGAACATCAAGCCATGCTCCATTAAGAAAACTACCGACCGAAAAACAGAAACTTGCAAGAATGACGAACACAAGCGTCATCATAGTCCCACAACCCGGTACGAATACGTTTGCCCAATGTGCGACAAAATATATAAATCAAGGAGCGGTTTCAGGGGGCACACGATGAACAAACATGGCTTACAACATATAAACGGTAAGTATATATGCTAATTGCATCTTGTTATGTAATCTATCTCAATCGTTCTTTTTTGAAAACACCGATTTGTTTACACTCAAAGCAATTTCAAATAAATCTGCCAACAATGGAGACAGGACTGTGGTGTTATTCAAGTTAGCAAACGCATGAAATAAGTTTATTCAATAGAAAGGAAACGAGGTGATAATTCACACCAAGGATTTCCTCCCCATAAATGACCAAGCATGCGGATTGAAAAATGATTTGTGCAGAAGGCAATTATATTTGTTGAAACCCTGGATCTATATACCCTCATTTAGTGATCTACAATACCATAATTGCAACTTTCTACAATATTTCGGGATATAGTTAACGGAAAGCATTATTTTCACACAAATATTTTATTTATTTACACACCATTATATGATCACAAGGAAGAAAATAATTTACTAAACATTAATTTAATGAATACACAAACACGAAATGTAATAAAGCACAAATAAGCACAAATTTCACCTTCTGGCCAGGAGGGGGAATCCATGATACACAGTCCGCGTGTAGTCCCACACAGCCGATAGCAGATTTTTCCAATGCCATGTAACTTTTTCCCAAATCCATGCTTATAAACTGGGCCAATATAGAGCGCATGTATCAGAAATTATATTGTGCAATTTTGTCACAAATAAACGTTAATTATACTCATTATCGCTTATATCTGTGGAACAAAACAATACAAACAACCAATCTGTGACATTTGACATTCGTTGCGTAGCCGTAGGAACAGCCCAGTGCTCTATATCGCAATACGGTCTCATCCGAATGGTCGGTTCTAAAAATAGTAACATAAATGGGCCCGATTTAATATTCGAAATAAAATCAATATTAATTGATAGAAGCTTTTCCGGACATATGTCTTCAGTTCATATCTATTATTTTATACCCACGCAACTATTTAAAATTTGTTATTTAAAGAGATAATCCATCTTTAACCGTGTGTATACTAGTCCCAGCTTATAACAAGGCGTTGACGGTGCTGTGAGAGTTGGGGAGCTGAAATAAAGATCGGGCCCCCTGATTATATAATTACGCTGTGTTTAGTGCATATAGTTGACATGCAATTTAATTGAAACAATTAGGGTTGCCAGAACAATTCGTCAAGAACTTGTTCAGGTTGCAGTCCACGGGGCGTCACTCTATATACACTATGCTTCGAGCGTTGTCGGTTACTATAGGTTACAATACACCAAATGATTTACATAGGCCTCAGTGTTAACAAATCCCGCTGGCCTATATTCGCATCAAAGCTTTGACCCTGCACGAGTATTTGAAATTAAAGAAGGTCCTTTTATACACACAGAAATGTGCACAAAAGTACTTGTAAACGTGGTGGATCACACTGCAGCTTGACAAACGTCACACTACCCTTAAAATTGAGGAAACAAATGACATCGAAAAAAAACACAAACACCTCCCATAAATTATTCGCCATTTGCACAGCCAAAACCGTTTACCATGTGGCTATATTTGATGTTTCTCGACGGGAAACAGTTTTGTGCATTTTTTCGTGCACTTTTCATCCATGTATTATTGACCATTCAGCTGCCAGAATATTTTTTATGCTGATTCTAGCTTGGGGGTTCCCAGGGGAAATCACTCTACTAATTTGTATTTGGTGTATTGTAACCGATATATATACCAAATGTGACCCGCCATATCAAATCCAGTCGGAAGTCGGGATTTTTTTTACCCTGTGCCAGTGCATTCTCTTATATATGCGAGTCGACCATAGGTCGCCTCGCATATATAAGAGAATGCACTGGCCTAACAATTTTTTAAAAATAAATGTTTCTTACAATTTTTAGGACATAAAATAAAAAAACATCCATTACCGTGCAGGGAGCCCCACACATATATAGAAGCATATAGAAGAGTGTCGTCTGCTCATGTTTGTCTGGGGCTCTGTATGGGTGAAATTATAAAATTGTTAAAGAATACAAGAAAAAATTATTAGAATTGTAAAAAATTGTTAGGCCAATGCATTCTCTTATATATGCGAGGCGACCTATGGTCGACTCGCATATATAAGAGAATGCATTGGCACAGGGTAAAAAAATCCCGACTTCCGACTGGATTTGATATGGCGGGTCACCAAATGATTTGCATAGGCCTCAGTGTTAACAAATCACGCTGGACTGTATTCGCAGGAAAGGGTTGACCCTGCACGAGTATTACAAATTAAAGAACGTCCTTTTTAGACACACGAAAATGTGCCCAAAAGTACTTGACAACGTATTGCGTCACACTGCAGCTTGACAAACGTCACACTACCCTTAAAATGGAGAAAAAAATTACATCGAAAAAAACACCAACCCCTCCCATAAATTATTCGCCAATTGGACAGCCATAATCGTTCACCATGTGGCAATATTTGATGTTTCTCGTCGGGAAACACTTTTGTGCATTTTTTCGTGCACTTTTTATCCATGTACCATTGACTATTCAGCTGCCAGGATTTTTTTTATGCTGATCCTAGCTTGGGGGTCCCAGGGAGGCTCGCATATATATAAGACAACGCACAAGCACATGGTCTTTAATGCTGCACCAGCACAGCTCTCGCAATGAAAGGGTTAATCAAATTGGAGGTGAAATGGACATCCTTGCCACAAAGAGATAATTTCTACTGGAAACTAAGCAGAATATGCATTAGCACAATAATTAGGGTCTTAGGTCCTCTTTGTATTATTTCAACCGAGTTTGTGCTGTTGGTATTTCGGTACACCCCGTCAATTACACGTAATCTGCTTATCTGTACCGTTTCCTTCCCGTATTTCGGCGTACCCCGTCAAGTCATTTGCATAACCTACATCCAACTATCGTTATAATTGAGTTAAACTGCGTTCTGGAGAATCTACTGAACTGTTTCTGATAAACTGATGGATTTTGAACTGCTGGACTGAGGTGGATGTAATCAAATTATGTTCCCTCCATGTATTGGGATATATTTACATACTAAGTGTTGTCATCACTAAATCCAGTATTCTGATTGGTCGGCGCCCACGTGGCTAGTTGCAGTTATTTCTCGGTGAATCTGGGTGAATACGCAACGGCTAATAACACCAAGCTCATAACACCATCGATACGTAATTGTGTTTGGAAAGACGAACGCGTAATGTTTTGGGCGCATTTGGACTCGCGCAGGATTGACTTAATACATCATCGGGTTTCAATATGAAGAGAAATTGTTCCTATTAACTTTTGCCATAGGTGCTATTGGGTATTTTGGGCTGTTTTGTCACGATACACTTTTTGATTTAAATACATTTACAAAAGTGGCTTTTTCGCTAAATGTATATAAATATAAGGATTAACTGTCATGTGGATTATTCGGGTTTTACTCAAGTTATGTCCACTTACCTCACGGTTACATCTCCATAAAAACAGTCCACATGACAGTTAATCCTTATATAACCATATAATATATGTCATTTGCAAATCTTAAGACCGGCTAATGAAAACTTGGTTAAACTGATTTCGAGCGAATCCACTGAACTGCACCTGATGAACTGCTGAATGGGATTTTGAACTATACTGAACTGGGTTGGAAGTCCGTCTGATGATGTTCCCTCTGAACTGTATCCGATGAACTTCTGAACTGCTGAACTGGGTGCAGGTCCGTCAGGTGGTGCTCCCTGTCTGTATGTGGATATACCCCATCGATTATAAGTCATCTGCATAACCTTCGTCGACGACATTGAGTTAAATTCTGTTCGGAAAATCTGCTTAACCCTTTACCCAACAAACCGGCCAAAACCGGCCAAATAAAGCTTCAACAGCCTAAAATATCTTCGGTCTGTCTCAATAACACCATACAAATATGGATACCATTGGAACCGGTTCATTGACCACATTGTGTTGGTTACAGTTATGCCCTGTGCCAATGCATTCTCTTATATATGCGAGTCGACCATAGGTCGCCTCGCATATATTAGAGAATGCATTGGCCTAAAATAAATTGTTTAACACTTTTTACCATTTTACATTCTTTAACAATTTGTATAATATTTTTCTACATTCTTTGACAATTTTATCATTTTTAATATGTGTTAAGCCAATGCATTCTCTTATATATGCGAGGCGACCTATGGTCGACTCGCATATATAAGAGAATGCATTGGCACAGGGCCGTTCTGTTGTGTAAGGGTTAATATGACTATTGGTTATACTCCACCGACTACAAGTACATGTATTTAATGTATGTTTAAGTTTGGTACATCCATAGTGAATAAATTATTCATTATTCTCCATTCGCATCTATACGTCAACGAGTCAATGTCATTGCCACCAAAGCCATGCATTGTAGCATTGCACAAATATAGTTTATAATTATGGAAGAGGTTATTTCCTAGCGAAGCGGAAATGGCCGAATCGTTGAGAATGATAGTCACACATGTTTCGATAAGAACATGATGCATCCATTGCATTGGTGCATGTATACATTTAATACGTTGCAGTGAACAAAGTCAACTTCTAATAACAGCTTGTGACTGATTCAGTGACATTGGATGTCCCAGAATTGGATCCTTGAATGTCTACGAGAGTATCCGTCATTCCATACGCATATCCATACGCACTATCACAGCGTCACCAACGGTTCGATCAAAACAACAACAGACTCCGAAACTGGGCGATGCGCTATGGCGACATGGTTCTCAACTCACGTTTGATGAAAGTTGATGAATATGATGCACACATCCTTTGTAATATTTGTACATGTACTTGTAAGTTGTAGTAACAAAACTTGTGACTGACTCATCATGAGTCATGACTAATCTGCGACATCAATTAATTAATTCCCACTAATTTCTACTGTATTGTATTCGTCTACAAAAGCTGCTGGTACCATCGCTCGGTGCCAAATTGATGACCCAAGCTGATTGGTTGTGGCGATCCCGTGGTCCACGATACATTTTCACTTTGAAAATGAGAAAAAAACATCGGATTCAAGTTGTCTTTTTTACAATGTATAACCAACAACAGAGAAAACACAACCTAATAGCCGGTTTACACATTTTATCCTGGATCAGTAATCGGCCTCGACTTACACACTTTATAGCGTGTCTCCAATTATGTATTACTGTTCATCCGGGTCATCACGTAATATACTCGACATGACAGCCAAAACATCTAAGGTAATATACATATTACGAGCACTATTCCCATTGTTCTTCGAAGTCATCACGTAATATACACCGTATTATGCAGATTCACGGGGGGACTATTCGTGACGTCACCAATGCGTGGGCTGCCGTCAAAGGCGCGGGGTATCATCAATATTGTATACCACATGAAAAAAATAGAGCTTTATGCCTTTTAACAAATCAAAATCCTTAAAAGAAGCTGCAAAATGCATACATTTTCAGCGTTGGCTGAGACGCTTCATAACCGTATACGACAGCATTGCGCGCTCTGGGACTTACGACGGAAGTTGCCTCTTTGTTTTTGTGACTATTTTCGTTAGTGAAACGAAGTTGGAAAAGAATTTAAGTTTAATAAACAAATTTATTCATTTTTTATTGTCTGGCGTTGGTGCCATGCGCGGCTTTTCGAAATAGTATTAATCCGCCTGAATCAACGCAAAGGCGCGCGATCATTTGTTGGCGCAATGCCAAGTGATATGTAATTAGTGAGAGATAAGGAAATATGTACGGGCGATTCGGACCTATGGGCCCCTATGGTGGCCGCCATGTTGGAATAACCTCGAACCAGCCTGTAAAATGAATTGACAAATTAACAAAACGAATTTATTTTTCTTCTTCGATCAGCCTTCCCATAGCAACACTATTAAATTTGAAAAACAAAATCAACCGTATTCAAAATTAAATGATTGAAGTGGATTTAGTTGACCTTCTTGGCGCATAGCATTTGGCAAACCTCGTCAGATTCCGAACCGTTTCAGTTTGAAATTACGTTCCCTGGTCCATAGCAACGTTGCAAATGGTGACGTAATTTTCGTTACAAAATGGCTGCGCCCAGGTGCAAGAAGTTATCGGCGAGTGCATATTCGAAATTCTCCGTTGTTGTTCTCGTGCTGAATTTTATTGGTATAAGCCAATCGATTGGGCATACATTGTGTGTGAAGCCTCCAGACTTCTGGTTGAACAGTGAAAGTGAAACTCAGTCAGTCGGAAAGAAACTGAATGATGAATCTGTGACTGAAAAAAATATGGAAATCAAAATGATGGTCAGTGGCCTGGTCTGTGGTCACCACAGTGATTTGACTTGTTCTGTTCAATTTTAAGTCTGTGTTCACCTGAACTGGTTGGTGTTGCAAGCAGCGAATTGTGCCTTCAAATTCTCCAAGTTTAATTGTTAATAGCTGACACTGTCAGGTGAAGGAAATCAGAAAATGGACATTTTACTTTAGTCTGTTTAGAGCTGACTGATTTACTTATTTTCTTTTACTAAATTACTATTACTAGTAACAGTAATCATTAGTGATTAGTATATTTAGTTTTCAACGACTTCAGGCTCAGCGACTTCAGGCTCAGCCTCACCCACTCACTGTCACTCGAGTCAGAATACAATTCTAGCCATCTAGACTATAGTCTACACACAAAGGTGATAAACATGTGTAGCCTAGTGAACTGATGACTTATTAAGTGATCCTATTATGATTATAAACTTGGTCAGTGAAGGAAAAGAAGAACATCTCCAATTCGCCAATGATTCGGTCTCGGCACACTGCTGAGTGAAGTGACTAGTGAGAGGATATGCTTCCAAATTCCATCTATGGATCATGTTTCCTGTGAAGGACGGAGCAAGTTAAACACAACACTTATGATGCATTAACCGTTAATAACACCATTAACGGTAATTTGTTTTACCATTCTCACCTATTAAATATTCATGATTCTAACACTGTGTTCTCACTTTCAAGATTTAAATGACTTTGTGGTTGATTTTGCTTTGCGTCCCTAACACTCATGTAATTTCTCCCAGGCAATTATTTTAATTTGTATATACTCTCAGATGCCTAACAATAGTGTCAGATTGTGCTGCATGATTATTAATTTTAGATAAAATTCTCAACGATTATTCAATTATTTGGCATAGAGACATATATAGAGCTAAATTAAAATAGAATTAAATAGAATTAAATTTCCAGCACTATTATATTATTAATTTCAGCCTAAATATCCACTTTCACTATTATTGACAATGATTAGGCACCTGGGAGTACGATACCAGCTCACAAAAGTCACAAACAAGCATGCAATCTCGAACTGGGACTACCCCTACTGTATCTGTAGATATTGCAGTGCAGGAACCATTCGGTTATAGACGCACTGGTCCAGGTGGTAGATTATCGAGGAACAAGTATTAACAACAATGGGAAATATATTCCCTGCTTGTTTGCTCAATGTTATAAAGTTTGGTGTCAGAACAGGTCAGAACATAAAAAAGAGTTCCCAGGTTTTGTACTATGCAATTGGTATAATATGATTTCTAGTAATCTCTATGGGCATAGCTAGTGTAGAGACCCATGGCATGATCTAGTATTTTTGTGTTGTTTGATAGTCTGTTATTTATCGAAATATAGTATCGTTGCACATGGTATTATCTTTAATAGGTCATGACCTGGCTTCGTTTTAAGGTGAAATCATGCAGGCCTGATTAATGAGTAGTAACCGTATAGGAAAAGCCCGAAGCTACCACTATTGCACAATGAAATCAGTTTGTTTTATCTAAATTATTTATTCACTCCAGCCCAAAAATAATAGTCATTTGGCAAATTATATCATTCCTTTTTGAAGTGCCTATCATCAACTGAAGTTGAATCCGAACCTAGGTTCGAAATTGTGTCTCATTGAGTCAGTGTGCCCCACCCCATGTAACTCGCTGAAAGTCAAACATACATAAATTTCTATAAATAAATCAGATGTGGCTATGTGAAATACCAGTATGCAACGAATCCCAGTCTTTCACATCATCAAAATGTATTCAGTATCATATGTAAATTTATGCAATAAGATATTTTTTTTCCAATGGTCGCATTTTTTCCAATGGTCGCATTAAATTAATTAATTTTGCCTTGAAAATTGGTCGCTGGGCCAGATTCAACCTTCACGAGATGATAGCCATTTTGAACAGATACAGTAAATATGTTTTACATCTCAAATATCTCTGGACTGGAGCCGTGGATATTGGTCTGAAAATTAGAGAAAAGTTAGCGGCAATGTCTCACTCTGCCCCATGTCTTACTGTGCCCCACCTTCCCCGACATCTGGTGCTGCAACATATTCTCGTGCAAATTGGTTCATATTGGACCTAACTATTCACATAGGTTCATATTGGACTTATTTGATTCTGAAAAAAAACCATAGTGAGCTTATTTTAATTTTTTATTTAATTCAATTTGTTATATCAAAATTTAGAAAACAAACTAATGTCATGACAACCGTCGCTAGGGCACCCCGAGTCGCCACACCAAATTTGGTTGATATCGGTGCAGGTGTCTGGGAGAAAAATGCGAACAGACAGATCCTATACTCTTTAATTTATATTTATAGGTACCCAGGAAACAATGTAAATAATGTTGCGGAAGAGATTTGCGGAAGAGATAAGCCATCGTTAAAGGTACTCAATCCGACCAGACTGTCCCCATATCATCAAGATACAACAATATTTCTTCAAAATACATTTCAGTTATCATAATCGATTTATTGCAACCAAATAATGCTAACCACTGTCAACTATGGTATCAAATTTCCCAAAACTTGTTATTTATCCACAATTCGTTCAACAAAATTTGGCCGTATTGTCACTTAAGTGTCACAAAATATGGCCGTATTACAACTTAATTTTAGAGTTATCCATCTTCATCCGCAATTTTGTCCAAGACCATCCGTTTGACCACGTGTTTCTGGGCCACATTTAATTGCATCTCGATAAATAACAAACTTCAAAAATAGATATATGATCATTCTGAGCTTTGATATGTGGGTTCCTTGACTCGAATGAAATATTTTTACCCCCCCCCCCCCCCCGCCGAAGCCGAAGAAATAGTAATGTAGGAGCGTTAATTCGGGTTGTGTACCTACAGTAAATAAATGCTGTCACTATATTTCCGTTGTAAGAGATCAAGGGTACATGTAGATCAGAATGGACTCAGTCGGGGAATATTGTTTTATGAAAATATTTTTGTATATATATGGGCAACTCCTTGAAATGATGACTATAATTGTTATCCAACTTTGTATATACATGCACATGTAGACCGGCATCTTCGTGCTATGAGGAATATAAATATTTTGTGCAAAGTTGCCAAAGTACCGTCAGATCTGGAGAGCAAGGGCACCAAAATTAACAAAGACGTATTTGTCCCAACTTTACTCCATTCTTATATGTATATATAAACACTCCCATGAAACATGAATACAGTTATCAGTTTATTGACGGACGTGTCGTTGGCTGTCCATACGGTGCGTACTGACGTAATCATATATCCAAGTTGGCGGGAAGCATGCGCCTATTCAACACTGGTGACAGATAAGGAAATATGTAATGGCTTTTTAATGATATAATAGGGGGGTTCATGTGATATATATAGATACCCAGGGAACTATATAAATCATGTTGCGGAAGAGATAATTAATGCTGTCACCATAATTCCGTTGCAAGAGATCAAGGATGGCCTCAGCCCGTGAATATTTTTTTTTAATGAAAATAAGTTTGTATAATTATGTAAATACATGTAGACAGGCATCTCCGTGCTATGAGGAATATCATTATTTGGGCAAAGTCGCCAAAGCACCTAGTCAGATCAGGTAGAGGCACCAAAATTAACACGTTTACTCCATTCTCATATGTTTAGGCACTCCCATGAAACATGCATTTATCTGTTTTTGATGGATGTGTGTTGGGTTGTCCATACGTACTGACGTAATCATATTAGGAGATTCATGTGATATAACAAATTTATGTCAGATTTCTTTTGAATTGACCCAGAACGGGGCCAGTGTTTTTTGTGTATATCTGAAAATGGCCACCGTCTTAAAGGCAAATGCATGTTATATATTATTATATCTATTATATTTGGTTTGAGAATAGATTATTTGAATCGAATGTTTGAATATTGTTACATAACGACACAAGGAACGGTAACGGGACCAAGATCCACCTCAGGTACTCCATTTCTGACACCGGCTCCGAACTTCACACCAGCGCGTGCTCCGAATGGACCAGCTCTCGCTTCACCGGCATGAGCACCGACGGTTGCTCCCGTATAGCCCCATGATACGCCGGTTTCAGCGTTAGCTCCCGGGCCTTCGGCGTGGACCTTCAACGGGGTGTGCATGATCCCAGCTTCAACTCTGCCAACTGTTGCACTAGCGCCCGCGTGTGCTCCCAACTGTGCCAGACCAGCGCCTGCTGATGCTTTGGCCTCGGCTGCTACGACCCTAGCGTTCGCCTCGACTACATCTTCCAATAGGACGGCTTTGGCCTCTGCTTGTGCGCCACACGCCGCGGCGCTTGCTGACGCCCCAAGTGGTGTGACGCTGGTTCCAGCCCTGGCTTCTGCAGCAGTGGCTTCCGCCTTTACACCCGCTACTTTCAGACCCAACAGATCAGCCGCATGTACCTCGACATCAGCACCCACTGCGCGCACACCGACTGCATTCTCACTGCAAGCTTCGGGGCAGTTTCGTTTTAATAGAGTATCGCCTACACGCATAACCCCCGCGTAACCTTTCGCCTTCGCCTTATTCTTCTTCGCTTCATTTCTTTCCTGTTTTGTTTCCGCTTTTTGTATAGACCCATCCGGGTTTGTCTGCTCAGGTTTCAAACCGGACAAAGCCAACGACTTGTGTTTATCCACATTTACGCCAAATTTACCATCGTGAGTCTCTATATTGAACCTGTTATTGTTGTGTCCAGGATTATCGTTATCATAGTATTCCCAATCTCTCTCAACATAATCGAATCCTCCACCACCAGCAACTATTCCGGGAGGCGTGGGCTTGTATTTCTTCTTTTCATCTTTCTTTTCTGAATCCGAAGACATATCACTAAGTGCTGAAATGGAGACAAATATTGCGTTTAATTCCAGCCGCTAACGTGGGCTATAATCACTGACAGAACAGTGCGATCTTACGCCGCACTAACCACTAACAGAACAGTGTCATTTTACGCCTCACTAATCACTAACAGAACAGTGCCATCTTACGCCTCACTAATCAATAACAGAACAGTGTCATTTTACGCCTCATTAATCACTAACAGAACAGTGTCATTTTACGCCTCACTAATCACTAACAGAACAGTGCCATTTTACGCCTCACTAATCACTAACAGAACAGATGTTCAGCCATTGGCTGCGGACACACGTACCACAGTAGCGATGGCATAGTAGGTGTGACAATTTATTGTGGTGGAGTTTGGTGACAATTGGTGGTCATAATTAATATGCCATAGCAAGCCATGTCGCCCTCTGCAAATTCGCAAATTGAGTCTACCAAGCTCTACCAGCGACGGTCGATCTCTCAAGGATGTATCTACCTGAATATCTTGTCGATGTTGATCTGTACTCAACACGCAGCGTTATATTGTACATGCCAATACACAGTCCACGTGATAACTTAATGAATAACCCATCTCAACAGCCATGATTGTTCTTACTAATGAAATTAATATAAGTAGATAAACATGCATGCATTGAGATCATGTAAAAAACGTACCACAATACTGATATGTGAGTCAACGAGGAATTGCCACCAGGCCACGGCCAAACACAATTCTGGACGATCTATCGTGCAATTATATATATCGTCGTGAATACAATTTAGCAAAATGTAATGAGTAGAGATCAACCTTGGTGAAAAGCAATGGTTAATTGGTCCAGTCGAGTCATTGTGCGGAAAATCAGCTGGCGACATGTTTAGCTATGGCACAGAATTATGACAGACCAATTGTCACCAAACTCCACCATAATAAATTGTCACACCTACTATGCCATCGCTACTGTGGTACGTGTGTCCGCAGTCATTCGGTGCAACAAACAGCCAATGCTCGTTGTTGAACTTATGATCTGAACGTTTCCTAAAGAAACTCGCCAATGAAGAGAATGGGGTTAAGAAAGTGTTCAAGGAGTATTCTTAGTTCCAAATTTAATTTTCACAATTCATATCTTGTTCGGTATTCAGATACCAGTGTACACAATAACGCACAAGTGGACAAGAACTACACTATTGTATTTGATGTGGATTTATTTATAAATTTATTTCATACTTGGCGTTGTCCGGTCTAAACCGTGACCACAAGTTTTGATATATCAATCTTCGTTAGCAAATATACATGCAAATTGGCTGAATAGTTGTGTGTTATTTATTAATGGCAAGACTAGCCCTTAAATTACCACTAACGTATATGGTCCCCAACTCAATTGGTGCAAAGTATGACTATATTTGTATTATACTATTAGTGTATTAGTGGAAAGCACCACTTTGAACATGTTAGTCCAAAGTAATTTGACATCACGAAGATGCATATGTGTTATGTGATAGGAATTCGGCGAAAATTTGTTTTATCAATTTTGGAACCCCTCTTCAAACCGCCATGTTGCTTTAACGGACGTTTGTTTATGTGTCCTTATGTTAGTACTTTACACTAAGAAGGGAGTGGTTAGACACTGTACCTCTGGACATATGTTGATATCGACTAATATTGCAGAAAATTCATCCCAAATCAAGTGTACGACTGCTTACAGGTACCACTGGACCGATGCAAGGTTGCTTAACATGTGATTCCACTCGAGTGATATTGGACTATTATAGTTGATTATACATACTTATTGTCTGGTAGAATGTAATTATATAGAATGCCTCAAAATTCCACGATCTTTAAACACTGATGTATTGTCCAAGTGCTTCGTATCTAATATATTTACACATCGTGTAATATATTCACACAATTCGCACGACCAAAGCCAGGAATGAAGACGTTATGTCTCAATCACATCCAGAGCTTATTATGAGTATGGGTTCACTGGCATCGCCGTATTTATTTTCACCAATAGCGACTGGATTGTTTAATTAGAGACCTATATATATGTATAGTCTGTGCTAACATTACAAATGCAAGAATGACATACAGCATCACCAGACTAGCAGCCAAGACGTTTAGATTCTTTAGATAGAAGAAGATCCCAAAATTTCTTAACAATTCGAGTTAATTGCTGTTTTCGTGGTACTAGTGTTTGAAAAAAAACCACATTTTTTTGTGAAAAAACATTTTACCGGACAATGCATCGTGACAGACGGCGATTTTTCCCTTTTGGTGTTGTTTGTCTTTTTTTTAAATACCACCTTATGTTTAAATTCTATTACAATGGCATTTTTTAAATTATGTTTAGTCAATGTGAGCATAATCTAATATGTTGAAATTTTTCTCGGTAAATTGCAATAAAATAGTTTTTTCGGGATCGCGACAATCATATTTTATTGTTCGTCCACCCGTACGATATGTAACAAATGCAGCACATAGGAACATGGTGAGATATTTTGAGGGCTCGTCCACACTCGATCAACTTAATTGTTCCGAAATCCGCACCGGTCTAAATGAACGTCAGCAGCATTGAAGTTTACACAACTGCAGTTTATATATGGTTTAAACAATTTTATGTGTTCATGTCAGTGTAGACAAATAACTAATCTCCAATCAGGATTTGCACGAAATGACTGAATAGTGTTCTAATCGATAGACATTTAGCGCCATATTATTTCTTATTTGGATGATCGGAAGAACACTGGATACTGTTTCACGACATAAGCAACACATTTAATAAGTATGGAACGATTGCCTATTACACAAATTAGAATTTTTTGGAAAATGTGACGCACTGTTGAAATATTACGGTTCAGACAGAGACATAGAATAATTATTGGAAGCACCAATTCTAGTTTCAGAAAGGTATCAGCCGGTGTAACCATATGATTTATATTAGGCTCGCTTATGTTCCTAATTTACATAATGACATAGTTGAAATATTGAGCGCAACTTTCCACAGATGAGAGAGAGAGAGATGTTTATTCCTCCAAATATGGAGACAATATGATACAATGTATATATTTGACGATTGCATATCCCATTATAGCTGATGAAATTATGAATAAAACTGTAATCAAAATTACGAAATATATTAATATATAAATAAACAACTGCGGGAGAGCCAATCACGACAGCGAGAACGAACACGATTCGAACGGTTCCGGGAAAGGTCGGCGAGAATCCCTGATGCCGAACTTCATTAACATTAGATCCACGACAACGACAACTTGAACTCAACATTAACTCGCTATATAAACTGTGATTCATTATGATTCGTTATAAATGATGTTTTTGACATGTTCCTGATATTATAGTTATGTGAGTACATTCATTGTTCCATCATATTCATTGTAGTGTTATAAAACCAATTCCGAATTGTGACCCGCCATATCAAATCCAGTCGTAAGTCGGGATTTTTTTACCCTGTGCCAATGCATTCTCTTATATATGCGAGTCGACCATAGGTCGCCTCGCATATATAAGAGAATGCATTGGCCTAACAATTTTTTACAATTTTAATAATTTTTTCTTGTATTCTTTAACAATGTTATAATTTCACCCATACAGAGCCCCAGACAAACATGAGCAGACGACACTCTTCTATATGCTTCTATATATGTGTGGGGCTCCCTGCAGGGTAATGGATGTTTTTTATTTTATGTCCTAAAAATTGTAAGAAACATTTTTTTTTTTTAAATGATAAAAAATTGTTAGGCCAATGCATTCTCTTATATATGCGAGGCGACCTATGGTCGACTCGCATATATAAGAGAATGCATTGGCACAGGGTAAAAAAAAACCCGACTTACAACTGGATTTGATATGGCGGGTCACAATTTTGCTGCACACTATCCGTGAGTGGCGAAACCTTTATGTTGATACCTTTCGTATAATTAACTTCTCTAGATAAGAAATACGAATAGCGTACACTAGTCGTAAATAATTTAAGAAACAATTCTTGTTTCGATTAAAGGTACGGTTGGCCTTGGCGGTGGGTATCCTGTGAAAATATTTCCACCCGTCAAAAACCGCCACAAACAGAAAGAACATCAAAATGTAGACAAACTTTGTCCGTATACAAATAATAAATATCGCATAAACAGTATGTTATTGTCAAATGTTTGACAATTGTTATGTAAACAAAAGCATAAAAAAGTTACTTTTCTGGTGTTTGTTTATATTATGATGGTAAACATAAAGAGCGTTTTTTGTTGGTGAATTCCTGATATGGAACTAATAAAGAGCGTTTATGCCATTTGTGTGTGATTAGCCAGTAGCATTGTGCTGTCTTCTGTAACACAATCAGGCTCTTGCTTAGGTAAAATATAGTAGGTTTTTATGATAACATGCTGTTTACGTGATGGTCATGGTATATATGAACGAAACTGTATGCGTTTTAATGTTTTTCTGTTTACGGTGAATAGAACAAATATGACTATTTTCGACAACTAAGACCGCACGTTCCTTTAGTGCAATGAAGTAGTAACCGAACAATTTGAAGATAAATTCTATAACGCACGTAGCTCAGTTATAGACAATCTATCTTCAAACTTTTCGGTTATAACTCATAACCTTATTCGAAACAAGAATTACTTCTTATAATTTAATCCGTCATTTCACAAGAGAACCACCAAAAGTAGAAGTTGCCAGTATAACGAGCGAACAACATTCAGACTATTCCCGACGAAAAGTCACGTGAAGTTGAAAGAGACACCTGTGACTCAAAACTTTTGCTTATCGATTGATCACGTCACTTCGGCTATTCAACGTTTTTTATTTGGCTTGTCGCAACAGATCACGGATCGCGTGGCACCGGAAAGCTGCAGTTGCACTTGGAATTGATTTTCGACAGCGGTGGCACAAACTATAGCGTTCTTCATTCTGTAATATAACTCAGCTGAAAGATGACAAATTATTCACAATGTTCAGAATATTGATGCATCTATAATTATGAGTAGACTTCAATAAGGGTGCGGTCCGAACACCCGAGCTGCACATACGAGTGGGCTTCGGATTTCAGGTTTCCAGTCCCTATAAAAGGGGTGCATGGTTTTTCCTGACCGGCTGTGCAGACTTTCTAGGATGTATTTACATTGTGTATGTAAACCATTATAGCATGTGCCCACATATAACATGTAAAGCATGTTACGCAATAAACGCCGTATGTGACCACAGCTAGCGCGGCTCAGTTGCAAATGAGTGTTTGTTTGAAATATGAGAGAATTGGGAATACTATATGATCTTGAGCGCGTTACCATTTCTGACATTGGTTTTCTTGTATTTAACTGTATTACATTTTACTCACTGTATATACTCCTATAATCCTATAAACGTAACACAATCCGAGCGAGCAAAGAGCACACTATGTTTACACCGTTCTGAAACGAGGCCATAGTAAAATTTTATCCAGAAACTGAAGATTGCACAGAATCCTATGCTCGAATAGAACAATGTGTATGCAACCATTTAGCACATACGTCCGTGTTGAATGTAACATTACATCATCCGTGTCTTTAGTCTATATACACTATTTTTAAAAGGGAGGTCATTATATGTATCACCCATCTAACAGTTATTGTGTTTATAGTTGTATGTGTATTTTACTATCATTGTTGTTGATATCCGCCATAGAAAGACATTAGTATTTAACCGACACGCATCTCAACTGTGAATGCTTTATTCTCTGATCAAAATGACAATGATATCGAGAAATGGAAAGTATATACACAGAAGATGGAGAGGAGGAACGTGATGCATTATATACACAATATACAGTGATCTTCCGATCGACATGGCGCCTGTTCATCATCGTTTTTATCATCATTATCATCAATTTAATTTTGACATTTGAGTCATCTTCATAATCATAATAATCATCATCATCTTCGTCATCGTCATAATCATTATATCTAACAGCAACACAGTCTTAATACAACACCAACAAAAGGCAAAAAAAACAACAACATCAACAACAACACCAACAACAACAACAACAACAACAACAACAGCAACAACAACAACAACAACACACTTGTGTCCAGTTTAAGATATATCAGTCGGATGAACGAGCACAGTTTGCGAAGAGACGTTACATCTTTCAAATTTAGTATGTCGTCTAGAATATCAATAGTTGGGTGTTTTATACCTATATATTTCACAAGCATGAGGCGATGTCAACAACTCGGTTTGACCGGAAACCGAAAAAAAACACCGGAGCATACAATTCACGAGAAGGTGCTTGGTAACTTAGTTTAGATTATTATGACTAAAATGGTCATTGTCTGCCAGTAGAATGCAGATTTGTACCTCGTGATGTCATGACATGTACAAACATGTATATTGGTGATCGCAACGCTTTGTATGCACTAGTTATTACCTCGACTTTGAAAAAGATGCAAATGAGATGAGTGAGATACCAGCATATAACTGTTTTCTGATACCATTGGAGGAGAAATTGTTTAATACATGGGATAGTTCTGCAGTAAAAATTTGCCAGATAAGCGATCGCAGGGTAGAATTCTGCATTCGACTGGTAGACACTGACATAGTCGGCATTATTAAGAGGGTTAATGGGGTCAATATCACATGTAAACCAAGACAGTGGTTATCCAAAATTGTTTTAGGTGGATTGTACTACTCATGTATATATGATTTGGATATTAAGGTTAATCCATATTCTATAAAATGAGAGAAAATTGAAGTTGTGAGTCTGAAAATACATATTTGGAAAAAAATTACATGCAAATTTTTTCCGACAACCCCCCCCCTAAATGATTAAGAAAAACATTTTTTGACGCCTAGGTACCCCCCCACCCCCCGGTACGTTGTGTCCCGCAGTTTTTTTCCGCCCCCCCCCCCCTGGTTTCTCATCAGAATTGCGTATTTTCACTTGATAATTATATTTTCGTTCTACCTCTATGTAATGAGCAGGGTCAGATAAGTATTGTCAACAAGAATATAAATGTTTTCTTGTTTGAAACATTACAATTACTGACTGAATACAGATCTTTCAACTTAAGTGAACTGTATCGGCTGAATTCTGGTCTCAGGTCAAGACAACCCTAATAATCACGGTGTTCCATGTCAGGATTTGGTCTCGCGAAACCACTTTGTCCCAAGCTGGGAGCGGCTGATTATTGTTCAATCAATCAACGACAATCAACGACAAGCTATGGACAAAAACGTGCTGCGTGATGCATCGAGATTGGCGTGTTGGTGTCGGCAAACCTGAGCACCTGGAAGTGCTTATCTCCGTATTGTATAGCGGTACCTGTATGCCGTTGCCGTTAGACATAGATCACGGGTCAGGGGTGGTGCGGATTTCTCACTCACCCTCTATGTGGATGCCACGACGATGTCAGTTTTACGGGTGGAGGAATGTCTACGCAGAGAGTAAATTTCACCGATAAATCACTCCGCTGTGTGTTTTAACCACCGACCCCGGAAAGCAACGACAAACTTGCCCAGATACACGAATCAGATTATCCTCACTTAGTGTATACAAACTTGAATATCGGAAACATGCAGTCTTCACATCGCAACGAACGCGGAGAGGTTGAAACTATTGACGCTACAGTCAGAAATATGTCAGACTAAGATTAACGGCGAGTCAAATAAGACAAACTACAAACCATCCAACAGAATGATTGCATGAAAATTGCAAATCCAACAATCCCACATGACGTGGAAAAACTATATACACATGGAATACATGTTAACAGAATGATTGCATGAAATTTGCAAATCCAACAACACCACATGACGTGGCCCAAACTATATACACATGGAATACATGTTAACAGACATATAAAATGTCAACTTACCTAATTAAATCGCCTGTCCCCTGACGAGTAGTCGGCGAATAAAAATAGACACGAAACACTAGCTTAAAGTGACTTTCCAAATTCATAGCATATAGTGTCGGGCACCTTGGAACATGCGCTACCGCCAGTCATTGGCTTTCGGTTGGATGTACATACACCATTTTATATACAAACTTGACATTCCTCGGTGATAGTAATCCTGTTGAATAACTGGTTTAATTACCAGGGATCCTGTCTGCTTCGACTGGTTGGCTGTGTTGTTATGAGGTGATCCGAATATGCTTGGATAAGTCACTATACAATTCATGATACAATGCTATATTATAGCTATAATAACTATACTTAAACAAATATCCCTAAATGGGCACACTACAAATGTGTATATACCACCACGAGTATACACTCGGGTCATTAACTAATAATGCTGTATTATTCTTATAGCTAACGGTACACGTTAGATATACACATGACATTTCAAGGACCCGCTTATCAACGGATTTGCGCCAGCCTTGGTGTTAGGATGGACTAATTGAATAAACTATACCGAAACGGTAGTTTCCAGTAACAATGCTATATCATTGATATAGCTATACATATAAAATACCCCACTGAACGGGCGCACTACAATTGTGCATATTGTGTTAGGATTGACTAATTGAATAAACTATACCGAAACGGTAGTTTCCATTAACAATGCTATATCATTGATATAGCTATACATATAAAATACCCCACTGAACGGGCGCACTACAATTGTACATATTACACCACGTGTACACGCTCGGTTCACATACTTACAATGGTACATTATAGCTAATGATACACGCTAAATATACAGCTATATTATCACTATAGCTATACACATTAATATCCCAAATTAATGGGTGCACATAGATGTGTAGATGATCGATGATGTCTGGACAATACTCATGAATTAATTCTCATCCATAAGCGATGCATGTGCTATTTAGGACCCACTGTTACCTATAGAATGATAAATTCGTAATTGGTATCATGTTCTGGCATGCCAGCAAGAACCTATGGCCCACTAGTTCATTTGGACAATCCAATTTGATTCTATGCTCTATCTTGACTGGATTTGCACACATGCTGGGCCTACTGGCATTTACCATTTATTTCAACCCATATCTTTGGGATGAGTGGTGGATGTTACGCTCTTTCGCTAACATGGAATTAACATACAGATGGCATATAATATGCAAATTTAAACTGAATCCGATGTATTCCACCAAGAATACGACATATATATTGCATGCAATATGCAGACTGCATAGAATATGCAACCCGAAGAAGTCTCATAAACCTAAATAAATGGTTTGGCATTATTTAAACTTGGCCAAACTTCGAAATCCAAAAACCTTGGACAGAGACTTGACTGAAAACATATGTGGCCAATTAATGGTAATCAATTCATTCTTGACGCTACAGTCAGAAATATGTCAGACTAAGATTAACGGCGAGTCAAATAAGACATTAAAGAAGTGATTAATTCCCTATCGCAACATCAGCGGTATCAATTTCACACCACATATGTGGCATATATCGTCACGTGACCTAACCAACTTATGTTAGCTTGACTCGACTGGGCACTAAAGCCATTGGACACGCCTTAAAGCGTGATTGACGGCTGAACTGCCACGTGCTGGCTATATACTATACACATATCAAAATATCGGAAACATGCAGTCTTCACATCGCAACGAACGCGGAGAGGTTGAAACTATTGACGCTACAGTCAGAAATATGTCAGACTAAGATTAACGGCGAGTCAAATAAGACAAACTACAAACCATCCAACAGAATGATTGCATGAAAATTGCAAATCCAACAATCCCACATGACGTGGAAAAACTATATACACATGGAATACATGTTAACAGAATGATTGCATGAAATTTGCAAATCCAACAACACCACATGACGTGGCCCAAACTATATACACATGGAATACATGTTAACAGACATATAAAATGTCAACTTACCTAATTAAATCGCCTGTCCCCTGACGAGTAGTCGGCGAATAAAAATAGACACGAAACACTAGCTTAAAGTGACTTTCCAAATTCATAGCATATAGTGTCGGGCACCTTGGAACATGCGCTACCGCCAGTCATTGGCTTTCGGTTGGATGTACATACACCATTTTATATACAAACTATCCAAAATTGTTTTAGGTGGATTGTACTACTCATGTATATATGATTTGGATATTAAGGTTAATCCATATTCTATAAAATGAGAGAAAATTGAAGTTGTGAGTCTGAAAATACATATTTGGAAAAAAATTACATGCAAATTTTTTCCGACAACCCCCCCCTAAATGATTAAGAAAAACATTTTTTGACGCCTAGGTACCCCCCCACCCCCCGGTACGTTGTGTCCCGCAGTTTTTTTCCGGCCCCCCCCCTGGTTTCTCATCAGAATTGCGTATTTTCACTTGATAATTATATTTTCGTTCTACCTCTATGTAATGAGCAGGGTCAGATACGTATTGTCAACAAGAATATAAATGTTTTCTTGTTTGAAACATTACAATTACTGACTGAATACAGATCTTTCAACTTAAGTGAACTGTATCGGCTGAATTCTGGTCTCAGGTCAAGACAACCCTAATAATCACGGTGTTCCATGTCAGGATTTGGTCTCGCGAAACCACTTTGTCCCAAGCTGGGAGCGGCTGATTATTGTTCAATCAATCAACGACAATCAACGACAAGCTATGGACAAAAACGTGCTGCGTGATGCATCGAGATTGGCGTGTTGGTGTCGGCAAACCTGAGCACCTGGAAGTGCTTATCTCCGTATTGTATAGCGGTGTATACCTGTATGCCGTTGCCGTTAGACATAGATCACGGGTCAGGGGTGGTGCGGATTTCTCACTCACCCTCTATGTGGATGCCACGACGATGTCAGTTTTACGGGTGGAGGAATGTCTACGCAGAGAGTAAATTTCACCGATAAATCACTCCGCTGTGTGTTTTAACCACCGACCCCGGAAAGCAACGACAAACTTGCCCAGATACACGAATCAGATTATCCTCACTTAGTGTGGATCGCGAATCCGCGCTTGACGGTATTAGAACCAGCTCCGTCGGCGCTAGACGGCATATGGCGGCATAATGGGCATTCTAACGGCGGGACTACCGGGGTCCTTTCCAATCAATGTATAGTGAAATATATTTTGTGTTCAGATCAAGAACCAACCATATATTGTTAAACTTTGAGTCAAAAATTACGCTGAAATTACATTCAGTTAAAGACATTCCACCCCACCCATACAGAATACAGCTTCTGTGTGGTTCGAAGTATGTCACGGTACCCGGCAGGGAGGTACTGTCTCACCGTTCCTTTACAATATATTCGTTGACGATTTACTTCAGCAACTTGTCGAGTCGAAATGTGGCCTGCGCGTTTACAACATAGATTGTGCCTGCTTGGCGCATGCCGACGATTCGATGCTGCTTTCTCTCACTAGATCTGGGCTTCAATAATTAATTGATATATGTTATCGATAGTACAAAATGGAGATATAGATTCAATGCAAAGAAAACAAATGTTGTTGTGTTCAATGAGACATTACACGCAGTTCGCAACGCGACCAGAACATGGAAACTGTGTAACGAATCGAGTTCCGAAACAGATAGAGTTACCCATCTTGGTATACCATTGAGCTCCCAAAATTTCAGTAATCACTTTGTTGACATCATAATAGAAAAAATCCGATCGACGTACTTTATGCTCAGTAATGCTGGCCTCTACACAGGAGGGATATCACCTATTAGTTCGGTCAAAATTTATGAATGCATTGTCCTTCCCCGTTGTTTGTACGGTGCAGCATTGCTGTTCAATATATTCCAACCAGGACCAAAACTGATATGGCACTTTCTTTAGTTGGAATCGCACCTCTTATGGCGTACATCGAAAAGAGAAAACTTGCAATGTTTCGATCGTTATGCAGTCTCACCTTGCAAAAACAGTCCGGGACATTTTCGTGATGCGTTTGTTAGATGCTACTTTCGGTGGCTCGAACGCAACTTCATTTTCTTCTGAATTAATTCAAATTATTAGCGATCGACAGCTCTCTCATTACACCGAAACCTTTATTCACACTTCTCGTTTTCCAGAGAAACTAGCATAGAAGCAAGCCTGCAAACAAGCCTCCATCTTTCATTACAAAACTGAGTGGACTTCTCGTGTTACTTCAAATTCCGAGTTAAGCAGATTCATGCGGGTTCACGATAGATATTCCATGTCCGACCTATGGAAAACATGTGCGAAATATCCTGCTGAGAAAAGATCATTTATCTTAGTAGCTCAGATTATCTGTACTCAGCCCAGTTTGTCTAAAAGTGTGTGCACTCTAGGTAGAACAAGATGCCATGATTTGATAGCTCACATTATTATCGAGTGCCCAGAGCTGGCCACTGTACGAAATAGAATATGGTACACATTTATTGATTGTTTCGGTATCGATTGCTTGGTACACATTGATAATCTTCAACCTGACCAACAGCTACTATCATTTCTAGGGAAAAGCCAGATTTCCTTCCACCTGGCTTACATTCTCATCAATGGATTAGATTCTTTGCAAAATCAACAAATTCCTTGTGGAATATGTATCTTTCACGGTCATCCCAAGATCTTATCACTTATACCTAATAAATTTCAGCTGTACAATATCTATGAAAATGCCTAATTTGAATTCTCAATAAGTTATAACCAGACAGCCCTGATGGTCGTATACAGGGTTCAAACTTGCGCCACAGTTTGCGGTTTCGTGCTGTGGATCTACTGAGGAACTCTTGGTCTGTGTGGGCGTCTGTCCCAAAGGACAGCTAATTGCTTTGTCGCCTGGGTCGCTGCTCGCACAGCCAGAGTCAATGAGTGGGTTCACAGCATGGACCCTCAAACTCTGATCTCTATTGCATACTTGTAGATCAAGGCATGTCAATGTTTAAGTGACCTTTTATCTATGGTGCATGTTTTGTAGGTCTAGGCCGGGGAAGTGGGGCCATCTCGGTGGTCGCGTGACAAATGTGTAAATATGTTCTTTTCTACTGAATTGTTCTTTGTTCTATATGTATTTTATGTATTTGTGTTACATGTAACTCTTCATATGATGGAGGATAGACATAAATATATGTTAGAATATTGCAAACTTAAAGAGGAGATATTCATGTGTCTCTGGAGTTGTGAATTTAGTGGGGTGCAAATGGGAATGATAAGTTGAACACCCCGACCCCAACAAAACCCCTTCGTCACGTCCCTGCATGTTTCGCTCATGTCGCCACTCCCCTGTTCGGGACTATTATGACTGTACGGTAACGGCTGATATTGTCAAGTCCATGTCTTATATTTAAGTCATGGTGTGAACCTGGTGCTTTAAAGTTGGAACGTCTGGTTTCCTAAAATACTCATGGTTGTTGTCGCAACCAAACTTCGGTCAAACATTTAGCAGCTGGAATTAAATGCCATGCATTCCTGGTAAATTAGATGGAAGAACCTGACAAAAATAAGTTGAAATTGTTTTATTTCTGTGATTTTGGGACATCAAATTTTTTGGGTTTTTATTGTCTTCTTTTGTACCAGCCAAAGCATCAGCTGGCGCCTGGATGGCCCAGTTGGGAGCACACGCGGGCGCTAGTACAGCAGTTGGCAGAATTGAAGCTTGAATAATGCATACTTCTTTGAAGGTCCACGCCGAAGACCGGCGCGCTAACACCGAACCTGGCGTATCATGGGGCTATAATGGAGCAACCGTCGGCGCTCGCGATAGCGAAGCGAGAGCGGATTCATTCGTAGCACGCGCTGATGTGAAGCTCGGAGCCGGTGTCAGAAACTGAGTACCTGAGGTGGATCTTGGTCCAGTTATCGTGCCTTGTGTAACAACACGGAACAAACCAATATGATTTGTCTTACCAGTTATATATGCATATTTATTCCATTTTAATCAGTTCCTTACCCACATCCTAGGTCATGGAAGATCATTATTCTAGTGAAATCGACATTCCTACACCACAGCATCATTGCAACTGGCATGACACAAGTCTTTTCAACTAGACCAAATGGCCGGATTCGTCATCCCCAATTTAAATCTCCGATTTTAAAGCTGGTTTAGACCTGCATTAACTGTCCAGCCAAACCTGGTCTAAGGGTGGATACACACATGCATGTAATCTCTGTATGTAAAATACATGTATTTTACATGGCCACACCAATAATTGACAACATCATTCACATGCGCGCGAGCGGTTCATTGTTAACATGCCAGACAAGTGAGTAGTCATTAAGCGAAGTCAAACGCTCTGCTATCAGGACATTTAAGGCCAATCCAAAACATGTCTTCTCTTATGGATGTGGAAATTAGTTAAGTCTGTGTGATATCTGGCATTTTTAAAATGCCAGATATCACACATACTTAACTAATTTTAATGCACGAACACCAGAAGCGACACATCTGGTGTATACATGCTTGATATAGAACATTTTCGACCACGATGCTTGCTTGGCGTGGGCTTTCCAAGGCTTCACATCGCTAATGGACTTAGTTGAATGTATCAGTTGGAATGATCTGGTCAAGAAGGTACAATATAATATGTTGTACTTAAATAGCTCAGAGTTAGCCACCCCACCTGGTAGCTTTCGGGATCATATATAGCCCCAAGTCGGGGATCATATAGCCCCTGCGTAAGGAAATCGTGATAATATTGCCCCCCCCCATGTTGGGGATTATATCCCCTGCGTTGGGGAAATCCTGGGGCTATCACCTGTAGAAGACCGACAATGATTTAAACAGAAAGTCCAACATTTGGGTTATTGCGCGAACAATTATATTAAGCGGCCTGACGACTTCGTTCAGTCAACGGCTCTCGAGTTTGACTCACTGTGGTTAAACATAGCCGCAATGATTGGGTTGTCAACGGTCACATATTACATGGTCTGTATGATCCATGTAAAACGCCAAATACACAATAATAACAGAGATTACATGCATATGTGTATCCACCCTAAGGGTGGATACACACATGCATGTAATATCTGTAAATATCGTGTATTTGGCGTTTTACATGGATCATACAGACCATGTACTATGTGTCTGCTGATAACCCAATCATTGCGGCTATGTTTGACCACAGTGAGTAACGCTCTGAACGTGTAGAGTGTCGTTGACTGGACGAAGTCGTCAGGCCGCTTAAAATAATTGTTCGCGCGATAACCCAAATGTTGGACGTTCCGTTTAAATCATTGTCAGTCTTCTCTTGGTTGTATACCAGTGATGGCCCCAGGATTTCCACAATGCAGGGGCTATATTATACCGGAAGCTACCGGACTGACCATTACATATTTCATCGACCGGAGGGGGGGGGGGCATGCAGCGACATGAGGCCTACCCCCATGAAGCCACGAAGCCACTCCTGATTTGTAAATATTGTAGTTGACAGTCATATCTGCGTGCTTGTTTGCTACGAGTGATTAATCTCATATGCAGCAATTGATGCTATTAATATAATTATGAACATATTATTACAGCTTTAAATTTGAAGGTATACAGGGTGGTGTTGCTGCATGTGTGGCTTCATTCGGGAAAAGGGTTGTCCAGCTACGAGTCCACAACTACGTCACCTTTCCTCTTTTGTGTTATATACACACAATTTACAACTATGGAATATTTAAGTAAAACACTATGTTGTACATTCTTGCCCAGATAATCCCGGCCGATACATTCAACTAAATCCCTTAGTTATTCGAAACTTTCGAGAACCAGCCCCCTCCCCCAATCATGGGTTATAGTCCAAAATGTGATAATTCAAGCCTGTACAGGCTAAAATGGTGACAGTTAGGAACTTGTTCATCCTTTGGCCTGAGAAACATGTGACCATGAACTGAATACGTCCAACCACTTGCCTGTGACATGTTGTATTGAACTTCCATCCGACCACTTGCATGTGACACCGACTCGAAACAAACTTTCCTTCAACTGGGACGCGATTGATATAACATCGTACCAAAATTTCCTTGACAACTATCTATCTGATGTGATTAACCGTGAAATCGTGACAACTGTTGATCTTGATACCATATGTTCCGAGATAATTGATGCATTATTATATGCATCGGTTTCCTGCACACAGACCAAATCAAGACATAAAGCCGCAAAATCATTCTGGAACGACGAACTACGAACACTGCATCAGTTACTGAAAGAGAGACGCAGAGATTGGATTTGTGACGGCAGGCCACATGCTTGTGATGCGGTATCCCAGACTGAGTACAAACATGCCAAGCGAAAATTCCGACAAACGTTACGCTCGTGTATGCGGAAGACAGAACGTGACTCGCTTGATCAACTTGAACTTTGTGCTAGGACAAATAGTTCACAGTTTTGGCGAACTCTGAAGTCAGCTGACCAGGGATCACGCCCGAATGGTCTATGTTTGGTTATGAAGTTCGACGACATCACACTTCGTGATCCAGTTAAAATTCTGTCAGCATGGGGATCCTACTTCAAGAACCTGTACACTCCGAATGCGCATAGTGATCCTGAATTCGACGTCGTCGCACGAACGCGCCTCGAACAGCTCCTCGACGTATCACATACAAACTATACTGACATTATATTCTGTGAACGGATAACTATCACAGAACTGAACTCAGTTTTAAAGAACCTTAAACGCCATAAATCAAGCGGAATAGAAAAATGAGCATATTATTAATGGGAGCGAACGTCTTAAAGTGGCTCTTTGTCATCTCTACAACGGCATGATTGACTTGGAGTGGATACCTCCTTGCTTAAAAACTGGTATCATCGTACCCCTCTACAAGGGATCTCCAAAACCACACGCCATTCCTGACAGCTATCGAGCTATCATTCTGCTTCCAGTTATGTACAAAGTATTCGAAGGCATCCTGCTTAACAGGTTCCTCACGGACGGTCACTTTCCAAATTTCCCTAATAAATTACAACATGGTTTTCAGAAAGGTGTGAACTGCCTCATGACTTCATTCGTTCTCCAAGAGTCTATCTCGTATCTCCATGACCTTGATGCCCGAGCATATGTGTGCTTCTTGGATTCGCAGAAGGCCTTTGATCGTGTATGGCACGAGGGCCTTCTGATAAACTTCATGACATGGGTTTCAATGGAAAAATTCTGCGACTTGTGACAAATATGCACCAATATTGTAAAAGCCATGTGCTATATAACGGATCTCTTTCTGAACCATTCGACGTTCTACAAGGAACAAGACAAGGGGCAGTGACTTCTCCCTTTTTTTATCTTGTGTATATAAATGATTTGCTGGAAACTTTGACCAAATCCAGAAATGGCCTACACATCTCTGAAATTCCGTGTACTTCGCCGTCTGCGGCCGACGATATTGCTCTGATATCACTCACGAAATCGGGTCTTGATAGCCTCATCGGCATCTGTTACAGATACAGTCGGCAGTGGAGATTTAATTTCTCAACGACGAAAAGCACAATTGTTGTATTTAACGAGACAAAACGTCAAGATAAACTCAACGATAGACAATGGTTTCTTGGTAATCAACCGCTTCCAGAATCCAACAACTGTGTTCATCTTGGAATCAAACAGTGCAAATTTCAAGCTGATATAACACGGAGCTCAATTCTTTCGGAAAAGTTACGAAAATCGTACTTTAGTATCGCTGGAAGAGGTTTGCTCAAATCGTGCACACCACTAACAATGGCAAATCTGTTAGGATCAATCGTGATGCCAAAAGCTCTATATGGTTGTCAGTTGCTGAATATCACAAACAACACTGTCATGTATTCAATGGAAAAGGCATACCGTTTATGTGTCAAACACATCCAAACGCTCCCGACTCGGACCCCGACTAACGTTGCGATGAGTCTCCTTGGGTTAATACCGCTTGAGACGGAGATACACATCAACAAACTAAATTTTCTCTCCGAACTAATCCATCTGCCTCAAGGACATCAGGTACCTCTTACGATCTTTCTCCAGAAATGTTTCCAGCTCACCCTTTTCGATCGTCAAACAACTGGATTCGTCCCGGATATCATTGAAATATTAAATCTCTATGACCTGTATCATGTCCTAACAACATACGTGAAAACTGGAATATTCCCAACGAAATCTTCTTGGAAAAATCTTGTGCAGACAGCAGTCAGACAGAACTATCATCGAGAATGGTGCCGATCTGTGTCCGTCGATAGAAACCTCGATGTGTTTAAAATTGTGCACGGAGACCCAGCATCATGTTGGAACATTTGGAGAATCCTGCGAGATTACCCACGATATAATAAACAACTGCGAAATCTTGCCTTATTGCTAAACAAGACAACATACAGTAACAATTTGACATGTTGTGCATGTATAAATACATATAACTGTGAGTTAATACACGCAATCCGCCACTGTAATTCACCCTGTTCTGTCGTCCTGAGGAACGACTATCTGGATTGCATAACTGACCAATACGGCGTTGCCGCCTTTTTGTATATAGACTCGTTAAGCGATATAGAACTTTGTGCATTTCTACTCGGCACCGACGTCATGCAGTACCCGGTGGAAATAGAACAACACATGGACAAAATAATTATCGACACTGCTACATTTCTGTTCATCTTGAGCCAAGTGATGCGAGGACAATTATCACATTATCAACCCACGACTTTGTATATTGTTGTTATATTTACATGAACTATACATATTCTTCTCCAAACTGGAGGTCCACAATAAATATATAGGGGCTATATTATACCGGAAGCTACCGGACTGACCATTACATATTTCATCGACCGGAGGGGGGGGGGGGCATGCAGCAACATGAGGCCTACCCCCCTGAAGCCACGAAGCCACTCCTGATTTGTAAATATTGTAGTTGACAGTCATATCTGCGTGCTTGTTTGCTACGAGTGATTAATCTCATATGCAGCAATTGATGCTATTAATATAATTATGAACATATTATTACAGCTTTAAATTTGAAGGTATACAGGGTGGTGTTGCTGCATGTGTGGCTTCATTCGGGAAAATGGTTGTCCAGCTACGAGTCCACAACTACGTCACCTTTCCTCTTTTGTGTTATATACACACAATTTACAACTATGGAATATTTAAGTAAAACATTATGTTGTACATTCTTGCCCAGATAATCCCGGCCGATACATTCAACTAAATCCCTTAGTTATTCGAAACTTTCGAGAACCAGCCCCCTCCCCCAATCATGGGTTATAGTCCAAAATGTGATAATTCAAGCCTGTACAGGCTAAAATGGTGACAGTTAGGAACTTGTTCATCCTTTGGCCTGAGAAACATATACTGCTCTGTAAATTCTGGGTTAAAATGGGGGGGGGGGGTGACTCTTTGTACCTGCATTAATGTTTTTGGCGCTGTAATGGATATATGCAAAGAAATCCCAATTGAAAGTTATCACATGAGCTCGCCCTCAAATTATCCGAGCAATCTCAACAAACTGGTATTGTCTGTCTTAATGTTCCAATGCCTGTATTCAAGGCATGAGAGCACCATATCGGATTGTTAAAATTTGAACTGAGGCCATGCATAGTCGAGGAACAAATATCCTTATCCTGACTCGATTCGGCGTTGACCGATTAGGCTAAATCACTTTATAACATGGAATTCAGCATGTATGAGTTAGTTGATTGCCATGTGTATTAATATAGCTCTTCCAAAATGTGGAGCCAGAAAGCCGTTCGGGTTCTGCTGCACGAGATCAAATTGGGCGTCAGTGTGTGGGGCATTAAACACTCATGTATCACAATCGTCCTAAAATAGCTTCAAAAGTCTACACATTTATTTTTATTTTGGATGACCCTGTTTCCAAGAAATGACGAGAAACAAATCAAGTATAAAATCGACAGACTCAAATCCACTTTTCGAAATGAACTAAAACTCGTGAAAAACAGCAACATGTATCAGACAGGATTTATTCATTTATTCATTTATGACTGGCCTGAAATCTCTTGATAACAGTTAGTTTGATTTTGGCTTATAACTACTCACCGGTCTCGCCTGTTGAAATGGAACGATCGCGCGCAGGCGATTAATGCTATCAATGATTGGTGTGACCATGTAAAATAAATGTATTTTACATACAGACATTACATGCATGTGTGTATCCACCCTAAGGGGGCGTGTGTGGTTGTTCAGGTGCTGCTGATTAGGTGTGATGAGCATGCAATAAGCGGGGATTATATACGAATCCATTGTCCGCTGAAGTCAGTAATCCGATCGCCATGGCAGGCGTTGTCTAGGAGCGCTCAAGCCGGGACGTCTTATCCCACCGGCGGTCGGAGCTCGGAATATATGTGTATTCCTTCTCCTTCTACCATCGTTTTTATATAATATCTATTCTCAATATCCTGTCATGTTCCATTAAGTAAGAGAAATAAAGCATTATTATCACCTGGATCCGAATTGGCGTGTTACAATTAATACACACATAACAGTATGAAACTACGAAAAAGAAACGAACCAAATGCGATTTACTTATAGAAATGAACATCACAAATGATAGAGTAGAACGAATTTAGAGAAAAAATGAAATAAGAGTCAAAAAAGTATTACTCCGAAACATGTCATTCCTAGACCACCCCTGGTTAAGTGGTCCTGCTAATATTCTATGATGCTGGTGGATCCTGCTGAATTTCTACGATGTTGTTAATTTCTCCTGTTAACTTTAGGACAAACTGATGCGATTGAGAAAAAGTACCGTTATTTGTTCTAAACTTGTAATTTTCGCGATGTTTGGACAATCTGTACATATGTAGGAAATACCATTATGTGTATCAAACATCAAAAACTTATATATTGCGAACCATTTTAATACTGGTTGTACTAGTTGTTGCAAATAGATTATGATCAAGATGGCTATAAACGTCGTTTTACAAACATCCGCGCAGCCATTATTCATATATTTTTCTGGAATCTTTCATACACACGCTGGCTTTTTCTCAAATTGCTCCGGTTAGCCAATTACCGCAAAAATGACAACTTTAGAAAAAATAACGCTACTTTTTCGTAACGGCATCAGTTTGCCCTACCAGCATCATAGCAATTCAGCAAGGACCAGCAGCATCATAGCAAATTAACAGGACCGCTTGACCGGTGTTGATAAATATCTCTACCATCTCCAAACAATAAACGCTCCTTACTTGTGGCGTCTATTTTGCAACGCTCTTTAAGTTTGAACACATGTGCATTGAAAACCAACGGCAAGCATCGTCGCATTCTAATCCGCGCAAGCATTTTTCTGGTGATTAAAATGTGTGTAGGCGTAACACTGATGGCCTTGAGTGTCAACAACAATGGCAGTATATATATATAACATTTAAAGCTAGTAAACACTATACTTATAAGTTTTATGACCCATGTAATGACATATTTACAAATAAATGTCAGACAATACTACGGACGACATTGAAGTGTAAACAGTCAGGTAGTGTACAAAATACCATTCGAGCAATATAATACGTGAAGATGTGTTTCTTTGAAATAACCAGCGCGTGGGTGCTGAAGTGCCCTCATTTTGAAATAAAAAATACAGATGTCACACACTTGGATGCACGCTGCGAACGCGGGGTCATGTTAATGAGATGTAACGCGTCTATTAATTACAGCAGTCCTGTTTTAATGACGAGAGTTAATCGGCGATTGAACCAATTTATATATTTTTGTTGATAATACTTGTAATATGGGTGCGTCCACTTCGTCACGATATTAAGAATTTGTTTTACCTTTTTAACGCCATGATTGTTTGGTAAAGACTGTAAATATTGTTTGGATGCGCCTTATATGCACCGATGTACGTTACCTATATACACTCGATATGTACGTTACCTATATACACTCGACATGTACGTTACCTATATACAATCGATATGTACGTTACCTATATACACTCGATATGTACGTTACCTATATGTACTCGATATGTACGTTACCTATATACACTTGATATGTACGTTACCTATATATACTCGATATGTACGTTACCTATATACACTCGATATGTTTGTGTCAAATTTGTAAATATACCACGTTCATTGCTTCTAATAACGAATTAAAAAAAGGTAACATATATTATCAAAACCTTTTCACGATGTGAGCAGCGCTGGTGCAGCGTTAAATATCCTGTGTCAGTGCATTCTCTTATATAGTGCGAGTCTACCATCGTGCGCCTCGCATATATAAGAGAATACCATGGGTTACAAGGTAAGTTGTTATTGTTATTATTGCATTCTCTTACATAACCCTATGGGAGACTAGCATATATACATGTAAGAGAATGCACTGGCACAGGACCGTTAGTGCTGCCCCAGCGAAGTCCACGTCACGGAATAGTTAAATATTGTAAAATTGACTTTGAATATATACGGCCCGATTTGAAATCAAATTAATTAAAGGTACTTAATCCGATTCGATGGTCCCAATATATAATCAGATTCCAACAACAACATTTTTAGAAATGCCGCTTCAGTTATCAGAATCGATTAGTTGCCCAAAAATAATGCTAACCACTGTCAACTATAGTATAAAATTGCCCGAAACGTGTTATTTACAACATGTTGTTCGACGAAATTTGGCCTTATTATCAATAGAAAGTCTCATGATTTTAGAGTTATCCATCTTCATCCGGAATTTGGTCCGAGACCGTCGTCTCATCGACTGTTCACTGGGCCACTTTAATTCTCGATGGTGAAAAATAATAGATTTCAAATATCGATATCTAATAACTCTGAGCTTTGATACGCTCTTTAAAACACTTCTTCAAATATTTCCGTTATTTAGTTAATACAAATATTTTCTTATTTTAGGATCACATATCAAAATGAGAGGATACGGTGATCCCCATTTCATGGGATCACCACATCCTCTCATTTTGATATATGATCCTGCCTTCATTGAGCCACGAGTGACTCCTGAGACGAGGATCACATATTGTATGACACCCTATCATACGGAGGATCACATAGTGTTTGGTATCTACACCCGCGCGCATGGCCTGTGTTGCTTTTGGGAAATGAAAGCATGGATGCTCTTGATCAGAGACGATAAGTGGAATGCCTCTCGTCAGACTAAAAATCAAAACGTGTTAACCCTGTCATGACGGGAGCAACTTAAAGATCCTGAGCCAGTGCATTCTCTTATATAGATATACGAGTCTCCCATAGGGAGCCTCGCATATATAGATGATATGAAATGAGTGTTTCTCTCATATGATATTTATGAAACGAGTCTAAGAATTTTCAGTTTTCTCGAGCCTCCGGCTCGAGAAAACTGAAAATTCGTGACGAGTTTCATAAATATAATATGAGAGAAACACGAATTACATATTCTATTTATCATATGACACCAATAAATTGATTATGATGTCCAAAAGGCACACAAATCACTAAATAGCTATATGACATCGGCAGCAAAAGGTTAATGTGACGTCACTTCATTGCACCGGAAGCCCAATTACACCTGGTGAACTAGCAGAAATAATATGCACGCGAAGATATAGTGCGCTATTCTGATCTCAGTTTGTGACATTATATCGTATGTTTATTAGATAAATACGAATTACATATTCTATTTATCGTATAACAATGTCCAAAACTATATATTTCAAGATTATAATTGCGAGAATTTCGGCATCGCGTTGATTGACGCGCACGAATTTGACCTGCATTTAGTTAGAGATGCAGCTCGGCCCAGGCTGCCATTCAGCCAATCAGAACACACTTTTTGTCAACAAACCAATCAAATTATCGGAAGGTGATATGAACTAGTAGTTCATATGAAATTGATTTATGACATACTTTCCAACGAAAATAATGATTGAGTCATATGATAAACAAGAGTATGCACTGGCTTATAAGGTCAAGAAAAAATATTGTTAGACCAATGTATTCTCTCATATATGTGAGACTCGTTCTAATGGTGGAAGGGTTAAAGTCACATGAATGGCGGTTGAATTTTTACCGACATCGAAATAGGTCCTTAAATAAATGAAATACCTTTCTAAATTTACTATATGTTCCAAAAAAAGATGCACTTATAAGTCATTAACAATTCTACTTCTACTTCCACGGCTCAAATTCATTCATTTATTGCATGATTATATTCTGCTGTGTATAAAAGGAGATGGTCCTATAAATGGCCGGATTTACTGTATAGTCCCCCTTTAAAAATAAGATTATTTGTTGCACCACAATCTAAATTGTTTTCACGAGGTAAGGTTTTAATGTTTATTTCCACGTTCGTGTCATTTAGTGAACTATACATATCTGGCCGTTGACTATTAAATAGTGCACATTGCATGAAATAGTGTTCTGTATCTGTATAGCCACACCTACACCTCGTGTATACGTGGTATCGCCAAACCCGAAGGTATCGCCAAACCAGACCATGCGGTTTTGATAAATGAACATATTTATATATCTATGTATCTCCCAGTCGAATGGTGATATCCACTATTCAAAACATAATTTCGTAAAGCGGAATGTTCCCTCAGTGGGATAGCGACCGTAACTTGCGCTCATCCCGCTAAATATAATGGAAATTCCGACTCATTCCCGATTTTATCATAAACCGTAGACACTTTTTGACGTTAGGTAGTTCGTGTACCATGCATAATGGCTGAGAATAAAGCATTACTTACTTAATTATCGGCCATTGACGGTGGATAAATCGTGTGTCAATAGAAACATATATGTTTAATTAGTCAAAGAATTATCTAGCCTACAGAGCGTTTGCAAAAATACTATCCGCGACCAAGCGTGGATACCCACCATAATTTCGGGTGCCAAAGCCGCGATTCGATCCTGCGATGAGATGTCACCAAACCAGATTTAGGATGTCAAAGATGCGGATGATATACTTCGAATTTAGACCGTTTCTGCTTGAAAATATCCCCATTATCATTCGGACAGCCGGCACATGGACAATCTTTAGGGTGAGGATGCATGTGCAAGGGCGAAAACGTGTCTGTTTGTTTGTGTTTTATGTGCTAATGTCATATTAATAGTATATGGGCTATTCTGTGTTATTCGATATTATAAGCCCGGAACTGTACAACGAATGGAAACATTAAATCAGTTTAAATCATGAATTAGCAGGGACGTGGCTAGAGGGTCCCTGTAAATTTTTTAGAACCGAGCAAGCCGAAAACTAAATCTGCTAACAATATGATTTGAAATCATCGTGACCATGAACATCCATACTAATTTTGGTTAGAAACTCTGAAATGCATGCTCAGACGGAGTCCGCTGATAAGTGAGATAAGATAAGTTACATTTCGGTTAAACATACATACCAATTACAGTATATACAACCTATATGATAACAGGGTAAATGTTTATGTAAATATTATGCCCACTTCATGTGGTCCCAGAGCTAAATTAGAAAAAAAGTTATAAACTATAATGTAATTTACAAGTGTACATAACAATCATGACATTATAAACGTGTTTCACAGTGAAGTGTATATTACCAATAGCAGTAAGTATGTTGTATATATAGTATGTATATACCCTTAGGGTAAATCGATAACGAATTGACGATTCTGGCTTCCTACATGTAAATGTTAATTGCTTTGTGTCATTATTTTCAATTGGCAAGCGCATTGTGTATACATTACCCCACTCATATCCGAATGCCACTCCGCCCCCATGCACCAAAACCCCACCAACCAACGCGTAATTGTGAACGAATACCCCAGTATAACGCCCCAACCAACATACACGTGCGTCCATACAGCGAAATACACGAGGGTGAAGCCACGTGCACACCCCATATACCCCACCACAACAAACCAAACCCACAACACACACCCACACCCATGTGCATGTGTACACGATGATTTCTGATCTATATTGTTTGCATGTGCCACGAATATATATGTATGTACATGTATGCCTTGTGCATTAATATTTATACTGTGTCATACCGAACACATCCGGCGATTGTATAATACATAATGAATCTGATATTGTTTATTACGCGCGCCGCGTGTATACTGGTGTCCAAATTCATGTTTCGGCTGGCCGATTCTGGTAAAAGGTGTAATTGGGAATTTCAATTTCGTTTATTGTCCTTTACATGTCAATAATGTTGATTTTTGATTTGTGACAAGCTATGTCAATTACAAATAAAAGAAATGAAAAAGATAATTTGTAAGTCTTATATTTCAACTTTTATAGACATTTTTCGTTCTGCAGCCCACTGGGGGTTGTGGTCGGAGACGGCCGAGTCGGTCGCCTGTTCGTTAATTAGTTGCTGGTTTTTATTGTTATTTTAACGGAATTCTGAGTTGGTCATTCGCAAAACCATTATATTTTATATTCTATAATTACAATCATGGGTATATAATATATGATCTTGAGCGCGTTACCATTTCTGACATTGGTTTTTCTTGTACGTATTACTGTAGCTTGGTAATCCCATGCTGGCTACATGTGTTACATAGGCATAATAAAGAGGTGACAGGCCCATCGACATCCAGATGAGAAGGCACACAAGTGTACCACACATACTATACATTGTGATCATATGTATACGGATGTCTAGGGTTAAAATAGAATCGTCACAATATTATCTGATGACTATTGGAAAAGCCAGACATTGTATAATTTGTAGCTGTACGATATCTGTATACTCGATAAGATGAGTCGGTTTCATTGTCGTGTAACAGTCTACTCGAGTTGGAACGAGTCATAAAGTCTGTAAAAGAACATGATACTTCATAGCGTTTCGTCCTGCATGTGTGGTCTATATAAAAAACCCAAGTATGTTAATACTAAACGAATATCCGGTTAGCTGCATGCATACGAATGACAGCATTCACGTGCGTGCGATCAAGGCATCACGTTATCATTCATTCACCTTTTTGAAATCGCAAATTTGAATGCTGAGATGAATGTTCAATTAATTTCAATTTAAAACCATTCATAATTGATATGTAATCAATATTTCGAACATGTTATGGATTCATATTTCAGATGACATTCGCAGTCCAATTGATTAGTCTCAGATACACATAAAAACACGGGAAAACTCATCAGAACATACCGCACAGAAGATCCGCGTTTAGTGACATCTTGGTCCGCGACTTTGACATCTATCTGGACCAACAGTGGTCCCTCCATATCGTGCGCATATTGGGAATGACGCTGATTTTTTAAATTATTTTCAATCCTATGCTTCATTGACAGACTCATTGACACATACCGGCATTTGTTTTGGGAGCGCGGAAGGCCAGGAACTATACTAGTGGATGGATGTTCTTGAAAATTTGAGTGAGCAAAAGCAAAAAACATCAGGCAACAAGAATGTTAGTATGGTTGGTGAAATGTAGCCCCATATATATATACCCTTTACAAATTAGAATAGAGTCAATCTATATGTTGGAACTGCATGTGTACTGTGTATGTGTGTTTTTGTGTTTGTGTCTTATAGACTCGAAAACTGCTCGACTGATCCGACTCAAATTTGGTATGTAGGCCTTCTTTGATCCCGGGAACAATATGGGCGGGTCAATCGTGTCCTTGACCTTGACCTCGCTCATATATGCTCATACAGGCATGTTTCTGGACCGATCGAACTGTACAGTCGCTGTATAGTATGCCCAGACGGAGGCGATCACAAAGAAATCACTAAATAGCTCGGGCGAAGCTGGGCACATCAGCTAGTATCCTATATTGTGATATTCAATCGAACATCACGTGTCACATGTGGTCGCGATTTATATGCCAATAGCCATGCAATCGTGAACCCCGATTACATATTGTTTGCTATATAACCCTTGCCGTATTGGCTGGTAAAATCGGACCGTGCACCTTTGAGTATGCACATCACTCACGTGTCACGTGGGTGTGAAATAGAGAAATCTCGCATAGATATCCAACATGGGGTGTATAAATGTGTAGGGGTGGGATAAAAGAGTGTCTATATAATACTTGTTTTGCCAAAAGTCAAGATGCATGTCGATGAAATAACGATGTGTTTACATTTCTGATGTCGACATTACTAATTACACGCATAAAGTATCACTATAATAACTATTAGAAACATGATACATTATTATAATAACCTCTGTTTGAAAACAAATGGCATATAGCGTTACATGCTATATATTACTGTTTACAATGAAGTTCAAACTGCCCGGTTGTACACAACATTCCATTCGAGCTATACAATATGCAATAATGGGATTCTTTAAAATGATCAGTGCGTGGGTGATGCTCCACTTTCGAAAAATATATATAACAGAGTGTGCACACTTGCGTGGACATTGCGACTTCATATGTTTCGTTTATATCTCTCGACTCGGAACTTCGGAACACATTGATCATCAACCCCGATTGTAGGATTGCCGTGAGTAACATAACCTATTCAAAAAGATTTTGTTTAGGCCAATGCATTCTCTTATATATGCGAGGCGACCTATGGTCGACTCGCATATATAAGAGAATGCATTGGCACACGGCATAACTGTAACTATCACAATGTGGTCAAGGAGACGGTTCCAATGATATCCATATTGGTATGGTTCTATTGAGACAGATTATATATATCCACGGGCACAATTAGTACACCAAATTGATCTAACATTCATTATCCGATTATTATCAGGCACAAGAAAACATACAACAAGTTGTAATCACCGTCATGTTTATGCCACAGGTCTTGTGGAAATCTACAAAGGCGTACATTTGTCCTACGTCGAAAATTAGTGCAACATGTCACACACGAGAACGCTCTTTATCATTACCGGGGTTGGGGCAAGAACGAATGGACGCTCTTTATCATACTCAGGGTCTTGAAGCTATCACTTTTTAAAGTTGATATCACACACAGTGACTACCACTTCCTATTGCTCACGGTGTTATCGTTAGCACAATCTAATTCGTTTTTGGCGTTTATATAACGTACACATCACAGGTGCCACAGAAGCCTGAACCGGTTGGGGGGGGATTTCCTACACTGAAATTTACTCATGTGTGTCCACTATTAACCTAATATAAACTCTTATCTATATATCTATATCTTTTAGAACACATACAGCTCCTTGTAGGGGTCTATATATGATTTGCGGTTCCAATACCAGTATAAATGCAGGCATTCTGGTAGATATAACTCAACGTAGCCAAGTTTGTGTTCGCTAAATCACTTGATAAAGTATGTTTGTCTATACCATTGAATACAACACTCCCGAAACAAAATAATTTTGCGTTATTTCGCTAGTGCAGGGCCTACTACGGCTGTTAGCGACACGGGATAATTGTAAAATGGCTCTAAAGCAATATTATGTCGGCACTATTGTGTCTAGGTAGGGTTAATAAGGGTTGGTATCAGTCGTTGGACTCCATGATTTAAAGAAAATGAATTATATTTTATATCCCACTTATAACAATAAGAATACAGTAATAAAGAGAGTGGTTGGGTGAGGGGCTAGCCCCGGGATTCTTGAAAGGGTCGGGAGGCCCTTTCCTTAACCCTTTACCCAATAAACCGGCCAAAACCGGCCAAATAAAACTTCAACAGCCTAAAATATCTTGGGTCTGTCTCAATAAAACCATACAAATATGGATATCATTGGAACCGGCTCATTGACCACATTGTGATGGTTATAGTTATGCCCTGTGCCAATGCATTCTCTTTTATATGCGAGTCGACCATATGTCGCCTCGCATATATAAGAGAATGCATTGGCCTAAACAAAATCTTTTTTTAACACTTTTTACCATTTTTTTCTTACATTCTTTAACAATTTTATAATTTTTAATGTGTTAAGCCAATGCATTCTCTTATATATGCGAGGCGACCTATGGTCGACTCGCATATATAAGAGAATGCATTGGCACAGGGCCGTTCTGTTGGGTAAAGGGTTAATTAATCCCTATAATATTACAGTCAGGCCATCCATGAACCTTTATATGCATGGTGCTCGTGACAACGTGTCAAACCTGTTTCACGGTTAAAACAATTAATTAATTAATTAATTAAAAGTCAGTTGTCAGCATTCATGGGAAGATTGTCGGGCAGATTGAAAATTCAAATATGAGTCAGTATGAGCAAAGGTTTTTATTGAATAACTTATATTTAGTGGTGACAGATGCATGATTTCGAAGTGATACTTGTATAATAGATATAAGGTTTCTGACATGTTCTGTTGTATTTTTAAGTGGCGATATAATTTGTTATTTTTAATTAATAATAAAAGCATGGCTTGACTCGGTTATCATTGTCATGGAACGTCATTTGTGTAATATGGCTTTAGCCTCGTAGAATGATTAGCCCTGTGTGGGCGACATTCGTATTGCACAACCAGTAACGCAAAATGTAAACACAGTGCATGCCACCTCACCCTTTCGGACACCAAACCAAAGTTTCTAGCATACTGACTGGCTCTGGACCTCCGATTCAGTCATCGCATTTCTACACAATACACACAAACAATACCAATTTAACACAAAAAATGGATCTGGAAGTCACCCGATTTTAACACTGAATTGTACAACAATAAGACGCTCAAAATCATGTTGGGGTTAGATATGGTGTTTATACAGGTTTATGCTATTGCATAGCTTGTTTCACAGAATAAAGTACCTATATTAATATAGTTGAAGCAGATTGGGATATAATTGTTTCTCGGCATTTATTTTTTACTAATAATCAATAATAATGGTGAAGGCTAAATGGTATGGTAGGATGGAACATATATATTTAGTCCATTTTAGTGACTTGTAAAATAGATAGTGGAACAGGATTGGAAACAAGAGTGAACAAGGAATACATTTGGGGTGGTATTCCTAATTAATTAATTAAAAAACAATTAAAAATGTCAAATATGGGATAAGGGGGTGGGTACAAAATTATGCTGAGGTAGTAGGGGGATGGTGGGTACCTTGTGGTCGAAATTTTTTTTTTGGCCCCCCCCATGTCTGCAATTTTTTCCAGACCCTGCCTGAAAGTGTATTTAGCGGTCCTCGGTGCCATGGTTACACCCGGTGTATTACCGGGGAGGGGGAAATATGTTGATAGATATGTTAATTATATACTATTCATAGACCGCAGACATATTTATTTAGTTATAACATTCAGAAAAAATGGATTTTGTTCGTTTGTAACGCATAAATAATTAATACTAAGCAATGAATACCTGTAGACGAGACCCCCTTTGCACGTGTACATCTCTGAAGTTATAGATTATCTTCTTAATATAATATAATATAATATATATATATATATATATATAGCATATATATATATATATATATATATATAGCTATATATATATATATATATATATATACTAGAAGGTGATCCGACTTCGTCCGGGTTTGACCTTGAATTGTCTATTTTGAAGGCCAAGGTCAAGTGGGGTCACGATTTGACCCGTCCAAAACACAGTGCCCGAACAAAAGTACCCGACAAAAGTACCCGTCGAAATCCATCCGGTTTTACCCGATTTGACCTTGAATTGACCATTTTGAAGGTCAGGTGGGGTCAAACACCAACACCCCAAAAATGGTGGAAATCGGCCCAGCGGATACCGGGAAATCGGCCCAGCGGATACCGAGATACCCTATGCATCAAATTTCGTCCGTAAAAATCCGCCAGTTTAACCCGATTTGATTTCCACTCAAGTATATAAACGCGCCTCATACACACACGCTCATTAATTATCAAGTTTCAACGTAAAGATAAATTACCATCGGTGCCCGAGATATCGCCAAGACGTCTGAAACAGTCAAATGCATCGGCCGGTTAAGCGTTAATGTGATCTAACGTTATGACCTCTAACGACGTCATATAAGTTACGCATTGTTTTTATCCTGATGGAAGATAGTACCACTTCTTCTTGATAATTGAGGCAGATAACTAAAACGGATACATACGCATTATATATCGTTGGAAAGAGGAAACACGAAAGATTCTCACAGTGTCATTATTATGACTGGCATTGTATTATTCGCGCTGTTTCGAATCGATTTGTAAGCACCGAACTCAAATGAAAGTCCCGTAACACAGCGCAAAAACAGATTTGACCTCGGCACGTGAAAAGTTGACCTCGGATCTGAAAATCAATAGGTCTATGTTACTCCTGACCCGAAAATACCCCCACATACCAAGTTTCATCGAAATCGGGTCTGCCTTTTTCGAGTTCATCGATTACACACACACAAACAAACAAACAAACAGATCTTCCAAAATATATAATAGACTAGCCGATGAGCCCGACGTTGTCCGGGCTATTCAAAAACCAAATTTCAAGTCGATAGCTCCACCCGTTTCCGAGATCTGGTCTGCGCATGCGCGAAGCTGGTGTCGCACGGGCTCGGCGACCCGATAAAATTCGTATCCGGGGCAAGATACATTCACATACCAAATTTCAAGTCGATAGCTCCACCCGTTTCCGAGATCTTGTTGTCCGGGCTATTCAAAAACCAAAATTCAAGTCGATAGCTCTACCCGTTTCCGAGATCTGGTCTGCGTTTGCGCGAAGCTGGCGTCGCACGGGCTCGGCGACCCGATAAAATTCGTATCCGGGGCAAGATACATTCACATACCAAATTTCAAGTCGATAGCTCCACCCGTTTCCGATATCTCGTCTGCGCATGCGCGAAGCTGGCGTCGCACGGGCTCGGCGACCCGATAAAATTCGTATCCGGGGCAAGATACATTCACGTAGCAAATTTCAAGTTTCCGAGATCTCGTCTGCGCATGCGCGAAGCGGGCGCCGCATGGGCTCGCCAATACGACAACGTCCACCGCCTGGTCAAACTACACACACGTACCAAGTTTCGTCCCGATCGGTCGAGAATCGTAGATTTGTATCAATGACAGACAGACAAACATACAGACATACAAACAGAGGTCTTCAAAATATATATGAGACTAGCAGGTTAGCCCGCCACTGGCGGCATTCGTCCCATGTCTTTGTTCGAAAAAGCAATTGCAACAGGTTCCGAGACACTTGTGCTGCATTTGCAGCAAATTTCGGCAATAGTCAGAAACATGACAATTTTAATATAATTTTTTGTTTTTCAATGAGTTAATTATTTTGTTTTTCAATGAGTTAATTGTGCTTTTTTAATTTGTTAATTGAATTTTTTTTTTTTTAATTTTACCCGATTTTGTTTGGTTTTTCAAGGAGTTAATTGTGCCTTTTTAATTTTGTTTTTCAATTTTACCCGATTTTTTTTGGTTTTTCAATGAACCCGTCCATGACACTTCCCGTATTTAGCAAGTTTGAGCTCAATCGGTTCGAGTCTATAAAGGACACACACATATATATGACACTTCCCGTAGGTAGCAAGTTTGAGCTCAATCGGCATTCCCTGGAATTTCCCAGTAAATATTTAGCAAGTTTGAGCTCAATCGGTTCGAGTCTATAAAGGACACACTCATATATATGACACTTCCCGTAGGTAGCAAGTTTGAGCTCAATCGGCATTCACTGGAATTTCCCAGTCACCAACGCGGCGTAATTTTGGTACATATATAGAGACCAATTGTCCATCGGCTGTCATGTGTAGTAAGGTGTCTTATAAGCCGACATTGCCGTGGGGATGCCCGTTCCTACACGCGTTTTCGATTCTATGAAGTACCCACGTATATACACACATACATATATATATATATCTATATATATATATATATATATATATATATATATATATATATATATATATATATATATATATATATATATATATATATACGGAAGTCTCAAATTATATAGTAGACTAACCGACTAAGTCGATAGCTCCACCCGTTTCCGAGATCTGGTCTGCGCATGCGCGAAGCTGGCGTCGCACGGGCTCGGCGACCCGATAAAATTCGTATCCGGGGCAAGATACATTCACACACCAAATTTCAAGTCGATAGCTCCACCCGTTTCCGAGATCCGGTCTGCGCATGCGCGAAACTGGCGTCGCACAGGCTCGGCGACCCGATAAAATTCGTATCCGGGGCAAGATACATTCACATAGCAAATTTCAAGTCGATAGCTCCACCCGTTTCCTATATCTGGTCTGCGCATGCGCGAAGCTGGCGTCGCACGGGCTCGGCGACCCGATAAAATTCGTATCCGGGGCAAGATACATTCACGTAGCAAATTTAAAGTCGATAGCTCCACCCGTTTCCGAGATCTCGTCTGCGCATGCGCGAAGCGGGCGCCGCACGGGCTCGCTAATACGACAACGTCCACCGCCTGGTCAAACTACACACACGTACCAAGTTTCGTCCCGATCGGTCGAGAATCGTAGATTTGTATAAATGACAAACAAACATACAGACAGACAGACAGAGGTCTTCAAAAATATATATGAGATAGCCGATGAGCCCGACTTTGTCCGGGCTATTCAAAAACCAAATTTCAAGTCGATAGCTCTACCCAGCCCGACGTTGTCCGGGCTATTCAAAAACCAAATTTCAAATCGATAGCTCTACCCGTTTCCGAGATCTGGTCTGCGCATGCGCGAAGCTGGCGTCGCACGGGCTCGGCGACCCGATAAAATTCGTATCCGGGGCAAGATACATTCACATACCAAATTTCAAGTCGATAGCTCCACCCGTTTCCGAGATCTCGTCTGCGCATGCGCGAAGCGGGCACCGCACGGGCTCGCCAATACGACAACGTCCACCGCCTGGTCAAACTACACACACGTACCAAGTTTGGTCCCGATCGGTCGAGAATCGTAGATTTGTATAAATGACAAACATACAGACAAACATACAGACAGACAAACAAACAGACAGAGGTCTTCAAAATATATATGAGATATATAGAGTGATTATACGGTCGTGTGTGAGGCGTAGAAGTATACATGCATGGTGACTTGTGACTATATAGTCAAGTGCGTGGTGTATGGTTATACCTAAATATGGCTGTACGGTCATGGATGAAGTGTGTGTAAAAAAGGAGTGGCTACATTGTCATTTATGTGGTGTTTATGTATATATGGAGCGAGAGTGTGGTCATGGGTGGTTATCGCTTTACACAATATCTCAGGGACATGTTAATCGATATAGAGGTAATGTCAGAGAGTTTTACATCCTGATGGTGGTATATATGCACAATGGGGGAAACGGTTTTCCTGACATTAGTCATTTTATTGTCATAGCATCATAATAATGCCCCTTTTAGGTCAGTTTCAAAGTGCTGTCCATTTCCGTACAAAAAACATTCCATACAAATAAAAGCATCATCACACAGGCAATTTCAAACAAAATAGTGTTTTTCATTTGAACATTTTGTTTCAAATACGTTATTGTATACACTGTTGCTATTCGTCGAAACCGTCTCTTAATAGTAGACTCGTTTTGTCTATCACATAACCCATGTGCGCTTCTGGTGACCACCGCAGTCCACTTTTATTTTCTGGCATACCCAACTTTGAAATTGTGACATTTTTCGGCCTGGTCGTAGTAATTCTTTCTCTGAAACATTTCACTGTGCGCTCAAAATGCTTAACGACATTCGCAGATCAGAATTACTGTACTATTATTTAAACAATAAAATATTTATCTGTACCCGTTGTTTGATTACTATATCACCTTAATTGTTATCACCCCTATGTTAGTGACATACTCCCCTATGCGCTAATTTACGCGAAATCTTATGTACACTATAAATTGATATATTTTAAAGGATCAGATAAGAAATTATCATTTATAATCTGCACAACTACACACAATGTCATGCTAAACGAAGAGCACCGACATAATCATTTCCTAGATCATGCCTCACAAATTTTATATCATGGTGGACGAGGAAACCTGTACCTGTAAAAATTGGGCAACTGAACCATAAAATATCCCCATATCTGTAATATGTTTTACAGCTACGTTCCTTTTCCATCATGGAATGCATACACCTGTTTTATACACATATCGCGTGAAAAATTATATGTATAACGGCAGAATGATCCGCCATTTTACTATCCTGCATCCTTGGTTGACTTGTAGATAGCCGAGGGGTCACTCTCGGTTACCAGTCGACCATTCATACTAGTGTTGTCCTGTTAGTCCGTGGGGTCGGTGTGGTGCTATGTACCCAGTTTGAAGTTATTAGGTCTGACACCCCCTTTGTCATGCTGGCATAAACCATAAAACAATTTTTGTTACCAAATGCGTTATTTTATACACTGTTGTCCGAATAAAGTGCAAAGCGTTGCTCGTAATCATTAGATTTGATGCTATGAGTACATCTTTAGCCCTTTCGTCTATATATGCTAATTGACACATTTAATCCTTAGAAAATGTTCATATAAAAATAAGTTCAACAACGACCATAGGCTGTTTTTACACTTGGTTTTACACATACATGTGCGCTGAATTTCTCCAGAATTCTTCTGCACTTGTATTATCTGTTGCTTATTTTTCTTGAACACCCCTCTCGGTCATTCGTAGACCATTCCGATCTATACATGTATCGTGGATAGGAGAATTCATTTAGTAAAGAGTGAGTTAATGTTAAACTGTTCTGGTTGTGACTGAATTCGACGTAAGCGATTTTAATCAAGAATAATATCTATCTCCATTTTAGGGCCCAGTGATATGAATATGATAACAGAAGAAGTCGACGAAAGTGGAGAATTCGATGATGATGACGATTTATGTAAGGATGAATACTAGATCATGTCATGAATCTCTTCTCTGGCTTACCACATTTGAGATCATATTCCACCAGTTAAAAACTGTTTGATGTTGCGACATGAAAGTGCATAATAATATAACATTGAACAAGCAGTGCAGGTAATATATTTCTTAGTTGATACATGTTCCTTAATATTGTATTTCACTGTAGGCGAAGGTCCCAACTTGAAAGAATTGTGGAATTCTCAGGTAATTAATGCAATGTTCTTTTGCGATATTAGCTCACAAAATTCACAAAACAGCATGCAATCTTGGACCATCCCCCAGATGTGAAGTAGATTATCGAGGAACAAGTATTAACAAAGATATATATTCCATGTCCCGAAGTCAGTGTCTAAAGACAAGGATGGCCTTTCTTGTGGGTATTGTTGTTAACAAATGGCACACACTAAAACCCCCGTAAACAAAAATAACATTAAAATATATACATACCTTGTTCTTATACCAATCATACTTATCGCATAAATAGCATGTTATTGTCAATATCGTACGCCTTGTTGGCCAAAAAGCCATATAATGATACAGTACAGTGAATAAAAAGTTTGCGATACGCAAAACAATCAGCACCACGAAGACTCACTAAGACTAAGTGTATTTTGTTACACCATATTGTTTACAACATACAGATTCAGATTCAGATGTTTATTACATAATACATAATATAGAGGATATCCAACGAGTTATGATGGGATATAAGACTTTATGAAACGAGTTTGATAAATATGATTCACAACGAGTCGTAGACGAGTTGTGAATCAAATTTATCAAACGAGTTTCATAAAATCTTATATCCCCACATAACGAGTTGAAGATATTGTATATCACATGAAAAAAAAACTAAATCTTTATGCCTTTCTAACAACATCAGCTCTGCAGAGAGCACGCAAACTGTATACAAGTCTTGTGTTGGCCCAGACGCTTCACCACTATACGTCAGTACTGCGCTACGCGCGCAACGAAATATAATCCCTTTTAGTTACGTCTTTATTTGACGTCTATTGGGTTATTTATTGGTAACATTTGTCAATACTATGATTTTAATCAAAACAAATAATCAGTGTTCAATAGTAATTCCCAGAATGGTACGGAATCAAAACTACATTGTACGTCACGCGCACAGGTATAAAATGAAAGTGATTACCGCTTGGACTATTTGCTGTTAGCCACTAGTGACAGATAAGGAAATATGTAATGGATTTTCCAATGATATTATAGGGGTTTCATGTGATATATAAATATCAGGTGACATAATATAAACACACAATACACATTATATAGGTTGGAGTTATTAGTATACTACAGTTACGTGGTATGTTGGTCGAGGGTATAGCTATCAGATGTGTAGTTTGGAGTAAGTGGGTCGGAATGTTGTGTGAGTCAACTGTCTTTTAATACGACCATTTTAGATTTTCGTATATATTTATATATCGTGGTGCATTATTCATAGCCTCAGGAGTGCAAAACAATTTCTATGGCTTTCTTTATAAATAGTGAAAGGTTTCTGATCGTGTGATTATTGTGGGAAGTAAAGAGCTGCTGTAGTTTAAGAACATTTGGCCTTCTGTAGTAATATGGCTTGATAAATTTAATTCTGATGTCATTTAGAAATTCACATTTCAGGACAAGGTGGATTCATCTCCGAGTTCTGACTTGCAAAGGGTGCACACTCTTTCTGAGTAGTCGGTATTATAACAGGAGCCCTGCAACATACCGATGTAACGCTCGCTAATCCCTCACCACTCAATATTTGATGTTGAATAGATCACCGTTAAACAATCTCCTAAAAATCGTGAGTGTTCAGTGTTTTGCTTATCGCACACTCTTTACGTAATGTAAATGCAAAGAAGACTATCATATGCTAATTACTTTATTAATATATGGTCTGCTTATCGATAATGACTTGAATGAATGATGCTTTAATCTCAGCCATTTTTACATGGAACATGAGCGATGGTTAACTATTTACAATATTTACACATATAGAACATTATATATAATGATCACCATAAACTAGATGTTGTAAACATACAAGATACAGTTAACAAATTGAAACAAACAAACACACATCATTAGTATACACTAAACATATACAAAACACGCACAATAAAGATACAAGCAAACACAAAATATTTGCATTTATTACGAACCTTATTCATCATTCATGATTGTGTCCTTTCCATTAAAATTTTTTCAACCCGAGTTTTATAAAGATTGCCAAATTGTTTAATATGTCAGGGTTGGTCGAGTTAAGAAGTTCAAATAAAAATTCTCGCGAAGGTTCGTCATAACATGCCTTCGGAATGTATTTGTTTCGTAATTGTTCAAGTTGCGGACACATAATAATAAAATGGAATTCATCGCATAGCAAAGCATTACAAAGTGCGCATGAACTATCTTTGTTGCTGCTTTTATGATTGCGATTCCGTTTTTTTCCATCTACCGGTCTCAATACCTAATCTATGATTGGACGTTCTCATTTTCACTTCCAAAGTGAACCAGGCTATCATGATGTACTGAAATAACTAGTCTATATATATATCACGAGCGCACAAACCGATTCCACATTTTGGTATCGGCTGACTACGCTTACGTAATCGTAGTCGGCATAAGAGACTCCGAATCTGTGTTTTTAATTTGCTCGCCCACTACTACGCCTCCGTAGTTTAGTCACGGAAATATTCGAATATCGGTGGTGGTATTATTTATTTATTTTTCGGCTTATTCATTATGCGATCGGAAAAGTACTTGGGTAATTTTATTTCCGATTGCGTTTGGTAGTTTCTAGACCGAATTAATCATTTAAAGCAATTTAGAAATGTGGATATGATGCGAATCCGGGGAAAGGATCTTTTTCGAACGAATTGGGGTTAAAGATTCACCCGGCAGAAATAGGCGATACAACAGTGATATCACAATGTAATAGTTCAGATAGTATTGGCATTATCTGAAGGGCACATTAAATGTTAGAAATGCGGGTTAAAATCATAATTATGGTGATATGCGCTCCAAGTTGCACCTGATATCAGTTATATTAGCAATTGGAACTGATAAATAATACACAGATATTCAGCAATTATTATGTTTATTCGATAACCGACATTGACATGTTACAGTTTATGTAACTTTCAAAGGTACGGGAGGGCTTGGCGGTGGGTATACTGTGAAAATATTTCCACCGGTCAAAAACCGCCACAAATAGAAAGAATATTAAAATGTTGACACACTTTGTCCGTATACAAATAAGAACTATCGCATAAACAGTATGCGATTGTCAGATGTTTGACCATTGTTATGTAAACAACAGCATGCAAGGTTACTTTCCTCGTGTTTGTTTATATTATGATGGTAACCATAAAGAGCGTTCTTTGTTGCTGAATTCCTGATATGGAACTAATAAAGAGCGTTTATATTATTTGTGTGTGATTAGCCAGTAACACTGTGCTGTATTCTGTAACACAAGCAGGCTCTTGCTTGGGTAAAATATAGTATGTCTTTATGATAGCACGCTGTTTACGCGATGGTCATGGCATATATGAACGAAACTGTATGCGTTTTAATGTTTTTATGTTTACGATGATTGGAACAAATATGAATATTTTCGACAAGTAAGGACTCCCGTGCCTTTAAACCGAATAACGCTGGGTGACCATAGCAGTGTGAAATAAATGTATACAACAATCAATAGCTAAAAACATAGTGTCTTCCGTGTGCACTTATTATTCCAAGTGCGTTATGTTATACACTGTCATCTGCATAAAGAGTAAAGCATGATTCGTGAAAATATCCATGTACATGTCGTGATTGGAGTCGCCGTATGCGATTGTAATTAATATCCACGTATATCTCAATTTCAGCACCTAGTGAGACGGATTCAGAAGAGGAAAACAAAAAGAAGAAGAAGAACCCGCCCAGAATAGTTGCTGGTGGTGGGGAAATCGTGTATGGTGTCGGCCGTTCCAGCGGCATACCTGATGTTGACAAAGATTGGTCACTCTTATACGGCGATGATGGGCGCACCGCACACATATACAACATAGATGGCACACATCAAAGCATCAAGGATGGGGATAAACCATTGACCAAGCCGATAAGAATTCAACCCGATTATAAAATAGAGACTGACAAAGGTAAATTTAAAGTGGAAGTGAACAAAGACGCGTCGTTGCTCTTGTCGCCTTTGAAGCCTGCACAGAGATACCGGGATGGGTCGATCAAACAAAATGCTGAAACAAGAAAGGATAGAAATAAAGCCATAGGGAAACAGGCGGTTGCGAAAGGATACGCCACGGGTTTGAGCGTAGCCGATAAGCTAATAAAACGAAACTGTCCGAACGCAGTGAGTGAGAATGCTGTCGGTGTATGCGCAGTGGGTGCTGGTGCCGAGGTTCATGCCGCTGATCTATTGGGTTTGGAAGTAGCGGGTGCAAAAGCTGAAGCCAGTGCTGGGGTAGCCAATGCGGGAACCAGCGTTACACCCCTTGGGGCGTCAGCAAGCGCCGAGGCGTACGGCGCCAAAGCAGAGGCCAAGGCTGTCCTATTGGAAGATGTCTTAGAGGCGAGCGCCACAGCTGTAGCAGGCGAGGCCAGGGCACACGCAGGCGCCGGCTTGGCTCAGTTGGGCGCTCACGCGGGCGCCAATGCAACAGTTGGTAGAGTTGAAGCTGGAATCTCGAACACACCTTTGAATGCGCACGCCGAGGGCCCAGGTGCTAACGCCGAAACTGGCGTATCGTGGGGCTATACGGGAGCAACCGTCGGCGCTCACGCTGGTGAAGCAAGAGCTGGACCATTCGCAGCACGCGCTGGTTTGCAGTTCGGAGCCGGTATCAGAAACGGAGTCCCTGAGGTGGATCTTGGTCCCGTTACAGTGCCTTGTGTCGTTATGTAACAATACGGAACAAACTAATATGATTCAACAATGGCCCCATTAGGACGTGTCTTACCAGTTATATATGCTTATATATGTATTCCATTTTAATAACCACACTAAATGCTATATGTAATAAAGACTTTATATACTATGCATCTACTCTATATTTATTCAAGTTGCAGGGTCCGATCAATTATTTTAGAATTTCAGGCAACGTTACTACTTACGAGGCAAACAAAACAAAAATTATTCAAAGACATACTTATTCAGTGCGTGAAAGTTTCACGCACCGAATAAGTATGTCTTTGAGTAATTTTTAGCCACAACATATCTGTCGTGATTCACATTTGGCTGAGTAAGCTATTGTCTTACACTTGGTGCTCATAAACCTCGACCGTTATAAATACAATGTCATCATAAACATGCATTGTGCAGGAGCCATGTGAGTGACCAGACAGATAACGGGGGATTATGGGATTAAATGTAAAATAATGACCTTTTGCTGTTTCGTGCAGAGTGACGTAATCTTTCTCCAGGTTAAAACAGCCTGTTACGAACAAATTGCTTATATACCGGCGTCAATGCACACTTTACAAAACATTGCTTTCTTCACATTGTCATAATTCAACCACGGTCGGTTTAATGCAGTGTTCATGCGTCTTTGAATGTCCGTCTTGTGAAAACTAAAGATGATTGCATATCACTTTGTGATCGCTTGGTTGATAGAGTTGTCGATCGGGTTTCCCTTTGCACTGTCCGCGATCTGGTTTCCCTTTGTACAGTCGGCGATATATTCCCACTTTCGATGTTTTCGGACTAGATCGTTCACATCACAGAATTTAAAACCCACGGAAAGATATTTCATAAGTACGAAAATAATGAAATACTTTCGTCACCTAACTTCGTCTTGAATGTCGATCTATTGAGCGCTTTTATTAATTAGCTTTCTGACTCCATGCTTTCAGTCTCCATTTGGGGTAAAAAACAGTTTAGCCAAAAGTTTAGCCAAATGAAATTTTTATTAGCCAAATTCGAAAAAGATTAGCCATTGGCTAATTTGGCTACCGACAGCGCGAACACTGCGTGAAACTAATACGTTAGTATTCAGGCACTAAGCCAACCGGAGGAATATAGCATTCTAGTAACATCGCCGAAAACAACTCGACAAACAACTCGACCTTACCACTCCTTCGAAAACATCGTCTGAACAACGCGTAATTTTAAATATTTACTTCTTGATTCGGGACGCAACTATATGCGATAAGCTAACGAAAACGACTTCGCCACCGAGTGTCACTTTATTTAATTAATACACATGTATGTAATAATGACGGTGTTTGTTGTCAATTTGGATACAATATTTGTCGAAATTACTACTTTAAGCTATATTATTCTCCATTGCTATTTGATCAACCTACCAGAGTGTTTCACATCGCTATCGTTTGTATCACACACGAATCGCCACAAATCGTCGATCAGTAATACGTTAAAAACGATCAAACAATCAGAACATTGGAAACGCTCTTTATTATCTCCATCTTTTGGACGACGGGTCATGGACGCTGTAAGAGACGGTCATTGGTATATATGCTTGGCTGAGAGAGATAGAGAGAGAGAGAGAGAGAGAGAGGAGAGAGAGAGATTTCGCAAAATATATTTTCATTTGGCAAATGTTTTGGGAAGCCCTTACAACATAATTATATTAGTGGTGTATTCTAATGTTTTGGGAAATTTAGCACCAATATTAAGTTAATCGCATAGCATTATTACTGATGGTAGGAGGGATTATTAATCCTCATGTGATGTGCCCTTCTGATGAAGCAATCCTTCTATCATATTGTTCTGTCATTGGCTTATTATTGCATGATAAACTACAACAGAGATTAAATACTTATCAACTGCTTTTTCTATCGATATAAAAAGTCGTTCAAACCGCATTTGGCAAAAATAGTTTCAAATGGCAAATTATGTGGCAAAAGTAAATTTCGGTCCAGCGCAGAACCTGGGTGCGAGTCGACGAGGTTGCATGTGCATGAGTGTAAAATGCTTCGCTAATTGAGGAACAGGTCACGTTAATCTCTGATAAATTAGAGTTGTATGTACATGACAAGAAAAGAATATCATTTTGAGTGAGCGCAGCGTCCGGAGAATTGTTTGTAGCATGGTCTATAATCTCGTTGCCAACAGGGTGCGCGCATCAGATAACGAGGTATGAACAACATCCATTTGATTGGAAAAACATTATTTGTCGTTGTAGTCACCGAAGCACTATGTATCGAACATAATGCATGGGTATTGTCATGTTGGTGCATACAATTGCCACCAGTAAAGGTGAGAGGTGAGATTCATAATACCGAACTCTGAAAGAGACGGAATACAATCATTAACATCAGTGCATTTGTAATTGAATCCATGTGCTGCATTTAAGTACCTCTTTTTGAACATCGGATCCGAGGTTTCGATCGGTATTCGTACGATATCGAAAACACGGTATAATATCGAAATAACGCGAAGCCCTATGGGCATTGTCATCATTATAATTACCATAGGAATCGTCAGGATAATTACCATAGGCATCGTCATCAGTACAATTACCATAGGCATTGTCATATTATAATTAACATATGCATAGTCTTCACCATAATTACCATAGGCATTGTCATATTATAATTACCATATGCATCGTCATCATTATAGTTACCATAGGCATCGTCTGTACTATAATTATCCCCCGCCAAATTGAAAATTTTCGGGGGATATAGGAATGGGTTCCATCCGTCCGTCTGTCCGTCCCGAATTTGTAAGAGTCATAACGTCAACATATGCCAATGGATTTAAAAGATTATTGGACTTTGTTTATTATTCTTCTTGAATTTACCAAATAGCAAATAGACGACGTCACATGGCTCATTTCCACAAATGTCAACGGATTTAAAAGATTTTTGGTATATGAGTTCACATGACCAGTATCTAGAACGAGTTCGCAAACCAGGTCCGGCCGGATATTTTCAGCAGAGTTATTGGACTTTGTTTATTATTGCTATTGCAAACGGACGATACCACATGGCTAATGTCCACCAATGTCAGTCCTAAAATGAGTTCGCAAGCCAGGCTTTTTGACAAAATTCCACCTCTTGTTGAGAATGCACTTACCCAACTGCACATTTCGGCGGAGAACGCAAACATTATTGAGAATGCACTTCCCCAACTGCACATTTCGGCGGGGGATAGCGCCGTATGCAACTGCTTGTTACCATATGAATCGTCATCATAATTACCATAGGCATTGTCTTCATCATAATTACCATATACATCGTCATCATTTTAATTAGCATAGGCATCATCATCATTATAATTACCATAGGCATCATCATCATTATAATTACCACAAGCATCGCTAATCGTCGTTGCTTCTTCATTATTTTGCATCATCACCCTCCCTTTTTATAATCATCGCTAGTATGGTCACATCATAATCGTCATTATCATAGCAATACCACGAGAAGTGAGGGTCTGCCTTAAACTATTAAACCACACGCAAGCGATGCCCAGTCTTGGTTAGCATTGTGGGGTACGCCATATAAAGGCAATTACAACGTAAACGAGTAGGACCTTTCTGTCTGTCTTTCCGTCTGTCTGTTCGGAGTTTTCTCCCAGACCCCTAGACCGATTTCAACCGAATTTGGTGTCGTGAATCAGGGTACCCTGGTGGAGATTATAACGCCGTTAGTTTAAAAAAATTCTGATTTCAAAATATTTAATTAAAAAACAATATTTGTTAATTTGAGTAAGGAGCTCAATCTAAAAATAAAAGAAGAAAAAAAAATAATACATGTAAAAGAGACCTGCAGCCTTCGTTGTAGGTTATAATTTAGAAATAACATTTATCAAATTATGATAATTTCTTCAAGAATATACTAAGACTATAGAAGAATGTTGATATGTATGCGACATTATTCACAAAACACGCGCGCCTTGTGTCAGAGAAAATTCAGGCCGAGTGTTTAGTTTCTCACAAAAAGCGCAGTGAATTGTTCGTTTGAGGAGTCACGATATTGCGTCATTTCGTTATTTAGATTCGCGCGCTTTGTACATGTGGGTCGGTTGTAAAACCTCTAATATGGTGCGTCTACAAATGGCAATTTAGAATACTATATCATATAGTAAATTCTTATCTGGTATGTATTACCATATATAGGTTAGGAGAAAATACTAACTGGATTGAAAATATTCATCTCTTTGCACGAACAATTTTATTATGAACACGTTTTCTGCCTGATCACTTCCCAATGATGGATCAGTTGAATTTTGAACTGACAGCGGGTAGAATGGGTCGAAATTACTAACTGGATTTCAAGAACAATTATATTGTGTACATATTTTCTGTCTGATCATTTCCCAATCATGCAGTAACGTGGATTAACTGGATTTTGAACTGACAGTGGGTAGAATGGGTTGATTAAAATAAAATTTGGTGCAATTTGAATGCGATTGCTGATGGCGCCAATAATTTTATCTTAGCCTCCCCCAGCTCAACTGAACATTTTCATTGGACCATCCGGTAGTTCCAAGTATTTGACTATACACAAATCCTTTAACATTTGTGATTCTTTAACGTATTTGATGTTTGTTTACATAACAAAGCATACACGATGACAGTGACATGCAATGTACGCGGTATTTATAATTGGTATATTCAATTTTTTTCTATTTTTGTTATTATGTCCAATGATCCAATATCAACAACGTTGCGATATTCACAGTACTGCCGAATAAGGAAGAGTCTCAGTCGCACTTAAAGGTTTCGTGGCATAAGTTTTGGGTGGATGTGCCTTCAATCAATACATTAATATTACATAAACTATAATATAATTATGTACCTGTTAAATGTGCTTTTGTCATTTATTTGTATTTATATTTATGTATCTCAAATGCCATGTATATTGGTTTATCGAGATTAAAGAATTGAATTGTATAAGAAAATCTGTCTATTATACAATATTTCTGTCTGTTTGTGGCGGTTTTAGCGGATGTGACTATTTAAACAGCTCTACCCACCCGAAGACCGCCCGTATCTTTAAACTTAATTTAATTAAAAAAAAACAATCAAACTGCTTAAATGATCAAAAAGGGTTCGCTTCTGTCTAAGATACAATGAGCGAATCACATACAGGGGCCGCAGACCCCTAACGCACAAAGAGGCCGAAATGTGAGAGCGCACTGTGAATGATTTCAGAGATAGAAATATTACGATCAGGCCGAAATATAAGTCACAATTAAGAAGTTGGGTATGCCAGAAAATTAAAGTGGACAACGGTAATCATCAGAAGTACAATGAGTTAGGTTGAAAACAGAATGCATGTATTATTATGAGACGATTTCGCATAAAGTTGCCTACGTATCAACCGTTTTAATTGAATCCCGAATACCTAAAAATAAACGGGTATGCATACCAAATACGGACAGCGATATGTTGAGGGATGACACCATCAGTATTGCCTGAACCTTTTAATATAATTGGTATAATTGTATGAACAAAATATCCAGTTAACTCAGGGGCTGGACAAATGTTTTAGTATCAGTATTACACTGTATCAATAACGAAAACATATGTCATGCATTGAAGGGATATGCCATCGTGTATATATTTGTCACAGATCTTCGAAAAAGGCGCTGGGTCTCTGACACCTGAATAAAAGATATAAAAAAAATGGCGATGATGGGTGCCAAGATAGGTCATAATGAAAAAACGCCTACGTGACCACGATAACGATTAAAAGTAAATCGCAATAACGTGAGGTTAAATGTTTGAAGATTGCTTTCAATGAACGGTTCACATAACATTCCCGAGCCCCAAGCTGGGCTGTCACTACACCAACACACAATCGAATCTGATAACCAATGCCCGAATAACAAGCAGTTTTCCCTCCTCCCACATGGTTAACACGGCAACAGCGAAAAGTGAGCTTTGAAGACATAATTTCATTCATATACCATACGCAATACGATGCTTACGGTCGCGAATATGTTGGGAATTATTATGTGACCCCATTCTCAAATACCGAGCCATATCCGATTCGGAAATGGCCGAGTCGTTGAGAATATATATAACCCTTGTGAATGTCTACAACGAACTCTGACGCCGGTGTTGCTGCTGTATTATAACCCGGGCAGCTTATAACCGTCACATCAGAGTCCAAACAGGATCGTTTATTTCAAATGCTTAATCCATGCACAAAGGTAAGCAAGGTTATATAATATAAGCATATATACGCAGGGGGTGTGTAGCCGCAACGTGTGTTAAAAGCCATACCTTCATATGATATAAGTTTTATTTGACGCATACAGTGTCCTGGATAGTTTGATTTTCCAACGACATTATTTAATGTGTACATTTTTAAAAATATCAATAATGTTAAGGCACAGTGTGACAGTAAATTTCCTGCCAACACGTTTGCTATAATTATTCGGAATGCCCGTCATAAATTAAATGACATTTTCCGTAAAATTAAATTAAATTGATCTGAATTAACCAAACTTTCGTAAAAACAAAATGTCACAGTGGCACATTGTTTCTATCAAAGTGAAGCGTATATACTTACGTATTACGCTAAATCGCACTGTAAATTAAAACCATACCGACATCATAGTCAACAGTAATATATGGCAATATACCGCCAAATTTACCATACCCTGCATTACGTTATATGCACATACTGTGGATTTAGTAGTTATATCACAGCTGTTATTCTCGACCGACAATAACAAAGAATGGCGAAAACATCTGCCTTGAGTGTTCGCGCAGACATTTGAACCACAATTCCATAAACAATATGATGGGTGTGTGCAACATAGTTTTATCATATGACTCAATCATTATTTACGTTGGAATCTATGTCATAAATCAATTTCATATCAATTACTAGTTCATATCACCTTCCGATAATTTGATTGGTTTGTTGACAAAAAGTGTGTTCTGATTGGCTGAATGGCAGCCGGGCATCTCTGGCTAAAATGCAGGTCAAATTCGTGCGCGTCAAATACACGAATCAACGCGATGCCGAAATTCTCGCAATTATAATCTTGAAATATATAGTTTTGGACATTGTTATACGATAAATATAATATGTAATTCGTATTTATCTAATAAACATACGATATAATGTAACAAACTGAGAACAGAATAGCGCACTATATCTTCGCGTGCATATTATTTCTGCTTGTTCACCAGGTGTAATTGGGCTTCCGGTGCAATGAAGTGACGTCACATTAACCTTTTGCTGCCGATGTCATATAGCTATTTAGTGATTTGTGTGCCGTTTGGACATCATAATCAATTTATAGGTGTCATATGATAAATAGAATATGTAATTCGTGTTTCTCTCATATGATATTTATGAAACTCGTCACGAATTTTCAGTTTTCTCTCGCCGGAGGCTCGAGAAAACTGAAAATTCTTAGCCTCGTTTCATAAATATCATATGAGAGAAACACTCATTTCATATCCTCTATTTATGAACCAATATTCGGTGTAGTATGATTCAGCGTCATATGTTTACGATATGAGGTTCCATTGATTTAAGAAACTAGGCTTGGTCGAATTTCCAATTGATGGATAATACAAATTGTGAAATTACACATGCAGGCAAGTTGTACGTTGGTCACATTGACAATTATACAGGTTGGTAATTCTAGGTGTTTGATCGTAACGTTTGTTGAATACTGTTTGATTCATTGAATCCGTCATATATGTTATTTCGTCAGATTTATATTTCGACATAGATTTAGAAGGGAAATGATGAGAGGAACGCTCTCAGCAAGTATACAAATTGAGTGGATATGAATAAGTGTCATAAAAAATACATTATCTGAGCTAATAAAAGGCCTGAATGGCAATTTAATTGAGTTCACCACTGCTTAACCAACATTCTGAGAACATTATTGAGGCATTGCTGAACTCCAATGAATTGCTATCCGAACATTATACTAACTCAGATTATGTACTTTTTATGGCAGTTATTTATTTACAATCAATGCCTGCTATTCCACAAAAACATTACCTTCTAAATCTATGATTATTTTTTATTGTTAAGTAAAATGACAGCATAAATTCCTTCATGTGGTGTAATACATGCAGCATAACAATCAAGATGTTTTATTGGTATTTTCATCTAAACTTTCCATCTCATGACATAGCTCAGGTGTGGAAACTCATTAAACAATGATTACAAAAACTTGCTGAAACAGGAAGCTTTTGGCTGGTTAATATTATACTACAGAATTGCCCGTCAGAAATTAATGGATTTTGCCGTGGTAAATCTGACTCAGGGTCTATTTAACCACACGAGACATGACGAGACTAACAACTTCAGACAAACTGCCAACTCTATTAGGCTTGCATTGAAGACATTCTGCCTCCAAGGATGGCTTCATCGGCTCCCTCCTTGTTTGGCCCGTGTATCCGTAACTTGGGATCAAGCTTAATCATCTAAAAAATACACAATAATTTTGTTATTGAAATGAAAAAAAGGCAAGGACTCACCATACCGCCCAGAAAACGCACCAGATTATTTTCATTTTCTTAGTAAATTTGACAAATTGGGCAGCACTTACCTTGTGGTCCACCAACCGTGCCCCATGAATTAACTCCTCCCAATGGTATTACGTTAAATCCAAGATTGAAATGATATTTGTGCAACCTGAGGCAACATGGGCAATTTACTGATTTATTTACAATTGAGATTTTCCAGGTATATTCTTTACTTAATCACTGTTAATTACACTACATATGACTTCAGTGTTTCACCTTACCATCCATTGGTTTATTCCGACTGCATGTGATGTAATTCTGCTTGGCATAGCGCGATGCTGCAATGCAAGTCCCGATTTACATTTCTGTTGATCGTTTATATAGTATAAACTGGCATGGATAATATCTACAACTGAAGGCCAACTGAATAGATTCCCATCTGGTTATTTGAAAGTTTTTGTGCTGCACGTTTAGGTTGCAAGAATGGCTGCAAACTACAACCACGAACATATTGGAATGAAAGCAGAGGAAGAGGAAGGGACGAAACTGAGGAACAGTCTCAGTCAGGAAACAAAGCAGGAGAGCAAATTGTCGTCCAATATTGTAAATGTAAGTCGGGATAATCGGACAACACTTCATTACAACTTCTAATTTAGTTTCCGAGAACAGATGCAATCTTTAAATGGGATTGTTATTTTATTAAATGTTATATAATTACAACTACTTTCGTTGTCGTCGAAATGCGGGCATCTGATTGGTCGAGAGGCTAGCGCGTGACCTGATCTATCCGTGCATAGACGTTGCAGTAGACGAGTCACATCGCGTAGTGACACTTTAAGAAAAATGGGCGAGTCTATAACCGTCGCCCCACACGACGTTCCCGAATGACGTGAAAGCGCGGAACGAAAATTCCATTAGAATTTCAGTGAAAAAACAACTCGAAAACTCAATGCTAGAAACATTTGAAAAAGTAGTTGATGTCCATATTGCATGTTTCGGCTTCTTGTGGACATTATATATTACTATACACAAGTCTCTTCATTTCAGCCTTATTCGCGTTTTTCATTTGTCCCATTTTCGAAAGAGCGTCCATGACAACGCGTATAGTTACTGTCAACACAAATTATCATGAATCAGAGTGATCAACAGGCTGATGAACATGGGTACATTTATTGGAAATAAATAAAATGTGTTACACGATTACAACCCTATTAACATTTATCTGCTTTATAACAATGGTAATGACATGGCATTTGTCACGAGAACATTAGATGTGATCAGGGCATTTGTTTACAAATTACATCGGCCATCGGCATGATCTGGCTCGGGGCTGTATTCGACTCTGTGTGTGTTGATAATTTTTGGGTTGTTTTTGAGTCATTTTAAACGTACATCGTAGCCAAACAGGTGATTTTTTTTATCATGGATAGTTCATTGCTGAAAAAAATTGAAGTTGAGATGTAAATATTTATTTTCTGAAAGTCTGCTTGGTGAAGTTGCTCGTTGACAATTTCGCCCAATTTATTGTCGGCCCATCAACCAAATTCGGAAATCGTCCAACGGAAAATCCTGTTTTTAGTCCAGGCACATTAGGCGTGAATGGGAAAAAGTAAGGAAATAAATCCGGGAAAGCTGATTTTTTAATATTATTTAGGCCATAACATCGCGGATGCGTCGCGAAAAGTCCCCTAAAATCGCAGTTGAGCTTTCGGAGTTAACCAATTTTTTCCATAAAAAATAAAAACTTTTAAGTTTTTCACAATCATAGGAATAATGGGATGATATAACAATTTTTCAGCCGAAACATATACCAAATGTACTCAATATTGTTCAATACACAATTCTCGAATCAGAGATACAAATTCAACGGGGGGATTTGAATGAATTTCGCGGATATGGATATAAAATAACATAATGACCCCAAAAAATGACGATTTTTTCAGACAAACTGTCCTATTCGATGTCAAATTTATCGGGCTATTCATTACGAAGGCGCAAGCAATTTTGTTTTAAAAACTGCACAGACATCACTCCTACTATATAATATGCGGGATTAGCAACTATACCTATGATAAGTGGTCAATACTTGTAAAAACATAACCCTACCCCCTAAACTGGCTCTCGTCACATTTTGCTCTTCCGCTAGTCCAAGTGCTTGTTGTAGAAAACACACCAACTGTGAAAAGGGCAATACAAGCATGAAAATTGGCACATATGTTCATTATACGCTACTGCTCATTTTCACATGTGGCGACATTTGCAACAGGCTCTTCTTGGCAACGGTTGCTAGGCAACTACCCGGCATCGGATTAATGCATATGACTGATATTATATGTGTTCTAACATACTAAACTACGTCGTGTAGCATGTTTATGGTGAACATATTTGTTGTCAGTTTTGACCTGACTGACAAATTACCATACTTCTTACTTACAAGGGGTGACGATTGCTAGGGACACACACACAATCTAAAAATGCACATATGACTGATATTATGGTAGCTTTAACAAACTAAACTACACCTAATAGCACTTTTATGTTGAAAACAATTAGAATAGTTGTTGTTAGTGTTGAGCTGGCTGAAAAAATACCATATAATTCTTACTTATATGAGTGGTAACTGTTGCCAGGGTCATACCCGAAATACAAAAATGCACATATGACTGATATTATGGTATTATTAACGTTTTTATGGTGAAAACAATTATAAATGTTGTTAGTGTGAGCCTAACCAGAATATGGGTACAATTATCCGTTATGCTCCATCAGTTTAGATATCGGGAATTCAAAGTGAGAGTTGAAAAGTTGTTGCTTATATTTAATATGAGACATGGCCATAATAGTTATATAAGCCATAGACCCACACAGCTAGTTATATAATGTAAGTCACGGACCCACTCTATACTATATATGAAGAACATAGCTAGGGTCAGCCACCAATATGTTAGTCATGGCCCTAGCCTACAATAGTTAGGTTAGGAACCCAGGCACATACATTGTCAGAGGACCCATGTCCATACATATAGACTATGGAAGTTGAATATGTATAGTCCATGAACCATGTATGGTATCTATGACCATGACCATGACACTGTTACATGGTGCAAATACCCAAGTGCCCACAGATAGACCATGTACTAAGATAACATAGACCAAGTCCGATGCACAATACATAAGTGCACCATTGATTCAGGAACCTATATATGGTATGAACATATGAGACAGTTTTATGACAGACCAACCTATATATAGATATTGGACCGATGCCACATATACGAAAGTTAAGGATGTGGGCCCTTATAAATAGCCCATACACATATGGCCCATACGTGTAGGCCATGGACCAAGGCCGATATATGTATGCCATATTGCATTGTACCCAGGCATAAGCAGGTGTCTGTCTATATGTAGGATATGGACACACCCCTTGTACGTGATATAGCTACACCAAAGACCCAGGCAAGTTTAAATAGTGCTAATACACAGGTGAATATAATGATGTATGCAGTGATACAGGTGCCTATATGTAGGACATGGACACAGGTCCCTAAATAAAAGCTACGGCACCGCACATATATGCTGGTAGGCAATGGACTGATCCACATATATAGGAGACACATGGACCCCATGCCTACTGGTAAGTCATGGACCAAAATGCATGTGCATGGATCCACGTCTCTATATGAATACCATATACGTACGTCCGTTTTCAGCCATTCGACCAACGCCCTATAGGATGGAGTTCCCTATCGATTGGCCGTGTGCACCACCATAGCTTGGCTATGGACCCAGGCTCATATAGGTAGGAAATTGAGACGGGCCACTATGGACAGCCCAAGGATCCAGGCTGATTTAGTTATGACCTTATTACCAGACATTTATATGTAAGACATGAACCCACCCCATGAATGTACATGTTACATGGCTATCTAGGTTATAACCACAGCCACGCATACGCTATGGACCCATATGAACACCACATGTAGTGCAAATACACAGGTGTATATAGTTATGAACGCATGACATGTACCCAGGTCTATACGGCAAATCAATAGAACGAACCCTAAATAGTATATCATCGGTCCAGGCCCCTTTCTATGACATGGACACAGTAGTTAAGACACGCGTCATTGGATGCTGTTCCTTAGTAACTGTGGGTTGGTAATGGGCCCATGGCTGCCCATGTAAATGGGTATTGGTCACCGGTTCCAAAGGGTAGTTCATGGTATTTCAGTCTGAAATATATAGGCCACGCTCATGTACGAGCTCCTATAGACTTGTAAATGACTCATGACCATGTATTGACATATATCTATTACAAATGTAAGTACTCTTCCTGAATTTAAGATGAATTTGAAATTAATTGACCCGCCCACGAAACCTCCCCAATTCTTTATTAATGGTCCAAGAAAACTAAGCACCTTACACTGCAGAATTCGCAACTATTGTAGTGAATTAAAATCAGATATGTACAACAATTTTATCTCTGATACCTCTAAATGCACATGTGGATACGAAGTCGAAGATGCCTTTCATTATTTCTTTGAGTGCCCCCTGTATGCTACCGAAAGATGCGAACTTGTCAATAAGATTGCAGCCCACCAATTTATAATATCTAACATTTCCTCCTTACTCACGTGGATATCATCAGAATCGAATCGACGCAATGAAATTCTTTTCCATTTTGTTTATTCATACATTTCATCAACGAAACGCTTTAATTAGGCCCCCTCCGCTAACAAATATAGGCGAGATCCTCCTTTGCGTTACAAATGTTGACTACCTCAGATGAAATTTCAAAAGCAGGATATGACTGACAGCAATCAAAACCACACCATACATCATGCTGTATATATGTTATGTTTGTCATCTACGTTGTATTTGTTAAAATGTTAATGGGAGAGGGGCGGATTTAAGTTGTTAAAACTTGTGCCCCGATCCCTCTTGTAATATTATATTACAATAAAATATGTTTAAACAAAATTGACATATATGTAGTTATGGCATGGATATGAAGGAAACACAGTTAGTTTATACCATATAGCAACTGGTATGCGGATGCTACCACACCGTGATAGAGTGTTCTGCGTGGATGCCATTGTCAAATGTAGTGCGAATGTCCGATTTCAGGGGGGGGGGGGGGGGTTCAGGTGGTATCGACATAAATGTGGGTCAATATTTTTACATGTCTCATTAAAATGTATTCCAACAATCGATTGATGGAAGATACAATAATAAACTCCACACAGGTATGTGATTCTGATAAAACTAACTGAATACTCTGTCAGTTTAAAGAAGATTTGTCAATGGTATGTGGTTACCTAGCAACAATGATACCTCAATACCTATTTGCCACACGAAAATCGCACAAGAATGCAGCAGTACACAACACAACAACCTTTAGTTATGCATTATTGTCAATATAACCATAATATGGTATATTATGAAACAATTATATCATGCAAATTTCCTGAAATGCATACCATATTATGAAATAGTTATATCAGTTAAATTACCAGAAACTCATACATATGGTGTGCTTTCAAATGTGGATATGTCCATAGCAACCATTACACACCCGTTAGGTAACGAATGTGGCAACTTTACTGCCATGTTCACACTAACAATAATTATAATAGTTGTTTTCAATATAAAAATGTTACAAGACGTAGTTTAGTTTGTTAAAACTACCATAATATCAGCCATGTGTGCATTTTCCGATGTCTGGTATGTCCCTAGCAACCGTTACCAGAAATATATAGTTATTTTAAAAGTCGAACCCACACTAACAATAACTATTACAATTGTTTCACCATAAAACGATAATGACGTAGTTTATATTAGTTTGTCAAAACTACCATAATGTCAGTCAGCTCGGCATGTTTCGATTTCGGGTATGTCCCTAGCAACCGTTACCACCCTGTAAGTAAGAACTATGGTAATTTTCCAGCCAGATCTACTCGAACAACAACTAATATTATTTTCACCATAAAAATGCTGCATGACGTAGGTTAGATTGTTAAAACTGCTATAATATCAGTCATATTTGTATTTCTTCGATGTGGGATAGTTGCCTAGCAACCGTTGCCAAGGAAGGACCTGCCGCGACGTATATACATCTGAAAATGATTAATAGTGTATAAGGAACATATGTGCCAAGTTTCATAGTGTTATCACCATTTGCGCAATTGTTATGTCAAACGCCAGGACTATTATATGGTATTTTTGTCTTTCAGACACTCAAAGCCATGGCGTACGTTTTAGGGGGTAGTGTTATGTTTCCGGCTATAATATCTTAAGGATGGTGATGGTTCGATATATCTCATCACTTTCCTGTTCTGAACTAACCACTATTCTAGTATAATGGTTCATATTTAGCTCATTGTCGTCTGAATATCTTTACTCGCCCTCTTTTGTTAGGAAAATTTTGAATCACCATGCGATTTATATGCTCTCTTCGCCAATAAATGTCATCACAATTATGGAATATCGACTGTTAGTAAGCTCTAGCATCAATTACGCATATATATCGACACCTGCTTCATGATGGACGGGTATGTATGAAGATTGAGTCCATAAAGTAGCCTACATATGACTGCATTCGCATATGGTCTAATGGAATTTCGTCAGAATTTGCACCATTACGAAAAATCATGATATCTCAAAAAGCTCACCTCGGATTCTAGGGGACTTTTGCCAAGTTGTTCATAAACATGTTCTTATTAATCCCTGAAATATTCAGCTTTCCCGGATTTTTTGCACTAGTGAAACCTAATGTGCCTGGACTATTTGGCAATTAATTTTCTGAGATGGATTAATAGTAGATAGTTGAAAATAAAGTGATATCGTTGTAATTATAAGCTGTAATAATTCGCGAAGCGGATTATACTAAGTATGTCATTCGTCTACTGATCGATCTATAGGCTCATAGATCAACCGAAAAACGACGTTAATGGCATATATGAATGCATATGAATGAAAATATATGAATGAAAATATAGTTCCTGTATGGACTAATGTCTGCCATTTTTTTTTAAACACATTATTATCTTAAATATGTCAACCAAGGGCACCAGTTGCTCAGAGAACACATATAAACATTGGTATCATTGTAAGTAAGGATAATAGGTTTTAAGTTGTCTGCAAATTATTCTAAACATTGGTTGAAAACTGTCAGCATATCCCTCCAATCTTTTCTCTTATGTTTCTGCAAACAGAATAGTAATACAGACTTCAAAGCCAAAGTAATAGAAGAAGTTGATGGGGAAGAAACTATTGACGAAGAAGAAAAGCTTGATAAAGAGAAAGTCTACATTGTTAAACGCAATGACATGCAGGATGAAGGTATGATTTTTATAGGTAATTTTGTCTCGACTTGACCTATTACACACCAATCACTACAGGTTTAATATTTTTCTCTCAGTCCGGCTAGTGAACCATTTTACTAAATACTAACATAGAACACAGCCTGTTCTCCCGAAATCTTACAATATAGTTTTTTTTAGGTTGATAATCTGCTGACTCATTTTGAGTCGATAATGTGCTGACAACGAGAACGATTTAGTCACATTATCGAGGCATAATGAGGCGATTCTAAGCAGATTATCTGCGCACAATGACACATATCAGCTAACTCACGACTGTTCAGTGGTACGCTCTTTATCGTGTGTTTTCACTGTGGCCAGCGCCATAAAACTAAATAACGGAAATGACTCCATGATATGCTTATTGCAGAATAAAATAACTGCGCGTAAAATAACTGCTCGAGGACATGTTGCACGGCCATGAGGTATTATCTGAACATTTCCCACCAATTAATAGTAGAAATCATTCTGCAATTGCAGTATCTTTTCGTCTGTCTGTCGTCTGCTAACATTTCATGAACACCCCTCCAGATCAATAATGAACTATTTCAACGTATCGTGTTATAACTAAATGGCTATCGTCGAGATCCTATTAATAGCAACCACAAATCGCCGCAGGCGTGTTGTTGCTTTTCAAGTTTAGATGTGAATAATTTTTACAATACCTTGAAACAGAATTTCGACGCGATGAAAAACGGCGCACAAAAATGGGTTAAAAATCACGTGACTTCCGCTCCGCTTTCGCATAGCATCCTGGGAACAATAATATCCCAAAAGAAATGGTGAAATCACAGAATCGGAAGTGGACCAACGGGATGGTTATGAAATTACCAACTTCAGTTTTTCTGAACAATTCCTATGTGATTTAGGCCTACAGATTAGTTTCATTTTGACCAATTTCGTTGGTTAGCTGAACGAAAACCAGCGAAGACGTCATGACATGGTCCATGACGTCATTTACGTCATTTGGCTTTGTAGCCAGAATCCAGACACATTTGGTCTCTACCGGAAACACTGATTTCACATCACTAGACTATAGACGCAATTATATATACGAAGTGGCATTAGCACTGAGGGCTCAAGAACGGTATGCCGCTCTTTAGCGATGAGGGCTAATGAGCGGTATACGGCTCTTTATAGTCGGACACTGGAGATCGAGCAGTACGGATGATAATGTAAGACCGTTCTTTATCGCGCCAGGACCATGTATAGCTAAATATTGGTATATACCGATGTACACCACTCATGTGCCCCGTTCTTTGACTTTTGTCACTGAATAGCAGTATACCGTTCTTTTGTGTCAGCGCTGAAGAGCGGTAGGCCCACACCGTTCCTTGGTACCAACCGCTAAAGAGCGGTATAGCCTACCGTTCTTAAGCGTATCAGACCCATACAGATGAAGAGTGGTATACCACTCTTTAGCGTTTGGTACTAACGAACGGTATATATATATAGCGTGTCAGGCCCATATAGCTAAAGAGCGATATACTGCTCTTAAGCCATCGCCTTATATATACACATACACGCTTTATTGACCGTACTAACACGGGACATAAATAGAGGCTCTATCAGCGTATAATCGCTTTTGTTAGAAGTTAGGAAACAGCGTGTATAATGTATATTTGACTTTGATAAGTCTTTTAGTCACCAGTACGCAAATCAAAGCTTTATTACAACGACACAAATTAATGAGTAACACACATAACACATATAAAACATTTTATATACAATATGCACACAATAAATATGGGATCCTGGATCCCTCCCTACAAACGTGTTGTTCGTTTGTTTGGTTTTCATTGTTCCTTTTTTGTTTGTTCTTCTTTTGACCTAGTGTGTATATATAAGATTGTATTCTTCATCATGTTTTCAAATGTCCTTTTGACTATCAGTTTGAATTTTTGACCTGCATGAGCTAATTCAGCTGCCTTTTTTCTAGAAAAATACAGACTGGATTCAAACGAGGGGTGTTTTCTATTGACAAGAGCCCATGAAACTGTTCGTGCGAAAGATTTGCCCAGTGATATTTTGGGATAATGCGCTCATGTAGTCATTTATATTTGTCATAGATAAACGTGGGAAATTGCTAGGTTTAGTTTGGCATGGAGGTGTATTTGCTTTAACGAGAGATGTGGTGGCAGGGTGGTTGTACTGTAGTGTTCCGCGGAATCCGCCCCTCCAACTTTGGTGAAAATATTCAACATTTTGAAATCCCATGCCGTGACAAAAAAAAACAGTTGGAAACTACGTGTATAGATTGAAATTGTTGTGACAGTTTGATGTATTTGTGTGGTTACTCCGCTACGTGTCACGTGCGATTATATTAACTGCCAGTCCATTATAAATCAACGGTTCAACAGCTTCAGATTAACAACTTTTGACCATAGACATTACTCTCCTCTTCAATTGTTGTTTTTTCTAAACGATTATTATACAGTACCGGATGACATACGTGTACTACAATATTTTGAGAATGCACGTAGACACTAAGATCTGGCTACATAATAATTCACCGGACCAAAATCAATATTCCGAAAATATGACAAACTAGAGGTCAGATTCCCTGGAATCAGATATACTTCCATGGTATCCCATCCCATCCGATGTGAGTGTTATGCGTATATGTGTGTTCCTCTTCATGCGAATGCATATTGGTGCCTTATGATCCGATGGCGCACTTGCATTGACATTTCTAAATTCAATATATATTTAGGGACTTCTGTCTGTCTGTTTGTTTGTCTGTTAGCTATGACCGAGAAAACTGCTGGACGGATTTTGACAAAATTTGATAAATATGGATACTTTTGACCCCCGATTTGACCTTGATTTTCAAAAAGGTCAATCCTATGTACAATCGGGTAAAACAGACCGATTTCAACGAAATTTGACACCTAGGGGTACTTTTGTCAGGGGAGTCTTTTGGGTGGGTCAAATTGTGCCCCCATCCTGACATTGACCTTCGAAATGGTTAGTTCAAGGTCAAATCGGGTAAAACGAACGGATTTGGACGAAATTTGATACCTAGGGGAACTTTTGTCCGGGGAGTGTTTTGGACAGGTCAAATCGTGATAATAGGTAACTTTTATAGTGCAGCGGACATACCTATATAGTATATCGGTGAGCATGTTCATGCATTTGCCTTGCTTCTTGACAAGTCCGTTTAAATTTGCGTCATGAAGAGAGGGTTTGAATTTGAATAATATATATCACCCGTTACAACGTTATACGCTACCAGGGTTAAACCGTCCAATCTAAATCTTTAAAAAGCGTACTAATCTTGCGTTTAGATACTACTTATCACATCCACTGGTCGAAAAGTTTTTATCTCAATATCCGATTTTCGGAGTTATTTTCCCCATGTGATCTTCGGTGGAATTTGCCAAATCTGAACCCACCCGACACAAACACTCCCTTGAGCAGGTTGCGTTTATAGTAGAGCGGTCAAATTTTGTAGGCATACCTACAGTATACCGGCTTACATGCTCCAGCGTGAAACTCGCTCCTACATTAGCCCGTTTGGAGTTGGGGTTAAAAATCGTCTAGTGATAGACTACATAAGTATACATATTTATGATATATAGCGTTGTCACGAGTAAACCGTTCCATCTGAAAATTAGAAAATCGCCCTCTGGATGCGCGTGAACACTAGCCATCAGATTTACTTCCCAAAAAAAATTATCTCGATGTTTGAATTTTTCCCCCTTTGCAATTTTCGTGGAATTTTCCTAAAGTCTCAACCCACACTGACACGCATTCTCCGTTGGGCATGTTACACTTATAGTATAGCCGTCAAACTTCTGAAACGTACCAGCCGGTTTTGATTTGGCGGGAAAATAGTTGCAATATTGCCGCACCCCGTAACGTGGAAAGTTCTGGGTAAAAACATTTGTAAGCGGTATATTCGAGTCCGAATCTCTCGTCCAATTCGGAATATGCAATACAAAATTTAGAGCTCTGTACTTATAAAAAAAAAACCTTGGTTTATTCATCCAGGTGTATAGTGTGTCCCGATTTATGGGCGGTAACTCATCAGGGAAAGCGCGGACACAAGTTTTGATGCCCGTGGGCAGTAGGGCATATCGAGATGTGCATACGGTCCAGTTTTCAATGCTCTGCTCCTTATAATTTCCGAGATAATAAAATGACATTTTTTCATATAAAGGGAGATAACTCCGCGAGGTAAACGCGGACAATATCCATTATGCACCAAAGGCACAGAAATCATTTACCCCAACATATTTACCAATCTTGAGTTTTCTAATCGTAATACTTTCAGAGATTAGGGCGTTGAAAAATACCGGAGTATAATAATAATGAAAAATATTCGAAAAAGGGCCATAACTCTGTCAAAAGATATTGGACCAACATGCGGATACCTTTATTTTTAGTAGACATTGGATACCTACAATCGCTAGAGTTTTCACTTTCCTAGTGCCATTAGTTGCTGAGTATTTCCAAATAAACGGAAAACGGCACCACTACAAAAACAATATACTTCCTTGGTTACACCATGGAAGTATAATAATAGGGAAAATCATGATCTGAAAGAATCGCGTTTTTGGGACGGAACACGAAGTATGTTGATTGTATGTTGTTCTTAACATGTGTGTATTTATCTTATGTGTTTGTAAGTGACCCCACCCTACCTCGAAATTGGGTAACGGGGTTGGGAAATTGTCAAACCCGGCCCAAAATGCGAAGTTTGAGGGCCCGTAACTCAGTTATTTTCCAATGGATTTTAAAATTGTTTTCAGTATTGTGATTAGTTCCTCACATAGATTGTTTGTTGCAAATTTTGTCTGATTCGGAGACGGACAACATTTTGATTATTGGAAAGAATACGGGTCCAGATTCAAATTTTGAGAGCCCAAATCTCGGCCATTTGTTAACAGATTTACGATCTGTTTTCAGTTTTGTGATCACCGTGCATGGTAGTTGTTATATTCCAAAGTTTCATATAATTCGAAGACGAAATAAATTTTGGTACCTCGGACCACCCCTCCCCTGACCCACAACACTGAACCGACACTGGCAAAATTCGGCACACCACGTGCTCTCTTCAAACCGCACGCACTGGGATATCAGATGACATCCTAAGTTCGACATCTGCGGAGGAGATGTGTACACAAGAACATGGGCCCAAATATGCATAGTTTGAAGGCCCGCAACTCTGTCATTTTTCAATGGCTCTTCGAAATTCTTTCAGTTTCTAGATCGGTTGATGGTATAGATGTTATATTTCAAGTTTCATCTGATTCGGAAAAGAATAAAAAATTGGTACCCCGAACCGCCCCTCCCCTGACCCACAACACTGAACCAAAACTGGCAAAATTCGGTACACCACGTGCTCTCTTCAGACCGCACGCACTGGGATATCAGATGACATCCTAAGTTCGACATCTTCGGAGGAGATGTGTACACAAGAACATGGGCCCAAATATGCATAGTTTGAAGGCCCGCAACTCTGTCATTTTTCAATGGCTTTTCGAAATTCTTTCAGTTTCTAGATCGGTTGGTGGTATAGATGTTATATTTCAAGTTTCATCTGATTCGGAAAAGAATAAAAAATTGGTACCCCGAACCGCCCCTCCCCTGACCCACAACACTGAACCGACACTGGCAAAATTTGGCACATCGCGTGCTCTCTTCAGACCGCACGTAATTAAATATCAGATGACATCGTACGTTCGACATCTTCTGAGGAGATGTGTACACAAGCACATGGGCCCAAATTTGCATAGTTTGAAGGCCCGCAACTCTGTCATTTTTTAATGGATTTTCGAAATTTTCTTTCAGTTTCTAGACCGGTTGGCGGTGTAGATGTTATATTCCAAGTTTCATCTGATTCGGAGAAGAATACAAAATTGGTACCCCGGACCGCCCCTCCCCTGACCCACAACACTGAACCAAAACTGGCAAAATTTGGCACACCGCGTGCTCTCTTCAGACCCCACGCACTGGGATATCAGATGACATCCAAAGTTCGACATCTTCGGAGGAGATGTGTACACAAGCACGTGGGCCCAAATTGCAAACTTTGAGGGCCCGTAACTCTTGCATTTCTTCTCGGATTTCAAAAATCCTTTCCGGTATGGGTTTGTTTTGATTCAGGGAATCCATATACTTAAATAGATGAATGTCAATCAAAACTTTTTTTGTTGAAAATTTTGCCCCCACCCCAGCGTCAAATTATTTGACCGACCCTGTCCAATTTTCTTTCTTGGACTAAACTGACAACGGTAAACACGACTATGAAATCCAAATGCAGTTATCTGGAATGATACGAGAGTACAGCATAGTAAATCAAATAGAGGTGTCCCTATATATGGGCGGTAACTCCTCAGGGAAAGCGCGGACACAAGTTTTGATGCCCGTGGGCAGTATGGCATATCGAGGTGTGCATACGGTCCAATTTTCAATGCTCTGCTCCTTATAATTTCCGAGATAATAAAATGACATTGTTTCATATAAAGGGAGATAACTCCGCGAGGTAAACGCGGACAATATCCGTTATGCGCCAAAGGCACAGAACTCATTTACCCCAACATATTTATTTATGAGTTTTCTAATCTTAATACTTTCAGAGAGTAGGGCGTTGAAAAATACCGGAGTATAATAATAATGAAAAATATTCGAAAAAGGGCCATAACTCTGTCAAAAGATATTGGACCAACATGCGGATACCTTTACTTTTAGGAGACCTTGGATGCCTACAATCGCTAGAGTTTTCACTTTCTTAGTGCCATTAGTTTCTGAGTATTTCCAAATAAACGGAAAACGGCACCACTACAAAAACAATATACTTCCTTGGTTACACCATGGAAGTATAATTATCAGGATGTTCGCAAATGGTCGGTACCCAATATCATCCATTTTTATCAACTACACATACAAGCAATCCTGAGTCTAGTGTGTCTGTCAGTTGCAGAATGAGGTCAACAAAGGGTGAATTTAGTGACGCTATCCCGCTCTGTGGGCTAGCATAACTAAATTCACCCTCTGCTTAGGGTTTCATCTTATCTGGACAGTTTCTTTATTATTAAATTTCTATACAAACTTCTTCACATAGATTCTATTTTATTTTTAATTTATTTGCTCTATTTCCCCAAATTTGCAGACGACACATTGCATAATCGAGGTTTCAATCGGTGTGGATCACAATATTCACCATTCGGGAACTTCTATATTAGTGTGGATTGTTGACTGGTATTCGTGTCTTTGGGAAACAAATAAGACGCCAGATAATAACAGTGCAGAACAAGTCATATTTATTGGAGGGAAAATATTTAGATGATATGTTTGACGTATAGGTTAATCTAGCTCATATCGTCACTTTGCATCAACATCCCTCTATGTGGACAACATACCATGTAAATGTATAGTACATGTATCCGATTTGCGAGAGCCAATACTTTATCTTCAATATTCTCTATATGTATTTTCCTCTATATTGTAGCATTTGATGTTCTATATAGTGTAACATTTGATTTTCTCTATATTGTAGTATTTAATTTTCTCAATAATGTACCATTTGACTTTCTCTATATTGTAGCATTTCATGTTTTTAATAGTGTAGCATTCAATTTCTCTATATTGTAGCATTTCATGTCCTCCATAGTGTACAATTTGACTTGTTCTATATTGTAGAATTTGTAGCATTTGATGTTCTCTATTGTGTAGCATTTAATCTCTCTATGTTGCAGCCTTTGCTTATCATTATATTGTAGAAATTGATGTCCTCTGTATTGTAGAATTAGGATCGGATGCTATCCCTCCTGATCCAATAATCAAAGTTCCAAACATTATCACGACTCAGGAAGATACGATGATACATATAGCCATACGTGATAAAGACATAAAAGCATGGCTTGATTGTGCAGCGGAAGGATGTCCCAAAACAGAGTACAAATGGTACAAGATAACAGACAGCGGCGATCGTCAGCTGATAGCAGAGGTCTCGGGTGGAAATTTGTCGATGCAGCCCCCCGATAGGAGACTGGACAATGGTGTCTTCCAATGTGAAGTATTTGGTGAACTCGGATCGACTCTCAGTGATCCAGTCCATGTGTCATTCGGAGGTAAGGCGACACCAAATTTATTAGCTGGTTTCCGAGCCAGTACCCGCCCGACAACAGTTTTACTGAAAATATCACACAACAACAAAAGCTTTCTCTGTTGGTGTTTAGTTTATGCTAGATTCTCACAAAACCATTATATCAGTCATATTGTCATCACAATATGTGAATAGCTGAGATACTAATTTTTTGGATTTAATTATTTCTATTCTCGAACAGTGACCACTTGTGTATAATATTAACATTCACCAGTTATTATATGGAATAACGTCCAATCGGTATGTGAATATTCTGTCACGGATTTATTACATCAACTTCACGAAGTAGGAGGTATTGCCATGAGCCAGTCGTCCGTCCGTGCGGCCGTCCACAAGCCTAGCCCTCAGCCCGTGCGAGTGTCCGTAAAAAAAGCCCAGGACACCATATAGAACATATCCCACATCCAGTCGTCACCAAACGATGTACGTATCTTCGGGACGACATATAGGCCGGATTCGTCATCTCAGGTTTAAACCTGGTCTACGGAAACCTCTAGCTTTAAACCGCCGTGAGTCAGCAAAATCCGTGGTTTAAACCCGAGACCGCAGTCTAAGTGACGCATTCATCATCTCTGGTTTAAACCTGGTCCAGCCAGACCAGTGGTTTAGCAGTGGTGTCTCTGTATCATCGAGATAATTAAACGTACTTTCCTAATGCGGACCGCCTCGTTTTATTGATTGCGAAAATCAATAAGTACGACATCGGTCACATTTTGATTGGAAATTTATAAGCGAGCAGCAGTCACACATATAAAGCGTATGGGGATAAGTTTTTGTGAATTTCTATTGTTTTTGCGTTTTATAAGCTTAAACCGGCAACTAAACCGTCTAATTCGGCGGTCCAGCTAAACCAGCTTTATCTAGGCTAAACTTGAGATGACTAATCCGTCTTTTCTTCATCGCGATTTAGAATTGTCAAACAACCAGTCAAAGGGTGGAGCTGTAAATAATCTCGAGTGAGGGCGTGTCTAAATGGCGACTGCCGACTGGTGTTATCATGTCACAGTTTATTCATTCGCACGCGAGCTTTGCTCAGATATGGACATGTTCCTAAATATATGATTTTTAAAACTATTTTCTGGTTGTTTTGTTTGGCTTGTGGCAATCACAAATACGGTGTTTTCTACGAATTCAGTTGAAGGGTTCAAAGTTTTAATTTTGACACCAAAATGATGCTACTGCATGACCAGATATGATACTTGTATACACATAGTCTGCAATCCTAAAGTTATATTGCTATATGAGTCAAATTTGATAACTTAGTTTTATGTAGATCATGCCACTAAGCTCTACTCTGGCTACGCCCATAAACTCCCATAACATTCTACCAGTTCAAAGCCTGGGAACCTTTTTGATTTTCTGCATGACTGGAAATTAATGACATTGAAAAAAAAAATCAACGTATGTAATATATTTCTTTATTATAAGCTGTCCCTCTGTGTGGTTGCCCACTTCCAACAGTTTATTGTTTTATGGTGCCCATATTCAGAATGAGCAATGGGTGATGCCACAGTGTCCTGGGCCCACAAACAAGGTACCATGCCTTGCTCACCGGAAGCTTACATTCCGCTAATGATGAACAGACAGTCTGCCGTCAGAGCAGTTTTAGCCAGTCAAAAATAATAATAGTATAAATAAAATTGTAGAGAACCCTGAATCTCACGAATTGCTTACAAAGCACAACATGTGCAACTTTTTATTGTTTTATGGTGCCCATATTCAGAATGAGCAATGGGTGATGCCACAGTGTCCTGGGCCCACAAACAAGGTACCCTGCCTTGCTCACCGGAAGCTTACATTCCGCTAATGATGAACAGACAGTCTGCCGTCAGAGCAGTTTTAGCCAGTCAAAAATAAAAATAGTATAAATAAAATTGTAGAGAACCCTGAATCTCATGAATTGCTTACAAAGCACAACATGTGCAACTTTTAATCCCACTCGCAGTCCAACGTTTTGACAAAAATCAGGAAAACATATTACTGTTGGTTTAAAAACAACTTACCCTCCAATTATTCGTTGGGAAATCAAACTAGAAGAACACTGTCAACCTATTGTTGGTTTGAATTTTCCAACTACTGTTGTCAGGTATGAAGTTTCCAACTGTTGAAAATGTTGGTCATAGTTGGGGGTGTGATCCCCTGTTTCCACGTCCCTGTACAGGTCTGAATAAAGAACATAGCATGATTCGTGAAAATTAGATTTGGGACCATGAATACACCACTACATATGCACTGTCCGACAAAACACCATAAAACCACCATGTGTATGTTTTCTAGCCCATACAATAGTTAGATGGGACCCACCAGTACATTAACAGGAGCATTAATTACCAGATATCTACTGTGAAAAGATGAATATTTAACACGTTTTGAAATTTTGTCAGCCTAGAAATAATTCCAGATCACCTCTTATAAAGAGCGTCTGTCCTTTAATCGACTAGAAGTGGAGTAACACATACTAATAATGTGGATTGGTTAAACGATACATCATTTTCTGCTAACAAATACAAAAACAAAACAAAATTCACCCAAGTATACAAGTTAATTACAAAAAATCCCAAATCCTCACTAGCATTATTCCTACTCGGTTCCACTCACACGTGTATATTCATAGTATTCATTCATTATATCGACCAAGTAGGTGCCAATACATATTAACCACTTTTCGTACCATCGCCCTAACAAAGCCTATTAAAACCCAGTCTGCACACGATGAACGTAACTAAAAAAACAATCCAATTAATTCGGCCATCTACATCATATAATCTGTACAACATTCATGGGCGTTAGGAAGACAGTCAGTCATGACTATTTATTCCACACCCATCGACGCGAGGTACATGTATTCAACGGAATACGAGCCATTGAATACGAATTAGTGTATACCTCTAGTGTAATACAAGCCGGAACTATTCTTGTTGACGTTGTCGCCATGAAAGATGACGTACATTACGTCAACAATCAGGTTCGGGTGATCTATCGAGACTATCGGTGATAAGTATTATACATGTAATTTGTTAATGTTGACTATAATCCTGCAAGTATATATCACTCACTGCGGACACTTCTTGTACATCAATCACAAACGTGGGTTAGAGACGTTGTGACCACTGTTTAGTGGCGACTCGCCCCTTCCTATGCTGAACATCTGTAGCGTGCCGGGCGTTGAGTTCCCAACACCGTAACCCCCTATCGCCATGTCTCTGTTCGTGGAATTTCAAGCTGATAAACCATTTCCATAGGGGGCGACCCGACCCATTGTCACCACGTCACTGCGTATCGGAGGTGGGAATTTGATCCAGATTAAGGGTGTGTAAATAGATTATATATGTTGGGCACCCCTTACGAAGACCTTCTTTCATTTACGTTGTATCTTTCAATACATTTTCTTGGTACTCGAAATTTCCATGTGATTGGAAAATGATACTGCTCACAAAGAACACAAAATATCAAATCCAGTCGTAAGTCGGGATTTTTTTTACCCTGTGCCAATGCTTTCTCTTATATATGCGAGTCGACCATAGGTCGCCTCGCATATATAAGAGAATGCATTGGCCTAACAATTTTTTATCATTTTTTTTAAATAAATGTTTCTTACAATTTTTAGGACATAAAATAAAAAACATCCATTACCCTGCAGGGAGCGCCACACATATATAGAAGCATATAGAAGATTGTCGTCTGCTCATGTTTGTCTGGGGCTCTGTATGGGTGCAATTATAAAATTGTTAAAGAATACAAGAAAAAATTATAATCGTATGCTCATAGTATAGCTGAATAATAAATTGTTATTTCTTTCATACAATTGCAAATACTTACAAATACAACTCGTAATAGTATTGACACCCGAACGGTGAATAGAATACCATTCCAATCAACATATTTATAACTGGGTGGAAGAATTCAAGGTTCCGACCTGCAAAAGCCAGATTTAGTCACTGGGATGCATATACAAATGCAGATTCAGTAAAGGGAGGGTTAATATTACACTTTTCTTGTAGTGATTTAACCCTTCCATGACTTCTTGATATTTTGCAAACACCCTGTGTCAATGCTTTATCATATATATGAGATTCTCCGATAAGGAACCTCACATGTATAAGAGAATACATTGGTCTAAAAATATTTACATTGACAATTTAAGCCAGTGCATTCTCCGACTTATATATGGTAGGTTCCATATGGGATACTAGTAATGCAGTAATATAGAATATACTTAAAAATGTATTCGGGGTTACTGATATATATCGTGTAAACAGTTTCGCTTGATAAGCACCATAGTGCATAACACACGTTTGCGTTGGGGAAAATAATCAGTCAAGTCTAGAATTAATGTTAATTATTTGAATATTTCAGGGACAATTAAATTGACAGCATATTATTGTTGTTGATAATTTTATAACCTATGAAATTGTGTCGACTCTGCTTATAGTAAAACTGTTCAGCGCAACAAAGCTGGTGGCCTTCCCAGAAATAGACTTTATAAAATATATTGGTGCCGTATCTGGATGTATCTAACCCTGAATACATCTTTGAATTCATCCGCCATCCTTCTGTTTATATATCATGCAGGGGCAGCAGGAAGACGACCAACCATGGCCATGCTGCTCTTGTACAATACTTATCATATACTTGTTCATAATTTTGTTATTATATCATTTGTTATTGTACAAATAAAAAATCAATCAATGCACTGGAACATGAACTTCAATGCTGCATCAGCGCAGCTCCCGTCATAAACAAATTAAGTCGCGTAATCGATTTATAACTGGATCAGGGGGGGGGGTCGTGCACAAAAATTCCATATATAGGGCGGGGGTGGGTGGGTCATTTGGACCCGGAAAAAATGCGCAAATGACAAAAAATGCAAATTTTTTCCTCCACTTAAAATCACTGTTTTTGTGCTCATGTAATCTGTTAATATCAACCATATGACACACTAGGCTATTTAAAACATACTAACCAGAACTAACTACCATTTAGGGGTGTATGTATGCTGATGTATGTCAAAATTAATGTACCAGATTTCGACGGATGAAAGATATATTATATATATATAAACAAATCATATAACAAACATTAAAACACAAGAACAAACATTTATAATATGCATATCCAAGATATCCTTTCAATTGGATGTCAAAGTGTATGTTATAGCTATATATACACATGTGCATCACTTTAAGGGTTTGAACCAAAATATAAAGCTGAGTTTATATTGATGAATTCTGTGATGAATTTTGCAATTACTTTTGACAAATTTGTTTACTGTTATAACATAATTATATGCTCAGACACGATCAGTCGACAATGCTTGCATATAAGCATAATTATGAAATGATTACCATCTTCTGTTCTTAATCCACATAATGGATATTATTTGTTATCAAGATAAACTTGATGATACAAACAAAAATAACAATTCCACTATATTCCACTGGTTTAAAACTATAAAACAAAATAACTCATACAAAAAGTTCATACTATTTGGATAACAATATGAAAGCTTAGCCTTTTGTGATATTAATTCTACCAGTTATTATTCACAAGTCTAAGCAGTTACGTACTGTACAGATACATGTAGTAAGGTAGTATATCTGGAGTTCCAGTAATTTGACTGAATGACTGCCAATACATATGGTATTGTAATTATTAGTTGCTTGTTCATTATTGGTTGCTTTGATATTCAATTTAGGATATAGCAGGATAGAGCAATGTAACTATAAAAGTAGCTTTTGGTATTAAAGTCTCAACTTATTCCATATGCAACATAAAGCTAGAATATAAACATGACTAATATGAACTTTGTTCTTGAAACTAATTATAAATCATACTAACCTGGATCAAACTGCACAGGTAATCTATGAAACTCTCTTCATGCGAGCTTTCTCAGAGTCACATATCTCAACTGGACAGTCTGGTCCAGGATGCTTGTTCTTATAATGGGTTTCCATGTGATACGTCCAGTAAACCACATTGCACAGGGGGCACCCACATGTATACGGACGATTTGCACAAGGTGACCGTGGCTTGGATATCTCCGCTGGCTTTAAACTAAACTTTATACTCTGATAATAAGTTAATAATACTACCAATTCTTCACTAATATTGGTATATGTCAATCTGCACACCAACATGACATACATACATGTATTTAGACTGTGAGCTGCTGTGAGTGTGACTTTCCTTGGGTCCCATCATACCCATGTGCAGATATATATCACAGAAATAGGGGAGATGAAATTTGTTCGACCCCTATTACTACAGTATTACTATTGGGCCTTGGCTCTAAAACATCTTATACTATTGTTATATAAAAGAATATGGAGTTATTGAGGATATCAGGACATGTATTACCTCATAATTATTATGTTTTATGGCATAATGCACAATGTTTATAGGTTACAAACAACTAATTATATAGAGTTACGCTTCTTGAATTTGTGTAGGGAAACTCGAGTCAGCATAAAACAAAATTCTGGCTGCTGATTGGTTGATTATCATTGAGGGAAATTTCCCTAATCGGGAACAGAAAATCATAACATACGTAAATATGGCGATCGTGTATGTTTAGATGTCCAGGAAGAGTCTGGTGGTGTCCAGAAGATACGGAAGGGGTCTGGGTAATTTTATGCTGCTGATTTTTGTGCAGTAAATGGGGTAGTTGGGGAAATGCAAGATTACCGTTTGAAAAAAATACCGAAAAGGGCGCGTTTGTTGTCACATACTGGTGCAGAGGATGACGTTCTAAGGGAAAATTGACCACTTGAAGTTCAAATAGATCAAACCCATGGCCGGCGGGACTTTTAGTTAACACTGTCGCCTATGGAAAATAATTAGTTGTGTGTAACCTATAGGCCAAAAAATCACATTTATCAAATATCGTTCAGGGCAGCGAATTTAGGAACACTGATAAACAAAGACTGACTCGTTTTGTTGAGTTATTATATTTTCACTCCCTACAGACCCATTTTCAGATTATGCGAGACATTTATTAACCCTCTGTCGCCGGAACTTAAACTTTTTCCGGAGGCGAAATTTTCTGAAAATCATCAAATTTGTGCATATAGGTGGACCTTTAATGTTCAAAATAACACGATCTAGGTGATGAAAGTTTCTCTTATAGGAATTCGACTCAAAATCCTAAAAAGTACTGAAATTTAAAGGGACATCCGCCTATCATTGAACCAAACCATCATCGGATGGTGAAATTTTGAGGGGGGGGGGGGGTCTATTTCAAATCCAATTAAACATTGTAATGTTCAAAATTAGATAAATTCCTTAAAACATATGGTAGCTATACGTGACTAGTTTTCAAAACTTATACATATTACTTTCTATCGTGTGCGTTATGCACCCGAGTCGGTTTTTACAAATTAAATGATGATGAAAAACCCTGAATTTGGGGTGTGGTCACATTTGTGGTCATAATATCCCATTAGTGAGTGGATGGACATGGGACATGTGACACTGTGCAGTATATATGTCTATGACAAGCTTAACATGAGACATTAGTATCTTTTCTACTAAACTGCGCTTCCAGAGTTATCAGGATTCTATAACTGGTGTTATGTCTTATCCGAACAAAATTGTTAATTTTAAAACGGGGTATGTGGGTTAAATTACCACTGGGAGATAATATGATGTCCAATGACTCCTATATTTCTATTGTGTCACGGTAAAGCTTTTTTTGTAAAATTGGTGCGGTCTACACGATCAAACTTCAATTTTCTTTTCAATTATAGGTTACAAACAACTAATTATATGGAGTTACGCTTCTTGAATTTGTGTAGGGAAACTCGAGTCAGCATAAAACAAAATTCTGGCTGCTGATTGGTTGATTATCATTGAGGGAAATATCCCTAATCGGGAACAGAAAATCATAACCTACGTAAATATGGCGATCGTGTATGTTTAGATGTCCAGAAAGAGTCTGGTGGTGTCCAGAAGATACGGAAGGGATCTGGGTAATTTTATGCTGCTGATTTTTGTGCAGTAAATGGGGTAGTTGTGGAAATGCAAGATTATCGTTTGAAAAAAATACCGAAAAGGGCGCATTTGTTGTCACACACTGGTGCAGAGGATGACGTTCTAAGGGAAAATTGACCACTTGAAGTTCAAATAGGTCAAACCCATGGCCGGCGGGACTTTTAGTTAACACTGTCGCCTATGGAAAATAATTAGTTGTGTGTAACCTACAGGCCAAAAAATCACATTTATCAAATATCGTTCAGGGCAGCGAATTTAGGAACACTGATAAACAAAGACTGACTCGTTTTGTTGAGTTATTATATTTTCACTCCCTACAGACCCATTTTCAGATTATGCGAGACATTTATTAACCCTCTGTCGTCGGAACTTAAACTTTTTCCGGAGGCGAAATTTTCTGAAAATCATCAAATTTGTGCATATAGGTGGACCTTTAATGTTCAAAATAACACGATCTAGGTGATGAAAGTTTCTCTTATAGGAATTCGACTCAAACTCATAAAAAGTACTGAAATTTAAAGGGACATCCGCCTATCATTGAATCAAACCATCATCGGATGGTGAAATTTTGAGGGGGGGGGGGTCTATTTCAAATCCAATTAAATATTGTAATGTTCAAAATTAGATAAATTCCTTAAAACGTATGGTAGCTATACGTGACTAGTTTTCAAAACTTATACATATTACTTTCTATCGTGTGCGTTATGCACCCGAGTCGGTTTTTACAAATTAAATTATGATGAAAAACCCTGAATTTGGGGTGTGGTCACATTTGTGGTCATAATATCCCCATTAGTGAGTGGATGGACATGGGACATGCGACACTGCAGTATATATGTCTATGACAAGCTTAACATGAGACATTAGTATCTTTTCTACTAAACTGCGCTTCCAGAGTTATCAGGATTCTATAACTGGTGTTATGTCTTACCCGAATTTTATTTTTAATTTTAAAACGGGGTATGTGGGTTAAATTACCGCTGGGAGATAATAGGATGTCCAATGACTCCTATATTTCTATTGTGTCACGGTAAAGCTTTTTTTGTAAAGTTGGTGCGGTTTACACGATCAAACTTCAATTTTCTTTTCAATTATAAGTTACAAACAACTAATTATATAGAGTTACGCTTCTTGAATTTGTGTCCAGGAAGAGTCTGGTGGTGTCCAGAAGATACGGAAGGGGTCTGGGTAATTTTATGCTGCTGATTTTTGTGCAGTAAATGGGGTAGTTGTGGAAATGCAAGATTATCGTTTGAAAAAAATACCGAAAAGGGCGCGTTTGTTGTCACATACTGGTGCAGAGGATGACGTTGTAAGGGAAAATTGACCACTTGAAGTTCAAATAGGTCAAACCCATGGCCGGCGGGACTTTTAGTTAACACTGTCGCCTATGGAAAATAATTAGTTGTGTGTAACCTTTAAGTGCATGCATTCAGCATTTCCACATTTTATACTAATAGAATTATCTCCCTTTAGAGCAGTTTAGAGGTTTATTAAAATGCTGGGAATAGTATTAAATAATAAGAAATGGAACAATTCTTTGCTAGGCTATGATTTGGTTTATATTGTATGTCTTTTGTAAGATTTTGGGGGTGGGTCCCAAAAATTGGGCGGAAAAAAAAGGAAAAAATTGCAGGTAAAGGGGTGGTGGGTCCCCGAGTGGGGCAAAAACATTTTTTTCGCCCTATATATGTAAATTGTTTCCGCGACCCCCCCCCCCCATGACTGGATGGGAGAATTCAAGGTTCCGACCGGTAAAAGTCTTAGTTAGTCACTGGGATGTAACAACTAATACAGATTCAGAGAGAGTTAATATTACACTTTTCTGGTAGTGATTTAAGTCCACGTAATCAATTAGAGTTAATCGCAACTTACATTTTCATTTCAGCACCTGGTGATGTGTATTCAGATTCAGATTCAGAAGATGAAAATACTGAATATGAGGCCACGAGCCTCGGAATAGTTTCTGATGGTGGACTGTTCGATTCGGTTGACGGGGATTGTGCACACAATGATACCTGTAACAACATAATAGCGACTGACTCGGGAACGTTGCGTGTAGCTGATACTCTAGTTCCCGCTACACATGGCGTATCGGGGGGGGGGGGGGGGGGGGCTACAAGACAGCCTGCGCCGGTAATTTCGCCAGCGATGTCAAAATTGGATCATTATTTGCAGCACGTGTTGATGTGAAGTTCAGCATCGGTATAAGTAACGGAATACATATACCTGCTATGAATGTTGGTACTGCTTCCAAACGCTGTATCGTTATGTAATAACATAAACATTAGGAATACAAATATTGTTAGCACTATGTATCCTGATGTATTCCTTTGCAATCAGCTCCGATGCGCAGGCTATATTTCGCCATAAACAGATCTCCATTTGTGCTCACTTTCCGCTACACACTATATAAATACTACATGCAATAAAGACTTGATATACACTGAATGAACTCACGGAAGTCTTAAATATTTAATAAAGATGCACGGACATATTTGGCATCAAAAGCAACGGTGTGTCGGCCGAGTCGGGATGTAACCCATAGCAACGGATATACTTGCGTGGTTAATCCTTTCTTTAATTATACAAATTGATGAGTAGTCCAGATACTATAATTAATTTATTATAAGAACATTTCGCCAATTAATAAAAATCCTTCTGCACTTGCATTGTCTGTTAGTCATGTTGTCTCCTGATTACATTTCCTGAACATCCCTTGCGAAAATCCTGTGCCAATGCATTCTCTTATATATGCGAGTCGACCATAGGTCGCCTCGCATATATAAAGCCCCTGTCACACTTCGCTGCGATCAGGCCGGCGCTTGCATTGCGCTGAAAAGGTACCAAAATATGAGTAACACGCAGGAGGAGCGCGGAAAACTGTCCAAAAATTAAAAACAAGGTATGCTTCTATTCCGTTTACCACATTTTTATTGCGCTCTTATTACGACCCATTGCATTCCTACTTTGTCAAATCTCACGCTCTCACGCGCTCTCACTGTGCTTCTTGTACGCTATATAAACATCATCAGTGCGTCCAAGTCGCTGTCACTGTGTTGCTAGTACGTTCTCAATAAGTTTGAAAAACGTTCTCTGCGTGGGCGCGGAGAGTATAAATAGCGCCTCATGCGTGCTCCAGTCATAGTCAGTTTTTAGGTTGTGGGAATATACCCAACAATCTACAATAGACGAGTTGTCCGATTAAACCCCTGTCACACTCCGCTGCATGCACAAAACAAGCGCAGAGGTTCGGCGTTCTGACCAGGGCGCAGTAATTTCGCCGTGGCAACGAAAAGCGAGCGACGTGAGCGTCCCGTTGACGTAGCAAGGATGCATACAAGCTACTCGTGGTCGCATCTAGAAATCATCTCTTTTGTCTCTCTCCCGACCTTATTGCGCTCTTATTGCGCCGCCACGTGGTATTATGGACTGGTTCCCGATCATAGAACGTCCACACGATGTTGCCACTGCAAATACGGCTCTCGTTATAATAATGTCCAAGCGTGACACAATTAATGGCGTTCTTCCAACGTTTGCAGCAGGTTTACAATACGATCCCACTTTGAAATGCGATCTGCTCACCCACACCATCGGAGTTTGCATATAATACGCAAATTTAAACTGGAATCCGATGTACATGTATACCGTCACGAATGTGGCACATAATATATAACATGGAATATGCAATAAGAATAGTGCACGTGAAGTGGCACCTAAATGGAATCCAATGTATTCCGTATAAACACACGTGCTACGTGTAAACAGGCATAAACAACCATGGGAATGGTGCTGTCGGCCTCCATAGGTCATGCCATTCCAAAATAAAAAAGGGCATATATTATGCCGATCTATTTAGCTACGATGTTCCCTGACGAACTTCCGCGTTATCGCTATCATACTATAGTGGAAATGTGAACCGAAACATATGATCAATTTAAATTATGACTATATATCCGGAACATATATAATTGGAACATGCAGGACAACTAGTCTATTGTGGATTGTTGGGTATATTCCCACAACCTAAAAACTGACTATGACTGGAGCACGCAGGAGGCGCTATTTATACTCTCCACGCCCACGCAGAGAACGTTTTGTAAACTTATTGAGAACGTGCTAGCAACACAATGACTTGGACGCACTAAGGACGTTTATGGCTTAACGGAAGCACAGTGAGAGCGCGTGAGAGCGTGCGACTTGACAAAGTAGAAACGCAATGGATCGTAATAAGAGCGCAATAAAAACGTGATAAGCGGCATATTTTTCCGCGCTCCTCCTGCGTGTTACTCATATTTTGGTATTTTTTCAGCGCAATGCAAGCGCCGGCCTGATCGCAGCGGAGTGTGACAGGGGTTTTAAGCTTACTGCAGTGGCAGAGGACAAGATTGGTTTCTTACTGCGACCACGAGTAGCTTGTATGCATCCTTGCTACGTCAACGGGACGCTCACGTCGCCGGGTTTTCGCTGCCACGGCGACAGTACTGCACCCTGGTCAGAACGCCGGACCTCTGCGCTTGTTTTGTGCATGCACAAAACAAGCGCGTCGCTCTGGCACTCAGTGATGATCATGGGGACCCTCTCCCGTCCTAGCCAGTGTCAACTGCGTCACCAATCGGTTCTTGGATACCTTAATGCGTTTAGCTTGGCCCTTTGATAATTTTTCAGCGCAATGCAAGCGCCGGCCTGATCGCAACGGAGTGTGACAGGGGTTTAAGAGAATACATTGGCCTAACAATGTTTTATCATTTTTTTCTTGCATTCTTTAACAATTTGTATAATTTTTTATCATTATTTCTTACAATCTTTAAAAAAAAATTATCATTTTTTTATCATTATTTCTTACATTCTTTAACAATTTTTTATCATTTTTTTATCATTATTTCTTACATTCTTTAACAATTTTTATCATTGTTTATGATTATTTCTTACATTCTTTAACAATTTTTTATCATTATTTTTTAAATTCTTATCATTTTTTTAATTGTTTTCATTTTTCTTATATTTTTTAACAATTAGAAAATATAATATAACATTTGTTAGGCCAATGCATTCTCTTATATATGCGAGTCGACCTATATAAGTGAATGCATTGGCACAGGGTTTTCGCAAAATTCAGGAAGCTCCAGCCCTGAAATAAACCATTCTAATGTATACTTTCATAACTGAGTTTATCACATACAGGGTTAATACATGTTGTGACCCACAGTCACATGCTATAGCCATGTACAGTAATAGTCCTTTCGATTTAAACATTCTAAGTTGTGATAATCTGGCGGAAACCTTTTTTGCGACGATGTCCACATAATTATTCCATGCGAAGTAGAATATGTGAGACCGACCCAACATTTGAATCCAATAAATCTCATGAAATTGTTGCTGTTATGATACACACATGCTACCTTTGATCGCAACCGTGACTTGCATCGTGCCAGCACACGTCATATCAATATGTGGATGTTCGCTCGTAAGGAGGTTAATTGCGCATGGTATATTATTTAGAGAACGCATTGCTTGCCAAAATAGTGGTTCGAGTTGAGAAACGGTACACGAGATGTAGGCAAGTAGGCTATTTATCATCGATGACCACTATTCTGGCATATTTACCGTTATTGGGGGCACGGCACCGTTGTCGTTGGAGCACATTGTGTGAACCGCAAAGCGGTTCCCACTAAATGTGAGCACAACGACCACAGCGCCGTATCCCCCAATAACACACACACTACATTAATTTCTTATACATATATAGCTTTTTGATGACTTATTCCAATACAAAATCTGAGTGTATTCTTATTTATTCTCACAATGTGACGATAATTTGTGTCCAGCCCACGCAGCACATCAGGTCAGCCCAATTTAAGGTTTCCAATCACTTTGGAAAGATAAACTGATCGATTTAAATAACTGGCTTCAGATGCAATTCGGCTGAACTTTGAAAGCACGTCCAAATTATTCTGATAATCGTTTGTAGTGATTAGGTCAGATTTCGTCAACAATTTGTGACGTCGTGTTCGTGTTACGGTCTGTGTGTTATCGGGCATCTCTGTGTTATTGGGATATGAAACGGGTGGCTCAATAAATTAGCAGTTGACCAATCACCAAACATTATTTAGTGTTACACAGACGCTATGTAAATGTTATATCACTGCAGTATTACACCAGGGAATTGGATGGGACTGGTTATTCTATTGCGAGAACCCTCACCACATTGTGCTTCGCCAATTGATAGAAGTGGTTTAATTATGTGCCTTAAGGCAACTCAAAGTTAACAATTTCAATTAATTTCAAACTCAATTAAACACAACCTAAGTAAGATTGAGGTAAATATTTCTTTCACAAAACTTGAACAATGACACACAACAAATCAGAATTTCAAGTTCACTGTTGTATTATTTTCACAGGAGGTGTACCAATGTAGGTGTGGAATGTACAATTATCTCCATTAAAAGTTTGGTTTAACACAAATTGCTCTGAAATTGAGCCATTTGTACTATTATTAGTGTTATTGTGAATAATTTAGATAAGCATGTTTCCAGCCACCTGTACATGTACCTTTCTCTCACCAGAAGCATATGGACCACCATTCACATTGTCGGTTTGTATTGGCATAAAGTAGGGTTTTACTCACATCACAGAGAAAGGTTTCCACCAGGTTATCACACCTCAGCATGTTTAAATCAAAAGGACTACTGAAAGTGAATATAGCCCGTGACTGGGCCACAATATGTATTTACCCTTTATTTGCTAACCCATGCATTTTCTTATATATGCGAGTCGACCGCAGGTCGCCTTGCATATATAAGAGAATGCATTGGCCTAACAATTTTATATTATTTTTTTGTTAAAAAATATAAGAAAAATGAAAAAAATTGTTAAAGAAATGTAAGAAATAATGATAAAAAATGAGAAAAAATTGTCAAAGAAAGTAAAAAATAATGATAAAAAATGAGAAAAAATGTTAAAGAATGTAAGAAAAAAAGATAAAATTGTTAAAGAATGTAAGAAATAATGATAAAATATGAGAAAATTGTTAAAGAATGTAAGAAAAAATGATAAAATTGTTAAAGAAAGATTTCCGCCAAATTATCACAACTCAGAATTTAAAAATTTAAGCCTGAGCCTAAGACCCCTGATTGTGTATCCAAATCATATACTGCATCTAATGGACTACGTTGTTATAAACTGTGTGCACCAAACCTCACTGACCGACTCGACCACCTTGATCATCCCTTGCGAAAACCCTGTGCCAATGCATTCTCGTATATATGCGAGTCGACCATAGGTCGCCTCGCATATATTAAGAGAATACATTGGCCTAACAATTTGTTATATTTTTTATATAATTTTTTGTTACATTCTTTAACAATTTTATAATTTTTTCTTACATTCTTTGACAATTTTATAATTTATTATCATTATTTCTTACATTGTTTAACAATTTCATCATTTTTTCTTACATTCTTTAACAATTGTTATCATTTTTTTGTATCAACATTTCTCACATTCTTTGACAATTGTTTAGAACAAAATGGTATAAAATTTGTCAGGCCAATGCATTGAATTATATATGCGAGGCGACCTATTGTCGACTCGCATATATAAGATAATGCATTGGCACAGGGTTTTCGCAAAAATTCAGGAAGCTCCAGCCATGAAATGAACCATTCTAATGTATACTTTTATGACTGAATTTAGCAAATACAGCCTAAGACCCCTGAATGTGTATCCAAATCATATACTGCATCTAATGGACTACGTTGTTATAGTTTGGAACTGTGTGCACCAAACCTCACTGACTGACTCGACCACCTTCACGAAAATGCTGCAAGAATTGGACTCATTTGCTCTGTCTGCGATAAATATTAACTACTTGTAGTTGTTTGGCCAACACTGTAAACAAGAGGCACAATTCGGCTATCGAGCTCCTACATAAATTGACTGATAAGGAGGGCATAAATGTCTTAATATTTAAAACATATTAACAAGCTTTGATTTCTTGCGACGGCCCCACAGGGTCTCCCGACCGGTTATCCCCATTATAGTTGTATTGTTGCAACTCCTAGTTGCTGCTGTCCCAATTGTAGCAGTCTCATAATGCAAGTCACAACCAGGTATCTTCTTGTATACATTTATCACAGACAGGCTACCCATATTCAAGTATAGGACATACGAATGTAAAATACATTTTCGCGAGCGTTTTCCTGTCTAGGATATATTTATACCTACGAAGTAGTGATTGTCATATTGATGCCATATTGATGATATCTAACATATCTGACCATATTCCATCGCCGCCGAAAGTGAGTCCTACATGTAACAGTGTTTGGCTTTGTACCATCAAAATGATATGGTTCGATATAAGCAAATTGGGATGGTATATATTGGAATATACTTTCGTGAGAATAACAATGTTTCCATTTTCAATTAATGTAACTATACTAGCCGGACCACCTTACTAATATGGTCATAGTATTATTCACAATTTAATATGCTAAAATGGCATATTCAATCGTCTAATATAGTGACGTGTCATCTGTAGTCAGTTCCACTCAATATTTTCAACTGTGTCATCAATGTAAATTAGGAACATAAGAGGGTCTAATATAAATCATGGGGTACACCGGCTGATTTATCCAACAAGAATAATAAACTAGTGCTTCCCATAACTACTCTCTGCTCTCTGTCTGAAAGGTAATTTTTCAAGAGTGCATGAAATTTACCACAAATACCATCGTTTTTCCGATCATCCAAAGTAGAAATAATATGACGGTAAACGTCTATCAATTATAACATTGTGCAGTCATTTCGTCACATCTTGAAAGGAAATTAGTAATTAATTTGTCTGCACTCACATGAGCAAATGAAATTGTTTAAACCACATATAAACTGCAGTCGAAAAATACAATTTTTCAGACGTTCTTGTAGGCCGGTACGGATTTCGTAAAAATTAAGTTGACCACTTAATTTTGAATTATGGGTGTGTCTGTCATGATAACAATATGTTATAGTTACATTTAACTGTTGTAGTTGAAAATGGATATTGACGTTTTGTGAATTCAATTAAAGAGGGGTAACCCAAAATTTTATTTCACAAACGTGACTCCAAAATTCCAAATCATATGTTTGTTTTTGCGATGAAATAACAAGAAATAGCACGTTTGGATAATACAATTTCGTTCAATTTAGCTTTGTTGCGTCCAATAATTATTCTCTGATCTTTGTATGAAAGGTAATTTCTCAACAGTGCGTGAAATTTATAAAAAATATTTTTTTTCTAGATTGTGTAATAGGCCATGGTACCATAATTTATCAAATGGTTTGCTTATATCGCAGAAAAGGCTTCTGACGTTCTTCGGGTCATCCAAATTAGAAATAATGTGACGGTATATATCTATCAATTAGAACACTTTTCAGTCATTTCGTGCATATTGTGATTGGAGAGTAGTAGTTTGTAAACGCACATATGAACAAATCCAATTGTTTAAACCACATATAAACTGCAGTTGTGAAAACTACAATTTTGCAGACGTTCGTGTAGGCCAGGGCCCTATACCATGGACCATAATACTTGTAATCACATGGTTATGGCAGGTACACGGGAGGTTATTCACCCCCCACCAAAGGACGACCCGTTAATGCTTTCAATTCTGAGGGACATTCAGTCGCGATTGAACAAATTGGACATAATGGAACAAAAACTTGAAAAGCTGGACAAAATTGACATCATAGATCAGAGAGTGAGCGATATGGAAGATAAAGTAGACAAATTAGACAAACTGAATATAAAAGAGCGCATAGTAGAAACTGAAAATAAAATACGTGTGAAAGAAGTACAAGAAATTACAATGAAAGCTCAATTTGACCAATTGAAACATAGTGTACAGTACATGTCTGATAAATATGATGAGGTTCTAAAGTCTGTGAATGAAATGGAGTCAGATATACAAGGCATACGATCTCTCGGTCCAATGTGTTGTGATTTTGAATCCCAGAGGCGTATCGAACAACTCGAGCACGAGAATATAGAGCTGCACGAAGTTCATTTGGATCTACAGTGGAGAAACATGCGGGATAATCTCAAATTTAATGGAATCAGAGAGGATCCATCCCTAACAACAGAGAAAGTGCTCCGAATTTTTTTCGCGGAGAGGCTCCACGTAAACCCAGATGTCATTGGATTTGAACGTGTGCACCGCATCGGCCAGTTTACGCACGGTCGCAACAGAGCCATCATTGCCAAGTTTAGTTTCTACAAAGACCGTGATTTCATTTATAGTTGTAGTGGCAGATTAAAAGGAAGTCACATGTATATCCGCGAACACTTCCCTGAGGAGATTGAAGCTAGAAGAAAAAAGCTCTATCCCTATGCTAACAAAACCAGGAAAATGAACCACCGAGTGAAGCTTGTCAAAGACAGGCTGTATATTGACGGCAACCTACGACTTCGAGATTGCCGATACGCCACCCAGTTCACCGGGTCAGCAGCGAAGATCGCAAACACAAAGTGCGCATGTTTTGGCACCAATGCCGATTTGCGATAAAAAAATCAACAGCAAGACGTCGATCCGCTTAACCTCAGCATGCGCGATTACGTGACACCACCATCAAATCAACCTGGAAAGAGACTACGAATGTCTTCGACCCAGAACAATACATAGGGACTCAGCGGTGATAACACAGTTGAAATTCATGTAGATGTCAACGCATCACCTCCTCGTACTCAGACAAAATCTGATTACGTTCTCCAGACTTTTGTAATTTTATTAATATGTATGATATTGTAGGTCTATCCGAAACTAAGACAGATGACACAGATAAAATATACATACCGGGTTACGAATATATCTTTTGTAATCGTAGATCGCTCTCTCAAACAAAATCTGGAGGAATCTGTGTTTTATACAAAACAGAATTAGCTCCGGGAATTGTTATCATTGAACAAGATTCAAAGCATACTATTTGGATTAAATTAAGCAAACATGTATCCCATTGCCCAGATGATATCGTTTTGGCATCACATATATTCCTCCAGAAAATAGTGGATTCTCTTCCCTAGAAATGTTTTCAGAATTGGAAAGTACCAAGCTATAACTTTCTAAACGATATAAGAATATATGTCTTATGGGAGACTTGAATGCTAGATGCGGTCAACTTGACGAAACAACTGATCTTGAAATAAACATGGATAACGATTCATTTGTAGAACTCCATGATACATATAGAGTTATCCCACATGTCACGCACTTTAAGTGCGAACACAGAGCTTCATCTGATAATACAGTGAATAGCTACGGACAACGATTAATTCAATTTTGTAGAAATACGGATATGTGTATTTTAAACGGCAGAATTGGTTCTGATAAGCACGTCGGCAGGCTTACTAGCAAGAACACTAGTTTAATTGATTATTTCTTATCTACTGAGCATTTTATGAAATTATGTACGAATTTACGAGTACATGATTTTGATCCTATGTTTTCTGATATTCATTCCCCAGTGGAGCTAGTCATACACTGCAATTGTAAAATAAAACCCCCAGCTACACAGATATGTCGACAGACGAAAACATCACGTAGACTTTGGCATCAAAGTGGAGCACTTAGCTTCCAAAAGAACATTGAGAAAAACAAAGTCGAAACAGTAATAGACACGCTGAAAGAATATACGACAAACAAAAAGCATTTCAATAGATATACTGCTAGTAAAATTGCAAACGAGGTTGAGACGATTTTTAGTGATGCTGTCAACACAACCTTTGGTCAGCGACCCATTACCCATAGTTCTCAAAAAGGCACAAAGCCCTGGTTTAATAATGCATGTAAGATAGCTCGAAACCGATACAACATTTGTACGGAAAAGTCATTCACAAAACCGAACGGCAGAAAATAAGCGGCTAATGCAAGAAGAAAGTAAGACATACAAGTCAATACTGCGTAAACAGGAAGCGGAACACACGAATAAATTATCAGGTAAAATTAAAAAGGCAAACTCTAATAATCCAAAGTCCGGCAGTCAAACCTGGATTTTGGGGGGAAGTAAAAATTATCAGGTAAAGTTTTTTTCTCACCTGATTATCATAACAGGGTGTTTCTAGAACAGTTTCCAGGTGGGTGTGAATATCTCACCCTTGAGCATTTTTAATAAATCAAGATGGCGTCCAACATGGCCACCGTTTCACAGAATAAACACTATGTCAGTTTGATCTGATTTCTTAGAGAGAATATCTGGTTAAATGTATATAAACATGTACACTGATGTAATGCTATAACATTTTCCCATCTTTTTTGGTAGAAGTTGGTACTCCCTAACCAAGATGGCTGCCAAAATGGCGACCTGAAGTTAAAAACTTTGATATTTTACGAATATGTCCTTACATAAGTATTTGCTCTCTGTAACAAATCACAAATTGTTGTTTACATTTGTATTACACACATTAACTAATCATTTGTGCAACAAATTATGTCATTCCTTGGGAACCAACCTTTTCCGGTCGCTCAAAATATTTTGATTGTAATAGCCCGACCTTAAAACCTGGATTTTGGGGGAAGTAACATTCTCAAGTGAAATGCTTTTCTCACCTGAATATCGCAGTAAATGTTCATACAACAGTTTTCATGCGGGTATGATGATCTTACTCTTGGTATTTCAATTTCAAAGATGGCATCCAAAATGGCGGCCGAATTTCAAGGAATCATCAGTGATGCGCATTATTCAATTCTCGACAGGATAATAGAGCATGTATGCATTTCATTTCCCCCATGGCATGTATTTTGTTGTAAGAACATATATAAACCGGATAATTGTTGCAAAAGTTTAGCAATAAAGCAAGCGATGCTGAATAAGTAATTAGCCAGGGGGCATAATATGAATATAGAATAGGTAGCAGTGCATATAACGAGCACATTTCGTGTTTATCTTTGGTTTGTGAAAATATAGTTTATTCAAGATTTTATCAATTAAACAAAACAAAGTGAAAAACATAAACCATATTCAAATAAAAAAAAAACAATGCGTAAAACATGAGAACATAATATTCAAAATTAACCTAAAGATATATTCAGTGTTCCAGACATATAGTTACAACAACATACATAGTATAATATAACGTAGCCTTTAGCATTGTTTCTCTGAAAAATATTGACAACCAAATGCGACTCGCAAACCAGAGTTATTGATACTAAAGAAAGTCATTTGTTATTGGAAACAAAGTGGTTATTGCTGTCCCTCTAACACTTCTAAACTGTGGGAAATAAATGGATAAAAGATTCAATGTCGAACAAGAGTCTTTGAGGTACCACTTGTTCCAAATAGGTACTTCATACGCTAGTATCTGAATAATGAACCAAAATGTTTTTGTAAATAACGTCTGGAACCACGAACACACCTTTAATATCACCGTGTATTGAGAGTGACCAAAATAAATAAAGTTCTCAAATATGAAAACAAGATTGACATTTGACTAGATTATAACAACGTGAAAAAAAAAAGAAACACCATAGTCCAAAGGCATTATGCCACATAAATGTAGCCATTCTCAAGAAACTGCATTCATGGTGAGGAATTAAAGTCAGGCTTCATCATCAATCTCTGTATTGAGTTCTCTAGTAAGAACATTAGAACATCCAGTGTCACCTTGACAAGAACAGAACGAAGTGCATGGTAATTGCGCACGCTTGCATCCACATCGTCGAGAAGCACATGGTGTTCCACTGCAGCAGGAACAGCAAATAAGTTTGAGTAAACTTTCAGGAGCTATTGGTGTGCTGTCTGGTATGGTCATTGGTGAAAGTGATCCATCGATCAGTGTCCAACCGAAGTTTGTTGCATCAATAGCAGGTGAATAACTCTGAACTGCATTAGCCCAAATACACATCTGAAACTGTGCCCTTTTCACATTTTCAGCAAATGATTCATTAATTGGAGGTAACGAATTCAACTTTGGGGCGGCTGCCGTAGCACGTCCAACTTTTAGATTCCACATTCGTGTATGTGCCTCTGTCATCGATGAGCACTGTTGGAGTCCGTAGCATGACAAGATGAACTCTTCTGTGTCCTTAAGAATATCGGAGAATTGTTCCATGCGACAACCAAGTCTCTTAAGCGAATGTTTCTTTGTACGAAGAACCTTCAATGCAGAACATTTGCCAATTCCAAAATATGACGCAACTGTATCGCACCCAGTCACACCGTGCATTGCAAGTAAATCTGGTACGATCTCTTTATGCTGGGCATATGTAGCACTGATATCGATCGTGGAATTCCCTTTGGAAGGAGAAACCATTGTCACATGTCCGTCGATATCACCAGAATGTATGAAATGTAACAACAATACAAAAATATCGGTGTTGTCTGCAGTTATTAGTGATGAACTGGCTGCAACGTTTGCAACTTGGTGAATAACAATTGTGTCACACTCTTCGTGGGTCGACCGGAGATCAGTCCTAGCAATAACAACACCACAGGCTATTTCAATAGCCACGGGGTCCTGGCCAGTAATAACAAGTTTGTGGTCCGTTGTTTGGAATGTTTCAGCTTTTGATACAATATCATCACATATCATCTTGATGAGTTGCAACTTGTTTCTCGTAACTATGAGAACAACCTTCTGACTTGGCAATCGGGTGTTTATCTTCAGAGCAAATACTCTACTGGCGCCTTGATCTCTCCCGATCCGTGTCGACTCTTTCGTGCTGCCTTCCCTATATCGATCAAAGATGATATAGACGTCACTCCGCTTGAGATGCATCACGAGGTAGAACCTGAATATGTCTATGTAATCCTGAACGGTACCATTGCATGGCCACGAGATGACCCATATTGCAGCACACCCATCGATAAATATAGATTCTGGCAACTGATCTTTACAGTCTTCGGGGAATAGATCACATCTCAAACTGTTTTTTTAAGTTTGACTTAGACTTTGCTTCTCTCATGTGGCCATCTGACTCAAACATCGATGTCGGATACGGTGATAACTCATGCGACAACAAAGTACTAACATCACAACCTCTGGCACTTGTTTGTAAACTCATAGCTCTGGCATATATTACCTCAGTGTCGAACACATCTGTTCCGTTCACGCGAATATGTTTCCGAGCACTTGCCATTGTGAAGACTTTACGGGGAATTTTATCGTGGAAACCACTCGGCAAACCGGTTTCAAAACCATTCATTTGTTTTTTCCGATTTCCAAAGATGAATCAACATTTACAGTTTTACTTAGAATAATCTTTCCGGAATCCACATTAAGCAGGCCTTCTGGATGCTGACTTGGGTCAAGTGGGTGGACACAAAGTTCCAGTTTCAACCTCAGGGACTTCCGGTCATTTTGATCAATTTTCAATCTGGAAGCAGACTCCTCCTTGTGGTGGGTTTGTGTGACAACTGTTTCTTCATCGCGCATTTCATTATGGCCACGGATAATATTGTTGCATGTATGGAGGCTGTAGGCCCAGGTTTTTACACTTTCCGGTTTGAGTGTAATGCCGATAATACCCGAGCGACTGTGTCCGTACCTCATGAAGGTGCTTTCAATAGCCACATCGCTCCATATCCCATTGAATATGCCTGGAGTGTGATCAAAAGTGTGTTGCCGGTCATAAAAATGCTTTCTGATTGCTTCAGGCATTGTATGTATGTCATGTAGGTAATATAATCCGAACCGCGCATAATGACAGTGCCCAGCAGCGAAAAACAGTGGAAGCATCTCTTGAACAGTGTCAACGTGCAAAGCCCAGTCAGATTCTCGTTCTGCTCGGATATATCTCATCATAACCAGTACTGGTTTAATGACACAGTCTGTCCACAACCTAGTCGTTCTGCTCTGTTTTGACAGTTCATCAAGAAGGTCAACAAGGTCCGACATCTGATCATAGTCAGTCTTCTCGAAAACAAGCCGCAAAAGTTCCTCCACTAACATTCTGAGGGCTCCTGGACACCCCCGAAGGTGGCACTTAGTATATCTGTCAGTCCACTATCAACCATCAATGTTCCGACACAACCACAGTAGCTCATCAGGAGATGCATCCCACCTAAACGCAAGTATACATTGCTGAAGAGTATTGGATTGTCCCATTTAACATATAGTGCAATGCGGTACAGCTGTTGATCAGCCGTATAAACAACAAATTCTTGCTCACAGGAGGCAGACATCTTCTTGGCCTTCAGCATCGCTTCCATCATTGTTGAGGGTTCAGAAGGTAGTCTATTGATCAACGGGAGGTACTTCACGAGGGGCTGCGGCTGAGCTTTGAGTTCTGTCACTCTACACATATTTGTGTTGTAGCCAATGAACTCAGCACAGTTATCCTTCGACACAACATCTTGAAGGAAAGCAAGATCATTCTCCATCGCCCGTTTGTGATATATCGTGATGATGGCGAAACGCAGCTGAGATTGTTGGTGGTGCCATGTCTGGCATAGTTGGGTCACGATCCAATCTGTAATTGAGTACACTATCAGGAATAGGTTCATCCATGATTGGAATTTTGACATCCTCTTTCTTTAGACGGGTGATTTTGCTGGAATAATTATGTGTAGAGTTAGTCAAAGGCTGTTTCAGTATCATAGCGAGCGAGTGAGTAGACGTTTTCCCAGTGGGTGAACTTATATCGGCATCAAAGTTGTCTGCGATGACCTGTACCATGCCATCATATTTGTTTAATGAGAGTCAATGGCCGCTGTCCGGGCAGCTGATTTTATAAATCTCAGGAGTTCATCGTAACTGCATGTTACTTTATAGTCATGCATGTGTCTCACTATCTGCTTCGAGTCTCTCAGCAGTACTCCTAATGCTACCTGTAGATCTGTGGTCTTCCCTGATATCATGCTGGTAATTATGTTGCCAATCAGTAAGGCTGGGAGAGAGGTTGCATTCAACTTTTCTGATAGTTTGCTGAGAAAAAACATCAGTGAACTGGAGTTGGAATTTAATGCAGAGTGTTTATCAATACTGATGTTGTAATGTTTATCATCTCCAGTCAGCAACTTGGATTCGTTGACAACTGTTCTGGCAACAATTCTGATTGCGTGCTCGATATCATCTTCTTCATCACTCGTTTCAAGTCTTAGAACACTTGCAGACTTCTGCGAAAATGCGACAATGCTCGCGTAGCCACGCACAGAGAGAACAAGGAGTTCCTCGTCGAAATGGTTTTTCAGTTTGTCGATGAGTTGTGAACGTGACTTCATTATAGCACCATCCAGTTTCTGATACTCTTCGAAAAGTTCAAGTGAATTCCATATTCGAGCTTTGTCCTCTGATAACAAATCAGTTAACATTTTCAAAGCTACATCGTCCATTTCCAATCCATTGACCGTAGAAGAATCTAGCTGAGATTGTGGGTTCTTCTTGATTAATTTTACCATACAAATATGATGGTACCTGGCTTCAGCTGCATGTAGGTCACTTACACAACTTTCTATTCGGTGACGAACATCTCTAGCCCAATCGTCTCCCCTGCCATCACACCTGCGCAGCAGTTCTTGTTTGTATGGCTCACCATCAATAGTTTCAGTCGATCGAATCAGAAAAGCAGGTCTCCATCTACTCGGGTTTTTGGGATTCTTCGTAACTACGCACTCACCACCACAGTAGAGACAATTTAGTTTAAAACAAAACACAGCAATGGAACTCCGCAATTTCTTTGCAGGAACGGCCGGTGATTCTTCTCTCACGCGCGGGAACAGATTTGTCTTACTTGTATAACGGGAAACACAGTTTTTATGATACTGAATTTGTAAGTTCTCATTTAGATGCAAGTTCTCACCCAAATTAGCATGCAACTTGTCACCGTACTGCTTGCTTGCACTTATTATTGATCGTATTCTTGCAGGACCTTTATTTTGTATGCATGGTACTTTAGCATCACAATCAGGGCCATGATGAAATTTGAATATGCACTCATTCATTGTGGCTCATCTGCAATCAGACAAAAAACATTGTTAGATGTATCCGAAAACAAAACAAAAACGCTGAAAAGTAAAAAGCTGAAAGAGAATATTAGAATTGTTCCGTTGTGATTTGAGAACGCCATCCAATCTTGTAACGTGATGACTTGGAAGATCATAGGATGCTGCAAATTGATTATTGTGCTTCATAAATACTCATAAAACTGTTCGTTTTGCAGATTCAGGTGTTACTGATAACAAAACACTGATACCCTGGAAAACGGTATGATATTTTTCCATTTTTCTATATTTGGAGGCCATTTTGGCCGCCATCTTACTGAAACTGGCACTTACCTACATCGTGTAATTAGGCAAATGATACCTGATGGCACATATATAATAAAAACCGGGTTTGCCTAGCAAGTATAGCATAAAACTGTTGTTACCATTTAATTATGTCACCATTGTATACCGAATGGTTTAATTTGATTTTTAACACAGGCATAATTCCAGATAAATTGTTGACAGGAATAGTTATACCAATTTATAAAACTAAAGGTGACAATACGTTACCAGAAAATCATAGACCTATTACAATCCTTAGCTGTCTGGAAAAATTATTTACCAAAATAATTAATGCACGATTAACTGAATATTCAGAATCTATTGATCTTTTCGACATCAACCAAGCAGGTTTTAGAAAAGACTTCTCCACTACGGATCATATATTAGCATTGCATTTCATAATTAGTATCTACAGAGAAGCCAATGTAAAGCTGATTTGCACATTTGTTGACTTCAAACAGGCCTTTGACACCGTTTGGAGGAACGGTTTGTGGCAAAAAATGATTACTGCAGGTATTAATGGAAAGTGCTTTAAACTTATTAAAAACATCTATAACGAAGTAAAATCTAAGGTTAAAATCGGCGAATGTCTCTCAAATAGTTATCAAAGCTATTCTGGTGTTTTGCAAGGAGGAAATTTATCTTCTTTCTTATTCTCACTCTACCTAAACGACCTTGAAAGTTTTTTATTGTCCAATAGAGTTCCAACTCTGAAATTAATTGAGAGTGACACATTAACAGAAGTTGGAATGTATATAAAGTTGTTAGTACTATTGTACGCAGATGACACAGTCATTTTTGTGGAGACAGCCAAGGACATGCGTATAGCCCTGAAAGAATTCTCCGAATACTGTGAGCGTTGGAAGCTCACCGTCAATGTTGACAAAACAACATTAATTGTATTTGGCTGTAAAAGAATCCCAAAATCACGAATATGTTTTAATGGCGAATTTTTACAAATTTTCCCTCAATTCACATATCTGGGTATTATTTTTACTAGGAATGGTTCTTTCCCAAAAGCCGTGAAGCAAAATATAGCAATAGGCAATCGGGCCATGTTTGGCCTACTGCATAAGGCGAAAGAACTAAATTTATCGATAGACATTCAAATAGAACTTTTTTCTAAGACTGTAAAACCAATACTAGTATATGGATGTGAAGTCTGGGGTTATCAGCACGTCGCAGATTTAGAAAAGATCCAATTAAAATTTCTCAAATATGTTTTAAGGTTAAAACCAAGCACACCAAGTATGATGGTATACGGAGAAACAGGAGTATATCCGTTAATTGTTGACATAAAATGTAGAATGTTAACATACTGGGCTAATGTGGTTTTGTCAGACAAACACAAAATTAACAAACTGCTGTATAATTATTTACTCCAAAAATCTGGAGCATACACTCATCCCTGGATCGATTACATTCAGGCGTCACTAGGAGAATTATAACTGCCCGATATCTGGACAAACCAGTTTATACACGAAATTGACCCTAAGTCGGTTAAAAATATCACACGACAAACTCTGGAAAATAAATTTCAAAACCAGTGGAGAAACGAGATTAACTCTATGAATAAGTGTCGAAATTATCGAATCATAAAATATAAATTCACACAAGAAAAATATTTATTCGAACTCCACAAAAAACAAGCAGTTATTTTAGCTAAATTCAGATGTTCAAATCATCACCTCCCAGTAGAAACTGGATCATGGTACAATATTGATTACCAAATGAGAAAGTGCACGCTGTGTGATAAGAGCGAAATAGGGAATGAATATCACTATATAATGGACTGTAACAAATTGAACTCACTCCGAAGACGATTTTTACCCTTAAACTTGACAAAACAAAAAAATGTCCATAATTTCAGAAATATAATGAACCCAAAAAAAACAAAGTATGCTTCTACAAGCTATGCGGAATCATAAAAAATCTTCGAAACTATTTTGGATCACCGCTGACCTTATCAACCCCACCATCCCATTCGCACATTATGTGCGTATATAATACGTTGTTATCATATCCATTTCTGTTGTTGTCGACTTTGAATATTGGACAAATGACATACCATGCACTGTATAATTATAAATATGACTCTTGTGTCACGTACTGTGATTTGAGTACATAAAACATTGAACTTGAACTTGAACTCAAGTGCAATAGACCACTGTATTGTAATAGTGTATATTATACCCGTGTGCTCTTGGGCGCATTACCGATGGGTGATTGGCAATCAAGCAGTTGTCTCGTCGCAAACAACATAAAGTCTGTATTGGAGTATTGACCAATTATGACATTCGTACAGGGACGTTGTTAGACGGTCTCCTTTGGGGGTATACACAATTTGGAGTTTAAACCTGCACATGAGACCCTCTAGCTACGTCTCTTGTACATATTATCAATTGAATACTCCAGAGATTCTGAATGACAACCCAACTAGAAATTGAATACATTATTTAAAGGATACCGATTACCACTAATTAAATTAAACACGGATCACCCATGCACTAGCGATAACATATCAACGAGTGTCTCCGAGGAATCATTTTTGTTCATTGGTCAATCAAGTCACATGCGGAAAACCTATTATTTTATTGGTCACCATGCGTGTGAACGCGGCATTACAAGAAGTCGCCTATACATGCACTGTTAGCATACGAGTTGAGGTATATGGTAATCGACACCTTTCGTGTGCCACACAGAAGCTTGTGATTACAATAATTGTGTTCTATAGTATAGGGCCCTGTACGGATATCGGAAAAACAAAAATTTACCGTGCATGGACGAGGCTTTGAAATATCTCGCAAGTTTCTCATGTGATAGCATTTGTCTCACATCGTACGGGTGGACGAAACAACATGGTTGTCGCGATCGGAAAAAAAATGTATTGCAATTTTGCGAGAAAAATGTCAACATTTGAGATTATGCTGACATTGACTTAACATAATTAAAAAGAAGGACAATTGTGATACAATTTAAGCATAAAGTGATATCCAACAAAATTAGAACAGCACCAAAGGAGTCATAAATGTCTGTCGCAATGCATTGTCCGGAATTTTTCAAGCAATCATACCAGTCACAGTCAATAAATCGAATTGTTAAGAAATTCCATCTAAAAAATCTAAAAGTCTTGGCTACCAGTCTGGCGATGATTCATGTCATTCTTGCATTCGTATTGTTAACACAGATTATGTCTCCAATTAAACACTCCAGTCGTTATTGGTGAAGATAAATACGGCGATAAAATATGTTACATAAAATAGAATTATGATATTCATATTGTGTTGGGTTTAGTGTTGACTGTGAGAAAAACATGGGTGATAAGGGTGGTTGAACAATTTTGTCAACTTGAAAAGACACATTTAAAATGGAACTATATTTTTTCTTGAAGGATTCTCTACTTCCTCTTCGGCTGTGATAGGGACATCAATATTAATTTGTTTTAACCCTGCCGTATTGATATAGTTTTTCCTTGATAATATGTGATTATGTTATGAAATGGGTCGCAAATTCGTTGCAATTCTATACGAAATTTATTAACCTCGTCCACTAAATTTGATTCGAGCCTCGCTAAAGCTCGGCTCGAATCGAATTTAGTACACTTGGTTAATAGAATTGCGACCTATGGAAGATCCTCTATTTAAGCGCTAACAGTTCGATAGCGGGAGAATCAGAAAAATGGAGAAAGTCACCATTGACATTTATAATTTATATTACTCCTTTCAGATCGATTATATATACCCATTTAATATACCACCGGGTTCGCAAGAGCTACATTCAACGGTTGTATCAACACCATATATATATATTTATTGTATGCCTCCAATGTGGAGAAGAATATTTATATAAACAAGAAAACTTTGCTACCTCGTGTCAGGACATAACTTATGTATTAGTGGAGGCCTGCTACCGGGCAATACAAATGTCACAAGCAGTAGTGGGGAAAGGCTTTTTGCGTTGACAACCACGTTAAATATTCGGTGTATATAAGGGTCGCATTGTGTATATTTTCAATCGCTGTCAGGTATATCATTTTATTTATACTCGCGGTTACCTGCTTGGTTTTATGTTTCTTTTTATTCAGGACAGTGGTATGTGTGCATGTACATCCTACTGGCATTAGTACAATATCCCCAACCATTCCAACTGGCAAAATAAATATTAATAAACCATTTAACGGTTGTCAATCGTGAAGTTTTCGAAAAGTTACTAAATGGTTAAATTCCTCTTTGAGTGTTAAAATTAGCAAAGGAGTTGAACACTAACGATCAACATAACATTTCGGCTAAGGCATTAATTAATACGCGTGGTACGATGGATAATAATGGATCATACAACCCAGTGATGTTCCAATCACGATGTAACAACAATCTCGCCGAACATTATGTTTTGGTTGCCATTGTGGGCGTCATCATGATTGGATTAAAATGACAAAATAAACAGTTTATATATTGGAAAAACTCGAATCTTGTTTCAGTGAAAATCTGTCACACAAAGTCGTCGTAAGGCTACCTACATGTATATAAACGTTTTTCTTCAAATTCCACCAACCCCGCTTATAACAAAACCCAATGTCCCGTGCACGGTATATCACTTGGTACACATCCGATATGCTATACTATATCATATAATAATTTAGTTATGGGGATCTATGTACAATACATACACTTTCTCAGCTGTATTATATCATGTTAGAGCTGATCACCAACGATTCCGGGAAAATATAATGTTTTGTTTAACTCTTCTATAGCTGGAGCTTCCAGGAGTTTTGCGCAGACCCTATGCCAATTCATTCTCTTCTACATGAGAGTCTCACATGTGGAGCCTCTCTTATATGTACGAGGCTCTCTATGGGAGACTCGCATATATATAATAGAATGCACATGATATTTAATGCTGCACCAGCACGGCTCCCGTCATAAAAAGGTTAACCAACACTTATGTATGGAGCCGCACGCGAACCCAAGCAGACGACATTCACCAGTGCATTGTTCTATCTATAAAAAGTTAAATAACCCTTAATAGAAAAGCCGAACCAGGATGTGCACTATTTTGAATGATTGACTCCATTAATATATTGATACCCTTGTGATATACGGCTAACCAACCCGCTTATTGCATAACTTCAACGACGGGCACGCAGTAGACAAACAATTTAGAGTAGATAACACTACAATAAATTTTGAGTGCTATCGTGGGCGACAGGGTTGGTTGCATGTTTCAACATATGGACATGAAAAGTACACACCAACCGAACTGAAGCACAAATATTTCTATATAAATAAGGGCAATCCATTATAAATATCTCTGTTACATAACGAATGCGAACTTTGAGTTCACATAAACATCGTCGAGTTCTGGCAATCAGTGTGGTCATTTGCACATTCTGTCTCTTACATGGTAAGTAGAGTATATTCCGACGTCCCCACGCCCATATACTAAGTTGGATTTCAATAGTCACTGGTATAGTAGCATTCACAACTAACTTTCAACTATCAGTTAGTCAACAACAAACTTTTAACAAAAATCGTTCGTTTCAGATACTAATATTCCACAGTATCGAGCATGGCGTCCAGCGTTCACGCTGGACCGAAAAATAATTTAACAAATTGTGATTTTTTTTGGCCAAATGTTTTTTTTTTTAACAAATTATATCCTCGTTTTCTGGGCTCAAAATTAATGACTAACAATTGTTCTAACATCGAACATTCTTAATAATTATAATAACATAATTATGCGTAACAAATTGAAGTAGATCTATTTGGCTACAAATTGCATCATACCTCAAGTAATTTTTATGTCAATAATTCCTTGCATGTACATACCTTCAAATATTGTGTGCAGACTTCTTTAATACCACAATTGTTACTTGGCAATATACCACAACCCACCATCTATTACACAGCCTTATACCAGACAATGGATTAATTATTATTAATCATCATTACTGTTTTATTGAATTTGGTGGCCTATTGTTAGTAACTTATTGCACTGCCTTTAGTGCCGTTTGTTGTCCATTAAGCTGTATCACCTAATCAATTAGCAGATGCATTAAATATTAAAACACATAATCAGTTTACACTCATGCAAACATATCACGAAGAACAACTATTTTATTTACTGTGTTATGCATGCATGCGAGTTAAACCTTTTAATATTTTAGCAGATGATACTATAAATTTGATTCTCATGTCGCTCCCGTCACAAAACCAATTTGGGTGTTTGAATTAAATTTCCGTCTCCCTTTGGGATAAGAAAGACTTTGGCCAACAGGTTGGCAAAATGAAATGTTTGCGCAACCATCTCTTAAAGGTGGATTATCTCTTTGTAAACATGTTTTATATAGTTACCGGGGTATAAAATATTAGATCTGAATCGAAGACTCATGTCCGGAAATGCTTCTATTGATTAATATTAATTTTATTTCGAATATTTTCTGGTCTAAAAGGTGTGGTTATTTAGTTAACGAACAATAGTAGTTACTGTTAACAGAGACCATAAATGTTATTGTGTAATTTTGTCACAAATAAACGTTAATTATACTCATTATCGCTTATAACTATGGCATAACACAATACAGCCAATCAATATGGGACATTTGACGTTCGGTGCGTAGCCATAGGAACAGCCTAATGTTCTATCTCATATATACCCGAATGGTCTGTTCTAAAAATAGACAAATAAACGGGGCCAATAAAATATTCGAAATAAAATCAATATTTATTGATAGAAGCCTTTCCGGACAGGTGTCGTCAGTTCATATTTATAATTTTATACCCACGCAACTATTTCAAATTTGTTATTTAAAGAGATAATCCATCTTTAAAATATCACATGACTGATGTAGACACAATTGCGCCCATGTATTACTCGAGTTAAGCAGAAACATAATTGGCTTTAATGACGTGTTAGGTATAATTGACATGCTATTTACCAGCATGGTTACTGAAACATTGCCAATGTAATCCGCACAGCATCTAGTGAGACAAGTAACTCCGTTTGGAATGCACATCTAAAGAACCACACACATAGTTGCTCTTGAAGGCACCCAAAAGAAGAGCGGTATATATACAAAACTGGTGCCATGCGCCTGTAGAACACATACCAATATTGGTATTGTATCATGAAACGAAGATGCGCATGCATGTGCAGAAATATTTTCTCGCAAGACGTGACATTAGTGACTGAAATGCATTACCTGGTAACATGGGCTTGTTTTATAAATGCGGATAATTAATCTCAACGCCTGATAATCACCCTTTATTTTTTCGCCGAGAGAACGTACATTTATTAGTTTCAATGCGAAGGTGTTGCCATTCAATAATGTTATACTGATTTGCTTATCTACATATTTATCATTGGGACGAAAAATCGAGTAACTTTTCTTGGATTATTGATGAAGATAACAATGAAGATGATGATGATGATGTTGATAATGATGATGATGACTGATGATCTTCCACGATTTCTCACATAATATACAGATATACACAATAGTATATTCAATCAGACAGTTTGCGCTCCAAACATACACCTGTAGTGATATTCTATTTTTATTTTTTCCTGATAACGAAATTATCAGGAAATACCCGAACTATCTTAACAGGAAGAAGCATTGAAAAAAAGTACCAACATAATGTCAATATGCCATTTCATTTTATTCCTTAAAGTTCCGAATTCGGAAACGGAAGAATTCCCGTCTGTCCGGAAAATGCGTTATCTTAAATGGAAACTATTTTAACTTCACGCGCTGCTTTCTCTTCATTTTAATACAAATTTAAACACACACAAAATAACAAGAAACAACACACGAATTTTCGAACTATTTCGACGAATTTGTTCCAATATCTTCCGCATACGTCTGTTTTAGATACATCTTGCTGAATTATATATACATACTAGCAGGTGGACCCGACTTCGTCCGGGCTGTTTTCCCTCTGCTTTTCGGCGAATTGCGCGATTTGACCTTGAATTGTCCATTTTGAAGGTCAAGGTCAGGTGGGGTCACGATTTGACCCGTCCAAAACACCGCCCGGACAAAAGTACCCGACAAAAGTACTCGTCGAAATCCATCCGGTTTTACCCGATTTGACCTTGAATCGATCATTTTGAAGGTCAAGGTCAGGTCGGGGTCACGATTTGACACGTCCAAAACAATCAGTGGACAAAAGTAAATCTATGTATCAAATTTCGTGGAAATCCCATCAAAATTCGCGATTTGACCTTGAATTGACCCGATTTCAAGGTCACGTCACACGGGAAAATGAATAGGCTTATGACACTCCCCATACGAAAGTATCCAAAGACACTAATTTTCATCGAAATCCCGTGCTATTTGGGCGTTTGACCTTGAAATGACAAATTCCAAGGTCAAGGTCACGTCGCACGGGTAACGTAATAGGCTCATGCCACTCCCCGGCCGAAAGTATCCCCACATACCAAGTTTAATCGAAATAGGCTGATATTCGGGCGTTTGACCTTGAAATGACCCGATTTCAAGGTCGAGGTCACGTCACACGGGCAAATTAACAGGCCCATGCCACTCCCCGGCCGAAAGTACCCCACATACCAAGTTTCATCGAAATCGGCTTCGCCGTTTTCGAGTCCATCGCGAACACACACACACACAAACAAACACAGACAGATTTCCCAAAATATATACTAGACTAGCCGATGAGCCCGATGTTGTCCGGGCTATTCAAAAAACAAATTTCAAGTCGATAGCTCCACCCGTTTCCGAGATCTGGTCTGCGCGTGCACGAAGCTGGCGTCGCACAGGCTCGGCGACCCGATAAAATTCGTATCCGGGGCAAGATACATTCACACACCAAATTTCAAGTCGATAGCTCCACCCGTTTCCGAGATATGGTCTGCGCATGCACGAAGCTGGCGTCGCACGGGCTCGTCGACCCGATACAATTCGTATCCGGGGCAAGATACATTCACATACCAAATTTCAAGTCGATAGCTCCACCCGTTTCCGAGATCTCGTCTGCGCATGCACGAAGCGGGCGCCGCACGGGCTCGTCAATACGACAACGTCGACCGCCTGGTCAAACTACACACACGTACCAAGTTTCGTCCCGATCGGTCGAGAATCGTAGATGTGTATAAATGACAGACATAGAGACAGATATACAAACATACAGAGGTCTTCAAAATATATATGAGACTAGCAGGTGGCCCCGACTTCGTCCTGGCTGTTTCCCCTCTGCTTTTCGGCGAATTGCGCGATTTGACCTTGAATTGTCCATTTTGAAGGTCACGATTTGACCCGTCCAAAACACTGCCCGGACAAAAGTACCCGACAAAAGTACCCGTCGAAATCCATCCGGTTTTACCCGATTTGACCTCGATTGATCATTTTGAAGGTCAAGGTCAGGTCGGGGTCACGATTTGAACCGTCCAAAACACTCCCTGGAAAAAATTACCACTAAGAATCAAATTTCGTCAAAATCCGTCTGGCAGTTTTCCAACACCAACATCAACACCCCAAAAATGGTGGAAATCGGCCCAGCGGATACCGGGAAATCGGCCCAGCGGATACCGAGATACCCTATGTATCAAATTTCGTCCGTAAAAATCCGCCAGTTTTACCCGATGGTTTGGTTTCTATTCAAGTATATAAACAATAACACACTGGGGAATCACGAGGTTTCGGGGTAGGTGAGTTCCACGAATAACATACAATTCCAATAACACACTGGGGAATCACGTGGTTTCGAGGTAGGTGAGTTCCACGAATAACATATTATTCCAATAACACACTGGGGAATCGCGAGGTTTCGAGGTAGGTGAGTTCCACGAATAACATACAATTCCAATAACATACTGGGGAATCACGAGGTTTCGGGGTAGGTGGGTTCCACGAAAAACATACAATTCCAATAACACACTGGGGAATCACGTGGTTTCGAGGTAGGTGAGTTCCACGAATAACATACAATTCCAATAACACACTGGGGAATCACGTGGTTTCGAGGTAGGTGAGTTCCACGAATAACATATTATTCCAATAACACACTGGGGAATCACGAGGTTTCGAGGTAGGTGAGTTCCACGAATAACATATTATTCCAATAACACACTGGGGAATCGCGAGGTTTCGAGGTAGGTGAGTTCCACGAATAACATACAATTCCAATAACACACTGGGGAATCACGTGGTTTCGAGGTAGGTGAGTTCCACGAATAACATATTATTCCAATAACACACTGGGGAATCACGAGGTTTCGAGGTAGGTGAGTTCCACGAATAACATATTATTCCAATAACACACTGGGGAATCACGAGGTTTCGAGGTAGGTGAGTTCCACGAATAACATATTATTCCAATAACACACTGGGGAATCACGAGGTTTCGAGGTAGGTGAGTTCCACGAATAACATATTATTCCAATAACACACTGGGGAATCACGAGGTTTCGAGGTAGGTGAGTTCCACAAAAAACATATTATTCCAATAACACACTGGAGAATCACGTGGTTTCGAGGTAGGTGAGTTCCACGAACAACATATTATTCCAACAACACACTGGGGAATCACATGTTTTCGAGGTAGGTGAGTTCCACGAATAACATACAATTCCAACAACACACTGGGGAATCACGTGGTTTCGAGGTAGGTGAGTTCCACGAATAACATACAATTCCAATAACACACCGGGGAATCACGAGGTTTCGGGGTAGGTGAGTTCCACGAATAACATACAATTCCAATAACACACCGGGGAATCACGAGGTTTCGAGGTAGGTGAGTTCCACGAATAACATACAATTCCAATAACACACCGGGGAATCACGAGGTTTCGAGGTAGGTGAGTTCCACGAATAACATACAATTCCAATAACACACTGGGGAATCACGAGGTTTCGAGGTAGGTGAGTTCCACGAACAACATATTATTCCAACAACACACTGGGGAATCACATGTTTTCGAGGTAGGTGGGTTCCACGAATAACATACAATTCCAATAACACACCGGGGAATCACGAGGTTTCGGGGTAGGTGAGTTCCACGAATAACATACAATTCCAATAACACACCGGGGAATCACGAGGTTTCGGGGTAGGTGAGTTCCACGAATAACATACAATTCCAATAACACACCGGGGAATCACGAGGTTTCGGGGTAGGTGAGTTCCACGAATAACATACAATTCCAATAACACACTGGGGAATCACGAGGTTTCGGGGTAGGTGAGTTCCACGAATAACATACAATTCCAATAACACACTGGGGAATCACGAGGTTTCGGGGTAGGTGAGTTCCACGAATAACATACAATTCCAATAACACACCGGGGAATCACGAGGTTTCGGGGTAGGTGAGTTCCACGAATAACATACAATTCCAATAACACACCGGGGAATCACGAGGTTTCGGGGTAGGTGAGTTCCACGAATAACATACAATTCCAATAACACACTGGGGAATCACGAGGTTTCGGGGTAGGTGAGTTCCACGAATAACATACAATTCCAATAACACACTGGGGAATCACGAGGTTTCGGGGTAGGTGAGTTCCACGAATAACATACAATTCCAATAACACACCGGGGAATCACGAGGTTTCGGGGTAGGTGAGTTCCACGAATAACATACAATTCCAATAACACACTGGGGAATCACGAGGTTTCGGGGTAGGTGAGTTCCACGAATAACATACAATTCCAATAACACACTGGGGAATCACGAGGTTTCGAGGTAGGTGAGTTCCACGAATAACATACAATTCCAATAACACACCGGGGAATCACGAGGTTTCGGGGTAGGTGGGTTCCACGAATAACATATTCCAATAACACACCGGGGAATCACGTGGTTTCGGGGTAGGTGAGTTCCACGAATAACATATTCCAATAACACACCGGGGAATCACGTGGTTTCGGGGTAGGTGGGTTCCACGAATAACATATTCCAATAACACACTGGGGAATCACGTGGTTTCGGGGTAGGTGAGTTCCACGAATAACACATTCCAATAACACACCGGGGAATCACGAGGTTTCGGGGTAGGTGGGTTCCACGAATAACATATTATTCCAATAACACACCGGGGAATCACGAGGTTTCGAGGTAGGTGAGTTCCACGAATAACATACAATTCCAATAACACACCGGGGAATCACGAGGTTTCGGGGTAGGTGAGTTCCACGAATAACATACAATTCCAATAACACACTGGGGAATCACGAGGTTTCGGGGTAGGTGAGTTCCACGAATAACATACAATTCCAATAACACACTGGGGAATCACGAGGTTTCGGGGTAGGTGAGTTCCACGAATAACATACAATTCCAATAACACACTGGGGAATCACGAGGTTTCGGGGTAGGTGAGTTCCACGAATAACATACAATTCCAATAACACACCGGGGAATCACGAGGTTTCGGGGTAGGTGAGTTCCACGAATAACATACAATTCCAATAACACACTGGGGAATCACGAGGTTTCGGGGTAGGTGAGTTCCACGAATAACATACAATTCCAATAACACACTGGGGAATCACGAGGTTTCGAGGTAGGTGAGTTCCACGAATAACATACAATTCCAATAACACACCGGGGAATCACGAGGTTTCGGGGTAGGTGGGTTCCACGAATAACATATTCCAATAACACACCGGGGAATCACGTGGTTTCGGGGTAGGTGAGTTCCACGAATAACATATTCCAATAACACACCGGGGAATCACGTGGTTTCGGGGTAGGTGGGTTCCACGAATAACATATTCCAATAACACACTGGGGAATCACGTGGTTTCGGGGTAGGTGAGTTCCACGAATAACACATTCCAATAACACACCGGGGAATCACGAGGTTTCGGGGTAGGTGGGTTCCACGAATAACATATTATTCCAATAACACACCGGGGAATCACGAGGTTTCGAGGTAGGTGAGTTCCACGAATAACATACAATTCCAATAACACACCGGGGAATCACGAGGTTTCGGGGTAGGTGGGTTCCACGAATAACATATTCCAATAACACACCGGGGAATCACGTGGTTTCGGGGTAGGTGAGTTCCACGAATAACATATTCCAATAACACACCGGGGAATCACGTGGTTTCGGGGTAGGTGGGTTCCACGAATAACATATTCCAATAACACACTGGGGAATCACGTGGTTTCGGGGTAGGTGAGTTCCACGAATAACACATTCCAATAACACACCGGGGAATCACGAGGTTTCGGGGTAGGTGGGTTCCACGAATAACATATTATTCCAATAACACACCGGGGAATCACGAGGTTTCGGGGTAGGTGGGTTCCACGAATAACATATTCCAATAACACACCGGGGAATCACGTGGTTTCGGGGTAGGTGAGTTCCACGAATAACATATTATTCCAATAACACACCGGGGAATCACGAGGTTTCGGGGTAGGTGGGTTCCACGAATAACATATTCCAATAACACACCGGGGAATCACGTGGTTTCGGGGTAGGTGAGTTCCACGAATAACATATTCCAATAACACACCGGGGAATCACGAGGTTTCGGGGTAGGTAGGTTCCACGAATAACATATTCCAATAACACACCGGGGAATCACGAGGTTTCGAGGTAGGTGAGTTCCACGAATAACATATTATTCCAAAAACACACCGGGGAATCACGAGGTTTCGAGGTAGGTGAGTTCCACGAATAACATATTATTCCAAAAACACACCGGGGAATCACGAGGTTTCGGGGTAGGTGGGTTCCACGAATAACATATTCCAATAACACACCGGGGAATCACGTGGTTTCGGGGTAGGTGGGTTCCACGAATAACATATTCCAATAACACACCGGGGAATCACGTGGTTTCGGGGTAGGTGAGTTCCACGAATAACATATTCCAATAACACACCGGGGAATCACGTGGTTTCGGGGTAGGTGGGTTCCACGAATAACATATTCCAATAACACACTGGGGAATCACGTGGTTTCGGGGTAGGTGAGTTCCACGAATAACATATTCCAATAACACACCGGGGAATCACGAGGTTTCGGGGTAGGTGGGTTCCACGAATAACATATTATTCCAATAACACACCGGGGAATCACGAGGTTTCGGGGTAGGTGGGTTCCACGAATAACATATTCCAATAACACACCGGGGAATCACGTGGTTTCGGGGTAGGTGAGTTCCACGAATAACATATTATTCCAATAACACACCGGGGAATCACGAGGTTTCGGGGTAGGTGGGTTCCACGAATAACATATTCCAATAACACACCGGGGAATCACGTGGTTTCGGGGTAGGTGAGTTCCACGAATAACATATTCCAATAACACACCGGGGAATCACGAGGTTTCGGGGTAGGTAGGTTCCACGAATAACATATTCCAATAACACACCGGGGAATCACGAGGTTTCGAGGTAGGTGAGTTCCACGAATAACATATTATTCCAAAAACACACCGGGGAATCACGAGGTTTCGAGGTAGGTGAGTTCCACGAATGACATATTATTCCAAAAACACACCGGGGAATCACGAGGTTTCGGGGTAGGTGGGTTCCACGAATAACATATTCCAATAACACACCGGGGAATCACGTGGTTTCGGGGTAGGTGGGTTCCACGAATAACATATTCCAATAACACACCGGGGAATCACGTGGTTTCGGGGTAGGTGAGTTCCACGAATAACATATTCCAATAACACACCGGGGAATCACGTGGTTTCGGGGTAGGTGGGTTCCACGAATAACATATTGCAATAACACACCGGGGAATCACGTGGTTTCGGGGTAGGTGGGTTCCACGAATAACATATTCCAATAACACACCGGGGAATCACGTGGTTTCGAGGTAGGTGAGTTCCACGAATAACATATTATTCCAATAACACACCGGGGAATCACGAGGTTTCGGGGTAGGTGGGTTCCACGAATAACATATTATTCCAATAACATACTGGGGAATCACGAGGTTTCGAGGTAGGTGAGTTCCACGAATAACATATTATTCCAATAACACACCGGGGAATCACGAGGTTTCGGGGTAGGTGGGTTCCACGAATAACATATTCCAATAACACACCGGGGAATCACGAGGTTTCGAGGTAGGTGAGTTCCACGAATAACATATTGCAATAACACACCGGGGAATCACGTGGTTTCGGGGTAGGTGAGTTCCACGAATAACATATTCCAATAACACACCGGGGAATCACGAGGTTTCGAGGTAGGTGAGTTCCACGAATAACATATTCCAATAACACACCGGGGAATCACGAGGTTTCGAGGTAGGTGAGTTCCACGAATAACATATTATTCCAATAACACCGGGGAATCGCGAAGTTTCGACGTAGGTGAGTTCCACGAATAACATATTCCAATAACACACTGGGGAATCACGAGGTTTCGAGGTAGGTGAGATCCACGAATAACATATTCCAATAACACACCGGGGAATCACGAGGTTTCGGGGTAGGTGAGTTCCACGAATAACATATTCCAATAACAGACCGGGGAATCACGTGGTTTCGGGGTAGGTGAGTTCCACGAATAACATATTCCAATAACACACCGGGGAATCACGAGGTTTCGGGGTAGGTGAGTTCCACGAATAACATATTATTCCAATAACACACCGGGGAATCACGAGGTTTCGAGGTAGGTGAGTTCCACGAATAACATATTCCAATAACACACCGGGGAATCACGAGGTTTCGGGGTAGGTGAGTTTCACGAATAACGTATTATTCCAATAACACACCGGGGAATCACGAGGTTTCGGGGTAGGTGAGTTCCACGAATAACATATTCCAATAACACACCGGGGAATCACGAGGTTTCGAGGTAGGTGAGTTCCACGAATAACATATTCCAATAACACACCGGGGAATCACGAGGTTTCGGGGTAGGTGAGTTCCACGAATAACATATTATTCCAATAACACACCGGGGAATCACGAGGTTTCGAGGTAGGTGAGTTCCACGAATAACATATTATTCCAATAACACACCGGGGAATCACGAGGTTTCGGGGTAGGTGGGTTCCACGAATAACATATTCCAATAACACACCGGGGAATCACGTGGTTTCGAGGTAGGTGAGTTCCACGAATAACATATTCCAATAACACACTGGGGAATCACGAGGTTTCGAGGTAGGTGAGTTCCACGAATAACATATTCCAATAACACACCGGGGAATCACGTGGTTTCGGGGTAGGTGGGTTCCACGAATAACATATTTCAATAACACACCGGGGAATCACGAGGTTTCGGGGTAGGTGAGTTCCACGAATAACATATTCCAATAACACACCGGGGAATCACGAGGTTTCGGGGTAGGTGGGTTCCACGAATAACATATTATTCCAATAACACACTGGGGAATCACGTGGTTTCGAGGTAGGTGAGTTCCATGAATAACATATTATTCCAATAACACACCGGGGAATCACGAGGTTTCGGGGTAGGTGAGTTCCACGAATAACATATTATTCCAATAACACACTGGGGAATCACGAGGTTTCGGGGTAGGTGAGTTCCACGAATAACATATTATTCCAATAACACACTGGGGAATCACGTGGTTTCGAGGTAGGTGAGTTCCACGAATAACATATTATTCCAATAACACACCGGGGAATCACGAGGTTTCGGGGTAGGTGGGTTCCACGAATAACATATTCCAATAACACACCGGGGAATCACGTGGTTTCGAGGTAGGTGAGTTCCACGAATAACATATTATTCCAATAACACACCGGGGAATCACGAGGTTTCGGGGTAGGTGAGTTCCACGAATAACATATTATTCCAATAACACACTGGGGAATCACAAGGTTTCGGGGTAGGTGAATTCCACGAATAACATATTATTCCAATAACACACCGGGGAATCACGAGGTTTCGAGGTAGGTGAGTTCCACGAATAACATATTATTCCTATAACACACTGGGGAATCACGAGGTTTCGTGGTAGGTGAGTTCCAAGAACAACATACAATTCCAATAGCACACTGGGGAATCACGAGGTTTCGAGGGTGTGATTTCCAAGAATAACATATTATTCCAATAACACACTGGGGAATCACGAGGTTTCGAGGTAGGTGAGTTCCAAGAATAACATACAATTCCCATAACACACTGGGGAATCACACGGTTTCGAGGTAGGTGAGTTCCACGAATAACACATTATTCCATTAACACACTGGGGAATCACGAGTTTTCGACTTTCGAGGTAGGTGAATTCCACGAACAACATATAATTCCAATAACAAACTGGGGAATCACGTGGTTTCGAGGAAGGTGAGTTCCACGAATAACATATTATTCCAATAACACACTGGAGAATCACGTGGTTTCGAGGTAGGTGAGTTCCACGAATAACATATTATTCCAATAACTCACTGGAGAATCACGTGGTTTCGAGGTAGGTGAGTTCAAAGAATAACATATTATTCCAATAACACACTGGGGAATCACGTGGTTTCGAGGTAGGTGAGTTCCACGAATAACATATTATTCCAAAAACACACTGGGGAATCACATGGTTTCGAGGTAGGTGAGTTCCACGCATTCAACATATGCAAACGCACAAAAACATAATATACGAGGAACTGACACAAAACATAGCATTTGGACGAGCATATGATAATTTATTTTTAAAACATGTTGATACCTTATTTGTTCGGAAATATACTCTGTAGTTTTCTATAACATTCTGGCCAAAGTTGCCAGTCGGAGGTTCGTTGATTTACACAAGTCCATACATCTAGGAGAATCATTCGTCTAACAATTTGGTCAGTATGATAGAACAAACAACTGTGAGTTTGGACACAATTGAGGTATTAGCTTGTTTGTACAATAGTATAGCACATGCTCGTAGCTGCCAAAATACTATGTAATATATCATTATCCTAGTTTATTACCTCTTTCCTTGTTCCTGGTCGCGTTTGCGATCGCCTCGGCTATTTTGGATGCGGTATACTCATCAACTCCAAACCATGTGATCCCACCGTGAATAACTGGGCAGGAGAATTCGAGTAGTAAGGCAAGGCTTGCGATGACACTTTTCTGGTAGGGATTGAAGTCGACATATTAAGCTACTGGAACTAAGCGCAACGTCTGTCTCCATTTCAGCACTTAGCGATATGTATTCGGATTCAGATGAGGAAGATGTAAAGAAGAACTACAAGAATGCAGTCGAGGTTCATGCCACTGAAATCATTGGTATGAAAGTAGCGGGTGTAAAGGCGAATGCCACTGCTGCAGAAGTCAGGACTGGAACCAGTGTTACACGTCAGATGGTTTACGCAAGGGCAGAGGCTCATGGCCCCAGATATGAGGCCAAGGCCGTCCTATTGGAAAATGTCATGGAGGCGAAGGTTAAGGCGGTGGCAGGTGAGGCAAAGGCGTCAGCAAGCGTCGACCTGGATAAGTTCAAAGCAAGCGCGGTCGCTAGTGCAACAGTTGGCAAAGTTGAGGCTGGGATATTGCACACTCCGTTGAAGGCCCACGCCCAGGGTCCCAGCGCTATCGCTGAAACTGGCGTATCGCTGAACTATACGGGAGCATGTGTTGGTGCTCAGGTCGGTGAAGCGAGAGCGGGACCATTCGCAATACGTGCTGGTTTGAAGTTCGGATTCGGTATCAGAAACGGATTGCCCGAGATTGATCTTGGTTCCATTACCCTGTGACAACAAAAACCATCAAGATTCGACATTGCCTTACCAGTAATACATGATCATTTCATTTCAATCACTTCCGCTCTAATATGGACAGCTATGCTCACTTTCAAATCTATACTGCACGAACTACTAATGCAAATGTGATATCCTCTGAAGTTCTGAACGCACATACGGCCCTAGATTATACAGATTTCCCACAAATCTGTCAAAAATGCCCTGTCGGAATTGACAGATGAACACAACGTTTTGTGAAATTTATAAACCAGAACAAGATTAAATCGGGCCGATGATGCTCATATGTCAACCTGTAAAAGGGGAAGCTTTAAGCATTTGAGACAAATGTAGTTACATTTTATTAACATCATTATCATGATTATATTGGCCCCGACATCACATCTAAATCAGCAGGACCCACCAACATCATATGACTATAGCAGGACCATTTATGCAGTGTGTGTCAGCCGAGTCTGGATTGAACCCATAGCAACGAACCGACTTGTGTGATTTACCCTTTCTACACTAAATACTCCTTTCTTTATGACATTTCCAGATAAAAAGTTCAATAAGCATACGTGTTATATTTTCTGAAAATATCGCGCCAATGAATATAAATCTGTCGACTGCCTACAGTTCATGAACATCACTAGAAATGTATAATGCAACATTCTAGTGTATAATTTTATAACTGAATGGGAGAATTAATTTAGTAAGAAAGTGTTATTACACTGACACTACGGTGATTGATATATCAAATCAGAAGGGTGTGTGTACTAAACCTCGTCATAGTTCTTTAAACGGGCATGCCTCATTCGAAGCTCCAAATTTTGTCCACGTAATTTGGGGGGACGAATAAGATAGGTCGATAAATGCACAAACTATTGATATGCCGCTTTATATGCTTTGAAAAACACTTGCAAAAGTCACAGCCATTTTCCAGCCGTCTTCAATTTTTCGCCCGAAGTCAGACAAACGCTATGTATTGCTACCATATCAGGATTATGATAACACCGAACGCTCTTTTCTGTTCCAAGTCGTGAACATGGCTGTGTTTTGTTTGGGACCCACACACTTTGTTCACACCCATTTGCATTTTTCATTACTTCAATGTGTCTTTTTTGGGTTACAGAATGCTCGATACTGGGACAAATTCAAATGCTAATACTATTATTTGTATTTTGGAGCGCAAAACGCCATGTGGCTTTTAGTCATGGTTATTTTAAACATGGTTATATTACGGAAAGGAAAGGAACGTACGATATCAACCGACATTACCATTAATTTGGCTGATATATTAATTTACATAATAAAAAAGCTTCTGAATTAGCCAAGGGGTTCGCGAAAATAAACTCAGGGTACAAGGTGTGGGTGTGGTGTCTGAGTCCCCAGTCGCAGGTGTTTCCAATTTCATATTTGAAGACAAGTTGTGACCAAGATATGAATCCAGACAAATAAACTGGACCGACAGAACAGTGATAAGAACAGTGGGCTTCCAATGTCAATATTTGTTCTTTTACAAACGGGTTATTATTATTTGTTTATTAACCTCCAGTAATGAAGAGTATACACATCTTATAATTATTGTGGCATAGGCACTATGTCGTCTGCACACACACACTAGACAAATATGTATATACAAAAGATATCTCATGCATGTTACTGTGCAATGGAGATGTAGAAATAGAGTCAAAGAGAACAGAAAGAGAAAAAGAGAATGTGAGAGGCAGACACTAAATGGATGAATGTGTTGTTAGGCATAACACAAAGAGTTTCTGTCAACTGTGAGAATATTTTCAAGTCATCACTATTTGTTTGGATTACCATATGTCACACGCATATGGTCATCTGGTCGTGGCTTTGGTGAAACTATGAGAATTGTCTCGTGCGTGTGGGCGAGTCAGTCAGACGACGTTATGAATGGTTGTTGGGCCCAACTAGAATATTTCCTTTATACAGGAATATGGCTGCAAATATTGCGGCCAGTTATCCGCGACAGGTCCAGGTGGGTCGAAATTAATTCCTCCTAGCAGGAATTCTTGGAGACAATCTGACGACGAAAATCGTGCACTAGAGAAAGCAATTTCATCAGTTCTCACATGCTTTCCGTGTTGTGCTGACCTTCAATTATCACTACAATGTTAATGCCATCTCACTAATTCGTCTAATACTTTAAGTGGCATGAATCAGAATGAATCATAATATTTTATTCTATGACCAATCATCACAATTATCATAATATATAATATATAAAGTGTAAAGACAACAGAACATGAGATAAGTCAAGTGTAGGCGACACGACCTATCATGTCGTCTTCCTGTCGCCACCCAAAAATTAAAGATATTGATATTGATTCTTTCAACAATGAGAGCTGGTTACATCTTCTTTTATCCATTTGTTCAAGGTTAAATCTAGTCGTTATGACTGGAATTATTTATTAAATATTTCATCTTGATTATAATTATTCAGTTTAGCATAGCATTGAAATGTGTGTAATGGTGTGTAATGGTGTGTAATGGTGTGTAATGGCGCAAGTGGACAGTTTGATAAGTCATTTAGATCATCGAATCTTTTTCCATAAGTTAATTTTTTTTAATTTGCGAAATAATCAGGGGGGGGGGGGGAGCGCACAAAAGTTTTATCATACAGGGCCGGGGTGGGTGGGTCCGAAGAGGCCCGAAAAAATGAGTTTGTGCAATTTTTTTTCTATTTACATTTTTGCCCTTGTTTTAAGTTGTTTTCAAATATATTCATTAATAATTGTGTTGTAATGCAGGTTATGGCCTTTACAGACACTTAGGAACAGGGTAGGTATAAGATATAAGTAATACAGGGGAGATCTTCCAAAAACATACCTATACCGGGCGGGGTGGGTGCATGTCAGAGGCCTGAAAATTATTTTCAACACACATTATGGACATTGTTTTAAGTTGTTATCACTAATAAATGTGTTCTAACATAGATTATGACCTTAACCAACACTTAAGAACATATGTAGGTATAAGATAAAGCACTCTCTGGTGCCAAATAAAAGTGATGACTGAATAGGAGTGCTGGTTTGCATTTCACCTCAAATTAATATTGAATAGTGCCTGATAGTGCTGGCATTTTCACTCTGGCATGTCTAATGACCAAATAATACTAGTGCTGCAGAGTGCTGGCTACAAAATACCTCAAATTAAAAAATAAACATGCCAGCCTGTTTATGTGGCACCAAAGAGTGATACTTATATACTATATAACTGTCATTGCAGGTATGGCTATAAGGTGTTCTGATATGATGGTTGGTGGCACCTTTTTGGGAACAACAGTGAAGAAGTCATTAATTAGTAACTGGACTATTTATGTCAAAATTAAAAATAATGTTGGCTTATTGGCACTATAAATATTACCTCACAATATATGTGCATACTGTAGAATAAAACACTTTTTATTTCAAAATGTATTTTTCAATGTCGAAAACAACATCATAACCGTTGATAGTTTTTCAATTGTTTGAACACTTGGAATCTGCCAGAAACGGACCAATTTAAAACTTACCTTTGATTCTGTTTGATTTGGTCTTGAATAGATTTAAAATGATTTTTTTCTTATTTTAGGGGGTGGGTCCAAAAAAATCAGGCGGAACAAAATATTGTTTTTGCACAAAAAGGGTGGGTGGGTAGCAAAAGGGCAGTAAATGTTTTTTTGGGCCCTGTATGTGTAAATTTGTTCACGGCCCCCCCCCCCCTGAAATAATATTAAAATTTTATACTGCAAGTGCAATGCAAGCACATATATTATTACAGATACAAATAAAAGGGACTAAATTAGAGGGACATGCTGCATATACCAGGGACTTGCTGCGTTTACCGGGGACTTGCTGCATATCCAGGGACTTGCTGCGTATAGTAGAACCGCAAAAGAAGACTACAAGTTCAAAAAGCCGCATCATGAAGAACAACATCGTGTTAACGTCAAAGTGTTGGACAAAATGCGAAGCGCCCAAGTGTGTTTGGAAGGAGCAGAAGACATTAATGCAGAATCTGCCAGAGTACGGATACAAGAAGGTATCGAACTTTTATTACATCGACAAAAGTTGATCAAACTTGCGGATTCATCCGACCTTGGCTGGCGAGTGGTTAACGAATACGAATCACATTAGCTGGCTTCAGTTTCCTAAGACGAGAAGCGCACACACAAGGCAGAGGCAAGAGCGCAAAGGAAAGCGACGCAAAAGAAGAAGAAAGTTAGCAGATTCAACCCCATGGCAGCAAATACATCGAATGTTTCGAGTTCCCGGAATTCAGGGGTTAATCGTCAAAGGAATCCAGGGCTGTGCTTCATCTGTGGGCTCCCAGCGTCGTTATTTCGTGGGAATCCAGATTCAGAATCCGAATCCGATTACGGGGGCGGGGCTAATTCCTGATTCTAGGTCAGATTTTGAAATCCACGTGGTCTCCGATACTATGTTTAATGTTCTCCCAGCGTCAAACATGGCTCATGTATTTGACACAAGTATCTTTTGTATCCTATATTTATAAAGTTCATGTTTGTTGTGAAAGTCATGCTTTTCTTCTATGTTTATACACATGGCACCTAATTAGCTGCCAATCCAACTTAATCGCATCTTGTTTTCAAGTTAAAGTGTGTTTATTGATGAGGGCAAGCATTTCTAACAGCTCTAGGTATCCTGAATCAAATTCCAAAAATATTGTGGAGAACACACGAAACTTGTCAGTTGTACAGGGACGTGGCGACAGGGGCTGCTTGGGGTATCTCGACCCCCCCCCGAACATTGGTGGGCCTACAGTTTTCTTAGCTGTGCAGTCATTCATACGTGAGGCAAATCAGGATTCTTTTGAATAACTGTTCCAAATAATGATACTTACATGATACTTACAGGCCAGCAAACGCAACAAACAAACAAACCCGATTTTAAATAAAAAATACATATACAAACTTATGACTAACTCGGAGGAGGGGGTGACCGGTGATCTGTATATATGTTCAACTTGTTTTGGTAGTCATGTTGCTTTGCCATTACTAAAACGGGGATCAATGATTCGTTAGATTTTAAAAAGTGAAAAGAAAACAACTAATAATATCAGAAGCCAGTAAGACATTTAACCGTGTTTACTGAATGGAATCTCCGACCCAGTTATAAACGTATGCATGGGAATGGTCGATTATTGACATTTGAAGGGATGCTAGAAAGGATAAGCGGGCGACAAACAGAATAACACACCATGGTCAAATGGTCCTGCTAATATGCTATGATGCGGGTAGTCCTGCTGAATTGCTATGATGCGGGTATGGCAAACTGACGCCATTACGAAAAAGTACCGTTATTTTTTCTATATTTGTCATTTTCGCGGTTTTTGGCTAATACGAGCGATTTGAGAAAATAAAATAGTGTGTATATGAAACATTCAAGAACAAATATATAGTTTTAAAAATTATGTGTTTCTAAAACGACGTGAATAACCATCTAGATTATAGTCGATTTTCAACAACTAATACAACCACAATTAATAATATTTCGCAATAAATATGTTTTTGAATAATTGATACGCATAATGGCTTTTCCTGGGTATTTTTAGAGTATCGGAACACCGGCGAAAAAGCCAAATTTAAAAAATATAACGGTACTTTTTGTTAACAGCATCAGTTCGCCCTAACACCATCATAACAATTCAGTAGGAACAAACCGCATCATAGCACATTAGCAGACTACTTGGCCAGGGGTGGAACAGACAACGCAAGTGCAGACGAATTCCTATTCATTGTTTTAAACTGTTCACAACATAAGTTCAACACACGTTAAGGGGGAGGTCAAGTGAGCAAAAGTTACAGTTGCGCCCACTTCTGAGTGTGATTTGATGTGGTATCGGAAACAACAGGCACATATCTGGCGGATCCACTTAACCCTTTACCCAACAGAACGGCCCTGTGCCAATGCATTCTCTTATATATGGGAGTCGACCATAGGTCGCCTCGCATATATAAGAGAATGCATTGGCTTAACACATATTAAAAATGATAAAATTGTCAAAGAATGTAGAAAAATATTATAAAAATATTATAAAAAATGTAAGAAAAAATTATAAAATTGTTAAAGAATGTAAGAAAAAATGGTAAAAAGTGTTAAAAAAAGATTTTTTTTAGGCCAATGCATTCTCTTATATATGCGAGGCGACCTATGGTCGACTCGCATATATAAGAGAATGCATTGGCACAGGGCATAACTGTAACCACCACAATGTGGTCAATGAACATATCTGGCAGGTCCACTTGAAACATGTTGCATTATGTTGGTGTATTTATTTCTTATTTTATATTGATTTCTCAAATGTAGTTCATGTGATGTAATTGCAGAAAAATATTCTCAAAAATGTATTTATTGCTAAATTTTATATTTTACCTAGTTCGCAAGCCAGCTAAATATTAGGACTGTTCAGTGACATGCCTACTTTGGTTCCCGGACAACTGCTTCATACTTAACTTTTGCTGTGGCGATTTGCATGGAACTCCACATTCAAAATTGGTCACGTGATCTCCCCCCGTAATAGACACCTTTCGTATAATGAATTACGACAGATAAAATATACGAATAGCTGTTTGTAGTCGTAAATATGTCGGACGGTAGAAAACCTATTCGCGGAATTGAGGACTATGAGTCGCTTTGTGATACGATCGTGCTTACCACTCGCAGTAATTATGTTGTTAACAGGTCATAGCTTTGCGCTTTGTTTCCCAAGATTCTCGTGTTTCACGACGACGAACGATTTGATTACAAGTAACACGTAAACACTAAAGCCACATGGCGATCACAATTTAGGGACATAATCTCAGAATCTCAAGATCTGAGAAACGATCTTATTACTGTATGAAGTATTTGTGAATTTTGTTGAAAATCCGAAACCGTAACCATAACAAAGAATAGCGAAAAACGACAACGAATAGAAAGCACAGAGTGGCGAGAAAGCACAGAGTGGCGAGCACGATTGTCTCACGGACTCTGTGTCGTCAATTCTGCGAATTACCGTCCGACAAATTTATGACTACAAACAGCTATTCGTATATTTTCTCTGTCGTAGTTCATTACACGAACGATGTCTATTAAGTGGGAGATCACGTGACCAATTTTGAATGGGGATTCCATGCAAATCTCCAGAGCAAAAGTTATGTAGGAAGCAGTTGTCCGGCAACCAAAAGCAGACTATTAATGGCGGCAACCGGAGTATATTTGTAAACAAAAGCTCGCGGACTACCCAGCCGATTTTCTTTACTTTAACTTAAGTGATTGAGGCGCTGATCAGATACAAATGTCCAGATAAGTTATCCGAGTCCATTGTGATGTAGTATTATATACCATAACTGCAAATATCAGTAAAATCAGACCGCTCGCACCAAGTAGCCTATTCTCGTGGTACTGAAAATGGCCGATTCTGCCGAAAATAGCACACCAAATATGAACAATGAATCAACTCAACGCACCCCTACAGTTAGCTCAGAAACAAACATTACAGTTGATGAATTAGAGAAGTTAATCCAGGACAAAAAAACGAAAAAACAGAACTGACATTTCGCCTTTTGAATTGAGACAACTCAGACAAAGGAAAGACTCCGATGACTACAAGGATGATCCCATTTTGGCATATTCAGCTTTTGGGAAAGAAATAAAGGCCATGGTAGAGGAAGGTGTGTGTAATGCCATAGACAAGGTAGTGAAAACACTAGCTGAAACTGTAACAAAATCTGTAAATAACTCTATGCAAGTACATGAAGAAAAAAATGAGACACCTAGAAAATGAACTAAAAAGAGAGAAGGACAGAAATACAAAACTGGAGAAAAGACGAGACGCTCTTGAAAAGAGTACGGAAGTAAAGTTCGAGCAATATGAACAGCATGGCAGAGGAAACAGTCTGAGATTCTTAAATTTTCCCATACCAAATGGAACAAAGGATTTGCGAAACTTCGACTCAAGCACTGAAGTGATAAAATTCTGTGACAAATTCTTAGGTATCAAAATTCTGCCAGAAGACATCGACAAATCGCACCCCTGTCTGACAAAATTCTAACAAAAAGCCGTGGGTCACAGATGCAAAATGGAAATGGAAACAATGGAACCGCTTACAACTTTGTAAATATAATTGTTCGCTTTTCAAGATATGACACCAAGAAAATTCTCTTTGCGGCAAAAAAACTGTTGAAATCAAAATCAAAGGTATTAATCGTTGAAGACCTAACACCAAAGAGGCAATCCATAATGAAAGATCTTGCTGACCTCAGAAAAACAGGAGCTTTAAACTCCTTTTGGACTCAGAATGGCAAAATATACTTTAAACTTACCGAACAAATGAGAGGCCTGCAGATAAATATGGATGAAGAAATAAAACCCCAGCTTCCCACTCATCCACCTGAATTTGATGAGCCAGAAATGGACTCTTAAAAACAGTATTCCAAAAGATGCAGCCATTGTGCTACTGAGGCACCTCCATATTTATGAACTATAAATTTTGTTTAATGTATATATGTAATTTATATGCTAATCCACCTCGGCATATCATAAACTGCAAATTTCACAAACTATTATTACTGTATGCTATTCCGCCATGTCGTATCACTACCCTCTACGATCTCAGCTGACAGACTAAACTAAAGCTTTCTCTTTGTCTGCAAACAAAAATCAAATTCAATCACTTTCTGATGCACTCTCTTCCAATTGAAACTCATGAACAAATGTGTATACGTGTATACATATGCACTTGCATGCATGTGTATATGTATAAGTGTATATGTATGTTTACGTTTGTATGTATATGTATATATATATTTATGTGTATATATATGCATATGTGTATATGTATATTTATATGTACATGTTGTAATAGACAAACAATGAATAAATAAAGCAATAAAAACACTGGTTACTAACTGCTGCATCTAGGCCAAATTCATGTCATCAGCTTTTCATTCATCAACCTGACTATGAGGAGCCTTAACTTAAATCTTAAAAACAGTGTTCCAACTTCCACATCATACCACAAGATGCAGCCACGGTACTATTGAAGCACCTCCATATATATGAAGGATTTAATTTATGTAATGTATATAAGTTCCACAAAATGCAGTCCATATATATGAACTATTAATTTTCTTATAATATGTACATATCTAATATATATAAGCTAACCCATCACGGCATACCATAAAACTGCTAAATTCACAAACTATTTAAAATAGTATGATTTTCCGCCATGACATACCACTACCCTTTATGATCACAGCTGACGGTCGCAAACAAACTTTTATTTTATCAAACAATCAAGTATATAACCTATAAACACCAGAATTACCCCCCCCCCAATTCATATACAATAGTAAATAAAATCATGCTTAATTTCAACACCCCCAAATCAGAAACAATATTAATTAATGTCCTGCATACAATAATATATGCAACAACAAAAAATTTAAGATATTTCCATGGATAATTGTAAATCGTGTAAAGAATATACAAACAAAAAAAGGTTTATGTCAAACCTGAAACATAAACACCCCCACCCCACCCCTTTCGTATACAAAAGTATATAATTATCCAAATACAACTGATGCACTCAGTTCATGAATACTAAAAGCATAAGCTGATAAATGCTAAAAGTGGAAATACTAAAGCACTGACGGTGACTGACCAGTGCATAATAAGTACACTACTGGTATGCTCATGCTCATAAAGAAAAATCTATGTGCGCAACACTGACAGTTGTCCTAAATATATATATTTTTTCTTCTTACATGACCTGTGCCAATATAATAAGTGTCATAAGGCACCAAACACATGCTACCCCCACTCCCAATATGATATATACAAAGGGAGTGCAAATTATAAAATTAACAGACCCTTTTAGCTTATCGACAAAGCAAAATAGGTAAATGGTGAAAAAGAAAATACACCCCCCCAATATGCAAAAGTATGGATCACCTTGTGCACATTTACAGTATACTCCCCATTTTCCAATTAAGGCATGGACATGCACAATCAGGTAAATGCTAGAGATGTAATATTGAAAGCCTGCTCCCAGTTAGCAATGCCCTACTCAAAATCTTAAATATGATGCATCGTTTCTGATGTTTTGGTTTTTGTTTTGTTCCTACAATAACAACTTCTTCTGTTATTCTGTATTGCGAGTGTCGTGGGGAAGAAATACATACAAATCATCTGCAAGCTACTATAATATAGAATATCATGTTTATGAAATTTGTTATAATTTTCTATTTATTGTATGCTGTTAAATCATGTGGCACCTACTTTGTTATGTGCCAAATTGTTCTGATGAGAGTTATTTGTACCTGTATTATGATAAGTATATGGAAACCTAACCTTTGTATGCACATCCAAGATTCAGACCCCGACATCTGTTAGATAATGCTGGCCCAATGTTTCATGACTTACAGTACATCTGTACTTTTATCTTCTCTTAAATTATGGAGATATCTAATCTAAATCCACAATGAAAGATTACAATTATTCATCTAGCATGGTTTTAACTCAAAAAATAATATTAATATTGATATTGAATCATTGATATCATATTGATACTGATATTTCACATCAAATAAAATTTATAGCAACAATTTCCTGATTAATGAAGACAGGCCATCAGTCAAATGTTGTTTCTGCTAAACTGTGGTTGCATTAGTTCCACAGTTGCTTCATATCTAACTAATGCTGAGGAGTTTTTCATGGAGGTCCCCTATCGGAGTTGGTTGCTTGATCTCCCCCTTAATGGTACATATTCATATAACCAAGTGATATATGAGTGCCATCTCGAGTAATACATGGACTGATATTTTGACGGGATACCATAACAAAAAAAAACAAAACAACTTAAATTAATAAAATAAAATAAAATAAATAATAAATAAACATATCATAACAGATATGAAGAATTGTCGCTTTAACACGAAACATTATTTTAAACAAGTATACAAACTGGACTATGATACTAGCTCACCAAAACCAACTTCCAACAACCAGGAATTCAACTCAATATTACAAAGGTTTTGGTTTCCATATATTGCTATTGCTATAAATTTCAGGATACTCGCCAAACTTGTGCTGAGAAATCCTAAATTTGTAAAGAATTGAAGTTATTAAGCAATCGCCATATCGTAAGATCATGCTTTAAACTGACTTTGAAACTATATTACCGTATAGCACTCCAAAAAAAAAAAAAAAAAAAAACATTTAAAAAACTTTTAGCAAAGACCCATGAATCATAATACATAACTTAAACATTCATAATAATTTTGTTTTGATCAATACTGTACTGTACTGATTTGACCCCGATGTGATGCACTGAATATTGCCAATGCCAATGGACTGAGATAACGTTCTTTCCAGATAAAATTAATAATCAGAACATTGCTCATAGAGGCTAGATGGTCGAACTAAATTCTAACCATCGTTCACAAACGAAAATACAACTAGAATGCACTCACTGGAGCTGCATATACTTGCGCCCATCACACATTTGGCATGTTGTGTGGTGTCTTGCCAACAACAGTTTGAACCACGGGTGCTGGCCCCTCGTTTGAGAGATCGATAACAAAAATCTAGATATCAAATCTCTGTTCATCCATCGCTGAAATAGTTGTGTGTACGGACATAATATCCCTGTTATGATGATATGGACCCAGTTGGCTGCATATTAGGAACGATAACTCTATCCGATCTAATTACAGAGACATATTGGTAGTGTTTTTTACCTGTTAACCAACTATCAGATTTAGGCCACTCCGATGCATGGTGTATTATCTACATGTATATTACGTGAGGACCTTGATGGGGATAGCTTCAGTCTTGAATGTTAAAGTGACACACTGCGCTCGCTGAACGAAGTCTCTCCATGTGAACGATGTATTATCTACATGTATATCACGTGATGACCTCGATGAACGATGGGCAGCTTCCGCCCTGAATATTAAAGGGACAAAATGCACTCAGTATTTGAATATTAAAGGGACAATAGGCTCTCACGGGGGATGATTGTTAAAGTGACACAAGGCACTCACTATGGATGAATGTTAAAGTGACACTAGGCATTCACTGTGGGATAATGTTAAAGTGACATTCGCATTGAAAACTTTAAAAACTTCAAACGCGTTGACGTGCGCGTTACTATGACTGACCCGCAGTTTATAAGGGTATACGTCTTGGACGGTAATTTGGCGCCTATAAAAATTACTAAGTTTTTTGAAATTTGTGAAGTTTTTGAAATTTTTGGTTTTTTTAATTTTTGAAGTTTTTGAAATTTTTGAAGTTTTTGAAATATTTGATGTTTTTGAAATTTGTGAAGTTTTTGAAATTTTTGAAGTTTTTGAAATTTTTGAAATTTTTGAAGTTTTTGAAATTTTTGAAATTTTTGAAGTTTTTGAAATTTTTGAAAATTTTGAAGTTTTTGAAATTTTTGAAATTTTTGAAATTTTTGAAATTTTGAACTTTTTGAAATTTTTCAATATTGTTCATTTATGAACGATTTATTACCAAAATAAAACCAGATAACAATGCAAATTAAATATATATGTGGATTTAAATTACAATCGATGCAACCATTTCATATTAGCGCATGTGCAGTCTTTACATTTTGTACTTCCGGTATGACATAACATATTCCCGGAAGGACAAATAAACAGACAAAGATACGAACCGAAAACATTACTTGCGTCCAGCATGGACTGGCGCAAGTAACTATATATGTTAAATATTCCTGAACCAAAAACCAAACATATTTCTCCTCCATCGCGTGGCTGGCCGCTGGCTGCATCTCCTTGACCTTTCACGTCACTTTGCACAGCATCTTAACTAACAGAAGATGGAAGCGGACCAATGGTGTCTGACATGGCGCCTTTATCTCGTAGAAACGTATACACATTTTAAACATAGCCTCTCCATATGTGTACTTATCTGTCCTATATAGGTCGGATAGTTTATAAAACAAAACAAGACTTTTAATGTAAATCTTAGTGAAATTAAAATCTACCGAACTGGAGATAACTCTATTATAAAAATTATACTCATTTTTGATAACAAATTTCACAGAACTTATATAGTTTAAACATTTCCAAAACTGTAATTCTTAAAAAAGTGCACCCCCACAAATAAGATTTAACTTTGACCAACCTGGTTATGTCATTTAAATGTTTGTCTGGTCTTTAAAAGACTAAATTTTTACAGCACTAATTTGCAGTAATCAAAAACACCACACTAGATAGTGAACGTTTTCCAACTAAGTCTTCGCGCTGAAAACATTATAAAAAATTCCCTATCATCCAGTATCATCGGCTGGGTAGTCAGCCGTATTTCCGATCAAATGATCTAACTAAGCACCAACGTACAAGTTTATATATATTATGTTTATTTTTGTTATACAATTTTCTTTGTTACACCATCATTCACCAGCCGTTTCAAACCCATCGATGTCATGTTCTATCATTTCATGAAAGTCCGTTCACGACCAGTCACGATCGCAAGCCTATACTACATGTCTAAATTACTATATTATTGATGAATGTACCACTAATGCAGTATAGGCAGGCGATCGGTCTATTCAAAATACGCTGGCGTTCTGGTAACATCAAACTCAACCTTTCAAAACCAACTAATCTGGCATTCGCCCCTCGTCGCTGTAGACACCTTGCTGTATTCCTCCTTCTCTCCATCCTCATCATATTATCAAATGACACAGAAAAGAACCCTGGACCTTATGAACAAGAAACTCTTTCAGTTTTTCACTACAATATACGAAGTATCAGAAACAAAATATCACACATTGCAGAGGAGATAGATGATTTTGATATCATCTGCTTTAGCGAAACACATCTAAATGCAAACTTTCCCAGTGAAAACATTACCTTATCTAACTGTCAACCTCCAATTCGACTTGATAGGAATGAACGTGGTGGCGGACTCGCCGTATATTTCTCGACTCATATCACCTTTAAATTGCTAGACTTTTTATGTTTTGACGATGAGATTTTATGGTTTGAGGTGGGAACCAAGCACAAATTTATTCTTTGCGTAACTTACCGTTCAGATAACGAATGTATTGAGACATATTGGAAAAAACTAGATGAAGCGATCGAACGTGCCTTGTCCATAAATTCTTCGCTGGTGATAGTAGGCGATTTAAATTGCGATTTGCTGAAAAGATCAGGTCCTCTTCAGTCAATCATGACAAAATTTACTCTAAAAAATGTCATAAGCGGACCAACTAGAATAGCAGGAAACTCGGAAACTTTATTAGACCCGATCATAATAAGTGACACCATTAAATCAATGAACCCCTCTACTTATGATCTCGGAGTATCAGACCACCTTGCAACGTCGGTTGAAGTGTGTGTCCCAATATATAAACCAAAATCCTACAAACGTTCTTTTTGGAATTATTCAAAGGGCAACTATGAGAGATTAAACATGGAACTCTTCAATATCGACTGGAAACAAATGTTACATACCGAAGCCGACTCGACGCATATAGATAAAATGGTTGACAAATTCACTGAAACCTTCTTAGAGGTCTCCAAAAAACATATCCCATACCATGAGATAACAATCCGAAATCGTGATAAACCCTGGTTTGACGGTATCATCAGAAAACATATCCGAAAACGCGACCGACTGAAAAAACTGGCAGTTCGTAGAAACATGGAGTCTGATTGGAACAAATACAAGTGTGTTCAAAACAAAGTTAACAATTTAAAAAAAGCAGCAAAGGAAAGATACATGAGCGATCTAGACGAAAACTTAAGTGTGAATACTAAACCAAAATAATTCTGGCACACTGTAAAACAACTTCTCAACAATTTGTCGACCGACAATAAAATACCTATACTGAAATCAGGTAATACGGATATTGAAGATGAGATTCAAAAGGCAGAACTCCTCAATGAGATATTCACTAAACATGGCACACTAGAAACCAATAAAATGGAGCCCCCGACCTTTGCAGATAGAACCAATAAGTTTTTAAAAGAAATTAAAACAAATGAGAAAGAAATATTTGACATTCTAAAATGCCTTCCTGTTAAGAAGGCAAACGGTCCTGATGGGATAAACAATAAATTGCTCAGGGAAACATGCAGCTCCATCAGTAAACCCTTATATTATATTTTTAATAAATCTTTTAAGAGCTGTTGTTTCCATGTGGCGTGGAAAAGAGCAAACATAATACCAATATTTAAAAATGGTGACCGCAGTGATCCAAATAACTATCGCCCCATCTCACCAATAAGCTGTATTGGTAAAATATTAGAAAAAGTGGTATTCAACAAAGTCTTTAATCATTTAAATACAAACAACTTACTATATAAATACCAATCCGGTTTTATACCAGGCCACAGCACCGAACTCCAACTTGTTGAAATTTTTCATAGAATACACCACGCTGTAGACAATGAACAAAGCACGTGTGCTGTTTTCTGTGACATCTCGAAAGCGTTTGACAAAGTATGGCACCAAGGTCTGTTACTCAAATTAAAACACTATGGAATAACAGACAACTTGCATAAATGGTTCACAAATTATCTTGACGAACGGCAACAAAGGGTGCAAATAAATTCTAGCTTTTCTAAATATTCGCCAGTAACAGCAGGGGTCCCCCAGGGGTCCGTAGTCGGCCCGCTGCTATTTTTAATCTATATAAACGATATTGCTGACAACATAGAATCACAAATCAGACTATACGCCGATGACACATGCCTCATAAAATCCGATACGGACACACAAAGCCTTGAACATAGTGTAAATAACGACATGGAGAAAATAAGAAAGTGGGCGGACACATGGATAGTTAAATTTAATAATTCTAAGACAAAATTACTATTTTTCACAAGTTCTCAAAACCTTGAGAGACCGCTCATAACCTTTGATGGATTGAGACTTGATTACTCTAAACAGCACAGGCATCTAGGCATGGAAATAGATGACGACTTAACATGGGACAGTTATATAGAAAATGTATGTGCCAGAGCTTATGCTAAATTATCCCAACTACGAAGACTCAAGTATCTTTTAAACCGCAAAACTCTTGAAATCCTCTATTTGTCACACGTACGCCCAATCATGGAATATGCAAGTAGTGTCTGGGCTGGAGCACCAGACAAGTTACTCAAACAACGTAGAATATGATGTAGAATATGAAGCCGCACGCATTATAAGTGGCTGTACGAGATCTGTACCTCGCAAACGAATACTAACCGAAATGGGTTGGGAAACACTTTCAGAAAGAAGACAAACAAAAAGACTTTCACTTTTTCATAACATTGTCAATCACAATGTGCCCAAATATTTAGTTGACTTACTTCCCCCAAAATTCTCCGATATAAGCGACCACGATACTAGATTTGCATCAAACTTTATACATTTTAAACCTAATACAAAAAGAATGGAGTCAACATTCATGCCAACGTGTGTAAAAAATTGGAATGCAACCAAAATTAAGACTCGATATCTTAACCTACAATGTTATCTAAACACATTTAAACCAGAAATACCCAAACCCCCCAAATATTACAATGTAGGAAAGCGGACTGAAAATATATATCACTGCAGATTACGATGTGAATGTAGCAAACCTCCTATCAGATAAGGTTCAAAATTACATTGCAAGTTGCAAAGACTGCTCATGTGGAAATGGAGAAGAAAATGCCTTCCATTATTTCTTTAATTGTTGCCTACATTCGATCCCAAGAATTCGCATATTGAATAAATTACTTCCTTATAATATTTACTCACTAAAAATTCTGCTATTTGGAGACCCTGCTCTACCCGATTGCGACAATGAAAACATTTTCTTAGCTGTACAATCATTCATCCGTGAGACAAAACTAGATTCTATTGACCAAGTCTAGCAAATACATATACAAGCCAGCAAATGACTCAATCAAAGACGACTGTCAAGTAATTCATATATAATACCCCTGTCACACTCAGGCCGGCGATCTCATTGCGCTGCAAAAGTATCAAAGCGCACACCTAAACGCACTAAGGTCTCCAAGAACCGACTGGTGACGCAGTGGACACTGGCTACAAAGGGCGAGGATCTCCATGGTCGCCCATAGGTGCCAGAGCGCCGCGCATGCACAAAACAAGCGCAGAGGCTCTGCGTTCTGACCAGGACGTAGTACTGTCGCCGTGACAGCGCAAAGCAAAGCGCCAAGCGAGCGACGTGAGCGTTATGTGGACGTAGCAAGAGCGCACATTAGCTTCTCGTGGTCGCAGCAAGAAATTAATCTTGTCTTTTGCGACTACAGTAAGCTTAATCAAATTCTCACTACGTGCCTTTCCCGTCCTTAATACGCTCAATAAGGCTCTGTCCAAAACGTATTGCGCTCTTTCTGCGCTGTCATGGGGTGTTATGGACTGGTTCCCGCTCATAGAACGTCCACATTGTTCTGCCACTGCGACTCTGGCGCTCGCTTGACGCCCAAGCGTTATACGTGGCGTTCTTCCGCGTTTACAGCACGTTTACAGTACGATCCCACTTGGAAATGCAGTCTGCTCATATCACTGTCACACTCCGCTGCGACCAGACTGGCGTTTGCTCTGAGTTGAAAAAGTATCAAAATACAAGTAACGCACAGTGGAAGCGCGGAAAATTGTCAGAAATGTTCAATCTGTTAAAACAAGAAAACCAATGTCAGAAATGGTAACGCGCTCAAGATAATATATTATAAACACAAGAATGTAATTGTAGAATATAAAATATATTGGTTTTGCGAATGACAAACTCAGAATTCCGTTAAATAACAATAACAACCAGCACCTAATTAACGAACCGGTGGCCGACTCGACCGTCTCCTACCACAACCCCCAGTGGGCTGCAGAAATTTCCTTCATTTGTAATTGACATATAGTTTATCACAAACCAAAAATCAACATTAATCAACGTTGATTAACACAATAAACGAAATTGAATTTCCCAAGCTACACCTTTTACGGGACTCGGCCTCCAGCTCGCAGTTTGACTTTTAATCATCCCAAAAATTCCCATTCTATAAATAAAATTAATAAAACACCCATTGATAATGTCAGCCCGCACGCGAAACGAGAAACTCCCCCACCAGTTATACACGCGGCGCGCGTGACAAGCTATGCTCCTATCCCGCTTATCACGTTTTCATTGCGCTCTTTGTACGACCCACTGCGTTCGTGCTTTGTCAAGTCTCACACTCTCACTGCGTTTCCTCCACGCCGTAAACGCTCTTAATGCGTTTTAGTCGTTGTCATTGCGTTGTTAGTACGCACTCAATACGCTTTCAATACGTTCTCTGCGTGGGCGGTAGAGTATAAATAGAGCCTCCTTCCAGTCACCAGTCTTCAGTCTGTTATCTGCATCATACAACGTATTTATTACAATGGTGAAAAGTAAAGGAAAAGGTCCAGCACACAAAGGCAGAGGGAGGGGAAGAGGAAAGAGGTATCAAACAACACCACCACCACCACCACCTCCCAGTGATACGTCCATTGTTGCTGATATTGAGGAAATTTCGCAACAAGAAGACACTCAAGACTCCCAACAAGTCCAAGGTACATTAATGTTTTGGCTAATTGGTTTCACTCGAACAAACATAATGATCTATAGAACAACTACTACGATTTATAGAAACGAAGGTTTTAATCTAGAAATTCAGGTTATCGTAATTTGCCTCCAATACACAACTTCGTTTGCGTTCAAGCACACTTTAGAAACATCGAGAAACCCGTGCTGAATCTATTCAATATCAATCAACGCTTATTACGTGTGAACCACCGTCGCCGACTAATCACCCACATGTGCCCCCGTCGATTTAACCCACGTCGATCTAATATATTCCAATAACACATTTAACTCCAAATAATTCTTCGTTGAACTTCAGTAAAGTAATTTACCTGTTCTTTCAGGTTAAATGTATACTTTGTATATTGTATATATAGTACCATGAATAATAGCTAATGTTTTTATTGCACAATCGATGTCAAATGAAGATATCTTATCTCATGTATCCTCAGGTCAAGAAGTCCCAGAATACGGCAGCAGTGGGGATTCCTCCAGATACGTAAGTCCTGTTGCTGGCCAGCCCAAGAATAAGAAGGCAAAGAAGACCACTGACCTGAATGTTGGGGAGGAGGAAGTTATGGCTGAGTGGCTCCGGGAAAATGAGTGCCTGTACAATAAAAGGTTAAACGCATACAAGGACACACACAAAAAAATTAATTATGGGAGGATCAGGCAAAGGTTATGCAAAAAGATAGCGAAATGATACAGATCTGGTATCGGTCCTTACGGACCAGGTATGGCCGCCTCCTGAAGAAGAAGTCTGGTGACGGGGCATCTGAGGCCACCGAGAGGGACGATTGGGTCCTGGCAAAGTTTTCCTTCCTCCTGACCCATATCCATGATGTGAAGAAACGCACCACTGTCAGTGTAAGATAAAATTAAATATCAGTTGTTAGTATTAATATGTACTTCTATTGTATAACATTGTTATTGCCTTCATATATGAAATACATGCAAAATACATATAAAATTAGTGTAAAATATTTCTTATGTTTAAGTGATGTGAAACACTCCGGTCGGGTGATCAAATATGCAAAGTTATTTTCGTTAGTTTAGCTCCGATATATGCGTCCAGACTCCAGAATCGGGTAGTAAATATTTGCAATCGAGCGTAGTCCTGACGATGTTCTATGGATTGGTACGGTCGATTTGCTTAATATTTTCGGCGATGTTAATAGAATGCTAAATTCATCCAGTTGAAATAGCACCTGAATATTAACTTATCAGTTTCACGCACCCCAATAAGTACATAATATGTCCTTAAATATTTGTATATACATATTGGTATATCAATAATTGTATATAAATGTATATATAATTTTACTTACCTTTTACTTACCCTCTTCTTCAATTTTGTCTCTACAGATCAAGGCCAATATATCTGCTGCAGCTGCCGAGGGTACCGATGATGAGGTCCAGCAGGCGGTGACACCTCCCACCACTGGTTCTTCCACTGATGCACCGGTCACCCTAGATGTGAGGCCTGATAGGCCCAAGAGGCCATCAGCCAGGAGGTTGGCAGAAGAGGACCGAATACTCGCTGGCATCGACGAGAGAGGACGGCAATCAATTGCGATACAGGAGAAGATGTTTGACATGCTGCAGCCGACACAGAGAGTCACCGAGAGGGCAACTTACGCTAACTGGGCCAAATCCGTGATGGAGGATCTTGATCCCGCGTTGTGGCGGCAGTTTCAGATGGAACACTCCCAGCTGCTCTACAAGTATCTTCAGCTAAATGATGGTATGGATGCCCGGTCAACAGCCCAGCTCAGGCTCTCTCATCAGTTCCAGGCTCCCTCTCCGTCATCTTCCATCTGTCAACCAGCATCTCATTATTGGACACCCACTGTTCAGGCGAGTACTTCTGCCTGCGGGTCACAGTCTGCAGAGTGGTTACAGAATCAGACACTGCAGACCATGGTCAATCCATCGGCCTCCTTCAGCTACAACCAGCTCCGCCACTACCAGCTCTCATATGCATGCATCGCAATCATTCAACCTGAGCAGCATCCCAGAGGTCATTACTAATGACACTTCATTCGGCGACTCATTCATCGAGAGACTGACCGGCCCTGCGTCCAACAAGAAGCATCAGTCGATTGACAACAACAACAACCAGGACAAGTAGTGCTTCAGAGACAGTGTATTTGTGTACCTTTTTATTTTATTCGTTTTATTTAGTTAATTATGTTCCATGGTTACTATTACTTGTAGCAATATAAAGGCTGCAGTTTGTGATTGTATGGACATACATAATGCGCTTTACCTAAAATAACGACCGAAAAACAACATATGCTTATTACAGACAAAAATAACAGACATTTCTCAACAAAACTATCAAAATATGGGTAACATTAGAACTGGCTCATAAAAAATTTGAATTTGTTGGATAAAGGGTTAATGCAATTTACAACCTTATTATAATAAACTTGAACAATTTGTCCAACTTAAAAACATTTTGCCACATTCAAACTGTCAATCTATGTGACAACTGTTGATATAGTTGACAATGGACAACGAAATTAACATACTCAAATATTTAGAGATATCACTAATCATTTGAAGATATTACTAAATATTTAGAGATATCTCTAGATCATTGTGAGATATCTTCAAATCATTTGGAGATATCTCTAAATATTTGGAGATATCTCTAAATATTTTGATATAGCCTATATGTATTCCTAATTTATTTGATGTCAATTAAGATCTGACATATCCTCAAATAAGCAACTTGTATGAAATTTGTTTCAACATGCAATGATGCCTCATAGCATGCATGCACAGACGTGATGTTAAAAACTGCCTAAACAGCTAAATATTAGAAAGTTCAGTTATTAAGAAGACCATTTTACAACAAGCGATATACTAGTGACCATCTTTATATCCAAGGGTCATAAATCAATTTGTACGACATATCCAACTATTGTTTTATGTATGGGTTGTACATTTTTGACTATCGCAACAAATATGACCGTATATACCATTGCCGACTTGATATATTTCCCATGCTGGCAACTTAATTATACCAAGGCACCCATATGCCCCACACTTCCCCGGTCACTGTGTACAGTGGATCACCCCTGGAATTCAATAACATACCCCATAACAACAACCGAGACAGTTATTCATTCAAAGAGGAAAATTTGTTCCGTGGTAACACACATTTATATAGTCGAAATATAAGGCTTTATTGACACTTGCACTCAATCCGGGAGGAGAGAGACAAAGTTTCGATTCATAGGGCCCAATTCTACTCCAACAAGATAATGAAAAAAATGACATTCATGTTATTCTGTACCAGGGCCCCCATCCACTAGATGCAAAGGCCTCGGCTGATTTGCCGAAGACAGAAAGAGCATGAATGTTACACTATTCAGTTTATATACGAACAGACAGCCTTTGTATTGACACCTCGTTTATTAATGTCGGCTCGATATATCAATAAAGAGCGTTTAATTTATTAGTTGCTTTAGGCAATGACAACAACAACATTTTATACAACTCAATGTGCATTGAAAATAGTGTATACCCGGAGATGGAAAGAGAAAATAATTAGTTATAATGAGACTGTACTAAATGCTCATTGACGAGTAGTCCCAATACTAAATACTCATTGACGAGTAGTCCCAATAGGAAATATTCAGATAAGTTCAACACACCCGGAGATAGAAAGAGAAAATACCCCGGAAATAGAAAATAAGATAGTCAAAGCGCACATCCACTAGAATGACAACAACAACATTTTATATAACTTAATGTGCTTATAGAGCTAGCAATATGGAAATTTGGACCCGGAGATAGAAACTCTGCATTCCCCTTATAGTATTTCTGTAACATTTCTGGAACGGGCTAATTAATTGGTTATAATTAAATAAAGAGCATTTAATTTATTAGTATATGATCAAAATCAGTTAATCCACTATACCCGGCACTCAGTGCACATGATTATATATGTGTGGGGATTATTGACAAAGAAAGTGTACAACTTACATATGACTCTTTGTATTTTTTGTTTATTTTATGTCCTCAAAATTGTTAAAGAATGTAAATTATGATGTCGTGTCTGTCATGACCTTTCCAACTGCTGACATTTTTATAACCAAATTTTGGACCCAGGTTGAGAACTTGAGAGTGATAAATTACACCTAGCCACGGATAGGCCTAGATCCCAGGTATGTCGAAATCGAATTAAGTATTTTATTACTGATATGGCAAAAGAACTTATCCTTAAATGAATTAGAGGTATCTCTAAATGATGTTGAGATATTTCCAATTCATTTGGAGATATCTCTAATTCATTTAGAGATAAGTGCAATTTAAAGTCGAATTGTGGATATGTGCCGATTTAGATATATCTCCAAATATTTAGAGATATCTCCAAATATTTAGAGATATCTTCAAATATTTTAAATATGTTAATTTGGCTGCCCATACACAACTGTTCATATATTTCACAACTGTCTCTATATCATACTGTCCTGCCAAGGCACAGAGCCAGCAGGTGAACTGAAGTAAAGCTTTAAGTACTCTCGTTGTTTCTTGGCTGCAGTGCTGTCACGGTTGGGCCCTCTCATGTTGTCTACGTCGTGCATCCTGACACCAGCCCTCCAAGCACCTGGGATCACTTGATGGTTGGTATCCTCCATATCCAATGCAGAATTCTGAAGGGCAGGATAGCGCGTCCTCATCAAATTATGAAGACAGACGCAGGCCTCGACGATAAGTCTTATCGTGTCAGGTTCATGATGCATGGTGGTCAGGAGAATCTGCCAGCGTTGGGCCAGGATGCCGAAGGCGTTCTCCACTATGCGACGCCCTCTAGATATTCTGTAGTTGAAGATCCTCTGCTCGTTGGTCATCTGGCGCTGCGAGTATGGCTTCATCAGGTATGTCCGCAACCCAAATGCATCATCGCCGAGGAAGAAATATGGCGTGTCCCTGTAATAATACAAAGTTAATATTAAACTCAGCTGATGTGATGGTATGTAATCATATACAGAACATCAAATAAGGAATGTATTGCACCCACTTCTAAGATAATTTCACATGTCAGTCTACATACACTCACCTGTCGTCATTTGGTAGGTGGTCTGCTGCAGGAAGGCCAATGGTCCCATATGTTAGGCACTCCTTCAGCTCTGATTCGTTGAAGATCTGTGCATCTGACATGTGTCCGTGCCCACCAACATCTACCCAGAGGAACTTGTAGTCTGCGTCTACAAGGCCCATCAGAACAATGGAACAAAATCCTTTATAGTTGTGATAAATGCTTCCACTGCTCTGTGGCTTTCTGCAGGCAACATGCTTTCCATCAAGGGCTGCACAGGCATGAGGGATGTTCCATCTACGTGCAAACTGATCAGCAATGGGACGCCATTCTTCGGGGGTGGTTGGACAGGTGATGACTTCGTTCTTGTATTCTTCCACAATGGCATGACAGACTTCTCGTACCAAGACAGACATGGTGTTATGGGGAACTCTGAAGTCAAACTTCATACTTGAGTACTTGTCACCGGTTGCCAGGTGGCGCATAGTTATTGCAATCTTCAACCCTGGTTCGATAGCCTTTCTATACCGGGTGTCTAGTTTGGTGCATCTTGGACCAAGTCTGACAAGTAGCCCATCAAACATAGCTGGTGGTACTCGCACAAAGTTTAAGAATGATGCAGGATCTTCATACCGTAGCTCAGGCATCAGCCGGTGGTAGTGGCCAAACTGCACTCTTCTCCCAACGTCTAACCATGGTCGGACCCAGCATCTCCTCGGCCTTGCCCTCCTCCTCCGTCTCGTTCTCACGATGTTGGCAATGGCCGCGTCGCCCTCTGCCTGTTTTGCCTGCAAATTTACCAACTACTGCACAATTAACAAATTCTGACTCTCTACAGCCATGGCGAAGATATGGAGACTGATGTTGAGCAATAGTCAGGCTATATTTATACCAGGTTTTGTGTGGGTGAGCAGATCGTACTGTAATCCGTCTGCAAACGTCGGAAGAACGCCATTTGTCACGAGTGGACGTAAAACAATCGTCGCAATCGCACTGGCAGCGCCAGAGTCGCAGTGGCAGCACACTGTGGACGTTCTATGAGCGGGAACCAGCCCATAACGCCTCGTGGCAGCGCAGTAAGAGCGCAATAAGGTCGAGAGAGAGCCGCAATGAGCGTAATGAGGACGAGAATGCACGTAGTGAGAATCTATTTAAGCTTATTTCAGTTGCAGAGGAATTCTTGCTGCGACCACGAATAACTCGTATCCGTCCTTGCTACGTCAACGGGGCGCTCATGTCGCTCGCTTTGCGCTGTCATGGCGACGGCACTACGCCTGGTCAGAACGCCGAACCTCTGCGCTTGTTTTGTGCATGCACAAAACAAGCGCGGCGCTCTGGCGCTCTGGAGCGATCACGGATACCCCCTCCCGTCCTAGCCAGTGTCCACTGCGTCACCAATACGTTCTTTGATACCTTACTGCGCTTTGCTTGGCGCTTTGATTATTTTTCAGCGCAATGCAAGCGCCGGCCTGATCGCAGCGGAGTGTGACAGTAGTTTAATCGGAAAGCTAATTAATTGCGGAGTGTTGGGAATTTTCCCCACAACCTAAAAACTGACTATGCCTGGAGAACGCAGGTCGCAGGACGCGCTATTTATACTCTCCGCGCCCGCGCAGAGAACGTTTTGCGAACTTATTGAGAACGTACTAGCATCACAATGACAGCGACTTGAACGCACTAAGAGCGTGAGACTTGACAAAGTAGGAACGCAATAGGAGCTTACTTTGTTTTAAAAGTTTGACAGTTTTCGGCGCTCCTCCTGCGTGTTACTCATATGTTGGTACTTTTGCAGCGCAGTGAGAGCGCCGGCCTGAGTGTGACAGGGCCTTAAACAAAAGACTGACTCGGGGCGGGAAACGACCGGTGATATGTACATGTATATAAGTTCAACTTGCCTTTGGTAGTCATGTTGCAATGCCATTATTCTTGATTTATTTTTCAGTGTAATAGCAAATGGGAGAGGAGGTACTCATAAGTGAGTCAGCACTTGTCCTCCAATCCCATTGTCTATATAAAAATGTATGTATCATTTCCTATATGTGTTATTGAAATCAGACAAATAAATATGTTTAAACTAAAAAAGCAGACATGTCACTGAACAGTTCTAATATTGCACGTAGTATCCGTAATAATTCTATGTCGTAGTTCATTAAACCAAAGTGTCTAATATGGCTATTGTATTATGAAATTATTATACGAATAAGAGGGCGACATGTCGATGAGTATTCAGTAAAATTGGTTAATTGCAATCTCCTAATGTTCCGTTTACACAGCTGACAAAATTGCCTCACAAAATTACATGAAATTCTTCTTACCGTAGATGGCTATCTACAGTAATGCCCTAAGTAATCGACCCCTTAACCACAGCAAAATTATGGGTAACTTTTCAGGATTTAGTCGGAAATATGGCTTGTTGCCTCACTGAGAGCTTTCCGATGAATGGCAACAAGCCATATTTCCGACTAAATCCTGAAAAGTTACCCATAATTCTGCTGTGGTTAAGGGGTCTATTATTTAGTGAATTACTGTATTTCTCAATTTTAGTGCTATTTATTTTTAATTACTACTATACTAGATATGTGTCTTCGGCTGTTTTATCGCTTGTTCGATGATGAATTGCCACGAGTTATTGCTCAATTTATTCTTGCTATATGTATTTGAAGGCCAAATGTGGGCAACATGTTAGTTTTACATGTATGGTAACTTGAACATTTGATATCACTGCATGCATACATGTAGTAAACCGTGGGTGACCTGAAATTTATAAGTAGTTTGCCGCTCATACCATACTAGCACAAATACAGATATATACGACACAGTGACTGCTTAATTGCCAGGGTGTGAATGTACCATGAATCAATACCAACGCCAGGTAAGTTATTTGTAGCAGATGACGTACCTGGTAACCTGGATACCAAGCGTCACAGAAATTATCAATATTACGTTACATCTTTAAACAGGTAGCATCGCTTCACAACTGTCCTCACGGTTAGGCGACATAGTACGGAAGCAATCCGGTTAGGTGATATAGTGCGGAAGCAATCCGGTTAGGCGACATACGTGCGAAGCAATGGAACAAGTTTTATATTGTACGCGTATTGCGTTAACGCTCTTGGTCTTTGTTGAGTCGGATATCATTTCTGGACAATTCAGGCGCATCAAGGGGCTCGACGGGTTATATCGCCCCGGAGCGTACAACATATCCAGTGGACGGAATGTGTATGACTGTGCGGGGTGTTGCTGGCGAATGATTTGTTTGTCATTCATATTCAACAAAAAAACAAATATGTGTCATTTATTTAATTGGCCTCTTGTTGTATCAAGTCCAACAAATACAGCAATGGAAGGCAGTCGTGCCTATGTGACCACTAACGATGGTGAGTACAGTGTCAGTATATTAATCACCTACAGATCTCGCATATCATTAAATAAACAACCAAAAAGTATGTTCCCCCAATAATATTTCAGATTTGTTTTATCAAAATATATGGATTCCATGGTTATAAAATTTATCACATGCATTCACTGAAAGATAGTCCAACATTGTGAATAGCGGCCACGGGGAACAGTGCAGCGACCAAGCGCCAAAGGTGGTTGGGTGCCCCAACCATGCACGGTAGAACAATTTGAAACAAAATGTTGTCAAAGAGCTAATATATATTATTCACGAAAATGACAGAATCACTGGTGGCTATGGTCAAATCGACGATGAATGATGCCCGCCAGTGACTTTTTTCCACAAATTCCCAATGTTGGTAAATCGATCGCTGTGGCGATGTCCTAACTTATTTATCAGAAGTTTTGGTGTTACAATTACTACATATTATACCATGTATCTACTTGGAATGAAAGAATCGATGGTTAATTTGGATTTTCCGGCCATTTGGAACCGAAAAATACAAACATTTTGAAAAAGAGCTCCTTTTCACGGAAAGATTTTCCTTCACACATATTCATAGAAACAAATGTCGCAATAATGCCAAACTATTTAATCCATATATGGTGTGGTAGGTAGCATTTGTAAGAAGGATTAGAGAGCAATTTTGAATAGTTTGCGAGATGTTGGAATTTAGCTACATCTCACCGGAACACGTTTTTGGTCGAACAATTACATATTTTTTTATAACGACTTCAGAACATTTCCTAATTGATCTTAATTGAATCAAACATGACTCGTGTGCGGATAATATATTAAAGATATGTTACGGCTTCCAGACCCCCAGTTACAACAACAACATATTTCATTGGTAAAAGCTAATATTGCATAGACATTAACGCTCAAAAATACACATAATATGATTCACTTTTGATTTTTTCTCAGTATCGAAATAGGTCGATAAATATCTGAACTGCCTTTCTACGAGCATTATGTAACCCAAAAAAGACGCACCGAGGTTATGAAAAATACAACTGTGAATACGGCATTTGGGTCCCAAACAAAAAACAGCCATTTCCTCGACATGGAACAGAACAGAGCGTTCCGTGGTTGTCTATTCTGATATGGTAGCAGTAAAGATCGTGTGTCTGACTTCTGGCGAAAAGTTGAAAATGGCGGAAAAAAGGCAAGTGATTTTCAGAGGATATGAAGCCGGTATATCATTAGTTCGTTAATTGTTGACCTATCGTATCCGTCGCTACAAATTACGTAGACAAAAATTGGAGGTTCGAATGAGCCATGTCCGTTTAACTACAAATTACATATTTATGATAACGGCAATACAAACTTTGCTTAACCCTTTACCCAACAGAAGGGCCCTGTGCCAATGCATTCTCTTATATATGCGAGTCGACCATAGGTCGCCTCGCATATATAAGAGAATGCATTGGCTTAACACATTAAAAATTATAAAATTGTTAAAGAATGTAAGAAAAAATGGTAAAAAGTGTTAAAAAAAGATTTTATTTAGGCCAATGCATTCTCTTATATATGCGAGGCGACCTATGGTCGACTCGCATATATAAGAGAATGCATTGGCACGGGGCATAACTGTAACTATCACAATGTGGTCAATGAGCCGGTTCCAATGATATCCATATTTGTATGGTTTTATTGAGACAGACCGAAGATAATTTAGGCTGTTGAAGCTTTATTTGGCCGGTTTTGGCCGGTTTGTTGGGTAAAGGGTTAAAGATTCTAATGGGACCAAAACGTGACTCATGTGATAGACACCGCGAACATGGTTAAGTTGTCCTGAGGCAAGTATTTGTTAAACACGATAAACGACATTTAATATAGACTGACATATACCAAACAAGATCATTGTTGATGGCAGCGATTGATCGACAAGACATAGAAAAGATTGATATATCATTTTATATCTCACAAAAAGAAAAGCGAACATTCTATTTTTCGAGGACACCCTACCACATTTGAATTATTGGACACACCACAAACTGAATCTATATGCTATCTGCATTAGCCGAGGATGTGAATGAAAGGTAGTTCCGGCTGTGTTAGCTACCGAAGGCATGTGTCGCTTTACAAAAAGCCAATGTTCAATGTTTTGTGGACCCCTATCCTATCTGAAGTCTTGGAGTTGAATACACTACGGACTGAAAGTATTTTTCTCACAACTAACTGAAGATGTGGGCAAATGTAGCAATAACTAATTTATTCTCTTGAACATACACCATGCTCTGAAGCATTTCAGGAAAAAACATGCTTAATTGTTCCGATCTTTTGAGAATCGACCAGTGTTCCTACTTTCGGACTGAAATGGTAATCAATTGGAAATGTTCTATCAAAGAGGTGTGAAATGGATTTTCTACGATAGCTTGACATGCTAATAAAACATAGTCGTATAACAGCGACGTATTTTATCCCAAAGGGTTAACCAGATGCGTGAATTTAAACCAAAATTGTGTACAAACACAAACATGTTTGGTAGCGAGATCTTTCTCTGGTATAGATCACTACACCATAACGCACGACATTTCAGATAAGTAAGCTATACACTGATGTTGCGAAGTACTTAGACGGAATTGAAACGTAATTATAAAGTACAAGTATTTTGGCAGTAATGCTATTTAGTTAGCTGATGGGAATAATTTGCAGAGCAGAATCGTGGGAACTATATTTTTGCCGGAAGGGATGCGAGAAGAGGTTGTGTTAACTTTCTTTCCAATAAATTGATCGGCGAAGACGGTCGCTTATTTTGAAAACCCTCCCTCCCTCCCCGTTTTTTGTTTTTTTGTTTTGGGAAATACACATTCGATTGATGTCCGCCCCCTTTTGGCCTACATCTATATAGGCGGTTATTGTGCCTAAAAAAATTGTCACCCACATGTTTGTATTTGTTACTACTACATTTATTGTATCGGCTTCTTGTAAATAATTATGTTTTTCTAAACATGTAGCTATTAACGCATTCCAGTTGTTGTCTTTCACTGTAACCCTGTGGGATAAAGTCTGTTCACTCACCAATGTCCCGTTTCAATCCTTTAAAGATCGGGGGAATACACTAACGTCGTGGTATAAGGTAGGATTATCCAACAGCAGCCAATCGGATGCTTTAGGTTGTCAACGTGACTTTTGTTATGTGTTTGTAAATTCTCAAATGTGTGCTCTTTGGTCGTATCTCCAGGTTAGTCACGTGATCATTTGGTGATTTAAATTTTGTGGTTGTTCCACAAATTTCATAATAAATAATAATAGGCACTTTTTAGTTCATAGACACCTGCGATTGCCACCATATTTAGCTTAATCTGTATTTATTAACAAAACTTCCTTATGGCACGGATAGCATTAATGGCACGTTAAAATGTGAACATAAATATTTTAGATTTGAATGTATATATGACCATAGGGGTGATACCAAATAGATATAACGCAGTATGAATGCGGAGCGTGTGATAGTTACTTTGGAAATAATATGATACGTAAATGTGATCTGCGCATGTGATCATGAAATGTTTTTTTTATCTTTCGAATGATGATAAACAGTAACGAGATTTCTCGACAAATGCATATCCCGGGAATTTCCTATACATATGTGTATGGTACCTCTTCCTGGTCAAAATGATGGATACTTTGGATGATTTAACTCAACATCCGCCTCAAATCATATTCGATTACCCCCTGCGAGTTGCGACTTGCGAAATCCTTTTAAAAAAATTGGATATTTACATTGACCTGATCAGCAGCCTTATATTCCCCAATCACTAATAATGTGCCACCAAAGCCGTTTATTGGCCCAGGATTATGTTTGTGTGTAATTGCCCAAAGTGATCCAGACAAACTGACTGATGGAAACACAACTGAATCGCCCAAACTATATACTCCTGGGGCCACCTACATGCACATATATGCACACTACTAGTATAGCGGTACTGAACATAACTATACTGCTAGTATCCACACACTAAACCATCTATCAGGGCTATGGGTAATAAGCTACGGTCCTTTATTTGATTGAAGTCATTTAAGCGTATCGCTGGTCGCATTGTGACCCATTGTTCTCGCTACACGACTGCTATTTACAAGTCCCGCCAGACGTTGGCCGATATCTATAAACATGTATGTTTGGCGCTGTAAAATCACAAGACTGTTCCCACCATATGCACATCCACAGCGATACCATAGTAATACATGCTTCAAGGTACACGTACGCATGGCTGACCCTGGCTAATATGCAGGTTGCGAACTACAAGCTCCCCTTCCAACGGTTAACACCAAGCACTATAACACGAAGTCCTCTTGATGTACGTCGCGGTATTCTGTTTATTTTCATATCGCGAAATGATTGATATTGCAGGCATTGACTATAACTGTGTCTATGATTATTTATATAACGATGTGCGCCCCTGCCTGGTACACACCCATGTGTACTTTTGCATCAGTTATCATTTCATCTATTACGATGCACGAACAGCAGGCATGCGAATATTATTGTTTACAATTAAGAATTTTTCCCGATAGTACAATCAGGAAAGTCAATGTGTACGTTTTACAATAATTCGTGTATAGTATCATTTTTGTGGATATTGCTTGGTGTGTGGCCCTCGTGATATTACTATCCCTATGATTTAAACTAGCTGAACGGTTTGACTGGTACGCTGCCGTTCTATACTTATTCTATATTTATTTTGACATTCAAAATTGTCCGTGTGGCGCTTCGGAATGTGTACCTAGGGTTATTACGCACCTTTGTCCATGTTACCGAAGACAGGTTTACCCCTGTACTCTACGGTGTTCCCAGCCCCCCTGGATCTCTATATTGTTACAACAAATGTTGTGTAGGCAGGCATTGTGTTTACAGGAAAACCTTAGTTTCGGCTTTGACATTTGACGATTTCGTTCCACTCTACATTTTATTAATTTCCTTTACAATTTATATTTCATGACGGCCTCTCCTTGTTTTGTTTACTTATTTTGCGGCGTACTGGCCTATACTCTCAGCTCAACATCAATTAACTATATAAACCTAGATGTAGAAATTAGATTAATGCTACAATGGATACCTTGTTATATATCTTCGTACCCAATATCCTAGATTTATAAATATTTCCGCCTGGATTTGTTAATAGGGCTATGTCTTTATTATGCCTTCCCGACAGTACAGCCGGGTTTACGTTATATTTACCTGCACTATTGTTAAACACGCGTCCAATGAACTTATTCTATGGATTTACTCTTATGCATGGATGTGGTGTAATCTGCCATTTCTCTGGTATGAAAAACAACCTTTTTATAACAACTATATGTCCCCTGATTATAGTTCTAGGTATGAATTATAATATCAATCGTATTTCGAGTCTGTATAATTTATAAGCTATGAACTTTTCCTTTATCTAGGCCTAATACATTTAATTTACATTATTGCGGCGTAAATACTGTGCCCTGCTTTAACTTAAGGTGTAAGCAATTTGGCTGATAGGGGGTTAATGTACACCTGGCACCGTACTTACATGTAGCATGATGACGAGATCACGCGATGCTGAATCTCAGCAAATCCCAAAACCAGTGCAGAGGTATAAAGTTTATTAGTTGTGTTGGTACATTGCACTGGTCATGATATACGAAAGCTACACTCTTATAACTAATGTGTAAACACGATTAATACACACATCAATGTGTAGTTTTACATATACATGTAACTACATGGACCAAGGGCCATTATATACATAGTGTGTATATTTTGTTACACACAATTGTGTAAGAACGTAGAGCATGTGCATTGCGCTACTTTCATATTCATATCTTCTGCTGCATGGCGGCCATATTGTTTGATAATTTTTTCGGAATGAAATCTACAGAGATCGTAGACAAGGATTGTAAGTTCAGAATTCCGATTTGTGGGTATAGTATTAATAATATATGAGGATTTATTTGTTAAAACTTTCATGGCGATTACTGCCCTTAGACTCTTGTTATGATTATTGTAATAATACTAATATTATGCAATCACGCCACGACCCTGGTTTGTTCATTTAAAACAAAAACTCACGCAGTACAGAACAAAATACTACATACCACTATGGGCCATGCACGTTTTAACATATAAATATGCAGATACCATTAATATTATACCCACAGGTCGGACTACTGAACTTACATTTCTTGTCTACGAAATTTGTAAGAACCTACACAAAATGTGTAAGGGATATGTGTTGATTTTATGCACACAGTTGTGTATAAATGTGTACAAATTTTCCCATTAATGTGCAAAAATTGCTACACAATTTGTGTACGAATATGAAACTACACATTTACTACACAAATATGTTTAACATCAAAATTGAATAATGATTGTGTAGCAGGGCTACACATTTTGTGTAGAAAACCTACACATTAGTCATAAGAGTGTACCTTTAGTGACTAGCCGTTGACAAGGCGTTGTCAAACTTGGCCAATAACATCGTCACATGATTTTGAAAAGTGGGTTATACCATTTTTAAATATAAGCACTGAGATTTTATCTATCAGATTTCAGTTGACTGAGAGCTCCTATGTATATCGCTATGGGAATATCTTACTGGTCACAAAGACCTAAGAATGCCAGCATCGGCTATCGATCTTGTACGACGCGATGCTATGTATTAATAAAAGAAATACACAGATCGTATGGTTCCATGAGTTGTCGTCACCTATTCAACTTCGAAACAAAAAAATACACAACGTGAAGTCCGGAAAGAATTCTGTATCTCCAACGTACGGAGTTCTGCTACATTATTCATAACTTATTATAACAATAAAACTTTCATGGCGATTACTGCCCTTAGACTCTTGTTATGATTATTGTAATAATACTAATATTATGCAATCACGCCACGACCCTGGTTTGTTCATTTAAAACAAAAACTCACGCAGTACAGAACAAAATACTACATACCACTATGGGCCATGCAAGTTTTAACATATAAATATGCATATACCATTAATATTATACCCACAGGTCGGACTACTGAACTTACATTTCTTGTCTACGAAATTTGTAAGAACCTACACAAAATGTGTAAGGGATATGTGTTGATTTTATGCACACAGTTGTGTATAAATGTGTACAAATTTACCCATTTATGTGCAAAAATTGCTACACAATTTGTGTACGAATATGAAACTACACATTTACTACACAAATATGTTTAAGATCAAAATTGAATAATGATTGTGTAGCAGGGCTACACATTTTGTGTAGAAAACCTACACATTAGTCATAAGAGTGTACTTTTAGTGACTAGCCGTTGACAAGGCGTTGTCAAACTTGGCCAATAACATCGTCACATGATTTTGAAAAGTGGGTTATACCATTTTTAAATATAAGCACTGAGATTTTATCTATCAGATTTCAGTTGACTGAGAGCTCCTATGTATATCGCTATGGGAATGTCTTACTGGTCACAAAGACCTAAGAATGCCAGCATCGACTATCGATCTTGTACGACGCGATGCTATGTACTAAACAAAAGAAATACACAGATCGTATGGTTCCATGAGTTGTCGTCATCTATTCAACTTCGAAACAAAAAAATACACAACGTGAAGTCCGGAAAGAATTCTGTATCTCCAACGTACGGAGTTCTGCCACATTATTCATAACTTATTATAACAAGTTTTAAAACACAATTCATGTATAAAAGATGAGGGACGGCGACGGCAGAACCACCAAAGCCCACCAGGACTATCATAAATGGTAAATTAGCCAATACTAACGATTGACTTGACGACGTATTTCAAACATAAATCCGTTATGGCTCAATTGGCACTTTACAATAAGTACACTCTCAGCAAAAAAGCCTGTCGCGTTAACAGTTTCATACCGCAAAACATCGCTGCCAACCTTGAACCGTTAAACAAAAGGCTGTATCGTGTTCCACGGTACAAAACCGTTTAAGTAACTGGCAGACTGTAACAACTAACTGTCAGACCGTTGTATTTTCTACGGTTCAACACCATTCAATTAATATCAAGGCCGTAACTAATAAAGGTTAGACCCATGGTATTTTTCACGGATCAACACAATTTTTTGTTACCATATAATTAGCCAAGTTCCCATGGTGACAATATGATTTCACGGTAGGATTTACGATTCAATGTTTTAGAACGGTCGAAACTTAGTCATTAATAGTCAAATTTCATCGAAAAATGTGCGACTATAGGAGAACATTGTCACCAAGTCATCGCGCACAGTTATTGAACTTATTGCGGGATCTGCTTTTGTCATGAAGGTTTCAATCTCAACTAGCTGATATACTGAGATATTGTCATGATGTACTGATCCACTGATCCACCTGTTAAAACAAAAACTGTGTTTACAAGTGACTGGACACTTTCATGCCTTACATGTTACCATAAAGTATCCCATTGAGATGTTTTACTTTTACATGCACATCAATTTGAGTTTTAACTGTGATACATGTAGCTGTGTTCTTTTATGTCTTAAAATGGCATGGCAATTCATATTTTTTAGAATTGACGAAATTAGTATTACTCGTAACTGAAAAATACATCTGAGTTCTTCTATTGCGATCATAGTGTTGATGAAACGTAAATCAGCAATACATAAAGTGATAGACAATACTTATGAAACTTTGAAGTTTGCGGAGGATCAAACTTGTTATCGGCCTGTGGAATTTTATCTGAAAAAAGGCTGCACACGCGTGATGTGTTCACCTTCCACTGACTCCTAGTATCCATATCAGCGAGTCAGCCAAATATAATTTGATAAGAACATCCAATCAATATTGGACTTCCGATCCGTAAATTCTTGTAATGTAACTGAGCGATAACGTGGCGAATGACGACAATGTCTCATATCCACACGTTTCAATGGAAAACTGAAGAGGGGATGAATCGGTCCGTGTAATTGTAATACTTGTACTTGTAAGTTGGAATTGTAGATATGTGATCATCCGTCGTTGCGCGGCGTCAGTTCATTGTTTACGGTGTTGTTGTTGCTGTTGACATTGAAGCTCGTGTGAATTACTCTGGTGCGTAAAGTATATGTTTTCATGTAAATGTACCTGTATGTGCTTTGAAACAATCAGAACACTGTCAACTAGATTGAACAGGTCGAGTTAAAAAAAATACTGTCAACATAATAGCTGCTCGTTATTATACTTCCATATTTTAATATGGGAGTATATTGTATTTCTGTTGAGGCCGTTTTCAGTTTAATTGGACATACTGAGAAAAATACGCGAAATTTATTGGGAATGTAGGCATCTAAGAGCTACTGAATACTAAGGCGTCATAATTTCGGCTCATTGTTTCTTTGCAGAGTTATCACCCTTTTACATTTCTCCATTTTCCCCTATTATTGTTATTCTTCTTATTATTATTATTTTTCTGAGTAAATTTTGACCCTTATATCTCAGGAACCGCTAAATGTTGAATGCTGAAATTTTCGGCATAAATACAGATTCTATAGTACACGGCCGTTAAGCCATTGAGAATTTTGTCTGTGCTCGATTTATGGAGTTATGGCCCTTAAACCGGTCTCTCACATTTATCGACAATTGTAGATAAACCCATTGAGGCAGCGGAACGGGACAAATGTTATGATGTAGAGCAAATTAAACGTAGTTCAGTTCCACAAAATGGACGTTGTCCGATTATTAACCGGGGAGTGGGAGGGGTGTTCAAAGTCGTAAAAAATAAATTCTCTCCGATTGCGACCAAACTTACATATCATAGTCTACATTTTACCCCGATAACGATGCCGTGACAATTTTGTAAATCGGTAGAAAATTGACCGAGTTACCAGCCCTGAATGTTCAAAATAATAAATATCTCTCCCTAATGGAGGAAAATGGCTAATGGAGGATCTGGAGCGCGGGAGAGGGTGAGACCAGGCCCGGAATGACGGTGGGCCCAGACCGGGGCGGCGAGACCAGACCGGGTGGTGAGACCAGGCAGACCGGTGGCGGATGTAAACGTCAGATTTAGCACCAAAAAAAAAGTCCAGCTGTGTAAATTTGTTATTGCATGTTCCGAATGGGAAGAGTGATGCGGACCCGAATATATCACTTGTTAGTTTTTTTGGCCCGACCGTTACCGACCTACGATCGGGACAAAAAATGAACTATTTATAGCGCCAAATCCAAACGGGCTAATTAATGAGCAAGATTAATGCAGTAGCAGATACGCCGGTATCCTGTAGGTACTATCCCAAGGATTGACCAATCTACTATAAAAGCAACATGTCCAAAAGCGACCTCGCTTCAGGTGGGTTCAAACTTTTGGCAAATCCCAACGAAAATTAAAGGGGGGAAATTTGTCAAAAAATCAGACATGAAGATAAAAAAAATGTAAGTAAATGTGATAGCTAGTGCCCAGGCGCAACCTTGTCATGTCTCTTCAAATTGCGCTAAAGCCGAAGGTTTACTCGTGGCGAGGCTTTATAAGGTAAATAAGAATAGTTAAGTGCTGTATCACTAACCTATTTCCCCCGCCAAATCCAAACGGGCTAATGAAAGAGCGAGCTAATGCAGGAGCAGGTATTTTGATATACCGTAGACAATCTCCAAAACATTGAGCGTTCTACTAACGAAGCAACCTGCCCAACGGAGAGCTCGCATTCGGGTGGGTTCAAAATTGGTAAATTCAACCGAAAACCAAAGGTGGAAAAATACTCCAAAAATCAAACATGGGGATATAACTTGTTTGATGAGTGAATGTTATTAGGAGTATCAATGCGCAACTTGAGAGCGATTTCCTGAGTTTTAGAGCGAACGGTTTACTCATGGCGACGCTATATATCGTATAACGTACGTACCTCTAACTTAATTGTATCTTGTATGTGAGCATGGAACCATATTTACCGATTATGTCAAGAAAAATAGTATGACTATGTGTGCACTCAATTGTTTTGTCTGCATTGTTATACAAATTACGTCTGTAATTTGGCAGAGGTGTCCATCTTCTTGGTGCGTGTTCAGAAATACCTATTGATATTGAATCATTGAAGCAGTCTCATAACATAGTTCAAAAGTGTACGGACAACTCATATGCTACTATTTAGTCATGTAAATTGAATTTTCCTAGATAAAACGTGACGCCAAACATCCACTGGGAAAAGTACTTGTGCACAACGTACCAGAGAAACACAGTACCTGAGACTTTAGTCAAATACGGATGACAGTGGAAACAAACAAACAAACAAACAGGTGTACATCATGAAAATCAAAACATAAAAGTAGCATCAACGCGAGAAATAGGAAGAGAGAATAAGGAATAGAGAGTGGTGAAGCGCAATACATGTAAAACGAGAATCATTACAAACGTTTAATTATATGGAAGTATACGAATTTCCCACTGGGAATTCGAAAAGCCGCTAGTTGTTTATATTATTGTTACTAGTGGTTGACATCGAAGCTCGTGTTAATGGTAACTATATCATGTGGTGAGAGCGAACGACACCGGATTTTAGAATAACGTAACTACGAACTCAAGATAAGACGGACCCGCATAACACAGACTGAATGACGAATCATTGTATTGAATACAAACAATTAATAATACATATTAAATATCAGCAGAGTCAGATTCAGTCATACTGTATGGAATCATTGCCATATATAATTGGGTCACCGATAACTATACTATTGAATTTTGACGACACGGACTTTGAATGACGAAAATTATTAACTGAGACCGTTTTCGTGAGCACATAAAACAACGGTGATTCACCGTACAACTGATGAAACGGTATGGGACCGTCATGTTACGACCGTCCGACACCGTCAAACCGACAGTATTTTCTAAGAGTGTATCCTAGGCAATACGGAACTGGTATGGGTCTTAAATATCGCAGCACTCAAAAGCATTACCAAACAAGAAAACCAATGTCAGAAATGGTAACGCGCTCAAGATCATATATTATATACCCACGATTGTAATTATAGAATATAAAAAATATTGGTTTCGCGAATGACCAACTCAGAATTCCGTTAAAACAACCAGCACCTAATTAAACAACCGGCTGGCGACTCTACCGTCTCCGACCACAGCCCCCCGTAGGCTGCAGAACGAAAAATGTCTATAAAAGTTGAAATATAAGACTTACAAATTATATTTTTCATTTCTTTTATTTGTAATTGACATAGCTTGTCACAAACCAAAAACCAACATCATTGACCTAATAATGTAAAGGACAATAAACGAAATTGAAATTCCCAACTACACATTTTACCGGACTCGGCCTACGGTTCGCAGTTCGACTTTTAATCCTCCCAGAAATTCCAATTATCTATAAATTAAACGCCCAGCGAACCATAGATATCTAGAATCTCTAGGACAGTATACACGCGGCGCTCGTAATAACGCGCCACATTAATTCATGTATCTTTGCACGATGCGTTTGTGCGAGGCGATGTATGGACGCACAAAGAAAATCACACATTTGGTTTTCATTTTTTCTCACATTCTTCCAGATTCTTCATCATTTTTTTTATCATTTTTTCTTGGATTCTTTAACAATGTTATAATTTTTTTGGTCATTTTTTTCTTACATTCGTCATCAATTTATTATTATTTTTTCTTGCATTCTTTCATAATTTTTTTTATTTATTATCATTATTTCTTACATTCTTTACCAATTTTGTTTTTAACAATTATTAAAAAAAAAAAAAAAAAAAAATTGTTAGGCCAATGCATTTTCTTATATATGCGAGGCGACCTGTGGTCGACTCGCATATATAAGAGAATGCATTGGCACAGGGTTTTCGCAAACATTCAGGAAAATGTGTTGTTATACAACTGTTGTTGTTATTTCATGCAATCCGAAGTTGTTATGCCCAGTATCCAGAAAGACAAAACAAATTTTCGTTTCAAAAACATAACGTAGTCTTAAATAAATAAAATTGACCAGTAACAATACTTCCACCCAACCGGTGTCCGGACATGTCCAACATTTAAAATCAGGAATTTTATTGCACAACTGATCGTACAATAGAGACCTTTCGCAAATTCACGGATATAATTACGGATATGAACAATATCCTATCAGTATACGGCGGGATATCATATAGCTGATTAATGTAACTATATATAAATGCGAGTATGCACATGTTCATTATGTTGTATTGATTATATATTTTGATATGCCCTCCATAATTAGTCCCCACCCCGCAGCCATTTCTTGCTTACGGTGTTCGCTGTTATTGCGCAATAAGTTAATCCTCGCCTCTCAAGTTTTCGGTGTTGAGTGGGTCACCGTCAATCACTCTCCCAGAAAATCGCCGCAGTGTTCGTGATTTGCTTGTCGCACACTAATTACGTATTGTAATACGACCTGATTAGTATTACGCCCTATGTGTGCATACTGCCAGGCTTATATGGCCGTGTCAATAGGTATACCGTATCAATGGAGCTATGGGGATATCTCGCAGAACAACACATTTCGGAATTCAAACGATGCGATTTATAATAGGAAATATGATTTAAAATGTACTAACTATATTGCGTACCGGTTAGACTGTTTACAGGGTGTGTGTATTCGCGGATGTGTCTTCGCGGATGTCTCATTGTTGCAACTTTTTTCTGTAACCTTTATGACCGCGTTAATTGCTTTCGATATTTAGGTGTGAACAATGGCTGGGCCACTCTTGAAGATTTTATTGTAGGATTTTATTAACATAATGCATAAAATAAGAGCTAACATTGCTGATGAAGGAAAAGTATGTCTCAGTTGGAAGATAGACTAAAAGTCATATTGTGAAGTATCGGGTGTGTATTTAATCCGATTATTATATTTTTGGTCCGCATTTAGATGCTTTCTGGTGTGATGAATGAGAAACCTGCAGTGATACTATTTTGCCGTAGTTGTTGTAATAATTTGAAGGATTAGTTGTTTTAACGGAATTCTGAGGCGGTGCATTCATGTAACCAATATATTTCATATCATCTAATATATATTTTGGGACGTCTGTTTGTCTGTCTGTTAGCTATGGTCGGGAAAACGGCTGGACAGATTGAGCTCAAACTTCCAATCTAAGGTTAGAAAATCACGGGCAGTGTTTACCGCCGTTTTGGAGAAGCTCAGAGCACCCATTCTCCACTCTCAGTCACAAAAATGACCGTCATTGGCACTGTGGAGTTAATCGCGTTGATAGTTAAAGAGCGTTCGTATCCGCAGTGTCGTTGATAAAGAGCGTATGCGTGTAATATGATTCTTACGTCTGGGTCCACACGTGAGCATGACTGTATCCAGACATGAGCGTGTTGTGTTATTCTTACGTACTTAGGGCTTCCTAGGACCGGGGGAGATTTTCATCGGGTCAGTTTTTCCGCCCGAGGTGGTCTTCACCTTGAATCGGGTACCCACAAATGATACATATGTGTGTGTCCTTTATAGACTCGAACAGATTGAGCTCAAACTTGCTACCCACGGGAAGTGTCATGGACGGGTTAAATTGTGACCCCGACATGACCTTGACCTTGAAAATGATCAATTCAAGGTCAAATCGGGTAAAACTGGCGGATTTCGCGTTTGGCTGACGAAAACGACCTTCTCATATACATGTATATATATATATATATATATATATATATATATATATATATATATCTAATCGTAACTCCGACCTGACCTTGACCTTCAAAATGGTCAATTCAAGGTCAAAGCCTGGACGAAGTCGGGTCACCTGCTAGTAATTTATATTTGTGCCTAATAATATGATCATTTCTGACTATGGTTTCCTTGTCCTTTATGTTTCAGTGCTGTTCCCAGGGGAACGGTTGTTTCGTTTCTTCCAAGACACAAACGAAGCGTGGGTGATTAATCTTAATAAACCCGTCACATGGTTTGAGGCTAGAGATGCCTGCTCATCGCTGGACGGAGAACTGCCATTAGTGACAAGCAACGCAATATATGACCGCTTCAACGAACTGGACATAGCATACCCGGGTAAGCTAAACAGTGAACAACTGTATAACGTTGCCTGGTAAGATTTAACACACCTTACTATTTCTTGCTGAATTGTTATGATGCTGATGGGTCTTGCTGAATTGCTATGATACTGGTGGGTCTTGCTGATTTGCTATGGCACTGGTGGCATTGGTGAATTGTTATGATTTTGGTGGGTCTTTCTGAATTGTTATGATGCTTGTGGGTCTTTTTGAATTGTTATTATGCTGTTGGGTCTTCCTGAATTGTTACGATGCTGGTGGTCTGCTGAATTGATATGATGGCGGTGGTCTTGCTGAATTGTTATGATGATGTTGGGTCTTTCTGATTTGCTATAAAGCTGGTGGGTCTTGCTGAATTGCTATGATGCTGGTGGCTCTTGCTGAATTGTTATGATGTTGGTGGGTTCTCCTGACTTGTTATGATGCTGGTGGGTCTTTCTTAATTGTTATTATGCTGGTGGGTCTTCCTGAGTTGTTATGATGCTGGCGGTCTTGCTGATTTGCTATGATGCCGGTAGCCAAAGCGATGTGGTTATGAAAAACTAATGTTATTTTATTGAAAGTTGTCATGTTCTCGGTGTTTCGATTTGATTCACTGTAATTGGACCACAATATGCCTGTAATTCGTTCAAATGAACAAAAAGGCACGGTAAGTAAATCGCTAAATACATTGTTTGTTTTTGGCTCTATGAGTGGGAGCTTCATTTTTGTCGAAATGATGAGTCAAATTGTTCAATTGCATAGTATTACCAAGCTACTAAACAGAGTTCAGCCCCGTTACCACGCTATGTCTGACCGCGGCCGGCATGTGTATTTTCTTAATTAATTATAATATTTTTTGTGGAAGTGTTTTGGCAGTTACAATTCATTCTGGTTTGATCTAGACAATTTTCAAATGAATATTGACATTCAGTTTCTCAGAATAATTTAGAATGAATAGTAACCTACAATAGTCTCAAATAAATAAATGAGTAATTTCTTCACATTATGTGTAGTTGTTGGCAGCGACAGCGTAGCATGGTTCCAAACTCAGTGTGTTTCTTAGTTATCACCTTGTATCCACTATATTACCACGAAAAATATTTCAGCCCAATGAAAACTATTGTTAGTATGGAGTTTGGTCCACCCACGCAGGGGACAATCAAACGGAAATTTGCCTCATTATTATAAATATGGTTGTCAGCTAGAATATTGTGATGGACCAGTATGACCTACAAGTCATCTTAGTCCAATTTTAATTGATCAAGAACTTCCTAGCATCCTTCATTTCTATACAGGTATATAACAAGATTTCATGAATAGTCGTAGGGGATATCAGTTATTCTGAAGTGAAACACAGAATGCAAAATCATCCGAATTCCCTCCTTCGTGTTGATTTTGAGGAAAATTGAAAATATCAAAAGATATATATAATTCCATCACAAACTGCGAAGATTGTAAGGAATCAATGTTCGAGCAGAAATTTGTTTACAAACCGACGTAAGATCAGTACACGTAAATTTAGTATAACATTCCGTATTGTCCTCTAAATTACGGGGAAACTGCGTCGGGTTCAGATAAGCTAATATGTGCGGCCTCTTTTTCTGCCAGAGTAAAATCAATGTTCGAGCAGAAATTTGTTTACAAACCGACGTAAGATCAGTACACGTAAATGGAGTATAACATTCCGTACTGTCCTCTCAATTACGGGGAAACTGCGTCGGGTTCAGATAAGCTAATATGTGCGGCCTCTTTTGCTGCCAGAGTAAAATCTAAAAAAAATTGATAAAAATAATTTCTATTTTTTTTTTCTTTTGCTCGGGGAAATTTGACAATTAAGCATATATAAAACGTCCAATGTAGAGGAATATTTCCGTCAACATTCCACAATTGCCTTCAACAGTAACAGTTTTGGCGGGAAAGCTGACAACGCGGAATTATTTGCGTGGATTGAGGCCTATAAAGAGGATATTCTGTCTTATACATGTACATGCCCCTGACTTCAAATCTTATATATATTTGCGAATGTCTGTATGTCCGCTATATACACTAACGGGGCGACATGTAGGGTCACTAAGGGTGTCTTACAAGGGTGTCAGTTTACGAGGAAGATAATGGTGCAGGATAAACAGTTGTATATAACGACGCTGTCACAGTAGGGTGGGGAAGGGGAGAGATGTTTTGTCCATGAAACGGGGAAACTTATGTTGCTGTTTAAATTTACCAACTGGTGCCGACCAAGTCAAGGATGGTATTGGGAGAGGGCGCCAACATTATTAAGAAGGCGCCATATTCGTGGATTTTCAAAAAACCTCAATTTATAACGATAAATTTGAAGCAAAAATCATCCTTCATAACCAAGGTATGTTATAGTATTATAACAACACATGTGTACCCTGACCACATGCGAGATATGTTTGAGTTGTTAAAAAACAATTTGTCATGTAGGTCACTATAGAGTTTGACAGGAAGTTTCTGCAAAAAAACTTCACTGCATTATCTAGTTTATTATCCCAACTAGGTTTTACACTCAGTCTACACTTTGAAACCATGAATGTCTGCGAGAAAATAAATAAAACATTTTTCATTGCATATTTTAGTTTTTTTGCAGAACTATTGGATAATTGTCGATTTCATTAATGTACATTCATATATGTTAATGCTTCCAAGTACATGGCGATCCCCACACAAAATACTTATATAATCACATTGCAGACATCGCGGAGAGGTCTGATATGATGTATAAGCGTACAGGACCATTCGCGACAAACGTATGCATTACGTTGTCCACTAGCAAGCATGTATAACCAACCAACCTCAAGGGAACGACTCGTTCAATATTGTACTATATTGTCGACATGAATATATTGAATCACAGAAATGTTTCGATATAAAAAGTACATAATAACGCTTGTCCGATAAAATTATCAACTTAAAAGTTAGAATATTAGTGTTCACTAAATATATGCAAATTAGCAAACACCACAACTGGTGTTGTTTGCGAATCCGTGGGTATATACGATTTATGACTTTTGAACGTCTTAGTGATGTGAAATAGCTGAAGTACTGCAGTGTGTGTGTGCTTAGATGTATTATTGCAATATAACATCAGGCGGGCGACAAAAACAATTTCTCCGGGCGACAGTGTGAGTTGTCGCCCGCCACGTGACAGGACATGGACCAATCAGATAGGTGTAAAATAGGGAGGAGGGTAACAATATCTTATTGGTGACTTTTCCTCCAAAAAATAGAACTGCAAATCGTTACAAAAACAAAACTACAAAAAATGAAGACTTTCTGATTTATTTTCTTGCAGACAGTCATGATTTCAGAGAGTAGACCTAGTGTAGACCCTAGTTGGTAAAATAAGATAGACAAGAAAACTAAGATGCATGCATCAGGTCGGCCGTGAACTATCTATACCATAGAATTGTTGTAGCTATCGATTATACATTTTGAAACACCTGTCTGTATGTATGTATGTGTGTATGCATGAATGCATGTGTGTATGTGTTATAGACTCTAACACTGCTCGAATTTGGTATTTAACGTGTCAACTTGACCTCGCTCATAGGCATGTTTCTGGACCTTGACCGATCCGACTAAAAATTTGTGTGTAGGACTACTTCGATCCCGGGAGCAATATGGACGGGTCCAATTTCACGTGGGACAATGTTCTCGAACGTGCTGATGTAGGCATGTTTCTGGACTAATTGAACAATAGTTTGGCCAGACGCTGTATATACTGGGTACTGTCCAGATGGAAGCGATCACAAAAAATAATTCCCTAAATAGCCCGAACGAAGTCGAGTACATCAGCTAGTTTAATATATATTTTGGACATTTGTCTGTCTGTTTGTCTGTTAGCTATGGCCGGGAAAACTGCCGGACAGATTGGACGAAATTTGAGACCTAGGGGAAATTATTTCCAGGGAGTATTTTGGACGGGTCAAATCTTGATCCCGACCATGACTTTGACATTCAAAAAGATAAATTCAAGGTCAAATCTGGTAAAACGGAAGTATTTCAACGAGATATAATACCTACTGTTACTTTTGTCCCAGGAGTGTTTCGGGTGGGTCAAATTATGACCCTGACCTGATCTTGACATTCAAAATTGTCAATTCAAGGTCAAATCGGGTAAAGCCGGGCGGATTTCGACGGGTACTTTTGTCCGGGGAGTGTTTTGGACGGGTCAAATCGTGACCCCGACATGACCTTCACCTTTAAAATAGTCAATTCAAGGTTAAATCGCGCATTTCTCCGAAAATCAGAGGGGAACATCCCGGACGAAGTCGGGTCCACCAGCTACTATTATATATTTCTAGATTTAGTTACAAACTAAATACCTGTATATTGTACAAAGAAATGTTTGACAAATATATCTGTATCAATATTACCATACGGGTCATTAAAATAGATACGACGAAACAAATTTTGAAGGGTGCATGTATCAGGTAAATTTTTATATTTCAAATTATGACAGGAATGCGGAAAGTTGAAGTACCTACGTAATACTGGCTATCTGAATGAAGAGATATACATGTATATAAAAACCAAAATAGAAGATGACTGCTGGCGACAATGTTTTCCAAAAAAAAATCAAAGCATTCGATAGCTCCCATCTAGTTGTCAGCCCGAAGATCAATATGAAGTTTGGTGACTATCAGTTGAGGGATATGTCTGTACAGTTGCTAAACAATTCAATCACGCAAAAGAGGATCAAAGAGTAAGATACCAAATTGCTGCCTGTGGTAATGTTTTTTAACGAAATTCGGGGAAATTAGATTACTCTCACCCTGGTTATCCAGAAGATAATTGTGGAATCTGGTGACGATCGGACAAGGGGTGTCGTCTGAAGGATCAACCAAATTATTTAGCCATAAAAATAGTAAAATTGAAGATCATCGCTGGCAGTGATGTCTTCACAAGGACAGTTTGAGAACAAAATATGGCTCACATCTAGCGGTGACCCAAAATATCCACATAAGAAAAAGTTCTCCAATAAAAGCTGGCTGCAGGGTGCGCCAATTGATTCAAATTCGAAATTTAGCAGGGTGTACTGCTTGTGGCCATGTTTTCCCCGCAAATTTGATAGACTGATGGACAAAACCACTGAATCCGTTGAATCAATATACATGTATACATGGATTAATTTATATGCATTGTTATACACAGTACTGGTATATAAAGGTACTGAAAATAACTATATTACTAGTATACACAAAATAAACCATATATCATGGCTATGGGTTCTAATATCCGAACATGACAGCTGAGAACTTGGTGTGAATTAAAGAGTGGTGGTTTCTCAAGCATATCTAACCCTCCACGTTAGAAACATGCCATTAAATGTCATAAGTATAATCTAGCTTGAGGACAGAAGTGATCCATAAAACCCCCTTTAATTCAACCAGGTCCTCGCGCGATGTATGGTCGATCACATGATGATCTAGGGGGATCAGAATTGTTGTATAAAAACAGCACTGCATGTAAATATAAAATAAAATAGTGCTACATCTTATTACAGATTATTGCCATATATAATCAGTGATTATACAGACAGTCTGACAAAATAAAGTTTCAGTGACACTCTATCCGAAGAGGGGAATAATTTCATCTGTTACAGTCAATGGAGCAATTATGAATCTGGAAAGGTGAAATTTCTAAGTAATACTAGATATCGACATGACGCGATAACATATAACGTAAATGCAATATGGCCGCTGGCGACCATTTTTTCCTATGAAATTAAAAAAATATTTGATAGCTCTCATCTGATAGATCAATATCAAGATAAATATGAAGTTTGATGATGATCGGATGAGTGAAGTGGTTTGTGCTAAACGGTTTAGTAATGCTTAAAAAGATTCTTACTTTAATATTTTTATGTTCACTTTATAAACTTCACTGAGTCATCTTTGTCATGTATTGAGTTTGATATCTTTTGTTAACAGTTTATAAATCATGTATGTCTCATGTTTGTTATTTTAATTTATGTGTTTATTATCATTAAATAAAGTTGCATTCCTTAAAAAGATTCTTACCTCAATGTTTTTATGTTCACTTTATAAACTCCACTGAGTCAATTTTGTCATGTATTGAATTTGATATCTTTTGTTAACAGTTTATAAATTATGTATGTCTCGTGTTCGTTATTATATTATATACACTTTATAGTGTGTTTTCAGAACGAAAAAAAATGAATAAAATCAACAAATTTGTAAATTTAAAAACAATTCAAACGTTGTTGTATTCCATGTCCCAGCCCGGACATATACACCAAATTTCAATAATATTCATTGAGAAACAACGGACCAAACGCTATATAACACCCGTATCAATCTTTTATTTCGAGTCGGACTCGGGTACATGTTATAGTAGGTACCGAATTGACACACGTAGACTGGGCGAGTTGGCCCTGGGGCGTTTAGACCGATTCCGGCACATACTATAATTTACAGTATGTATCCGTTTACGCGTAGTTTACTTTAGAAAGTTCCGCAATTAATACCGTAAATAGAGCGACCATATTTGACAGATTATGCCTCTGTTATTGATTATCAAGTTGCTATACATTAAAAACGACAAATTCACATGCTCGTTCAAGCGCAGTAGTCTATTTTCCCCATGTTAAAGGACATCCACAAATGATAAATAACGCTAACCTACTGCCGAATGTTTGACACGACAACTGTTAACATATTTGGGCTGAATTCATCTGACGCGGTATTATTCCTCAAAATAAACAACAAAACCATCGTTACTTGGAAATGTAGTTTGGGCTAACATTTACATAAATCCTCCACGTCAATTATCCGACACACACGTCAGATGAAAAAGTCACATGAAGTAACCGGCCAAATTGGCCGAAATAATGCAGTGCAAATACTTCCTTTCAAACTATCTAGTGACCTACATGACAAATTGGTTGTTTTTAAACCACTTGTTTACACAATTGAAACAATATCTCTCATATTGTGAGGGTAAACATGTGTTGTTATATAATACTATAGCATACATTGGTTATGAAGGAAAGTGAGTTTTTTCCTCGAAATATTAGTTATAAATTGAGATTTTTGTCGCCGATTTCTACATAGTCATCCATGATATAGGAATCTAAGTGTGTGGTATAAATGACAGGCGCACATTTTAATCTTAGACAGCGCCTTTATTCAACAACGGCTCCTTTGTGCGCGTAAGCGCACGTTTTGAACGTTTAATCATTTTGACTTAAACAAGAAACAAATTTGGGAATTTGTTTTATATTGAACTCCTTGATAAATTTAATGAAACTTTTGTTTTTAAATTAAACTTTTGAAAAACTAACTTGGTTATAACATCCGCCAATGGTGCAGTGGTCGGGGAGAAAAATCGCGAACTGACATACAGATAGAATGGGATCAGAGGACGGAACATCACAATTGATAAAACATTCATTTCGCTGTGTTTCTTTCCAACGTATATATTTGTCACCATCATACTATGAATTAACGATGTATCGGAACACGACATGGGAATGGTTGTTTGACGACGCGACGAATTGTTCAAGATTCTATTCACAATCTTATATACACCTATGCATTCTGGATAACTGAATAATTTAACTGCACCAAGTTCACATTTTTATCTTGCATCAACCATCGTGACATAAGATAAAGAGATCAAAGGTATTTTGTGCAGTTCTTTGTGTGATGCCATTAGCCTAATCAGAATGCACCAATTGACCGGTTCCTGCAAATAACCGTATATTACTATTCTGAAGGACAAGTGCTGAATTTTTCATTACTGTCGGCAGTGGGTGAACTGCGACGTAAGAAACTGTTCGCGTCCGACTAATGCTACATCCCGTGCATTTTATACGATGATTGGTACAGAATAACGAAAAGTTTTGTTTAATACCTTGCACATACTGTGGCTGACAAACTATAACGTCACAACGTGCATCAACTAATATAAATTATACATTGAATTATGCGATTGTTCATTATACTTTTATTTCAAATACACATGTTATACATTTGGAGGATGCACCGTATCTAGTGTATATACATATACCTGATATATAAGAACAATATTATAAGGGTATTCTTGTTGGTTGCGCAGATTTCATATCCCCCTGGTAGATATGTTATGTCGGTGTTTTAGTTATGGTAAAACCGGGTTCAACCATTATCTTCTTCGTAATAAGTTACCTCTGTTATATCCATTTGGAGCCATCTAGATTGCCCCCCGTTATTTGATGTAAACAGTATTTATTCCATATAATTCAAATACAGTGTATGTTACAAAAAATATGAATCATGAATATTGGTTTATGGAGGGGATCCGAGCCGATTTCGTGTGAATAAGCCCACGATTTGAGAATGATGAAATAATTTTAGGTAATTGTGTTCATACTAATTTTAGAAGATCGGTTTTGGTATATATGTTACTCAGTTACTCACAGTGTGGGATGGATCGATAGATATATCAAAATGAGATTTTTTTTCTTATGGAATAATAGAAAGCAATTGATTGAAAATAGATTTAGTATAGCGGAACGAAGTATAGATCGGTATAGACAAGAGTGTGAGGTGACATATCAAACGTTGGGTGAGTCTGATATGCAGTGTAGGGAGGGGAGGTGGTGAGTGTAAATGATAATCTATTGCTTTTAATTTATACACTAATCTGGTGTTCTGGCTTAACATTTTTGCATCCGAGCAGACACCACTATCATTTGGATTTGTATGAATATCTAAAAACATTAACATTAATATTTCTATTTCTCACGCGAGTTTTGACGATATGAGTCGATTTCGTAACTGTTAGATGATAGATGATATGCATGTGTGTGGTTCAAGTGGAAGTCCTTGGTTTGTGGTCGAGAGTTATTTTAATCTTTTTGTTCGAATAATGTATTTCTGAACTTCTCGGAAAATCGTTATGTTATCTTCCTGCGATAGTTCATTAGCACCATGTAGAAGTATATTGGTGGTGATGTTACATATATCTGACACTTCGTTCATAAATAACAATCGATGTGCATTGTATAATTGGCATTCAAATAGATAATGTTCTGTGTCCTCTACTTCACCACAGCTACACATGGGTTGGTCGGCAACGAAGTTAGAATATGTGTGGTAATTCAGATTGCTACAGTGTAATCTGAGGCGGGCATGCGTAATTTGCGCTTCACGCGTGTTATAACCATTTAGGGGTCATATTTCGTTTTGGTTCCAGAGAATTTGAGAAAGTCGCCAGGGAGTCCATGGTTACATTGTCTGTGTCTAGGTTGTTCCACAAAATTGTTGTTGATGGGAGAAACGATTTTTTGTAATAGTCATAGTCAAAATTAGGGACCATAAGCTTGCTAGACTGTCTAGTTTCACGTTGTGATATCTGTCCGTGAGTAGGTGGAACTAGGTTACTGAGATAGACAGGTGATTGACCTTTTACCATTTAATAAAATAATTTTAGTTTATGTTTTTTCCGTCGTGATTTAAGGGTTTCCCAACTAGTTTCTCTAAGAAAAGATACATTACTGACAGACCTGGTCGCACCTATCACAACACGAGCTGCCTCGTATTGTATATCTTCGATAGATAGATAGATAGATAGTTTATTCTCAAGTCACCATAAATATTGGTATAATAGAGTGAGTATATATATATATACATGTGAATAAACCAATTGAACATTTAATATAACATGTATACCAATAGGGCACATTCGTGTATGGGTGTAGGTAACGGTGTATACATGGGGGGGGGGGGGTAGGGGTGTAAAACAGTATCGCGTGTTATAATTGTCGTATATATATATATGTGGGGGGGGGGGTCCATTGTATAAGTAATATATAATTGGCAAAAGTAAGGGGTCAGACCTGGGTCGGGGTAATATGGAACATATGCACAAGTCAATCTTTTTATTTCGGAAAGGATGGGGTGTCATTAACTCGCGCGCGTTATATTGCAGTCTTACTGAACGGGTGAGGGTGAATGGGGCATGTTACTTAGTTGCTGCGGTTCATCGTTTGTTCATTTATATTCAGGTGGTGTTGTTTGCCACAGGAGCTTCCATTAAACGTAGGGCGTCGCGGATGAATATGCTTAGATTAGTCAGAGTTCGTCTATTTCTGCAGGTGAAAAGCGCATTCAATTTGTATGTGTTGGGCCTAACTCTGTAGTAGGGTTTGATATGTTTCTGTCTTAAATCGAGTAGTTTCTTGCATTTAAGGATGATATGATACTCATCCCCGAGTTCCTCGTTACATAGTGAACATTTTCTATCTGAGTAGTCCTTGTTGGTCCATGATCCGGATTCTACTGGCAGATGATGGTTTCTCGTTCTGAACTTAAGTAAGCGGGTTACTGTTGTCTTGTTATCTAATGCTAATTATGTTTCTTTTGAGAATTCTGTTTTAATAATTCTGTAAAATGCACATTTATTAGAGCTTCCTATATCGCTTTGCCATGATTGTATATACGCGTCGTTCAGTCTGCGTTTAATGAGTGTATTATAGATAGAGGGGGTGGGGGTGGATTGGTCGATCCATATATTGGATAGACCTAGATTGTTTAGACTGTTTTGTATATATTCTAACCACGCATTCCTGCATTTGTGTGTTACGTAGTAACTGTACATGACATAGTACAGAATCAGGGGAAGTCTATCGCACGTCATGTTCAATATTTTGCCCCAGTATGACAAACTTCTGTTTCGTATTCTTATACCAATTGGGATGATGCCGGTTTCTCCGAAAATGAAAGCGGAGCTTGTTGTTTTGCGTAAATTGAGTGCAAATTTAAGAAACCATTTCTCGAGCTTTTCTAGACTGCATGGTGGTGCTCTCGAAACCCCATATTTCGGATCCATGTATCATTACTGGGGCGATTGATTTGTCGTATATTTCTAAGATGCTGTCGTACGAGAGATTGTGTCTTCTGGCCTTATTTATAAGCGCGTACATTGCTTTCTTCGCGTTTTTACATCTCATATTTCGTTCTTTGCAAAAATTACATTTTCTGTTAAACCATGTGCCCAAATATTTAAAGCTGTCAACAATATCGATATCATTTCCGTTTATGTTAAAAGCGAGTGGATTTTTGTGTTTTCATTTATTTCCGAACACTACAATTTTCGTCTTACTTGTATTTATATTAAGCTTCCAACTGTTGCAGTATGCAGCAAAATGATTCAGGGCGTTTTGTAGCCCAGCTTGGGAGTTTGAAAAAAGGGCGGTGTCATCAGCGTACACTAGTAAGAAAAGCTTGATATATATTTCCGTGTTAAAATCACTAAATCTGCCGATATCAATACCGTTACATCGACAGTTATTCAAGTATTCCTCGAGGTCGTTGATGTACAGAGCAAAAAGTATCGGTGATAACCCATCTCCTTGTTTTAAGCCAATCTGGCTTGTGAAATGACCTGAATAAACGTCGGTCAAAACACACATCTTGAGATTTTTGTACATACTTTTTATAATTTCCAAAAATTTTCCTGAGATACCGGAAAGTAGGAGTTTTCTCCATAGGCCCTCTCGCCAAACGCTATCAAATGCTTTGGAAAAATCTATGAAAGCGCAATATAAGTTTCTTTTCAAACCCGGCTTGGGCTTCGGTCTGGAGATTGTTCTCTTGGAGAAAACCATTTATACGGGTACATATAATGCTTGTGAAGAGTTTTGATAGGGTACATAGGAGTGTGATCTTCCGGTAATTATCGGGGTTAGTCGGGTCTTCTTTTTTGTATATTGGTCTAATAATACCTATTTCCCAATCTGTCGGAATGTATCCCGTTTCAAGTATTTTATTAAATAACTTTTTGTAAAAATGTCCCAACTTCTCAACGCTATATTTTATCATTTCATTTGTTACTGAATCAAAGCCTGGGGCCTTTTCATTTTTAAGTTTGTTCGCTGCGTTCATTACTTCCTCTATAGAAATTTCTTTGTTGAGAAGTGAGATATCTAAGTCATTTCTTTGTATGTTTACGTTCATTAAGGCAGTGCTATTGCCAGTGGTACCCCCAGTGATGTCATCTTCTATTGTTTCGAAATATTCCTGGAATTCATTACTTGTAGGTGTTGGCCTATTTTCAAGTTTCCCATCAAGTTCCCTGACCAATTTCCAAAATTCTTTGCTTGATTCCCCCTTTAAGTTGTGTATTTTCTTGCCCAAATTTATTTTATATGTACGTTTGCTTGCTAGTTGTGTGTGTTTATATGAGTTCCTACTTTCAATCATTTTTTGTTTATTAAAGTTCGATGGATGTTTGTTATAATTCTTTCGCGCCTTTCGGTACGCTGTCCTCGAGTGGACGCAATCACGTGAAAACCATGGCATAACTAACGGTTTTTTACTACTGTTTCGCTTAGTATTCTTCAGCGGCTTGTTTTGTTTTTGGCGGTATGTTGCGTTCGTAAGGATTACTTTCAATTCATTATAAGCTCTGTTAAGATTTTCGTTTGCGTTATGGGTGTGCGTCGGTTGATCTAGGAGTGAATTTAGTTCTTCGAGATTAGTCGCGTTGATTCTTTGTATGAAACTTGCAGTGTTAGTTTTGTTCCAGTTTCGAGTGACAATACGTTCTGTCGGATTACACGCTGTGCGATTCTCGGGTGTGTGCCTCTGCGTTATGACCTTGATTGGTCTCTCGCGCTGACTGATTACATTGAGGCTGAAGATTAACGCTGAGTGGATATCGGATTCGAGTTCATTGAAAGGATTGACGTGGAATGAGCTTATGTAATCGGTAAGTTTTGGGCTACATATAACATAGTCAATGACACTGCAGTTTGTTGTCGTGTGTCTGGCGTTTTGATACCAATCGTCTTTTCTGCCATTCAGAATGAATATTTCGTTTTCTTGGCATAAATGCATAAGTTTGCTACCGGAGCCATTCACTTTGGTGTCCGGGTTAAATCGCTTTACATGGGCGCTTTTAATATAATGTTTGCTAATAAGTTGGTCTGCCAGTGCGCTATCATCTAGTGTGCCTGTTCGAGAGTTAAAGTCTCCCGCTAATAGAACATGATCAAATGAAATAAGTTTGTCTAAGATAGATATGTGGGTATTATCGAATGTATTCTCGTTAAAGTATTTTGACGTTTCGCATGGGATATATACATTCCCAATAGCATGTGATGGTCCTTTTCCTATTTGTATCTTACACCAGAAAATTGTTTCACAGTCGTCATTTATGATTTCGAAATGCTCTTTATATATATCTCTTACAGCTATACACAGACCGCCTGAGCGGACTTTTTATATCCTTTTTCTATTCTTAAATCCTAAGATATGAAAATCATTTATAGAAATATTGATTATGTCAATGTTATCTGTCTTTGTCTCTTGAAAGAGTAAAATGTCAAATTGATTGATAAAATCTATAAACTCTGGATCTTCGAGCCTAGATGATAGCCCACAAACATTCAGGGAAATAAATCTAATTTGGGACACTCCCGGGCATACCTATCCCATGGCATCCTCCTGCTGTGGATTCATAGGCGGTTGTGAATGCGACCTAGACGTGTCTTGAATATCAGGCGGGTGGATGCCACTGGGTACTGTATGCGTCGGGTGTGTCTGCTCTGGTGGGTGTGGGTTTGGTGTATGTATGGTTCCTGGTGGAGGGGTGGGTGCAGACTTCGGTGGGGCTCTGGGCTGTTGCTGGGGAGTAGGTTGGCTGGCGGGTGGTGTGGCAGTGTTAGCTGAAGAATGAGGTAAGTTGGTGTGGGGTTTAGATGGGCGGGGGTTGTTGGGAAAAGAGAAGTTTCCACAATAGTTACCTACACCCGGCGGTGGGTAGTATGAATCATGAGAGTCACTAAAGTCAGAGTACCTATTGTCTCTTGTGTATCCACGACCTCGGCCTCTGTGTTGTCCTCCTCGCTTTCCGCGTAGCATTCGGCGGTTTGCATATCCTCGTGTGGGTGGCCTCCCTTCGCGATTGTTGGCACATCTGTATGGGGGCGGGTTCTCGGGGGTCACAAGTTTGTTGTCCACGTACAGTCTGTCTCCAGCTATGTTGGCTTTCAGTCCGTTATCACGTGCTTGCTGTGCTAGTGGCTTTAATGTGGATTGACGGTATGAATTAACTACCTTTGGTAAGTTTTCATTTATATAAAAATGAGTTCCGCGAAGTATACCACTTGATTTTTTCACTGTGTCCCTATCGTCCTGTCTCATGAATTTCGCCAGAATCGGTCTCGGGGTCCCATTTCTACCATCTCGGTTTCCTATTCTCTTCACAAGTTGGAATTCCATTTCCTTGTTGAGTTTCAGCACATATTTAATGAATTCATTCAATTTGTCTTCTGTGGTTATAGCAAATTCATCTGATTCATCCTCGTTTATCCCAGATATTATCAATTCGTCGCGCATTACTCTGGTCTCCAAGTCAGTTACTGTTTCTAGGACGTGCTTGGTCCTTTCTTCAAGTAGGTCAATTTTTACCGATTTTTTAAGAATAGTCATGACCTGTTCTGTGATGTTGGTTTTGAATTCATATAGGGAGTTCACGTCGTCGGTTGTCTTCCGATTATGGGATTCTAAGGCGCCAACTCTGTTTTGGAGCTCACCAACCGCGTGGTTCATGACTGATAATTTGTTATGTATTGCGGTGACTTCACTTTTAACTTCGTCGATGGAGTTAACTTTCAGTGTGATTTCACGCAACATCTCTATCACAGTGTCCATTTTGGGATCCATTTTAGAAGGAAAATATTGTCCGAACTGGTTCTGGGTGTGTGGGTTAAAGCTTTGAGTTGGTATTTCTAGCGCTTGATTGACTGGGATTGAATATGAATCCGTTAGGAATGTCTGATCACGATAATCTCCGTGGGAGTTCATTTGTACTATTGTGCTGCTAGCTGTGTGTTGATTGGTAACCTCTGACCTGTTGTACACATCTATGCCGGGACAGTTGGCAACCTGGGAACTATTTTCAGAGTAATCACTAGGCTAAACAGGGTTAAGATAATTTAGAAGAGTTTGATCCACGTATGTATCTTTGTTAATCACGGTTGATAAACCTTGGTAGACTGCTTGTGAGACTTCATTGTTTACCTTATGAATGTCCGAGACATCGACCTCTGAGGTGTTGTCGCTAATGTCAACAAACTTTGCCGCCATTACAAGTTTTGAACGGGAACCTACCGCTTTGTATGGAAAGTGTCCAATATCTCTCACGAATCCACACGATCGTCGGGTCTCGCACTATATATCCAATAATAAGTATCCTATGGTGTAATTTGACGAGTAAACATTAAAATATCACCAATTTATGGAGTTTTAACGATTATTTCTCTGAAAATTTCTCTCTCGGAATTCAAAAGCGTCTTCCTCCGCGCATGCGCATTGTACACATATGGATGTTGTCAGATTCTTGCTGGCTAAAACCATCCCAAACAACACAAGAATATTCAAGGATTTACCGTATCATTGTAAAATAACAATTTTCGAGAGCTGTCTGTCGTGATAGAATCGATATTTTCTCAAGAGTGAAATGCGTTTCCATGCAGGTTTCATCACTTGTTCGATATAGGGTCCCCAGCTTCCTGTTTTACTCAAAATAACTCCAAGATGTTTATGGGCATCTACTTCTTCAATAGGCTGTTGGTTCATGGACAGCGTTTGGTGAACAAGCTTCATTCGTTTCCGAGTTCATGTCAATGCTTCGGTTTTTAGAGCATTAAACTTGACAAGCCATTTGGAGGACCACGATTCTAGTCTATTGATATCATGCTGTAAAATAGGCGCTCCTATGTTTGGGTCGTCGATGACAAGTGCGAGTGAAGTGTCGTCGGCGAAAAGCCGAATGTCATATGCCATATTTTCAACCCCCGTTATTTGCTATAGAACACAGGCAGATAATAGCAAATATAGCTATATAGATCAAGATGTAATTCAATCAATATGCGGCTCTGCCTAGAAAACTACAATTCTAGGAGCATGATATGCCCCAGGTTGAGGTCATACAAATATAACGCCGATCACAGAAACCGGACCCCAAGCAATCGCAGCGCTATAGTTATTCATCGAATTTGAGAATCGACAACGGAATCACGCGCGATTGTCCAGAAAAAAAAAACATTATTAAGCGACCATTAATTAAAAACAATTAACCGACACAAACGAAACTATTTAAAATTTATCAAAAAATATATACAAATATATATTTGTATATATATTTGAAATATATTTCAGGGCGATATATATCGACAAATTTGTTCGGTAATCGTCCGCGTATGTATGTTTTGAGGTACCTACAAAAGCTCTTACCAAATTAAGTATTTTGGATTTCGAACGAGCCAAGTCCGTTTGAATAAACAAAATTAATCAAAGGGTGTATTTACGCAAATATTTCTGTCCATGGAGGACGTAATTGTTACTGCAAAAATGTATCGCTGACAGCACAAAACTTCATTCTGCATGTTTGATATCAGTCTACATAATTCATAATGGGTTAATATTAAATATAATTTTTTATTGACATTCAAATTGCGTTATTGACAACTAGATACCAATCATTCCTTCAAAATTCGCGTGATTTAAAACAATAGCTGCCAGATATGCCGCTCTCCCCCAAACATACGCCCACTGATAAAATAACGCACATCACCTCGCCCTGATGCAAACGAATGCCGGCTGATACGGACCCTGGCTCTTACGGACCCTGGCTGATACGGACCCTGGCTCATACGGACCTCCGGCTGATACGGACCCTGGCTTATACGGACCCTCGGCTTATACGGACCCTGGCTCATACGGACTTCAATTATAATATACAATTTTATTTTTTATGTTTATTTAAATAAATTCAAATACTCACAACATACTTACTGAGATAACAAAAATATGATGATAACAAAAACGAACATTATTTAAACTGGGGCGTACAGCTTGGCGGCTTCTTTCAGTAGTTTGCTGGCAGTTACCCTCATCGACGAGTAGTCTAACCATGCCGAAGCCGAATGGTATCTCCACATGAAGCACAGTTAGGCATTGTGGAATTATGCCAGTCAACAATAAATCAGTTGAATATATACCAGTTGTGTTTTTACTAACATGTTTTCATAACAAATCAAACTCAGTGGATTCATCCTGATCACCATGCATTCACTGAACATTTATCACCGCGTGTCTGTTTATACAACGACATAAAGGGATCACACACGCGTGTTTATACAACGGTGAAGAGATTAATTAACACGATTCAATAAATGCTTTTTTCAAGCCAGAACATCACCGAAATTCTCAATTATTACAGATATATGTGTGAAAAGACAATCATAATTATATATTAAATTCATATATATAAGTTTAAAAATCACCGAAATAATCGGTTAAATTCATAAATATAAGTTTGAAAATCACCGAAATTCTCAATTAATACAGATATATGTGTGACAAGACAATCATAATTATATATTAAATTCATAAATATAAGTTTGAAAATTGCATATTTTAATTGAGGTCCGTATGAGCCGGGGTCCGTATAAGCCAGGGTCCGTATCAGCCGGTGGTCCGTAAAAGCCAGGGTCCGTAAGAGCCAGGGTCCGTAAGAGCCAGGGTCCGTATAAGCCGCATACCATGCAAACAATGCATCGAACCATGCACCATATCTTTATACATGTCGATAGTGAATGAAATCGAAATTATCTATCGAAAAATACAGTCTGGACTTGACAGTCATGTGACCGTTCAAGGTCATTCAGAATTGACAACCTACCTAGTTAGAAAGTGTAGTTCATGATCTTTCTAATGATTAATAACACCTAGCTCTAACCAGAATGTTAACGGATTCATTTTGGTGACCTATAATTGGAATGGTACCCTGTCTAAAAAGGTGGCATTATATTTTAGCTTCAGAAAATGTATACATTGGTAGACATATGACAAGATTTTCTCACTATATATCAAACTGATTTAGTGACCTGTCTGAAAAAACAGCGTGTTGGACGCCATCTTGACTAGTGTCTATGCGGACCAAAATTGAGAATGTCTATCATGCTTACGATATTGGAGTGCTTAAAAACATAATAGATTTACTCCCTCGATTTGAAACGGATCGCCTAATTTTCGGACTTGGCCAAAGGACTAAATATAGTAACCAACTTACCTTGCTTTATTTTCATCTATTATTAAAACTTTCCCCACTCCAAACACTTCAAAAGTGATGACTTTTCTATATTATGGAAGACCAATATTTTCAATTAGTTTGGACATCTCTATGATTATAATTTTTATTAACCCTTTAATTCTGGAGACAAAGTAGGATCATGTTTCACTACTGAATAATGAACATGTTCTTTACATGTTACGACTACACTATTTTCACCAACCATTTCGAGTTACGATCATTGATACTTTTGAAATAAAACCAATACGGGTATGTATCGTAAGAACGGTCGCAACGACATCTTCCATCCGTAGAAACTATCCATTATATGTATTAGCAATTTTTAGGACATAAAATAAAAAAACATCCATTACCCTGCAGGGAGCCCCACATATATATAGAAGCATATAGAAGAGTGTCGTCTGCTCATGTTTGTCTGGGGCTCTGTATGGGTGAAATTATAAAATTGTTAAAGAATACAAGAAAAAATTATAAAAATTTAAAAATATGGTCGACTCGCGTATATAAGAGAATGCATTGGCACAGGGTAAAAAAATCCCGACTTACGACTGGATTTCAGACTACTCTACCATCAATGCCGGTCCCAACATATCATCGAGAAGAGTACCAACGATACATTTTATCGATGGGTAGCTGAAAAGCAACAGTTGTGATGGACAATATGATAGGAAACAAGATCACAAGCCTTTATAATTCATCCTCTGTCACAACTAGACCTCAAATATGTAATTCACCACAATTCAAGTTGAATGAAATACTGTAATCCATCCTTATATGAACATTTTGTTATTTCGAGTAGTTGCCTAGCAACCGTTGCTCAGCAGGACCAAATCGCGATGGGTTTATATCTCAACATTATCAGTAAGGTTCAAGGAACATATGTGCCAAGTTTTATGCTTTTATCATAATTTGTGCAATACTAACATGTTCATGTACCAAGCGCCTGGACGAATAGAAACGTTTGCCGATCGTACTGACTGTACAGGGTCGGGAACCTTTCCACTGCTTGTATGCATTTTGTATGAATTTTTTGTTCAAAGTGACTTTGTCGGACAGTTGCGTATCACACTTTACCATCAGAAGTAGCCCAGCCATGGCGCGGCTAATTCTATTTCAAAGAGCGCGGATTTAGGATAACTGCACAGTTTGAGAATGTACCATGATTGGTGTACATCTATATATAGTTCAGTGTGTTGCTTCCCCGAGTAACGGTGCCTTTTCTGTGCACATAAATTGCACCCAAGTGAACATTGGCCTTCGCGGTCTTCTTACCAGAAAACATATTGTATTCGGACATTGGTGAAACATTCCTAGATTCTTCGATTCGTGCTCTTGCGATGGTTAACACGGATACGTGAACCGAATACAGTTGCTTGGCTTGTTTTTGGAGAAGATCTGGTCACACACTTTTAAAAACAAAATTGTAAGGGGCATTACTCTGGAAAGCAAGTTAGGACATAAACATAAACGTTTCATTCAGTTGTAACTTCGCAAAGCGCATTTACATACCAAATTTCAATGCTTTATCTGCTAAACTTTCTGAGATATAAGGCTACACAATATATTAAGAAGAAGCATAATAAATAATATTGGAAAAAATAAAAAATTGAATAATAATATACTTCCATATTAAAATATGGAAATGTAATTAAGGTTGGCATGATACTTACGTGTGGGACAAATATAATTGAGAGAACACGTTCGTTTCATGACCATTAATGGGTGTTTGTAAAAGCTATAAAATCATATAGTGACTTCGATGTAATATTGATTATTGACTCTGTAGTTGCCACGGTCATATTCGTTATCATGTATGAATTATATGTAGCGAAGTTTCGAGTTGGCTGGCGGGTCGGTCACAACACTTTTCTTCTTTGGTATGTTTGTCGCCGACTTAACGAACACACCGGTTGCAAAAGCTTCCGCAGCCACCGAATATGATTAATAATCGAATAAGCATAAAATCACGGATGTGCCCGCTTCGTGGTAAGCGATACTGTCGTGTTCCGCGCGCTTTAAACCGCTACGATCGACAGAAGATGGCCGTAACAAACAAAAAAAATATATATATATATATATACAATAATGCTATAATTCACATGTTTGGTTCACGGTGTTCATATAACCAGACCCACTAGAAACATTACACCATAGAACAGATTTACTTCGTTCGTAACATTCTTTATGACAACGCAATTTAATTGAACAGTAAACACATTAATTAGGCGACACCACAAAAAGTGTCAGTATCAGCGTTGTCAGTGGACTATTATAGAGTGGTGTGGGAATCTCGGAGTACTTCTTAGGTTTCTAATTAGTTCTATGTTTACTGTGCATGACAGCCATGGCAACAATTATTGAAATGCTACCATCGAGGATGACATGTGATGTGTGGCTTACCGTGTGACGCGCCTTAGGACATTCAGAAGGGGGTGATAACAATGCATTTGTTTGCTATTGCAGGCACTCTGAAACGAAATCCATGTGACGTATACTGGCTTGGTGTTCGAGAGATCGCAGGAGTCTGGACCAACCTTGACTCCTCATTGGCGGCGCCCTTAGTTTGGTTTTCGGGACAGCCTAACGACTTTGGAGACGTCTGCGGCGTAATGATACATTATCTACCATACCCATATGAAGCCGAAGGGTTCCGATTCGCCGATGATCCGTGTGACAAAACCGGTGATCTCTGGAGACATGTCTGTCGCTTCTCTGGATTTTGAAATCACCGTAAGATGGAGGTAGTGGTAACAGTTGGATGGGGAATTCTGTGTTGGTTTTCTGGGAATGCTTACTAAAATGTTACAAGGACAGAGTAGGTGACCATATCATATCTTATCTCGCAACAACACAGAGCAGACCATTGACTCAGTTTGGATATTACATGTATTAGGAAGTATACATGATTGTTTACACATATTTCAATCAACATTCAAACATGTCTTTATACTTTCTAACAAGACACAAAGCGGTTTTCTGCGCTTTGTAAGTACACTAAGTACTGAGTGGTCTCTTCCCGAAAATTAACACTGAATTTTCTACTCAAAATTCGTCGCGTCAGAACTAAAGTGCTCCATCTCCATATTGTCATTTTTGTGGGAAATCGAGTTTAAAGTTTTGACCCCCCCCCCAGCCCGGTTCACATGTTCTCATTCTGTTTTAGAAGATAGTACACAACGGGTATAATAGCTGGTGTAAAAATACTATTATATGACGAGTTTCGAGACTAAACATATATATTGGGTGTAATCACGATAAGAGACTTTGGTGATAAAAACAATTTGTGTAAATTGTTCTGTTTTTGTTCCGTGCTGTAGTGGTTTTCGTGTTTTTCAATCACATAAACGTGCAAATAATCACAAATCGTGCCATTTTCTGTGTTATGTTAACAAAATAATTATCCTAAAAATAAGATGTTCACGCCTGGGAGTGAGAAAGCATTATTTCCAATTAGTCACTTCGCTGGCACTCTGTCAAGTTCGGGTTCCGTTGCTTCCTAGTGAAGGTCAGAGCTACAACATTTTAGCACTGAAATTTATTTAATCACGTGGTACAAAATAAATAGATTCATTGGTCCACAGTGGAGGTAGAACAATATACCACTATAAAAAAAGTAAGTTTTTGAGATGGAACATATTTACACAGCCTCTCATTCAAATTTGGCTAGACACGATATCTGGTGATTTTCGGACAGGAAATCCCGCACCGAATCGAAAGATACCAATATCTCATTTTCACACCAGAACAGTTTAGTTCTCACGCGACGAAATGATACCGCTTTTCCTCCCTCTTAATGAATGTCAGACATTAACACCTAATTATCCACTGAAATGTTACCACGTGACCTCCCTCTTAAAGAGGGCATATCTTTTTCTAACCAAAATAACAACAACATGTTTTTTTATAAAATCAAATTTCAAGACTATAAATAGCGTTTATTGTTGAACGAATTGCATATGCAACTGCAGGGAGTGTATATTATTCTAATGACTAGTATGTCTATGAAGGAATATTGCTATAAAGTTATCATACAATTGTTTAGTTTTGGGAATTAAAGTTCAGTCAATCTTGCAAAGCAGTTTTATTAAAATTGCTTCAAGTTGAAGTAACAGAAATCACAGACTTACAATATGGAATGCACATTTTTCAATTCTTATTAATTAAATATACACAGGGTAGCCTTTTAGATGCGACATATTAAATATCAACAGCTCACACATAAACGGAAGACTTGGAAAGTAAATGATATCTACAGCAAATATCCTTATACGAATGAATTAGTAATACACGAAAAGCTTAATAACAAGAAAGATACAAATCCAAATGCACAAATCACACACGTGTGACACTTACTAAAGAAAGACAATCGCACAAAAATAGCCGAACTGACATGCAGACAGAACGAGTATGCCAAAACTAGCAGTCACTCGCAACGAGTTATCGTTCCTGATAGGCGGTCATGATTTATCTACTCTCCAAACTAACGTCAAATATCTCTTAAAATTCGTGATTTATTTCCAAAATGATTCTACAACGTGACGGAATATCTAATCGTTGACGGAATTCATGGACCATATAGTTATTCCTGTCTACGAACTGTGAGTTTGGATGATGTTTGCATTGACCCACCCGTCGCCGCTAGAGACACTTGATCTATTATTTACGACGCCATATTGGCCATCGTCTATTGATTGTTTCTCGTCGACATGCTTGAGCAAAGGGTAACCGACTCATCAAGATATCAAAAGGTGTGATCAACAACCACCAAGCCAATCTGATTGTTGCTGTCAAACAGAACGAGCATGACAAAATTAGCAGTCACTCGCAAACGGATATACCTCGAATGAAATGTAATAATCAATGTAGCAAATGGTAAGCATGATAGCAAAACCCATACAGAGCCCCAGACAAACATGAGCAGACGACACGCTTCTACATGGTTCTATATATGTGTGGGGCTCCCTACAGGGTAATGGATGTTTTTTATTTTATGTGCTAAAAATTGTAAGAAACATTTATTTAAAAAAAATGATAAAAAATTGTTAGGCCAATGCATTCTCTTATATATGCGAGGCGACCTATAAGATAATGCATTGGCACAGGGTAAAACAATACACATCCTACATATAATGTATAATAACGATTGAGAGACCCGTAGTGACATACACAATAAATATAGCTCATCACTGATAATGTACGCTAACACGGAACAGTATGCTGCAAATGAGTCTTATATGAAACGTATGTTGAAGATAAACACAATTCCAGAAGATTGTACAAGCCGGTGACTAAGTTCTATTGAGCGTAAGTCGTCGGGTAGATGCGAATTGAACTTACTCATGGACGGGACTCGTTTTATCTCACTACGAGAACAACATCAGCAAATCAATCGGTCAATGTAATTGCACGAATCCAATTGACGCCATAATTCAGTCCAACCGCGATCAATCTATCTTTCCAAGCTGAGCTGATCAATTTCGCGCCAACATACAACGAACAAATTAATCTAGTCTTACCGAAAGGAACAAATAAAAGAACTTCAGCATACAACTCAGTCAGTTATATTTTCCAATAAATGTTGTGTACAGAATGTGAATATTTTCTTGTTCGTGTCGAGGTTGTGCTGAGAAGTCATATGACTTTTCACTACAACCTGGACGAGTACAAGAAAAACACATACTGCACACAACATTGTAAGATGACATTGTTATTATCCAAATTTTGGGAATAAAACTTTTGCGGTTATTTTTGGTATTTGTCGGCACTTGATTATCTATGAAAGCCTGAAATTGATAATCAGAAAGCATGATTTGGGACAGTAACAAAAAAAACTCAATGCCGAAATGAACCGTCTGCTGAATCCACCAGAGTATTGCGCGCGCATCAAAATTTCAAAGATCATTTTGGCAAATAGAGTTACTTCGTGACGTTACGGAGTCCGGATAAAAAAATCATATTGTACTCGATTGAGTCCAGTATGACTTTCGGGAATCCAGTATAACTTTCGGGAGTCCAGTATGACTTTTTACCGGATGATCGTGTGACGGCTTTTGCCCAATCAGACATAGTGTTAGTTAAGGGATGGATAATAAAGTGATTTATTTCTTATGAAACCAAACATAATTCGCGGTGAAATCTGCTAGTTGATCGCTTCGAACATTTCCGCGAAATATATTCTAAATCTAACCCGTAAACCCGTCAGTTAAAATTATGCGTTAAATATTCATGAACACACGGCAGTTGTATCACACATACTCTCTCTCATTCCCTCTGTATCTGGACCACACTCTTGCTCTCTCTCTCTATCTCGCTAACTCTCTCTCTATCTCTCTCTCTATGTCCCTCTCTGAGCGCAGCAGATTCATAAAATTTCTACGCTTATTAAATTCGTCATAATGACTCGCTTGTTGTTAGATCATCTTCACCCTCATCTGTTCTAAATCATGTCATAAACATTTGTAAAACAAATTCTATATGCACATTGAGGGTAGAATACATATTGTTTAAACCAACCCGTAAACTGTCGCGAAAGGTTGTGTATGTACTATACCAGAAATTTGTTTCAATAAAATCAATATTAATGGACAGAAATGGTTGAACATATTTTTTCATTTATTTTCTGTCGTGTTGTGTCAAATACATTCTTTGAATGGAAACATTACATGTAATAAAAACAAACTTAGACAAGGACAAGTCTGTTTGCACTTTTGTGAAGTATTAGAACATAGAAGCAGGTACAGTCCAGTACGTAAATCGTGTGCGATAAACAAACCACTCAACACCGTGGTAATTGTTTTCAGTGAGTGTGATTCACGGTGACCCAACCACTCAACACCGGAAGCTTGAGTATCGAGTTTAGTGTGCCTGTCATTTGCAGAATGGGGTCCACAGAGGGTGAATTTATTGACGCTATCCCGTGAACCTCATTCTGTATGGCTTCATCTGCTATGATGGACATAGACTCAGATTGATGTTCCCAAATGGTGAATATTGCGATGTACACCCATTAGGAACATCGATTATGCAATGTGTTGTCTGCCAATGAGGGGGGATAGGGAAACTAAACTAAAAAAGAAATATAATCTATGTGAAGAAGTTTCTATAGAAATTTGATAATAAAGAAACTTTCTTGAGAAAATGAGGACTAAGCAGCATGAGGTCCCCAGATCGCCATTTTTTGGACCAATTCTGAATATTTTCTGGCCAAATTAAAAAACACTTTGGCCAAATTAAATCCTCAGTTTCTTCTATCACAATTAATGAATATGGTCTGTTTTATCTAACATCTAACATTCAAATACCATGTCCAGACTTCTTTAATCTTGCCATTATTAGTTGACAATAGATCACTGCAACTACCATATATGATAATTATATGCATACAATTTCCACAAATTTTCATTTTCGCAGTCAATGAAAGTTTCAGCAAGTCAATAAAAGATAAGTGCCTGCACTGTTATAGAATAAAGCGAAAAGGCGTCAAATATTGCACGTTGTTGTCCGCTGTTTTTGCGACGATTCTCGGTGGTTTCGTGGCGCTTATTGTTGTCCGCTGTCTTTGCGACGGTTCTCGGTGGTTTCGCGGCGCTTCTTGTTGTCCGCTGTCTTTGCGACGGTTCTCGGTGGTTTCGTGGTGCTTCTTGTTGTCCGCTGTATTTGCGACGGTTCTCGGAGGTTTCGTGGTGCTCCTTGTTGTCCGCTGTCTTTGCGACGGTTCTCGGTGGTTTCGCGGCGCTTCTTGTTGTCCGCTGTCTTTGCGACGGTTCTCGGTGGTTTCGTGGTGCTTCTTGTTGTCCGCTGTCTTTGCGACGGTTCTCGGTGGGTTCGTGGTGCTTCTTGTTGTCCGCTGTATTTGCGACGGTTCTCGGAGGTTTCGTGGTGCTTCTTGTTGTCCGCTGTCTTTGCGACGGTTCTCGGTGGTTTCGCGGCGCTTCTTGTTGTCCGCTGTCTTTGCGACGGTTCTCGGTGGTTTCGTGGTGCTTCTTGTTGTCCGCTGTATTTGCGACGGTTCTCGGTGGTTTCGCGGCGCTTCTTGTTGTCCGCTGTATTTGCGACGGTTCTCGGTGGTTTCGTGGTGCTTCTTGTTGTCCGCTGTATTTGCGACGGTTCTCGGTGGTTTCGCGGCGCTTCTTGTTGTCCGCTGTATTTGCGACGGTTCTCGGTGGTTTCGCGGTGCTTCTTGTTGTCCGCTGTATTTGCGACGGTTCTCGGTGGTATCGCGGTGCTTCTTGTTGTCCGCTGTATTTGCGACGGTTCTCGGTGGTATCGCGGTGCTTCTTGTTGAGCTCTGGTCAGTCTCCATGGTTTCTGTTGATGGGACATGACAATCTGCGGGATGGGATGGGATATGGGACAAAACGACAATCTGCGGGACAGAATTTCAAATTGCGTGGGACGCCGATATCTCGAGGAATATAGCACATAGATGGCTCCTTTTGATGTCTAACGAAAGGCCCACATTCGCCCTATCCACACATATTAACCCCGCCACTGACCAGACACCAGAAGTTGCATTTTTTGTTCGACAACTGACCTAACATGTGATGGAATATGGGATAGAACGACAATCTGCGGGACAGAATTTCAAATTGTGTGGGACGGCCGATATATCGAGGAATACAGCACGTCGAGGGCTCATTTTGGTGTCTAACGAAAGGCCGACATTCTCCCTAGCCACACATATTAACCCCTTCTACACACGTTCACTGAGATCATTGCTTAAAACAATCACCGTGAACCCTGCATATCCACATTGGGGTTTTTGCTTATTGCATACTTGATACGTACTGTACATCAATATCACACATTTCATAACTGATGCCTCTTGCATAACGAACTTCTCCTAATGCGCATAAGATTGTCCATTAATAAATGGACAATCCGCACCTAGAGTTTCATTAATTAAGTGGACAATCTGACTACGAGTGGCACGCGAGCTTGGGATTGTTCACTTAATCACGGCATATATAGATAATCCTGCATGTTAGCTTCATATTTAATCTCAAGGGTAATAACTCTATAAATAATGTACCTTTACTAAATAATGGCGATTTGTATGAGAAATTGCAACACCACAATAGATCAACTCTGGTGAAATATAAGTCAAATTCTTCGATTGGGTGGGTGGTCTTGGGGGAGGCATGGATGAACGCTCTTTAAAAACACTTCTTCAAATATTTCCGTTATTTCGTCAAAAACACTTCTTCAAATATCTCCGTTATTTCGTCAAACACACTTCTTCAAATATCTCCGTTATTTAGTAAAGGTACATTCTTTATATAGTTATTACCCTTGAGATTGTGATTAAGTGGACAATCCCAAGCTCGCGTGCCACGCGTGGTCGGATTGTCCACTTAATTAATGAAAATCTAGATACGGATTGTCCATTTATTAATGGACAATCCTTAAAGAATTGCCTGACGAACTTCTACCTGACTATACTGCTAGGATTGTACGAATGGTTACTGGTAGTCGTAATGTTTTCGGACGGCCAAAAAGTTACTTTATGGGGGTTTCGCAACTTACGGATAAAGCTGTGCGTTATTATGTAACATTGATACATAGTGCATATTTAATAAACCTTCCATGACTGGGGTTTTCCGAAATTTTGCGAAAACCCTGCAACAACTCATTCTCTTATATATGCGAGTCCTCCATAGGGAGCATCACATATAAGATAGTACACTGGCGTAATAGTATTTACCTTGACCTGTAAGCCAGTGGATTCTCTTATATATCAGAGGCTCCCCGTTGGAGACTCGCATATATAAGAGAATACATTGGCCTAATAATATTTACATTGACCTGTAAGCCAGTGGATTCTCTTATGTATCAGAGGCTCCCATGGGAGACTGGCATATATAAGAGAATATACTGCCACAGTGTCCTTGGTGCAGCACCAGCGCAGACAACATATTGCAATGCGTGTGTACTTTCTAACCCGGGAAACGCAGGACAACCCTGCATGGGGTGAGACAGCAGTCATGTGTTGTGTGAGATTGGGAAATATCGCCCAGCTTTCTCACACGTGCTGTGCTGCCTGTGTTAAGCGATGTAGGTGTGGAAGAAAGAGGCGTGACCGACCCCGTGAGATATTGCTATTATTGATGTTTATGTTTGACGCAGACAAATAAACTATGGGATTGAACTGATTGGCAACCAGTCTCTGTAGTAAAATTCGAAATATACGCCGATGCGCCGCTTACATATATTTTTACCGTTTTAATTTGATTTGTGGTCTTAAAGACATATTATGTACTTGTTCGGGTGCGTGAAACTGATACGTTACTATTCAGGTGATATGGCAGCTGGAGGAATGTAGCATTCTACTAACATCATCGAAAATATCAAGCAAATCGACCGTACCACTCCATAGAAAACATTATCTGAACTACGCTATATTGTAAATATTTACTACTCGAATCGGGAGCTTCTATCGGCGATAAACTAACGAAAACGATTTCGCCATCGGCATTCCCTGCATTAATTAATATATAAGAATGATGGTGTGTATTGTCCATTTAGATATATTTGTAAAAATAACTATATACTTTGAACAAGATTACTCTCCATGTCTATTTGATCACCCTACCGGAGTGTTTCACATCACTTTAATTGATATTGTGCCCTTAAACTTTTGAGATTGATATGCATATACTTATTAAAATATAGTGAGTTATAAAGTGATGTAACCATTTCCATACGAGTAGTTCCCTTTGGAAATGTTCAGATGATAAGTTCAACCGACGACTACTGGTCCTTTGTTGAACTTATTATCTGAACATTTCCCTACAATGAATATAAATTTTTCTTCACTTGTATTAGCTTTTCGTCATACCGTCGTCTGAGCTTATTTGCCTGAACATCCCTCATAGTGAAAATATATCATTCCAGTGTTTAGTTTTATAATTGAGTGGGAAAATCCATTTAGTATAGAAAGGGTTAAAACAGTAACTGTTGGATAACAGACCCATAACTCGTATGGTGAACCATTCACTGATACTTGTACCTCTCACATTGTTGGGTTATGATTGTTATTGCTTGAGAGTTATACTGTCCAATATAATGTATATATTTAGATTGTTGCCACTGTTAAATATAAGTATATTGAAAAGATTGATCGTTTTCTTAAAATTAGCATTTCAAACAGTTATCATGACGCAAGTATTATATTATATTATATATAATACAAATATCAAAAGACTTATATACCATTTAAGATAACGTATTCCTGAATGTATTAGCATTATGTGCCTTTATTATTAATACCTAATGTGTTGGTGTATTATTATGAATTGTTTCTATATATCTATATACGTTGTCGCATGTTGCAACTTCGATGTTGAGTTAGCAAATTAACAATCCAATTCGTTTATACAAAGATGACTAACTCTAACTAATATTAGCTACTGGCTATTATTAGTTAGAGTTATTCATCGTTGTATAGCGCCCTGCACCGTTTGTCTGAAAGGTGTGATATCAACTAGCAAGGCAGTGGACTGCGATGGATGCAAACGGTGGTCCCATATTCGATGTTGTGGCGTAATGAACATGATTATAACCTTGTTGGCAAGGGGGAATGGAATTGAATTTCTTGTGTACACCTTGTTTATTTTCAAATTTACCATCATACGATCGTGTCCTGTTGCCACCCGGGGACGTTAAGCCCGAAGGGCGGAGTGAATACGAAAACATCAATCATGGCTGTTACGACATATCTGTCGAGATATTTAACAACAATGGTGTCAACTATTGCATCCCAAATGTAGAAGTTTTTGTGCCTAAAATAGATGAGTTGGGATATATGGCAACAGTCTAAGACGCATATTTTGGCCTTTGCTGAGACGTGGTTCGATTCTTCAATCACTGAATATGAAATTCAGATAGATGGCCGTAAAATGGATGGGGTTGTGTATGTTTATACATGTATAGTCGCAAAACATTGACATACAACCATATAGTTGACATAGACCATAAAGAACTAGACATTCTATTCTATTTCCTAAATAAAAACAGCTGTTGGTAGGGGTTTTATATCGCCCTCCCAAAGTCTTCAACTTAAAAACAATTTAGAACATTGTTGTCTAGATAGCAGCTGAACGGGGATGCAACAATGCTGGGATACTTCAATGTGGATTTAAATAACAAAATCGAAAGTCAAAATTTCCTGAGAAAGGGTAATGAATTGTTCAATAGACTGTTTAGTCTTTCTCAACTCATCAATGATTGCGCACACATTACTAAGACTTCAAGTTCTTTGATAGATCGTATATGTTTATCTGATCCAGTCAAAATCAGCCGCTCTGATTTTCTGGATTCTGGTATAGTGATCACAACATTACCTATTATATACGTACAATCATGAAAGTATTTTGTGGCTCTCATAACCCAGTAATGGTAAGATGTATGAAAAACTGCTCAGCATCAGTTTATAATGATAAGATTCAAGAAAGTGATTGGTTCAAGATCTTGGAATGGGATGATGTCGTGGGGCGTGGGGCCACTTTAAAGAGACACTACTGACTATCATAAATGAAGTAGCACATCTAGGGAAGATCGAACCAGCAGGGAAAAGCGGGATGGATGGATGGGGAAATTATATCATTAATTCGTCAGAGAGATCAATGTCTAAAGAAATTTAGAAAAACCTAACTTGAATCTGATTTCGAAAAATTCAAATATAACTCAACGTCTTATCAAAAAAGCTAAGCTTGCTCATTTATCTACCACAATTGAAGAACATAAGGCGAACCCCAAATATCTCTCCAGAAACTGGGGACCACCTCGAAAGATGGTGAGAAGTCCTCAGGAAATGTTAGTCTTAAATAGACATTGACATTTGTTTTGACAAACCAACCTTAGCCAAAGAATATAATACTATCTTTTGTATATTCCAGAAATCTTGTGGCACAGCTTCCTCAGTAAAGCTCTTGGGTTTTTCGGTAATAAGACTTTTGATGAATTTTATAAAGCAAAGAAACCCGGAAATGACTTTCATCTATCTGTTGTTTCAGAAACAGAGGTGCTGAATATTATAGTTAACTTGAATTTATCAAAGGCCACTTGTCCGGATCTGATTCCAGCTAAATTCCGGAGCGAGGGTGAATATGTGTTGGCTAATCCACTAACACATCTAACTAATTTATCAATTAAATTGGTGAGGTACCTAATGACCTAATGCTAGAGGTGTTCCCTTATACAAGAAGGGTGAGGAGACATGCTGGCAACTATCGCCCCGTTTCGGTCTTAAATCCGGCATCAACAGTTTCGGAAAGAGCGGGTTATAAACACCTGGAACAATACCTGACATAATTTAAATATTATATGTGGTGTTGCACAAGGTTATATCCTGTGCCATCTTTTATTTCTGTCCTATGTAAACGATACAAGTCAGGCTGTTGATTGTCACCTTTTTCTTCTATATGCGAACGACTCTGTCTTACTGGTATATGGGCGCGATGTCCCCACTATTGAGCTGAGACTCAGCTCACAGCTTAGCAAACTTATTGCTTGGTTTATAGATAATAAACTGTCTGCTCATTTGGGGAAACTGAATCGATCTCGTTTGGCGTAGCTAGGGAGATTACGCGGTACTCTGAACTGGGTGTCCGCTGTAATGGGTGGACATCGGGCAGAGAAAAGCAGTCAAATACCTGGGAGTAATATTAATATTGGACCAGTATTTGAAGGGGGAACCTGTAGAAGTAATACCCAACCCTCTCAGTGAAAGCATTTGGTTAAAATAGTTTATTCTATACACGCATTAAACAGCGGAATGGGTTGAATAAGGTATATCATACATCTTCGGATATCAAACAATGGAAGTTTTGTATAAAGCACTTATTATTAGAAAATCTTAAGAAAAATTAATTTTATCATTTATTAATTGGGTCGAATGTACTTTGTTCCTCAACGGGTCTAAAGGGTTCTGGAGTTCCTTGTGCTCTAATGTCATTTTCAGTGAGCACGAGCTTTTCAAGCTATACTGATCAGAGTACAGGCATCTTTGAAACTTAATCCAACTATCATTAATTGCAGAAATGCTAACTCACTTGTAATTTATTATAATGACTATTGGATTTCACTTTAATAAGTTGTTAAAACTTAAACAAAAAATATCTGGAAGAGAAATTTCAATGTGCTTTTCATCCAATCATGTGGCTGGGAGCCCCAAGTGGACGGAAATGGAATTAAGTTCTCAATGAGTCATTCATTTGAAAACTGTTTGCGCTCTCCCAATGACTCCCGTGCACATGTGTGCTTCTTCTGAACTATCATATGTCAGCCTCAGACTCTAAAATCCGATACCGGGTTCTGCCACTTAAATTCCCTTTATTCATGCAACCAGTGAATACCCATCATTTGCATGTGGCCATCAATGATTTATTGTCCTTGAGGATGGATTCATGTAAATGTAATTACAACTACATTCGTTTTCGTCGAAATGCGGGCATTTGATTGGTCGAGAGGCTACCGCGTGACCTGCGTCTATCAGTGCATAGACTTTGCAGTAGACGAGTCACCGGCGTAGTAATTTGCGAAGGGTTAACATGCGAAGAGTATTGTCTCTGAGGCGAGTTTACCTAAAAGTAGCTTCCGGTGATTTATTAGCCAATCCGAAGTTTGACAGCGACGCGCTTCCTTGGTTACAAAATTTCTCTCGCTTGAACTAAAGCGTTTCAAAGCAAAAAGTACCAAAAAATAATAAAGATACTATCACTTTTCATCATTTTATGGATAAAAATAGATCAAATTAGTTGATTATCCCCTGTCCATTATCAGTGTTTACCAAAACAATAAAGAAATTTCGCAAAATAAGCGTAAATACCTGTGCGATCGGCATGATTCAAAGGCGCATTGTTTCAATGTAGCAAATTAATTGATTTGAATTCAAAAACAAAATAACAGGTGCGTCGCAATGGATGATAATATGGGAGATTTTTCGACTGATTTTAAATTGAGCCAAGAAGATGAATTTGCTTTAGACATGGAAGATGATGCAAATATGCTTGAAGTTTTTGAAGAAGTAGAAGCCTATTCCCAAGCGGCTGCCACTCATCAACAAAATGACAAGTTTTTAAATGAAATGGCGAGGATTTCTGAGCAAAATTTCATTGGCCTGGACAGGATCTTGAACAGCTTACCTCCTCAGCCTCAGGATGAACGACGTTTGGAGGCGATTGAAGTAACTCAACCTCCGGATACCCAATACCAGGTAGGGGTTTTATCAAATTTAATTTGCGCTATAATATATAGCATAAACTCGCGAATCAAGATTAATTTTAATAACAATTTACCAGCAATAACTTCAACTTGTTTTCATAATTCATTGAAAGATCAGCATTTATCATCACGTTATTTAAACTGGTAAAACTGTTAAAAGTTTATACCGCGGCGGCACCTTACATAAAAAATAGCCGTAAATTATAAAACATGCAATCAAGGTTATTTTTCTATTGATCTATGTCAGACTGTCACTATGACTAGTATGAGTATAAATTATAATATTAATCCACAGTAACACTTGCATTGGAAAATGTTTCAAAAAAATTGTGTTTATAATGGCGCTATTTTTCAATTTATCTACAGGCAACTGCAAAAACCAGTGAAGCTGATAACAAAGCCAGAAGATTCCACCACATGACAGAAGATGAAATGGCTGAACTGGAGAAAAATCGTCAAGCTGTGTCGACAAAAAAAAAACACAAAATGGGGCATGAAGATTTTTGATGGTAAGTTACTACTAGTATTAGTAAAGTACTATTGAACATGTATTATGAAATTAATAAAGACATTTTTAACAAACTCGGATCTGCAAAATGTAAAACAAAATAGTGCAAAAAAAGAAGAAATTAAGAAACTATTAGGCTAATTCAAATTTAAATGAAATAGTAAGTTACCGGTACTAACTGTGTGGAGTATTTCTTCCACTGAAACATCTATACATTCATAGATCAATAGAAAAACGACGTTGATGGCATATCAAAATAGTAAATAATGTATATTATTTAGCAACTTAAATTTTATCCTCCCAAAATAAATGTTTTGTCAATGTTATTGAGCGCCTGTACAATTTTGTGATTACAGATTGGTGTATAGAACGAGAAGGGAAAAATATGACCTGCATGCCATGAAGAAGGACGATTTGAATGAAAAGTTACGCTCCTTCTATGCCGACGCAAAGCCAAAAAACGGTGATGAATACCACAAAAATACATTAAAGTCCATACGATCAGCAATAAATAGGCACGTTTCTGACACTGCTGGTGGCCGGACTATTGACATTGTGAAAGATACAGAATTCAGAGGTTCAAATAATGTGCTGGATGCAAAATTGAAAAAACTTTTGAAAGATGGGAAATCGAGACCGACAAAGCATAAGGAAATAGTGAATTCGAAAGATCTTCAATTGATAAACTTGTATTTGTCTCAAGACACACCAATAATTCTGAAACTAAGAGTTTGGTATTTGCTAACATTTCATTTCGTTAGCAGAGGTTTGGAGTTTCATCATCAATTGTCTCTGAATTCATTTAATTTCCAAATTGATGAGAATGGTAGAGAGTATGTCAGTATGCACCATGAAACATTGCAAAACAATTGGCAGGGTGGTCTGAATGCTAAAGGCGAAGCTGCAGTTGACAAGCGCATGTATGCTGTACCAGAGTCAGATATGTGTCCTGTGAAATCGCTGAAGTTATTCATCGAAAAAACTGATCCATCAGCGAATTCCTTATTCAACAGATGTGAGAAAGAATCCATGTATTCCGAAACTCCAAAAGCGTATCCCATTTGGTACACTGCGATGCCACTTGGCAAACGGTCTTTTGTTGGTTATATGAGGGATATTTGCAAAGGTGCTGCTACGTCCACGTTATACACTGCACACTGTTTGCGCGCAACTGCTATCCAGGCGCTTAACGACGCTGGGTTCGAGACCCGTCACAGTATGTTTATGAGTGGCCATAAGAGCGAAGCAGCAGTAAGGAGCTATAACAGGGATTGCTCGAGAATTCAAAAGGAAAATCTCAGTGACACTCTGTTTAAAACTGCTACAGCCAGTGATGCTCAGTTAGCCGATGAAAAATACTCCGAAGCAGTCCTCAAGTCTTCACAATCATGTAATGTCCAACCATTGCAATCTTCAGCATCAACAATCATCAATTCGAACACTACAACATGTAAAACTACAAGCGCCATGGTGATGTTCCCGGATAAATCTGCAATTCCTGGTCCTCGTGTTGAACTTGTCGAGTCTGAATCAACTGAATTTGCGGCTTTGAGACGTATTGATAACCCCAGTTCTGTCAAATGCCAAGATTGAAACATGTCACTTCCATTTTATTTTCGCAAAATGACTTTCTTGTGCATAAATGTTGCTGTTGTTTGTGAAAAAATACTTGTATTATTTTAGTTATTCATTGTCGACCTTGACATTAAACTTTCAGAGCAAAGTCACTCAGGCTAAAATCGACCAATTTTTAATCTCGCCCCAGAGTGGCCCAAGCAAAATTTCCGTTGGGAGACCGTGGGAGACCAAATTTTCTACTGTTTTATAACAGATATTTTCACAATAAATGCGACTTATTATCAAACGATGTTGTAATTATAAGCCATCAACGTCGTTTTTCGGTTGATCTATGAGCGTATAGACCGATCAGTAGACGAATAACATACTTAGTATAATCCGCTTCGCGGAATTATACAGTATGTTATTCGTCTACTGATCGGTCTATACGCTCATAGATCAACAGAAAAACGACGTTGATGACATATGTACAAACATACAGTTATACAGCCATGTTCCCATTTTGTCTTCTATGATATATATGTAATTGATAATGATATGCAACTGTATCATAGTAACATAGTTTGTATTCATCTTATACATGTATATGTTCATGTTTACGAGTCTTTGAATAAATTATATCTATTATTTATCACATAATTTGGCCATAAAGGCAGTTTCATAATTATCGGTAATAGACACGTTTAATATCAGCGCGTGCGATGACGTCACGGCGTTCTTCAAATAACTTGCGATCGCTGTAGTTTATGATTGTTGTTTTCGATGAATATTTCGCGATGCTTCGGGTTTATTTGATCATGTGATAAAAGGTATCTCACACTCGTCCTATTTTATACGTAATTTATCAACCTCGTCCTCTAAATTCTATTTGAGCCTTGGTAAACCTCGGCTCAAATCGAATTTAGTGAACTCGGTTGATAAATTCCGTATAAAATAGAAACTCATGTGAGATCCTCTATATATGTCAATCTTATAACGTAAGTTGTGCGTGTGATCATTGTTGACTGTCCAACATACATTTAAGTATACAAATAAGAAGGCGTGAAGTTCTTATTACTAGTGAGAGTTATTTTATGTCACTTTTGGTATTATTGTAATTATTAAACAATGATTGAATAACCGACGGGGCCTCGGTGGGTCAATTGGTTAGGGGTACAACTCCAAGCAGTTTCGCCATCCCGCGCTGGCGATAATGTTTCAGTTCCACATGCTTACATTGTGGACTTTGTAACTCGAAACCGTTATCTGGTGGAGTTCCCAGTTACTCGCCGATGATCGGTGGTTTGCTGCATGTTGTCGACAAGTTTATCAGCCATTGAAATCACTATTAGATTAGCCGTAAGTGTGCGGATTTCCTCCACCACTAAAACTGGCAATGTCGTGCTATGGCTTTAGTTGCTGAAACGACATTACACCCCAATCAATCAATCAATCAATCAATCAATCACTGCATAATCGACATACATCGCCACTATACTCTAGTAGCTGAGGGCGTTTTGTATGCACTTTTATGTCCAGAGCAAAACTCTTCACGAATCCACTAATTGAAGGTACACGAACAATATTTGGTTGGTGACACATTTCCCATTGAGGGCGAAATGGGTCAAATGGCCACGCCCATTTTTGCGCGAAATACTACCACCCGCCGTGACTATATCTCCAGAACCGTAGGCCAAAGGGGGTCGTGTGACCACTCAAAATGTGCGGAATGGCCACATTATGGGGGTCAATAATACATTTTCATATCCAAAAGTCAATGGTTTTTAAGATAATTGCCAAAAACCAAAAAAGATCCATTTTAAGGGCCCAATTTTGGGGTTCAGCACTTTTATCTCAAAGCTGAGCCCCCCAATTCGAATTTTATTGATCTATATCCATCGGTGCCACATATAGGTATAATTTCTGTACCATTATCGGATGGGATTGACCTCCAAGGAGCTCTTGACCCTGAAAATCCACATTATGGGGGGTCAGTAATACATTTTCATATCCAAAAGTCAATGGTTTTTAAGATAATTGCCAAAAACCGATTTCAGCATGTTACGCACCACAAGTATACAATACCACCAAGGCCACAGCATATGTATGACACTTTTTAAAGAACTATCCGAATTCTCTGATCGACTTAAGAGCACAATTGACCACACACAATGGGATTAGCTGGAAATTGCTGCTGAGGATGTGTTGATCCCGACACACAACGTGAGCTCTTCATGACTGAACATGCCTTGGAAACTGGTGTGCTTTACCAAAAATCAGGTAACAATTGTGCTCTAATCAACAGAAATGTACAGATTGAACAAAACAGGTTTTCAAAATTTGTTATCAACATTTAACAGCTGATCTGATTTAAGTGACCAAGATATGAAACATGCTAAACACTTTTACTAAATGGAATAACCAGCTGTTTACTTCATGCAGCAGCCACATGTTGCGATCCTAAAATGGGTATTGCACCTGGGCATAGTAAAAACATGTTGTAATCAGATGGGAGATGACCATATATACCAGTATATATTTCAGAAGTAATCAATTCTTACAAAAGGACACCTCATCTCACAAAAAGTTTTAGGAAATGATGGAATGATCACTATTCAATCAATAGTAGAATGAGCCTTTGTCAGTCCAACATTAGTTTTGATTGGCCATGATAGTTGCATCACTTGCAGGTTGGAGAAGATGAGGGTCTATAATTTCACTAACATAATTCTTCATAATAGCTAATAGCCCTCATAACTTACCATTTTAAAGATATTTTCATTTTCAATACCACCTCAGGTTAAGTGGTCCTGCTAATTTTATATTATGCTGGATTGATATGTTTGTAGGTCAAAGCAATTCTGTCAAGTACCATCATTTTACCTAAAGTTGGTTATTTTTGCATTGTTTGGCTAACCCGAGCAATTTGTGCAAAAGTCAGTGTCTGTATGCAACATTCAAGAACATATATACTTCAAAATTTTATTGTGTACGCTGATGTTTGGTAAACAACAGGAATAGTCATCTCAATTATGTCCAGTTTGTAAAAACCAGCACCCATTATTAAAATATTTCACAATATGCATGTTTTTTAATGTTTTCTACACATTGTGGCTTATCCTCGATTCGTTCAGATCGCTTTGCTCTACCTAAATATCATACCAAATGTATTAGCATCACCACTAAACTTGGGATGAATACTGCCAAATGAATATATTGTGATAAGGGCAGTGGAAAAATAATGGTTGAGTCTTTTCTAAATATAATTCTAGTAAAACCTACACAATACCGTCTTGGTCTGATAAGACTCAGAGTCATGTTTATTTAGGAGTATAGACATGAAGTCCACCAGTTTCATGAAAATTAAATGGGCTCTGCACTAGTAACATCTGGACTCCTGGGACCCATTAATATTGACAAATGCAACACAAATGAAAAATACATAGTAACTTTCCTCAAACATAGATTATAACCTGACAATCATTGTGTTTGAATCAGTGTACATATGTATATGTAGGCATGGCCATAGCATGTTTTTGAAATACTGCAGAGTGCAGACCATAAATTTCACTAGAATATACATGTAGTTACTGCATGTACATCACACACATAAGGCGACTGACACACATAAACGTACCTGCAGGGTTCACAATATTTGACATGTAAAGTATATATATATCTCCTGTGCATATAACATCAAACCAAACGGTTTACAGTACTTTTACTGACATTTTTGGAGTGGCACATATACATACATAAAAAATAAAAGTCAATTTAAAGGGACGAAATGAAAAATAAATTTGTGCAACTATAATGGAGATATATATTGCATTACAACATCCACAAATCTACAAAATCTACAACATCCACAAATCTACAAAATCTACAAAAACATCTGACTATCATAGACATTGGTAATGTGATCATTTTTCCTTGATAAGTTGAAACATAAGGGAGGATTGCATAGCATGGCTACATGCAGAATGTAGATTTGTATGTATTTATATCTGCATATCAACTTATGCTTGTATTTTTCTTCTAACTCACTCCAGGCTAGCCATTATTTGTTCTAGAATAATGTACATGTTAGGGAAATTGTAGAACCTTTATACAAAATGGTGATGCAGCCAATCAAAATTGATGTGGGACTGATAAAGACACAACCTGCTCGACTACTGAATCATACTGATTGATCAAATTGTAGTAACTCAACATTTACTAAACCTACTTGTGGGCTGAGTATAATTCAATTCAACATTAGAATACCATAAAAACACCCTGTTCTCCCATAAGTTTAAAGAAAATAACACATTGAACTCATTTACAAGTATATTGCTAATGTGATATATGTCATTCCATTTATAACCATTTTGGCAGCCATCTCACATCAAAGGCCATGAAATCTAGAAAACAAAAGATGAACTACATTCAAATTATATCACCAGGTAACCTTTTTGTAGGAGTTTTAGGTTACTGATCAAATACCGTATAATTGATGATTTCCTCAACATCTTTGTTATTGGGAAAATGTCTGTTTTTCATTCTACGACCAATATATTCCATCCAAAAACCTTATTTTCAGGGTCAAAAGCTCCATGGAGGTCAATCTCATCCAATAATGGTACAGAAATTATACCTATATGTGACACCGATGGATATAGATCAATAAAATTTGAATTGGGGGCTCAGCTTTGAGATAAAAGTGCTGAACCCCAAAATTGGGCCCTTAAAAATGGATGTTTTTTTGTTTTTGGCAATTATCTTAAAAACCATTGACTTTTGGATATGAAAATGTATTACTGACCCCCCATAATGTGGCCATTCTGCACATTTTGAGTGGTCACACGACCCCCTATGTCCAACGGTTCTGGAGATATAGTCACGGCGGGTGGTAGTATTTCGCGCAAAAAGGGGCGTGGCCATTTGACCCATTTCGCCCTCAATGGGAAATGTGTCACCAACCAAATATTGTTCGTGTACCTTCAATTAGTGGATTCGTGAAGAGTTTTGCTCTGGACATAAAAGTGCATACAAAACGCCCTCAGCTACTAGAGTACTATGGATAACTCAAACTAATAACAGCTGAATTAATAGTTTCTTGTCTTAGAGTTACACACTATGTTGTATTGTAAACAATGAGCGCATAAACGAGATAAAGTTCAAAGATGAATAACTCGAACCAATAATATATTCTGGCTTCCGGCCTTCTGTATCTGTCTGTTTCTGTATTTGTTCAGCGTAGGAACCTTTCGGATATAAGCACGCTGGGTTCTGGATCAGTATATATGATGGAATTTGACTGCTGGATGGTGTTGTCTCCAGCAGTGATGAGCATGCGCTTTCCTCAAGCTGATTCCATTCAAAAGTGGATCAATAATTCGTTAGATTTTAAAAAAGGAAAAGAAAACAATATTATCAGAAGCCAATAATGCATTTTACCCTGTCTACTGAGTGGACTCAAACAGGCGACAAACAGAACACACCTCTGGTCCTGCTATTCCCATATAAAAATCCACCTAGGTACCACCATGGTAATACCATGATAATACATATAGGTTATCACCACCATGTGTGTTTCTGAGATCCGTATTCAAGTCGAGCTGCCTTCTCTGGGCAGTCTATCGACGAGTCCGTAGGACGAGTCGATATATAGCCCAGAGAAGGCAGCGAGACTTGAATACGGATCTCGGAAACACACAGGGTGATGATAACCAATTTATCTTACAATTCGTCCCATAAAAATGTTTTCAAGTTGGAGCAGGAGCCCCCGGTGGTCGAATCGGTAGAGTTCCAGGTGCATTACACCGTCACATGCCGTCCAGCGCTGAAGAAGCTGGTTCGAACCCCGTCATAGGAAGGGTGACTGGAATCATGTATCTGGGCAAGTTTTGTCAGTTGCTTTCTGGGGGTTGGTGGTTTCTACACGCAGTGGGACGATTTCTTGGTGAAATCAAGCCTCAGCGTGGTCTTTCCTCCACCAGTAAAATTGACAACATCATGTGTGGCCTAGCGGCTAGCCGCTAGAATGACGATAAACCCTAATAAACCAAACCAATCAAGTTGGAGCCAGTTAAAATTGTGAATTGGAACATAAGTACTAGTAGAATGTCTGCTGAACAGTCTCTTTAACGACAATAACTTATGATGAACTTATCTTGGCCATTTTTGTCGCAAGCATCCATAGCAACTCAACTCAAATGTTGAGTTATGTTCTGCATGAAACAGGAAAAAAAGAAGATAAAATAAAAAAAGAGTATTCTCTGTATATGAGCTTTGGTAGCAAGTAAAGTGCAAGTGCACTCTGACCGACTTTAAAATCGCAGGTGCACAGATTCCCATGGTAATAAATATCTGTGCCATTTAAAAAAAGTTAACAAAAAATGTAGGAATAATGCAGTTTCCCATGGTACTAAATGTCTGAAAGTTTTGAAACAATTGACCAAAAATTATAGGAACAAAAGCTCAAAGTAATACCCCTGTATAACATATTAAAACATTTCTTAAAGGTACTCAATCAGATAAAACTCCTCTCAATTACTATTTCAATGGCTTCGCTGGCTTCAGGGGTAAAAAATATTTGATTCGAGTCGAGGAAGCACCCATCAAAGCTCAGATTTATTAGATATCGATTTTAGAAATCTATTATTTTTCATTATCAGGAATACTTTCTGTCACAGAAGTTTCCCGAAAAAGCCGACCGACATACTCTCGATACAAAATTCCATTGAACAAAATGTTGCTATACAACAGATTTTGGGCAATTATATACGATAGTTCACAGTCGTTAGCATTATTTTTGGATAATTATTTGATTCTGTTAACTAAAGTGACCTTTGATAAAATTTTGTTGTTGTTGGAATCTGTTGCGATGGGGACCCTCTGATCGGATTGAGTACCTTTAAGTCAAAAAGGGGGATAACTAAAAACAATTGGACAGACTTCATAATCACAGGTGCACAGGTTATCATTGTGGTTGCTGTCTGTGCCAAGTTTCATGGAAAATGATTAAAAATGACTGAGAAATACTCTGCACAAATTTGTGTCCATGGACAGAAGGAGGGCTAAGATGTTTCCAGTATAACCCCCCACAACTTGCAGGGGGGGGGGGGTATAATAATAATTTTGGAGGGCATTAAATAATGTCCCGACAGTCAAGGACCACAAATAGGTCCAAGGGCTGTTAATAAAATATAACGCTCATGCATGTTATTATTATTAATACAACTCCATCCTTGTGTGATCGGTGACACAGAATTCACTGGGCCGTGTGAGAACATTTGAAATTTGAACATACAAATTGCAAAATCCTATAGCATCTATTGAGTAGCCTCAAGGTTTTAGAAACATCAGACCTGATCTGTTGGTCTAACACAAATTATTCCACACTAATAGATTGTTTGATAATCAATCTACAAAAATATTTCAACCTATTGTTTCTTGTGAAATTTCCGACTATAAATGTACTAGTACATGTGTGGAATTCAACGATATTTAGAACAGTTGAAAATTTTGACCACGGTTGATGGACATAGGTTAATTGTAGCATTACCAGTCTCTGCCCCGGCTATAGGCTAATATGATATTCGCCGGACATTCGAAGGATATAGTTTACACGATACCCTTTTGCTGTATACATTGGTCTTTATATCCATTGATTTTGTCAGGCTACTTTATGCAAGTCGAATTCCTGTTTTCACAGACCTGCGACTGACGCGTGCGACAACTGAGGTTGTTGCTGATGCAGTTAAACCCATTCGATTTAAATATGTGCTTAACTGCATCAGCCACAAACCCAGTGATTTATATAATATATATGATTTGAAACGTTGTGCCTATATATAAAAACCCATCTACATGTAGCCTCATGCATCAGCCGCATGTCTGTAATAGCAGCTTTATACCGACATGGGTTGGCAGTCTATACATTTGTATTTATTGAATTTGTGAGCACCAGCCCTTAGCCGAGACTAAGTCTGCATTAAGTACATGTGACTATATTTATATACTGGTACGTATATACATCGCTCGTTCGAAGAGAGGTCCCTGTCGGTAATTGCCGCACAGCAAATGCTGTACATGACATGTACACCTGAATGGCGATCACCATCACCGGGCACTTGCAGTAAAAAGGGCAGTTCGTTCAAAGGGTACGAAGCCCCATGGCTACCCGTGGGCTTGCTATTGACAGTATTATAAGTACTAGTAGAGGTGGAGATATTTATTCTTTCGAGGTTTCGACACAAGTTTCCAACAACAGTTACTGTGGTCTGTAATAACTTGTTCGAGCTATAAAAGGTGCAAAAACTAATTTTGGCTTTTGATGACTTGTGCATATTCCATTAATTCGAAATTAGGTGTTGTTGGAAATTGGAAATGAAATAATTTGGGGTCAAAAATATTTGATTCGAGTCGAGGAAGTCACCCGTCAAAGCTCAGATTTGTTAGATATCGATTGTAGAAATCTATTATTTTTCATTATCGGGAATACTTTCTGGCCCAGAACTCAGTCAAAATTGCATTATTATTACCACTTGATTTTAGAGTTATCCATCCTTGTCTGTTTGAATAGATTTTGGTGTACACATCCCGAGCAGATTATGGCAGTTGAAGGCAATTATTAGTACTCATCTCGAGTAAATAACAAATTTCAAAAATTATTAGTGCTCATCTCGAGTAAATAACAAATTTCATAAATCAATATCTAATAACTATGAGCTTTGTTTGATGGGTTCCTCGACTCGAATCAAATATTTTTTACCCCCAAAGCCAAAGACATAGTAATATAGGACCCTCTGATCGGATTGTTGTTGTTGGAATCTGTTGAGATGGGGACCCTCTGTTTGGATTGAGTACGTACTTTAAACATGATAAAGCTTCAGGCAGTGCAGGGACTTACACGTGTGATGAATGCAACATGGTGTATAAAACGCAAGCATCTGGGACAACTACCCATCTATGGAATCATCTACCCTGCGACTGTTGTTGCGTCTTCAAGTTTATAACAACGAGTGTTTCCGAATGCCGAATTGCAATTTTGCATGTACATGCAGACTATATAAATTTTGCGTGATTTTAGTTCCGATAATCCGTTTAGTGGTAATATATTAATTGTTGTGATGGCAGCATGGACGTTTTAATGTTTTTTTTTCTCGACAATTATAAATCGAAGTTAATAGTATCTCAAACGACGGTTCATCGCCACATAAGTTGTGATGGAACTTCATGCATGTAGTTCATAGAACGTTTCACAAATTGTTAACAAAACATGCCTAATTGAGAAGCAACACACATATATGATTCGATTCGATATTCGATTCTATATTCGATTCGATTTCGTGAATTCGATTCGATCAAAATATCCAATTCGCAGGACCCTAGCCGCAGTGTACTTGCCATTCGGCCATGGTGTACATGTAGTTGCCACGGTGTACGTTCATTAAACTGAAAAAAGACGATACAAACTAGAAATATAACCATGCTGTACATGCCATTCGGCCCCATTGTAGTTGCCTTTCGGCCATGGTGCCTTGCCAATCGGCCGCAGTGTATATACTTGCCGTTCGGCCGTGGTGTACTTGCCGTTCGGCCGCGGTTCACTTGCCGTTCAGCTGCAGTGCTCAACTGCTACAGTTACAAACTCTTCGACTCCGCGGCCGAACGGCAAATACAACGTGGTGCCAATTGTTTTGTCTGAAAGTCCAGCGGGTTCGAGTACTAGTTCGATATCATCATGTACGACAACATGATGTCAACATCGCAATCATGATCTCATCGGGCCACGATTCCTCCACTTACGTCAGTCAGCTGTCATATACGATTGTATCATGGTCGTCTGAATGTTCACTTATAGGCAGATATTAATAAATAATATAAATGTATTTTAACTATTTATCACTCACTGTTCAGAACTCGACAGAACTTTCAGTGAAAGTTTCAGAATGCGTGGCTGTGCGTGCAGGTTGCCAGTGAACACACTTTACACAGTCAGTGAGTGACAGCCTATTGGAGTTTTTTCATTTAGAAAAATTAATATGTAAGCATACTTCACATTGTTGAGAACTGAGTATAATTTAAGGAATAATCCTGCAGAAAGTGCAGTATACGTGTTATCGAACACGAAATTATGCGAATTTTTAAAGCAGAAATAGAAAGGTCAAGGTTTCCGGTCGCAGGGAAAGTTAATTTCCGGACACATTTGTTCGATACATTTACCGGATTACGGCTTCCATACTAGACTAAATAACTTTTGAAATTTGGATATATAGTTATTAGTTCCAACTAGTATAATATAACATTACAAATTGATGATGAGTCGAGTGTAAATTCCCGAATTAGCATTAGCCTACTGTTTCGTCGAATTTACCTTCAATCAACATTCTGTACGAAGTATCTAATTACGTTCTTCGTATGTTTGCATAAATATTCTCACCTTTACTAAAAATATTCTTGTATAACGGCTCAAATTCAGTGGTCTTGGTCCTTATTGGAGTCAAACTGTGATCAACACCAACAAACCAATATGGCTACCATGATACAACGCGTGCAGATGGAGTTTTATCAGTGCGCATGCCTGGCCAATACCGGTACTCGATACACATATATGTTCAAGTGTTTACACATATATGTGTAAATATAGAAAAACATACACAACATGTGTATACACATGTATACAATACTGTATAGATATTGGAGGTACACACCATGTGTCCAGTGCCAATGGCATTCTACCTACACAGTAGTTTGCAGAGAGTACGCTCGCCAATGACCAACCAGCTTACTTCAGGTATGCATAATATTATACACTTCAATCGTGACCGTATAGTCATTCCATGTACACCTGTACACATTACCCATAATAATAAAATATCTCACTATTTATCCAAACACGCCATCTATGATCATACAGACACCACATGTATACATATACACCCACCTGTCACAATACAGCCACACACGGTAAACATTTACACCCCACCATGACCGTACAGTCACTCTATATATACATAAACAACACACATATGACCATGTAGCTACTCCCGTTATATCCATACACCGCATCAATGCCCATACAGTCACATCGGGTACACCCGTACTGGGTACACACAACCATACACCATAGTCACTCCATGTATACCGATTAACCTCATAATGACCATACAACCAATCCTTGTATATCTATACGTCTCACCATGGACACCTCACTCATAACCTTATAGTCACTCCTTGTATACCTGTTCACATCATTCATGACCATACAATAACTCCCCGTATACATATTTACATCGCCTATGATCATACAGTGACTCCATGGCTGCCATATTGGCATCCACCCTGTATCCAGTTGATCAATTTTATCCTAATGGGCCAGATAGCCACAGAAGAAGGTTCATCTCAGTTCCGTCTTAAAGTTCTGCCCATTTTCTTTCAATAATATGGCAAGAATCACAAAAGAGATTCTCGGCAAAATTCCGTACTGCAACTTTAAAATGAATTTGTCATGCCCCATAATGAACTTGGACAACCAGAATAGAAAATGTAGTTGTCAGTTAATTAACTAACAAATATAGTAACAAAGTGTGTCACAGTTTGCTACCTTTCGGAAAACGCAGATAATTGTTTGCGATATATGTAAAAAATTTTACCTTTTTACCTAATTTGGTTGCCATTTGCAGAGCAATTTGTCTATAATCACCGTAGTTTGACCTATATAATAAATAGACCAAAACAATAAACACCTCCGTACCAAAGATAGTTACATTTTACTTGAAAAAATGCTCCAAACCTGAAAGTTAATTTTTGCCGTCAAGTTTGAGAGAGAAAAAAATCCAATATTTCTGGTAATGTCAGTGGTGGCAATATAGTGGGGGGGGGGGGGGGGGGGGGTAATTACAGAAAACATAAAAATCGTTCACTTTGTTCCAGATTTTGGAGGTAACCTTGACCTTCAATTTGACCTTGACCTTTTTGAAATCTCAGTTTTTGGGGTTGGGTGGTTTGTGCCATCCTTTTCTTGTGAAAATCGCATCTTCTCTCAGTTTTCTCAATACAGTTACCACGGTTCGTTTGGGCCAAAACATATCATAAATTTCCATAAGATGGCCGCCAATATGGCCGCTGGAAGTTGAAGTTTGGATATTAACTGATCATTGGATCAATTAAATATGCAATTATTGGGGTCCTAACCCCTTCCAATCCCTCAAACATTCGATTTTATAGAACGCGTTACAAAATTTTACAAAAAAATCACAATTTGGATTCAGTCATATTTCAACTAGAAATGAAAAGAACATTGTAATGCAAGTGAGGCATATCATTACCTATGAATATTCCAACTGTATGGAACCAAAAATCTCCAAAAATCTTACCTTGGCACAAAATGGCTGCCAAAATGGCCGCCAAAATAAGGAAAATTGTAAATATTGCACCAGGGTGTCATGCAATTGCTTACAAGTTGTGGTTGATGTTCAAAATTGGCTAATCTGTATTCTATATATTGAATACTAACATGTCTGATACACCATGTGTCATTGTTACTATTGTCACCACTGACATCACCAGATATATTGGATTTTTCTCTCACAAACTTGACATAAATATCGGCAAAAAATTACTTTTCAGGGTTCGACCATTTTTTCAAATAAAATGCAACTACCTTTGGTATCAAATGTGTTTATTGTTTTGACCTATCTAAAATGTGTCACACTATGGTGTTTATAGACTAAATTGCTCAAGATGGCTTACAAAATGGCAACCAAATTTGTAAAACACATATCCAGAAAATTATTCTCTGCGTTATCCGAAAATGTAGCAAATTGTGACTCACTTGGTTATTATACCTGTTAGTTAATTAACTGACAACTATGTTTCTATTATGTTTATCCTAGATCCGTATGGGGCATGACAAATTCATTTTAAAGTTGCAGTATGGACTTTTGCGGATAACCTCTTTTGTGATTATGGCCATATTATTGAAAGGAAATGGGCAGAACTTTGAGACGAACTGAGATGAACCATGAGATGTGGGTAGTCTGGCCCATTATGATAAAAATGATACCAGACCCTCTCGAACGCTTTTGACATATCACAAAAAATAGCACAGGTGTTCAAGTTGTTGTCGAGGCTCTGACATAAGTTATGATACATATCCGGAAGTTGATATGTTGTATTATGTCCTTCAGTAAAGCCGGATTGGTGTCGGTATAGGAGGCAGTTCTCGTCGAAGAATACATTAATATATTTGAGTACCGTCTTTTAGAAATTTTTTCCAAGGATAGGTAGAAGTGAAATTGGGCGATAATTTAAACAGTCCGCGGGATCTCCTTTTTTAAATATAGGTATTACGTTAGCTTTCTTCCAGTTCGACGGAAATTTGCCCATATTTAGCGATTTCTTGAAGAGTAATAGAAGCGGGAGTGGCAACAGCAGTTGCCGTTCCTTTCAACATTCTAGCATTAATTCCATCGTAGCCCTGAGCTTTATTTGTTTTGAGTTTTAGATTACTGTAACAATATCTGCGTGTGAAATGGGAATATCGGTGAGTTTATTGCCGCACCTGAGAGGAAAATCTGGCAGTTGATGTCCTTTATCTTTTATAGATGAATTTTGGATAAAGTTTGCGTTCAGAAGTCTAGCTTTATTGATGTCATTGCTGGCGTATGAAACTCCATTTGCTATGACTTCGCCGTTAGCCGAATAAAGTGGTGGTATTTTGTTTGTTTTCTTCTTATTCAAAAGGTAATTGATGATTTGCCAAAAATCTCTAGATGATGGCGAGTCATTAACTCTTTCATCGAGATGTTCTTCGAATTTTGCTTTCTCATGTTTTTTCATGTTGTTTACTCTATTTCGTGATTTTTTGTATTTTTTCCAGTTTAGATCGGTACTACGTTTGAGTGCGATCGATCTGAATCTATTGCGTTTCTGTAGCTCGCGACGAATTTCTGAGTTGAACCAGATTTTGTCTTTAGTTCGAATAGTGACTGTCGAGGTCGGGATGGTTTCGTGCATAATTTCAAGGAATTTATCATAAAATACTGCTACAGCTGAGTCAACGTCCGCCGTTGGTCGGAGGAGACTATCCTATTTATGTCATTTATTAAGGAGGTAGCCCTACTGAAGTCGGCGTGTTTGTAGTTCCAAATAGTTCTTTGAAGGATGGGGTGGCAGAGTTGTCATAAGAAAGAAAGAGCCGCATAGACACCATAGTGATCTGATACTTCGAAATCTATAATATCTGCATCACGGACATAGATCTCCACATACAAGAATTGGGTCAAGTAAGGTCTGAGAGTCTTCGGTAACTCTTGTTGGAGTTTTAATCACATTTCTAATGGAGTAATAATCGATAATTGTGCTTAGTTTGGAATTGGGGGTCCAACATATTAGAGTTAAAGTCACCAAGCATGACCATATTTGGTGTAATTTCCAGAGCTTCATGAATTGCGTTGTCGAAAAGATTCCAGTAATTTGTAGCACATAACGCATCGGACCGGTATGATAATGCCAAGATGATATGACATCTTGCCGACTGGATGTCGAACCACATTATGGACGAATCAAATTCTAGGACATCCCGACGGGAGTATACTAAGTGTTCTGCAAAATATATGCATATACCACCGCCATATTGATCACGATCTTCTCGGATGGGGGTTCTAAAGCCATCTATTAGTAAATTTTCAGAGGGGTATGTGACATCAAGATGCGTTTCGGGTAAAACATAAAACATCATATTCACTGATAAGATATTTTACTTTGTCGAGTTTATTTCTAATACTTCGAATGTTTTGGTGGTATAATGTCAGGGTGCCCAGATCGTGGCTATTGATTTGTTGTTTCGATTGACATTCCTTGCACCGTCGATATGTGTTGGGCCTGGGTTGGGATGGACCGTACCGGACAGCACAAGTAGAATGGAAATGACCAATAAGATTAATGAAAGTCGTATGCTCACACCTCTTAAAGTGGTATGTCTCTGTTTATGCTTGCTCTGTGACGGACAAATTAGTTTCTTATTTATATCAAAAAGTCCCGTGGCCGTGCGATGCTGTATAGCTGACATACCCATTTATTTGCCGGGCACACCAAAGAACAACATCGCGCGGCCGTGGGTGATTTTGTTCCTGCATAATGACAAGAGGTGAGATATATGGGCACAAAGAGACTCCTGACGCCGGATGAAGTGCAACTGTGGAGATTTGAAAATAAGGAGTAACAGTTGATGTTGGTGACATAGCAATAGGTGAATAGGACTTGCAAAAACATGAGAACAACATGCAAAAATAATGAAAAACATATGTACAGGTAATGTTCGGATGGTGACATGTATGCAAACATGTATGTAATGATGATGAGTTGGTGTGAATAACCAAAACTAGAGTGACAATATGGCCATGTGTCTGGTGTATGTGTATACCTGGTGTCCATACATGGTGACTCGTGGCTGTATCGTCATTTGTGGTATGTACGGGGGGATAACCAAGTATGGCTGTATTATCAGGTGTACGTGTATAAAGTGGGTGACTATGTTGTCATTTGTGTTGTGTTTATATACATAATGAGTGACGGAGGTAATGGATGGGGTTGTACATGTGTACCTTGGGTGGCACAATAACTCAAGGATATGTTAATCAATGGAGAGGTCATGTCAGAGAGTTCTCTATATTGATGGTGTGTATATACATGGGGGCGTAAAACACGGAAAACGATGGCCACCTATTACCACACAGTCATTACATATATACATAAACACAACAGACATAACAATATTGTGACCCACTGTATACATGTACACCTGACACATGACCACGGGTGACCTTACAGTCACGCGTCACGATACAGGCACACCGATAACCATATAGTCATTCCTTGTATACCCATTCAGCTCACCATTGGCCATAAGGTCATCCCCTGTATACCTATTCTCCAAACACGTGGTCAAATAGACAATCAATATATACATCAACAATGACCATAAAGTCACTCCGGGTATACATATGCACCTCACCAATGGCCATATAGCCACTCGCTTCATACACATACCTTCACCAATTCTTGCATGCATATGCACCTCTACATTGGCCATGTCACTCCCTGTATCCCTATTTGTCACACCATAGCCGCATAGTCACTCAAGATATACTAATACACCCTAGCCATGTCATTATAGTCACTCCATGTATGCATATGCACTTTATCCATGCCATATAGACACTTGCTATATACACATATACCTTGCCCATGACAATAAAGCAACACAGGTGTATACTGGTATAACCTACACATGACCATACCGCCACGAGTCACCAAACAGGAAAACCAGGTATACTCATACGCCTGACACATTACCATTTTAATAGTCACCTCCTGTATAGATGTCCATTATATTTATGACCATACAGTCACTACTTGTATACCTACATGTACTCATCTCCCCATTGACCATACATTCACTACATGTATACCTATATCGACAGACATGGTCATATAATCACTCGATATACATATACAGCCGACCCTAGACCATAGATTCACTCCAAGCATACAAGTAAACCTCATTAATGGCCATTCAGCCCTTCCCGATATACACACAACCACTCAAAGAATCCATACTTGCATATACACATCACACATGACAATTCAGCAATTCACTGTATAATCATACATGCCATCCATGATAATACAGCTAATCCCTATACACCCACCAATGATAATACATCCATGAGATATATACATATGCATCCCACCCGTCACCACAAGGACACTCCCTATATACCCACACACTCGATAATGTCCACACAGCTTACTCCAGGTAATCATATTCAATCATGACCCGTACAGTCATTCGCTGTATACCTATACCCATTACCCGTAACCATAAAACCACACCCTATTTACCAACACACCATCCATGATCATACAGACAACACATGTACATCGCACCCATGCCCTTACAGTCACTCTGTATATACATAATCAACACATATATGACCATGTAGATATATCCATACACCACACCAATGCCCATACAGGCACACCTGGTGCACCCGTACTGGATATACACAATACTATACTACACAGTCACTCCATGCATACCGATTCACGTCACACCTGACCATGACATCTCCTTGTACACATAGATGCATCTTACAATGGACAACCCACTCATAACCATATAGTCACTCATTGTATACCTATTCACATAAGTCATGACATACAATAACTCACTGTATACCTATTCACCTCATGTATGATCATAGAGTAACTCACTGGCTACGATCTTGGCATCCACACTGTATTCAGTTGACATTTTCTTAGCATAATGGACCAGAATAGCCAAATATTATGGTCCATCTCAATTCTGTCTCAAAGTAAATATCTCGTAGAAACCACCGACCGATCTATTGCGACTGATACACTCATTCAGATACACCATATATATAATGTGTCCAGACTTGTAAGGATAATCAGGGCTCTAGGACCTGTAACGACGCATGCGCATTTTAGCATATGCACCTAGTTCCTCGAATATTGCACGGCTCCTAAATATAACGCCGGTTATTACAGCATATAGCTTCATATTGCTAAATAGAGATGAACGAACCTGTGAAGAGTTTTATGATTTTTGTCTGCTAAATCGTAAAGTGATCGTCAATAGCGAGGTCCTGCGCCTGGAAAATATAAATACAAATAACCAGTTTAGAATAAGTCATTGGTTTCATTTTCCTGCTATTTTATGTGATACATAATAAATTCACATAGGCTATTTTCAAATTACGGTTAGCCACCGTGCAAAGCTTTTAGCACTTGGTTTAACATAATTTCGGAAAAATAATTATTTCTAGCTCAACTATTTCACATATGCACGCAGGCTGGATTGTGTGATCTCGTTGTCAATATTTTCAAAAAGCCCTTTACTGCAGATAAGCTCAACACAATAAACGTATGTTTTATTAACATTCCATACAGAACACACGAGGTTCTTTAACATGTGGGATGTTTACTTACATACACTGCTGGTCGGTGGTATAATACAAACAGAGGTACAGATAACAGAGTAACGACGTATGTCACATATATGCATTCTTTGTGTAAGGTTTATATATTTCGGCTTGAATTTGCTAGGTTGTGAAACAGGGAATAATGTATTTTTTTCTTCTGGAAATAAAATTCGATCTTGTTGAGGAACAACATTTGAAGATATATTGGTGGTGATAGAGTTGCATACACACATAGTAAGTAGGCTTATCATCGTTTGTATAAACGCTAGGTCCTATAATGAGCGGAAAACACGGCAAATATAAATCACCGATCCACGAAAGCAACTGACAACCTTGACCAGCGATTCACCACTAGGGGTGCATTTGCATACATATCATTCATGACTAATGAAATATTGTACATATGTTGATTTAGATTAATTATATTGTTCATAGACAAGAGGGATGATCACTAGATATAAATTAAAACTCACCTTTATCGTATTAGTTTATCACGTCAGTAATAGAATAAAATAGGAATCTTCTCGATTAACATCTGCAAATTATTGAGGAGTGAATATTATACTGCCCGCTCCATAGTACAAATAAATCGATAGCCACTGTGAATCCCGTGACGTATTGGAAGGCGGTACATATTCACAATGTAGTTTGTGGTTATTGCACAACCTTTCTAACTATAATTGCGTGCCGTTCAACTCGCAAACATTTAACATTGAGGTACCCTAGTTGCTGATGTGAACCTAACCTCCAATCAAATATCCCGTGTTGTTCGCTTATGATGGTTTTTTTTTCCATTACATCATTTATAAATATAACACTGGGTTTTTCTCGAGTCTACAGTTAGAGTCTAGTTGCTGAAGTGCACCTAACCTCTAATCAAATATCCCGTGTTGTTCGCTTATGATAGTTTTTTTCCATTACATCATTTATAAATATAACACTGGGTTTTTCCCGAGCCTACAGTTAGAGACAAAACTAGTCTTGACCTGACCTTGACCTGACCTTGACCTGACCTTGACCTGACCTTGACCTGACCTTGACCTGACATTGACCTGACCTTGACCTGACCTGACCTTGACCTACAGTTAGAGCCAAAACTAGTTGCAGGGAAATAGCCGATCATAAAATGGCCGATCATGGGGGTCGTTATCAGTAAATAACACTACTCATACGTGTAGTTTATGCAGAATTCGCACGACACCCCCGTTTCTATAGAAATAACATGCCGAGCTCTGACATATTGGCCAAAGCTCGTATCGAGTGATGGCTCTGAGTTAGCTAAGAATATTTATACCTTAATTTATCAGACTCATGAGATGAATTCAAAGACAGCAGACAAAAATAACTCCAAGTGGTTATCTTTTGTCAAAAATGCTCTTTATGATTTGAAATTGCAGTAAAAATGGATCACCCAGACGGGCCTGACCGCTATTGAACTGAGAAATGCAAAAAACTGTTCTCAAACAACGTCATTGGAACGCACTATTCGTTGACATAAACACATCTGCTTCATCGAGGACGATCTAATCTATCGATATACCTCCTGAAGCTCAGAACTGCAAATCATAAACTGCCTATAGAATGCGCAAGATGGAAGAAATCTCCGAATGATAATGGCAATAGGATATGCACCATATGTGGAGAATATTTAGGAGACGACTACCATTTAGTTATTATATGCCGTCATTTGGATGAAATCAGAAAACAAAATATCCCTGAATACTTTTTGAAGAACCCTACGAGAGAGAAATTCCATGGTCTCATATCCTTTCAAAATATAAGCCTCATAAAAAGACTATGCATATTCCTAAGGTGTGCATTTAAGAAGGTGTCTTATTCTATATAATCGAAATAATTTATTGTTATGGGTGAACACATGTAATTATCATACTTGTTAAAGGATTTATTCGGTCTAGAAACTACAAAACGCAATCGGAAAGCCCTCCCTGTTGTGATTAAAATGATCCAAGTCCCATTCCGATCGCATAATAAATAACCCGTAAAATAAATAAATAATACCACCACCGGTATTCGGAGATTTCCGTGACTAAACTACGAGTGACGTACTTGTGGGGAGCAAATTAAAAACACAGATTCGGAGCCGGAGTTTATTATGCTGACTACGATGGCGTAATCGTAAGTCAGCCGATACTAAAACGCGGAGTCGAATGTGCTCGTGTGGTGTATAGATTACGTTACGCTGTGGCCGTTTATCTGGAATAGTAGACAACAACTATGTGAATAAAGTAATTAATAGCGCCTAGAACGGTTTTTTTTTTGTAGCCATTAATAACATGCCGGCACGTGTCTGCTTTGGTGAATAGATTGCAGTAATTAGTGCTTTGATTGTCTCGCGTATTCACTCGGTGATTTGTAATAACTCAGTGACTATTCATCAGTGTCAGTCGCGAACTTGTTTGCACTCTAAAATTCCACAAAGTGAATAGAAAGAATATTATCTCTCTGGTGATACATATATAAGAAGCGCCCAAATTAATATAAACACTGGGCTGAATAATGTTAATTCTATTTAGGCGCTTTTGTTTTGTGTTTGTTTGTTGTTTTACTTTCGATATAAATATCCCGAGTATCTGTCATCTCCACATATTCCAAGATGCCTAGTAGATGTAGTGTGTTCAGTTGTGGGCGGGCTAGCGATCCATTATTTAGTACCTCCCAAAAAGACAACACAGTGCGTATATATTTAATTGTCACAATACCACATACAAAATCACACATGACATATCGAAATAGAGCACGTTCATAATTGAGAACGCTCTTTATTGTCTACACCGCGACGAAAACATGGACGCTCTTTATTAGAAGCAATCATTGGATTTTTTCTGTACTAACAATTCAAAAAAATCTTCTCTAGAAAGTCAATATGTGCCATCAAAACGTAAAATAAAACGAACAACAAACACAAACTGAAAAACAATGCCAGACTAGCCTTCAATTAAAAAAAATCTCGTTATGCCAAACTGCAGCCTAAATAATAATTATTGTAGTTTCAACAGTCTGTTGTGTATTCGAGTGAATTATTTTGTTTACTCACTTATTGATCGTGACTGGAAGGATTTTAGCAAGCTGTTCACAGTCGTGCACTTCTCCACACAAAATGTTTCGTGTGAAGAAACAGACAGGAACATTATTATGACGAATATAAGCCATCATGATACATGTACTAGTACAATAACCACCACCTTTTTAATCACACCCATTTGTATTTAATTGTACGCATATAGCTCACAACGGGGTGACACTAGTGTGTAAAATAGCTTCCGAAATTGGTACCATACAACGAAGAATGAAGTACCGGTATATGGCGTAACTTGTATTCTTTCAGAAACAGTTAAATTAGTTTCGCACGAAATTCCGCTCGCTCATTGCATTTCTGCATAAATTAATCTAATTTCAAACAACTTTTATCGCCTCAAAGTGCATTTTAGCCATCATTATTCGTTATAGAATCCAACATTCTAGCAAATCCAGTTCATAATTCAGCACATTCAAACAGTTTTATTCCGTAATCGCTATTTATCGTAAAGGCTTAGGTAATTAACCAGCGTAATTTATCAACTCGTTACGTGATTGGCGGAATTATTTCACGCTCCACCCACCGCTGTCATCGGTAAGCGTCGATGCAGATGATCGGTCATGTGACCGCGTTGTGGTCATGTGATCGCACTCACGTGACTGACTTCGGATATTTCCGCGATTTTTTTAATATCATAATAATAAAAATACTATCTGCTCGATTTTAAAATTTTCTTGGCGAAATGGGTCTGTTAGACATATATTATTATTATTATGACGAAAAAAAATAAAACATTTTGACAGACTAATTCCTTAAAGTTTATCGCCTATTATTGTGTAATCTAATTTAATTACTGCTGTATATATAAATATGCATGTGTATATGGAATGAACAATGATTAATGTGATATCCAAAGTTGTGTACATAGTGTATATATATACGTGTTGCTTGTTTCACTGTTACGTGACTTGTGCAATAAATCTGTCAATCAATCAACAGGCAGAAATAAATCAGTCTTATAATAAGTATCTTCTATGCGAAAAAAATAAATCACTAGCTTTGTCATTTTTGGAAACTATAATAGTGATATAGCCACATGCTAAAACATGCCCCTGGGTAAAATTACTATAATACTAATATAGACTACACCAGTGACAAGGTTCAAATGATCGTTTTTAGCTAAAACCACACAGGCTATCAAATCCCTTATAAATTCTTGAAATCGATAATCGAAACCAAAATATCTTCAGGTGTGACTTATTGGCAATAACATTCCCTTTCATTTGACATATAACTCGGCGAAATTGAACGAATCGAAGTCGAGATCGTATCGGAAACTAACGAAATATACCAAGAAATCGGGTCCGCTCAGAGGCATTTGACCTAGTCATAAAATCAATATTTGTGAGCAATAATTTGTCAGGAACGGTAATTATAACGAACCAAAGCCGGATGCTTTGAGTCGCATATAGACCATATCTGATTTTGTGACGTCACCAATTATGATCTAATACGACACTGGTGTTTTGAATTTTGGCGACCACTTTTGTCGCACAGTAGATCCTTGGGCTTAAAGCATTAATGTCGTAATCGGAAAGAAACGTGTGTGTCTTTCAAATGCCGGCGTTCCAAAATGAGGGGAGTTACTATTGGAATTATGGACAGTGAAGTTCATTCGCAGCAGCGGTTTACATTTTATTGAGAACCTAGTTATGACATATTAAGGACTGTCAAATATTTGCATTGGAGTGGCCTAAAATATATATCGCGAGTGCAATGGGAGACAATACTGGAATCGAAATCGAAAATGTTGATGCCTGCAAACGTTATTATATCGCGTTTAAATTATCCTATATTACATATTAATATCCACCCATTGACTAACACTCTTTCTGATTGGTCAAAAGCCGCCACGTAATAACCCGGGGAAAAGTATTATTGGACTCCCGAATGTCATATTGTATCCCAAGTGTGAAATATTACGTTTTTTATCGGGACTCTGTGGAGTCACGATTTAACTATTGCGAAATGAATCGGTGAAATTGTGATGCGCGCGCAACACTGGTGGATTTAGCGTTCCACTTCCGCATTGAGTCTTTTTTTTCAATTCCGTGTTTACTGTTCCAAATCGTGCATTCTGATTATCAAATACAGGCTTTTTATAGAGAATTAAAGGCACGGGCGGCGTTCCTTGTAGAAATATTCATATTTGTTCTAATCAACAGAAGGAATATTAAAAAATATATAGTTTTGTTCATATGCCAAACATAATCAGCGCGTAAATAGTATATTTTCGTCAAGACGGACGATGGTGTACGTAAACAAGAGTCTGCTCGTGTTACAGAAGTTTTGCTTCTGTTTACATAACACAGGGCAATTCTATTGGTTAATCACACACAAACGATATAAACGCTCTTTATTATTTCAATATCAGGAAAACAGTAACAAATAACGCTCTTTATGTTTACCATATCCGGATCTAAACAAAAGCCATGTAACGTAACGTTTTTTGCTTTTGTTTACATAAGAAAAAAAAAACATTTGACAATAACATACTGTTTATGCCATATTTCTGATTGGTATAAGAAAAACGTATGTCTATATTTTACTATTATTTCTGTTAATGGCGGTTTTTGAAGGAGGTGAATATTTTAACAGCATACCCACCGCCAACGCCGCCCGTATCTTTAAGTGCCGACAAATACCAAAATTAACCACAACAGTTTTATTCCCAAACTTTGGATAAACATACAGATGGATAATAAAAATCTCATTCTACAATGTTGTGTACAGTATGAATTTTTCTAGTTCTCGTCAAGGTTGCGGTGAAAAGTCACATTGGACTCGACACTGTGTGTCTCGTCCAATAAGACTTTTCGTCACAACCTGGACTCGTACAAGAAACATACTGTACACAACATTGTACAATAACTTTATAGTACATACGTGAATCTGATAATCCTTAGATATCCTTCTATTTTCATGAATCGACAAGGAACACATACATATGAACAAAGCAGAAGATACATTCAGGTTATCGCGAATTCGGTCGATGGTGAACGCTACATGATGACTTTGTTCGTCCAGTTTCGTTGAAATCGACACAATGACATTTTATGAATGAAATGAACATGAAATCGACAACCTTCTGCGTATAGTACACATCTCAATCGGACTGTGGAAACAGCATCAAAAACATAATGGTTAATTTCAGTAAAATACTCTTGACAACAACTAACAGTCTTGACTATTAAATACTTTCAGTTTGATGTTGGGAGTTTATATGCTATAATAATTTGTACAAAAGGAACGGCTTTTAAATTTTATTTTTTTTTAGATTTTTAGTCTGTTTGCATTGTGAATCTCTGATTTCTCACCACTACGAATGAACTTGTAATTCAATATGCATAACTCGGATAGTGAATTCCCATCATTTTGGAACACAGGGAATGGAAATAAAAAAAAAATAGATTTTCCGATTACGACATTGTTACTTTAAACCCAAAATATAATATGCGACAAAAGTGTGTTACATCGATTCAAAGTTTAAATGTCATATTATGTAAACAATTGTGACCCGCCATATCAAATCCAGTCGTAAGTCGGGTTTGTTTTACCCTGTGCCAATGCATTCTCTTATATATATATAAGAGAATGCATTGGCCTAACAATATTTTATCATGTTTTTTAAATAAATGTTTCTTACAATTTTTAGGACATAAAATAAAAAAACATCTATTACCCATGCAGGGAGCCCCACACATATATAGAAGCATATAGAAGAGTGTCGTCTGCTCATGTTTGTCTGTGGCTCTGTATGGGTGAAATTATAAAATTGTTAAAGAATACAAGAAAAAATTATTAAAATTACAAAAAAATGTTAGGTCAATGCATTTTCTTATATATGCGAGGCGACGTACGACTGGATTTGATTTGGCTTGTCACAATTGGTTACGTCACACAATCAGATATAGGCGTTGGCTTGGCACGTTATTAGCAACAATTAAGGTAACTGATAACCAATGTATGTTCAGTTTCCAATTCTGATCTATCGAATCGAAACTATAGGCTATTGATTGCACAGGGCATTTGCTGATTGTGTGAAGAGTTCGTCGTACATGTATGTCCATGCAACGCCAGCGTCATTGATTGTTATTTGTCAAGCATGTGGGGTTTTTCGGTATGACTGCCAAAATATGTATTTAAGTAATAGAAGTTCGAAAATTGGCTCCCAAATTTTCTTCGGCATGATTGTAACTATACACGACATTAAAGGCCCACTTAGTTTTCGATCCCCAAGATCACATATATAAAACATATGCTATATGATTTACCATTTGAAAGAGGAAGCTCCAAAACATAGTATTATCAACTTATCCGGTGTAATACACTGTGAACATGTTTTGCTTTTGTTGAGTTGCCGCCGTGTGTTTTTGTGCTTAAGTTTTATCTGGATTGTAGTGCAAATATGTATTAGTTTCAATTGATGGGTAATTGCTCTATAGCTTAAAGATAGAGTTATTCCCCCTCCATTGAAAATACATTTTTAGTTTGAATGTTGTTGCTTTCTGGGAGCCATAACGGGGGTATTATCATTATATATTATAGTGATTATATTGTGCTTTAGTTTCTTCTGGATTGTGGTGCAAACTGCAAAGTGGATTATTTTCAACGGAGTGGGCATAACTCTATATCCTAAATATTGAGTTATTCACCTTCCGTTGAAAATACATTTTAGTTTGAATTATGTTGTATTCTGGTTATAACCGGGGAAATGTTTCTATGATTTCAGCTGCTTTCTACGGGCATCTTCTGAAACGCAGACGTTTCAAATGGTGATTAATTATAGTATTTTAAACATATTTTATGTCATAGGTTGTTACTAAAACCGTATATCAAGGCACTATACACAAATAATCTGTGACTCGAAAATTAAGTAGTCCATTAAGATATTGTTTGTTCGTTATGAATGATGATCGTGTATCGCAAAATTGCTACCCATAAATTCCAACGAGACGGGTACGTTTTCCTCATAGTCACCGTAATGCCCTAAGTAATCGACTTCTTAACCACAACAAAATTATGGATAACTGTTCAGGATTTAGTCGGAAATATGGCTTGTTGCCATTCATCGGAAAGCTCTCCCTGAATTTAAGGAGTCGATTACTTAGGGCATTACTGTATACAATGAGTGAGTACCAACTTATTGTGTACTCACGGTTTATTGCGATGTAATAATATGATCAAACCCGAATCCAGGCGTAATTTCTCGCAATAAACATTCATATCAACAGTGCCTTGCCCATGAGTGGTACACGCTGATTTCGTTAAAATTTAAGATTAAACCTTGTCCGGAATCCAACCCCGTGTGCCAGTCACTATAAAATATTATGGCTGCAATTTTTGGGGTTAGTCAAGTATATAATGTACAGGAAGGGAATATGCGCGGGTCAAGTAATGTAAGGTCGTTTAGCAGAAATTACAAAGTAACCCGGATTCCGTTTTGGTTCGATGCCAGACACTCCTGTTTTTAGTAAACCTGAGTAACACTAAAAAGACGAATTATATGCAAAGGGAAACCATTCCTCTATGAAAAGAATAGTGTACACACTTCGAGTTTACAATCACTTGCATTATTCTTCACATATAGAGAGATAGAGAGAAATGGCATGAGGAGAGGCAGGTGTAGCCAGAAAATAATGCTAGATAACGAGAGAAAGCTAACGAAATAGTTATAGATGTACATATATATCGCTCTAGCTAGACCGAAGGGCATATGTCAGTCATCGCGTTAATTGGGACCGGAATATATTTACAGGAATCTATATGCGCCTGGTAATGTGATGACTACACGCAGTACGTTTTTAGGCAATTTAGAAATGTGGGTCTGATCCGGATCCGGGGAAAGGATAATGTTCGGACGAATCTTGGTTCAATATTCACCCAATAGATATAAGCTATAAAATAGTGATATCATAATTTAATAGCGTAGATAACATATTATTGGCATCATCCAAAGGGCACAATAAATGAAAGAAATGTGATCTGAAATCATAATTATGGCAATTGTGTTAGTATTTGGAATGTCTACGCAAATATTCAACCAATTAATAAATTTATTTGATAACCGAAATTGACTTTTAACCTGAACAACACTGGTATGGATAATATGAAATAAATGGATACAGAAATCAATAGCTAACAAAATGGTGTCATTCATATGCACTTATTATTCCTACTACGTTATGATAGACTTTGGCATCTGCATTGACAGAAAAGCATGATTCGTGAAAATCTCTATATACATGTATCATGCTTGGAGTCGCCATAAGTGATTGTAATTAATTTCCACATATATCTCAATTTCAGCACTTATTGAGGCGGATTCAGAAGAAGGAAACACAAAGAAGAAATACAAAGCCAAGACGCCCAGAATAATTGCTGGTGGTGGGGAAATTGTGTATGGTTTCGGCGGAACAAGCGGAATACCTGATGTTGACAGAGATTGGTCACTCTTATACGACGATGACGGGCGCACCGCATGTACACATAGACGGTACACATCAAAGCATCGGGGACGGGGATAACCCTTGGACCAGGCGAATAAGAATCCGACTCGATACCACAATAGAGATTGACAAAGGTAAATTTAAAGTGGAAGTGAAGAAAGACGATTCGTTGCTCTTGTCGAGGTTGAATACTGAAAAGAGAAACCGGGATGGGACAATCATACAAAGAGCGGAGACACGAAAGGATAGGAATAAAGCCATTGCGAAGAAGGCGGTTGCGACAGGATTCGCCACGGGTTTGAGCGTAGCCGATAAGCTAATAAAACGAAACTGCCCCAACGCTGTGAGTGAGAATGCTGTCGGTGTCCGCGCAGTGGGTGCTGATGCCGAGGTTCATGCCACTGACCTCTTTGGTTTGGAAGTGCTGGAGCCAGTGCTGGAGCCAGTGCTGGAGTAGCCACTGCTGGAACCAGCGTTACACCCCTTGGGGCTGCAGCAAGCGCTGAGGCGCACGGCGCCAAAGCAGAGTCCAAGGCCGTCCTATTGGAAGATGTCATAGAGGCTAGCACAGCAGCTGTAGCAGGGGAGGCAAAGGCACATGCAGGCGCCGGTCTGGCTCAGTTGGGCGCGCACGCGGGCGCTAGTGCAACAGTTGGTAGAGTTGAAGCTGGAATCTTGAACACACCTTTAAATGCGCACGCCGAGGGCCCAGGTGCTAACGCAGAAGCTGGGGTATCATGGGGATATACTGGTGTAACCGTGGGCGCTCATGCTGGTGAAGTGAAAGCGGGACCATTCGCAGCACGCGCTGGTTTGCAGTTCTGAGCCGGTGTCAGAAATGGAGTACCTGAGTTGGATGCTGGTCCCGTTACCGTACCTTGTGTCGTTATGTAATAACAAAAACCAATACGGTTCAAGAATGCCTTACCCTGTCTGGACAATCTGCAATAGTCAGCCCGGGAGCTACCAGGATCCTGCAACTCCCCTGTCGTTGATTGCAACACCTGCGTCGGGGAAATTCTGGCGCCACCGACCGACCATACACGTTATATATTATCAGCCATTTCATTTCAACCAGTTCCGATGCATAGGGTATAGTTCGCCATAAACATTATGTTGGGCTGCCGCTCTAATATGGACATTTATGCTCACTTTCTGATAACTATACTACCCGAAATACTAATACAATTTTTATATATAAGCCTGTGTGACTAAATACAGCCCAGACATAACCAAACAGGACCGGACCAGACCGGACCACTCATGTGGTGTCTGGTTGATTTTAATAGACAGAACAGTATGGGGTCTCGCGAAAAAACGCGCATACACTGACGGGGGCCACGACCACGCAGAAGTGCCGTTAGTAACCCCTGACAAGCAAGAACTGCAATAGTATGCCTGTAGTATAATGAAGCCCACATCGGACCTCATATAGCCCACATACCGCTAAGAACTCCACACATACACTGTTAAAAATGTCCGTTCTCATACGGTACACAGTTCCGGAAAATTGATGCCGGCATTATGTGCCGTAGGGGTTACGGAACATTGTACTGTCTCATTACGGCCATATTTTTCGTACTGCTATGGAACAAAGTTATATATTCACACGGGACCATACGACTTTAATACACCACACGGATAATGTTAGAGCGTCCCAAGCAGGACTAGTGTCACACCTGCACATACATAAACTGCGTGTCCACTTGTGTCAAATCCTTATTATCTAAATTTATCTTTTTAAAATAATGTACACGAGTGATTCCATTCCATGGGGTTTGCGATACGTTGATTGAACTGTTATTGAGTGTCTTACTGTCACTTCTTGCGATGTTCACCATGACATAGCTAGATAGAAATGCAATGCAACATATCCCAAACCCAAACGGATGTTTAAGGAGATTACCATTGTTATATATTGTCTAGTGAATTTTGCATTTGTTTTTCATGTGACACCGAAATACATACTGGTAAACAATGTCAATCACTAGCTGATTTGACTCGAGATTCGATTCGATGTCGATATCAGGATGGAGATTCGATATCGAGATTCGATTCGATGCAGAATTCCCGATTCGCAGAACCCTAATTTCCATATATATCAGTAATTGTATTCCTAATTTTGCGAAAGTTTTCTATTATTGATATGGAGGGCTCTACATGTAATATAAGCAGACGACATGCAATACCAGTGCAGAACCATATTTATTGAGGGAAATGTTCAGAAAATAAGTTCAACAAACGATCAAAGGGTTAATGAATAGCTAATTTACTAACATTAAGATCACACTTACTACAACATGGGAATACAATTAGGAGCATACATTATGTAAAGAGTGTGTGATGCACAAGACATTCAACACCGGGGACCCCATTAGGCCCACTGTGCATCACCTGGATTCACAGTGATTTGTTCGCTGTGATCCACGATGAACTTGCGTGAAGCGGATCAATATGAATCAACATTTTAGACCCATATATGTGACCCGCCATATCAAATCCAGTCGTAAGTTGGGATTTTTTTACCCTGTGCCAATGCATTCTCTTATATATGCGAGTCGACCATAGGTCGCATCGCATATATAAGAGAATGCATTGGTCTAACAAATGTTTACAATTTTAATAATTTTTTCTTGTATTCTTTAAATTTTTTATAATTTCACCCATACAGAGCCCCAGACAAACATGAGCAGACGACACTCTTCTATATACTTCTATATATGTGTGGGGCTCCCTGCAGGGTAATAGATGTTTTTTATTTTATGTCCTAAAATTGTAAGAAACATTTATTTTAAAAAAATGATAAAAAATTGTTAGGCCAATGCATTCTCTTATATATGCGAGGCGACCTATGGTCGACTCGCATATATAAGAGAATGCATTGACACAGGGTAAAAAAATCCCGACTTACGACTGAATTTGATATGGCGGGTCACATATATGAAATGCGATTCCTGCGCCATTATTATATATACGGTTCCCGGTGATTACTGGTGATCCATGCTGTGTCGCGGTGATTCGTGGTCGTATATAATATGTAGTGAGATTTGGATAAAACCTCCACCACTATGCTTATTACACCATACAATTCAGCGAACTTTCGGGGTTAAGTGGGTCACCGTTAATCACTCTCCCAAAAATATCGCCACCGTGTTGAGTGTTTTGCTTATCACACACTCTTTACAGACTGTATATACGTTTGTACGAAATCCGTTATAAAATGGTTTATCAATATTCATCAGACACCCATTCCTGACATGAGCGGCGCCAAGTAGGTATATTTATGCCAAACAGTTAGATTCCCTGTATCATGGATCAGCATGTTTTGCTGGATCGTCAGATCAGTATGAACGCATTTGGAGATCTAAGTAAAATGTAGATTGTATATGATTGTATTTTAATACGAAGTCGCGCCGTTAATAAACCATAATGCCGTCCAAAGTCTTGTAATTGGTATATTTTCGCAACCGATTTCACTAGCTTGTTTCCGCAAAGGAAACCGACTTGTCTACCATCCACTCAACGTTCACATAAAGTCCTGTGATATTACCAGATGTGGCATGGCCACACACCCCATGTTCAATGCTGTACCATTAGGCCCTGTGATTTACCAGTATGTCCATTATATATTAGATCACACCGTAGAAAAATTACTCCTGTTTTGTAAGACACGGGCGTGACTGGCCACTACCCGAAGTTGTATCATGTGTTCCGCATGTCATGTATATAATACATTGTATCGCGAGGGTTTGCGACAAAGATCTGGCAATTATTGTGTGCGCTATACCATCCACTGAATGTCTTCTAACAAATTTGACGGAATTATATGTTCTATCCATCACTCTTAAAACAATAGGTACTCCGGGGTACCCACGTAGGTACTAAGCTTTGTCACAGGGGGAGTACCTAATTGTTGGTACTCTAGTGTACCTACTAAATATTTAGGTTATCTGGAGTACCTATATATTTAGGTTATCTGGAGTACCTATATATTTATGTTCTCTGGAGTACCTATATTTAGGTTCTCTGGAGTACCTATCCGGGCATTATGCATATAATACCCACACGTCTTTATGTCACCGATGGCATGACGGACACGATATGAAGTGCCAAGAAATACACGCTTTCTTGACACGCCCATTATATTATCTAAAGTACAAAATATCAAGACAGGTACTCTGAAGTAATCAGGTACTATGCATAGTACCTAGCAGTTTGGTACGTCAGAGAACCAAACAGATAGGTACTATGCGGAGAACCTGCCCAGATACCAAGCACTCGAAATTGCGAAAAATGGCCGACGGCAAATTTAACAATGTGGCATGTTAGATTCCAAATGATGCTACGGCGTTTAAACATCGAATTAAGTACAAAACCATAAAGACTCCCTTGCATAGTGCTAAATGAAATACTCCGAATTATACATGTATTACTTTTATTAGTATAGAACCTTGATCGTATTTTTGTACTTAATTCAAGGTTTAATATCTCGAGTTCAGGATTCCCCTGAACTGTTCCCTGCATGTGGAGTAAAGTATATATGTGACCCGCCATATAAAATTCAGTCGTAAGTCGGGATTTGTTTACCCTGTGCCAATGCATTCTCTTATATATGCGAGTCGACCATAGGTCGCCTCGCATATATAAGAGAATGCATTGGCCTAACAATTTTTTATCATTTTTTTTAAATAAATGTTTCTTACAATTTTTAGGACATAAAATAAAAAACATCCATTACCCTGCAGGGAGTCCCACACATATATAGAAGCATATAGAAGAGTGTCGTCTGCTCATGTTTGTCTGGGGCTCTGTATGGGTGAAATTATAAAATTGTTAAAGAATACAAGAACAAATTATTAAAATTGTAAAAAATTGTTAGGCCAATGCATTCTCTTATATATGCGAGGCGACCTCTTATATACTCGCATATATAAGATAATGCATTGGCACAGGGTTTACAAATCCCGACTTAGGACTGAATTTGATATGGCGGGTCACATATATACTCATCGCATGACCCACGGGCCTGATCATCCACCCGAATCGTCGTGGTTAAAACTGAGTAACATTATATGCCACTGCATGTATGATACTGTTAAAGCCTTCACCTCCCTTCTACTGAAGTTTCAGCTATATTCGGTATGTGATGCTTCGTCTATAATAAACATTATAATGCCGCAACATATTAAATCGTATATTATCGTTGATAACACTCTTTGTCATGTTACATGCACATTATACAATTTCAATTTATAATATAACTGTCTTGTCTGGCAGATATTTCGCCAGACCTGAATTATCCATATTAAAAAGAATATAATCTCATTCGTCATTGTTATTCTTTAAATCATGTAAGTTAATTGGACCGAAGCGAGGATATGATAGGTTAGGATAATTTATTTACAATATATGTGCACACATAGAAAGTACAATTACAAATAAATTTAATATTAATAGACTATACATGTGTATTGTTAGGGTTGATATAGTCATGACTGACTGTCCTCCTATCACCCCTGAATGCGGTGACAGATTATATGATGTAGATGGCCGAATGTATTTGATTGTTTTGGGTTACGTTCATCGTGCATGCAGATAGGGTTTTTAATAGGCTTTGTTAGGGCGAGGGTACGGATAGTGGTTCATATGTAGAGGCACCTACTTGGTCGACATAATGAAAGAATACTATGAATATACATGTGTCAGTGGAACCGAGTAGGAATAATGAGAGTGAGTCATATAACATACGTACCCGACAGGGGCGTAGGAAGCTATATTTATTGGGGGGGGTATCAGGGGCGTAGGAAAGAAGTTTGTATACGAGGGGCCACATTCGATGGCCATAGGCCATCGACGACAGCCGCAGGCTGGAGATGTGGAGAGCTGGAGAGTGGTGTCCCCTCTCGTCCGTGGGAAAAAATTTCTGAATTTAAACCCCGTTGCATATGTGACAGCATTTACGTTAAATAACCCATTGAGGGAAAATATGGTATTTTAGTTTTTCACATGTTGTACAAAATAGTATGGAGATTATTTTTGACTCTCATAAGCGTGTGTGTACACATGGAGCAGTCTTCCGTGAAAACATGATAAGTAGGTTTATACTTACATAATTATATATTCACATTCTCAGCTTTCCCAGCCTAAGCCATAGTCGTAGTGCATGTAACTGAAAGATGGCCTCGATAAAGCAGGCAGATTAGCCATTTAAGCAGTGCCAAAGTACTAGCTGTGATGAAGCGTAGTTTCCGTATTTACTCTTCAAATAATTTCGTATTGAATTCATCTTGGAAATCTTGGTGTTGATTTATTTTGTAGCTTTGGACAAATTCGATACCTAATGGGCTAACACAATGATTTCTGAGAGAGTACTGTAACAAGAAGGCTTATAAAGAGCAAGGGCCGGTGGATAGCACCATATGGGGAGTTATACTTTATTACCTAAAAACCTAAATGTTTGTACTTGTATGATAACACAAAACCGGTGAGACAATAACACATGGCAGTCAAGGCACCTAATCTGTATAATGGTACCCCCAACCGCTAATTGCCCATATAGAGTATACTATATATTTTATGTAAAACTGTGCGGGCGGAAAATGTGACTGGTTAGGTTGAATAAATAAGAAATACAGTTTAAGTGTTGACCATTTTACCCCCCTTATCCCCCCCCGGTTCCTACGCCCCTGGTACCCGACCAGTCGACCATATACATCGTACTCCGGGCTGTCGCATATATGTAACACTATAGTACACATGAATCGTTCCGCATACTTAATAGTTTACTATGATGATGACCGTATTTTGTGTGGTCACCGCGTTGGAGTTATTCAAAGCATCTCAAGGATAACCTTCCTCTATACTGTAGCCGACTTATACGCTGAGTGGTCATATTTCATCTTTGTGAGTGAAGCGATAGAATAACATAGATTTCCTCTTATTTGCGTTCTTATCACCCATTTCAAGGAATTGAAGTGCGGTGGCCGATACACCGCGTTCGATGTTGTGACTTTAAGGTCAATAAAGCCACTTATTCGGTATTATTGTGATATTACATGACATGCCCAAGGATAAGGTTACGGTATACGATATCGAGCAGTGTATGTGAATATTTCCAAAAAAAGTCAGCTTGACAAAAGCTAAAAGGTATGTGTGTTGTATGGAATTGAATATATCTCGTCGGAAACGTCTCACAAAGTTCAATCATAGACACATTCGGTCTATTTCCAAACACATTTGCGCTTCTGATGACCTCCATAATCCACTGTTATTTTCGGAATACAGCAGGATACAACATATTTTAATGCACCCAGGGCCGATAAGGTTCGGGGTGATTTATGTGGTTCTTTGATCCTGTCATCCGGCAGACATTCCGGATTTTCGGTACGATCCGTTCCGTATCGGCCGAACTTAAAAGTCCGCATTTTACATCCGCCCGGAATGCTGCCTCCTTCCGGTAACTGAAAAAAGCAATTCACTCTTGAATTATACGCATCGCGCTCGGTTGTGTCGTCAATTCCTATCTGTTTCCATCCGTCACCGTGTTTCTTCACCAGCCTTCATTTATTCGTCTATCATCTTGTTCCTTGTGCGCTCTGTCTGCGTCCTGTTCCGTCGGCGTTACCTATTTTCGTGGGTCGTGCACGTGTTTTCCCTGTTTGTGTTTGTCGTTCGGTGGCATTCCCGTATTTCTCCTATGGTTCGTACAGGATCTCGCGGTCGGGCCCGCGACCGTTCGTCTCGTAGCAGTCGCCAGGATGCGTCTGCCAGCTCGTCTCGTGCTGGTCCTGCTTCCAGTGGCCGTGTTAGGCCTTCTTCTCGGGTTTTTCGGCCAGTGTGTCATCTGTGGCTGATTCACGGGTGCGCGGCCGTGGTCAGCATTCGCGTGGCAGGCCTGCTCGTGGCTCTGGACGGGGATGCCACGCCTCTCGTGGCCGGATTTCCCATTCTCGTGGCCGCGATCCTGTTCGTCAGCCTCGTTGTCGGCCCAGTCGCCAGGCTCGTCGCCGACAGGACGTTTTCTGCGCTATGAATCCAGGTCACCACTAGCGTCTCCTTTGTCGTCCTGTCCCCGCCGCAGTTCTGATGACAGCTCCACTTCTCTCCGCCGCCGCGAGGATTCCCGTGTGGTTTCAGTGATAAACCGACCGACCGCTCCGGCAAGAGACAGAACTGATCCGGGTAATGCCTTATTTAGCTTTCCATCCTCGCTGGTCTCCCCTTGGGACGCCCCCTTGCCGATTCCTACGGCGGCAGATGGCCTTGGCTCTCACGTTTCCCGATCTTCGCGACAAAATTTTCTGGGGGCGTCGTGCTTCCGGGCGAATCCGTGTTGCGCCCAAGGCTTAAAATAAGTGGTCTGCTATGGCCAATTGTCAGACACCAAATTCAAATTTTTATAGGTTGTCAGGCTCTGCTTTGAAACTGTCTGACATAATGTCTGGTTGAGAAATTGATGTATTTTTATGAAAATATCACTGGTAATGTGATATTTTGCAAAAATTTATAGAGCATGCTGTTACATGCAATTGGATTGCATAATTTATGGATCCAGTAACACCACTGGGATCAGAGCAATTGAAGACTTCTATAACCTTAGAATTGAAATCGGCAAGTATGTTTAATGTTGTCGAGGTGGGGCAGATTTGCATTAAAAAAAAAATTAAAAAAAAAAAAAAAATAAAAAAAAAAAAAAAAAAAAAATTAAGTGATAATTGAGAAGAGGAACATCATTGGGGGATTATACATCATTATTAGTTTAAATTGGTATTATTATGGGTGATTCAAAAGACATGTCAGGCCTCATTTCGCAATGTCAGACCATGTCTGTTTGGTGCCTGACAAAATGTCAGATAGTCAACTAAAAATTATTTTAAGGTTTGGTTGCGCCTGGCGGGCATGCTGCTCCAATAACGTCTGTTGACTCGTGGACCGATGCTTTTCTCATGCCGCAACCGCTGCCCATGGACAAGACTTTCGTCGCTCAGCCCGCGACGGTCGCCAGCCACGTCTACCAGCTCACCCCTTCCGCCATTAATCTTGTCTATTTGTGTTGGTGGCTTAGGAAGTACCCTCACCACCAAGCCGCGCGGGAACTCCGGTTCGGTTTTACTCGTGGTTTTTCCGCTCCATTATACTGGCCCGCGTATGCAACTGACGCTCCGAACCTCAAGTCTGCTCGTGACCGTCCCGAGGTCGTCCGGGAAAAGATCCTTAAGGAAGGTCGCATTGCTGGTCCTTTCTGCGCTCGTCCAATTCCATCGCTCCGCGTGTCGCCGCTTGGACTGGTGCCTAAACATGAACCCGACTCATTCCGTCGCATCCATCACCTCTCCTATCCGGCAGGCCAGTCGCTCAATGATCATATTCCGCGCGAAATCACTGTCACATATACCAGTTTTGACGCTGCTGTTGCCACCATCCGGTCCCTTGGGACCGGGACATTGCTCGCGCGCAGGGATTTAGAGGCTGCTTATCGTAATCTTCGCATCTACCCGGGCGATTTCGATCAACTTGGTTTTAAACTGGACGACATGTTTTATTTCGACAATTGCTTACCTTTCGGCTGCAGCGTGTCGTGCGCAACTTTTGAAAGATTCTCAACATTTTTGGAATGGGTTGTTAAGCAGCGGTCCGGCAACCCACACATCTTGTACTACTGCGATGACTTCCTGTTCTGTGGTCCGCCAGCCACGTCCCAGGCCTCGGACAGTCTTGACATGTTTCATCGCGTTTGCTCTGGTCTTGGCGTACCTATTGCTCATGATAAAACGGTCGCGCCCACCTCGAAGCTCTGCTACCTTGGTCTCGAACTCGATACGTTGGCTAACGCGGTGCGTCTCCCTGCTGAGAAGCTCACAGCTATTCAGTCCACAATCTCTCTGGCTTTGCGCTGCCGTAAAATCTCGGTCGTGAACTACAGTCGCTCATTGGCTCATTACCATTTGCGTGCAAGGCGGTTCGTCCGGGCCGCCCAATTTGTCGTCGCCTGATTGATGCCCTGCAGGGATTTTCTAAGCCGAATCACAAAATCCGAATTACTTCTGGCATGTGCCGATCTGGCCACGTGGTTACAGTTCTTCACGTCATTCAATGGGATCTACCTTTTCCCTTCTGCGACCTGGCTCCATGATACCGACATCAATTTCCACATGGACGCTTGTGGTCAGTCCGGCGGCTTTGGCGCTTATTTCAACGGCCTTTGGGTTTTTGGCACGTGCCCCCTTCCTTGGCATGCTTTGGGCCTGACCCGCAATATGGGTGTCCTCGAGATGTTCCCCGTCTTAGTGGCATCAGCGTCTGGGGGCGTCGCCTCCGAAATCATCGCCTCCATTTACACTGTGATAACATTACCGTGGTCCGCGCCATCTACTACCAAACTTCCAAATGCAAGCCGCTCATGGCCCTGTTGCGCCAGCTGGTCCTGCTGCTCCTGTCTCACAACATCTCCTTGCGTGCTTCATGGCTCGCGTCTCGTGATAATGCTCTCGCTGACAGCCTCTCTCGTTTCCAGATGAAACGTTTCCGTCAACTGGCGCTGTCCGCCGCCCGAACGCCAACACCATTTCCCAGGTGCCTGTGGACCTGCGTCGACATGTAACGCTGCTTTTGACGTCCTCCCGGGCGCCATATACTCACCGCACGTATCGCACCGCCATACAGGCTTATCTCGTTTTCGCACACCGGCATCGCTTGGCCGTTTCCTGGCCGCTCCCGGAACACGCTATCGTCGGGTTTATCGCGGGGCTTCATCGCTCCCGGCATTCTGCTTCAACCTTTTCCACCATTTCGTTCGGGTAGTGCTACCTATCTGGCGGATCTGGGCACCCTTACCATGCCTTCCTACACCGGGGTCGTTGGCGTTCTGATGTTTGTCGTCGATTCATCCACTCAACATCTGCTTAGTCTCGTTTCAGTAGCCAGTATCTGGGTCTTGGGTTCGTCCCACGTCTACTGGGCTCACCAGCGTGCTGTGCGGCGTCCTGTTGGCCAACATCTCCAGCTGTCCAGCCGCGGCGCTTCTGTTCGATGGATCTGCACTCGTGGGATGCTGTGGGGCGATTTCCACGCCCGTTCGCCCGGGAGCTCGCCGCTTGTCCGCCGTCTCGGCATCCTACCCACATCATCCAGCTTGGCTCGAACGACCTCACAGCCGGTGGGTACCGTGAATTACATGCCAATGTTAAGCGGGAACTTTCATATGTGCATGAATCGTTGCCTGACTGCACCCTTATTTGGTCACAAGTATTCCCGCGCCGCTATTGGCACAACGCCCATCGCCCGAGTATTGGTGCTCGCCAGCGCCGGGACTTTATCCAACGCATGTTGGGCTTTGTCTTACATCACGGGGGTCGTGGCATCAAGCGCCCAGCCATTTGCGCTTCGTTCAGATGGGATCCATCTCTCCCCCGTCGGCAACAATATCTATCTGAATAGTCTCCGGGGCGCCCTGGAGACCTTCCTGGCATCTGACACTGTGGTTTTCCCGGTGGTTTAACTGTTTCATTGCTGTAATTGGGTATGGAGCTCCTGGTTTGGGGGAGTGCTGCGCACTCTATGGCGGTCCTGCAGATGGTGGTAGTGGTAGTGTCGCCATAGCGTTATAACCTGTCTGGTTACTTTGATGGGTGGCTTATCAATAGCTTAATATGTTTATGACTGCGCAGTCATCTTATGCTTATTCGAGAGTGCTCTCGAACTGTAGCCTGAGTGTAATATTCCAGGCCGTTGCTTAGCCATAGGGAGTTGGGCTGTCCAGTGGTCTCTACTGCCATTCCTGCGTCGCACTCGTTGGGCTTCTCCCTGTTGGCCGTGTGTGCTTATTGCTTAGGGCGCCTCATAGCATTTCTTGGGCGCCGGCTCCGAATCGTACCTTAGCTCGTCGGGCCATGCTCATGCCTGCGCTGTACAGCAGTATTTCTTCAGCGTTTTCTGCTTCGGCTTCTCGTCAGAGCGAAGGCTCTGCTTAATTGGTTTTCCATGCGTATGGGCTATCTGCAGGACAAGCTTATAATGTTGCATTAAAGCTGAGATCATACCCCACTCATGTGTTGTCGTTTAAATATTCCGTGCAGTAGTGGCAGGGCTGTCACTGGTGGGGGTAGTGTCTCTTGGATCTGAGTGATCACATAATGCACCCAGGGCCGATAAGGTTCGGGGTGATTTATGTGGTTCTTTGATCCTGTCATCCGGCAGACATTCCGGATTTTCGGTACGATCCGTTCCGTATCGGCCGAACTTAAAAGTCCGCATTTTACATCCGCCCGGAATGCTGCCTCCTTCCGGTAACTGAAAAAAGCAATTCACTCTTGAATTATACGCATCGCGCTCCCTCCCTCCCCCCCTTGGAGCTCCATGCCCCGCTTTGTTCGGCGTCCCGAGTGGCACGCCATATTCATTGTTCTGTGATGCCTGTTTTGTTTTGGGCCTAGGGCCCTGTGTGTTTGCATCTCGTTGCTGCTGTTTGTTTTCCCTTTCAGGTGCTGTGTCATCAGTGCCATTGATCCAGCCTTGGTGCGTCCTGCAGGGGTAACTTTGGTGTTACCTGCCCATACCACGGTGCTTAGCCATAGGGAGTTGGGCTGTCCAGTGGTCTCTACTGCCATTCCTGCGTCGCACTCGTTGGGCTTCTCCCTGTTGGCCGTGTGTGCTTATTGCTTAGGGCGCCTCATAGCATTTCTTGGGCGCCGGCTCCGAATCGTACCTTAGCTCGTCGGGCCATGCTCATGCCTGCGCTGTACAGCAGTATTTCTTCAGCGTTCTCTGCTTCGGCTTCTCGTCAGAGCGAAGGCTCTGCTTAATTGGTTTTCCATGCGTATGGGCTATCTGCAGGACAAGCTTATAATGTTGCATTAAAGCTGAGATCATACCCCACTCATGTGTTGTCGTTTAAATATTCCGTGCAGTAGTGGCAGGGCTGTCACTGGTGGGGGTAGTGTCTCTTGGATCTGAGTGATCACATAAAGCTAATATTATTATACATTTGGCCTGTTTGTAGTAATTCTTGTTCTAAAAAGGTTTCACTGACCGCTCTAATAAATGACTACATGTAGTTACATTAACGGGCGAAGATTCGTGTACATTAAGATAACTAAAGATGCTCTGTCAAATTTAACACTCTTAAAGTGATGTGAAACACTCCGGTTGGGTGATCAAATAGAAATATAGAATAATCTTGCACAAAGTAGTTATTTTTACAAATATTAATCCTAATTTACAGCACACACCGTCATTTTTATATATTAATTAACTGCTGTGACTCTTGATGGCGAAATAATATGCGTTATTTTATTGCCGATTGTTGCGTCTCGAAATGTAAATATTTATAATTAAGCGTAGTTCAGGCGATGATTTCTATGGAGTGGCATAGACGATTCAGCGATGTTAGTAGAATGCTACATTCCAACTGATGGCATAGCGCCTGAATGTTAACATATCAGTTTCACGCATCTGATCAAGTCCATACTATGTTTTTAAATTAATATTTCTTCGGCTTTCGTGGATGAACAATATTATGTTTGAGTCGAGGAACCCACCATTCCAAATCAGAGCTATTCAATTTCAAATTTTGGCATATATTTATTATCTACATCTTGAATTCCATATAATCGCAATATAATGGTAATGACTGGTTAGAACTGGAATTCCATATACTGGTAATGCCTGGTTAGAACTGGTATTCCATATAATGGTAATGCCTGGTTAGAAAAGGAATACCATATAATGATAATTCCTGGTTAGAACTGGAATTCAATATAATGGTAATGCCTGGTTAGAACTGGAATTCCATATAATGGTAATGCCTGGTTAGAACTGGTATTCCATATAATGGTAGTGCCTGGTTAGAACTGGAATTCCATATAATGGTAATGCCTGGTTATAACTGGAATTCCATATAATGGTAATGCCTGGTTAGAACTGGAATTCCATATAATGGTAATTCCTGGTTAGAACTGGTATTCCATATAATGGTAATGCCTGGTTATATACAGCACGTGGAGTTCCAAATGTAAACTATGACACCGTCCGCGTGTGGTCATTATGGTATTATATCTGTCTTGTCTAATTTGATGCACAAAACATGATTACTGAGTCTGCAATATGTATACCTATCGCAGACTATTTATCCGCATGTCAACTGACACAAATTCAGTCACTCTCTGTGTACATATTGGCCACACCATGGCCATATAGCCACCCAAGATATACAAATACACCTCACCCATGACCATAGAGTAACTCCAGGTGTATATTTATTTACACCTCACCAATGGCCATATACCTTCTAGATTTACCAACACCACACAGGGCACACACACGGCCCTTCGTTCACTCCATACTTACATATGCAGCTCAACCATAACAACCCATCCACTCGCTGTATACTTATATATAGTATCATGAATCCATGAGCATTCATCTATTTACTCTATACCTGTCACACCGATCACATTACAGCCACAAAATATATACATATCCCACCAATTACCATAAGAGTACTCTCTATATGCAAAAAGCCAACCAATAACCATAAAATGGTACTCCAGGTATGCGATTCACAAGTTATTTTCATTTGTGTATCTAACGATTATGTTCGTCGTGTTTTAGTCCGAGAACTATTTCCAATAACCAAGCCGCGACCTTGGATGACGTCACAAACTATCGTTAGGGCGTCCGTACATGTCCAGATATATTTCCGGTGGAATGTTTGTTATAGGGTGACATCAATTGGAGGTGTTGAAAATAAACAGATTTCAGAAGAAATCGAAATATAATAGGTCTGGTCTTTTGAGTGTGAGTTCCCATAGAACACAAATCAAACATTGTTCACCCCCAAAAAATGGTAATTTTTACAGTGTTAAATTGGACATGGTATCTTTATTATAATAAAATGACATATGAATGAACTTGATTCGGTTTAGCTGTCCGTGGCACAAGGTGTATCACTAGATCATGCCATGAATCTCTACTCTGGCTACGCACGTAGAGCTCATAGTCCACCATAACAAAACATGGGAACTCTTTGATGTTCTAACCCATTATGAAAGGGAACTTTATAACATTGAACAAACCAGGCAGGGCATATATTTCTTTGTTAATACTAATCTTGCTCATCAATAATCTACTTCACATTATGGTGTAGTTCCAGCTTGGGATTGTATGCTTTTTCAGTGACTTTCGTGAGACGATATCGCAGTACAAATTGAATTAAATACCCAGGAGAAATTGGCTCACAAAGTCACTTAAATCGTGCAATTTGGAGTTGGGACATTCACTAACAGTGAGTTACATTATTAAGGAAAAGGTAATAACTAACAAATATATTCCCCGCATTATTTTTTCGACTATAAGGTTCCCTGTCAAAACTTCAAAAAGTTCCCATGTGTTGTACTGATGGAATATGATCTCTACGGGCGTAGCCATAGTAGAGATTCATGACATGATCTAGCGGGATTGTGACTAAACACCGCCCGGACCAGCCCGGACCAGCGCGGACCAGCCCGGACGCCCATATGGACTATATGAGTAATTTTAAGGGCAATATAAGTGCAGGGTTGTCATGGAAACCCACTCAGGGTCGCTATTAACCCTAAAAATGCCGGCATCGGCGAAAATGTTCGCCGCGAAATGAAGCTAACAGCCCGGACCACCCCTGCTGCGTCCAGGTGTGAATTTAGTATTCATATAAGTGCGAGGGTGTTAATGAAACCCAAATACGCACGGAGAGTGGTCAAGGTCAAATGGAAGTGCCGCTTATTAACCCCTAAACTTCCCAGATTCAGCCAGAATTACAAAATTGCGCCCCCAATAAACAAACTCACAGCCCGGACCCCCCATATGGACTATATGAGTGATTTTAAGGGCAATATAAGTGCAGGGGTGTCATGGAAACCCACTCAGGGTCGCTATTTACCCTCAAAATGCCGGCATCGGCGAAAATTTTCGCCGCGAAATGAAGCTAACAGCACGGAGAGTGGTCAAGATCAAACGGAAGTGCCGCTTATTAACCCCTAAACTTCCCAGATTCAGCCAGAATTACAAACTTGCGCCACCAATAAACAAACTCACAGCCCGGACCCCCTTAATGTCCTCGTACTTCTAATAACTCCTTATATATGTGTTGTGGAACTACCCTCGACTACACTCACGAAGATACAAGGGCGAGTCGCCCACGAATGCCTGGCAATTAACCCCCAAAATGCCGCCATCGCCGATTATGTTTACCGATAACGACGCTGACAGCCCGGACAAGCCCGGACCATCCCGGTCCAGCCCGGACCCCCTATATGGACTATATTAGTGATTTTAAGGCCAATATAAGTGCAGGGGTGTCATGGAAACCCACTCAGGGTCGCTATTAACCCTCAAAATGTCGGCATCGGCGAAAATTTTCGCCGCGAAATGAAGCTAACAGCCCGGACCGCCCCTGCTGCGTCCAGGTGTGATTTTAGTATTCATATATGTGCGAGGGTGTTAATGAAACCCAAATACGCACGGAGAGTGGTCAAGGTCAAACGGAAGTGCCGCTTATTAACCCCTAAACTTCCCAGATTTAGCCAGAATTACAAAATTGCTCCCCCAATAAACAAACTCACAGCCCGGACCCCCTTAATGTCCTCGTAATTCTAATAACCCCTTACATATGTGTTGTGGAACTACCCTCGACTACACTCACGAAGATACAAGGGCGAGTCGCCCACGAATGCCTGACAATTAACCCCCAAAATGCCGCAATCGCCGATTATGTTTACCCATAACGACGCTGACAGCCCGGACCAGCCCGGACCATCCCGGTCCAGCCCGGACCCCCCATATGGACTATATGAGTGTTTTTAAGGCCAATATAAGTGCAGTGGTGTCATGGAAACCCACTCAGGGTCGCTATTAACCCTCAAAATGCCGGCATCAGCGAAAATTTTCGCCGCGAAATAAAGCTAACAGCCCGGACACAAGAGATTTCGTTATGCACAGCCCGGCATAGCCCTGGTGATTTACAGACATACATGTAGCTGCATGTCTAGTGTGAGCAAGTAGAATAGGTTTAATTATGGTGTGTCCTGCTAATTTGATATGATGATGGTGGGTCCTGATAATTTACTATGATGACTGTGGATCCTGTTGATTTGCCGTGGTGATGGTGGGTCCTGCTAATTTGTTATGACGATGGTGGGTCCATGTGTGCAAAATACACTCATACACATAGGAGCATGTCGTTAAAGCGTGTACAATATAAATACAACAAATATATATATCAGTTTAAAGCGAGAGCGCGAGTTTAAACATTGCATCGATAAACAATAACATTTGGAGTGGTATAATGGAGAACACTCTTGCTTACAGTAGTTATTATGTTCAAATTGACAAAAACCACAAAGTCATTCTCGTATATTAATTAAATGCAGTGATTTTTAGATGTCGAAAACGTTTCAGTTCGTGTATCGCCAACAGTTGCGTCCCGAATCGAGAAGTAAATATTAACAATTGGATGTACAAATGTAGTTCAGTATCACAACAGTAGAGAAATATTAAATTTCCTACCATAAATTCACTACTTGCTAATATGATTACGTCAGTACGTATGGACAACCCAAAAACACGTACGTCGCTCTATAAAATGAAAAATGTATGTTTCATAGGAGTGCCTGTATTTCTGGCCAACTTGGGATATACACGATCACGCCAGTACGTATGGACCGTAGGACGAGGACGGCGACATGTCACTCTGTGTCCAAAGGTTTCGCTAATCCCAAGGTTCATTATACCGAAGTTTCGCCATTCCCAAGGTTCTCTATATTCCTCGATATTCAGAAGGTTTTTATAACTTTTATTTTGAAGTTTCATTCTATATTCTAAAGTATTGAGAGGTTTCTTTATCATAAGACTCTTTTTATGAAGGAAATAACTTAAAGGTACTCAATCCGATAAGACGCTGCTAAATTACTCCTTCCTTGGTTTCGGTGGGAAAAAAAATATTTGATTAGTGTCGAGGAAAGTAGTATAAAATAGAGGGAATATTGGGTATATATATAGGATGAGAAATAATAAGACTAACTATTTGCATAATTATAAACTATTTCTAGGCAGATGTTATAGTCAGACTAACTGGTAACTATTTAAAGTCATAGCCAAGCTACAATACGAGCTATTTTATGTTAGGTAATGATGTATATCTAATTCAAATGGTATAGTCAAGCAAACTATTTCTAGGCAGATGTTATAGTCAGACTAACTAGTAACTATTTGAAGGCATAGATAAGCTACAATACGCGCTTCTAGGCAGATGTTATAGTCAGACGAACTAGTAACTATTTGAAGGCATAGATAAGCTACAATACGCGCTTCTAGGCAGATGTTATAGTCAGACGAACTAGTAACTATTTTAAGGCATAGTTAAGATACAATACGGCAATGTATTTTATGTTAGAGAATTATGAGTAACTATTTCTAGTCAGGATAAATATATATTAGGTTATATATGATAGGTTAGTAAAAAAAATACAAATGATGTTAGATAATTTGAAATGTTAAATGAAATATTCGCTAGTGAATAAACCTATGCATGTAAAAAACCATAGGTCTAAAACACATGCAATTTTGTTAATTTTGGAACTTTTCTTCTGTATTATTGTAGATTTGTAGGAAACACGATTCAATCTCATAAAACTCGATATTACAGAGTCTCGTAGAAATCGAAATGTGGAACCCGACACTTAGTTCCTTTAATGAATATAAATACAAGCATAAATCATAGTATACAAACAAATATAAAAAACACATAATCAAATCAATCTTTTTTAAGAAATGGACAATCTGGTCTTAAACGTCGAAATATCTTCTGGCAAAAAACTGTATCAATATTTTAAGTCAGACTAATTATTTCTAGGTTGGTCATAAAATTACTACTTCTAGGCTATGGGTTATACTCAGGCAAACTATTTCTAGGTTAATCAAAAATATCAGAGTTGTAAACTAAATCTACAAATATTAATTGGAATATAAAGAAAAGAGTTAGCTCCCCTGTGAATTGAATAATCTGTTTTATTAAGTTCAATATAGATGTTAAACGATTGATATATGTTAATGAATGATACAATGATATTAAAAAATCTCCCTTTTAATGAAATATTAAATGTAAAAGCACGATAAAGCAATTAAAACACAATTTAAGTTACTTTTTCGTCAACAAAAAAATTGAAGTTATATGTTATAATGCGTCAAAAATAAATCAAAATCCTTAAACAAATATCTCAATTGAAAGCCATTTTAAGACATCTTGTTTATAAATAGTGAGATAAAATAATAAAATAAATCTTAGTGCCATTCTAAGACATATGGGATGAACAAAGTATACTGTATCCGAATATTACGAGGGATTGAAAGAGTTGCATACAAGCAGATAATAAACGCTCTTTAACGATAAATTTTCAACGATATTTAAGTTAAATTATTAGCGCCCTTTTAAGAATTATGATATGAATAAGACCTATTTATTAACAATTCTAGGGTAAAATTATTCCAAATTCTTTTTGCTGTGATATTGAAACACTTTTGTTATTGAAATTATAAAATGAAATCTTAGTGCCCTTTTAAGACATCTTGTTTATAAATAGTGTGAGATTAATAAAATAAATCTTAGTGTCATTTTTAGACATCTGGGATAAACAAAGTATACTGTATGCAAATAAGAAAATAAATCTTAGTGTCACTTTAAGACAACTGCTTTAAACTTCCTGAATATGTTTCGCTCCGATTAATATACAAACCTGATATAATTTATTGTTTTAAATTACATAGAACATATGTTGAACAAGATAATAATTAATTAAAAGTTATCTGAAATCATAATATAATAAACTTATCTGACGATTGAATCCATGCCTTGATTTCCTATTTTAGCTGCTGGCTTATATATGCTATATTGGAATGTTTACCGTAACATACCTTAAATATGCAAATTTGACAGGTGTAGTATAAATTATTCGTTTTGTACGGTCATAGTTACGCCTCGTTAACGATATTTTGACATGTGAGCAACGATGGGGTGGATATTAATGGCCTTGAACAGAGATGTGTGTAAGGCTTGAATGACATTAATCATTTAAACTATGCGACGACAATTACATTCAACTTGAGATAGAATGCGACGAAAACAGGTACATGTTTTGTTGGTATTAATTTTTTGTGACTACAGATAGATTGAGTAAATTTATGTGTTACTAAATATAGAGCTCGACATGAATTCTCGACGAATGAGAGTAGTTTATTCTACTTGGGTAGAATGACATCATTTGTTGTGATTAAAGATAGAATGACTTTCTTTATATAAACAGATACATTCGCATAGGTGAAATTGAGAGATATAACTATACTTCGATTAATTATCTATTCTTTAATGGGTAATTTAAGTAAGTCTTGTTATGTTAAACAAAGGTGGACATGAATTCTAGACGAAGACATTATCATGTTTTGTGACTATGTTGGTAGATTATTCGACTTGGCTCGAATGACATCATTTGCTTGGGACTAAAGATAGAATGTTTTTTCCTTATATAAACAGATACATTCGCATAGGTAAAATTGAGGCAGAATTATACTTCGATGGATTATGTGTCCTTTAATAGGTAAGTAACTCTTGTTATGTGAAAACAAAACATTTATTTAACGTTGGTTGTGCGACTTTTGATATGTTTTTGTTTAGTAAAAACATGTTTTTGTTTAGAAAAAACATATGGAATATCAGTTGATTGCATCAACAGTCAACATTTTTTCAACAATTTAGCACTAAATTGATTAAAGTTTTATTGAATTTTCATATTATTTTATTGACATATAAAGTTTGTGCTTGAATTTTGTTGACGAAAACATTAGTGTTTTCCTATGATTATAATATTTTTACATTTTTGTATTAAAGACAAAACATTTATTGTCTTTTACGATTATTGTGGTAATAAAAAGGGACTTTTGATGCTTGCGAGCGAAACAGATAAAGTTAACATTTAAATTTTTTTTTTAAATTTGGCTTTCAATTGAGATATTTGATTAAGGATTTTGATTTATTTTTGACGCATTATAACATATAACTTCAATTTTTTTGTTGACGAAAAAGTAACTTAAATTGTGTTTTAATTGCTTTATCGTGCTTTTACATTTAATATTTCATTAAAAGGGAGATTTTTTAATTTTTCTAAAATATTGAATTTGTGTTGGAACTGAAATATGTTGTCTTCATATAAACCGAAAATACTCCCGTCATTCATAATCATTAAAGGAACCGATAATGGTTATACATTTCGATTTCTATCACTATGAAATGGTGTTTTTGAAATGTGTTGCCTATTAATCTACAGAAGAACGTTCCTAAAAAAAAAGTTTAATGTGTTTAGACCTGTGGTTTTTACATGCATAGGTTTATTCGCTAACGAATATATCATTGTATCATTCATTAACATATATCAATCGTTTAACATCTATATTGAACTTAATAAAACAGATTATTCAATTCACAGGGGAGCTAACTCTTTTCTTTATATTCCAATTAATATTTGTAGATTTAGTTTACAACTCTGATATTTTTGATTAACCTAGAAATAGTTTGCCTGAGTATAACCCATAGCCTAGAAGTAGTAATTTTATGACCAACCTAGAAATAATTAGTCTGACTTTAAATATTGATACATTTTTTTGCCAGAAGATATTTCGACGTTTAAGACCAGATTGTCCATTTCTTAAAAAAGATTGATTTGATTATGTGTTTTTTATATTTGTTTGTATACTATGATTTATGCTTGTATTTATATTCATTAAAGGAGCTAAGTGTCGGGTTCCACATTTCGATTTCTACGAGACTCTGCATGACGCGGTCGGCGCCTCTGCAAAGCAGGCCCAGTCCAAACCAGTTAATTGTACACGGCAGTGCGGTTTGATACCCCCGGGTAATTATCGGCTGATAGAATGTGTGTTACATCACTAATTAGTTTATCACAAGGATGTATTAACGTGCTATTTCAACCTATTTACCAAATGTAAGCATATATTGCCACATTAAACATGTTTCTGAATTTCTTTTAACATGGTTGTAGTAAGAATTTAAAAAATGTAAATTAATTAAATAAAGCCGATTATTCTCATTTTAGAAACATACATAAAGGATGATAAGCCTTGAGTATGGCGGAAAATATTTATATTGCAGGTAACATACCTTTATTATGTGATTATGTGCGGTCCGTGCAACGAACCGGAGGACAGGTATAATATATATGTATATGATGTCTTTGGGCTATTCATATTCCACCGTCACGGAGAAACGGAAACAATTCCTAGGTGCCGCGTTGGTTTAAACATTCAGATTTTTTGTCATTACTAAACATTCTACAATACGTTATACGCCATCATTTTAACGAGAACAGCGCTCCTACATTAGCCGCTGGCGTGTTCTGTCGACATGTATAGGTCCTGGGGTACATCACTGTGACAACGGCATTCGAAATGGCGTCATTTTGGGCTTCACGTCAACTGAAAAAACTCAGCAAATCATCCTAGGTGCGATTTAAAACCTCCGGATTCATCGACAGACGGACTTTCGGCCAGAATCAGTGTTCTGTGTTTTACACTAAGAATTCATCACATCTGATCGAATTGAGTGTGCCCACTTATGGAGTGTCGACACTGTTATCACCAGGTGATATTTTTGAACAAATATTTAAAGGATATCTCGTTTTTTTATTTTAAATTTATTCAAATTTAATTTAAAATTAAACATAAAATCTAAAAGATGGATGTACAAGGAGCATGGTTACCTTCGCTCGTATATACAGGGTGGGATAACACGATTTCCGTTTATATATGGCTAAGGACGTGAATTTGGAGATATTCAGCCCAATATAGTTTGCAACAGAATCGCGAGTATATTCTGAGTTTTACGTCTTATTTTCGGACAAGTGTCACGTTTGTCCAAAACGAACAAACGGCGGGTTGTCGACATATATATGTCGTGGGGTGTATCACCATTACATAGCGATTCGAACCGGCGTCATGTGCGCTTTTATTCTACCGATAAACACAGCAAAACGTAGGTGCGGTTTGAAACCCCCGGGTGGACTTGATGTGAATGTTCTGTGTTTTATACTAAGAATTCACCAATCTCATCGAATTGAGTGTGCTCACGTATGGAGTGTCGACACTGTTATAACCAGGTGATATTATTAAACAAATATTTAAAGAATATCTCGTTTTTTTAATTTTAAATTTATTCAAATTTAATTTAAAATTAAACATAAAATCGAAAAGATGGATGTACAAGGAGCATGGTTACATTCGCTCGTATATACAGGGTAGGATAACACGATTGCCGTTTATATATGGCTAAGGACGTGAATTTGGAGATATTCAGCCCAATATAGTTTGCGAGTATATTCTGAGTTTTACGTCTTATTTTCGGACAAGTGTCACGTTTGTTCAAAACAAACAAACGGCGGGTTGTCGACATATATATGTCGTGGGGTGTACCACCATTACATAGCGATTCGAACCGGCGTCATGTGCGCTTTTATTCTACCGATACACACAGCAAAACATAGGTGCGGTTTGAAACCCCCGGGTGGACTTGATTTGAATGTTCTGTGTTTTACACTAAGAATTCATCAATCTGATCGAATTGAGTGTGCTCACGTATGGAGTGTCGACACTGTTACAACCAGGTGATATTATTGAACAAATATTTAAAGGATATCTCGTTTTTTAAATTTTAAATTTATTCAAATTTAATTTAAAATTAAACATAAAATCGAAAAGATGGATCTACAAGGAGCATAGTTACCTTCGCTCGTATATACAGGGTGGGATAACACGATTTCCGTTTATATATGGCTCAGGACGTGAATTTGAAGATATTCAACCCAATATAGTTTGTAACAGAATCGCGAGTATATTCTGAGTTTTACGTCTTATTTTCGGACAATTGTCACGTTTGTCCAAAACGAACAAACGGCGGGTTGTCGACATATATATGTCGTGGGGTGTATCACCATTACATAGCGATTCGAACCGGTGTTCTGCTTAATAAGTACGTTGCCAGATAAGTCAGTATCTAAAAATAGAATGGCTTAAGCATAGGCCCCGGTCCGCACATGTGCTATGGACGAGCTCTGATTGGCTCTGCACATAAAGGTAAAGGTCATACTTCGTGTCGGGATAATACATTTTGCCAAATTTTTATTTTGCTGTCACTCAAGATTCTGTGTTCTTTGAGAATCAGGTGTCCTGCCGATACCAAACTCTAATTGACGCGGGCAAATTTCACTGAGTTTCATTTCATTTTCAACCTGAATAGAAGATAGATCTAAGAAGATTTACAAGACATTCGTCCTCTTATAACTAGTTGAAGCTTTCCTATGAAACAATAAGGACAAACAGTATAAAAACTCATTCTTTGTCAAAACAATCATTGAATGGAACCACCTGGAGGACACGGCCAGCGCATATGATTTAACATCAACAACAGCATTAACAGCGTAAGTCGTCCAACGGTGAACCTACAGGCTCCTACACCGACCAACATACAGATGCAGATCGAACTTGAAACAAGATAATCACAAAGTGAGTATTTACTGCATTATATATTATAATATAAGTGTTTTCCACGTAAAAACATTCAATTAATTCTATTCAATATAATTCATTTTCATTGACGCGAAATTAGGTTACTTAGTACAACTGACGGTTCGATATTCGATAACACGCAAAATTGCGGTAAATGCACCTTATCAGAAGAAGAAGAACTGACCTCCTCAGTCCTCGATACAATCATTATGATTAAACGCTGAAATGCATAAAACTAAAAGGCCATGCGTTGAAATTATTCAGATTCAGGGGTCATTGATATTGTTGCCACATTTTGGTGTGTTGGCTGGTTGGAAACGGGCCAGCTCGTCCAACTCCCAGAACTACTCGTGGCCATATACTATAGCGACGAGGTCGCCGAGTCACTATGTGGCCATGGAAACTACGATTAGCTTTCTTGAGTAAATTCTCCCAGCCTGCAAAGGTATCTGTGTCAAGGGCGTCACTGGTGCCTTGTATCGCAACTACCGCACCGTAACGGTGCATATATTTATTATCGCCAATTCGTTATCGCTAATTTTATCAGGGAATTTCATAGGAAATGGTAGATAAAGAGTGATACCATGCAAAACAAATCACTCAACCATGCAGGGTAGATATGCCTACGGCTACATGTATACTGAAATGGAGCCTATACAAGTTGGTAGAGGCATATCAGGAGACATCGGTCGTCATCTTTGTATCTCGTCCCATATGGAATCCATATCCCCCCTCGGCTCAGGGTTCCCATATGGGGTCGATGTCCGCCATTTTGTTTTTCATGGAACTCTGCCACCTCGGGTATATTTTCGGTGTATTTTGGCGCCAAGAAAAGGGATATCTGTCGGAAATCAAGTTCTGTTAATTTAAAGACATCAACCCTGATAATTAGGAAAAATGTCCTTAATATGCAAAAAACAATGCCTCTCTTAGGCTTTTTTTTTTAATTGTCCAAAACAAGCTCGAATTGTTCAATTATGTTACTGAATGTGTTAGATCTTGTTAGAAATGAATTGTCATCTAAATAATTTGATCATTACTGATATTTAAGAACTTCAACTATATGTAACCATATTTGTTTTTATTTCAAAATACTTTCTGAGTATTAATTATATAATAATATAAGCCAACACACAACAACAACATAAATGGTACTGTTTTGAAAGTTCATGTTTCTTGCAATAGGAAATTTGTATGGGCCAATTCCTTTGAATTCTGGGCATATAATATTGGTAATTACGTGGACCCTTCTGTATCTGTTCATGACTCGTATTGACTGACTTAGGTATTCTCCGCACGGACTCCAATTCTGTAACACATGTGTTGGGAATATGTGTTTTGGGTACCCAGTAGTACATTACCAGTCGATTTGCAAAATCTTACCTGTCAAAAAGTTTGTTGTGAGCAAACCCGCCCTGTCGCCCAGCTTGAAATCACAACTGGCTATTATCTACGGGTCAGGCAAAGAATTCACAAAAAAAAAAAATGCTGAAATGAGTTTTATGGCTTTTCATTTCATAATGAGGGATGTGAATACCATCCAGAGAAGAAGAATCATTCGAACCGGATGAAAATTATTAATTGGCTTCTTTTATATCTATAAATTTGTATAAAACATTACTTTTACTGATAGGCGAGTCTGATCAAAGAGAAACTATTTCACAACATACCTATATTTTAACATTGTTGATATACATGTATATATAGAGGATCTACATCGGCTCCTATAAGGCATGCAATAACGTTTCACGTAACTGCCCTCATAAAGAAATAGTCCAAGATAAATAAAGACTCTTTGTCGTATTTAATGGCGTATATTTAATGACATAATTTTTCAAACTCTTCATTCATTATAGCTTGTGGGAAAAATATTGGAAGCCAAAGTATTTTGAGACGTAGTGTACGGAATGTAAACAGACGACAGACCGATTTCAAGAGTGACCTGGCACTATTTCCTATTATTAAACGAACGTTTAATATCACAATTTATAAAATGGGTTTATTGAATGGAATAAGGGTAGGACCATGTAATAAATATATTTTATAACATTGTTTCGGACATTTTTGTTTACTGTTACATGTATTTGACAAAACTTGCTGCATACAAAATTCTGAGCAATCCTTCTGTTTGGTTTCAGACCAAGTCAATATGATACTAGTCGCTACAATCCAGTTTGGGAACATGAACGAACATACTGACATCCAGGGGATACAGAGGCAACCTATTGAAAGCATGAGGGACATTTTCAAGTGAGTATTTGTAGAGGCAACTAGATATTTCTCTGAAAATTCTCTCTAAATCACGGATATGAAAATGGAATAAGGGTAGGACCATGTAATAAATATATTTTATAACATTTTTTCGTACATTATAGTTTACTGTTACATGTATGTGACACACATATATGTAGAATTTTCTAGAAATGATCCGAATGGCTATAACAACGCAATACATTGTCTGGAAGAATGTTTCTGTAAAGTAAAATCTTGGATGCAGAATAACAAACTTAAACTTAATGACGACAAGTCCGAGTTCATGGTAATTGGCTCCAAATATTCCATCAAAGAACTATCGCTCTCTGTGGGTAAAAACACAGAGCCAGAGTTTGAAATTCAGCTGGGTGACAGCGTTATTCCATCGTGTAGTGATCTTCGGAACCTTGGTGCCCACTTTGATTCTACCATGTGTCTTGACATAATGGTATCTGACATACTGCGAACATGTTACTACCACCTTAGATGCCTGCGCAGAGTTCGATGTCACCTGAGCAAAAAAAATATGAAAGGCGCAGTCTTATCGCTTGTCATGTCTCGTGTTGATAGTCTGAATTCTCTGCTGACAAATATCACCAAGGAGAATATGCACCGGATCGATGTCTTAATTAACAACTGTGCAAGACTTATCGACAATAAAAGCAAATACGACCATATAACCAAGACGTTGATTAGTGAACATATAATGACTTTTCAGTTTATAATGGAATACAAATGTGCGGTCACACTATTCAAATCGCTAAATCATACGGTTCCTGTGTACATTTCTGACATGTTTGTTCTGAAAAGCGGGGTGTGACACGATCATGTACCAGTGGGAAAGATATCCGCAGAGCGACCAGGAAGCTTAACATCAACTACGGAATTAGGTGCTTCCAAGAGACTTCCATCAACAAATGGAATAGACTTCCAATGGACATCCGGAATTGTGATACCTTCCCCAAATTCAAGTCAAAACTTAAGACTCACTTGTTCGAGATATGCTTCAATCTGCCAAAAAAAAGGTGTTCTTCGATAGCTGTTTACCAGAGTCTGTTATGTGCGTGCGAGTCTAGACCGCTTAACCCATATATTAACTTTTACTTTCACCATATAATTTTAGCTGTGATTCATTCGTATATCTTCGTGTATTTTAAATGGTATAGCTGTTATTATTGCCTTACTGCGGTTGATTATTAGGTTAAGTTGGTATTATCTAGTTAGGTTGTTTGTATATAATTTTATCCATTCGTGCATTATTATTATTATTTTAGGATGTGTGCCATGTTTGTATTGTAAGCGCATTGAAACTAATTTGTTGTATAATGCGTTCTAAATGTATCTATAATAATAATTAATTATTTCACAATCAAAGACGTGACCAAGGTAACTATGAGTAATGCAGCATAACTAATTAATGTGTGTGCTCAGACGAGTATCAGACGAGTATCTCATGGCAACCACTATGCTCTTCCAACTATGGCCGGCTATGGATCATGCATCAGCGGTATACACATATGTTTGACTTGATCACGATTATAGACTTTCACAAACTACATTCACAGCATCAACCGTAGCGGGAGAGTACCTGGTGATGTATCTGATGGGGGCCTACATGATAGTCTGCAATATCCCACTTCTCAACCTCCTCATAGCAATGTTCAGGTTTGTTGTAATTATTTACCTTTTATATAAGTCTGAAATATACTCAACCTCCTCATAGATGTGCTGTGGTTTGTCGTAATTATTTACCTGTTAAGTCTGTAATATACGACTGGTCAACATCCTGATACGATTTCCGTTAGTTGAATTTGAAAGTGAATATGACGACGAATATGTTGTAGACCACACTGTTTATATAAGTGTGTATGTTGTTTTGTGTTGTTGTTGTTATAACAATGGTAATTACAAAATCAGTTGCAACACTGAGCATGCGTATATATTCATATATGGTATCATGTTAGCAGGGTGCGATAAGGACCATGTTTCAGGGTAGTCAGCACTCACGACAGGAGGTGGTGGCTTCTGAGGTATTTACTAAGGAGTTAAGTATATGTAAGTTATTTTTATTTTGTATTTCTATTATGTTTATTGTGATCTTTCTTTCCAATTTTATAAACAAAATCCACCTATCTCATAATTATTTTTCAAGATACGAACTCAAGATGTGGGTTAAATATAATCCTACATGTGTCTTATCTGCATATACTCCGCATATTAAGTGATCAGGCAGCATTATTATGAAAATCAAAGACCATTAATTGTATTGGAAACCGAGAATAGCCAGTATGAATATCCATTAAATAGTCAACTTAAGTTGAAATAATTAGACGAATTTACACAGATAATGACGATAACATCACCACCCTTTGTCTAAACCCTCATTATCAACTAATGCATGCATGGTATGTTGTACACATATAATATATTTCGCATCACCTGTTCCATGGTTAAATGGAGGGTCTACAACTCGTCCCCAGTTTATAGCGGAATTTACAAAACTCATCCAGTAAATCGTGTCTGCATCGAGCTTTCTGTGACGTCCAGACTTAATCTACTGGACGAGTTTTGTAAATTCCGAGTTTTAAATTCTACTTATTACATGATCCAATACCTCGACAAAACATACTTAAATCAACAAATTGGACGCGAAACTAACATCAGCGTCTATAAGACATGAGATGACGTTTCGCGTAACTATATATGCGTTGTTTGCCCGCGTAAAGAAATAGTCCCAGATAAAAAAAATACTCTTTCATGCATTTATTGGCATATATCTGATGAAATAAATATGTATATTGTATTGATTGAAGTCTTACAATACAGTACAACGTACCAACAGATCCAGGACCAGACCGACGAACATTGGCACTGGCAGCGTCATCATTTGATTCACGAGAACCATTCTCGCCCAGTTCTTCCCCCACCACTCATCATAATCAGCCATATCAGTGCCCTTATAAGGTTATGTTGTAGAAAGTGTAACAGATGCGAGCCCAATACATTCGCCAAAGGATTCAGTGAGTAATATTATTTGACTTGAGCCTGCTTGAGCAATCATACAACTGCAAATGGTAGATTTACGTGTTATATACAAGAACATAGTTAGAGTGTACATAGTTAGAGTGTACATAGTTAGAGTGTACATAGTTAGAGTGTACATAGTTAGAGTGTACATAGTTAGAGTGTACATAGTTAGAGTGTACATAGTTAGAGTGTACATAGTTAGAGTGTACATATTTATAGTGTACATAGTTAGAGTGTACATATTTAGAGTGTACATAGTTAGAGTGTACATAGTTAGAGTGTACATAGTTAGAGTGTACATAGTTAGAGTGTACATAGTTAGAGTGTACATAGTTAGAGTGTACATAGTTAGAGTGTACATAGTTAGAGTGTACATAGTTAGAGTGTACATAGTTAGAGTGTACATATTTATAGTGTACATAGTTAGAGTGTACATAGTTAGAGTGAACATAGTTAGCGTGTACATAGTTAGAGTGTACATAGTTAGAGTGTGCATAGTTAGAGTGTACATAGTTAGAGTGTACATATTTAGAGTGTACATAGTTAGAGTGTACATATTTAGAGTGTACATAGTTAGAGTGTACATAGTTAGAGTGTACATAGTTAGAGTGTACATAGTTAGAGTGTACATATTTAGAGTGTACATAGTTAGAGTGTACATGCCAATTAGCGCATTAATATGAGGTTGATGCTAGCTAACATTCCAATGGTAGTGGTTCATAGAGAGCATCCATGTTTTGTTTCCCAAAGACAACAGTTAATTAAGAGCGTTCTCAATTATGATGATATTTAACCTACACGTTTCAACGTAAAACTGAGGGCGGGTTTGTGGGGTTTTGCGAGGCTGTGCCATAGACATTATGGTGAGTTGAAGTGTTTTGCATGACGATATAGTCAAATGAAGGATATATACCACAGTCATCGATGGTCGGATTTGTGCCATAGACGTTACGGTGATTTGAAGTGTCTTGCGTGATGATATAGACAAATGAAGGATATATATACCACAGTCATCGATGGTCGGATTTTAATATATTTTTGGTTATATTTTGAGGATGTCGTCATTTATATGTCTGGGTTGTTAGGGCTAACTCATGCGCGTGTTGTTATCGTAGAATAACTACAAGGTATTCCCCGAAATTATGGTATGCACAGTTCATGCCGATGGTCTTGTATCACATGCGTATGTATATCATTCTTAAAATCTACTCAAACTATTCCCTTATACATAGAGATATTATTCCACCAGTACGAAACCTGGGAACTTTTCGATGTTGTGACAGGGAAAATTTCTCAGTTATTACGTGTTCCTCAATAATGTACGTCATTGCATGTGAAGGTCCCAGATCCCAAATTGTACGATTGAAGTGACTTTTTGAGCGATTTTGCTTTGTTTATAAATACGAAATTTGTCCTGGTTTATTATTTCAATGTTTAGTGCGATATCGGATCACAAAAGTCACACAACGGCACGTAATTCCGAGCATGGACCACTTCCTAACATGAAGTAGATTATTGAGGAACACATACTAACAAGGGATATATCCCTGCCTTGTGTGTTCAATGTTATATAGTTCCATGTCAGAATGAGTCAGAACATCAACTTGTTCCCAGGTTGTGTACAGGTGTAATATTATATCTATGGGCAAAGTCGGAGTAGCGATTCGTGGCACGATCTAGCGATTGTGCTATCTCCATTCCAAGTATGTAGTCGTGAGATGTACATGTATGTGGGATATTAGATATATATCGTGAAAATTTCGTAAAACATTTCGTGTTATTGCCATGCATATATATATATGTTTGGATTCATAATGTTAAAGTGATTTCCGGCATTTTAAATCATCTGTCAAAATTAATACATCTGTATGACATTATTTATTAATCGACTCACGTCATGGTGCATAAACCAACATGCGTGCTCTAATTGTGCACACCACGCGACTGGTTATTGTGAATCGTGCGTGTAGCTGTAGGTATGACCGTTGTTCAGTTGAAATAATTTGACACATTTTATGAACATTATATTGTGTGCTAACTCTTATGTCGGTTTTTTTGTTGGGCGGATTCATCTTATAATAAGTGATTTCTTAGGAAATGTATTAGTACGGTGTCGCATGCGTGTGGCTATTTTGTCCAGTTTTGTACCAAGAACTGCTAACTAATTGAAGATTTCAAACAACAATACAATCACCAAATAGCATGTGATAAAGTTGAGTTCAATTTTTAACAATGAAGAATAAAGCAGCCACAAAAATTTCAGCCCAATGGAAACTGGTGTTGGTATACAGGCTCGTCCACTCAAGCAGGGACCTATCGACTGGAAAAAGGCCACAGTATTATATACTTGGTCAATGTTAGGATTTGGCTATGGACATGTGACATAAAATCATGGCAGTATATTAACCCTTTCAAGTGCCAGGGGCCGATCTCATCGGCCCTAATTTATGGTCTGTAAAATCGGCCCTAAAAAAAAAATTTGGTCTGAATTGTTTGGGGTATGCTAAAGCATGCTATGGCGAATTTAAAAACAAACTGGATAAAACCTTAGGGGCATGTTATAACTCAAAACTATCACCAAGTATTCATAGTAATAAGTTTGATGCCCATGAAAAACGTAAGATTCCCTGGCACTAAACCTACAAAATAATTCTGTTAAAGAATATAAGAAAAAAATATAAAAATTCTAAAAAATTCTAAAAAATAATAACAAATGATGAAAAATTGATAGGCCAATGCATTCTCTTATATATGCGAGGCGACCTATGGTTGGATCGCATATATAAGAGAATGCATTGGCACAGGGTATATGGGTTGATACAAAATCGGACTTGGCACTGAAAGGGTTAATATTGATCAGCTGGCATGGCATGATACTTCTTAAGTATATAAAGTTAACTATGGGTGGATATCGTTTTGCGTGAAAATAATTTTGAAATTATGAAATCAAGAACAATTAAATCTCGTCTCGTGCTCTTCAGATATGATATCATGGATATCTGAACTGCACTTTTAAAAAAGTTCTATCTTACAGAAGTTCTTGGTACGGGAAGCAAAATACTACAATATGTTTCGTGCCATACATGATGATATGCCCCCCAGTTGGCCCCCAGTCTAGACAGTTTGACCTATATTCACGGAAGTACATGACCTATGTTCTCTGCAGTCCGCCCACGCATTGCATCATGGTCTATTTGTATGCCGGTTGGGCATGTCCGGACATGACCCCGCTGGTTAACTCCCGCCTTCTCCCTGTGAACGGTATATTATCTACATGTATATCACGTGAGGACCTTGGTGGGGTAGCTTCAGCATTGAATGTTAAAGTGACACTCGGTACTCATAAAGTGAATGTTAAAGTGACACATGGCACACACTGTGGGATAATGTTAAAGTTAAACTCGCATTGAAAACTTCAAAAATCTCATGCTACGGTGGCGAGCGCCACCGAAAAGAGCAAGTGACCAAGGGAAAAAGAGAAAAATAACATGACATGTGGTACATACTACAATTTGTTTTATTCTATTAACTATTCACTGTCACTTTCGTCCGAATTGTCATCACTTTCGTCAGATGTGTCATTTGTTTCGTCCATGAACTTTTCTAGCAATGGTTTGTACTTTACTATTGACATTTTCACTGCATCACGATCTTCATAACCATTATTCAAATATTTGTCCACTTTATCCATGACTCTGTTGTGCAGAGTCCCATTGCGCAGCCACAGATTATGTATTATTGTCCTAGCGTAACCATTCATAAATTGCCTCATGCCTTCACTTTTAAGGTCTCCACTTTTAAGGTCCTTGTCAGCTTGTACTTTTGCCTCTTTTTCTGTCAAGCCATTTTCCGTATAGTTTCCACTTTATCACTCCATTCTTCTAGTGCTTTATCTCTACTCTCATCACACAAACTTTTGAAGTATTCATCTTCATTCAATTTAATTTTCTTATTCTGACTATCATCCGTGTCCTCAGTTAATTTTCATTTTAACTTATTTTCTTGACACCAGTTTTTTTACGTGTCTCTGAACATCATGCTGATCTTCCAACAAAATCCCGCAGTTATTACAAGGGTACGACATGTCTTCTCGAATGTCTGTGTTTTGACGGTTTTCCTTATTAATTTCATCGAGCTCACCAGGTATCCTTATGTCCTTAGTATAGCCATTATGTTGACCCTGGGGCACAATATAATTATGTGGCATGCCCTCCTGTTAACCAGGGAGTTCTCTGTCATCGTATTTCATCCCATTCCATTGACCCGGGCTATTGTTGTCACCATATTTCATCCCATTATGTTGCAGTGTACCATTCCATTCTCCCATATGTTGGTTCGTGTCCTCTTTTAGCACATTCTGTCGCAGACGTAATGTGTCCGGGGTTGCGGCTTTGAAATCCACCAGTAGGTAACCATGCGGTTCACTCGTCGCTTCCGACTATTTGAAAAATATTTTGTTTTAAAGTTTTTGGAGATTTTGAAATTTTTGAAGTTTTTGAAGTTTTTGAAAATTTTGATGTTTTTGTAGTTTTTAAACTTTTGAAATTTTTAGAAATTTTTGAGATTTTTGAAGTTTTCAATGCGAGTGTCACTTTAACATTATCCCACAGTGTGTGCCATGTGTCACTTTAACATTCACTTTATGAGTACCGAGTGTCACTTTAACATTCAAGGCTGAAGCTACCCCACCAAGGTCCTCACGTGATATACATGTAGATAATATACCGTTCATAGGGAGAAGGCGGGAGTTAACCAGCGGGGTCATGTCCGGACATGCCCAACCACCATACAAATAGACCATGATGCAATGCGTGGGCGGACTGCAGAGAACATAGGTCATGCACTTCCGTGAATATAGGTCAAACTGTCTAGACTGGGGACCAACTGGGGGGCATATCATCACATAGATGTCTAATATATGGAGTTATAATTTCCAAATATCGTGTCACATTATCGCTTGTACAACATTTCAAAAAGAATTTCTAGACATATCTTAAAAGCATATATTATTAAATAGCAGGAACATTTGCCAAACAAATGACAATTAAATTGAATAATGTTTTGTGAAGTAATACATTACATTGAATCACGTACAATACGAAGAGGGACCCATTACACACTTTGCTTGGAAACTATATTACCATTACTCTATCCCTGTCCGTGTGAGGCGAAATTCTTATAAAAATCCTCCGATGCGCATGTCATTGGTTTAACAATACTACAACTATATTTTTATTAGTGTAACTGAATGCGTTTTAATCGGCAGACTCACTGTGCTTTAATAATCTGTTACAGTTTATAGACCCTATCGGTACATGCTGCAGCTGCACGTAATAATAACAATGTACCGGTCTCGTTGTAAATATAGAAGGCCGATGACTTCTATGCTCGCGAGATCAAGATCTATTGGTCACAATCGATAGACGCTTTGCGTGATCACCGAAGTTGAGCAACGTCGAGCTCGGTTAGCCGGCTTGGGATTTCGTGTGGTGCCAACTTTCGGTGCGACTCTCTCTCTCTCTCTCGTTCTGATACAACTGAACCTAGCTATATTATTATGTAGTGACGAGCTATACAGCAGCCGATGCACATAAAGAGAACATATTACTGGAATGGGAAGCTGTTGTGGTCAAGCAATATATACAGCGCAAAGCAGCGGAGGACGATCAAAGATTGGACAAAAAAGGGCTGGATATCGCATCCAGGTGAGCGGAGAAATTGACATCGTGACCACGGACGTGGTTAGAGTCTTAATTTAGGGTATCACCACCAACTTTGGTCAATTGTGTAACAGTTAAAGTTCTGAAGTTAAAATGTCTGAATCAACTATAGTTGGAATTTCAGAGTTGGAATTGTTCGGATATAATAAGTTAGGAGTTTGTGATGATCCCGGGAAGATTTGAAAGGGCTGTCAGCTCTTTACCGCAACCCACTTTTTATGCTGTAATGCCACTGAATATCGTATGTAGGGTTTGTCAGTTTGTGAATAGATTCCTATCTGCCCATACACAGTAGGTGTTGATTACTGTGTATGGGTTGGATGCCACCACAACAAGAAGCACAGCCCGAAGACCGTTCCACATATGGACCGGCGATGAAGACATACCTTGGTTTCTTTTATGTGTTCTGTGTATGTATCGTTATAATTATAGTTTTGAGTGATGAGTTATTGCTATCTATTGCCATGGTTGGTGCTTGTATGGACTCCAGTTGCATTATATACTTAGTCTGTCGTATTCCGGTCTCAGCACTAGGCAGGGGGTGCGATGCCATCCAGTTGACATAAAGTCGGTTGGGACTCTTCAACCATCGATGGTGCAATGCTGCCTGTTCGAATGGGTTTACCTTCCAGCTAACATCTAGTTTATATTATGTCGTTTGTTTACGAATTCATATATATTCCTACTTTAATTCAACATTTTAGAATGGATGGTCATATTATAAGTTGAACAGTTTCTAATCTTATTTCGCGAATTACGTTGGACATTTACAACCAGTTAGAACATCTTGGTTAACAGTTTTGAGGGGTGCAGAGGAAATTTTTCATAGTTAGAACTTTGGTCTGCAAGGGAGATGCAATTAGAAATTGTAAGTTGGTCGCCCCAAAACGGCGACCATCTTGCCACACCACTTGTGATTTTACCAAGCCAGGGACATGGCTAGAGGGTCCAACTCAGTCCAACTCAGATTTCACAATACCCCCTTGTAGACCAAAATTATTTTTCATTAGCACCCCACCCGCTTGAGTTAGAACTTCCAAGTGATACCTAGAACTTTCCAGCTGATTAGAACATTAAAATATTTTCCAAAGGATGGTCATTTCAGCAAGTTCAGAGTAAAATTAGACTGAAAGTACGTACATGTTCGCATTGTGGTCTAAAGAGGACAAATGCTATACATTTAACCATTTAACTACGGGAGCTGCGCTGGTGCAGCATTAAAATCCATGCGTCAGTGTATTCTCTTATATATGCAAGTCTCCCATAGGAGACAGAAATTATTTGTTTTGGCTCGACAGTTGGATGCATTCTGAGCAGAACACCGTAAGACAATGGGTTTAACTTGCGTCGTGGTCACAATATTATATTGGTAGAATAGAAAGTCGAAACATCGCCCGTCACTGACCAATTGTTCGTAAACAACGAAATAATTTGTCGGCAATAAATTACTTGCACACAAGAACAAAGGGTAACAACTCTATTAATATAGCCCCACCCCCACCCCGGCATCGAGGCTGTATCTTCTGTTTTGACATATCCTGACTGTTCGCAGCGTTGTGTCGTAGATCGTGCCCAATCTTCCATATTTGATATATTCATATTATATGTCCATGTCACATTAGATGATGAAACCAGGTGCGAATGAAGAGTGTGGGGCTGTGCGCTCGTGACTGTGAGATAGTTCCCCCCGCTCAAGTATCGTATGCTAATGTATGTCTATGATATTCCGTGTATGTTTTGCTATTCAATAACAAAACAAACAACCAAACAAACTTGCGTCGTGGTGATCGATAAATACTTGTACCCTGAAAGATATTTAACAACATATCTGTGAATTACCAATATGTATTGGTTATCCAATATCTTGCTTTCGTCGTAGCATGGCTTGGAGTTGCGGCCATTTTGGCAGCCATTTATATGGCCGCTATTGTATTATTTGCTGCCCTTGTCACTCTATGCGCTCCCGTACCTCCGTGTCACACAAACTGTTATTTATCTGACGGAGAAGTAAGTCATGATGATGTCACGGATGAGGGACATTGTAAACAAACCTACTTCCCAAGGCCGGAAAATTGGCAGTTTAAAGACATATAATGGACTTGTTCGGGTATGTGAAACTGATAAGTTAGCATTCAGGCGCTATGTCAACTGGAGGAATGTAGCATTTTAGTAAATTCGCCGTAAATTTCAAGCAAATTGACCGTACCACTCCATGTAATTAATTGACTGAACTACGCTCAATTGTAAATATTTACTTGTCGATTCGGAACGCGACTATCTGCGATAAACTAACGAAAACGATTTCACCTTCGAGAATCACTGAAATTAATTAACATATAAGAGTGACGATGTGTGTTGCCAATTTGGATATATTTGTAAAAATAACTAATTTGAGCAAGATTATTCTCCATTTCTATTTGATCACCCCAACGCAGTGTTTCGCATCACTTTAAAAATCTCTGTAATAAAATTTGCTCAAAGCGTATTTTAGCTGATTTTGGATATGTTATATGTTACAGTACTGGCCCTAGCCTATAGCCCCCGTAGGATTTTCTTGCTATAGAGCAGACTCTATATAAGTTATGTACCTTGGGTCATGGGCTTCCAAAATGGCTGCCAAGATGTAATATTTTCACATCAGAAAGTCAATAAAGTGTTCATCCTGTCATATATGTGGAAGAGTAACAAACTGAATTAAATATCAAAATATCCGTATTGACACGGCAGTTAACATGTCGGTGTTATATTTTCGTGTAATAGTGTACATTATCATTTTATTTTTGGTAAAATATGATTTTTCGTGAATTAAACCAGTGAAAAATGGAACCCAGCTACCTAAGTAACATATACATCTTGTTTTCGGCGGGAACGTAACTAAATAGATGGGGGATATGTTCACATTGTGTAAGCGTATTTTGGAGTATGTCAATGTTCCATGGTTCATTTTTGGGGTAAAAATAGCTTTTTTGATGAAAAATGAGAGAATTCTGGAATCCATCACAATATGTATCATTAATTCATGCCATTTTATAAAAATTCCTAGTTTTATCTGTTAATAATTTAAGTGTTAGATCTCAGTAATAAATATAATAAAGCGTTGTTGGAATAAGGCAGATTCTATGGTTACCAGGGTAATTTGTTTTGAATTAATGAAATCAGTGGAAACTGGAATCCTGTACTCTGAATAACATCCCCTTTATCTCTATAAAGGTAATATACACATTTATTAGTGGGCACTTATTCGAATTGAGTCATGTGAAAGAGTTAGACTATGAATTATATGTCAACATTTTCATATTGATACAGCAGATAACATGTTGGTGTTGCCTTTTTGTGAAATGTACGATTTTCTATTTTTTTTGGTAAAATGGGATTTTTCGTAAATAAACACGATGAAATCTGGATTTAGTCAAATGTCAACGCTGTATTCTTCATCTTGACTATCGTTATTCATTGATCTGCTTCTAAATATATCAAAATGACTATTAGTCCAGGCGCTTGTGGTAACATTTGTGCAAAAGGTGACAAAAGCATGAAACTTGGCATATATATTCCCCGTGCATTATTGTTCATTCTCAGATATGGAGGCATTCGCGGGAGGTCATTCCTTAGCAACGGTTGCCATGCAACTACCCGAAATCGAAGAAATGCATATATGACTAATATTATGGCAGTTTTTAACAAACTAAACTATGCCATGTATCATTTTATGATGAAAATAATTATCTTAGTTGTTGTTTATGTGGATCTGATAGGAAATGTACCGTATTTCTTACTTACATGGATGGTAACGATTACTGGGGACATACCTAACATCGAAAAATATACAGATGACCGATATTAATGGCAATTTTAACAAGTTAAACTAAACAATGTAGGACCTTGTGGTGAAAACAATTATAATAGTTGTTGTTGATGTGGACCTGACTGAACAATTACCATATTTCTTACTTACAGTGTTGGTAACGGTTGCCAGGGGCATCGCCCGAAATTGAAGTAATTCACACATGGCTGAAATTATGGCAGTTTTAACAATCTAAACTACACCATGTAACATTGTTATGGTGAAAACTATTATAATATTTGTTATTTGTGTGGGAATGACTGGAAAATTATAATATTTCTTAATAACAGTTAGGTAAAGGTTGCTATGCAAACTGAAAAATGTACATGTGACAGTATAGTACTGATATTATGGCATTTAAACTAAACTGCATCATGTACAATTTTGTTGACGAAAACAAATATAATAGTTGTTATTAGCGTGGCCATGACTGGAAAAGTAATATATTTCATACTTACAGGGGAGGTAACGGTTGCTAGGGGACATACACACCATTGACAAAATACTGTTGACCAGTATGATTTTCTGGCAAATTAACTGATATATCTGTTTCATATTGTGCTTATATTGACAAATAATGCATCATTAAATGGTTTGGTGTGGTGTAACTACGCAATATGACCTTATTTCAGGTTGATATTGTGGTTGAAAGTGTTGCTAGGCAACACATTCAATTGACAAAAGCACCTTTAAGTTATTACCATTTGCTTAATTTTGAATATGACATGTACATGTTTGAAGGTTATGACTATCTGCCATAAATCGACAATGGGATACATTTTAATGAGCGATTAGACAGACTTGTAATAACATTGACCCACGCAAGCTGACATCCACACTATATTAGTCCATGTCATCCATGCAGAATATATTCTTATGACATGTCGATGGCATCCTGAATAGTATTTGCCATACAATAGGAACTAACTGTGTGTCCTGCCTATATGTGCCATAGCTGTATGTCGATAGTTCGCAATGTGTCCTTTTCCCGCTTGCATGGGCGTATCCTTCGCCTATCTATTTCAGACTGAGATCCCGTGACCTACCTTTATGAGCCGATGGCATTTCCAATATACTATACCTATATGGACATCCATGTGTCATCAGTCCAATACCCATGTATTGGGTCATGTGTGGATGGTCTGCACATGGGAGTGTCTGCGAATGGCATACCTGTAGGGATTTTGATCCACGACGTGTCCTAACTAATGTGTCCATGTCATAGATAGTGGACTTGGTTGATGGTATACTATATAGGCCTGGTTCCATGGATTATGTAGGGACCTGGGTACATGTCATAAGTTTCGGCACCTCCTATTTCCACTACACACAGGGACCTGCATGTGTTCATGATGTATGCATGGGCCATAGTATATGCATGGCTTTGTTTGTGGCATAGATATAACCTTATAAGGGGCTGGGTCCAAGTCATATACATATAGATGGCCAGTGATCATGTCTGGATAATGCCACAACTAAATCAGCATGGATCCATGACCTGGCCATAGTAGGCTGCGTCCATTCCCTACTTATATTAGCCTGGATCCATGGCCAAGGTATAGTGGTTTCGCACTTCCTATGTATATGGACCTCCATCATATAAGGCGTTAGTCAATTATCTATGCATATGGACATACGTTTAATATTTGGATACAGCGACGTGGGTCCATGCATGCCATGGTACATGTAGGTATTTTGGCCCATAACTTACACCTGCAGGTGCCTGGTTCCATGTATCTACTATAGACATGGTCTACCTGAATATATGTGTGTTTATTACATAACTACTGTTTACATGCACTATATATAGGGAACTGGGCCAATTCTATTATATTGATGTTGGTTCCTTGTCATATATTTAGGGACATGAGCACATAACCTACCTATAGACACCTAGATTCGCTGCGTACATATAGTCGTCTGAGTATTTGCACTACATAAATATGCCTGGGCCCATTGTCAGCTGGGTATGTCTATTCCAACATATTAGATTACGTTTAGTTTACCAACAACGGTTTTTGTACCAGTTAAGGCCTTTCATTCCACATAGGCATCTTCAACATACCGTTTTTGGGGTCAATGACATATATATATATCACTTATAAGGGGCTGGGAACATGCCCAACATATAGACACCTGCTCATGCCTGTGTACAATAACATGCCATACCTATATCGACCTATGTCCTTGACCTGCTTGTATGGCCCTCGGTCCATGGCCAACCCACAGCATAGTGGCATTGTGCGTTAACTATTTAGATGAACCTCCATCCATGGCCTTTATATGGGCATTGGTCCAGTATCTATGTATATGTTAATATGTGGCATAACAGCCCCATGTGTTCCTACCCTATATATGGAAATCATAAGAATCCATGATAAACTACTGACCGGGTACTTGGTCTACATTTGGATCCATGGCCTACCTGTGGGCACCTGGGTATTTACACCATGTAACAACAGATGGTCATTACGTCCCATGCAGCTTAGTTATCACCTAGCTTTTGTGGTACTTTCTACACGAATAATCATATCATCGAGGTTCCGAGTACACACATTGTTTGCATGTATATGTGGTGTCTAAGTCTATTTTAAAAGCCGTCACTTAAAAACATTAAGTCTTTGATGGCATAATTGTCGAGAAAAGATTCCAAATCGTTTAGATACCTTGAAAATAGGAATGGTGACAGTGAATCAACTTGTCTCTAATCAGTTTCATCATTTCATTTTAAGTAAGGTCAGATTATATTATAGTGCCAGTTGGTATATATAAATAAGGGAGGGGTGTTGTTCCGATGGCTGAATTCCAGTTTTCACTTATTTTTAATAGCAAAAATACCATGGTAACCATACAATCTGATATAGTCCAGCGGCACCTTGTCATAGTTATTAATTATATCGAACACTTAGGTGACGTTCACACATAGCCGGTGAAGCCGTTACCCGGCGAACCCGTTAGCCGGCGAAGGTTGGCCAGAGTGTTTACACATCGCCGGCGAAGATACGCATATATTCATGTGTCTCCTTTACTTCATAATAGTTTTCGTTTTAGTTCTCACTGAACTGCAATATGATATTGCTGTACACCTGTAAACATCTAGCCGCTTCCTGTTAGAGATATGGTTGGGCAGTATAGTGAAATGAAACTTTTTAGAAATGGAAATGCCGAAATTATTAATATCCAACTCAAACTTTCAGGTATTGCTATTGGTAATTTTATAGATATTTAAACAAAATTGTTAATGGTTTGTTTGGTTTCATAGACAGCCTGTGAAGTGAGTGTCGCACCAAAAGCATGGTCATTGTCAGTTTTGAGATATTTTCGTCGCATGCATCTACAAATTGGTGTCTATAATCATTCGGATTGGATATTATATTATATATATAAGTTTCAACATCGCGAATCAAATGTGACACATTTTCCGTTTGCACATTATACAATAAAATATGTTTTTCATTTTACTCGGGCGTTCACCATGTCCACGTATGTAGGGCCGTGGCGATGGGGGTGTCTCATCCCAATTTTAATCATTGAGTCAATATATTCAAAAGCTGGAAATTTCATACCTGACACGGCAATGGTTGGAAATTTGACATCAGCAATATGTTGAAATTGTTCTCATAGTTTTATTTTCAACAATTTGTTATTGGTGATTTCTTTAGGCAACATTTGCTTATTTTTTGGACTGAAATGGCCATCAGTTGGAAATGATCCAACCTTAGATGTGTGTCAAGTTTGGAAAATGTCCAACAATTGGAAATCTTAAGGCTGGATGCTAGGATTTTGCAATTTTCAGGGTTCAGATTAAAACATTTTCTCACACCTGGCCATAACCACGGTCGGTCGATAAATTCCAAAGATGAACAGTCCCACACGTCCAAATCAGGCCCTCTAGACCCGTCCCTGTGTACATATCAGCCTCACGGTCCACGGCGCACTCAAATTTAGATTATTGAACTAATTGTCCAGTAAGTTTGAATCCATAGAAACGTGCCATCCCATTTCTCCATACATATATATATGGACATACATGTACATGAACACGCACATTTAATACCATCGAATGCGCAACAAATGTACCATGCGCATGCAGAGTACGTGTACCATCATCAGTTAGTATTTATAATAATAGCTTATAACGAAGGTGCGTGACCACCGACGGACAGCTGATTAGAGACAATCAAACTGGCACTCTGACCAATATATACACAGGTGAAAAGCGGGCTGGTCTATCAGCGATTGCACAATACTATTGTTCGAGTTAATTGTTGAAAGGAAATCACACATGACGGCATGACCCCAGATAAATATCTAACTTAACCGCAGAGCGAATTAGAATCCATACGACAATCAGGTGCTTGTACTAAATCATTTTATCCAAAAGTTTAAAACCGTATAGCTGAGTATCCGGATAGCCGTAATTCTTATCCGGCGAAGTATAAACACTCTATTGTTATCGCTGCCGGCTAAAGCGAATGCGATCTTCGCCGGGTAATGTATAAACACCCCCTTAAAGGCACTGTTGGCCTTAATTGTCGAAAATATTCATATTTGTTCCAAACACCGTAAACAGAAAAACATTAAAACGCATACAGTTTCGTCCATATATGCCATGACCATCGCGTAAACAGCATGTTATCACAAAGACCTACTATATTTTACCTAAGCAAGAGCCTGATTGTGTTACAGAACACAGCACAATGCTACTGGCTAATCACACCCAAATGGCATAAACGCTATTTATTAGCTCCCTATCAGGAATTCACCAACAAAGAACGCTCTTTATGTTTACCATCATAATATAAACAAACGACAGAAAATTTACTTTTTATGCTTTTGTTTACATAACAATGGTCAAACATATGACAATAACATACTGTTTATGCGATATTTCTTATTTGTATACGGACAAAGTCTGTCTACATTTTGATGTTCTTTCTGTTTGTGGCGGTTTTTGACGTGTGGAAATATTTTCACAGGATACCCACCGCCAAGGCCAACCGTACCTTTATATTGCAACGGCATGAAACTTGGAATTGTTATAATGTGACATGAACAAATGATGATTATTATGTTGTGATGGATCCCCGAATTAAACGGAACCAAAATCATTTCACAAAATGTAAATAAACCTATCCTATAATGTCCAGTTGCGTACCCATTCCAGAATATATGTGAATTTTATTCAAGCGGCTAGCTTTCATTTTTTCCATTTTTCACTGTTTTTGGTTAACGAAAAAAATATTTTACCACAAAAAATAAGCAGTATTATAACACTACACGAACAGGCAACACCGGCATGTTATCAGCTGAATCACCACAGTCATTTGGTATGTTATATATATCTATAAGCAGATCAATGAACAACGATAGTCAAAATGAAGCAAACAGCGTTGAAATTTGACTAAATCCAGATTTCATCGTGTTTATTTACGAAAAATCACATTTTAACCCAAAAATAGAAAATCGTCAATTTCAAAAAAAGGCAACGCCGACATGTTATCTGCTGTATCAATATGAACCGACATGTTATCTGCTGTATCAATATGAACCGACATGTTATCTGCTGTATCAACACCGACATGTTATCTGCTGTATCAATATGATAATGTTAACACATTATTCATCGTTTTACTCTTTCACGTGATTCATTTCGAATAAGTGCCGATTCTCCTCCCACTAATAAATGTGTAGTACCTATATAGAAATAAAGGGGGTGTTATTTAGAGATCTTTACCTCAAAACGAACCCTATAGATATACATAATCATTGACATAAACCAAAATTATCTTACAAATGTAAACATACCTACCCTATAATGTCCAGTTGCGTTCCCATTCCAGAATATATGTAAATATTATTCAGACGGCTGGATTCCATTTTTCACTGTTTTGATTAACGAAAAAGCTAATTTACCCCAAAATAATCGTGTTACTCTTTCACATGATTCAATTCAAATAAGTGCCCACCAATAAATGTGTATAGTACTTATACATAGTTAAAGTGGATGTTATTCAGAGTACAGGATTCCAGTTTTCACTGATTTCACAAATTACCCTGGTAACCATATAATCTGCCTTATTCCAACAACGCTTTATTATATTACTTACTGACATCTAACACTTAAAGTTATTAACAAATAAAACTGGGATTTTTTTTATAAAATGTCATGAATTAACGATGCATATCATGTTGTGATGGATTCCAAAATTCTCTCATTTTTGACACAAAAACGCAATTTTTATCCCAAAAATGAACCATGGAACTTTGACATACTCCAAAATACGCCTACACAATGTGAACATCTATTGTTTAGTTACGTTCCCGTCCAAAACTAGATGTAGATGTTACTTAGGCAGCTGGATTCCATTTTCCACTGGTTTGATTCATGAAAAAGCATATTTTACCCCAAAATAACATGATAATGTACACTATTACACGAAAAGATAACAGCGACATGTTACTCTTCCACATATATGACACGATGAACACTTTATTGACTTTATTATGTGAAAATATTACATCTTGGCAGCCATTTTGAAAACGACTGCCATGGAGACGGGAGAACCATTTGACGAAGTCTACCCAAATTTATTTGGAAGCCCTTGACCCAAGGTATATAACTTATATAGAGTCTGCTCTAGAGCAAGACAATCCTACAGGGCTATAGGCTAGGGCCAGTACTATTATGTTCAAAATGGAATACAAACCAACTTAGTCCAAATTTATTACCAGACTATTTATAAAGGGCTGCATTGGCGCAGGGCTTTCGCAAAATTTCAGGAAGATCCAGTCATGGAAGGGTTATCGAATCCTAGCATATCTCATATATATTTTGATTCTGATATAATTTATTTGAAATCATCGAAATTAACCTGATATTCAGATGTGTTACATGCTGTGCTTTCAGAATTGAAGACATGTCGCAGATGATCGAGGAGATGCAAGATAAAATTATATCTGCTGAACAGAAGGTTTGTAAAGGCAATCAATATACATTAGAATATACATATGGTGATGGCTATATCAAAATGTGTGTAAAGGCAATTCAAATGCATTAGAATATATATATATATGTGAGGACTATATCAGCATGTGTGTAAAGGCAATCAAAATACGTTATAATATATATATATATATATATATATATATATATATATATATACCAGAAGGTGACCCGACTTCGTCCGGGCTTTGACCTTGAATTGTCCGTTTTGAAGGTCAAGGTCAAGTGGGGTCCAAAGCACTGCCCGGACAAAAGTACCCGACAAACGTGCCCGTCGAAATCCATCCGGTTTTACCCGATTTTACCTTGAATTGATCATTTTGAAGGTCAAGGTCAGGTCGGGGTCACGACTCGACCCGTCCAAAACACTCAGTGGACAAAGGTAACCCCACGTATCAAATTTCGTCGAAATACCATCAAAATTGGCGATATGACCTTGAACTGACCCGTTTTCAAGGTCAAGGTCACGTCGCACGGGCAAATGAATATGCTTATGAGACTCCCCATACGAAAGTACCCCCACATACCAAGTTTCATCGAAATCCCGTGATATTCGGGCGTTTGACCTTGAAATGATCCGATTTCAAGGTCAATGTCACATCGCACGGGCAAATTAATAGGTTTATGCCACTCCCCGGCCTTATGTACCCCCACATACCAAGTTTCATCGAAATCCCATGATATTCGGGCGTTTGACCTTGAAATTACCCGATTTCAAGGTCAAGGTCACGTCGCATGGACAAATTAATAGGCCCATGCCACCCCCGGCTGACAATACCCCCACATACCAAGTTTCATCGAAATCAGCTTGGCCGTTTTCGAGTTCATCGCGAGCACACACACAGACTGACACACAGACAGACAGATCTTCCAAAATATATAATAGACTAGCCGATGAGCCCGACGTTGTCCGGGCTACGTTGTCCGGGCTATTCAAAAACCAAATTTCAAGTCGATAGCTCCACCCGTTTCCGAGATCTCGTCTGCGCATGCGCGAAGCGGGCGCCGCACGGGCTCGCTAATACGACAACGTCCACCGCCTGGTCAAACTACACACACGTACTAAGTTTCGTCCCGATCGGTCGAGAATCGTAGATTTGTATTAATGACAAACATACATACAGACAGACAAACATACAGACAGAGGTCTTCAAAATATATATGAGATATATATATATATATATATAGCTATATATATATATATATATATATATAATTACACCCACTTCATTCTCTATAGTAAATTCCCGTTGAGTTTATCAAAGCTAATGTAATTATATCGCATAATTACATTAGGTCGATATTTTATCAGTGCACCGGAAACGACCCAAAAGTATTTGCGCGCAATGATATTTGTAGTCCGTTGCATAGTAACTATGGACGCCACTCGCTTCGCACTCGCTTCGCAGTACACATTTTTTTTTCCACGAACGGTATGAAAGCCAATTAAAAGAAAAATAAATAAATATCCAAATAAAGACAATGCCCCAATGAAATAAACATTCCCAAGCTGTTTACAGAGTATAAATGTGGTCGTATTTGCGACGTTTCTTAACGAAATACACGGCTAAACTTGCACAACTTTTGTGTTTTGTTTTCATTTTTCAATAAAACTCAGTCTCAAAGCTCCACCACAGTGCACGCTTTCCACCTCAGCCCACCTGGTCGTTATCACCTGGTTACCTGCACGCGAATGTAGGGACTATAAAAGAGAGAAATTTTGAGAAAAACAACGTTTTTCCAGTATTCTCAGCTTTAGACTTAGGCCTATCATAATGGAGGTCGGTGAATTCGGGTTTGACCCAGAACTATTATTTCTGTTTGGTGATGCAAACAACCAAGATGATATCGATGCAGCTTTCAAATTCAATCAATTACCTGATGTTGGACCAGGGGGTGATGGCAGTTATATTGCTAATATTCCAATGATAGATGATGAAGAAATGTTATATGATGCATATGACCAACTGATGCCAGTGAATCGAGTGATGGACTCGAGTCATCTGCAAGCAGTGCAACTTCACCAATCTGCAATCATCAAGACTGAACTTCCGAACACAGTATTGCGAGCCCAAGGAGAACAATGGATAACTTTACATAATAATAATAATCATATACCTGAACCTGAGGCTGATGTGGAACAACTTGCTGAAACTGCTGAGACAGAGAGTGCACCAACAGAAACAACTGAAGCCAGTGAAGGGAATAGCGAAGAATCGAGTGTGCCAATGGAGGTGGACAAATCTATAAGAGGGTAAGTTTAACGCTTGGATTGATGTTTTATTTCAGGCTTTAAAAGTAATAAAACGCCCATATCTGGCATATGGTTATTTGACACATAACGATTACAATAATCATAACATTAACAAATCAGATTATACACATACAACAGTCAATTGTATAGAATTTTATTCCAATATGTTAAAAGGTTTGAAACTTTGAGTTATAGACTAGATCAGAGTTGAATATATTTTTGACAATATAATTTGATGATTTTGTCATTCGCTAACACAGTCCATACAGTACGCGCTCTTTCTTATTAACTTTATAATGTAACAAGGGATTAAGTGAAAACAAACACTGCCCTGTTCTAAAATTTGCACCTGTCATAATTCAGTGCCAATGTTTGCGGAGTTATGTAATGAAATCTACCCAAAAAGCTTTTGGTATGCACCAATCTTAAAGAAGCTTAGTACAAATATATTAATGTAGATATCAAAAACATATAAATTGAATCCCATGGATGTAATAAGTTAAATTGAATATTGTACTTCCAGGTCCCGGATGTCAACTGATCATTCCAATTCATCGTTGACTTCAACTGGAACAACCAGGAACAGCAGCAATAACACACGATTCAAGGAAATGACAGAAGATGACATGAAGGCACTTAAAAGTCATCACCGATCAAATGCGACAAAAAAGAACACACAATGGGGATTGAAAGTATTTGAAGGTGTGTATTAATCATGAATAATAATTTCATCTAATTAATTTTATTTAAATGATAAATGTTGTATAATACACTAATAGGCTATCTTATACTTTATAAATTATAGTAAGGATTTAAGAAACAACATCACTACGAGTACCAGTCCAAAGTGCAAATGTCAGTTAAACTAAATGTCTTTAAACTGTGTAATTACATTAGGAAACAGAGATTATTCATTGAAATAATTAGGAATAAAATTTCTGTTTTATGTAAATTTATGACATCATGCATTTAATACTATATTTTGCATATACATGTATTATATACTCATTTATGCTTCATACCGGTACTTATATTTTGTTAATTTTATTTTACAGAATGGTGCCATGAACGATTCAATGCAGTCGTCGATTTTGAAAAAGTGACTAAGAATGAATTGAATGAAAAGCTCAGAATCTTCTACGCAGAAGCAGGACCACAGGATGTGGAGAGGCGATCAAAAATTATGCCAAACAAAATGGCCAAAGAATACCAGAAATCGACATTAAAAAGTCTGCGATCAGCTTTAAATCGACACTTGGCTGACATTGGGAGGAATATCGACATAGTTAGGGACACTGATTTTAAACCGGCAAATAAAGTACTGGATTCAAAGCTGAAACAAATGGTTAGTGAAGGTACATCAAGGCCAGTGCAACATAAAGCGATTATATCAGATGATGATCTGAAGCTTATTTATAATTTTTTATCTGGTGATTCTCCTATTATTTTAAGACTGAGAAACTGGCACTTTCTGTCATTCTATTTTGTGTCAAGAGGGCTTGAATTTCACCATCAACTGCTTCAACACTCCATTAAGTTTTGTATTGATGAATCTGGAAGAGAATATGTCACTCTGACACATGAAATGCTACAGAAGACAATGCAGGGTGGACTAAATTGTAATCAAGAATCACCTCAAGATAAACGCATGTATGCTGTTCCAGAAGCTGGTAATAATTGTCCAGTAAAATCATTGAGAACTCTCGTCAAAAAAAAAACCGCACCTACAGCATCGTCATTATTCAACCAGTGTGACAAAGACGCATTGGTTAATCCAGATAAATGTGAATTGTGGTAGTGCACAAAACCCTTAGTCAAAAGAACATTCATCAATTTCATGACAGACATATGCAAGCAGGCAAATTGTTCTAAGAGATATACTGCTCACTGTCTAAGAGCAACGGCAATAAATTCACTCAATAATGCTGGATTTGAGGCACGTTATATCATGTTCATGTCCGGACACAGAAACGAAGCATCTGTCAGAAGTTATTCTCGAGGATGTTCAGAGGAGCAAAAACGCATGTTAAACTCTACTCTATCTAGCACTGTTATGCAGGACCATTTTGAAATGAAAAAAAAAAAAGAAATCGAAGAGATCCAGAATCTGACAGTTATACAGAAAGAAACAAACAGTTCTGCAACTTCAAACCGCGATGGCTCTATTGACAGTATTGTGGCATATCCATTTAACAAGGCATCTGTTGGAATGTTATCCAATCCTGTTTTTAACAATTGTAATTTCTATATATCATAGAAGTCACCATGATCAACTACGGTGATGAGAATGAACTTTAAAATTAAAGATTTGATCTTGTTTAGTTAGTACTATTTCAATGTAATTAAACAATTACCACAAAAAAAACTTGAGCTTTATTCAGCACAAATGTACAATCATGAATCACTGCGAATCAGTACGTTACATTTACAAAATAGCATTTTGAACAATCACTTGAAATTTGACCCAAGAAATAAGATTTTAAAAATAAATCATCTTACTCATGAATATTCCATAAATACCATGATGGTTTATTCTTCTGAAATCTTATTTTTCTCGGTAAAAAATCAAGTGATTGTCGTGTGTGAAAAAATCTAGAAACAAAATCAGAAAATTGACTGAATGTCGACAGATATCGGATAATTCCTGTAAGAAAATGTTCGCTAAACTTACTGATTATCGCCCGCTAATGAGTCCCAGTAAACATGGAAACTAAAATATGTGTTCCTCTTCCAATATTCTGCTGATAATGTTATATCTCGTCGAAAGTTTATTAATTTACGAAGCATTTTCGGCCATGTTTCTGCCCCGTCCTTGACATACGCAGGGAGTATAAATAGACTTCGGGGGAAAACCAACTCGATCGATTGATCGATATTATTCGGACGGAAACGGGGCGAGTTGTCATCGGCTCAAGTCGTATTCGGACAGTGTGTCTGTTTCGGCCCGTTATTTGACAAAATATAGTTCCCTGTTTCAACCGTCTTGTAAATGGCAAATTAAAACAAAAATCAATATTTAACAATCAAGGGCATAATTATAAGAAATAATCTCGGTTTCCTAATGTAATTACACAGTCTAAAGGCATATGCCGAATCACAAACTCTTATAAATCGCTTCGCGATTTATAGGTTTGTGATTCGGCATATGCCTTTAGACTGTGTAATTACATTAGGAAACTGAGATTATTTCTTAAAATATATATATATATATATATATATATATATATATATATATATATACAGCTATATATATATATATATATATTAATATATCTGTGGTGAGTGATATGTATGTAAAGGCGATCACAATATACTACAATCTATCTATGGCGAGGGTTGTGTGTGTAAAGGCGATTACAATATATTATATTATTATCCATCCCTTAACTAACAATATTTCTGATTTGACAAAAGCCGCCACGCGATAATCGGGAAAAAGTCCTATTGGATTCCCGAATGTCATATTGGACTCCCAAGTGTGCTGTATTACTTTTCTAGGGACTCTGTGGCGTCACAAATTAACTATATTGCGAAATGAATCGGTGAAAGTTTGATGCGCGAGCAACACTGGTGGATTGAGCGGACGATTCACTTCCGCGTTGAGTTTTTTTTTACTTCACGTGGCGGATTTTGCCCAAATCAGAAATAGTGTTAGTTAAGGGATGGATAATAAATTATAATATATTTGGTGTGAGGTCTATATCGGAAGTTGTGTAAAGGCGGTCACAATATATTATAATATATCTATGGTGAGGGATATGTGTGTAAAAGCGATTACAATATATTATAATATATTATGGTGAGGGCCATATCAGAAGGTGTGTAAAAGTTATAACAATATATTATAATATATCTACGGTGAAGGATATGTGTGTAAAGGCGATTACAATATATTACAATATATCAGTATACTATATATAGTGAGGGATGTGTACACATGCGATTTGCATGTTATAACCTTAAACCGGCAACAACACTATATTATTGGACGGTCCAGAAAAATTGTGTTGAGGGAGGCCAGACATGAGAATTTGTCTTTTCTGGAACACTGTTTTAAGTTGTCGCACAATCATTTCAACTGTTGGAGATGTTGAATTATTTGAACAGAAGGGGGATAATACTCGAAGCGGATGTTGGCGCTTTTCACCAGTATATGAATAAATTGTGGACTGTGTAACATTACAAGTACAACGTTAAAGGTACAGAAAGAACAACAAAATGTAGACAGACTTTGTCCGTATACAAATAAGAAATATCGCATAAACAGTATGTTATTGTCATATTTTTTACCATTGTTATGTAAACAAAAGCATACAAAGTAACTTTTCTGGTGTTTGTTTATATTATGATAGAAGGTGACCCGACTTCGTCCGGGCTTTGACATTGAATTGTCTATTTTGAAGGCCAAGGTCAAGTGGGGTCACGATTTGACCCGTCCAAAACACAGTGCCCGAACAAAAGTACCCGACAAAAGTACCCGTCGAAATCCATCCGGTTTTACCCGATTTGACCTTGAATTGACCATTTTGAAGGTCAAGGTCAGGTGGGGTCAAACACCAACACCCCAAAAATGGTGAAAATCGGCCCAGCGGATACCGGGAAATCGGCCCAGCGGATACCGAGATACCCTATGCATCAAATTTCGTCCGTAAAAATCCGCCAGTTTAACCCGATTTGATTTCCACTGAAGTATATAAACGCGCCTCATATACACACGCTCATTAATTATCAAGTTTCAACGTAAAGATAAATTACCATCGGTGCCCGAGATATCGCCAAGACGTCTGAAACAGTCAAATGCATCGGCCGGGTAAGAGTTAACGTGATCTAACTGTATGATCTCTAACGACGTCATAGAAGTTACGCATTGTTTTTACCCTGATAAAAGATCGTACCACTTCTTCTTAATAATTGAGGCAGATAACTAAAACGGATACATACATATTATATATCGTTGGAAAGAGGAAACACGAAAGATTCTCATAGTGTCATTATTATGACTGGCATGGTATTATTCGCGCTGTTTCGAATCGATTTGTAAGCACCGAACTCAAATGAAAGTCCCGTAAGTAACACAGCGTAAAAACATATTTGACCTCGGCACGTGAGAAGTTGACCTCGCACGGACAAATTAATAGGCCTATGTTACTCGTGGCCCGAAAATACCCCCACATACCAAGTTTCATCGAAATCGGCTGGGCCATTTTCGAGTCCATCGATTACACACAAACACACAAACACACAAACAGATCTTTCAAAATATAAAATAGATAGTAAACATAAAGAGCGTTCTTTGTGGGTGAATTCCTGATATGGAACGAATAAAGAGCGTTTATGCCATCTGTGTGTGATTAGCCAGCAGCATTGTGCTGTGTTCTGTAACACAATCAGGCTCTTGCTTAGGTAAAATATAGTAAATCTTTATGATAACATGCTGTTTACGCGATGGTCATGGTATATATGAACGAAACTGTATGCGTTTTAATGGTTTTCTATTTACGGTGATTGGAACAAATATGAATATTTTCGACAACTAAGGCCTCACGTGCCTTTAACCACGGGTTGCCATTCTATAATTTTCAACTGTCTTTTGTATCTTGGAATGGTAATTACTATGACAATATGACCACCTCAAGAGCCATTGTGAATTAGGATCACGATTTTAGCGAATCTAAACTCTGTTGTAAAGCAACTGTGGTTTGCATAGTAAATTTTATAAAGGGCCATAGTTGGTCCATAACTGATATGATTGCACTGTATAATTTCAGAACACCAACCAATTACAGCAGCTGGTGCAATGTCTGGCAGAAAATAAAGTCATCAGTGCTCGGTCAGCGGAAGATTCGTATACCAGCCTCACTCTGAGCTCGCTCCGATCATGATTCACGAACTACCACGTGTACTTTCACTCACACGTGTACCATGCAACCTCATGTTGAGCTTATTACTTTCATAATTCATGAACCATCGTACTTCGTGTTCAGCCACCATATGAGCTCACGTCGTTCGTGAGACACGAATCGTTAATGTTACACGAAACTACACGATAGAGTTCTTTCCCGCCTATGCTTGATCGAATACAAACACAAGTCGACTCAAATATTTATGCCTAAGGGTGGACACACACATGCATGTAATCTCTGTATTTGTCGTGTATTTGGCGTTTTACATGGATCACACAGACAATGTAATATGTGTCCACTGACAACCCAATGATTGCCGACGTGCTGATCGCACTGAGTTTTAGTTCCAATTAAGTCAGAATGTAGAGAACAGCTATCTTGGACCGAGTCGCCATGCCATGGATCAGGATTCCCCGACTTGGGGCTATATATAATCCCCGACTTGGGGCTATATATGATCCCGAAAGCTACCAGGCGGGGTTGGCTAACTCTGAGCTATTTAAGTAAAACATAATATAGTGTAACTTCTTGCCCATATTATTCCGACCGATACATTCAACTAAGTCCCTTGGCGATTTGAAGCTTTCAAGACCCCACGCCAAACAAGCATCATGGTCGAACATGTTTTTGTTATCAAGCCTGTTTATGCCAGACATGTCGCTTCTGGTGTTCGTGCATTAACAAAATGCCAGATATCACACATACTTGACTAATTTCCGCACCCGAAAGAGAAGACATGTTTTTGGACTGGCCTTAAATGTGTCGTGATAGCAGACAGTTTGACTTCGTTTATCACTACTCACTTGTCTGGCCTGTTAAAAATGAACTGCTCGGGCGCAGATGATTAATGTTGTCAATTATTGGTGTGGCCATGTAAAATATATGTAATACATGCATTTTACATACAGAAATTACATGCATGTATTTATCCACCCTAACCCCGTGACAGTCTGCTGTGTCCGTCATCCATTTGGCGGGCAGAACGACATTTGTGTCACCCTACGTTTGGTTGTGGAACGACATTTGTTTTGTGTCACCCTACGTTTGGCGTCGGAACGACATTTGTTTTGTGTCACCGTACGTTTGGTGGTGGAATGACATGCGGTAGTTCTTGGGTAATATTATGTTACTGTGTAAATAACTTCGAAAAATTGTCTCATAGGGTGGATACACACATGCATGTAATTTCTGTATGTAAAATACATGTATTTTACATGGCCACACCAATAATTGACAACATTAATCACCTGCGCGCGAGCAGTTCATTGTTAAAGGGCCAGACAAGTGAGTAGTGATAAGCAAAGTCAAACTGTCTGCTATCAGGACATTTAAGGCCAGTCCAAAAACAAGTCTTCTCTTACGGATGCGGGAATTAGTCAAGCCTGTGTGATATCTGGCATTATATTAATGCACGAACACTAGAAGCGACACATCTGGCATATACAGGCTTGATATAGAACATTTGAAGAATATGCTTTGTGTGGGCTGTCATAGGCTTCAAATCGCTTAGGGACTTATTTGAATGTATCGGTCGGAATAATCTGGGCAAGAAGGTACAATATAATATGTTTTAGTTAAATAGCTCAGAGTTAGCCACCCTGCCTACATGGTAGCTTTCGGGATCATATATAGCCCCAAGTCGGGAATCATATATAGCCCATGCGTCGGGGGAAATCCTGATCCACAACTACTATAAATATAAAGAGAGGACAGGTAGTTATTTAAATATAAATTCCACCATATGGGTTACCCCGTGAACAATTATTTTAAGTGGCCTGGCGACTCGGTCCAAGATAGAGGATTCTCTTCATTCCGACTTAATTGGAACTGGAAATCAGTGTGGTCAACACGTCGCCGATGATTGGATTTCAGTGGACACATATCACATTGTCTGTATGATTCATGTCGAGGACCAACTATTTTCTTAGCATCTATATATGACAGATGCTTCTCAGCTTCACATTGAATTCATAGTCCCAAATGGGACATGAACGATCCATTGCAGGATGTAAACCTTGCCAGTTTGAACATTTCTTAAGATTCGTACAATCCTTATGATCATGACCAGATAGAGAACATCGTGCACATATGGTTTCATTACTTTTACAAAGTTCCTGGGCACGGTCATACCCCTGACACTTGGAACATATGTACTTTTGAATCCATCTTCATATACCCACTGTATATGTAACGCTTTAGTGTAACACAGACATGCTGTGTAAATATTTATTTTGACATGTCTATATGCACTTATTTCAAATGAAACCCTACATTTCCTCTACTTCGAAATGGCTTTATTCCGCTCTCCGTCAACGGATTCCCACGATTTGATCGGGGAAATATCTAATCATTAACAACCCATACTATGGATGGGTTTACACAAACAAGAGTTTAATGTTTTGGTTTTCTAAAAAGTAGGATTCCAAGATAAAATGTACTGTATTGTCATAGAAGCCGATCTAAAGTTCATGAATAGTTACTGACTATTGTCATGACCCACACACCGCATAATATCGCCCACCCAGTTTAACCCGATCGACGGAACAGCATCATTATATTTATGTAATAACAATCCCATTGTTATGTCCCATCCATATATTCCTAATATGTATAAACACCCCGTCATTCTTTGGTTCTTTACCAAATCATATTTAATCAATTCCAGATTATTATACACATGTGACACCCATTCCCGTCATACCAAACCCTGATATATCACTTTGTACATTTATGTTTGAATTTATATTTATTGTAGGGAGGATTTTTTTCAGAAATTGTCCCACAATCCCTTATATTTATGTATTAATACATACATTATATATGACAATTAATATGTTTAAATCAATGAATGTCCCAACTGAATTCCATGTGTTCAATTGAAGCTGAATAAATAGCGGGAGAGACATGAAACAATTCTGGTTCACAATGTATTTAAATATATATAGAATATGCAGCTAGTGTCGTCGCTTAAAATGTTTATGTCCGTGAGGGGGATTTGAGCATTTATTGTGCGATGCTCTACCGAGTCCAATAGATGCCAAATCCCCAGAGCGGACATAAACAGTTTTAGCCGCGGTCCTACTAAAAGCCGACCGCACCCGACCGGACCCGACCGGACCCGACCGCATCCGACCGGACCGCCCCAGGGGTCCGAGCGAGATGGGGTTTGCACTATCGTGTAGAATGGACCTGAATGAACCAAAGTTAAAATCCCCAAGTCGATAGCTCGAACGAACACGGCACTGTTAACCCCTAACTTGTGGCCGTTTCCGCCAGGTACGGAAAATCCAAAAAGGCGCCGACCGCACCTCCCCTGGCTGTCTTAACACGGAAATGGACATTATATCATGAAGTGAATACCCATATGCATCCATGGGCGATCGGACAAGTCGCTATCTGCAGCGGACGTGAATAAATTAACCAATACGCTGCTGCCGAATTCGCTATGAATGTACGCAAAACACCGAAATTAACACCCGCCGACCGGACCGCCCCCAGGGGACCGAGCGAGATGGGGTTTGCAATATCGTGTAGAATGGACCTGGATGTACCAAAGCTCCAATCCCAAAGTTCTCCAACCGTGTGATAACAGTGATAATATTTCACTTCGAAAAGACGCAGCTGTTTTATATCCACAACACACAGGTAAGTGGCCACAGCATATGGCGCCACCTATAAACACTTTTCGCTCAATGAACTACTACTGATCGGAATTTCCAATATCTAACAGTTGTCGGACATTTTTCGGACGGCCCAAAAACCATTTTCGCGGAATTGCGAGTCCGTTTGTGAGATCATCGTGCATTTCAATTTTAATGTCTTGCCATTCTCAGTTATGTGATGTTTGTTCTGCGTGTCGTGATTATGTTGTACTTAATTGCTTTACCAGGTCATAGGGTCTATTCTCATTGCACACGCGCGTTTTTTAAGGTCGAGCGACTCTATATGTGTGTTCGATTGCATTCCTTCCTCCCACTGCTAAGTGGTCCCCCAATAGGGGTGGGGGTCTGACGAACACATTCATACACAGGGCTAGGGTGGGTTGGAGGCTGATAAAGTACTTTTGGTTGGGGGTGACCACATATATATGCTGACATATTAACTTTAATTTTCCTCAGTTAGATTTACTCGGGTATAATTTGAGTATAACTAGCCGTGCCATCAAAATGACATAAGTTTTGAGGACACAATTTATATCTAGCTAATTATAATTAAAAATAGAGGGTTCAATTCCATGTAGTTGGGCATAAATATGCATATTTTATTCCAGCTTGTAACGAAAATAACACTATATAGTACGAACACAACACAGATTACAGGATTTTTGTGTATAGTATTGTTATTATCACTCAATATTATCAAAAGTGTACGATTCAAGTGGTTGAATTAGGTCTGACAAAAATCGTCTTTCTGAATAAAGCTCATTTAAAACAGTTGTACTCAAACATGATATCCAGTAAAAATTATGGGGAAAGAGGGGATGAGACCCCAGTTTGTTGGAGGAAAAACAAATAGATTTGCATGCAGGGAGGATGGTAGACCCATGGTTGGGAGGGATTTTCATGTTAACCCTGTGTATGAACGTTTTTTTCTTTCTTCAGATCCCCCCTCCCCCATCATCGAGTGCTTATTTGTATAGCCGCTGGCAACAGTGACAACGCGGTACTATAATTTATAATTGACGAACCACCATTCAAATAGAATAAGTGATGGGACTCAGAATTCGTCCTTAAGAGTCACAAACGCATCGTTTAAGGTCTCATTCTGTCGCCAGGACGCTGTTCGCATGAGCGATTGATTTCAATTTGATCGTCATCATTCGGCGGCTTATCATCATTGATCGCACATGCTAAACGGCACATTACTATCACTCTATATATATTCACAATGTTGGGTACAGTTTTGCGCGAGACTGACAGGTAATATAATTCGATTGAATTCTACAAAAATCACCACGGATACTAGCTATACGTAGGAAACTTCTTTCCAAGCCATTTCCTTCCCGTACATTTATTATTTTATCGCCCATCAGTTATGAGAATGACTGTACCCGGATAGTATATGTGACCGAGTGAACCATGCCATTCTCTGTAACGGCTATCCCAATGACGAGGATGATTGCAATAATGATTGGTCACGAACAGGACGTGGCTGATTGAGGAAGATAATTGATCACGAATCGCACTGCGTTAATATGTTAACACGCACCTTAAACAACGCCGCGATTAATCGCACGCGCGTGTGCAATGAGAATAGACCCATAGCTTAGCTCTTTCTGATCGCGCGTGCGATCCTCGTGTTTCACGGCGATGAAATGTTTAATTGTAATTAAGGCTATATGACGATTATAATTTAAGGACATACTATATATGTACATATAAAGGAAAGGTTGCTATTGGATTTATGGTTGAAGCTGATAAGCACTCCTCCTGAAGTGGTCAGGATCAGAGAGCTTGATCAGATCAGACGAGAGTTGATTCCAAAGTATAGCTGTGCTTGGGAAGAATGAATATCTAAAATATGTGACTCGCACTGTGTGATCAGGTCAGGCACATCCTGAATTCCACTAGTATAGTGTTATATGACTAAAACATATTCACGTTTACTGTATTTGCATTAGGAATAGAGGACGGCGCACACCAGTGCACAGCCAAATCTCACACTTAACAATATCGAAGCGAATGAACAGTCTTCAGACAACATTTGTGGTGCAATCTTTTGCGCCAGCTTTGTTATTCAATAATATTACTAATATAAACCTTTCTAAATGACAATATCAGGATAACTCAATCGCTCCTTCATGACAATATTTAAACAAATTGAATGCTAATTGAGTTGCTTATTGTGTGTCGTTATGATTAATTATTTTCCTGGACAAAATTTATGTATAATACCGAATTAGTGCGACACTGATTTTCAAGAATTTGTGTGAAATATGATTTTGGATTATCCCTCTTTTATCAATTTCACAAAACAATAATGGTCATATACCACTATAATAGTGGAATTCAGGATGTGCCTGACCTGGTGATACCATAATGTATGCATGTATCAATAACGGTTGATACACACATGCATGCAATCTCTGTAAATATCGTGTATTTGGCGTTTTGCGTGGATCATACAGACCGTGTGACATGTGTCCGCTGCCAACCCTATCATTCCGGCTATGTTTGACCACAGTGAGTCAAGCTCTGCATGAACGCACAGAAAGTCATTGACTCGGACGAAGTCGTCGGGCCGCTTGAAATAATTGTTCGCGCGATAACTCAAATTGTGGACGTAATAAAGATATATATCATATATTATCGCGGAAACTACCGGACTGACCATTGCATATTTCCTCGATGAGGGGGGGGGGGGGGTGTCATACAGCACCCTGAGTCCTACTTTATAAATATTGTAGTTGACAGTTATGTCTGTCGTGTCTGTTTTCTACGAGTGATTGGTCTAATATGCAGCAGCCATATAGGCTATTCATATCATTATGAACATATTATTACAGCTTAGATTTGAAGGTACAGAACGTGGTGGTGTTGTTGTGTGCCTTCATTCGGGAAAACGGTTGTCAAGATACGAGTTCCCAACTACGTCACCCTTCCTCTTGTGTTATACATGTATACGAAACATTTACAATTACAGAATATTTAAGTAAAACCACAGGGGCCTGTAACGCGCCCCGCTATCCTCCCCCCTTTTGCGCTGCCCATATACGCCGCTTCTGTATACGCGCCTGCTTCACGCCAATGGTAGTATAATAGACACAAGAGGAACTGTAGAAATTCACCTTTTTACCATCCCTCGGCAATTGGACAAATTTAGGCCATTCACACCAGTAATGCTAACGATATAGCCACGGATGTATCGGCGAAGAATGCATCTTTCAATCAATACCACCAACTCCCATCAGAACCATTCATATACATAGCATTTGATAAATTTTTAACTACCGAATATTGTCTCCGAAGAGCGTAAATTTTCGGATTGATCCGGCTCAAAAAACAATGGACGATATGTTCCAATAAATTCACACCCGCACGGCTTACTATAATTTAAAATCGGTCAAACGATCAACTAAATATCTAGCGCTCAGGGATTTCTTGTCGGCTAATAATTTATTTACTCATAAAAATCAACACATCGTCAGTAAACAATTTATATAGAGGGGAAATCTGTCGATTATTCCAACTTTTTTTTCATTTTTTGTTTACGAATCACGCAGCGCCTCATTTTAATATTAAGCAGAGCAGAATATTCCGGGCTGATTCCTCTAGTATTACGTTCTTACTATATCGTTGACAAATTGGAATGGAATATTGTGATATTATGATAAAATGGTTTAAACGGGACGGGTAAAACTTCGATATAATTGTGAGGGGGCTCGTGGTACACACGGGGTACAGACAGGGGCAGGGTGATACGATCGAAGTAAAGGGTGCCCGGAGTTCGTTTCCACGCGGTAGTGGGAATGGAATCATAGTGTGGTTATTTGGGGGTTTCTGTTTTGTAGGCGCTAATATTCAGTGCACAAGTCCACTTGGTAACAAAAACATGCTATTAGGCACAGCAAGTTTGGTAAATAGATTGCTGTGTTCCAGGACATTGAAAACCAGGGAGAGATCTTGCCAGAAATTGCATTAATGCATATCTTAATGTGAAATGTTATAAAATCATCAGATGAATTGTTTTTATGACTGCATTTTCAATTTTCTTTCCTAAATATTAAGATATTGTATGTTCATAACATCAGCTAAACCACACATAGACGAACATGAACCATCTACAAGAATATCTTGATCATATGTCGCAAGCAAAACTCTGATAAATCGATTTTTGGTAAAGATATCGCTGAAAAGCTAACCCTATCCACACCCTCGCTGATTTCACAAGTCAGATTCCTTTGGCCAAAAAACAAAACAACGGTTGCGCAATTCCGGATGCTAAACACGACATGTGGACGGTTTCTTTGTACATATAGTGTCTACTTTCAGAGTCTACATGTGTCCAGTTGAAATTATAGTGGAAAAAGTGTTGTTGGACTGTTTAAAAATTTAAAGAGCGTTTACTTATTATTCAAATATTAATTCTCATAATTGACCTTCTGCGTGACTGTGCGAGTTGAAATTAACAAAAGTTTCAAATATCGGTCTACTTTCAGAGTCTACCTGTGTCCAGTCTGAAAGTTTAGTGGAAACAAGTGTTTTGGACGGTTTTAATAATGTAAAGAGCTTTTTATGGTTGTACAAAATATAAACTAACACGATTAGCCTTATCATGAATCGTGCAAGTTGAAATTTGGCACATATATCAAGTATGACTCTTAAATGTATTTTTGAGAACGTTCGTATCATCAGATATAAGTCTCCGCTGTATACAGAACTACAGTTGCGATCAAAATTTAACATTGGACGCTATGGAGAGTTTGACAATTTACTCAAATGTTCACAGTTATATCACTTAATGGCTATCATATATGCATGGCTCTTACGTGTAGTCTACTCTAACTATATGATATTTTACAAAAGTAACGCGCACTATAGTCAGGCCGCCAGATACAGTAATTGATAAAATGTGGTTCTCATCAATCATATACATCACAATCACGTGCTTCAGTGATAATGTCCACTATTCTACAAATGTAGTGTTTATCAAGACTAAATTTTCAGTTTGTCGTTTTAAATTGATTGAATGTGTTTTTCATCAATTGACAAAATTATTGTTTAATACCAGGACGAAGTACCGCATAATAAGGAGTTGTCACAGTGTGGTAACAACTTTGCAAGTCATAATACTGTGACCCTTGGAACAAATGTCGCACCACTTACAACTCGATATTAAATTCGAATTAGACTCGAGGTTAATTATAAATTCGTCTGTTGAAACAAACGTCGCATTTAATTCAAGTCGAATCTAAATTATTTCATGAAAAAGCGTTCATGAGGGTTCTTGGTCAAAACGGCTAACATATGGAGTCATACTGTAGAATACATCAATTGAACAGGTATTCAAATATATATATTTACATACTAAGTGTGATTATCACTAAATCAAGCATTCTGATTGGTCGGCGCTCACGTGGCTAGTTGCAATTATTTCTCGGTGAACGCGCAACAGCTCATAACTGCAGCCTCATAATTACATCGACGCGTCATAGGTTTGGGAAAGACGAACGCGTAATGTTTTGGGCTCATTTGGACTCGCGCAGGATTGACTTTATAAATCATCGGGTTTCAATATAAAGAGAAATTGTATGGGTTTTACACAAGTTATGACCACTTACCTCACGATTACATCTCCATAAAAACAGTCCACATGACAGTTAATCCTTATGTAAACAATTTCTCTATATAAATCAATTCTAAAACGTAAAATTTAGTGAGAAAATGTGGCTTTTCACTTCCAAGCTACGAAAGCACGTGTTAATATTTTGAGTGGACATTATTGGTTTTCTATCGCTATTTCTGATGTCGGACATGATTCTATATGTGGTATTTTGCTCTGAACTTGTAAATGTCTGAAAGAAATCAGGTCCGGTTTTGTTTATACAAAAGAGTTGTGCCTTTTTAACAATTCAATAGCAAGTCGATGTCAGCGCGGGATAACACTATATTGCATTGATCAGTAAGCCTATCTAAAACCGCATGGTAAAATAAACATGGCGGTCAGGGACCTATAGCTAAAGGGTCTCCACCGGCCCCGAGATACATGTTTCAGATACTAAATTAACATCTCAGTCAACACAACAAATCACTCTCTCAAATCCTTTGCTACAAGAATATAAATAAATTGTCACTATAAATAGGCAAGACATATATGAACACTTTCAAAGAGAAAATTATTTATAAGACAATGTGCATTATGTGCTTGGTCTTATATATAGCACAACATATTAAGATGTAAATGACACAGTGCGTGGACAAAGCTTAAAACAGACTTGCATGCATACGAATCACGATTAATATGATAGAATAATAATGACACTTGTTAATGTCACCATTTCTACTACAAAATTAAGAGTCATACATTATATATGTATATGCATGTGTGGGAACTGTGGCTCCTGACGCAAACAATGACTTTGTTGTATTATTATATGGTGATACAGTTTACTATAATTCTCTTATTTTGCGACAAGTACGCGCCTTTACTGGACGGACATGTGTCAATATTGTGGATTGTACAGCGTTGTATATATTGTGAGGAAAGAGTTCAATATATCTTTGGCTGGCATGATAAAAGGTGCGACAAGATCGCGAATAGACAGGAAGTCGTGCATGGTGGTTTCGTGAATATCACATATTGATCCCAGCAAAGTGTCGAATAACATAGATGGGAGAGCTTTCCATCATCCTTCATAATTTATCATGACTCCTCCTGAGTCCAATCATCGACTTAGGCTTAATGGATAATTTTCCCCCAAGAATATATACTTGGGCTTTGAACCGTGACGTCCCATAGCGATCAAACCTCTGGCACGTGGTATTTTCCGGTAAATTAGATAGTGTCTGTGGTCGGATGATGTTGGTTATGTTCAAATTGTGACACAGATATGAAACTGAACAGGTTTGTCGTCCCTCATGGGCCACTGATTGATCAATATAAGATCGACAAACTTTGCCACCGGTAACTCCTTGGTAACGGTTGCTGGCCTAGGCAACTATCGGGAATTGACTGGAAATTGCAATTATGTTTTAACTCGTTTCACTCTAACAAACATAAATTATTTATAGAATAACAACTACGAATTATATAATCGAAGTTTTAATCTAGAAATTCAGGTTAACGATTTGCTTCACGTGAACTGTGACATCATATATATTGTTATCATTAAATAATCACAAAAGGCCTGTCATACTATAAACACGTATCATGCAATAAAACGAACTTTAGCAGTCTATATTATCGTATGTATTGATGATCAACTTTTTTCAAAAGCCAATGTTATCGAAGAATTATCTACGTTACTAAATTTTGGTGGGAGGGTGGGCCCAACCGTGCACATAATAACCAAAACGTAGAATGAACACTAAAATCTTGTTTGCGTTCAGGCACACTTTAGAACAATGCGAGAAACTCGTGCTGAATCGAGTCAATATCAATCAACGCTTATCACGCGTGAACTACTATCGCCAAACACCCAGATATGCCCCATCGATTTAACAGCCGTCGATCCAATATTTTCCATTAACACCCTGCTCTCCAATAATTCTTCGTTGAACATCAATCAAGTAATTTGTAGCTGATAGCTTCGTAATTCAATGCCAGTGTTTGCGTTTCCGATACAGGTTAATATCCCCGTGTGAAATTTGAGATATACCTAACCAATAGAGTGATTCAAATGACATATTTAAGGGTTGCAACGGTTGATAAGAAAATACGGTACCACAAATGATTGAATGACACCATCGCACCAATCATTCATTGGTATTTTGCCTTGTTTAGCCAGTGGCTAATCACATGGTGTTGGTTATGTTCAAAGGTGCATGGGTACATGCATGTCTAAAATTGTGCAGGCATGTTCCGTATATGCCACTGATCCATTATAAGATCGGGAAACTTTGCCACCCGATATCTCATTAGTAACGGTTACTAAGCACCTACCCGGAATTTGCAGGAAAATGCAATTATAGCTTATATATATTTTACCCATTGAGCTGTACGCGTTATTGGTAATTCGACTTTACTTGATTTTCATTGCTATACATGAAACACGAAGATTAATTGTGGTCAGAATTTTGATGGCGATTGTTGGGTTACAGTCGCTGTACTGCGGTTCACAATATGTAACTGGTGTGGGAAGTGTAAAAGCAAAGCCCATACTGCTATAATTCTCACCTGCACCAAAATGTCCATTTGTCAGTAGCACAAATTCTGCGAAAATACAGAATCTTCCAAAGTATGTGGGATAGACTCCGATGACAACGATGGAGTTAATGACTATGAAAGACTAACATCTACCTGTGTATTTGTGACACTACATCCCGTTATGATCAACTATTTGGCTTCAAACACTATAGTCGCTACAAGACAGAAAAGTATCAATAAAACAATAATTTAATAAGTAATCACGTTGTGAAACTTCAGTCTTGTTGAGAATGTAAGGTGTTATTCTATCCTTTTTTATATCGAAATTTTCGTGTCTCATCGTGAGACATTCCGTGCAAATCTCATTGTTATATGATCATAAACTTTCTTCAAAAAGTCCCATACTAAATCACACGGAAAGAAGCTGATATATCACGATATATACTGGATTGTGCTATAAATAAGCAAGACGGGTTAATAACAAGTCATGCGACGTCATGAGTTATTAATATAGGAATTCATGCACATATATGTAAGGGGTTATGCGTTTCAGGCCTAATGTGGCTTGATAACATTGGTAGATCATATAATAAAACACTTATTGCATGGTTTCGACGTTGACATGATGATTTATCAACCCTTGGAAATGAATAGTCACTTCGGCCTGTGGTCTCGGTTAATATTAACTTCCTCGGGTTGATAAATCCTCATGTCAACCTGAACAATGCAATACATGAATAATGTTTCCCTCGACAGCGGGTGGCATATATGGCAAGAAACGTGGTCAATTTTTTTTGGGTAATCGTATTTTTAGGTGCTAACTGCTATATCAAAGTAAAGTCAAAGATATTTATTGCCGGAAAAGCGGTTTCCTTTTTTGGTTTCCGAGAAGTCGGGAGAAAAGGGAGTTTTAAACTCGATTCTAGCAATTCTATGACGCTAAACCGCTAAGGAATGAAAATATTAAAAAAGAGAGTTTCAAACTCAATTCTAGCAGTGCTATGCTGCTAAACTGCTAAGGAATGAAAATATTAAAAAAGAGAGTTTCAAACTGAATTCTAGCAGTGCTATGCTGCTAAACTGCTAACGAATGAATATATTAAAAAAGAGAGTTTCAAACTGAATTCTAGCAGTGCTATGCTGCTAAACTGCTAAGGAATGAAAATATTAAAAAAGAGTTTCAAACTGAATTCTAGCAGTGCTCTGCTGCTAAACTGCTAAGGAATAAAAATATTAAAAAAAGAGAGTTTCAAACTGAATTCTAGCAGTGCTATGCTGCTAAACTGCTAAGGAATAAAAATATTAAAAAAGAGAGTTTCAAACTCAATACTAGCAGTGCACTGCTGCTAAACTGCTAAGGAATGAAAATATTAAAAAAGAGAATTTCAAACTCAATTCTAACAGTGCTATGCTGCTAAACTGCTAAGGAATAAAAATATTAAAAAAAGAGAGTTTCAAACTGAATTCTAGCAGTGCTATGCTGCTAAACTGCTAAGGAATAAAAATATTAAAAAAGAGAGTTTCAAACTCAATACTAGCAGTGCACTGCTGCTAAACTGCTAAGGAATGAAAATATTAAAAAAGAGAATTTCAAACTCAATTCTAACAGTGCTATGCTGCTAAACTGCTAAGGAATGAAAATATTAAAAAAGAGAGTTTCAAACTCAATCCTAGCGGTGCTATGCTGCTAAACTGCTGAGAAATAAAAATATTAAACAAGAGAGTTTCAAACTCAGTTCTAGCGGTACTATGCTGCTAAACTGCTAGCGAATGAAAATACTAAAACAGAAAGTTTCAAACTGAATTCTAGCGGTGCTATGCTGCTAACTGCTAAGCAACGAAAATATTTTTAAAAAAGAGTTTCAAACTGTTACTTAGTTACATTTGGAAATCAGAGAATTACTCAAACTAGAAAAATGAAAATATTTCACCCGTACGTGTTTTTTGTTACATAGTTAAAAATGCTTATCAGGGAATTACTCCAACTAGGAAAATGAAATAGTTCACACATCCTTGAATCTCGAATTTGAGCATGTCCGGTGAAAACCTATGTCACCTAAACCTAAGTCAAGTCAAGAACTATGCAGGATGGTCCACATATGTCCCAATATCCATATTATATGCCAGAATACAAAGATATAGGCACATACCCATTTTCTAGGATGGTCCCTTAAAATGATGAACCCCAAATTTGAGCCCGTGCAGTTTAAACCTAGGCAAACTATACATTAGTCATGTCCAGATGCATGATGGTCCAGCAATGTCCCAACATCCATACTATGTATATAATCCGATATAGGCACATAACAATTTTCTGTGATGGGCCCTTAACTTGGAGAACCCTGAATTTGAGCCCGTGCAGTGATAACTTATGTCAGCTATAAATGAGTCATGTCCAGATGCATGATGGTCCAGATTTGTCCCAAAATAAATATTATATCTCAGAATCGAAAGATACAGGTACATAACAATTTTCCATGATGGGCCATTAAAATGGTGAACCACAAATTTGAGCGAGTGCAGTTTAAACCCAAGAAAACTGTACGTGAGTCATGCCCAGATTCAGGATGGTCCAGGTATGTCCCAGCATCCATATTATATGCCAGAATATAAAGATATAGGCACACACTCATTCTTTATGATGGGCCCTTAAAATGGTGAACCCCAAATTTGAGCCCGTGCAGTGAAAATCTATGTCTACTATACCTGAGTCATGTACATATGCATGATGGTCCATATATGTCCCAATATCCACATTACATCCCAGAATCCAAAGATATATGCACATAACAATTTTCCATGATGGGTCCTTAAAATGGGTAAACCCCAATTTTGAGCCCCTCAAGTTTAAACCTAAGTAAACTATACGTGAGTCATGCCCAGGTGCAGGTCGGTCCAGATATGTCCCAACATCCATATTATATGGCAGAATCCAACGATATGGGGCGTACGCATTTTTTATGAATGGGCCTTTACAATGGTGAACCCAAAATTTGAGCCCGTGCAGTGAAAACATATGTCAGCTTTTCCTGATTCATGTCCAGATACAGGAGGGTCAAGATATGTCCCAAAATCCATATTATATGCCAGAATTCAACGATATAGGCGCATACCCATTTTTTATGCTGGGCCCTTACAATGGAGAACCCCAAATTTGAGCCCGTGCAGTGAAAACATATGTCAGCTTTTCCTGATTCATGTCCAGATACAGGAGGGTCCAAATATGTCCCAATATCCATATTACACACTTAAAATGGCGAACCCGAACCCCAAATTTGAGTCCGTGCAGTGAAAACATGTGCCACTTGGTTGTAAACATGACAACTTTAATACCAGTGGGGAAAACACAAGTTGCCCAGCATATCTACCAATGTAGATGACTATACATGAGTCAAGTCCGGATGCAGGATGGTCCAGCTAAGTCCCAATATCCATATATTATGCCCAGAATCCAAAGGTATAGCACAATCATAATAATAGGGGTCTGCGAATCGGGGATTTGGCATCGAATCGAATCTCGATATCGAATCTCCTTCCCAATATCGACATCGAATCTCGAATCGAATCAGCTAGTGGTTGAGATTGTTTACCAGTGTGTAATTCGGTGTCTCATTACAAAAACTGCAAAATTCACTAGATACTATATAAAAAATTTAATATTCTTAAACAGCAGTTGGAACTTGCGTCTTTTTTAGGGAAATCATGACATAGGCAAGTCACTCTCGGTCTCATTGGGGGTCTGGGATATGTTGCATTTCATTTCTAGCTAACTGTGTCATGGCGACCATTACACAAGAAGTGACAGTATGACATTTAAAGACATGTAGTTCAATCAACGTATCACCAACCTCATGGAATTGAAGTAACTTGTCTACATTATTTAATTAAGATAACACAGAATTTGACACACTTGGAAATGGGTACATCGTTATAATCAGGGAGCCTGATGGGTCTATTTGCACAATCGCATACGAAAGGTTTGATGGCCCAGATGTGTTACACCCCAGGAACGTTCAAAGAAATCGGATTTCTTAAGTTCCGCATTCCTGGCGTTTTGGGGCCAGAGACCCCACAAAACCTCAAAAATGAATTATATTTGCACTTTTGAGTACAACGCTGATTTTTGTATTAATTGTGCTCCAGCAATTACTGATCAACAATACACAATTTCTGAAACGAAATTTCCTGGCGTTTTCATTTCAGAAAGGGGGTTTTGAAAGTATCCCCCAAAACCCCAAAAATGACTTCTACATGAATGTGCACTTTCGAGTACAAAGTTGATTTTCATATTAATAGTGCTCTAGTCATCACTGATTAATAATACACAATTTCTGAAACAAAATTCCTTGGCGTTTTCATTTCTGAATGGGTTTTTTTAAAGTGCCCCCAAAAAACAAGAAAATTAATTTCCTCAATAGTTATCCTGCTATCGCTAGTCTTAATAACCTCGTTTAAGAAACGAAATTCCGTGCGTTTTCATTTAAGAAGCACATGCTACGTGAAACAATTGACCCTACCCCAATAATACTTAATTATATAGGAGTAAGTATTATTGGGGTGGGTAATTTTTGTGCTGGGGGATATGTGTTAAGGGGATGGTGGGTTCGTGTTAAGTCCCAACGAAAACCCGAAAAACTGTTTTATTTGCACTGCCGTACACACAGATAATATTTTTTCTTAATACTATCTCCACTATCATCATTGTTCACAGACCAAATGGTAAAACAAAACTTTATCAGAGTCAATGGTGTAGTAACACTTAGCATTTCATATTCTCATATAAGCGATAAAACAATGCAATATTCCTTTTAATTAAACGTGACTTTGTTAGGTATTTATTAAGCTGTACAATCGTGTATTATGCGAAGCCTGTATTCTATGAACACTTTCAGGTGGGACATTCCAATTTATGATTCGATTTATTTGAAAGTATGTTGTTGCTATATAACAGGATACCTAAACACCGGACTCACCCCATAGGATAAATGATGTGTCCCTATCATGGGCACAATCTTGCACAATGTGGAAAAACAAGTTCGCGCGAATCAATGTCAAGTATGACCACGTTGGGAATTTCTTCGAAAGCTGCAGAACTATATAGACATTTGAAGCGAGGACGATGACAGATTTATGTCAAGTATAAACACGGGCAGAATTGATTGCTGGTGTCAGAACCCGGCTGAACAACACTCGCATTGAAGTAGTGTCATTCAACTATCGGCGCCAACTCAACAATCCTGCACAATGGGGAAAAACAAGTTCACGCGAATCAATGTCAAGTATGACCGCGTTGGGAATTTCTTCGAAAGCTGCAGAACTATATAGACATTTGAAGCGAGGACGATGACAGATTTATGTCAAGTATAAACACGGGCAGAATTGATTGCTGGTGTCAGAACCCGGCTGAACAACATTCGCATTGAAGTAGTGTCATTCAACTATCGGCGCCAACTCAAGAGTTATTCATGAGTTGATATCCAACATCATGGGTGTTTTCAAAAGTGGGCGAGCAACTCTCCGTGACCAGTTTTCTAATTGATTTTACAGAAAAACTTTCGTCGTGCATACTTTCTGAGAACTACTTTCTGGAGAAGCCCTTTAGCTAAGATCTGTATTATTCTTGGTCAGAATCAATGGTGAAGTAACATCTAGCATTTCATATTCTCATATAACAGATAAAACAATGGAAAATCTATAATATGCAATATTTTTGTCATTTTTTCGGGCAGAATCGGGGGAACAACATTGAAAAATCCGCTTTGGGGGGAATTTTATGGAGTTCTTTGAAAAAAGTCCTATTTACGTGCATAGCTTTATTGTTTGATATTTCGTTCCTTGTAAAATTATTAATATATTATTATTGTTGTCATTACAAAATCCAAAATAGCGGACAAAATGGTGTCCGGAAGTGGTAAAATTGTGCAAATTTCGCTACATTTTACCAGATAATTTCCATTTTTTTTTTAAATGTACCATGCTAAATCGATATCTGATAGTAATGAGCCATATCACGAGGATTTGGCCCTTCAGTGTCCGTCAAATTAAAATAGATATAAAATACAAATCGAAGAAAAATCAATTATTATTGTAATGCCCAGAAGTAATTGAACTCACCCGTGTACTGAATACTGAATACCAATACGATGGCAGACATGAACCGCCCATTTTAGCAGAAACGATGGCATCAATATCGAAAATAGGGACAAAATGGCCACCGGCAGCAGTAACATTGGGCAAGTTCGGCTAAAGGTCACCAGACTGTTTCCATGGCATCAAAAATAAAAACATATTATTTTCATTAATTTATATTGTAACTAAATCTTCTCATATAATTTATAGCCAATAGTGCTATATGCTATGAAATGAGTGTCAAAAGCCACCAAACTTGTATCCAAACATATCCAATGAGTTTCCAAAACCACTTAACGAGTGTCATCTAAGGAGCTTAAGTCCACGCATCTGGGGTCTCAAACCACCATCTTAATTAATATAATATACCAAACCAACACAGTCCATAGAACGGGCACTGCCAATTGTCAACCAGTGTCCCGAACCACCCAATACGCATCCCAATCGACCCAACTAGTGTCGCAAACCATTCAAATGGTGGCCAAACACACCGTGATGAGTAATCCAAACCATCCAACGATTGATACCATATATCATCCAGAGAATGTCCCAAATCATGCACGCGGTGTTCCAAACCTCACAACGAGCATCTCAAATCATCAACTGAGAACCCCACACCATCCCATGTGTGTCCAATAAAACCAATCAATGATTGTTCATACCCAACCAATGACCGTCCCATGCAACATGACGATTGTCTCAAACCACCCGGACCAAGAATGTCTAAAAAACAATCCGCCTGGTGTCTAAAACCACCCCATGCAGAATGTCCCACACCATCGAATGATTGTCACAACTATTATAACAAATCATCCATCGGATATCTGGAACAACCCAGCGAGTGTCTCTTGGTTTGGATTTTAAACCCATTGGGTGGTTTGGAACACTCATTTGATGGTCTTAATCCTTGACCGTAGCTTCTTGACATTTTGCGAAAATTCTGTGCCATAGGGTGCATCGCATATATAAGGAAATGCGTTGGCCTAACATTACTTACCTTGGCCATGTGAGTCACAGAATTCTCATAACATATGCAGGACTCCCTATGGGAGACCCGCATACATGTATATGGGAGAATGCATGGCACAGGATCATTAATGCTGTATCAGCACATCACCCGTCATGAAAGGGTTGAATTCTCGGAGGAGGGTTTTGTACACGTGTTTAAATGTATTGAGATGCAAGTTAGTAGATGGTTTATGACACCATTTGGATGGATTGGGAACTCAATGGCTGGTTTGTTATACTAGTTGTATGGTTTGGGTCACTCGGTGGGTGGTTGTAACACCCATTGCATGATTTGAGACAACAGTTGAATTGGTTTGGACACTCGACTTGGATATGGGACACACGTGTGGTTGAATGTGACATAAATTTGTCGATTTATTCAATGATTGGGCCATTTTATAAATTGAGACGACTTTTGGCGGTTTGAACCTATTTGGTTAGGAACACCAGTTGCATTGTTTGGGCACTACTAGTACCATGCACTGTGATTTGGAACAACAGTTGCAGGGTTGCGACACTGATCGGGTGAATGAGACACTCATTGGATGGCCTGTGATACCCATTGTGTGGGTTATGGTACCAGATGCATGGTTTGGAGGACTATCTGTGCTGGTCGGGAATCAGGTGCATATCGTGCAGGGCACTACTTAATTGTTTGTGCCAACCGTTGGAAAGTTTGAGACCAATTGGGTGGTTTTGGATACTAGATGTGCATATGGGACACACGAATGGTGGAATGGGACACTCATTTGTCGACTGGTTCACTGATTGGGCCGTGGAATGGATTGAGACGACAGTTGGTGGTTTGGGACACCCGTTGTATCACATAGAACTCTCTTCGGATGGCCTGGGACAAAAAATTTGGTGCATATGGGACACTCTTTTCCTTTCGAACATTCGCTGGATTGTTTGGGACACTCATTTGGTGGTTTGGGCATTCATTGGATGGATTGGCCCGCTCATTGTATGATTTGGATCACACGTTGGATGGTTAGGGACACTCATTTTTGGTAGTTTGGGACAAAACCTGTGTAGCTTGGAACGTTCGTTGAATTGTTTGGGGCACTACCATGCGCTGTGGTTTGGAACAATCGTTGCAGGACTACGACAATACTCGTGGTAATTTAGATGGCACGTGATACTCATTGTGTAAAGCACTTCCGATTGCCATTTTCGTCATCATTTTTGAAAACTCGGGTTTTGACTTACTGTTATCGTATTAGGATTGGACATCATGTATGGTGGCGCAACTGGCACCTACGGTGAAAGTTACTGTAAAGTGCTCTTTTTGTTACTTTCGGTTGCCATTTTGTCCTCCATTTTGGACTCTTTTTTTCAGTCAAATTATGCAGGAAATGACAGGCATATGGCATGGAATCAAGAACAATAGGTTTTTGCTGAACATGTATGTAGTGAGTGGGGTATTCTCCCGGAAATCGCCGCCATATTGCCCGGAACATACACTGTCACCTTTTAACGTCTAAATAGTTTGAGTAGACATCCTTACGAAAAATGAATGAAGTTTAATCCTGGGGGTGTGCACGTTTGATCGACCTGGTTCCCGGACTAAAATTTCAATTTTCGTTTTCTTACATGTTTTACTACATTTTTTAATAATAAAAAAGAACGAATTTTCCTCCCTGAAACGCGCGGAACGTTTGTGGTCAGTAGATTTGTATATTTATATAAATTTTTCCAGGTTCACCTTAAAATTGTGCTTTGTATTCGACAGTATGTGAAAATTAAAGTTATTTTTTGGGGTACATTCAGAAACCCCTTCTGAAATGAAAACGCCAGGAAATTTCATTTCAGAAATTGTGTATCATCGATCAGTGATGATTATGGCACTATTAATACAAAATTCAGCTTTGTACTCGAAAGTGCAAATAGAAGTAATGTTTTGTGGTTTTGGGGGTACTACCAGAAACCCCCTTCTGAAATGAAAACGCCAGGAAATTTTGTTTCAGAAATTGTGTATTATTGATCAGTGATTGCTGGAGCACTATTAATATAAAAATCAGCTTTGCACTCAAAAATGCAAATAGAAGTGATTTTGGGGGTTTTATGGGTACGATCAGAAACCCCCTTCTGAAATGAAAACGCCAGGAAATTTCGTTTCAGAAATTGTGTATTATTGGTCAGTGATTGCTGGAGTACTAATAATATAACAAATCAGCTTTGTACTCAAAAGTGCAAATAGTCATTTTTGGAGTGTTTGTGGGTTCTCCGGCCCCAAAACGCCAGGAATGCGGAACTTAAGAAATCGGATTTCTTCAAACGTTCCTGGGGTGGAACAAATCTGGGGCATCAAATATTTCGTACGCACTTGTGCAAATAGGACCCAGGAGGCTCTCGGACAATTACAGCTATATAATTGTTGTAGTCCGATACCAATGGTAGTTATAGTTATCTGATAAACTGTTCACACCACAATAGATAAAACACCAACATGCACGTTTATTCTGAATGACATACATTCAAAATTACCTATGTTGGCTAACTTGGCAACGTTGTGCTTCAATTTTTGTGAGTTCATATCATTTACATATGTTATCTAGACGCAAAAAAACGAGACTACACCAAAGTAACACCGATTCGAACATATCCGAATCAGCAGACCGATTCGGTGTCGATCTCGAATCGGGTGCCCGATATCGACATTGAATCGAATCTCGAATATTCGCAGGTCTCTAAATCATAACATTTTTTTATGACAGCCCTTAAAATGGTGAACCCCAAATTTGAGCCCGTGCAGTGAAAACATATGTCAGCTTTTCCTGATTCATGTCCAGATACAGAAGGGTCAAGATATGTCCCAATATCCATATTGCATGCCAGAATCTAAGATATAGGCACATACCCATTTTTTATGATGGGCCGTTAAAATGGTGAACCCCAAATTTGAGCCCGTGCAGTGAAAACCTATGTCAACTATACCCGAGTCATGTCCAGATGCAGGACGGTCCAGATATGTCCCAATATCCATATTTTATTACATAATCCAAAGATATAGGCCATTAGAATGTTCTATAATGGGCCTTAAAATGGTAAACCCCAAATTTGAGCCGTTTAAACCGAAGTAAACTATACCTGAGTCATGTCCAGATGCAGGATGATCCAGATATGTCCCGATATCCATATTATATGCCAGAATCCAACGATATAGTCACATACCAATCTTTTATGATGGACCCTTAAAATTGTGAATCCCAAAGTTGAGCTTGTGCAGTGAAAACCTATGCAAAATCTATGTCAACTATACCCGAGTCATGTCCAGATGCAGGATAGTCCAGATGTGACCCAATATTCATATTATATCCCAGAATCCAAAGATATAGGCACATAACAATTTTCTATGATGGGTCCTTAAAATGGTGAACCCCAAATTTGAGCCCGTGCAGGTGTAACCTAAGTAAACTATTCTCCCGATATTCAAATTAGATGCCAGAACCCCAAATTTGAGCCAGTGCGGGGGGGGGGGGGGTGAAAAACAAATTCCGGCACATATGTCGGGGTGGGTGGGTGGTCAAAGCCACCAACAAGCAATTTTGTCCGCAACTAAAAACTAAATTTCCTGCTTGTTTTTTTAGTGTTTTGGCAATGAGTTGGGCTTCAAAACCACTTTGAATGAGAGAAATAATGTAACTCTAACTGGTAAACTGACTGCAGACAGTTATCCAGTTGTATTTTTTATAAATGGGTGTTAGTCCATGGGAAATTCGAACGTGATCCTGCATGAGCGATTTTTAAAAAGCAAAGTCTGCCTTTTGATGTTAAACCGAGCTAATCAAATATACACACTTGTAATAATATATACTGACTGTAGACTTATTCAGTTTTGTATTACAGGAGGGTGCAGCTGATAAGTTATATCTTATACACTCAACAGCACTAAGGGAATTGTCATATAAACAACAACCATTATCATAACAAAATTATCTTGTTTTAGAATAATCTGCATATAAAACAAACACAAATAACATTTAGCATAAAGGTATAAAAGAAAAATAAGAGGAATGCTCATCACTACAAAACTATGAAACAGCAACTGGGCTCAGCTGGGCTGATTAAAAATAAAACTTTTAAAATAAAAATGTAAACACTGTGATAACAGGACAGAGAGTATTTGGCATCACTATTAGACTAGATATCTTCGTTTGATAAAACATAACAATAAGCCATGTAATACTTCCTTTGATTGTCAACTTTTACCAAGTTTGGTTTTCAAAGTTTGATTATACCAATAAAACTTCACTATAGTCATTGTTCCTATATAACTGAACTTTTGCAGTTTGAAACTCTCTTTTTTAATATTTTCATTCCTTAGCAGTTTATTAGCATAGCACTGCTAGAATTCAGTTTGATACGCCCTTTTCTTGATTCAGTTGCACTTAGCACTTAGCCCCTCAAAATATGAGTACCAAAAAAAAATTGACCACGTTTCTTGCCATATCTAGCGGGCGGCAACTGTATAATTTCTTAAGGTCAATTCACACCATACGCGAGCGCGTGATTATTACGGCCGTTTTCTGTCGTCCGCAGCGATTCAAAGAGCGCAAGTTTTATATTCACACCGAACACGACCGTTTGGCTGGCCACGGCGCGGTCACATCGGTGATTTCATGCTTCGTCGATTTCTCGCTTTGTGGCAAACCAGCAGTTAATTAGGTCGCTCTCAAATAAGATGTTTTTTATCCGTGCGTATGTGTCATATTTGAAGGCGACACAATCGTTTGTCGCCACAATAACAAAGGTGATGGAGGACTTTAGCGACAGAATAAATTAATAACTGAAGTGCAACGTCATGCGTATCTGTATGACATGCCATCGGGAGAGTATAGGAACAAAGAGAAGAGAAACTACCTGATCATTGGCGGAATAACAGGATCCTTTGGTTAATTTTTGGTCCCAATTTCATTCCAAATAGGCAGACCAAGCTCCCCCCGATAAAAAGCTCACAAACTGGAATTATAGAATGAAATTCAATTAAACGTAATTGCTATGAGAATTTATGAAGGCCGTGCACCATTCCACTTGACATATTATATTTCACAATGAAATGAGTTTGAAGAACCAACACATGCATATATTGAGCAAATTCTGTTTAAAATTTCCATATACATTATATGATTGACTTGCCTGCAAATGATGCACTCAAACGACTACCCTGACTATCGCGCACGACGAAGCGGATCAGTCGCTTTCAGTGTGACTATAAATATCACGCGCTTTGAACCGCTGCATATGACATAAAACAACCGTAAGAATCGCAAGCTCGCGACCTGCGTGAATTGACCTTCAATGTCCTTAATTGTCTTACCAAATCGTCAAGTCACGCAAAACACACTATTTGAGTACGATATGATGACATGTAACTATTGAGTATACATGTATACACGAACATAGCCTTTGATGTGAATCCGAATACACTTGTCCGGCCTCGTTATATGCAATCTGAGGAACATAATAAATTAATATGCGGTAGACCATAAAACAATTGTGTTGATAGAACTGAATACGTGAGTATGTTATCCACATAACAACACCTGCAGGCATGCATTCATGTCATGCAACACCCATACTGGGCCACAGTCCTGATCCGAACTCATCAATCAATTAAATCTCTGAATTTGTCAAATTATCTTAATATTCATAATTCCTAATTAGTTATGACAAACACACTATGTAACTACATCTGTCATCAGAAAGACTTTGTCAAATTACTAATGTTATATTAACGACTAAAAAGAGATGTAAACGATGATACATGGAGCCATCTGTTTCAGGAAGCAGTACTAACACTTTCGTACAGGACAAATTCATACCACAGAGCCAAATGAAACACGATCACAACATACATTAGTATATTAACATATTAGGATATAGATTTCTCCCACCCCCTACACACTTTAGCACAGACAGCCTGTGTGAGATAGCTGGGTGAGATTTCCCTGTCTCACATAACACGTGACCATCTATCTCACACCACCCACGTGACTGCTTTGCCTATTTAGTTAAGAGCCGGAACTAATTTAACAATCCGTCATCATGTTTTGTGTGAACTAAAACAGATCAAAACAATGGCGACCAACCAGTTACGCTTCACGTTTCAAGTAAATAAATACGGACGAATTCGTGGACGCTAATACAAATGGAGATAAGCCTCAACTGTTAATCACGAAAACCTTCAACATAACCTCACTTGCAGACACAGAGTTGCATATATAACATGAAATATAAACGACTAATTTGCGAAAATATTCCATAAAACGGAAGACCCCAAGCGAAACTGGCACCACTGGCACATTTCGTAACAGGTAAACAATAGCCGCTTCACAAATGACGAGCGAAATAATTCCACATTCGAACAGTGTCATCGTCGAACTCGTCTAACTAACATTTGTCTGTCATATATTCACATGTTTCCTTTTCTAATGGTATCGATATGGTCATTTCCGATGACAAACACGATTAGTCCAGTTGTATATACTTCATATCAATACGCGCGTTTCTCGGAATTCATGCAGGTGCAACGATGTGACGTATCCGTGTCGTTTTCACAAGACCGTGTCGATTTCACTCTAACGTATTAACCCTGCGCGCACGGGTAACGCGCTTTGTTTTTACAGTATATACCTTTGGTATATACCGAAATCATCCCAGTTAATCACGAATATCGCATCAGATTTCTCCCCAGATATACCGTTATGAAGCTACTGGAATGTGCCAAAGATTGGTATAAAACAAAAAATCGGAATGAGGCTCTTGGGTTGGGAGAAAAATGATCCATCATGACCTGGGGTGTGGGATGGAAAAATCTCACCCTCGGGGCCAGATATTTGGTCCGGACACTCGGCAAGCCTCGTGTCCGGCCCAAATATCTGGCCCCTCGGGTGAGATTTTTCCATCCCACACCCCATGTCATGATGGATAATATTAATCCCCATAGCACCGGATACATATATATAATGTATATATTTATTATTTTGTAAATACTACTGTCCCTGTAATTCTCTATGTTCATGCGAATTATGAGAATAAATCATCACATCACATGCCAGGCAGTGGCAGGCGATATGTTTTAGTTTCTAGTTTTCACTTCGATTAGAAGAATGTGATATGATGTCCCTAGTTTTATTTGTATTGCTTTTTTTTTTTAAACATTTGATGTTATGATTCACAGCAGATAGTGCCAAATTGTTGTTCTGGTTGAAATCTGGAACAGTGATGAATTATTTGCATTCAGCAGAGGGGTTCAGTGTCGTTTATGAAGTGATAACCCACTCATATATAGCACAGTATACTGCTACATGTAGTATATACTTACTTCAGTATGCAATGGTTGTCATTTCCGGGTCAAAATGTATTATATATATTTTTTTAAAGGCATGGGGGAACAAATTCAGGTTATTTCACCAGAGGCAATTCAAAAGCAACGAATTTATGACGGTACGTGATCATTAGCTAATTCTATGTTTGAGTCACAGTATGTTAATTTCAACTTTAAGCCTAGGCTATTTCCTGTTTGTAAACACTGAAATAAGTGCTCTTTTATAACTAATTATAATTAATAAGTTAACTAATTGAGAGGTAACTTACACCCTAAATATAGTTGGATGAACCTTGTATACAACTCATTGGGTGCGAATTTGTTGTGTACTTATTATCCAACAGTTTAGTACGATGTACACAACTGATTGCGTGAACTGGCTTCTGTGGTATTAGTTTCATACCACATTGGATAAAACCGCCACGTGACCGGGTAATCCAATAGCAGTGCGTTTCCGGTGCGGGCGAGCATGCGAGTTTTGGCTCCAAATATTTCAAAACAAGATGGACGACTGCCTGAAAAAACTCCTGAGCGACTGGAAAATGGGGCAAGACGTCGTGGATAGCTTTGACGGTATAGTATACCTTTGTTATAATTATTCTTTGTACGATACACTGATTACGTGGGTTTAATGTATTCAGTGTATATTTATTTATATTTGCCAAATTTTGAAGTTTACAAATTTACTCAACTGCTGACGGCACTAATAATTTGACTAAAGTAGTACACCCATACACTCAACACATAAATCCTACATAATCAATGTATCGTACAAAGAATAATTATAACAAAGGTATACTATACCGGCAAAGCTATCCATGACGTCTTGTCCCATTTTACTTTCCAATCAACGTTGGGTAAACTTTTCAATCAACAAATGTCATCCAACTCTACCCAACACACAACAGTTCAATAAACGTAGATAGGTGCTGTGGGAAATAAACGTTGATTGAGTGTTGTGTGAAATTTCATCCAACACGTTGTATAATTAACATACAACCGCTGGTAGTAAATAGATATGCAACGTTGTTTAAAAGTGTATCCAACACAATTGTCATGCAACTTTTCACACAACGTAGATAGGTGCTGTGGGTATACAACGGTTGATTGACTGTTGGATAACTTGTTATCCAACTAGATTTAGGGTGTAGTAACTTTGAGCATAAATAAGGAGCATATAATAAAACAGAATACCTACAGTTTTTTGTTTAAATCTCGAAATATATCACGAGTGTCTGGAAAGAAATATCGATTTTTCACTCGCGGCTTGTAGCCACTCTTGAAAATTCGATATCTCTTTCCAGACACCCATGGGGTATTTTGGTTTTCAAAAGAATACTGTATGTATTTCTATATATCCCTTTCATTCGCTTATAGGAGTAATCTACACTAAATCCGACCATTTATGGGACCATCTCCTTTTAGACTCAAGAGAACATATCCAACAAATGAATGAATTTGAACCATGGAATATCCCAAAATACACTCGTGTGCTCTATGACCGATGGTAATTATAATGAAATTGAATTTATGGCATAAATTCATTTTCATTATAATAACCATGTTGTTTGCATCGTTCGAAGAGCACACAAGTGTATTTTGCACTAATCCATGGCTCAAATGCATTCATTCGTTGCATATATTATGTTGAGAATAAAAGAAAGTGGTCCCACAAATGGCCGGATTTAGTGTACACTACCCCTTTAAGTCAGAGGTTATTATGATCTGGATCAAAACAAGTAAAGAAACGACAATACGAACCTTGATACATATATGTAATTCAACAACAACACATTTTATTTTATAATTATTTGTCTGTGGCCCGATAACATCAATATAAAATATGTGGTCTGGAGATCCCACGTTCGAAAGCAATCATAATGATATAGAATGAGTTATCATGGTGTAATAAGGGGCATTGTGACATCATGTGTTAACTGTTAACCCTTTCACGACGGCATCTGCGCTGGTGCAGCATTACAGATCGTGTGCCAGTGTATTCTCTTATATATCAGAGTCTCCCACGGGGAGCCTCGCGTAATATATAATCAAATACACTGGCTTACAATTAGGTAAACATGGTTAGGTCAATGTATCATATGTATGCGCGCATGTAAGTGTAAAATTGAATGTACGTTTCCATTTGAATGGTCAGACGAAATTTTCTTTTTATGTTTGAAGGTTATATGTTCATGCTTGCAGTTCTATAATAATTATGTTCATCACACTGTCAATGTTCATCACACTATCATAGTTCATCACAGTTCATCACATTGCCACAGTTCATCACACTGCCACAGTTCCTCTGTCTGACTGTATTTCTTCCATGCAATCCTCCGTGTTTCCCGTCACGGCACGTTTTTCTGGCAGACATATCCGTATACGCCGTTGCAGGGCATGTCGTGACTGACTGAGGCACTCATTGCATTGCAGTTTCCATTGTGGTTCCCGTCTATATTCGACCACGGCATTGTGCTCTCATCATACAGTCTCCATGTGCCGCTTACATCCGTTCCGTCTGCCCAGTAATAAGAGGAGGCACAACTCAGCTCAGTTTGTGTTTGGGTGATTTTCTGAAAAACACATTCGGTGAGAATTATAGGTACATATACAGTATCTGTATAACAAAGAAGGATATTGAGGAGCGCCTTCTGATCGATATTATGTTCCCGTCTTCATCGCAGTTTAGGGGTGGTGAAAAAAAGTGGTTTTATGCGCTCAAGATACATGTTCATTGCTGCATGTTCCGCTCAGTGTCTCATCGGCTAACACTTGGCTCACAATAATGGGTATTACGACCTACATGACCAACTATTGTTACCTGTACATATCAAATATCACGCCACTCTACATGTATATAGATATCTTAAAACAATAATCCCTTTTATAACAAACCTTTTATGCTGCAGTAGTTTACATATAGCTCTAAGTATCTTAGGTTGTATATTTATGTGTGGGGTGCTCTTAATAAAGGATGGATCTCCTACACTGAACTGAACTATTATGCAATTTTCAAATCCGTTTCAAAGGATCTTAATTTACCATGTTAGATTCGGTGACAAAATCGCATTCGTGTTGTAGGGACACTAGGTATATATTTATAACAATAACAATGTCATAACAATTGGAGTCATGTGGTGCACTCTCTTGTATTTGGAATATACTTTTTCAATTCGATTTATTTGGGTATATCTAATATTTATCAAGTGTTTAATGCAGCATTACACCACTTACAGGGGGAGTAAATGCTGCACATGACTCCCACTCATCCCATGGTTATATCACGCCCAGTGTATATTCCGTACACCATACCCCCTCCACATGTGCCCGTAAACTTAGTAACCACCAGGGTTTCTCATATTGGATGAATAATGATGCCACCACACGATATATATATAATCGAACCATTTCCCACAAACAGCCAAACCTCATACATGTATAATTCCGGAAAGACTCAATTAATGATATTAATATAAAATTTGCGTTGGAATGTCACTAGTATATATTTGACTAATACACTAATAAGGCGTACCTTACAAAAAATCTCAATTCAAGCTGTCAATTTGAAAGAAAAAATCATTATCCCTCATAATATGCCATAGTACTATAACAACAACACTCTACCCTCACAATATGAGAGATAGGTCCGAATTATGAAAAAACGGTTAAAAAAAAAAATTTCTTCATGTAGGTCGATAGACAGATTGACAGGAACTATTGCACAAGCACACTGCATTATCTAACTTATGATCCCAACTAGGGTATGCGCACAATCTACCGTCTGAAATGATGACTGTCTACGATAAAATAAATAAAACTTTTTTCATTGAAAGCTATAGTTTTGTGGCAGCCATTTGCAGTGCTATGTTTGTTTAGGAAAAATCACCATAATTCTACACAATGCCTGAAAAGATAAATCAGTAATGAGTATTTCTGTCTGCCCGATTATTGACAACGTGGTTGAATAATATATATCTTGATCCTTCAGATGGCAGCCATAAAAACAAACATTTGCAATGAAAAATGTTTTATATATTTTCTCGATGACAGTCATGATCTCATATGGTAGTCTGATTGCATACCCTAGTTGGGTTTACAGTCTAGACAAAGCAGTGTGATTTTTTAAAATATGTCCGGTCAAAATGTCTATCGATCTATACATGTACATGAACAATTTTATTTTTTAAGCTATTATTTTCCCCCCAAAAAAACGAAATATCTTATTGTGAGGGTAAACACGCCTTGCTATAATACTATTGTACACATTGGTAAAAAGGATAATGATTTTTCCCCTTCAAATTGGTTGTTTGAAATTGCGATTTTTAAAAAATTCACGAATGGGGCGCCTCATTAACTCCATTGCATATCGACCCATTAAATATTTCATGACGGTACATTGTATATGATGACCCAGGTCTGCATATTAAAATCACTCGAGAAAACAGCAGTTATATGCCATTAGTCGAGTACCCGTATGTATACAAATCAAGTAATAGGTTGGAATGTCGGCCATGCGTTTGTAATATCAGAATATAACACTATACAGTTTATGTGTATCGGAAGGTAGCCAATCAAACTTATTTTGTCGTGCTATTCTCTCATAATATCTAACATTGAATTGATTGAAGAGCGTTTGGTGTAAACTCATATGCCAATGTAAAAACTAAACTTGATACAATTTGTTTCGTGCGGCTCTCCAATCATAATTATATAACATATAACTGTTGTGAAGAGCGTTTGGTGTAAACTCGTGTGCCAATGTAAAAAAAAAAGACAATCAAATGTATATGAATCGTTCATCGTCGCTAATATAATGTTTGTCAATATTATAACAATCAATGGTTAGAATATTGAATGACATATCTAGCGACGATACACCATTAAGATACATATGATTGGTTTTTTGTTTTACATTGGAACATTCTAGGACTTAAAACATACTTTACGATACTTCAGGAACCATTTTCACAGCGCAAAGTAAACTGCCCTCACCTGTATATTGATACATATCTACTGATGGTTGTCCTTGTAACATTGCACCACAAAAAAAAACCTCGTGCAATATTTAATTGGTCGATAGGAGGAGTTTATAACACGAGAGGCAAATCATTATATAATGTGTGCTTATAAAAAAATATAACGACATATTGGGGTAAAACATTCATGGGAGGGGTTATGGTATTGAGTGTACTCTGGTCGCGATATAATCAACAAATGGGTGGCAATCAGCAAGAAAATCGATATAACTGGAACAACAAGCATTTACTGAACCACATTTAATTTCGCAACCGTGTGCATGAATCAAGCTACAATCATTATTGCTATATTATTTTGTTAGCCTACAGTACCATGTACACGCATCATATCAGATACATTACCATCTGAGATGGGGCCAATGACAGCCAATGCAGGTTATTCTTAGATATAAACAGAACATGAACAAAATGCCATTGTCTATATACTGATTATTGAATATTATTAAATTTCGAAACTTTCTATGAATATCAGAACTTCTAACCAAGGAACTTTATAAACGGCAGATATAATTTTATGAACAAAGGAATTGCAAACTTCAACATCTGAAGTCAGACATCTTGTACTCGGCATATACAATATATATTCTAAACAACGAACTTTTCTAATAGCGATGTCCGTAAACATCGACCCGATACTGTCACCCAAAAGTATATATTCTATAATTAATTTAGACACTGTATCCTACTCGGATAGAAGATACACCCATTGATACTGGTTCATGTGAATAACAGCTGATTGAATATACGGAATGGAGAGGTCGAATTACTTAGCACAATCCACGGAAAACTATCCGAAAAAATCAATCTGCTGTCGATTCTCAAAGGTCATTAGCACTGTTTTGGAACAGTAGATACCAGAAAAGGGTCTTATATTTATAGTTGAATAATGTCGCCGACCACCAATATTCATAGGCGTTATATATCCATTTGTCTGCACGGGATACGGGGAATATGGAAACAGAGTTAGCAAGAAATGTAAATCTGTGCTAGCTGATATTTTGGGGAAAACCCACTTTTTCGTAGATAAAATCAGTTAAAACTGGAACCGACCTCTCTGAGTAACATATCACCCTATTTGTGATCGATAACTCATCCGAACGACATAGTGTGATCATGTGCACAAGTTGTATAAGTTTGTGGGGGTAATGTAATGCTTTGTGCTTAGTTTTGGGGTAAATATCACATTATTTTGTTGAAAATGAGAAAAGTTTGGAACATATCAGAATGATACATAATATACTCCCACCTACATGTACTAGTAACATCCCTGTTGGCACTTTCGCCAATCCTTAGACATAGTAATTACATTCCATGCACATTTAACCTCGCAGAGATCGGTCAGTTGGAATATATTGTGTAACATTAAATTAGCCTGCTTCTGAACTGTTCTTTGTTTAACGCTGGTATGTAACCTTCATCTGACCTGGCTTTGTCTATGGTACTTTGGAATGTTAAGACGACTCTGAGCTGGCCTTTTTGCGTGAGGGTCAGCGAACCATGAGTCGATATATATAAAGGTGGAGGATTTCTTAGAAGGGGGGAGTCAGTTAGGAATCGGGAGTGTTTTACATGGATCTTTACCATGCGATATCCTTGCTGACAGAATACTCGACTCTTATTTATATACGTTTATGTATATTTATGTACTATTGTTACTGTGCCTCATCACTATTAAAGTTATATATTGAAGATGTATTCACTCGTCACTGCCACTAGAATATCATATCGGCCAAGATTGTTGACGGCATTATGTAACAAGAACATAATATGTGACCTGCCATATCAAACCCAGTCGTAAGTCGGGATTTAACCTGTTTAACCTGTGCCGATGCATTATCTTATATATGCGAGTCGACCATAGATCGCCTCGCGTATATCAGAGAATGCATTGACCTAACAATTTTTTACAATTTTACAATTATTTTTCTTGTATTCTTTAACAATTTTATAATTTTCACCCATACAGAGCCCCAGACAAACATGAGCAGACGACACACTTCTATTTGCTACTATATATGTGTGGGGCTCCCTGCAGGGTAATGGATGTTTTTTATTTTATGTCATAAAAATTGTAAGAAACATTTATTTAAAAAAATGATAAAAAATTGTTAGGCCAATGCATTATCTTATATATGCGAGGCAACCTATGGTCGACTCGCATATATAAGAGAATGAATTGGCACAGGGTAAACAAATCCCGACTTACGACTGGATTTTATATGGCGGGTCAATGTTTATCTCCATTGTAATTCAATCTAGCAAGGAATTTGCAAAAACAAAACTGTATAAAAAGTATCATTTAGTCATTTTCATGACACGAATCGAGACTTTCATTTCGCCGTTGTCACCGTGCACAAATCATTGGGTTAGTTCATTGCGTTACTCGGAACACTGCTCCGTAACCATTTCCTGTGGGGCGGGTTGCATAGTTTCGGTACTCCGTTCTGCGCCGATGAAATTGTACCGTGCTACATTCAGATTTGATGTCGGTGAATCGAAAACGAAAGTTAGCCGCTCTCTGCCAATCAGAATGCTTGTTTTTAGTGACAAATACTGAATGTTAAAACTGCTCTCACATGTCATACAACCGGTCTTATATAAAGAATCAACTAACAGCTCTCACATGTCATACAACCGATCTTATATAAACAGCTCTCGCATGTCATACAACCGGACTTATATAAAGAATCAACTAACAGCTCTCACATGTCATACAACCGGTCTTATATAAAGAATCAACTAACAGCTCTCACATGTCATACAACCGGTCTTATATACAGAATCAACTAACAGCTCTCACATGTCATACAACCGGTCTTATATAAAGAATCAACTGATAGCTCCCACATGTCATACAACCGATCTTATATAAACAGCTCTCACATGTCATACAATCGGACTTATATAAAGAATCAACTAACAGCTCTCACATGTCATATGACCGGTCTTATATAAACAATCAACTTTAACTGAATGTTAAACAGCTCTGATAATGTTTTATTCTCTGATCAAATATAGATATTGAGAAGTACAAGGAGAAAATATATACACAAGAATGAGAATATAACAGCATATGTATAATATATACAAGAACTTCTTGGTGTAAATATAATCAACGCCTCCCTAATGTATTAATAGCATTATCATCGTCATCACCGTCATCACCACCATCATCATCATCATATTCAGCACCATCATCGTTATCATTATCATCATATTCATCATCATCATATCGCAGCAAATCTCTGAGACTATTATTACAACAACATCAACAACAAAAACACTACGAGTTATTCATATGTGTTTAACTTAAGCTGTATCAGTCTTATGAAGGAGCATAATCTACGCAGTCTAGCCATATCTTCCAAATTCAGCAGCTCGTCTAAAATGTCAATGGTTGCATGATCTATGCTGGTAAATTTATTACATAATGGACATAGTCTATTTAGTAAGTTTGTATCGTTCCATCGACCTTTCTCTATTGGCAAGCGATGGTTACAAGTACGGAATTGACACAAAGTTATTCTGTTTTTTTGTATCCAAATAATCCAAGTATCTTTCGAAATAAATATCGTGTTTGAAAATTTTGTAGGTATTGCCTCGGCTAGATTTTTCTATGTCAGATAGCCAGATGCATCGAAATTGGCTATTCAGACTACATTTGAAATAGCGTGCCATTTGTTCTGGACATGTGATATAACCAACATTTAATAGATGATTCTGTCCAGATTTTGTTAGAATATCTTTTACTTTTTCAATCCATTGGAATTTTGCTTCCTCAGTTTCACATATTTTCAGGGTCAGTTGATACAGAATCTTACAGAATCGGCCTTGCTCCATATTCTTAACTTTTATCTAGTATTTCACAATACGCAAGTTGATAGTGTACTCTATGGGTAGTCTACCGCTCTCACCATATATCATATAATTAGGGGTGGATGATTTAAGATGGAGAACGTATTTCAAAAATCTTCTATGTATGTTTTCAAAAATCTCATTATTTCCCGACCCCCATACTTCACAACAGTACAACATAATCGGTAATACTTGCTCATCAAACAGTTCGAACATGTTTCTAACCGACAGACAGTGTATTCTCGACATAGAAATAATAGAGTACATTGCTTTAGTTGCTTTATTTGCCAATACCTTCTTTGCCGCGTTATATGAGCCTGATTTGGTGTGTATAATACCAAGATAGTTAAAATGCTTTACTACTTCAATTTCCTCACCGTTGTATAAAAAAGTTCTATTCTTTGGCATGCTTCTTTTGGATATCAACATAATTTTGGTTTTCTCGACGTTTACATTAAATTTCCACTTCTGGCAATACTTTTGAAAACTGTTAAGTGCCTTTTGCAGTTTTAAAGGTGTTTCAGTCATAAGAACGGTATCGTCTGCGTATAAAATAATGAATAGTTTGACATACATCTTCAAGTGAGTTTCTATATCCCGTGACATTTTAATCAATCCCACCCCACCTTCTGATTTTAGAAATTCTTCCAGATAATAAAATAATATATAGCATTTGTATAGCGCTTCATCCCTGGTGTAGCTCGAAGCGCTTGGGACTATATATGCATGTTATATACATGTACAGACATTAGAATATTTACTATCAATGGATACGGAGAATGATGCAATGTTGCTATCTACGGCTAGTTGTGTGCGGGTAAATATTGAACAGGTGCGTCTTAAGTCGTTGCTTGAAGATGTCGATAGAGTGCGAACGACGAATGTCGAGAGGGGTGGAGTTCCAGACACTTGGTGCGGCGTGTGTAAACAGACGACGTTCAATATTTTCTTATATTTACCCATGTGAACAGCCAGAAGCTGTTTTTCCTTTGAACGGAGGTTATCACGGCCTGGTACATACAACGTAAGAATGTCCGAGATATATGCTGGTGCAGATGAATTAAAGTAACGATAGCAGAACGTTGCTAACTTGAAATCAATTCGCACGCGCACTGGGAGCCAATGTAGGTTTTTCAAAATTGGAGAGACATGGGTTGATTTCGGAACACGCACTACAATCCTCGCGGCTGAGTTCTATAGAAGTTGCAGACGACTTAATTGTTCTTGTGAACTTCCCACGAAAAGCGCATTGCAATAGTCCAATCTTGACATAATATTACAAGAAGCAACCCTTTTCGCCGCAGGCATTGTTAAGTATGGACGAAGACGACTAAGGCGCATAAGTTCAATTAGTATGGTACGGGAAATGTGTTGTACTTGAGCGTCCATGGATAACGAATTAGAAATGTTGACACCGAGATTTTTCGCACACGTTGTAGGCTCAATTTCACATCCACAGATGTTCAAACTTCTGATTGTGAATGGTTCGTGCTTACCGGCTGGGGGACACACAATTACTTCAGTTTTGTCATCATTTAATTTAAGCTTATTAGACAACATCCACCTTTTGACGTCAGAGACACAAAATTCCACTTTTCTTATTAAAGACAGAACCGTAAATTTGCGTGTTGTCCGCGTACATATGTACGTTGAGTCCATGTTTCCGAATCAAGTTTCCCAGAGGTAGAGTGTACAATGTGTAGAGAACCGGTCCTAATACGGAGCCTTGAGGAACTCCAAACTTAAGAGACTTTCTGTCAGAAAATAAATCTTTGATTCGTACCATCTGAACACGTCCAGTAAGGTAAGACTGGAACCAGGACAGTGCTTTTGCGCTGATTCCGAAGGTCTCTTCCAGGCGCTTAAGCATGACAGAGTGATCTAATGTAATAAAAGCTGCAGATAGGTCCAACAGCGTGACGACGGAAACTAGACGGTTGTCTTTAGCGTTCGAGAGGTCGGATGATATCCTAACTAATGCGGTTTATGTACTGTGGAACTGGCGATATGCCGATTGAAATTTTTCCATGAGGTTGTTTGTCGTCAGATGTTCCTTTAGTTGCTGGAGAACGAGTTTCTGAAGAATCTTAGACAATAATGGCAGTCCAGACACAGGCCGATAATTTTTCGGGTCATTCCGTTTAAGTCCTTTCTTTTTGATGAGAGGTGTGATGACTGCTTGTTTGAAACATTCAGGAACGGTTCCATGTTTAAGGCAGAAGTTCATGATGTCAGTGATAGGTTCGATAAGAAGGTCTAAGAATTTAATCAGTAGTTTAGTAGGCAGCGGATCAAGAGCGCATGATTTAGGCGGCGATGATAATATGGTTTTCCTTACAGAATCCCATGACACTGGCTTGAAAGAGATCAATTCTGTGCCGGAGAATGTCGAAAACTCCGAGGGAATATTGTGTTGGTCAAGATTTGCCCGAATTCGTGAGATCTTGTCTTCGAAAAATGTGCTGAATATATTGGGCAAGTCCGCAATCGGGACGTTTTCTGGAAGCACGAGAGCGTTGGATTTTCCGGACAACTCATTCACTACATTGAATAGAGTTCTAGACGAACTAGCTGAAATGATTTTATCGCTATAATAGTCTGTCCTGGCTAATGTTAAGGCTGCGCGGACGACCTTATGTTGCTGAGAATAAAGAAGTCTATGGCAATATAGACCGCTCTTACGCCACTGCCGTTCAAGCTGGCGTCGTGTTCGCTTGGCTTCTTGTATATCAACATTAATCCATGGTGCTGACGGGCGACGGTGAATCTCCCTCGTAACAGTTGGAGCGAAGTCATCGAGAACATTCCGAAGGATGGCACTGAAAGCTTCTGCTGGATCGCACTGAGACAGCAGATCCGAAGTGATGCGTTTCAAAATTTCAGCTCGAAAAGAGACAGGATCGATATCTTTGAGATTCCTAGAGGTGATCTGATCAACTACTATGGGTAGTTTGGTGACGTCGAGGCCGAACGTGATAGCATAATGGTCGGCGATGTCCATGTCAGCGACGTCTAGAAAACTCAGCTCAGGGTCCCCGGCACGAATAACTACCCAGTCGATAACGTGGCCGTGATCGTTTGTGGCATTCGCAACGACTTGCTGGAGGTTGTAGTCATTCAAGCAGGTTTTAACCGATAGGACATTGGAGTTTGTAGTAGAGTCAAAATGAAGGTTAAAATCTCCCAATAGAATAAGCCGTCCACCCCGGCAAACATAATCACTGATATACTCTGGAAAGTGGTTGCAAAAGTTAGATGTTTTGAGATCATTCTCCTTACTGGGTGGAGGTCGATATAGACATACAAATGTCAGAGTCTGGCCTGAGAAATCTAAATTAAACTCACAGGCTTCGAAAGTTTCAAATCTACAGATCGTTGTAGCCCTTACAGGAAAGGATTCTCGATGTACGAGAGCGATTCCGCCTCCCGTGCCAGATAATCTGGGGGATGAATGCAGTTCGTACCCGGGTGGTGTCAATTCACACATGACAACCCCGTCGCCGGATCCACGAAGCCATGTTTCGGTGATGAATAACATGTCGATCCCCTTGTCTTCAATCAGATCGAAAATAGCTGAAGACTTGTTCCTGACTGATCTTGCATTCACTAGACACACTTTGAGATCATCAGGCTGGACGTTTTTTGAGTTTACTGTTTTCAGAACAAGACGGGAAGAGGTGGATCGATGTTTACGTCTACCGCCCTTCTTTCCTCCTCTACGCCGCTTTTTGTACGCCGAATGCTGTGATAAGTGATCATCAGGCGAGTCGCGGTTTATTCCGAGAAGTTTCATTGTAGCAAGTGTAGAGAGACTGGGCAGTGATTTCCACTGAGCGTTAAATTAATTTGAGTTGCTGTACACTGTGTGCCAGTGTAGTCCACGCGCTAATTGAATTTGTTCTTTCTCCTTGGTTATCAGGGTGGATTGCGACTGAATGTGCAATTACCGGAACGATACAAAGAATAATTGTGAAATGAAAAGTCCTTAAAAGTCCCAAAAAACACAACGAAGTCAGCATAATTTCTAGAAATTCCGTGTGGTCGATCAGAAACTAAATTGTCTGCGGAATTTCAGAAGTTAAATCCAGATAGAAATGCCGTAAAACTTGCATATTTCGTCAGAGCGATCGTGACTGCTGCCTGTTAAGCGCTGAGCACTAATCACAGATCGTTCAGGTAAAGTAAGAATAACAGGGGATGATAGGTTCGCACCTTGTCTTACCCCAGATAAACATGGGAAACAATCGGATGTCTGCTCTCGCCCATTCGAACTTTCGATTTAATGTTAGTGTACATGTTTTTAATAACTGTGGGTAGTTTCCCATATATACTAATGGTCGAAAGTTTGTACCAAAGTCCTTGTCGCCATATTTTGTCAAATGCCTTCTCAAAGTCAATGAAAGCACAGTACAAATTCCTGTTAAGTGCCTTCGAAATTTCGGATAGTAAATGTAGAACAAATATATTATCCGTCGTGGAATAACCTTTTCTGAAACCCGCCTGGTTCTCACATAGAGTTTCGTTATCTTCAATGTAATCATATAATCTATTTGAGAGAATCTTCGTAAATAACTTCCCAAAGCAGCTCAAAAGGGTAATGGGTCTGTAATTTTTTGGATTTCCCTTATCACCTTTATTTTTACACAGTGGAATAATTGTTCCAATCCCCCATATTTCTGCTACACAGCCTGATTCAAAAACTAAATTAAATGTTTTGCAGTATATGTCAATCAGGGTATCGGAGGATGCCTTGAGATTTTCATTGAGAATTCCATCTTCACCTGGGGATTTCATATTTTTAAAACTCTTTATAGCTTTAGTTACTTCTTCCCTGTCTACTGTTCGATTTAGATTGTTATTCGTATTGCTTGCTTCATTGTTCATATTTAAGTCTTCTGTAATTGTTTCGGAATTAAGTAATCGAAAATGTTCCTCTAATGATTCGATTTCTATTTCGCTGTGCCTATTTTTCCCTTGTTTATTAAGTATTGACCAACATTTTTTCGAGTTTACTTTTTTAAGTTTAGAGATTTCACACGTGATATTTTCTCGGTGTAGTGCTATTGCATTGTCCATTGTGCGTTTGTATTTACTGGCCATTTCGCGTACCATTTGTTTTGTACTATCGTTACGTTGTAGCATATGACATCGCTCGGCTTTGCGATATTCTTTTCGCGCTCTCTGGCATGATGAATTAAACCAAGGCTTGTTGTCCTTTCTTCGCTTTTTCGGCTTTTTAATATTAGGCCCAAATGTATCATACGACGACATAAGGAGGACGTGCGATATCCTGGCAGCTATTTAATTGATTTCCGTATTACTAGTGGTAGAGGGGGAACAACCGTTCAACAACAATCGCAATTCTGTGATTTCCACAGGGTCCAGGTTCCATATAAACTCAGTTGTTTTGGAAGAGTCCCATTTATGGGTAAGATTAGTATATGATTTGTCATCTCGTATATCTGCATTGTATTTCATATCAGCCCAACGGCGTATTAGTAATCTGGTGAGTCGGATATGGATACATGACTTAAAACTCATATCAGCCCAACGGTGTATTCGTAAACTGGTGATTCGGATATGGACATATGACTTAAAACTCCTATCAGCCCAACGGCGTATTGGCAAACTGGTGATTCGGATATGGATAGATGACTTAAAACTCATATCAGCCCAACTGTGTATTGGTCAGCTGGTGATTCGGATGTGGATACATGACTTAAAACTCACATTAGCCCAACGGTGTAGTGGCCAGCTGGTGATTCGGATATGGATAGATGACTTAAAACTCAAATCAGCCCAATGGTGTATTGATCAGCAGGCATGACATGAACATTGCCAAATATAGAATATTGTTTATGTGTGGTTGACAAAGCTTTTAAATGAAACTAATTATGAAATTTAAAAGAGTTACAGAGTTATATATGCATGGTATTTCATAGGTACTGCTATTCCGGTTGAGATACGTTTATGAACATCTGAGAACAATTTATTTGTCTCTTCGACTGCGAAGTCTACGATCAATGGCAGTGCATTTAAAGAACAAATCATATGCGTCTCGACAGGTGTAAGTCCCTATTTCCCGGTCGGTTCATAATCTTCCGTTTATTATTACTAGGTTGTTGTTTTGACAAACGCTCAGTAATTGGCGACCGAAATTATTCGAAACTCTATCCATACTATGCCTCTTTAAGGGCATCCCACACTCTTCGAGTGACGCTTCTGTAGATACATCATTGTCGTATATGTCAATTTCATTTTCTTCATTGGGGATATAGTCTAAATTATGAGAGGTACGTGCATTGAAATCGCCAGTTACAAAAATGTTATCATATCGTTCCCGCATGTGCAAAATATTCCCATCAAGAATACTATAGGCTGAGTTAGATACATATCTAGTTCCTTCTGGTGGAACATAGACTGCACCCACAATAATTTTAACATTGTGATGACAAATTTCCAACCAGTGAATAAATGCACAGTTCGTATGCAATATACGTGTCGATGCTTTTAAATCTGATTTGACACCAATAATGATTCCGCCGGATTTAACACGTGAAAGTTTTGTTCGGTTTTGCTCTCACATGTCATACAACCGTTCTTATATACAGAATTAACTTTTCAAATTTATTTGTTTGGTTGCGACAGGAAGACGACCTGATATGTCATGTCTACATAATGCATCTCCTTGTGTAGTCCTTTTTGTATTTGTATATTTTTATATGATTTGCTATAAAATAAAATATTCTGATTCTACGTCTGGTATAAGCCTTGGATAGTACCGTTCTCGGACATAAAACATCATATCGCCTACCAATATGCGTAGCTGGTTTACGTTCGAGGAAACTTTGAATAGTCTTTTCATAGCACAACTAGACTAATTCACGTTTTTGGTGCAACCAATCCACACAATCTAATGGGATCGTGGTGGGTTATAATTTGTTTAAGTGAAATAAAAGAATTTGATGGAAAATCATGACTTTCACTGGACACCTGCATAGAGCATAGGACTAAGTTGGTATCCGGAAATAACTAACCACAACATACAGGAAGTGGGGAGGGGGTTCTGACATCATAATTGTGAGATAGAGAGGGGTACTGACATCATAATTGTGAGATAGGGAGGGGTACTTTACATCATAATTTTGAGATAGAGAGGGTACTGACATCATAATTGTGAGATAGAGATGGGTACTTATATCATAATTGTGAGATAGAGAGGGGTACTGACATCATAATTGTGAGATAGATAGGGGTACTGACATCATAATTGTGATATAGAGAGGGTACTGTACATCATAATTGTGAGATTGGGAGGGGTAATGAACATCATAATTTTGCGATGGGGAGGGGGTAATGTACGTCATAATTTGTGAGATGGGGTGGGTAATGTACATCATAATTGTGGGATGGGGAAGGGGTGATATGTATCATAAATGTGAGATGGGGTCATGTACATCATACTGAGATGGGGAGGGGGTACTATACAGCATAACTTGGATGGAAATGAGGTAATGTATGTCATAACCATATATTTAGGAATTTACAAACAATATTCATCTAATGGACTACGATAACATTTAACTATATTTATGAGGAACTATAATCATCCAATGTACTGCGACAACCTTTATCTATATTTGTGTAAATACATGGGTGTGTAACTACTCTGTATACTTAATAGATACATGGATATGCTCTATACTTTTATCGCGTGATTACAACTTTACATAGCCGATGAATAATGAACCGTTCTACTGTGCTAACTATTTTTGTTGACTTCTAGATAACCGTGGGTTCACGCCTACCGGTTACCAGTCGAACCATCACGCTGGTTTTTATCTGCCTGCTCGGTGTGTCGGTGTGGTGTTTGCGCACCTTGTCCTAAGATGTCATGTCTTGACATCCCATTTGCCATTATTGGCATAAACCATAAAACATAACTACCCATATAAAAATGTACCTGGGTAAATCTTGGTGTTTACCTAGGTATACCCCGGTACATATAGGTTTTACCCTGGTTCCACCCAGGTCACACCCAGGTTACACCCAGGTAAATCAGGGATTTATATAGATTTACCCAGGTGTTTTCGATATATGTTAGGTATAAACCCCAGTTTACCCGGGTTTTTACGGATTTACACCCAGGTATTTACACCAGGTATTTACACCAGGGTTTCGCCCAGGTATTTACTACAGTGTTCACCCGGATATATACACCTGTGGTATTTTGTTAAACTGTATAATCTGCATTGAAGTCACCTTATTAACCCTTTCTATATTACAGCACCATTGGCGTGTAGTTACCTTATTAACCATTCTATATTAAATCATTAATTGACAGGTAGTTACCTTATTAACCCTTTCTATACTAAGTAACATTGGTGAGTAGTTACATTATTAACACTTTCTATATTAAAGCACCATTGATGTGAAGTTACCTTATTAACCCTTTCTTTATTAAAGCATCATTGACGCGTAGTTACCTTATTAACCCTTTCTATATTAAAATATCATTGATGTGTAGTTACAATGTTAACCCTTTCTATAGTATAGCATCATTGACGGGTAGTTGGCTCCTTAACTCTGTATATATCAAAGTATCATTGTCGTATATAGTTACCTTATTAACCCTTTCTATACTAAGTACCGTTGGCGTGTAGTTACCTTATTAACCCTTTCTATATTAAAGCATTAATTGACAGGTAGTTACCTTATTAACCCTTTCTATACTAAGTATCATTGGTGAGTAGTTGCATTATTAACCCTTTCTATATTAAAGCGCCATTGGCGGGTAGTTACCTTATTAACCATTTATGTATTAAAGCATCATTGACGTGTAGTTACCTTATTATAACCCTCTCTATATTAAAGCATCATTATTGCTGGGTAGTTATCTTATTAACCCGTTCTATACTAAGTATCATTGGTGAGTAGTTACAGTATTAACCCTTTCTATATTAAAGCATCATTGACGTGAAGTTACCTTATTAACCATTTCTGTATTAAAGCAGCATTGACATGTAGTTACCTTATTAGCCCTTTCTTTGTTAAAATATCATTGACGTGTAGTTACCATGTTAACCCTTTCTATATTAAAGCATCGTTGACGGGTAGTTGCCTAATTAACCCTCTATATACTAAAGTATCATTGTCGTGTAGTTACCTTACCAACCCTTTCTATACTAAGTATCATTGGCGTGTAGTTACCTTATTAACCTTTTTTATATTAAAGCATTAATTGACAGGTAGTTACATTAAACAACCCTTTCTATACTAAGTATCATTGGTGAGTAGTTACATTATAAACCATTTCTATATTAAAGCGCCATTGGCGGGTAATTACCTTATTAACCATTTTTGTATCAAAGCATCATTGACGTGCAGTTACCATATTATAACACTTTCTATATTAAAGCATCATTGACTGATAGTTACCATATTAACCCTTTCTATATTAAAGCACCATTGGCGTGTAATTACCTTATTAACCCTTTCTACGTTGAAGCAATAATTGACAGGCAGTTACCTTATTAACCCTTTTTATAATGAGTATCATTGGTGATTAGTTACATTATTAACCCTTTCTACAATAAAGCATCATTGACATGTAGTTATCATAGTAGCCAGTTATATATTATAGCATCATGGACGGTAGTTACCATATTAACCCTTTCTATATTAAAGCACCATTGGCGTGTAATTACCATATTAACCCTTTCTATATTAAAACATCATTGACGTGTAGTTACCCTATTAGCCCTTTCTATATTTAAGCATCATTGACGTGTAGAACTTTATCTTATTAACCCTTTCTTTATTAAAGCATCATTGACATGTAGTTACCTTAGTAACAATTTCTACACTAAAGCATTATTGACGGGTAGTTACCTTATTAACCCTTTCTATATTAAAGCATCATTGACAAGAAGTTAAATTATTAACCTTCTATAATAAGTATCATTGCCGTGTAGTTAGTTACCTTATAAAACCTTTCTATATTAAGACGTCGATCATTGACGGGTAGTTGTTACCTTATTAATCATTTATGTATTCAAGCATCATTGACGAGTAGTTACCTTATTACTTGAAGTTTATTATGACAGTATGACAATACACTACCCCGGACAAATGAAGCAATATCATACTTTATCTAACAGCCTAGCTATAATTAGTGAACATTAAACTGACAAACAGACAATTTTCAGGGCCATTATTTAATATTAAAGGGATACAAAATAAAGAGATTTCTAATTATCAGTAAGAATTATTCCTTAAGTGATACTTATTATTTCAAATAAATGATTGCATATACTATAGTAGACCATATACCAACAGGAAAATATTAGTGAATACAATTATTGTGTTTCAAAATTCGTTTCGTTTCGTTTCTGCAGCCAAATTACAATCTTAACTTTTAGTTATCGTTCTTCAAAATGAAGCGCGGATTATTCCTTGTGGTATTTTGAGTTAATTTTGTCGCGAATCAACGCGGATTGACATAAGGAAATGGTGTATTGGCTACAAACGGATAAACTGTGGACTTATATATAAGATTCGCCGATTTCTCCCCATGGATGTGCGCAAATATCGAAAAAGACTGAATTTCATGTGACAAAAAATATTTCAATTCCCGGAACAGTAAGAATTAAGCTACGATAACGAAACGGATCAACTATAGTATTGAACAGTACCTCAGCTACCTGGCCATAACCAGAATATTTTCTCAAAATTGAATTTGTGGTACCGGTACAATCATGATGTAGTGCCAGTGGCCTGCTCATAATGCACCTGTCCAGAAGAAGAAGAATTGAGAAGTTTGAAGATCATGGACATTGGACTACGCAGACACCATCTGGGACCCCTACCAACAAAATCACATCGACAAGCTGGAAAGAATCCAGCGTAGAGCAGCCCGTTTCATTAAAAGAGACTATAAGAGCAAAGAAGATGGATATATGACCAAGATCCTCTACGAGCTAGATTTACCAACATTGCAGAAACGGCGGAAAATAAATCGGCTGGGATTCATGAGTAAGGTGGTGGGTGGATTGGTCCCGGCTATACCACCTAATCAATACTTTACACCCGAAACAAGGCGTCTTAGATCGCAGAGCAAAGTTCTGACAGGCTACGTCACCAGCCAAATTCCTCGGCACCTAATTTAAAGGAACAACAGTCAGTGCTACGAGGCTATACCATACGTGTCAGCTCAGTTCGCTAATTCCACATTTGTTCGAACTATATGCGACTGGAATCAGCTGGAGGAATCCTTAATCCTACAACAACAGCCTGTGGATTCCTTCAAGAGTGCGCTGAAGGAAAAGATCTGAGACTCTCTCGCCCGCTGCGAAATTACCATAATTGGGATCTGCAGCGTAACCATTCAGATTCAGATTGATCCACGATAGTAAGGGGTCAGTACATGTAGTAAGTACTGATAGTGATAAGCCTGCTGTACAATAATACTACTTTTGCTGTTTTACTGGTCTTAACTGAGTACTGTGTCAATGTGACATTGTTAATTCAGTTCCACTCTAATGTACATTAACTGGCAATGATGCATCTGACGCTATTAAAGGCACCGGTAATCCCTAAATACCAGGAGGACGCGGCATAGAAACTTGGTACAACAGTTGTTACACGACAAAGAAAATTATCAACAAGCTTAGTGAGCGTCATCATCAAAATTGCAAATTAAAACACGGCAATGGTAAATTGGTAATCCCTACATACCAGGAGGACAAGGCATTGAAACTTGGGACAACAGTTGTTACACGGCAAAGAAATTTAAAACACACTGTGCACAGATGAATGTTTATACATGTACTGTGCAGTCGAGATCTCCTGGACTACAAATATTTAAGGATTATACTATTTGATGAGTAGATGCGTGACTGATAAAAGAATTAGAGACTCCATATTTACTCGGAAGATAACAGTATACGATGCCATACAGTTGTTCCATAACACCTCAACCTTTGGTGGATATTAACAGTAAAACTAATGAAAATGATGAAAGCCAGACTCAACATCAAGACAACATGTGCATGCATAAGTGACGGTTCAATGATTTTGACTCCATCAGATGATATTTAAGCGACACCAATTTTTAAGTCTGGTTTACGATGTGGGGAGAAAAAAAGTAGATGCAGGAGGGAAAAAAATAAAAATAAAAAAGATTGTCCCCCCAATTTATATCAAGTAAATCGTGGAATTTTACATAAATTTTACAAAAATTGTGAAAAAATGTTTTTGAATGAAATTCTGTTCAAACCAAACAAGACATATCTTGTCATGAAATACATGAAAATATGGATCTGTAAATGATCATAAGCAGAACCGGATGCGACAGCACATGAAAATCAGTACGCGTGTAAAATATTTTGGGACAAAAAAAGTTAAATTTTTTTTCATGAAATGGAAACTAAGTTGTAGGAGGTGTTCGTAAACCAGACTTAAAAATTGGTGTCGCCTTAGGCTCATGTTAACACAGGATCACATATTCTCAAAATAATTGTCTCCCTCAAGTTGGCCTCAACCATACTAGTATTTATATTTGATAGAACCTCAGTGAGACCATGTTGAAAATTACCATCAATGCAGTTCCAGTGTTGACGCAACGCGGTCATGTTACTTCAAACCAGTTGCAATGTTCCTTAGGCCAAAGAAAAAAGATACTATGTTTCCGTACATCGACCGACCCTAAAAATAACCCGCCGACCCTAAACTTTTTATTGATATTTTGAGAAAAAGTCAAAATTTTCGCAATTTTAATTTCCTGAGAGTGGATCTCCTGCCTGCTTTATGTCTTGTTTGGGACTTATGGAACACTATCAACAGACATGGTGGGTGTGTATCTGTATATATACATGTAAAGAGGTTATCACTGCAATGTGCATATATTAGGGGTATACATGTACTAGTAGCTACTGTTTCCAAAAACCAGGCATGCTCGGTGGGTGTACTGGCTACCCCCAGACAATGGGATGTAATCGTCACAATACATGTACGGTATAATGGCGGTATTATTGGTAAAATTCTTATAAAAAGTTAGTGACATCAATTTTGTACCAAGTTTATAGCCAAATTTATGAAAATGTGGTATTAGATATAATAAAAAACATACGTAAGCATGAAGTAAGTTTGATTTTTTATCAATCTTAATGTATATTTCCACTGTGTTGATCAAGTAATACTTTCCCCATGGCACGGGTTGGCATTTTATGTCACTTTGGTCGAGGTAGTTCAATATTTCTGCAGCTGGATAAAAAATATCAAAATAAAATAAAATAAAAAAAATTCCCTACCTACCTACTAGTACCCTAATTTTTTTTAACGGAAAGTGGCGGAAACATACAATCTTTTTTCTTTGGCCTTTAGCATGGTAATTCGTGAAAATAAATGTCAATGCAACTTACTCTCAGGCTCCAAATAAAAGTGCAGGCCCAAATAATAGTGCGGGGGGGGGGGAAATTCCATTGAAAGTTAATAAAAGTACAGACCCAAATAATAGTGTAGGGGGAACTCTGAGCAAAACATCAACTGTGGTTAACCAAATAATTTTTATAGCAGGTTCAGGTATACGAGTCAACATGTAGTACAGGTACATGTATGTATCATGTGGTGTTTTTTTGGTTTGCCACATACTTGAATATGTACTCTTGAGTGCCTAATGTACGATTATTAAAATCGAGGTAAAATTCCCACCTGTACGATCGTTATTTGGTCCTGTACGTTTATTAAATTAACCAAAAGAAATAATTCACCAATCTTAAATTGTGTTATTCATATAAGAAATGAACGGCGGTTTCAATGCGGTCATGGGGTTTTGACCGCGAGAAAAAATCAGCAAACTTCGGGGTTCATGCAGAGTTTGCTGATTTTTTTAACGCGGTCAAAACCCATGACCACGTTGAATCCGCCGTTTATTATTTATAGTTATATACTTAAATTCATTATGAACTAGGATTGTATGTCTTTCCCATTATTTATTCATCTATTTAAACAAACGCATGGAGTTCAGTTCAGACAGTTCGAATCCTTGTTTTTTGGAAAACCAAACATTTTGAGAATCCGTTCATGGAGAACGGAAGAAACGCAATTTCACAGTAAAGTATAAACATATGACAAAATGTCTTGTTTAGCTAGTAACTAATGTAGACGTGTTGATCATTTTTACATCTGAATCATATAGAAATCTTGAATTTGTGCTGATTTAAATTTTCATAGCTTCAAAATATTAATAAACGTGCAGACCCAAATAAGCACTGTGCAAGGGGGGGGGGGATTTTCCAAGAAAAATAATAAACGTGGATGCAGCTGGTGCATGCATATTTATTTGGAGCCCAAGAGTAAAGAGGTGGAGGTGAATGTTACATGTAAGTTGTTATTAACGAAATGGAACGATGCCTTTAATAGGTTCCACCAGCAATAAGTCGCGACTTCTTTATATTGGCCTGACAGATTGGTTTTTGTTGGCGTCATGCCTGTCGACCATTATGATGGCCACATATGTTGTCATATAACAGCGATTTACGATCTGTCTTGTTGGCTCATAATATAAATTAAGAAAGTGGCCTTGTGTTCGTTCCTTGCGTAAAAAAATATTTTTTAGTACAAACGTCCTCATTGATTGTGTCCCTCGACTCCTTGTGTAATTGGTCAAGTAACTTACATGTACCGGTATGTACATGTACAGACCACTCACAAATTTCTTAGAAAAGCGACCACATGTTCGAATCTACTTTGCAATTTTGGAGCAACGCATTTGTAAATGCGTTCATATTTTAACACATTTACCTTGATTTATTCACAAACAAATGTCTTGATGCAGGCCTTAAAATCCATCAGATTTTTGGCAATAATCAAAATGTTAGTGTTTCACTTTCTACAGGGAATCAAGACTTTTTACTAGAATCAAAATGAGAATCATGATTCTCAGATTCTGATTATAAAACAATTAATGTCAACAGTGTTTATTTATGTTTATTCCATTTTGAATGGAAAACTACATCATGAATGTCCGATTCCGAACATATACATGTACACCAGGAGTGGGAAAATAACACAGAATTATTCAGATGTGAATTTAAATTAAACAAAATTATAACTAAAATTGCAAAATACACTATCGTATCGTTATTTGGGTGTTCATACTAGTATACTTTTTCGGCGCAATGATCGGTAATTTCAATGCGACTGCGATTATTCCCAATGCAGTGCATTTAATTTAAATGCTGTCATTAAGGCATTTACAAAGTGGCGTGACACAATGCACCCTCAATGCATTTTAAATGCAACAACCGCATTTCATTGATCCACGTTGTAAAGGACATTTATTTTTAGAATACATGTATGTACGTGTATATAACCACAAGAATAAAGAACAAATCAACTGTTTTTATTACTTTGTAAACCTCTGATGTTTCCCATACAGTATACATTTGTATATTATAAACCATGTTACAGTAATTCTAGAGCTAATTAATCGACTCCTTAACTACAGCAGAATTATGGGTAACTTTTCAGGATTTAGTCCGAAATATGGCTTGTTGCCATTCATCGGAAAGCTCTCACCGAGAGCTTTCCGATGAATGGCATCAACCCATATTTCCGACTAAATCCTGAAAAGTTACCCATAATTCTGCTGTAGTTAAGGAGTCGATTAATTAGAGCATTACTGTATATCCTCTATAACTGTTTATTCAACATCACGTGCTGCAATCCATAAATGCGGTTCAGATTTCGATGTCCGGTTCAACATTATTATCATATGGTTTGATAGCAGAAATACTCAGTTTGGAATGTTATACCATACAAGTTTTACGAGTTGCTCTTGCTCAAGAATGGATAAATTTATAAACCTGATTTTTGGCGCATTAGTTAGAATTATATTTTTGCACAAGAACACACCACAAATATCGAACTGGACATCAAAAGCAGAACCGGATTGTATCGATTGCATAAACATAAGAAGTTGGTCACTGACCGACAATTGCTATTCTCTGGTGTGGTTTATAGGACTACCGTATGCAATGCCGACTTAAAAATAAAAATTCACATAAACATCGCATGAAGCGGTCTATCCACAAACTCAGGTATTCGGTAATTCCAAATGTATGAACTATCACCATGATATCCCGGTATATCATTGTCAGGACTGTTTGTACAAAAGGTTGTTATTCTACTATGCATAATTTTGCTATATCATTGTACTCGGACTGTATTGCAATGTAATATATCAGTACATGTACCGGTATACTGGGTGCACATTATATACATGTAGGCCTACTTTCACTTTAGTACATGTATGTGTCATAAAAGACTCATGTTGTTAAATTGAAAAAAAACATGTGTGAAAACAGAGAGAATACATGTACATGTGCCGGTACTATATACCTCTTTGTGTGCTGTACTACCGGTACTATTCATGTACATGTACTACACTACAATAAGAGAAATTTTAATTGATTCTGCTGCCCTTGTGCCACAGGCCTCAAACACGCCAAACAAGTATCTGTAGCCAGGCCCACCAGTACCAGGCTACTAGTAAATGAAGTACTGAAAGTGTCACATCATTAATCGAGCCCAATCTTAGTTATACTAGTCTCTTGTGTAGTTTGGGTTGCTATTAATAAGATATTTAATGAATGTATGGTAGCATTCTTACCTGGATCAACATATGCCATGCACAACGCTGGTCATCATATCATCACCGCTGTTGGCAGTAAACCGCTCATCGGGCTATAACAGTTAGAGTTTTCCATACCAGGGCTAATCTAATCAGTTAAAATTAGTCATTTTAGAGGGAATACCAACCAGTGGAAGACGTACAAAAAGTCATGTATATTCAGATATCAGTTTTCGAGAAAAAACCCATCTTAGTCGAGCGGACTTAGAATATCGGGGTAAACTTAAATTTCATTCAGCAACACTTTCACAGCAGAATATAAAAATAGTACATTATAATCACTTACAGTACATGTACATGTAGCCCAAGTGCAGTGCTAGCCTATATTATATACTACCAAAACTTTTGGTCAGTTTCTCGATGACTGACACTTGTAAACGCTTGAACGGGTATATAGTACATGTACATGTACATGTGTACCGTATGTGAATTAAAGATCTTATTAGTGACACAACAGGAGGCTAGACATACATTTGTAACTACAGTAATGCTCTAATTAATCGACTCCTTAACCACAGCAGAATTACGGGTATTAAACTCGGGGAGAGCTTTCCGATGAATGGCAACAAGCCATATATCCGACTAAATCCTGAAAGTTACACATAATTCTGCTGTGGTTAAGGGGTCGATTTCTTAGGGCACTACTGTATCTGTTTTAGTGCACATCAAATGTATTTGTTGTCTTTCCTCTTGTAATTTGTCTTTGGTTGTGTTCGCCATTTCGATGGACAACTACATGTACTGACATCAAATGACTGAAATGAGTCAAAATTTAGCAGTGCAGCCAATTATATAGATAAACAGAATTAAATAGCATCCAAATTCCAAATGAGCATAAATGATAAAACAAACTTTATTGAGCACTCTTTTAATACTAGTAATTACAGCTACAATGAAAGCACCTAATAAAAATTCTAAGTTTGGTAAAACTATCTGTATACAAAGTTTATCTGGCCGTGATGAATAAAACATATAAATGGGATCATATACATGTATGTTAGATATCATTACATGATTATTTGAAAACACATATCCGTATGGAAAACAAACTATTTTACCACTGGCCAAGTGGTCCTGCTAATATGCTATGATGCTGGTGGTCCTGCTGAATTGCTATGATGCGGGTAGTGCAATTCATAGCAATTAAGCAGGACCCAACCGCATCATAGCACATTAGCAGGAACACTTGAACAGGGTATATTTACAGTGTCAAATCGAATGGGCATCTTTTAACAATATTTTTGAACAATTTCCTAGAAGTGTTCGAAAATTGAGAACTGAATTTATATTTTTTTTTATGAGGTTTCGATTGAAAAATTTCTAACTTAGCTCATCAGGATTAACATTGTCGCACAGCTATATTCTCTTTCCCAACAAAGTCTATAGAACATACATGTAAAATTACAGCTATGCTTTAATTAATCAACTCGCCTTATATTACTCGGGTATTACTGCAGTATTCAGGCGTGTTCATGCGATCAACCGCAGTCAGTTATACCGCCGCAGAATGTGGTCCACCTCACATTTGCAGTTAGGCTGTATTTTTCATGCGATGTTTATATGAATTTTGTTTTAAAGTTGACATTGTAATCACACCAGAATTTTTTTTTCATTGTTTCAAAATGTCTAGATATAATTCAGAATTTTTGTGGTAAAAACAATTAACTTGGTTATCACAGTTAACACATATTACTGTGGTAAGATTACCAGCGGATACCGCATGTCAACAGGGACTGCATGCTCTAATTAATTATCAGGTTTAACATGTTTATACTGGATACAGTTCATTTTAAAGGTACTCAATCCGGTTTGATGATACCCATATAATCAGATTCCAACATCATACATTTGTATTTAGAAAGGCTGCTTCAGTTACGTTATCAGAATTGATTAATTGCCCTAAAATAATGCTAACCACTGTCAACTAAAGTATACAATTGCCTGACATATGTTATTTATCAACATGTTGTTCTACAAAATTTGGCCTTATTATCAACAGAAAGCCTCTTGATTTTAGAGTTATCCATCTTCATCTGAAATTTGGTCCGAGACCGTGGGCCACTATTAATTCTTGATCGTGAAAAATAGTATATTTCAAAAATTGATATCTAATAACTCTGAGCTTTGATAGGTGGTGGGTTCCTCGACTCGTACCAAATATCTTTTACCCCCCAAGTCCAAATAAAGAGTAATGTGCGAGCATTAATTCAGGGGGCCCTTAATCAGATTATGCATCTTTAAATTCAAATACAGTTTAAAGATGCATAATCCGATTAAGTGCCCCTCATTTGCTATTTACATATACATGTATATGGAATCGGGGGGGGGGGGTAAAAATATTTTAATCAAGTCGAGGGACCCACCTACATGTATCAAAGCTCAGAGTTATTAGATATCAATTTTTGAAATTTTAATATTTATCACCATCGATACTTAATAGTGGCCCAGAAAAATTTGACGAGCCGACGGTCTCAGACCAAATTGCGGATGAAGATGGATAACTCTAAAATGAAGAGGCTTTGTGTTGATAATAAGGTCAAACTTCGTCGAACAGCATGTTGATAAATATAACGTATCAGGCGATTTTATACTATACATGTAGTTGACAGTGGTTAGCATTATTTTGGGGCAATTAATCGATTCTGATATTACTGAAGCAGCATTTCTAAAAAAAATGTTGTTGTTGGAATCTAATTATATGGGGACCATCGAATCTGATTGAGCACCTTTAATAGTTAGCTATATGAGTTATATACACATAAGGCGACACCAATTTTTAAGTCCGGTTTACGAACACCTCCTACAACTTTTTTTCCATTTCATGAAATTTTGTTTTACTTGTTTGTCCCAATTTTTTTTACACGCGTACTGATTTTGATGTGCTGTCGCATCCGGTTCTGCTTATGATCATTTGCAGATCCATATTTTCATGTATTTCATGACAAGAAATGTCTTGTTTGGTTCAGAATTTCATTCGAAAAGTTTTTTTCTCACAATTTTTGTAAAATTTATGTAAAATTTCAAGATTTACTTGATATAAATTGGGGGGGGGGGGGGACAATTTTTTTTATTTTTATTTTTTTCCCCTCCTGCATCTACTTTTTTTCTCCCCACATCAGCCCACATGTTCGTAAACCAGACTTAAAAATTGGTGTCGCCTAATAGACATTTAAACTTTGAAAATTGTAGGTTTCCGGATGATAACTTCAGTTTGTGTGATCATATCTGAACCAAATGTGGTATGTAAGTTTATCAGACCAAAATACAGGTCAAGTTCGAATATAGGTGTGCTCCGCTCATTTTTGCGAGAGTTATGGCCCTTTTTCGACTTAGAATCGTGTTAATTTCTGGTTTCCGCATCATAATTTTAGTTTGTGTGATCAAATCTGAATCAAATTTGGTATGATAGTTTATTATCCACCATTTCATGGGACACTGGTTGGATTGTTCTGAAATGTAGTATCGGATTTAGGGGACCTTGATATATTTTTCAGACAAGCTGATGCCCCAAAGAAGCCACCTTTTCTCACATTTGCTGAAATAGTATCCAAAACATCAACATATCAAGAGCCATTAGACTGAATTAGATAAAAATATATCACTTGGGTCTGTTTAAGCTGGAAAATACTCAAAATTTGTATAATTTTCTGCTATTATATCTTCATACTAGCCTTTTTGCTGAATCGTGAATGCCGGTTATATTGCCGTGTGAAATCCTAGTACCAGATAACATTGGGTATGTACATGTATATAGCATACCACCTGAAAATGGCTTGAATATCACATACCAAAGCGGGGTGGGGGTGTGTGTGACACCCTCCTTGATCATAGTCTGTATTCTACAGGGTATGTTAACTGTTTCGAGTTGGTGCAATTAATGTGATTGTTTAATCTCTACCATCTGAAATCTATTTATAGCATATTTTGCTATCTGATCAATATTGCTACTTAGTACTGATATAAAACAGGATAAAGATGGTGTGTCTCTTTCCCGAATGTTCTGTTTACATGTACATTTGGGGGTTTATGAGTCAAATAATATCAGACAACATGTCCTTCTAACACTAAGAAATAATATGTTCTTATGAACCAGGACAAAATATGACTATTTCTGGAGCATTACAGCACATTATTACAAATCTATATTTGTAAGCAGTAAGATAATGACGGGAAACATGTCCTCAGACTAAGAAATAATTTTTTGGTGTGTATTTCACACCACAGCTCATGTGTATACTCACATTAGTTTATGTCATTCAAAGGGAGAAACCCATTTAGAAAGTTTAAATGAGACAAAACTACCTCACTGTAGATGTAGTTGCAAGGTACAACATGTACATGTATTCTGGTAAATGACATTGGAACTAAAATAATGATTTTTGTGTCCACCGGTATGTCATGTACCGGTACTAGTATACATTGCAACTACATGTACATGTAACTGCCTAACATACCATATACATGTATGAAGAGGGACTTTGCAAGTGTTTTTTAATCAAAATTTTAACCCAACTCTTGTTGTCAGTAAGTTTTAACCCATGCAGTTTAATGAGTTTATATATTTATATATTACATGTGTTTCTATACATGTATTTTATCTTTAGTTAGTTTGTTGTCCTTGAATAAACTTGTATTGCTGCACAATCAGTTTCCTTAATGTTCTATTATACTAAAACAACTCCATTGATAACAATACCCCTGCATCCCATCAAAATCTACTTCATTGCCATCCTCATCATTTCACTTTGGTATCCCCACCCAGGTGTACCTTGGTGTTATTCACCCAGGTGTTCCTTGGTGTTTCCTACCCATGTGTACCTTGGTGTTTTCTTACCCAGGTGTAACTTGGTGTTTTCTTACCCAGGTGTACCTTGGTGTTTTCTTACCCAGGTGTACCTTGGTGTTTTCCTGCCCAGGTGTACCTTGGTGTTTCCTTACCTGGGTGTACCTTGGGGTTTTCTAACCCAGGTGCATCTCAATGGGAAATCCATCTGGGTAAGAAAACACCAAGGTACACCGGCGTAAAAAAAACACCAAGGTATACCTGGGTTGGAAACATCAAGGTACACCTGGGTGGGGAACACCCAGGTAGGAAACACCAGGGTACACCTGGGTGAATAACACCAAGGTACACCTGGGTCGGAAACACCCAGGTAGGAAACACCAGGGTACACCTGGGTGAATAACACCAAGGTACACCTGGGTGGGAAACACCCAGGTAGGAAACACCAGGGTACACCTGGGTGAATAACACCAAGGTAACCTGGATGGGAAACACCCAGGTAGGAAACACCAGGGTACACCTGGGTAAATAACACCATGGTACACCTGGGTGGGGAAACACCCAGGTAGGAAACACCAGGGTAGACCTGGGTGGGAAACACCCAGGTAGGGTACACCTGGGTGTGGTCACCTGGGTAATTACACCCAGGTTTACCCATACCAGGGTTTTTATCCAGTTTCAGGTGGGTAAATCATGGTAAAACCCAGGTTTCGCGGGGTCTTGATGGTTGGTGGATGTCTTGGTAGATAGATTTTTACCTGGGTTTCGGCCCAAAAAACATGGGTGGATTTACCCAGGTACATTTTTATATGGGTAACCCCACCAATACAGGATTTCACGAGAAAATTACCGTGACGTATGTGTGATATACACATCACAATTTTAATACGCTGCATAATTATGATGACGAGTCCAGCAACGCGGTGACGTAGGTATATTTTAGTTCATGTGTTTGTTCATAATCTCAAGCATACGGACCATACACAATACCCTCTTTGCAAGCATTACCACAAATGGCGAATTTAAATACCACAATGATATGTATAACTATTTACAAGTATATAGTTTGGATCCCAATATAATATTATCAAACTTTCAGGAAATGGTTACGTGCGTTGACTTACCTGCCACACCCAGTTATGTTCTGTTTGCGATCTGACTACGAGCAAATGTCCTCCTTCGCTCTTGCAGATGGCTTGGGCCGTAGACCAAGTAGCAGGAGCCTCGCATTCGATCCGATACCATCCGACAATTGTCGCACTGTAAGTGTATCTACTCCTCCCAAGCAGTCGGTAATGTCGGTCCCCATTCAAGCTCACCCCACAATAATTTGTGGTTGGTATGTAGCCTCGCAGCGTACAGTGTTTATTTTGCTGCACGAACGAACAAGAGACACATCTGGTATCTGCTAGACAGGCCACGGAACACGCCAACTTCGACCGGACTGAAAACTGTCCAACGGAAAAATCGCCACATGATTTCCCAGCCAAATCTGGAATTTCTTCCAGCTTATTCTCTTGAATACATGAATTGAAAGCGAGATATGAAATCACCACGAAGAGAGATATCACGAGTTTCGTCATCACTGCAGTAATCAGCCAATACTCGTAGAATGTATACGACAGGTATGTGGACAACACCATCGACCACTTCGCTGGAACTGACAAAGATTCTGTTCGGTTCGTGGAGGTATATTTGTTTACTGTTTTTGGTTCAGTCGCCAAGGGAGCGAACGGGCTTCGACTTGAGCGATGTAACTAAACGCTATACGATTAAAATGTATTTACCAAATCACCTGCATGGAAATGAAGCACATAGTTATAAAGCATCAAATGCCATAACAGTTATCATCAAATGGACAACAATAGTTCGATACACTGTTAGAAAATAATGTCGGTTCGCCGGTTTCGGGCCGTCACAATCGACGGTTCCATACCGTTTCATCAGTTTGAGGTCCCATACCTTTATTTTATGTGCCCATGAAAATTGTCTAAATTAAATATTTTCGTGATTCAAAGTCAAAATTCAATAGTATATTTATCGGCGACCATATTATATACGGCAATGACTCAATACAGTATGACTGGATCTTACTCTGTTGATATTTAATATGTATTATTAACCAGGCATTCACTATGTGTTATTCAGGTCCGTACGTAAAATATTGTGTACGTTATTCTCATCCGGGGTTAAGTTCCCGCTTTAGCATCTCACCTCATTTATTCGCCATTTTAATATATCGTTTGCAAAATTACTATTGTTTGATGGGAAACTGTACCTTTTCAATTGTGGACAGTTGTTAAGACGGTCTGATTTTGGTTCCTGTGATAACCGGACAAGTTTCAGTTCTGCGAAAAGCGGCTTAATCATTGACAATTTCCACTAAATTCGAGAGAAAAGATTCATGGCATGATCCAGGCCAGGGTCCGACGGCTGTAACATGACTTCATTCGACTCAGCGCTTATGTTGAAATTGACAGTGTTGTGTCTAAGTATCAAAACACTGGCGCATTTACTGACACAAGATGATAGAGCTACAATTAGCACGAGCTAGGATGTCATCCAATAGTGACAATAATAACAACAACGAGCAGCTATTACTATTGGAATGTTGACAATCCAGTTGACAGTGTTCTGAATCTGATTGTTTCAAAGCACATGAATGTAAATTTACAATAGAGGATATACATGTACATGTACTGTACGCACCAGTGTAATTCACAAGAGCTTCAATGGCAACAACAACACCGTAAACAATGAACTGAGGCCGCACAGTGACGGATGATCACATATCTACAATTGCAACTTTACAATTACACTGACCAATTCATCCCGTGTTCATCAATTTTCATTGAAACGTGTGGATATGAGACATTGTCATCATTCGCCATGTTATCGTCAAGTTATTACGACAATTTACCGGGAGTACACTATTGGTTGGATGTTCTTATCAAACTATCTTTGGCTGACTCACTGATATTGATACTAAGTGTCGTGATACCAGTATAGGCCTACAGTTTGATGCATCATGCTTTAAAATTTCATGGAAAATGTGCGACTACAGGAGAACATTGTCGCCAAGTCATCGCGCACAGTTATTACATGTATGGGATATGCTGTTGTCGTGAAGGTTCCAATCCAATCTAGGTGTTATTGATATAATACAGTACCAGTCAAAAGATATGGTATATTAATCGCCCAATTTTCGCGCCCAATATCGCCATAATATTGCAAGTGGAAGCGCTTATAAGCATGTCGCTTGTGATATTATTGCAATATTTTGCGCTTAATATCTCAATGTTTTGCGCTTAATATTGCGACATCTTGCGCTCAAAATGTTGACATTTAAATCAAATCATTGCTTCTTCTATATTTTTGTTTATTGTATAAATAGAGACAATGTTTTAGATATGTATATAATTATAGTTGTAAATGCTATACCGGTATGTACACTATATGTACACAATATGCACAGTATTTATATAATACTAGCAGGGTTACCCGGCGTTGCCCAGGTTAAAGTGATGTGAAACCCGCTGTGGATATTTGTTGAGAATATAGAATACTCTTGCTCTCAAAGTGTTACGCGTATTCTCATAAATTGTATATCCAAATGGCATCACAAAACATTATTATTACACATGTAATATAAGTAGTCGCTCACCTTGTCAGGTCGGAGCGATTATCATTTTGTTTATCGCGTTTAATCCGTCTCACCAATAAAGAAGTATTTATTTATTTACAACTGCGTATACTTCAGACGTTATAGCATGAAACATGAACATCATAAACACATTAGTTCGAAAAAATAAAAGACGACAATTGTGTTTTATATAGAGATATATCATCAAAACAATCAATCTAGTTTATCATATCTTCATGAAGATACAGATGTTTTGAAGATATGTCCAGGTGCTCCTCTGTTCTGGTGCTATATAATGGCTAATCATTTTCAGTTTAAAAGAATTGATGTTATGCAAGTATAGCGGCTACATGTGCCTGACACAGCGAGATTTTGAGTTGCTTGTGTTAGGCGATGAGTCTGTTCTAAAAAAATGAAAGAAATCCTCTTTATCGGGCAGATATACCCTTGTTAGATATCAATATTGGAGGTCCTGAAAAGTCATGTGCTACGGACTGCGTTTTCCTTTATCTCAGAAGTAACCATATTTGACTGCACACTGTGACCACTATTTTTGAACAGGCCTGCTCTACATTTCCATATTTCTTTGCAATTGTAACTTTTTTTGTGGAAACTATATTGAATGGAACAGACTCAACGTGTTATAATATATACATGAGCCATTCTAATATGCAATCATCTGACGATTCAAGGTCCCTCAGTTTGAATGAATATATGTATCTCTTAAATAGATTGATTTAAATATACTTTTAATGCTTTCTTCTATGTATCTGTGTTGCTAGATCATTATAGGAATGCCCTGATTTCCGTCCCCATATAAATATGACAGTTGAGAAGATATAATTGTTCTAGTGACTTAATTCGGTCACCATTTGTCGAGATTGTGAAATTGGAATGCCAAAACCTCCTTAGAACGACATGAAGATGGCATGGAAGATGACTTTATATAACTTTGTTGGATATCGGCGAATTGAACAATCTTATAAATGCTAGTGAATCTCCTCTATCCATGACCCAAACGACCCCAAATGTGATTTAATTCATCATATCATTAGAGAAGAACGTGCATGACTTTGGTAGAATCAGTGCTAAATATATTTTTTATCAACTTTGGTGCAACTCCCCTCATGCATGACTTTAACCGCGCCACTTTTTTCACATTTAAACAACGTCTATTAGACTCATGCATTATATAATGGAGATGATTATATATACGTTTGGTGGTAATCGGCAACTAAACAAATTCTTATCATATTTATTACCCCCCCCCCATTATCTCACCCAAACGGCACCAATATCGCGTATTTAAATCACACGTTTATATTCCTCGTATCACGGAGAAGAATAATATATCAATTTGATCGAAATATGTGCTAAAAATAGCCCCTACCCTGACACCGACAACGTCACTTTAGAAAATTTTAACCCGCACCATTATCTTACTCGTAAAAAGTTACCCCTGTTAGACCGCCTTGGTGCCATCTCGATTGTACCCTTAAAGTTATATATAGAACACAGACAGATATTGGCAAATAATTGATTCATTGTATCATTTGAGAAGAACGTGTATGAGTTTGATGGTAATTGGCACTAAACATATTTTTATAAGTTTTTGGTGACCCTCCCGTCCCTATTTCGGACTCAAGCGGCGCCACGTTTGACATCATTAAACCACACAATTAGACTCATTATAGAGATGAATATATATAACATTTATGATAATTGGCGAGTATACAAATTCGTATCAAATTTAGGGCCACCATTGCATATCTCTCATCAAAAAGGCACCAATTTGGCGCATTTAAACCACACGATTAGGTTATTCGTATCACTGAGAAGAATATGTATCAATCAGGTGGAAATCGGCGCTAAACATATTGTTTATCAATGTCTGTGTACCTCTCACCATCTAGGCACCCTGACTCGAATGGCCCCACTTTTGACATCTTTAAACCACACAATTAGACTCCTGATATCATGGAGATTATTATTCGTAAGTTTGGTGCTAATCCGCGACTAAACAATTTGTTATCAAATTTAGTGCCCACCCCACCCAACCCCCATCTCTCACCAAAGCAGCACCAATATGACGTCTCTAAAATCACACGATTAGATTCCTCATATCATTGATAAGAATGTGTATCAATTTGGTGGAATTGGCGCTAAAAATATTGTGTATCAATTTTGGTGCCCCTCTCCCTTTTACTGCACCCCTGACTCGAATGACGCCATTCTTAACAGCTTTAAGCCACGCCATTCGACACATCATACCATGGGGTGAATTCGTATAAGTGGCAATCGGCGACTAAACCAATTCTTGTCAGATTTAGTACCCACCCACCGCCCCCCAAATCTCTCATCACAACGACACCAATTTGGTTCATGGAGAAGATCTCAGAAGAATGTGCATCAATTTGGTGGAATTCGGCGCTAAAATTATTTTGATCAATTTTGGTGCCCCTCTCCCCTTCCGGGCATCCCTGACGCGAACGGCGCGACTTTTGACATATTTAAACCAAACCATTAGATTCCTCATATTATGGGGGTGATTATATATAAGTTTGGTGGCAATCGGCGACAATTTTGTTTTCTGCCCCTCCCCCTTTTCTGCCCCTGACAACAACGGCGTCACTTTAGAAAATTCTAACCCTCGCCATTATATTTCTCGTAAAAAGTTACCCCTATTATACCCCTTTTGTGCCATCTAGGTGGTCCCCTGTGAATTTCTATAGAACACAGACAGACAGACAGACATTCGCAAATATAGATATAGATAAATATAACACTATCAGGGTCTGTATAAAATTTAGCCCGCTTAGTATCGCAATATTTTGCGTTCAATATCGCATTAATAAGCGTGACATATTTTTGGTATTTTGCTATAATCACGCCTTTTTCTAAATTAAGCACGCTCAATATCACAATAAAGGTGCGCCTAAAAATACCACTTCTTCTGACTGGTACTGTATTGTCATGATGTACAGATTCACCTGTTAAAACAAAAACTGTGTTAACAAGTGACTGGACAATTTCACGCCTTACATGTTACCAAAAAGTATGCCATTAAGATATTTTACTTTTACATGTACATAAATTTGAGTTTTAACCGTGAAGCTTTGTTCTTTTTATGGCTTAAAAGAGCATGCCGATTCATGTTTAGAATAGTAGAAATTAGTATACTCATAACTGAATAGTGATGGGTTGGCTATTAGCTATTACTAGTATCGTTGTTTTATTTTCAGCCATATTTATACAGTAGTTAGTGAAAGGTGAACACATTAAACATGCGCAGCCTTTTTCCGGATTATATTCTACGAGGCAGATAACAAGCTTGATCCTCTGCAAACTGCAAAGTTTCATAAGTATTGTCTATCACTTTATGCATTGAGGATTTACATTTCATCAAAAACTATGATAGTAACATAAGAAACTAAGATGTATTTTTCAGTTACGAATAATACTAGTTTCGACCATTCAAAAACATATGAATCGTAATGCCTACCGGGAAATCATATTGTCACCATGGGAACCTGGCTAATGCTATGGTAAATTAGCAAATTAAGAGCAAAAAATTGGTGTTGTCCCATGAAAAATACCATTGGTCTGACCTTTATTAGTTAGGGTCTTGATATTAATTGGACGGTGTTGAACCGTAAAAAAATAGAACGGTCTGACAGTTACTGGTTACGGTCTGCCAGTTACTTAAACGGTTTTATACCGTGGAACATGCTACGGCCTGACAGTATATTTAACGGTCAAATGTTGGCAGCGATGTTGCGCGGTCTCAGACCGTTAAAGCGACGGTCTTTTTTTCTAACAGTGTAGGACATATACTCATATTAAGGGCCTGATACTCAGTTTGCATAAACTCAGGCAAAACTTGAAAGGTGAAGGCAACACACAAAAAACTACAATGGCGTTACGTATTTTGAAAGGAGAAAAATAGGTTTGTCTTTTTGTCCCTTTAGGCACAAGAGTTGCTACAATACATAGTAGTCCAGGAATCAGCTGAGGCAAGGTGTCACCCGGCGAGGGAGTTTATGGCACCGATATTTTCTTAATGAGAGATAGCTAACATTTCACGATCGGGTTTTCGCATAGACGTATAGGACGCGTTTTTTTGATACGGCTGATTATCTGAATAAATTTACACCTCATTTTATGTAATTTTTCGAAAATAGCCAATTTAAAATTTCGATATAACACTACAAAAAGAGAAAGGATCTTCGATCTTTTTGGTCGTAATATAGCTTGTACTTGATTGCTTCCTAAAAATAAAAATGAACGACAATGCCAAGTTCTAGATATGCGTGGCGTCATGCCGGTTCGAATTATGTTTCGCGCATTTTTTCGTGACGATTCAGACTAACCACCACTTTTCAATCTTTATAGCATCAGCATGTGGCGAAATATTTAATCAAGTGACATATCATGTTAAATGGCATTCAATTTCCTTCTCGTGAACAAACAGTGGGGTCAGTCGCGACATAATGTTCCCCCCAAACGCGAAAATTAATATTTGATAAATATTACAATATAAATGTTGGCTATAAGGGCGAGAAATGTCCAACGAAAACCGTTGTTAACACTCTTTGTTGATTTTATATTACCATATAGTCATATATATTGACATTAGTCACGTTAGCAGAAAAATGTAACCGAAAACTTGTACAATTCAGTAAACTATCAATTTATCCTAATACTCCGACTGCCAAGGTACTGATCCTCCATCTTTTGGACAATGAAGATTTTTTCTAAATGAATAACTAGTTTCTCGTTTCCTTAAAGATTATCTTTAATGTACAGGAGACAGAACAGAGAATTACCAAATGTTTTCATAAAATCTAAGATGACTGCCAAAATGTCCGCTTTCCCAAGCCATCATCAATCTCTATTTAACTGTACACGATGACTGTGATGATTGACAAACGGCAACTGGGATTCATGTTGTTGGCAATTTACGCGTTCAACATATTGCAATATTATCAAACATTTAGAAGAAATGGAACGGGAAAATCTATCAATTTTCCTCTAAAATTCCAGTAACCATGACAATTAACCAGGTTTTGACGGATCATAATACATTCTTATGTTCCTATGTAGAATATATGTACTAGAATGCTGAAAGAATTCAGTATTCCGAGATGTTCCATAAAATTCAAGATGGTCGTCAGATGTCAAATTGTCCACACCATCAGTAGTCGACTTGTTATAACTTGATTTACTCGAACAAACATAATATAGTTATCGAATAACAGCTGCGAATTCACTTGATTGTAATTATTTAGTGTAGACAGCAGGGTTGCACTTTTGTCTTTGTTCGAATACAACTATATACACACATACTCTTCATACATGCCCGTATATATTATAAGATAATAAAAAAAACAACATAGTCGTGAATACAAATCATGCAATGCAGTTTATGGTAGAAATCTTTTAATAATATTCGGACAATCACACATTCTGTCTGCTCAAACGTTGGGTTATTATAAACCATGATCTATTCGAAGTCGAGCGTAGAGTGAATTCTGAAGCGCGATGACTTTACCACGACTATTGATTTATTAATAACTTTAGTCCAGTTTAGCTCAACTGGTGACTACCGGTTCAATGGCGACTAATTAATTAACACTTCTCGAACCACAGTGAACTCTCCATCGTATATCAGTAAATATATTAACGAATTATTAGCGAAAATTGCAATTCACACTGATGGTGGTTTATTGTTACAATATGCACCTACCTTTTGGCCTTTGGAAAACGTCCAGCAGATTTGAACCTACTTCACTCTGCGGATTCTTTGACAATGATAATACAGCCTGAAGTAATATGCGCAGTTCTTATGTGTATATATTGCGCATGGCTTTTCAATCCGCATTTCTTCTAATATCCATTAGAACATCATCTAACGAAGAGTAAGCTGGGGTCGACAACACAAGGCAATCAATGTTATAAGACGTCCTGCATAGGAGTGGTATCGTTTTTCCCAATACTCTGAATGTGCACATTGATGCAGAACCGTCTGAATACGATGTGGATATTTCTAAAACACCCATCATACACCAAGCACTGATACGTGATACGAAGTATCCCATGGCGTGTGTATTGAACATTAACATTGTTACTTTCTCTGGTCACTTGTGACATTAGTGACAACTGTCACATCTTTGAGTGAGGTGTTCGTTTTAGCCTTGTTTTCTATATCTTGATGTGGGACGCCGTGGATATAGAGGGCATCTGTCAGTGTGGTGTCCATCTTAGCATTCTATTTTCACACATCGTTTTGGTTGGAATTGTTTAACAAGTGATCAGAGAAATTGGAAGTTATTAGTATACAATACCCACGCCATAGAATCCCTCGTCATATATTAGTATGAGAGGTGGTCAAATTAAATTTATATCAAATTATTAACTTTGATTTAAGATAGTCTATTAAGCTGAGCGTTTACAGAATACATCTTCGACTCAAATTACTTATGTTTCTATGACCGTGTTAGCGTGACCCTATACGAAATATTTAAAGGAACGTGTGTTTGACATCGCTCATCTGTGTATGATTATGTTGAAATAGTTGGATAAGAACTTCCGGTGTTGTCAGCTGCTGGAATCAGTTGCCACGGTCGGAACCCACTGACAATTTGATCAACCTTGTCAAGGATGATCAAAACTGTTAGAACATTCTCAATTTAACAGAAGTCTTGCGAAATATCGCTGATAGAGAAATCTAGGATATAAACCATGACTAATATATTGAGAGTGTGAGAAGACATGGAACTTAGCCTCGCTCTGACGTTTTATACCAAAATTTAACCACAGTCACATGTCTGCTGCAGACTACACGACGATTCGGTCATGCGTGTGTCCCATGTGTTGGTCACGCACGATTTTCACGAATGACGCGATTAGTCCACATATATATCAGATTTATGGAGACTAGGAATCGGTATATGAGTGCTCATTGCTTCAAATGTGCTCGCTTCGGTGAAGATGAACAAATTCTCATTTCTTGATATAGTGATTGACAATCGACGATGTCTTTCCCAATCAAGGCCCAAAGCATAAGAATTCAGATCTTGCCAAACCGCAACGGTACCCCAGACATTTCTGAGAATAAACCAGATAAGTAGTATGCGGACACTCCAACCAGAATGGAATGACCTGAATATCTTCCGTTTTGACGGCCTAATTTAGAAGACAAGAAATGTCCCTATTGCATAACATCAATATAAACGACGCCCGTCGTAACACGTTATATGTCGGATCATATTATATGAGGACGATAATCAAATGTCTTAGAAATAACCAGTGAAGGTAATTCGCTTTTCATTGTTGAACTACTTGGTGGTTACAGAAGATTGTCCTGATTTATATTTTGTCATAAATGTTTGCATTTGTATAGTTACCAGGTAACCTCCAATGGCTGTATTTGGTGTAAGGGTTGTTTTAGACATCACGAAATACTGTACAGACGGTTCTGCATATTTAGAGTATTATAATGGGATGTTACTCATATTCAGTCTTTATGTGTTATCGACCCCAGTCGCTAATGGTTCTAATGGATATGAAGAGAAGCGTGGATTGGGCAGCCGGACGCAAAATACACCAGAGAAATTTGCATATTATGTTATTTCTGAAGATATCATTATTGTCGAAGAGGCCGGTCCGAAGAGGGCCAATCGACATATATATGCAACAAGCATATTGGAAATGTCCAGTAATATGAACACCACAGAACCAATGACTTCCCATAGAATGTATCCATACCAAACCGTGATGCTCAGTGACGGTTTTGTCCAAAGTGCAACAAACATATGGCGCAATACCAAGATTCACTTCACTATCAACATCCTTGAACAGATTGTAGACTCACGTGCAATGCCGAAAAGGTGGCTGGCTAGTGATATGCAACTGTCGACGACTGTAACAAATAAAATATATTGGCCGAAACGAAAGACGTGCCATGTATAAGACGTATAAATAAAACATAAGAAATCCAGTTTCCAGTTCTTATTTTTCATATTATGTACTTATCTCAGTGAATTATATTGTAAGAGGGTGCGCGGGTGCCCACCGTACAAATAAGCGTTCAACTAATATTACCGAAACGTATACCCACACCGTTGGTACCATTTGAGAAAACACAACGTCGATAGACTCAAAACTATGCAGAATTGAATATAATCGGAAAGAATAATCATCGGCAAACAAACGACAACGATTTGATGAACGGGAGTCGCTTCAATTTATGAAAATAACTACTTTATTCTATATTACCTTTCGATCACCCCAACGAAATGTCACACATCGCTTTAATGCCTCACGTTTAAGTGCATACATTGTAACAATAAATCGCCATCCGTATGCATGGCAAATTTCATTGATCATTTACCACAGTTATAGCCGACTACCGAGATTGTTGTAAATTGAACATTTGGACGTCCATCATGGCCATGTGTGTTGTGTAAAATATCTAAATACTCAATTCTGTCAGCTTTATAGTAAAGATATTCCTTATTGGGACATCATAATATATTGTAATCAGTTTAGCAAAAGACTACCAACCCCAAAACCGGCTCAAGTGCCTTGCTGGTTGACCTTTTGTAGGAAATGGATATTCTGAAAGACTTTAAAGATTGTCTATCACAATTACAACAACTAAATATTTATAAATCACGATTTTACGACTACAAATAGCTAATTTATGAACCAAGTACAAATACAACTGACGGCGAGGTATATTATTTGTCTATAAAACGGTATTAAAACAACAGTAAAGTGATTGATTTCGATCGTAATTTGCTGTAAATCTCGTTTGTGAAATCGATTTGATTTGATGGGAGGGGGGGGGGGTAACTATATAGTTCTCTTTATTGATACGGCCTCGGCAAGCTCCGAACGATTACGCTGCGATTTCAGTTCTAACATAGTCCTTCGTATATTCCCGGTAATATCATAAGATGCTCTAAATAAGATTGAAATTAATGATAACGGGTTTTCCGGACATGTGGCCCCGATTCATTATACAATATATATAAAACTTGCTATGAATTCATAGACCCTGTTCAAGAATTCCACGTTCCCATTCTTCTCACAATGTGCTAAATAGTTATATATTGTACTAATAAATCCCGATGGCCATTTGTCAATTATGACAGCTATATAGCTGACTACTGATGGCATGGGCAAGCGGACGTTTTGGCGGCCATCTTATATTTTATGAAGAAATATCAAAATAATCAGTTCCGTAAACAGTCCAGTAAATATTTTCTGCATGAGGAAAAGAGAAACTATCCATTGAGCAAAACACTTCATTTGGGCAAAACATGCAACATCAGTTCCTCGGCGGCCGGTGTATTAGGGAAAAACCTGTTACGAACTTGTGGTACCATTTTTTCCCGCAAATGTGTCGAATGTCCATATGTAAGCCCATATGGCAATACCAAATCACCATCAGTTGTTAATAATGGTTCTCATTTGACATTGTCACACTTATATCCAAATTTAAAAAAAAAACAATGCTCATTTCCTCGTTTGGGGGAGGGTTAGGTTTTTGGTTTTAATTCCGAACAAATTGGCGCGACTGACCCCACTATTTGTTTCCTATAATAAATTGAATTTACTTTCCCATAATATGCCACATGATTAAATATTTCGCCAAATACGAATTCTACAAAGATTGAAAGGTGGTGGTTTGTCTGAATCGTCACGATTTCGAACGAGCATGGCGTCACGCATATCTAGAACATGTCGTTGTCGTTCATTTTATTTTAGGACGCAATCGATTACAAACTATTTTACAACAAAACGATTGGAGATCCTTTCTCTATTTCTAGTTTTATAACGAAAGGTTAAAATTGGCCATTTTCGAAAAATGACCAAAAATCCGGAGTAAATTTCTTCAAATAATCAGCTGTATCTGATAACGCGTCCTATTACGTCTATGAGAAAATATAGGTGCCATAAATTCCCTCTCCGGGTGACACCTTGCCTCAGCTGATGCCTGGACTATAGTCATTCCAAACAACAACAATCCAGTCACCAAATTGCTTAATTTATTTATGTCATAAAATGTTGATATTTAAAACAGCGACCACTGTACTTGGTTTTCTTTCCATAAAAGTAAAGTAAATGGTGTTATAATTGTCAACTAGTTGATGGTTCTTAAACACCGTGTTAGATAATCGGGTTACCAAATTTCAAAATGAACTTCCAGACAGATTTTGAGAAAATATATTTAAGATATCGAGAAATGTTAGCAAATTGTGCAGCTGACTCTTTTATATTCGATATGTTAATATTTGTTGTAATTATATGTTATGCGACTGTCACGCACTGGGTGTATTTAGCATTGGATTTCTTTGTTTTTGTTTGAATAATTGTATTCGAAGAGAACCCCATTATTTCCACGCCTTCAAAAAGAATGCATGTACATTACTTACAGAGTGTGTGATAAGCCAAACACTCAATGTAGGGGTCCTCACCGAGCTCACACTGTATAGCCAGAGAAATGATCACGGTGATCCACTGTGAACTTGCTAATTAAAGCATTCAACATAATGCAGGCTTATAATTATGCTGGAGGGATTACTGAACATATCGTCTTGGCTGTGTTGAGAAGAAGTATAACACATTGTATCATTGGATAATTCAGAAAGCACATAAAGTATCATTGTTGTTGTTTTTGGTAACCTGAATCTGGAAAAGCTATAAAATATGTTTGCAAGTGATTTATGTTAAATTTTGAGAGATCAACACATTTTGATTAACTTAAATCGTACATTTATACTTCATATTTTTCTAAAAATTTAGTTTGGAAAAAAGTACGTCAAGCATCACAAATTATTCAATATATTGCTGCATGTACGCATTCGGTAACATGTAACCCTGATTTTTCCAGATTCATGTATGTGCGTAACATGTTCACTATGTCCGAGTGATGGCAAACACAAGCTCTCCATACATAATTGACCAGGTTTAGGATTGGTAACTACATGTACGAGACGACTAATCACCATTCTGTCTTCGTTGTTAGTAAATTGGCTAAAGTTTATATTCAAACATTTACGGCGCATAAGTGGAAGACCATTACATCAGAATACTGTCGCTGTTCGATTGCAAATGTCAAATCAGTGTGTCGATTGTCCGATCATCTTACACTTTAATGGCGGGAGCTGCGCTGTCGCAACATTAAAGTATTAAAGACCCTGTGCCAATGCATTATCTTATATGCGAGTCGAAAATAAATCGCCTCGTCGCCTCGCATATATAAGATAATGCATTGGCCTACTATTTTTTTTTTATAAATTTTTCTTACATTATTTAACATTTTTTATCAATTTTTATCATTTTTTATAATTTGATCTTACATTCTATAACAATTTTTTTTAATTTTTTCTTATATTCTTTAACAATTTTATCATTTATTTATCATTATTTCTTCATTCTTAATAAAAATTTTGTCTTACATTCTTTATCAATTTTATTCTTCTTTTTTTCTTACATTCTTTAACAATTTGCATTATTTTATTTCATTATTTCTTACAATCTTTAACAATTTTTTATCATTTTTTCTTACATTTTTTAATAATTATAAAAAATAATATAAAATGTGTTAGGCCAATGCATTCTCTTATATATGCGAGGCGACCTATGGTACGTTCAGGAGGCTCCAATCATGAAATGGTTAAGTCAGAATTTCCTGCGGTAATCTTCCGCTTACAAGGCAAACGAAAATGAGTAAATAATTGCTACTATCTTCGTTCGTATTTCAAATGAATCATGAACGTTATCTGTTACCCAACACGTTTTGGCGACAAACGCATGAGCGCTCTGTCTAAGAGTCGATCACTGAAACTTTCGCGAGGACACAATCTAATTTTCGGGAGGAGAACACATACCGTAGATGTTTTATGTTGTCGAATCAGAATTATTTTCGGATAATGAACACGTACCGATGGTTGTTCTGTGGTCCGGAATATGACCGGGAATGTGTAAATTTGACACATAATCTGCAGTTTATATTCTATAATATCATAATCAATAAGTGGTAAGACAGACATGTTACGAATACATTGTTGCTCCTTATGATATACCACCAAAGGAACCATCATGTCCTGAATATTGTCATATGACACTTACGTTTATGCAATGGTAAAATAATGGGAGGATGAAATCGATATTAATCGAAATACCCGTTTGGTATAATTAGCGACAATAGTTTAGATTTGTATGTAATTATAGATGTAAATTAAATCGCATCTGTATACAATTCAATGTTAGTTATCACACTTAGAGTTTAATATATGCCCGGGAATTGATAAAAAAAACAGGAACTGCGAATGGAACCCATTCAGAACCGGCAACCGAAACAGTTCCCGGGAAGTTTATGCACAAGTTATATAACAGGGATTATACGCAATTTGGCTAGTTTAGGTAACAGGGATATCCCCATAATAATGATAATTTAGATTAAATAAAGGTTATTTGAAATTGTTATATTTGACCTCCTTCGGCCACATAATAAATTTAATGGTATACAACGTAACATAGCACAAGTTAGAAAACATAAAACCATCTCGAATCTTGTCTTCGAATGTTAACTTAGGAGAATATAAAAGAAAAAAGTATTCCATGAGATAAGTGTGTTATTTCCAATACTGTTTAGAGTTCTGATTTCTTCATTGTATTGGGAGTTGGACACAGTCTAGAAAAGTACATTCGCAGCAACAACAAGTCACTCAGTCACCAGTTTGCTGTACATTACATAATTGTGTTGCATAACTTGCATTATATCGGAAGCTCGAAATGCAAGGTCTACTATTCTATTTTAGTTTCTAACTGGAATCTACACTGAGTACCAGATGCAGTCTGTGCATTTGTCCCTGAGAGTAGTCTGATACTGCTGACACAACATCACCGCGATTGATAATTTGATACAAGTTGTAAAAAAATTGTTTCCCATGAAAGGTTAACCCTTAGATGATAGCATGGTCAATTCTACTCATACTTTATGTGTCATTTACAGATATATAACATATATATTGGACTGTGGACGAATTAAAAAACATTATGGGCCATATGTGTCCACTGATGTATGATATACCAAGTGTTAACAATGCACCCCGTTACCAGTTCCTACAAATCATATTCCCGGGAAACGGGGATGAGTATCGGACCGGGGAACTGGGATATTCCCGTTCCCGGGATTAAACTCTAATCACAATATATTGTCGAAATATGTAGCTTATATATACATATAAGACTTTCGGGCCAGTAGGGAATTTGGTCTCGATAATGCACACTGAGAATCGCACTATTCCGCACTCAATATCGCATTATTAAACGCGACAGATGTTCTTTATTGTGTTATAATGGCGCCCTGTTCTAAATTAAGCGCTCTCAATATCGCAATAAAGGCGCGCCTCCATATACCACTTGTTCTGACTGTGCCTTCGCATGGGGTGGGGGTAATCGGTCTCTAGATATACGTACAAAAACAACTGCTGCGGTCGAATGAATGCGCATCTGTTGTGAACTAGATGCTAATCTTTCTTTTTAAAACAAAGTTTGCTTGTGGGCATAACTTCATCGCCGTAACAACACAACTCTACACCTGTGCCGCCTTGATTTCGACAATGTTAGGGTAGGTCAGTCGTCGACCGAATAATTAAAACTCTTATGTCTGGTCAGTGGTGGGGTTAATATATTTTGGCTGAGGCGAATATCAGCCTTGCGTCACACACACTAACCCCCTATGTGCTATATTCCTCGAGATATATGTCGGACGTCCCACGCAATTTTAAATTATACTCCGAAGATTGTCAATCTGTTCCGCATTCTATCCCATCCCGCAGTTTGTCATTTCACGTTGATTTCCATAATAGAACTACACACATGCACGAACCACCTATAATGCAATCGAGTGTTGATTTCAAATGGTAGCTGATAGTTTCCCCTTCTGGTGATCATTTCGGAGGATAATATCAGATCGTGTATATCAAGTGATCGTGGATGGACGCCATTACGTTTGATTTATAGATATAAATATGATACTCCCGCTTATAAGTGTATTGATCGTCGTGCTTCGAAATCACACACCCTTCCGTTGCCGCAGCTGCAACATACTTATTTAGTTACTATTCGGGGTACGCGACGTTGCTCGGGTAAAGATGATTGGAAGTGTTTTGACATGCATTTGCCCAATTTAAAAGAACCTCTTTGTACACCACATTGGTTGCCTTCCATTCTGCTCCATGGGTGAATAGGTTTTGTGATGACCCAACCTTCGAACATGCAACACAGAGCTGGCCATCCAGTGTCGAAACGTTTAGTTGACTAATCGACGTCGGCGAGGTTATTAACCATTTCATGACTGCGGCTGCGCTGATGCAGCATTAAAGATCCATAGGGAGCCTCGCATATATTAGATAATGCGCTGGCTTACAAGGTCATGGTAGATATGGTTAGGTCAATGCATTATCTTATATATGTGTGGCTCCCTTTTGGAGACTCGCATATATAAGAGAATGCATTGGCACAAAGGGTTTTCACAAAATTTCAGGAAGCTCAAGTCATGGAAGGGTTGATTGGTTCAAACAAGTTGCAAACTGTGGCAGCTGATTACCATAAGCACCAAGCCTTGAAATAGGGTGTCTGTCATTACGCGCAAATTATTGCAATAATATCACAAGCGGGTCGCTTACATGTATATGTTTCCACTTGCAATATTATTGCGATATTGGGTGCGAAAATAGCGCACTTATTATACCACTTCTTTTGACTGGTTCTGAATATCAATAACAGCCACAGTGTAGTTGGGATTCAAATCTTCAAACAACAGCAGATCCCGTAATAACTGTGCGCGATGACTTGGCGACAATGTTCTCCTATAGCCGCACATTTATCGATAAAATTTGACAGCATTATGCATCAAACTGTAAACACGTATCACGGCATTTACTATCCGTTTACCAGTTAGTCAGCCAAATATAGTTTGATAAGAACATCCAACCAATAGTGCACTTCCGGTCCGTAAATTGTCGGACACTGTCTCATATTCACACGTTTCAACGAAAATTGATGAACACGGGATGAATTGGTCCGTGTAATTGTAAAGTTGTACTTGTAAGTTGGAATTGTATAGATAGTGATCATCCGTCACAGCGCGGTGTCAGTTCATTATTTACGGTGTTGTTGTTGACATTGAAGCTCTTGTAAATAACTCTGGTGCGTACAGTATATCCTCTCTTGTAAATGTACATGTATGTGCTTTCAAACAATCAGAACACTGTCAACTGGATTAAACAGTTCAAGTATGTCCCGGACAGTTATTCCATTCTTCGCGTTTAATTATTCTGTAGCGGTCGCGTTGTAAATATAGAAGGCCGAAGACTTCTCTGCTCGAGACTTGTCTTGGTCATGGTCGTGGGTGACCGGCTTGGGATTCCGGGTGCTGCCAACTTTCGGTGCGACTCCCGCACCTCCTCTCCCTCTCTCTCTCTCTCTCTCTCTCTCTATCTATATCTCGTGCTGTTACAATTATAATACATGTAGCTGCTGCTGGTGTTGATATTATTGTCACCAGTGGTTGACATCGAAGCTCTTGTTAATTGTACCTGTATCCACTTCTGTCAGTATTTTGATAGTCACAGCACTGTCAATTTCAACGAACGAAGACAAGTCATAGCCGACAGCTCGAAGAGGCAGCTCGAAGACAACCCATTTGTCACAATTTAGTGGAAAATATCAATGATTAAGCCGGTTTTCACAGATTTAGAACTTGACCGTTCACATAAGAACCGAAGTCAGACAGTTTTAGCACTAGTACACACCTGTATACTGTGTATAGCTTACTTTTTCCCCACAAAAAAAAACAATTAAGTTTTCAGCGTGGCAAGAAATTCGCTAGTGATAAAAGCCCACGAAAATAACGTACTTTAATTACGGACGCAAGACATGACGGAATGAATATACCGGACCATTGCACTGAATACAAACAATTAATTATAAATATTAAATATCAGCATAAGCATATTCATTGGAGTCACTGCCGTGTATAATTTTGTCGCCGATAAATATGTCGTTGAATTTTGGCGGCATGAAATTGGAAACGTGCCCATTTTTAACTTTGACAATTTTCTGCGGTACATAAAACGACGGTATTTTACCATTAGTACTGATGAAATGGTATGGTACCGTCGGATTATGACGGTCCGATACTGTTGAAGCGACGGTATTTTTTTAACAGTGTACATTGCTTGGATAGTCATAATTTAGATTGAGCATATGTTTCGATTAACTTTTCCACTATAGTATGATAGTGATAACGCGGAATTTCATCAGGGAAGGGCGTGATAAATAGATCGGCATAATATATGCCTATTTTAATTGTGAATGGCCTGATCTGTCAAGGCCAATAGCACAATTTACATGGTCGTCCACGATATGTGCCAATTTTATAATTCGGCATATTATATTCCATCAATTAAGATCGGGTGACTTGTGCTGCTGTTTTATTAGAGCAATGGTATCACGCCCAAGTTTTGCACTTTTTGGTGATGTAACAGTCATAGTTTGAAACAGCATAGTATATGCCTATTTTGTGCATTCTGGATGCGGAATTAGTTTTATATTTGTATAGTATATGCAACTTTGAATGGCATGCCCTGTCTTTGAGACAGCGCCTTCTAAGGTAGACACGCTCAGTGTGAATTATATAAGTTGGCTTCAGGATTTACACTTTGAGTGCGACCTGTAATCTGAAAGAACCAAGTTATTCCGGTATTGTTACATTGTCAATTCATACATCTGGCGCGATATGGTGTCGTGTGCAGCTTTAATGATGCGATATTTGATACCCTTACTCCTGTTGGAGTCGGTAATTAACCACTGTGCGTGATTTGCTTGCAATGGTTCTCAGTTGCATAATCTTCAACTGTGTGCAGTGGGAATAATTCGACGTATCGCCTCTGTCCTTTGTGGAGAATATGTCGACGAGATTTATAAATTTGGCGAAGTTTTTATGTTTTTAGTTTGTAGGTTGTGGGAATAGACCCAACATTTCAATGGCTTTGTTGTTTTAGATGTTTTGACATATCGATCATTTACATTTTACATGCATATATAATGAATAATGTCTGCTAAATTTGTGTATAGTCCGCCAAATGTGTTGGCATCTGGTGATATCTGTTCATTCGATGATAGCATGATAGCGCATAGTACACACATCTCTTCCCAAATATATGGGTTGAGATAATGCTATTTGGCTCGCATGTGTGTATAACCAAACAAGACAGAGCATAATATCATATTATATTAGTAGACCCTATGTGTCTTACATGTATGTCGGAGCATGGTACCCATTGCATTTCACAAATACATTGACGAATTCAATATGAATTGAATACCAGTATAGGCCCCATGTACAAGGCAGTGCATTGCTAGTTGGACATGTGTGCTGTACATTGGCACGAAGGTAGAGTAGCCCAATTTTACAGGTCATTTGAGTTTGAATGTTCTGGTTGTGCATGAAGAGTTTATTCTTTGAGACAATAATGTCACAGTACATTAACATGTACAATTGGTTGTGATACTGTTTATCGTGTGCAATCAGTTGAAGATTTGAATCTTATAGTTACTGCAGAATTTATTCATTTAGAATATCCAGACAACAAAGGCTGCACAAGCCAGATGACAAGCGGGTCATTGAAATGTCACATGTACATTTATAGTACATTTGTTTACAGTGTATATGTTTAATACAACGGGTTTGGTTTCTAGTCACATAGATATACATGTGTGACAGTTTATAATATATATCGATGAATATTCTAACACTTTCCAATGACAGCTGGACAGCCGTGAGTATGTTAATATAATTTAATCTGTGATTTCCAGGAACCATTATCTTTCCTGATTAAAGTGTCTTCATGGAGACGAAATTATATAGTAGATTGATGGGCCATCTGTGTCCCCTTTGTATGTATTGCACGTGTATGTTAATATTATTCCTAAACAGGGGAAATTGGAATCATTAAAACTGATTAGAAATCTGTCCCGACGCGGAGTACACTGACTCATCGAAGTTCTCAACAGAGAGATTCATTCTTTTCCACGCACTATTCCAGAGAAGTTATAACCTATATATATGCTCTCTATGACTGCTTGCTTAACTCTTTAAAAAATAGTATATAATGTATATATGTATATATGTGGTGGTGATGTCGAAAAGGGAATTTCAAATATTGATGTGGTGTGGAGGTGGATACATAAATACGTGGTTGTCCTGAATGACGGATCGACACCCAAGTAAGAAGTAAGATGGATGCTGATTTTTTTGGTCAGGATGACATGTAAATCCTACCGCACAGTGACGCTCTCCATTTGTCAATACGACTCATATCGGTGGACAATTGCGATCAAAATGTTGACATGTGCGCAATTAGTCTGTGAATGAGGCCATTCTAAATCAGAGCAAACTCATTATCTAAAAGTCAGATTTACGGACTAGTCCGCAATATGTTAAAATTGTACAAAAATATTTTAATATTAATATATGTGTTTCTGTTAGTTCGAATTTAATTTCAATGGTATATAATTAGCTCACTGTCGTACCCCTGAATGCGGTCATATACCACTTTATATTTAGACTTGGAACAATTAATACCACTTTATATTTTGTGAAGTGATTGTTCTGATTTGCGAGTCAATTATAAACACTTAGACAGAGTTTTCGCAACTAAATTGACATAAATTAGTTTGGAATCATTCAGGATACCATGCATTATCTGATGTCGGTTGGTTTAAATAAATCTCTGCTCTCTAGTGTAAGTTATACGGCCGCGTTAAGAGTTTTCGGCATTTACATGGTAATATGGGCCAGGGGCTGAGGGGCTGCACCCCCTCACCCGACCGATTTGCAAGCATACAATTTGGGCAATTTTTGGGCGATTTGTTTGAACTTTCTGGCAAATCGCATGGTGCTTCGGGGGAAGATTGTTAAAACTTATTGCAATTTCTACATTTCTGCCCGATGTATACATATACTTTAAATTATTTGAAAAATGTTATGCTGCGTACTTGCAATTAATATTCGGAGCTAATAATGGGCCCAACTTAACCGGGTACCAAATTCAGTTGTTACAGCGTGGCTATTTTAGCTTAGGCATGGAATGACATGCTATTATAAATGAGAAGCAAAATTATCATTATACCAGGCCACCATTCGTCACTGTGTGTTGAAATTTCATTAATTGTTCCAAGTCTAAATTGAATCACATCGTCAGCACAAATAGCGCTACTATCATATCGTAGCAGAATAATGCATGGAACGAATCATGAGTAGAGCCTGGTGGAAATACTACTGTGTGGCGAGTCATACTCGTCTTCGAGCTATCGAGGCCTTGTATGCATGGTGTTATGAACGGTTTGAGTTGTGAATGGGTAAAATTATCCGCTCGTAAACCCTCATAGTAGTAAATTTTATAACAGGTTCTATTCAGTATTCAGAAACAGCTCGCAATGGAAATTTGCATTCTACATATTTGGTTAAGATTTTTGGTCAAAGGTGGTAGCCGGAAATTTTAAATAACCATCAGTGGCAGTGTTTTGGTTTTGTCCATCAGTCTGCCTGGGTCACTTTATGTTTTACATTTACAAACAGTTCAGAGTTAATAAATGGCTGATATACAGGGTCCTGACTCATATTGTTCTTCTGGTGAACCTTCCAAAATGAGGACTTAGCCCACTAGATGTGCTCAAGTACAATAAACCTAAACGCTGGAGTTAAATAACTAATAGTTGTATTAAATACTATTTCTAAGTTATGTAAATAAACCCCTTGTTATATAAACAAACAGTATGTAAAGAATATGCGATAAGAAAAACGCTCATTGTCGGGGATACCCCATGCATTATGTGAAATTTGGTTACAAATTCCACCATGTTGTTTATAATATATCAGAATAGCGCTAGCTAACCCCCACCTTTCAAGATGTTGGTGTTGAATGGGTCACCGTGAATCACTCTCCTAAAAACATTTCCACGTGTTGAGTGTTGTGCTTATTGCCCACTCTTTACATGTTGTATATAAACACACGCTCGACTCACACACTGTGCGTTTTGAGGATAATGCGGCATTCATACTATATCATTATAGTATACTATTAGTATATTCTTTACAACTTGTTATAATATGGTAACTGTTATTTCTAAATTATAACCTATAACGAAGGCCATCCGTGCCTTTAACCAGCAAGGTCCAAATGACATGGTTTCAGTACCAGGGCATGGCAAGTATATTTAATCATTATTACGAACCAAAGCCGGTCTCTTTGGATAGTATGTAGACTGTATCTGATTTTGGTGATGTCACCAATTATTATCTAATACGACACTGGTATTTTTAAGTTTGCGAGCACTATGGTCGCACAGTAGATCAGTGGGCTTAAAGCATTAATGTCGTAATCTGAAATAAAACTATTGTCTTTCAATTGCCGGCGTTCCATCATGAGGAGAATTATTATCGGAATTATGCACAGTGAAGTTCATTTTATTCATAACATAATTATGACATATTAAGGACTGTCAAATATTTGCATTGGAGTGGCCTAAAATATAAATCGGGCGTGCAATGGAAAAATCTCAATCACTCTGACAGGGCAGGTACTGGAATAGATATTGAAATTCGTGATGCATGCAAACGTTATTATATCGCGTTTAAATTATCCTAATATTAAAGATTACATACGTTAATCTGATAATCCTTAGATATCGACAAGGAATACACAATTATGAACAAAGCAGAATATACATTCAGGTTATTGGGAATTGGGCCGATGGTGAAAGCTACATGATGACATTGTTCGTCGAGTTTCGTTGAGATCGACATGATGACATTTTATGAATGAAACCGACAAGTTTCTTCGTATAGTATACATCTCAATCGGATTTCGCACACAGCGTCAGTAATATAATGGTTAATTTCAGTAAAATACTCCCCTCTCGACAACAACCAACAATCTCGACTTTTGAATACTTTCAGTTTGATGTTGGGAGTTTATATTCTATACTAATTTGTACAAAAGAAAAGGCTTTTAAAAGATTTTGTTAAGGTGTTAAGTCTGAGTTGGTGAGTTCGTAGTCTGTTTGCATTGTGAATCTCCGATTTCTTACATGCCCTGATGTATGATTGACCTATAATTTATACACGAAATTGCTAGCCATAGGACCCACTCTTTCGATGAATCCTTGTGCATGTCTGAAGTGAAATTAATCATACTCACACCACGATATAAGGCCTAAGTGACTCTTATATGATGAGAATACGCATCTATATAGTAATTTTTATAAGATTAAAAGGGCGCATATACTGGTATATCCTCGCTTATGCGTGTGGTTTAGTTGTGGTTCGTTAATTACGCTAGCGTATTATCATCGTATACTGGTATACGTCCATGAAATATAAACATCTATACAATACCGTTGATACCAGATTAAACCGGCACATTTTAATGCGAATTGAGAATATACTTCAAAGTATCAACATATGTGGGTACAATTATTATTCACCTAATCTAGTGTATATTATAATTGTATATCTACATATCACGGCCTGGGAAGGAGTAAGTTTTCGAATAACGGCAGTACGCTATTGTCATAATAAATAAAATATACTTCAGTTGGCCATTGCCACGTATCGGAAGATGTGAAGTAGCAAATTCGTTTCATTGCTGATTCCGCGATTTTGTGAAACCACTGACGGAAGTCACGTGATTTGTTTCACGAAAAAGTTGTCTCTCTATACTGTAAATTACGTGTGACGTCACTATTACGTTTGCCCGCCCGTACCGTATACAACCCGAGCTCGTCGCTAGCACCCGTTAATAATTGGTGACGTCACAAATTCAGACATAGTCTGAATACGACCCAAACGCGTCCGATTTGGTCCGTTAGTATATATATATATATATATATATATATATATATATATATATATAGCTATATATATATATATATATGGGGTCCAAACAAAACGAGCCATTAGCATGGAAAACAAATCGTTCCGTGTTAGTCTACCCCTGATATGATATACATAAAGAGCGTTTATTTAACTTTTTGTGCGAACAATTTTAAATAAATACCTGGAAAATGGCTGTTACCATGTAAAGTATTTTTCATAGTATATGAAGCCGGTATATCAGTTTGCTACATATGTTTATCGCAGCGGGTAATGTCCGATGTATTTAATTAAACTTCATGCGCAAGAACAATTAGTTTTTACGCCAATCGTGAAAGGCATCGGTTTTTGTGTTGAGCTTGCGTCCACTGGGATTTCCACATGTGTAGCCATAAACCGATTAACTCGTGTCCATATATACTTATCACATGTGGTGCACTCAGAATATCAAATAAGTGATTCTATCTGGTACAAACTGAGATACACGCAGATCCATTGGTATGAACATAGGCCTACATACCACCTTGTTACGTTATGTCCACTGCCAATGTATATTGTTCCTACATTTTGATCGATTAATTGGTTAATATACCACATTCATAGAGTCAGCATATAGGTTCCTACATCAATAGATATATTTACACTAGGCACATTTGAATCCATCGGCACACCATACAGCTCACATTTATTGTAGAACTGTTCTGAAAATTTACAGGCATGTTTTCTCTAGATGGGGGCTATCGAATTTGAACAATTTTCGATGACAAACGTGGCCACTGCAGCCTTCTTGGATTGTAATCTTTGCATCACTAAATACTTTGGCACACCCTACAGATAAAATCCCTTGTCCGATCGTCGCAAAACTTCATATGGGTCTTCGGAATGACCACTAGATGGGAGCCATCATATTTTTTTTCCGAATTTCATTAAGAAACATGGCCACCGGCAGATTTTGGCACACACTATAGGACACTTCCATCATCCGATTATAACTAAACTTCATATTTTTTTTAATGTAATTGGAAAACATGGCCACCAGCAGTCATCTTGGATTTTACTTTAAATATGTATCTATTCATGTTTACATCTAATATTACTTAGACATTGTAACTTTCCACAAACCTAATCACTCCATTGACTGTAACACGTGGAATTATGCACCATCCAAGTTGAGCTGCAGTGTCATTGACATATTTATTTAACTAATAAAGACACTAAAATAAATAAATGTGGCTTGTTCTGTCAATGATATTCGCTATATTTTCCGCTATTAATTGGGGATCTCCGCCAATTTAACCATGCAATTGTTTTCCACAAAAGGATACCTACTGTAAATTGTATAGTAAATATCGACCAATTAGGAAGTAGCGATACCTATAGGTAGTATCGGCATGCACATACATCGCTATCGATCCAAGTGACGTATCTGGTTTCATTTTTGTTTATTTGAAAATGCTGATTTGTGGGTCCGTCTGTCTCAGTATATCAGTCATAGGTATTCCTGCACTAGGAGATATGCCGCAATTGTGTTAGCTCATGGCCACCAGCGGCCAACATGTATTTTCTGTGCATGACTAAATTATACGGCACACCATATAAGTGACAGTAACATCTCTCATCCGATCGTCACAGACTTCATATCGATCGTCAGGATAAGCTACATTGGCTGTAACGCATGCAATTATTCCTTCTTCAATTTGAGCTACAGTGTCGTTGACACGTTCATTATCCAAGTATTTATGAAGAACAATATGCCTTCTATTTATTGACACCCATATATGTAGCCCCAATATAAGAATATACTTGTTGGAGTCCGCAGAAGTAACCATGCTACGTATGGTAACAATTCCCCCATCAGTTCGGACGCGTCCATGTCTATGAGTCTAGAGGGGACACAGGATCACATGATCCGGTATCATGACATATGTCGATTGTTCATTCAGTTTCACAGCACAAGTATTAAATCTATTTGTGATATTTATTAGATAACACCTGTATGTTTATGTTTATCTGGATCCCAAATGTACGATCCGATATCGATAAACCATTTTTATTTCATCTTTACTTTGTAAAGTTTGAGCTTTTGCCAACGGTTGGTATCCGTCGTCCATGTGTGCGTCGTGCGACATGCATGGGGACGTCCGTCAACAATTTCCGTTAGCAAGGGCTACAGGTCGTACCTTTAGTTGGATCAGTGTGACATTTGTCATGACTGTTTACATTGACATTTAGATGAGAGGGGAGTCATTTTGGGGTCGCCGGCCATCTTGGATTTCAAATTGCAATCCATTAGGACGTGCTACGTTTGTTCTGACCATCATGCAATTTGTCAAGGATGTTAACATTGACATGTAGATGGGAACCAGTCATTTTTGGATCATTTGGCCATCAAATATGGCCGCCGGCAGCCATCTTGGTTTAACTCTTTGCATCACTAAATCCTTTGGAACAGGCTGTTAATATTGACATGTAGATGGGAACGAGTCATTTTGGGTTCATTCGTCCATAAAACATGACCGCCGGCAGCCATCTTGGATTTTACTCTTTGCTTGACTAATTCATTTTGGGGTCATCTGGCAAAAAGAAAATGGCCGTCGCCGGCCATATAGGATTTCAAAATGCAATCCATTAGCACGTGCTACATTTTGTCTGATCATCATGAAATTGTTCATGGATGTTAATATTGACATGTAGATGGGAACGTCATATTTTGGGGTCATTGAGCCATAAAACATGGATTTTATTCTTTGCTTGACTAAATCCTTTGGCATGGGCTACAAATCGTACCTTTGGTCTGATCATCATAAATGTGCCATGGATGTTAATATTGACATGTAGATGGGAACCAGTCATTTTGGAATCATTTGGCCACGGGGAACTTCAGGTGAATTCAAGATGGGAGCATATCAATTATTTCCGAGATTTGTGGAAAAAAACATGGCCGCAACCGGCACACCCTGCAACATTTCAAATTTTAATCCATTGGCACATCTCGCAGCCCGCATTTATTGGAGAATTGTTTTGAATTTTACAGGCATGTTTAGGGTCACCTCCAAATGGGAGCTAATACTAATTACAGTATATGTCAATGTTTAGGCCTGAACATGGTGTCGCTTTAAATTTCAACTTGAAAATTATTAAACGACATTTTGTCCCAGTATAATTATTTGTAACACAATATTGAAAGTTATAATGGATAAATACTGAACACAAGTGCTTGTGGCAATGTCCACCATCGGTCATCAACACTGTGTATAATAATCGCTTGCGTATCCGCATCAGAAAATATCTGGAACATGTCTAGATATCCCCAGGAATTGTTGATTATTCATGTTGAATTTCAGACAATTGATTGCATAGCGTTTCACTGTTGATGCATACTAATGGATTTTTGACAATGGCGTCATGATAGCAATCGAATCAAGGTACAAAACAGAACCTTATATCACAACAAACAGGTATTCTACATGCATATTTGATGAACTTGTTATCTGGGATCAGTGTTACTTTGGAAATATGATAATAAAAATCGTTCTTGCGATCAGCTCATGTGTAACTTTAGAAATAATGAATAATATATATGTGATTGAAGTATTTGATAATATCATCTTGATTTCATCAGAACATATTCGTTGCACCGGTATATTGATAAACCACGCGTAAACAAGATAAAATCCAATTATTCGTGCAGCATCTGGCAGCATCCATAATATATTCCCGACATGAAGAGAACGCTTCTAGAATGGGTAGCATATCTGTCTGTCATTATATTGCAGACAAGTATATTCCTTTTATCTTGTGATCAAACAAATGCGATGTGTTCTGCCTTCTGCGTAGATTCCCCACCGGGAGAGTAATATATTATTAATTTATAAACTATCCTCAACTTATCGGGAGAGCTATCGTATTGGATGTTTCCAACACTTAGTAATTTTTACCGCTAATTTTGTTGAGTAACAGTTCATTACCTTGCCTAAACCTAACGGATTTCTATGGCTATTCCATCCCTTAGTCTAGTCCAACTGCTACGTGATTTTTATAAGCAATACTTTTTAACATTTACTCTACTTATATTCTTTAAACATCGATACAGTTACAAAGGATAGGACACGATAGGATAGAGTTTGCATGAATTGTAAAAGTTACATTTCAGAATTTGCCTCTATTTCAAAACACTACAGGCTGAAGATGTGAGTGCGCAGTTTTGTCATGCCGAGACCAACGTTTTCGCTGGCTCATCGATTTATGGGCAGTTCATAAACTGTCCGTTATTCCAATTGTTCCAAATGCTTCATGAGTACAAGTTGATAATCTCAGCCGATAATCTCAACTGCACACAAAGCAATATGTATATATGCACTAAGTTAGATTTACCCACAGTTTAACTTTTTATTGATATAACCTGTCGTCTGTGTGTGGAATTTGCAATACTAGTAATCGAAAGACACGCGACAAAAATGCTCGCACAATTTCAAAAGCGTCGTATTAGATAATAATTGGTGACGTCACACAAACAGATAGAGTCTATATACAACCAAAGCGTCCGGCTTTTGTTCGTTAGTATATATATGGGATCCGAACAAAATGAGCCATTTGCACGGCATGGAAAAAAAGAGTTCCGTATTAGTCTACCCCTGATGTGATATAAATAAAGAGCGTTTTTGTTTCACTTTGGTGCGAACAAATTTAAAAGGTTGGAAAATGGCTGTAACCGTGTAAAGCATTTTTCAGAGTGTATGAGCCTGTCATTAATCAATGTATGTGTTTGTAAGTGGATACACATTTATATTTAAAACGAAAATATCCACACACACAAAATAACGATGAATGGAACGCCTTTTGGGATACCCAACCAGTTGTATTGTTATTTTGCCGAATCATAACTCGGTAGTATGACACAACCTTGTCAAATGTGCGCTCACACGGCGGAATTAATGTTGTTTATCAACAGACAATGATGCTAGCGAGTATATTGCCTGCATATCAGCATAGTTTGTAATTTTCCCATTGGCTACAGTGCTAAATATGATGCCCGAAAAAACAACGAAAACGGATAGGCCTGCAGGCTTACACAATGTGGTGCCTCATACCTTTGAATATATATGTATCATTTAGCGAGATTGTGGTAGGTTAATATAACTTGTGTCTCAGTACCATCTCTTTTTATTATATGATCATAAGTTTCTTTCCCAATTCCTATGTTAAAACATATCGGAAAAATCGAGATATCTAATGATGTCCATCTCATTAATAAAACAAGAGGTTAATAACAGTTCTGAGTGACGTCAGATACTTCAGGGGTTAACATAACTTATTATCAGACCTGAAAATAGATAGGATTTTCCCAGCGACGTTCAACATCACAACGTCTTGTCCAACCAAAGCGAGTTTCATATAATAAAACAGTTATCGCCTACGGCCTTGGTGAATATTGACTTCCTCGGGTTGACAATTCCACGTGTCAACCTCGAAACAATGCGATAACTCTATAATATTGAACAGTCAAGATATGTTTAAAAGATGTCCTGTCGGATCTTTGTGCCACAGCAATATAATATGATCATACGCTAGCGTAAATAGCGAACCACAGCTAAACCACAAGCATAAGCTAAGGTATATCTGTGGCCTTGTTTAGTCTTATAAAAATAACTTCATAGATACGTATTCCCATCAAATAAGATTCACTTCGGCTATTATCGTGGTGTGATTATGATTAATTACACTCCTGACGTGCATAGGGGATCATCGAAAGAGTGGGTCCTATGGCTAGCAATTTCTTGTTTAAATTAGGTCAATCATACATCAGGGCATGTGATAAATCATAGATTCACATTGTAAACAGACAAGAAGCTCACCACCTCAGACTTAAACCCGAGAAACAAATTTTAAAAGCATTATTATAGTATATAAACTCCCAACATCAAACTGAAAGTATTCAAAAGTCAAAACTGTTGGTTGTTTTTTTTTGGGGGGGGGGGGGTATTTTAGTGAAATTAACCATTATATTATTGACACTGTGTAGATAATCAGATTGAGATGCGTACTACACGAAGCGGCTTGTCGGTTTCATCATGTTCATTTCATCCATAAAATGTCGTAATGTCGATTTCAACGAAACTCGAAGAACAACGTCATCATGTAGCTTTAACCTGAATGAATCTTCTGCTTTGTTCAAAGTTGTGTGTTTCTTGTCGATTCATGAACATAGAAGGATATATAAGGATTATCAGACGCCCGTATGTAGGCCTACTATATATGTGATATCAAGATAATTTAAATGTGATATAATAACGTTTGCATGCATCACGAATTTAGATTTCGATTACAATATTGTCTCCAGTATCGCCCTGGCAGAGTGATTGAGATTTTCCCATTGCGCGTGCGATTTATATTTTAGGCCACTCCAAATGCAAATATTTGACAGAACTGTCGTTAATGTCACATGTTCTCAATATAATGTAAAACGCCGCTACGAATGAACTTCACTGTGCATAATTCAGATGGTAACTCCCCTCATTTTGAAGACACACACTGTTATTGCCGATTACGACATTAATGCTTTAAGCCATCGGTCTACTGAGCGACAAAACTGCTCGCGAAAAATTCAAAACAGCAGTGTCGTATTAGAAATAATTGGTGCCGTCACAAAATCAGATATAGTCTATATAGGACCCAAAGCGTCCGACTTTGGTTCGTTATTATTCAAGTGATCGAATTTAGAAAGTTTGGGTTCAACAGGAGTCTAATCCTGGTATGGTAGAATGCAGGTTCGGAAAATTGATCCAGCTGGAAAATATAGCTGTGACCATGGGAAGTCCTTTTCATAGCATATGTGCACAGTAGTTTATCAATAGTTCATGTATTTATCACCCTATATTATACCTACGTCCAAATTACGTCGACACATTGCTTAATAGTCTGGTCGATAAACTCAAAATTTAGGGTCAACCTAGAACAAATTCAAACTAAGTTGGTTTTTATATCATTTTAAAGAGGAAGCTCTCCTCTATAACATATATATATAAAAAAAAAATTATTTCAAGATGGCCTCAAAGATGGCTGCCATTTTCCTATAAGTCAGATTGATGCAATTATAGTGAGAACATCTTGTCATATGTATACACATGTATAAATTTTTATGAAGCTAAGACACAACTCCACCTTTATGTGCCAAAATTGGAACTCCCCGTCCAAGATGGCCGCCAAAATGGCGACCTGAAATGGAATGTTTACGTTTTTTACTAATATCTTTAAGATAAGTTTCTGTGCTTTGGAACTGGTTTAGAATTGCGACTTTATTTTGTATTTATCATGTTAACTGACCATTTGAGCACTGACATATGCTCTTCATGGGGTCCACACCCCTTTCGATCACTCAAAAATTCGATTTTACAAACGCGGTATAACATTTCACAAAAGATCCACATTGGGATTCTACCCATATGTCACCAATAAGTGGGACGAACTGTGCAATGTAAGTAATGCATTCTATATCTCATTGATATTCGAACTCAATGGTACCAAAATATGATCATACGCTAGCGTAACTAGCGAACCACAGCTAAACCACAAGCATAAGCTAAGGTATATCTGTGGCCTTGTTTAGTCTTATAAAAATAACTTCATAGATACGTATTCCCATCAAATAAGATTCACTTCGGCTATTATCGTGGTGTGATTATGATTAATTACACTCCTGACGTGCACAGGGGATCATCGAAAGAGTGGGTCCTATGGCTAGCAATTTCTTGTTTAAATTAGGTCAATCATACATCAGGGCATGTGATAAATCATAGATTCACATTGTAAACAGACAAGAAGCTCACCACCTCAGACTTAAACCCGAGAAACAAATTTTAAAAGCATTATTATAGTATATAAACTCCCAACATCAAACTGAAAGTATTCAAAAGTCAAAACTGTTGGTTGTTTTTTTTTGGGGGGGGGGGGGTATTTTAGTGAAATTAACCATTATATTATTGACACTGTGTAGATAATCAGATTGAGATGCGTACTACACGAAGCGGCTTGGTGGTTTCATCATGTTCATTTCATCCATAAAATGTCGTAATGTCGATTTCAACGAAACTCGAAGAACAACGTCATCATGTAGCTTTAACCTGATTGAATCTTCTGCTTTGTTCAAAGTTGTGTGTTTCTTGTCGATTCATGAAAATAGAAGGATATATAAGGATTATCAGACGCCCGTATGTAGGCCTACTATATATGTGATATCAAGATAATTTAAATGTGATATAATAACGTTTGCATGCATCACGAATTTAGATTTCGATTACAATATTGTCTCCAGTATCGCCCTGGCAGAGTGATTGAGATTTTCCTATTGCGCGTGCGATTTATATTTTAGGCCACTTCAAATGCAAATATTTGACAGAACTGTCGTTAATGTCACATGTTCTCAATATAATGTAAAACGCCGCTACGAATGAACTTCACTGTGCATAATTCAGATGGTAACTCCCCTCATTTTGAAGACACACACTGTTATTGCCGATTACGACATTAATGCTTTAAGCCATCGGTCTACTGAGCGACAAAACTGCTCGCGAAAAATTCAAAACAGCAGTTTCGTATTAGAAATAATTGGTGCCGTCACAAAATCAGATATAGTCTATATAGGACCAAAAGCGTCCGGCTTTGGTTCGTTATTATTCAAGTGATCGAATTTAGAAAGTTTGGGTTCAACAGGAGTCTAATCCTGGTATGGTAGAATGCAGGTTCGGAAAATTGATCCAGCTGGAAAATATAGCTGTGACCATGGGAAGTCCTTTTCATAGCATATGTGCACAGTAGTTTATCAATAGTTCATGTATTTATCACCCTATATTATACCTACGTCCAAATTACGTCGACACATTGCTTAATAGTCTGGTCGATAAACTCAAAATTTAGGGTCAACCTAGAACAAATTCTGACTAAGTTGGTTTTTATATCATTTTAAAGAGGAAGCTCTCCTCTATAACATATCCAAGATTTTTTTTAATTCAAGATGGCGTCAAAGATGGCTGCCATTTTCCTATAAGTCAGATTGATGCAATTATAGGGAGAACATCTTGTCATATGTATACACATGTATAAATTTTTATGAAGCTAAGACACAACTCCACCTTTATGTGCCAAAATTGGAACTCCCCGTCCAAGATGGCCGCCAAAATGGCGACCTGAAATGGAATGTTTACGTTTTTAACTAATATCTTTAAGATAAGTTTCTGTGCTTTGGAACTGGTTGAGAATTGCGACTTTATGTTGTATTTATCATGTTAACTGACCATTGGAGCAATGAAATATGCTCTTCGCAAAACCGGACCAGAAACCCGGCAAAAGCACCCACTATTTAAAAAAAAACCAAGAACATCTTGGTCCCAACAACTACCATTCCATTCTTTTCCAACTATATGGAACAATTTAGATAACGAATTTACATCATACCAATCCAGACACACATTCAAACGGCGTTTTCATGCCGATGGCATTAAAAAATATGCTGCAACAAATAAATGCAACAATCAAAGATGTCCCGACTGTGTGGTAGCTCGTCAATAAGTGACTTCCCCAATATCGCAATCATCAACCTCACTCAGCATATTCCTACTCGACTTTCAAGGAACATCCCACTGACAAGAAAGAGACAAACCATCGAGTAACCAATAATCGATTTATCTAGACTTATACCCTCCATGTATATAATCCAGTTAAATGCAACCATTGGATTGGATTGGATTGTTTATTTGCACAAATTAAATACATAATACACAAACATAATAATATATCTTTCAAATTTGCACAGGAGCGGCTGTGCCAAGACAACCACAGGGACATAACTTTCAACCCGGGAAGAAGATAGGAAATCTCTGTCAGAGGGGCGCTCGATTACCACACATATCAGCGTCGCTGTTGACCACATCTAGATCACAAAAGTACTGAGCACCAAATCGAATTAGCGAGCGTCCATGCAATAACATAGGGAAATGATTTGTGGAGTAAACAGAACACGGTCTTGAGGATTAGCAAGACCAGATGTATCGCCTAGAAAGCTACTGAAACCAGGAGAGTTAATAGGACCCATGGGGAGATGACGATAACTCAATTACCCTAAGTACGATGAACCGACGCGCCGTGAAAATACACATGGCCGTCATTAGCAGACACTGGGTATTTTAGGAAGAAGCAATCCGACATGAGAGGAGAGTTCTAACCAGTTTCTATCTGACCACCACAAGCGATCACCACGAACCTCGGACGCTTAGAAGAGCAGTGTGGAGCAATGGACGAGAATACAAGGTAAACATTATGCTCTTGTATTGCTAACAACGCCCCACTGATGCGCCGACGGAGGAAGAAGAGCAGACGACAGGAAGACGAACTCAACCGGAACTCAACCGAGTAGAAGACAAGCAGACACACACAACCTATGAAGACGGAAGAAGATCCCAACCCAAGCAGACGACAGGAAGAGAAACCCAGATACCGATGATTGAACATTATTGACTTTGTTATATATAAATAATCAAACCGTTCTGATAGCCTTAAGAGTTATATGTACCCGTATTGGCACATATCTCTTAACTGGTGCCTTCGAGCCAGGATCTGAACGCTAATCGCAGACACAACGTGAAACCAGAAGAGGAACAGTGTGCACAGAAACAGTGTGGGAAAATTCGCAAAACGTGAGTCTAATTGTTTATTATCATAATGGCTACCCAACAACAACAATCAGCTGGTGTTCTCGCCCCATTAACAGAATCTATCAATTCTCAAATTGCTGCAATGGCCATGACTACGGTGACACAGGTAGTGACGTCATTTGACGGGGACCCCACGAAATACCACGGGTGGGTCAAGTCGATAGAAAAATGCGCGATCCTAACCGGCGCTAACGAAGCAAAGAAGCCCTATATGGCATTTCAGAGCGCGACGGGCGCCGTATCAGATTTTTTACAAAGATATTTGGCCACGAATCCTAACGCCACGTGGCAAGACACAAAAACTGAATTATCTAGTCGATTTGCCGAGATAAATGACATTCAATTCGCCTTTTCGATGCTAAGAAAAATCAAGCAAAAACAAAACGAAAATTTACATGTGCTTGCCGAACGGATTTTGGAGATCGCGATTGTAGCATACCGAGAGCAAACCGGCGGGATCAACGCGGTTGAAGGCCAACTCGTAGGGTTTTATATTGACGCTTTAAGAAGCGACAGTTTGAAAATGAAGTTGATCAGGGATGCGCCGAAGACACTAAAATTGGCAGCCGACATCGCCATGCGGGAAATGGGGATCCGACGGGTATTCAACCTACGAACGGGCCGCGAAAATTACAACGAAGACGAACCGGAAGCAATGGAAATCGATAGTTTCAGAAACAAACGCGCGAGAACAACCTGCGATATTTGCGCAAGCGATAACCACACGACCTGTGAACACCGATCACGCCCGAGACAGGTGCATGTCGAAGCGGTGGTTAAACCACGAACAGTCGAATGTTGGACGTGTCAAGGTGACCATTTCGCTCGCGACTGCCCCTTTAAGACCGAAAACCGAAGGCACGTATCTTGCTGGGGTTGCAACGGTAATCACTTGGCTAGAAATTGCCCCTCTAAATCCGGAGATTCGAAGCAAAGGCAATGGAACACGCCAGTAACGCCACCTAGGGGAATCCGCCGAGATCAGCCGAACCGATCACGTGACCTATCCCATGATACACCGCGTCACAGCCGGAGATATCCGACATTAAACGAACCACCGCGACTAATGACCCCGCCCACATACGCAAAAAACTAAGGAATCCTCTCATTGAGGCCACATGTGAGAGGAAATTTAGTATCAACATTGTGGGGAACCCCAGCTCGTGTTTAGTCAGAATAGGGAAAAATAAATATCGCTCATTAGTGGATAGTGGAGCGGAAGTATCATTGATTCACAAACGCGTCTATGACGCATTACAGTTCCGACCAAAACTAACTAGGGAACATATCAACCTTAGCTCCGTGAATGGGAAGTCACTGGGCGTACTTGGTAGCGTGGAACTGACCTTCAGAATGGCGAAACTAAAATTAACCCATAAATTTTATGTGGCGAATGATATGACCCGGAATATGATCTTGGGGAGGGATTGGTTGACCTCTCGGGGGGTCAGACTATATTATGATCTGGGATGCCTCAAGGTCAGTGACGTGTACGTCCCATTGGAATCGGACGCGCACATAGCTTCCCTGCTGAGATTGACCAGCAAGGTTAGCTTAAAGCCTCAAACATCAACTTTATGTATGGGAAAATCAAAAAACTTAGCTTCTCTTCGCAAGTCGGCATTAGTAGAGGTGGCCCAAATCGAGACAGGCTACCTAGCGTCAGAACCCGGTCTGGAAATCGGCAGCTCCATTTCTGGGGTGGGCAAGAGGAACAAGGTCCCGGTATTACTCGTCAATAACACCAACAAAACGTTTCGCCTACGACGGGGCAGTGTAATCGGCAAGACGGTAGTGTGTGACCCTGGAACCAGCCGCGAAATTAACTCTTTGTCACAAAGCTCCCAGTTCCCGACGACCCGTAATTACCGCGACGATGGCTACGCCCTTAGACGCGCCGGCCATAACAGGGGAGACAACTCTAGGTCAGCGCGCGCTACCGGCGAGAAAAGATTAAATTTGGCCGAAGTTTCGTGCCCAGAGCGATACCGAGAAACACTGATAAAATTGTTGAAGTCCAACTCGGACATCTTTGCCGACAAAGATACCGAGCTGACACAGACGAGCACAGTCAAAATGCATATCGACACGGGAAACCACCCTCCGATAAAACTTCGCCCGTATCGCACCCCTTTGAATAAACGACCGTTGGTTGACGTTGCCATAAATGATATGCTAGAAGCAGACATTATCAGGCCGAGTTCGAGTCCTTACTCAAGTCCGATTGTTATGGTTGATAAGCGCGATGGCACCAAACGATTTTGCGTCGACTTCAGGCAATTAAATGCCGTAACCAAACCTATGTCATACCCACTTCCGGTTATCGACGATATTTTGGCACTTCTTGGAAAATCTAAATTCTTCACCGCTATCGATCTCAAAAGCGGTTATTGGCAGTGCCAGGTCGCAGAGGAGGACAAGCAAAAGACGGCATTCGCTTGCCACCGAGGTCTTTTTGAATTCAACTCCATGCCTTTTGGGCTCCGGAACGCTGGAGGGGTTTTCTCCCAGCTGATGGCCCAGGTGTTATGTGGGATGGGTGATTACGCCATTGCCTACTTAGACGACGTCCTCATCTACAGCGAGTCCCTAGAATTACACTTGGAACATATCCAGAAAGTCTTTGACAAGTTGCGCCAACATACACTGAAATTAAAATTAAAAAAGTGCCAATTCCTAAAGCAAGAAACACGGTATTTGGGTTTTATAATTGATACCGACGGCGTCCGACCTGACCCCGACAAGGTCAAGGCCATCCGGTCGCTTGTGCCCCCAACATCAGTAAAAGAAGTACGTTCCTTCATTGGCATGAGCAACTACTACCGCAGATTTGTCCCCTCATTTTCGCAAATCGCTGAACCTTTGGTACAGCTTACAAAAAAATATGCCAAATTCAAATGGGACCAAGCTTGCCAAATTTCGTTTGACAAACTAAAAGAAAATCTCACGGCAGTGCCTCTCCTGGCCTACCCAAATACGGCCACGCCCTATACATTGTATACTGATGCAAGCGACCTTTGCATCGGTGCCTGTCTGACCCAGTTGGGCTCAGATGGCGTTGAAGAACCAATTTATTATCTCTCACACAAACTTAGTGATACTCAAACCCGATGGCCAACTGTGGAGAAAGAGGCATATGCAATTCACTTCGCATTACAAAGGTTGGACCATTACCTTCATAACGCCACTTTCACGATAAAAACAGATCATAAACCATTGAAGTATCTCTTGGAATCCCCCATGCAGAACAAGAAAATTCAACAGTGGGCTTTGGGCATAACTGGATATAACTGTAACATTGAGTACATAGCTGGCCCAGATAATCACTGCGCAGACCTGCTCAGTCGAACGCCACCTAATGCTTATACGGAACAAGAGAAGGCAGAAGTAGAGGTAGATATCAACGACAATAACCTTACTGTCGCCGAGACCCAAGCGGAAATCGCCGCCTTGAATTCGTCTCGATTTAAACCCAAAGACTTCGCAAGCTGCGAGGTAACCCCAAAGGAACTGCCGAATAAAACTCAAATTGGTCAGGCTTACCAACCTACTAATCTACTGTTCAACAAGCCAGGCTTCAACATGCTTGAGGAACAAAAGAAAGACCCGGAAATTGCGTCAGTTCTGGAGGCCCTCGACAAAGGCGAGGACACCCGGAATGACAAACACTTGATGATTGACGGGGTACTCTATTACCTCTCGAGTGCTGACGCAGAACCGACCCCACGCCTTTGGGTGCCCGCACATCTTCAAACCAACATAATCCAACAATACCACGATGATAACGGCCACGTGGGAGTAGACAAAACGCATGATGCGATTAGGTCGAAATATTTTTGGCCCAGACTGTACAAGGAACTAAACTGTTACGTTGGAAAGTGCGTGACCTGCCAAGTCAGGTCTCTGCAAAAACAATCCCCTAAAATGCAAATAACGGACACGCCCCCCTACCCTTTTGCCAAAATTGGGTTGGACCTATCAGGGCCCTACCCCACGTCGCTATCGGGTAACCGCTACATTATCAGCTTCATAGACTTATATAGCGGGTGGGCAGAAGCGTTTCCGGTCAAGGACAAGTCAGCCGATAACGTTGTTCATCTCTTGATCGACAAGATATTCCCGCGACATGGATGCCCTCTAGAAATAATAACCGATAACGGCAGTGAGAACATTAATTACAAGGTCAGGGACACTCTGAAGGCTTTGAACATTCACCACGTGACTACGTCTTATTATCACCCCCAGAGCAACAGTAGAGTGGAGAGATTTCACAGGACTTTTAAAGACATTGTCTCAAAGAAAGTGGCAGACCAAATAAACACGTGGGACGTCCATTTAAATCAAGCACTAGCTGCGATTCGATTTAACAAAAATGAAACTTCTAAATTCTCCCCCTTTTTCTTGTTATACAACCGAGACGTCGTGTTTCCAATAGACAATCTCCTAAAACCCAGGCGTAAATACGCGGGAGAAGATTACCATCAGATAGCTCTGCAACAACAGCACAAATCCTTTATGATGGTACACAAACACGTGAAACAGGCGAAACGCCAACAAGCAGCGAAATTTAACAAAAAGGCCACAGACACCAAATTCGAGATTGGCGAGGCCGTCTATGTGAAGAATCATTTACGAAAAAGCAAACTTGAAAGCAAATGGAAACCCTACTTCCGCATAACCAAGCAAATAACGCCCGTTACTTTCGAGTTAAGGAACCAATTAACTGGGAAAGTCACACAATCCCACGCTGAACACATGCGAAAAGCCAACCTTGAATGGGAAATCCCCAAAACTGACAACAACAAGCGTGCTCAAACGTATGTTGTTCCCCCCGAAGACGAAGATAGCGACGTTCCTGCCCCTAACATTGTGGGTGGGTCTTCTGGCGATGAAACAGAACCATTACCAGATGATGTAATCGCTCGATATCGGAGACAATGTTCGGACTCCGATGACGAAGATGTCCCTTTAAGCGAGCTTAAGATGCGCTTACAGCGTAGAAAGACGCGACTCGCGCGCTCAGAGCCGCTACAAAACCCTGACTCGTCCATGGACGAGAGACCAGACCCGAGTGCCAAGGCACGACGCGCTCCAGCGCCTCGTCGACACGGGCGCAAAGTAACAAAGATGGTTACGAGTGATGACAGCTCAGAGGATGAGTTAATGGAAGTGGCCGCCATTGAACAAAACCCTCGTGAATGTAGGCCCGTACCGGCCCCTCGCAAGTGTAAGCAGCTCATGAATGGAGCGAGCAGCAACTTAATAGATAAACCGTTGTTTAAAGCCGTGCTATCAGCAATAATAATAGAGTGCTCGAAACAGTGACCTGGGGTCCATTACAGAAGAATGCGACCCTACCCTTAACTGGCTTATTGGCAAACCTAACCTGGCTTCGTAAATGTTGAAAATAGTTAGCCCAACGCCCCAGACCGAATCGCGAATAAATAGTCATGTTCGGATCAATGACAGGTCGCGCGCCCCATGAAACCCGGCACGTGCGCATGACGATTTAATAAATAAAGCTTTGAACTTTGCAATCGCGCACCGAGAGATAACGTGCACGCCGCCACCCTTAGGGTTACTACGTTTGAGCGCACCCCGCTCAAATAAACACGATCGAAAATATGCTCACGACTGACTTAGTGAACGAAAAAGTATTACCCCAATGAATGGTAGAGATGGCCAGGGTGGTATTTTGCCCTAGTAACGTAGTTACAGTAGTAATTTTCATTATCTTGACCCACCGATTCTGGTGGAAATTTGTTAAACATCAGTTGCCAAGGTTAGCCATTATGTATAGTAAGCAGTTAGACCAGCGACCTGAGGATATCCTGAATGCCGTGTTCAAAGAACCCATCGACGAAGCAATGGAGACGGATGCACCAAAGCCGTCTGCGCTATTCCGGGACAACACTCAGGAACGCCTACATGTATATCCAATTATAGCCGTCAGAGGCTGACCACATCTGTGGCGGATTTGGATTAGTATTAATTATGTATCGTATATTAATGTATTCCGAATTTCCTCCGTAATTATTGTTGCGCGGATATCAGAATGATTATAGCAAGCGTTGAATAGGGACTATAAATCCCGACATTCAGTCATACGTTTTGATAATTGAAATCAATCACCCCGACTTATCTGGTGTTTAAACTGTTCGTCAACAAATCCATCTATATAATTAGTTGTAAATTCCATTTTCGTATTGGGCCGATCTGACGACCCTCAAGCGATACCGATAAATTGGAAAATTAACCATTGTGTATTCTGACTGTGTCATTTGTTCTCAAACCTCACACAAATATCCGTTTGAGTATTACAGGCTGACCATGGCGGTGGAACAAGGGTCGACCAGTTGTCAGAACCTACCCCATACTCGGACATTGAGGACGAAAATACCTCGACGTCCGATGATGACGAAAATGACGACGCCATGAAATTTCAATCATAGTTTTACACCGAAAGAGTCACAGCCAGTGGGTCGGAGTTGTCTGAGAGACGCCCAGACGACCCGATCTACACGGAGACGACCGACATCGAACCAGCTATCCATCGCCGATGCCGCTGTTGCGAAACACTTCGACGAATCATCGACCTGCTGCGCAGCGACGAATTGGACTTGCGATTTCAAGATCAACTTTAAATCGAAAAAGTGAAGGAGTAATGTGCCAAGACAACCACAGGGACATAACTTTCAACCCGGGAAGAAGATAGGAAATCTCTGTCAGAGGGGCGCTCGATTACCACACATATCAGCGTCGCTGTTGACCACATCTAGATCACAAAAGTACTGAGCACCAAATCGAATTAGCGAGCGTCCATGCAATAACATAGGGAAATGATTTGTGGAGTAAACAGAACACGGTCTTGAGGATTAGCAAGACCAGATGTATCGCCTAGAAAGCTACTGAAACCAGGAGAGTTAATAGGACCCATGGGGAGATGACGATAACTCAATTACCCTAAGTACGATGAACCGACGCGCCGTGAAAATACACATGGCCGTCATTAGCAGACACTGGGTATTTTAGGAAGAAGCAATCCGACATGAGAGGAGAGTTCTAACCAGTTTCTATCTGACCACCACAAGCGATCACCACGAACCTCGGACGCTTAGAAGAGCAGTGTGGAGCAATGGACGAGAATACAAGGTAAACATTATGCTCTTGTATTGCTAACAACGCCCCACTGATGCGCCGACGGAGGAAGAAGAAGAGCAGACGACAGGAAGACGAACTCAACCGGAACTCAACCGAGTAGAAGACAAGCAGACACACACAACCTATGAAGACGGAAGAAGATCCCAACCCAAGCAGACGACAGGAAGAGAAACCCAGATACCGATGATTGAACATTATTGACTTTGTTATATATAAATAATCAAACCGTTCTGATAGCCTTAAGAGTTATATGTACCCGTATTGGCACACGGCATGGCCAATGCAGGCCGTCTTCCTGCCGCCCTTATACATAATAGAGAATAAGCAGATGGCGATCATATTGTTGTGTGACAATCGAGATGTTGCATGAGGGTCAGCTGTTGAAATAATGTGTTGTTAAAATTTTGGGGTTGTGTTTTATATATCCAACTTTGTTCGGGCAGATATGATTAAATAAATGTCTATACAATTATATGTCCATGGATATGTGCCCATTAATGGTGAGTAATCCAGGGTTACGGCACGCAATGAGGACACTTCTCTTAAGCACAATCATACATAATACATGTATACATATTGTTCCAATTACTTTCTACAATCTCGGCATTCCGCGTTGTCACAAGTTACTGAGCTATTATAGTGTGATTGCACATTTGTACGTATGGAAGATTTAAAGATGGTTCTGCTAGCTGCAAATCTGTGTACTGTGTCCAAGCAGTTCCACACATACGGAAATGAGTATTTCGGTAGAATTTGAGAGAAATTCGTCCTTGGAATTGTAGTAGCCAAGTTGCCGGACTGTCGTGTTGTTGATATTGGTGTATACTTAAATAAACTTTCGAAAGATGGGGGAAGATATTTGTTTTTCCAATCATACATGAACAATGCGATTTGAAGATGATACAGGTCATGAAACTTTAGAATTGTTTGAGTTTTAAACAACGGCTCTGTGTGACTGCGATATCTTTTGTTGCATAATATCCGGACTGCTTTTTTCTGTAGCCGAAAAAGAGACCCTGATGCTGAAACGTGTCCCCAGATTATTATTCCGTACAGGAGATGACTGTGAATTAAGGAGAAGTACAGAGTTTTTAGTGCACTTTTGGGGAGGAATCGTTTGGCTTTACCTAGACAGTATATTGCATGTGATATTTTTCTGGTTAGCATTGATATGTGGTACTTAAAAGTAAGATTTTCGTCAATGATTATGCCAAGGAATTTAAGTGATTTTTCTTGGTTTTGATTACTTACACGAACTAGTTCCTTTTTATTCAATTTAATTCGCAGATCTGCCCATTTAAAATCGTTATTTTGTGGATGCAGCAACATATATTTAGTTTTTGATTCATTGAGGGATAGTCGGTTACTACAGCACCAGCGGTATACTTTATCTAGTTCATCGTTTATCTTATTCTGAATGGTTTTAGAGTTATTCCCTGACATGTATAATGTTGTGTCGTCAGCAAATGAAAGAAGTTTGAGATTGGTGCTGTTGGGCATGTCGTTGACATACATTAGAAATAGGATGGGGCCAAGGATAGACCCCTGTGGTACTCCACATGTCATAGTCAACATTCCCGATTGATGATCATGGACTTCTACATATTGTCGCCTGTCACGTAAGTAACTTCTGAACCAGTCATTAGCGATTCCCCTTATTCCATAGTGATCGAGCTTTCTAAGTAAAATTTCGTGACTTATGGTGTCAAAAGCTTTTGATAAGTCTAAGAAAATGGCAATGGTGGAGTCACGGGTTTTTTTGTCATTACATTCCGCTACATCTTCGAGAAGATGTATAAGTGGATGAATGGTAGAATGTTTCTTACGAAAGCCATATTGGTGTTCATGAAGAATTTTATGTTTGTTGAGGAACGATGAAAGCCGAGCATTGATTATTTTTTCCATTATTTTGGAAAATGCAGGTAATATGCTGATTGGTCTATAATTTTCAATCTGATCGCGTTCCCCTTTTTTGTATATAGGCATTATTCTAGATATTTTCATTTTCTCGGGCACAAGTCCCTGGGCAAATGAGAGATTAAAAATATGCGTGAGTGGTCCAACCGTTTCGTTAATTGTTTGTTTCATTAGTTTCACGGATACATCGTTTATATCTGTGCAAGTTTTATTAGATAATTTCGAGCAAAGTGATATTAGTTCATCTCTGTTTGTTGGGAAAATAAAAAGGTTATTTTCATACTGCCCCGGTAGGTAATCGATGAAGTTCATCCCTGGAATCTGTGTTACATTGTTTGCGGTAATTCTTCCAATGTCAGCGAAAAATGTGTTGAATGCGCATGCGATAGTTGTCGGGTCAGACAGTTTTCCGTTACCGGTACCATTTGAAAATTCGGTAGGAAAGGTATTCAAACCATGAGATATTTTAAGGGCTTCTTTCAGTATCGTCCAAGTGCGTCGCATGTTTGCTTGATTTTTTTTGAGAATATTGTCGTAATAATGATTTTTACTCCGCCGTTTTAATTGGTTGTATATTCTGCAGTATATTTTGTATCTACCTATGTTTTCATCTGTTGGAAATTTTAACTTATTGGTGTACAATTTGTTTTTTTTTACTGACGATTGAATGAGTCCTTTAGTCATCCACGGTTCTCGTTTAGTGTACTTGTTTGGTGGTTTGCGTTTAATTTTTGGAAAGGCTTCTTCGAAGAATAAGGAGTAGCTGCGCAAAAAGGCGTTATATGCTAGGTCTGCGTCTTGGTATATGAAGACCTCATCGAATGAATGATTGTTCAGAAGACTTTTAAATTTTGTTATATTGTTTTCGGACATTATTCTAGTTGTTGTTTGATTTACGTCATTCTTTGTATTGGTATCATTGGTTTCGACGTGGAATGTACCAAATTGGTCTGAGACGTCCGATAGGATGATTCCACTGTGAAATTTGCAGTTGGATATGCTATTTGTGTAAATGTGGTCAATGAGAGTCGCTGAGAATTCAGCTACTCTCGTTGGTTTAGTAATCACTGGCATGAATCCACGTTCGAACATATTACTGATGAAAGCATTTGTTTTACTGTGTGAATCAGAATGCAGTAAGTCTATGTTAAAATCACCAACGATGTATACTTTTGCATTTAATTCGTTAAGTTTGATAATATCATTGTCAAGCTGATTAGAGAAGGTTTCTATGTCAGCGAGCGGGGCAGTGTTAGGTCGGTATATAGAGCCTACAATGTATGAAATTTTTTTGCCCGGATTTATTTCTACAAATAGTGTTTCAATTACATGGGGAATGAATATCGAGAGGTCATTTCTAGTTTTATATTTAAGGCTACTTTTAATGAAAATTCCGACCCCACCCCTTCCGTCATCATTGTCCGGACGAGATTTGTACTCGAATGGGTGATATCCTTCTAATGAGAAAGTATCCCTTACCCTAAAAACTTCAGATAGCGCAATTATGTCAAATAAGTTTTCCCCTGATTGTTGAATATTACATAGGAGGTCAACAAATGAGTCCCAGTTCGCTGTCAAGCTTCCACAGTTTAGCCCAAGGAGAAACGTCGTCTTCCTTTCAATTGATAGTTTCTCCTTGATTTGAAGTGGGGCATAATAATCTGATTGGTGGTTCAGAATGTCGTAAATGTTACTCCCATTATCACAGTCATCGCCCTTATATACGGTGGCAAAGTTATAGTCATCACCCTGGAGCTCACCCACAGATAGTCTATCGATAACCATTGTCTGAAATTATATTAGAGTTATATATTTTACCCCAAATCAGGAATGTACTTTCATTTTTCGGCATATTTAGTACCGTGTCCGTGTAAAGATACCTAACATGCGCATCCTTGTCACACAACAATATCATCTTGAGCAGTACGGAATAACAGAACATAAAACATTTACAGAACAATTTGATGGGAATCATATACATATATACATATTAGTATAAGCAATACATGTGTATACATGTGCACTCGTGTATAAACAAATATAAAGCATAGCATTGGCATGATATACAAGATGGTCCGCTGTTGTGTAAGTCGCTATATTTGTCAGTCGACTATTCCGACGAGCGTCTCAACAGTCATTGACTGTTTTGATTTTTGTGTATATTAGCGGCAGCTCAACAAGGCCGTGCGTTTCGTGCAGGTCGTGGTTCACGAGTGATTGACCAGGTAGACCCATTTGCAGGCTATCTACGAAATTGTTCGAATGTGTTTTACTGTACTGCAAGTGATGTTTTCGCCTTCGGAATTTATATGGAACAGCCTTATAAATTGATTCTTTACAAAGTGTTTGGTTTTCCGGTTATTTACTAGAAGAGCCTGGTCTAGGAAAGCCTGGTGATGTGAGATAATAGTATGCCATCGTGATTCACCTTTCGGCCTTGGTCATATTTTGGCGTCATCCATGTAGTGAGTACACATACAAGCATATACGTTCATTTTAATTTATCCGTTGTGATATATTATGACTGGATAGAACTGTATTTTGTCTAAAATGGATATATATATTTAATTGATTCATTTGCGATCGACAATGCATTTCAATTATGTCCATTAAAAATAAGATGAATTGGTAAAATTCAAGCGTGGAATACTGTCACACGACACTGATTCTACATTTATAATTTATTCCATGACCGGAGCTTACTGCAATTATGCGAATACCCTGTGCCAATGCATTTTCTCACATATGAGAGTCTCACATAGGGAGAATCGCATATATATGAAAATACATTGTCCAAACAATATTTACCTTGACACGATTAGCCAGTGCATTCACCCATATATGCGAGGATCCCTATATGAAACTCGCACACACAGGGCAATGCACCGACTAGTGATCTGTAATACTCACCAGCGAAGAGCCCGTAATGAAAGGGTTGAGGGTGGGGTAATATTGCATTTTAATTATCTGATTGTACCCATTATGATATATCATGACTGCGTTTGTGGGGTCAACAATGTATTCGTATTACAATTACGTCCAATATGGCATATACCCCACGTAGGACTGTGTCAATAATGTATATATTATTTATAATTTAGTCATGGATGTCAACAATAAATTGGATCAACATAATGCCTTGACAACTCAAGAATGCCAAACATGTAATATTGTTATAAATTATTCCTAAACATTGGATGGGTTGGATCATAATACAAGTCCTTACATGTGTCAATAACAATAATATTATATATACTAAACATATAATAAACAAATAACATATACATACATATATACATACATATACATACATATACATACATACATATATATACACATATACATATACATACACATACACATACACATACATATACGCATACAATATGTCTATATTATTCATTTAAGGTTGGTGATCAACAATGTATATCAATTCCATCCATTTAAGGGTAGGGGGTCAAAAATGTATTTGAATTCCATCCATTACGATACGGTACATAATGACTGGATAGGACTATGTTGTGTCAATTCCTTCCATCGTGATATATCATGACTGGGTAGAACTTAGTTATAATTTTCATTTTGAGGGGTGCGGTCAAGAATACATTCTAGTTAGATCCATTGTGACTTGACCATTTGACAATGCAATGCATTTGACAATATAATAGTTATATAATGACTTGGCAGAACTCACACATATACAGACCGGCACACAGTATTCCTTTAACGGTGGGGTCAAAAATGCATTTCAATTTCATTTGTTATGTTATAACATGACTGGGTATGACATAGTTCTGTCAACAATAAATATATTTTTTTCATTGTGCATTATGACATGTCAAAATTAGGTAGGAATTTGCTGTGTCAGCAAGATTTTTTCATCTATAATTTAGTCATGCATGTCATCATGGAGTTTAATTTAATCCTTTCTGATATAACACTTAGGACTTACCTCTTCAGCAATAAGTATATATTTATAATTTAGTCATGAATGTCAACAGGGAATTTAACTTAAACCTTTTTGATGGATCACTTAGGACTTAGGTGTTCAGCAATAAGTATATTATTTATACTTTTGTCATGCAGAAGTGGGTTCCATGTAGGGGTGGGTCAACAATGAATTTCCATTTCTTTTAAGGGTGGGTGTCAAACATGAATTTCCATTTATTCTTTTAATGGGGAACAGTGTGTTTCAATTACATATGTTGTGACATATCATGGTGGGACATAGTTGTGACATTCTGATATATCACTTAGGACTTACCTGTTCAGCAATAAGTATATTATTTATAATTTAGACATGCATGTCAACAGGGAATTTAACTCAAACCTTTTTGATGAATCACTTAGGACTTAGCTGTTCAGCAATAAGTATATTATTTATAATTTGGTCATGCAGAAGTGGGTTCCATGTAGGGGTGGGGTCAACAATGAATTTCCATTTCTTTTAAGGGTGGGTGTCAAACATGAATTTCCATTTATTCTTTTAATGGGGAACAGTGTGTTTCAATTACATATAGTGTGACATAGCATGGTGGGACATAGTTGTGACATTCTGATATATCACTTAGGACTTACCTGTTCAGCAATAAGTTTATTATTTATAATTCAGTCATGCAGGAGTGGATTCCATGCATGGGTGGGGTAATAAATTCAATATAATTCCATTCATCATGACATGTAGTGAATAGGTAGAACTTAGTTTTGTCAACAATAGTAACTTTTTAAATTATTCCTTTAAGGGTGGGGGTAAAGAAATGCATTTCAATTTCATTTGTTATTTTATATCATGACTGGGTATGACTTAGTTCTGTCAACAATAGATATATATTTTTCATTTTGTATTATGACATGTCAAGATTTGGTAGGACTTAGCTGTGTCAGCAATATTTTTTCATTTATAATTTAGTCATACATGTCAACAGGGAGTTTAATTTAAACCTTTCTGATATATCACTTAGGACTTACCTGTTCAGCAATAAGTATATTATTTATAATTTAGTCATGCATGTCAATAGGGAATTTAACTTAAACCTTTTAGATGAATAACTTAGGACTTAGCTGTTCAGCAATAAGTATATTATTTATAATTTGGTCATGCAGAAGTGGGTTCCATGTAGGGGTGGGGTCAACAATTAATTTCCATTTCTATTAAGGGTGGGTTTCAAACATGAATTTCCATTTATATCACTTAGTACTTAGCTGTATCAGCAATAAAATAAATTATTTATAATTTAGTCATACTGGGTGGGGTCAACTATGAAGTTCAATTTATTATTTTAAGGGTGGGGGCCAACTATGAAATTCAGTTTATTATTTTAAGGGTAGGGGCCAGTTAAGTGTATTCCCTCTACATTATGACATCACAACTGGGTAGGAAAACAAATATATCATTTCTAATTTAGTTGTGCAAGTCAGCACTGAATTTAATTTCATCCATTCTGATATATCACTTAGGGCTTAGCTGCATGGGCAGTAAATATAGTATTTATAATTTAGTCATGTAGGTGTGGGGTCAACAATGATTTTCAATGTATTCATTTAAGGGTGAGGCCAACAAGTGCATTCCAATTGCATCCATTGTGACATCATAACTGGATAGGACATAAGTGTTGTAACAACAACAACAACAATACTTGTACATTGATAATGTATCCATTTAATGGTGGGGTAAGAATGTATTTCAATTCTATCCATTATGATACATCATGACTTGGTATGACTTAGTTTTGTCAACCAAAAGTATATTTTAATTTATTCAATGTATTTCAGTTGCATCCATGCCATAATGAATGGGTAGGCATTGGCTGTTATCAATAAATATATTATTTCTAATTCAATTGTGCACTTCAGCAATGAATTTAGTTTCATCAATTTGTGACATCAATACTTATACATCTGTTATTTATTCATTTAAGGGTGGTGTAAGAATGCATATCAATTATATCCCTTATGATATATCATGACTTAGTAGGACTTGGCTCTGTCAACCAAAGTATATATTTTTAATTCATTTCAGGGGTGGGGTCAAAAATGCATCCAATAACACTTACATCCAATATGTTACGTGCCCCTGTAAGTCAAAGCTGTATCAATAACCAAATATTAATTATAACTGTTTGATCAACAATGAATTTTATTCCATCCATTCATATAATTAGATATAATGACTTGATAGAACTCAAGAGTGCTAAACATATATTATTGTTATAAATTATTCATGAGACTTGAGTGGGTTAGGTCATAGTATAATCCAATTCCATCCATCATGGTATATAATGACTAGGTGGGACTTAGGTCTGTCAATAATAAGTGACAGTTTATAAATTATTCATTTAGTGATGGGACAAGAATGCTTTTCAGCTCCATTCATTTAAGGGTGGGGTTAACATTTCATTCCAGTTCCACCCAAAGTATATATTTTTAGTTCAATCATTTCAGGGGTAGGGTCAAAAATGCATTTCACCAATAATCACATCCATTATGTCATATGCCTCGATAGGACTTGGCTTTGTCAACAATAAAATATGTATAATTAGACATGCAACATGTGGGATCAACAATGAATTTAATTCCATCCATTCATATAATTATAGATAATGATTTGGTAGAACTAAAGAGTGCCAAATATATACTATTGTTATAACTTATCCATGAAATTTTAGTGGGTTGGGTCATAATATATTCAAATTTCATCCATAATGATATTTATTGACTGGGTGTAACTTAGGTCTGTCAACAATAAATGAAAATATTTTAATTATTCATTTAAGGATGGGGTCAATAATGCAATTCAGTTCCATTCCTTTAAGGGTGGGGTTAACATTTCATTTTAATTCCACCCATTCAAGGGTGGGGTCAACACGAGTTTCAATTTCATCCAGTATGATATATCATGACTGCTAAGGTCTTAGTTGTGTCAACAATAGTTATATATTTTCGACTTATTCATTTAAGGGGTCAAGTCAACAATGCATTCCAGTTACACAAATCGACTATCATGACTGGGTTGGCATGGTTATGTCAGCAATAAATATATAATTCATAAATTAATTGTGCAAGGCAGCAATGAATTTAATTTCATCCATTCTGATACATCACTTAGAACTTAGCTCTATGAGCAGTAAAAAGATATTTTAAAATTGAGTCATGCAGGGGTGGGGTCAACAATGATTTTCAATGTATTCATTCAGGGGTGAGGGCGACAAATGCATTCCAATTACTTCCATCGTGACATCATAACTGGATAGGACATATGTGTTGTAATAATAAGAACAATAATTGTACATATACAATGTATGCATTCAATGTAGTTCAGTTCTGTCCATTATGATATATCATGACTTAATTGGACTTTTTGTCCGCCCAAAGTATATTTTTTAATTTATTCAGTGTATTCCAGTTACACACATGACATAATGAATGGGCAAGCATTGACTGTGTTATTAATGGGTATATTATTTCTAATTTAGTTGTGCAATTCAGCAATGAATTTAATTTGGTCCATTCTGATATATCATTTTGGACTTAGCTGTATGAGCAGTGACTTTATTATTTATTATTTAGTCATGCAGGTGTGGGATTAGCAATGATTTGTGATGCATCAATCTAAGGGTGGACCAGCAAATGCATTAACATTACAACCAATGTGGCATCTTGACTGTGTAGGACACAGTTGTAATAACAATAATTGTACATTTATAATTTATTCATTTAAGTGTGGGATAAGAATGCATATCAATTCTATCCATCACGATATATCATGACTAGGTAGGTCTTCGTTTTGTCAACCAATGTATATATTTGTAATTTATTCATTTATGGGATGGGGTCAACAATATAATCCAATTACAGATACACCCACTCAATTTATTCATTTAAGTGTGGGATAGGAATGCATATCAATTCTATCCACCACGATATATCATGACTAGGTAGGACTTCATTTTGTCAACCAGTGTATATATTTGTAATTTAATCATTTCTGGGGTCAACAATGTATTTCAATTAGAGTTACACCCATTATTCAATATGCCTCTGTGTCAACAATATATACATGCATATATATACACACAACATACACATATATATACATACATATACATACATATATACCCATATGCATATACATACATATACACATCATACATATACACATATATGGACTGACTTTTTCAAAGGACTTCAAACACACATGTATACCTTATACTAATGGACATAGTGGACTGATAATATTCACTACAGTTTAGTGGACATGGCTGATGATCAAACAATAGACAAACATTTCCAATCTGCACATTATGGGAATGTTTAATTATATGTCTCTCAAACATTTAATAACTTTGTTTCTCTTGTTATCATCAGTATATTTTATGAATATTTTACCATTCATTGTCCACGAATCTTTAACCCCTTGTGTTTCTTTTGCTGTTTTCAACAAGATATTGTTTATTTGGGTGAGGTCATCTTTTATGACAGTCTTTTGCCCCTTCAGCACCTTTCTTGCACCAATCACTTCATTCTTTGTTCTTCGAGATACAAATTTGCATATCATAGGTCTAGGTTGGTCTTGATTGTCAGTATAGTGACCCAGTCTATGTGCAATATTGATATCTGACAATGTTATTTTCATACTTAACTTCTCATTGCACATTCTTACAACTTTCTGTTCGCATTCCAGCCGAGTTTCATTCTTACTGTCACCATCTATCCCGAATATTCTCACACTCTCCTTCCTTGTCTGTTGCTCTAGATTATTGATGTTATCATTTAGCTTTCTGTTTACTTCTTTGAGTTTTACTATCTCATCACTTTTATCATCTGAATCATCTTTTAGCTGTTTCACTTCTTGCTTTAATGAGTCCATTGATTTTTCTAATTTGAAAATGTTGCTTGCAAATTCATCCCTCACATCTACTATTTTTTTGTCATAGTCACCTCTCATCTTTTCCAGAATTGTGTTCAAGTCATCCACTTTCACCAACGGCTTAAGTCTATTATCTAATTGTTCTGTTGTCACAAGCATATCCAGTTTCTTATTTATCAACTCCAAACTTTTCTCAATGGCTGAGTTACTATTGTCTTGTTTTTTGGGGTCAGGACCAAAGTTCAATGTTGGTTGGCTAGGTGTTGTTTTTTGTTTTTTATTTGGCAATACCGCCTTTAGTTTAGGCTTTACCGATTCCGTATGCAAGCTTTCATCAGCGCTTGATGTTGATGCTGGTAGACGTTTGTCAGGCATATTTCTTAGTAGTAAACAGTTGCACGACAATTGGTGATGTGTTTTTGTGGATTTTCAAACTTGATTTATTTATATGGATTTTATGCAATCAAGTCACTCACTGCGATCATATGACCAGTCGGTCGATTGTGTCTTCGACGCTACTTGTTGTGATGCAGGATACCGCCTATACAGGTTGATTAATACGTGTTTTGATTCCCATAAAAAAAAATTCACCCGTTTAAGTCGCCATCTTGGATTGATACACCATTGTGTGATACATAATTATATAGCCGTGCATTGTACAAGAAATCTTGACCGCCTATCGTAACATCTTTTCTTCTTTAAGGGGATGGCAGTAAGACAGTCCAGTCTGACTATGCCACCCCCTCGAATATACAATATAATATTTGTCAAATGTATTATTCATTAATATGTGGATATTGAAATAAAATATCCTATCCTATCATATCCTATGCATTCTATATCTTATTGATATTCGAACTCAATGGTACCAAAATTGTCACTTTGGCTCAAAATGGCTGTCATAATGGCCGCCAAAATATGGAAAATGATAATTATTATCAAAGCGTGCCATGCAACCGCTTACAAGTTGTGGTGATGCACACAATTGACTATTCTGTCTTATATACATTGAACACCAACATTTATTATGCACCTTGATTAATTTTTACTATTTACTATTCTGAAATTACAAGAATTATGGGATTTTTCTATCACAAACAACATCAAACTCGGCAAAAAATCACCTTTCTTGTTTGGACCATTTTTTTCATGTAAAATTGAACTATCTTTGGTATCAAAGATTGTTTTTATTTTGATATGCCTTAAATGTGTCAATATTACTCAAGATGACTTGCAAAATGGCAACCAAATTTGGTAAAAATTTATATTCCGAACATTATTGTCTGGTGTTCCGAAATGGTAGCAAATTGTGACTCAATTGGTTATTAAACATGCTACTTAATCAACTGACAACTAAATCTGATATTCTGTTTGTCCCAGCACATTATGAGGCACGACAAATTCATTTTAAGGGATGCAGTATGGATTTTGCCGAACACCTCTTTTGGGATTCTGTCCATGTTTTTTAACGGAAACGGACAGAACGTTGAAACTGAACTGAAAGGGATCATATTATGTGGCTACTCTGGCCCATTAGCATCAAAATTGATTAACTTATTAACTGTTGTCAGGAAAACCGTTTTCTTCACATTGCATACAAAACGCAATTAATGTGGAGAACACTCTGATATTACCTCTATCGATTAACATATCCTTGAGTTATTGTGAAAAGCGATAGTAACCCAAATGTGCACCAGTACAAATCACACATGAGCATGCAGTCACTCCATATATACATGAATACCACATAAATGGTCATGTGCCACTCGCTGTATAGACATACACCTCACCCATGGCCATACAGCCACACTTGGGTTTACGCATACACCAACGCATGGCCCTACAGCCATGAATAACCATGCAGCCACACCAGTTATACTCCTACACCTCACACAACCTGTATACATATAAAGTAACCTCTTGTATACATATTCGACTCACCATAGGCCATACAGTCACTCCATGTATATTTATTTGCCACATGCATAGTTATATAGCCACTAAAGATATGCATATACACCCCACCGATGACCATACAGTCACTCCTGCTATACCTGTTCGCTACATCCATGATCATACATCACTTCTTGTACACCTATTTGCCTCACCAGTGGTCATACCGTCTCAATTCCTGTGTATATACATATCTGCGACACCCGTGGCCATATAGCCACTCAATATATATATACACCCAACCAAAAACTAGAGAATCATTCCAGGTATATACATAATACCTCACCAAAATGGCCCTACATCCCTTCTAGATATATCAATGTCCCGTACCGCGCACATGGCCATTCATACACTCCAGACTTGCATATACACCTGACCCATGACAATTCATCCTCTCGCTGTAAACGCATAGACCACATTCGTGATCATAGTCACTCATTGTATATCAATTCAACCCACCATTAATTTTGCCATACGGTCGATCCCTATATACATATTGGCCGTGCCATGGCTATATAGTCACTCATGATATACATATACACCTCACCCATGACCACATCATCACTCCAGGTGTATATATACCTTATCAATGACCCTTCTAGATATACCAATACCCCGCACACGGCCATTCCTACACTTCAGACTTCAGACAATTCAGCCACTCGCTGTATACTTATACACCCCATGAGCATCCAGCTATTCACTGTACACACCACCAATGACAATACAATAGGCCCTACATATAAACATATACATCCCACTCATCACCACGATGTCACTCTCTATTTACACTAGTCAACAATGGCCACCAAAGTGTACTCCATGTATGCAAATACACTTCAACAATTACCGTGCAGTCATTCCATGTACACATATACACATTGCACATAACCATACAACCGCACCCTATTTATCCATATACCAATCCATTACCATACATCCAACAAATGTATACATATACACCCACCAATGACAATACAGCCACCCAATGTACACTTGTACAGCCCACCCCTGACAACACGGTCACTCCATATATACACACAGAACATTGTAGCTGCTCTCGTTATGCCCATACACCACTTCAATGACCAGACAGCCACCCACTGTAAACACGTTCACCTCAAACATGATTCCTTATATACCTATACATCTCACCATGGACACTCCATCCATGACCATATAGTCACACATTGCATAACTATTCACCTCATTCATTAATACAATAAATCCATGTATACCTACTCACCTCGCCTATGACCATACAGTCAACAGACATACACACTGTATTAAGTTGATCAATGTTGATGCTAATGGGCCAGAAAAGCCACATATTATGATCCCTGTCAGTTCCGTTTCAACGTTCTGCCCATTTCCGTTCAAAAAACAAGGAAGTTTTTTGGCAAAATCCATATTGCATTACTCAAAATGAACTTGTCATGCCTCGTAGGGTACCGGGACAACCAGAATAGAACACTTAGTTGACTAAGTAGCATGTGAGTCAGAATTGAGTCTGTATACATATACACCACGTATATACACATATGTATATGTATATAATAATGTTTCCCAAATTTGGTTGCCATTTTGGAAGCCATCTTGAGTCATTTTGTCTAAAACACCTCAGTGTTCAGCAATAAGTATATTATTTATACTTTTGTCATGCAGAAGTGGGTTCCATGTAGGGGTGGGTCAACAATGAATTTCCATTTCTTTTAAGGGTGGGTGTCAAACATGAATTTCCATTTATTCTTTTAATGGGGAACAGTGTGTTTCAATTACATATGTTGTGACATATCATGGTGGGACATAGTTGTGACATTCTGATATATCACTTAGGACTTACCTCTTCAGCAATAAGTATATTATTTATAATTTAGACATGCATGTCAACAGGGAATTTAACTCAAACCTTTTTGATGAATCACTTAGGACTTAGCTGTTCAGCAATAAGTATATTATTTATAATTTGGTCATGCAGAAGTGGGTTCCATGTAGGGGTGGGGTCAACAATGAATTTCCATTTCTTTTAAGGGTGGGTGTCAAACATGAATTTCCATTTATTCTTTTAATGGGGAACAGTGTGTTTCAATTACATATAGTGTGACATAGCATGGTGGGACATAGTTGTGACATTCTGATATATCACTTAGGACTTACCTGTTCAGCAATAAGTTTATTATTTATAATTCAGTCATGCAGGAGTGGATTCCATGCATGGGTGGGGTAATAAATTCAATATAATTCCATTCATCATGACATGTAGTGAATAGGTAGAACTTAGTTTTGTCAACAATAGTAACTTTTTAAATTATTCCTTTAAGGGTGGGGGTAAAGAAATGCATTTCAATTTCATTTGTTATTTTATATCATGACTGGGTATGACTTAGTTCTGTCAACAATAGATATATATTTTTCATTTTGTATTATGACATGTCAAGATTTGGTAGGACTTAGCTGTGTCAGCAATATTTTTTCATTTATAATTTAGTCATACATGTCAACAGGGAGTTTAATTTAAACCTTTCTGATATATCACTTAGGACTTACCTGTTCAGCAATAAGTATATTATTTATAATTTAGTCATGCATGTCAATAGGGAATTTAACTTAAACCTTTTAGATGAATAACTTAGGACTTAGCTGTTCAGCAATAAGTATATTATTTATAATTTGGTCATGCAGAAGTGGGTTCCATGTAGGGGTGGGGTCAACAATTAATTTCCATTTCTATTAAGGGTGGGTTTCAAACATGAATTTCCATTTATATCACTTAGTACTTAGCTGTATCAGCAATAAAATAAATTATTTATAATTTAGTCATACTGGGTGGGGTCAACTATGAAGTTCAATTTATTATTTTAAGGGTGGGGGCCAACTATGAAATTCAGTTTATTATTTTAAGGGTAGGGGCCAGTTAAGTGTATTCCCTCTACATTATGACATCACAACTGGGTAGGAAAACAAATATATCATTTCTAATTTAGTTGTGCAAGTCAGCACTGAATTTAATTTCATCCATTCTGATATATCACTTAGGGCTTAGCTGCATGGGCAGTAAATATAGTATTTATAATTTAGTCATGTAGGTGTGGGGTCAACAATGATTTTCAATGTATTCATTTAAGGGTGAGGCCAACAAGTGCATTCCAATTGCATCCATTGTGACATCATAACTGGATAGGACATAAGTGTTGTAACAACAACAACAACAATACTTGTACATTGATAATGTATCCATTTAATGGTGGGGTAAGAATGTATTTCAATTCTATCCATTATGATACATCATGACTTGGTATGACTTAGTTTTGTCAACCAAAAGTATATTTTAATTTATTCAATGTATTTCAGTTGCATCCATGCCATAATGAATGGGTAGGCATTGGCTGTTATCAATAAATATATTATTTCTAATTCAATTGTGCACTTCAGCAATGAATTTAGTTTCATCAATTTGTGACATCAATACTTATACATCTGTTATTTATTCATTTAAGGGTGGTGTAAGAATGCATATCAATTATATCCCTTATGATATATCATGACTTAGTAGGACTTGGCTCTGTCAACCAAAGTATATATTTTTAATTCATTTCAGGGGTGGGGTCAAAAATGCATCCAATAACACTTACATCCAATATGTTACGTGCCCCTGTAAGTCAAAGCTGTATCAATAACCAAATATTAATTATAACTGTTTGATCAACAATGAATTTTATTCCATCCATTCATATAATTAGATATAATGACTTGATAGAACTCAAGAGTGCTAAACATATATTATTGTTATAAATTATTCATGAGACTTGAGTGGGTTAGGTCATAGTATAATCCAATTCCATCCATCATGGTATATAATGACTAGGTGGGACTTAGGTCTGTCAATAATAAGTGACAGTTTATAAATTATTCATTTAGTGATGGGACAAGAATGCTTTTCAGCTCCATTCATTTAAGGGTGGGGTTAACATTTCATTCCAGTTCCACCCAAAGTATATATTTTTAGTTCAATCATTTCAGGGGTAGGGTCAAAAATGCATTTCACCAATAATCACATCCATTATGTCATATGCCTCGATAGGACTTGGCTTTGTCAACAATAAAATATGTATAATTAGACATGCAACATGTGGGATCAACAATGAATTTAATTCCATCCATTCATATAATTATAGATAATGATTTGGTAGAACTAAAGAGTGCCAAATATATACTATTGTTATAACTTATCCATGAAATTTTAGTGGGTTGGGTCATAATATATTCAAATTTCATCCATAATGATATTTATTGACTGGGTGTAACTTAGGTCTGTCAACAATAAATGAAAATATTTTAATTATTCATTTAAGGATGGGGTCAATAATGCAATTCAGTTCCATTCCTTTAAGGGTGGGGTTAACATTTCATTTTAATTCCACCCATTCAAGGGTGGGGTCAACACGAGTTTCAATTTCATCCAGTATGATATATCATGACTGCTAAGGTCTTAGTTGTGTCAACAATAGTTATATATTTTCGACTTATTCATTTAAGGGGTCAAGTCAACAATGCATTCCAGTTACACAAATCGACTATCATGACTGGGTTGGCATGGTTATGTCAGCAATAAATATATAATTCATAAATTAATTGTGCAAGGCAGCAATGAATTTAATTTCATCCATTCTGATACATCACTTAGAACTTAGCTCTATGAGCAGTAAAAAGATATTTTAAAATTGAGTCATGCAGGGGTGGGGTCAACAATGATTTTCAATGTATTCATTCAGGGGTGAGGGCGACAAATGCATTCCAATTACTTCCATCGTGACATCATAACTGGATAGGACATATGTGTTGTAATAATAAGAACAATAATTGTACATATACAATGTATGCATTCAATGTAGTTCAGTTCTGTCCATTATGATATATCATGACTTAATTGGACTTTTTGTCCGCCCAAAGTATATTTTTTAATTTATTCAGTGTATTCCAGTTACACACATGACATAATGAATGGGCAAGCATTGACTGTGTTATTAATGGGTATATTATTTCTAATTTAGTTGTGCAATTCAGCAATGAATTTAATTTGGTCCATTCTGATATATCATTTTGGACTTAGCTGTATGAGCAGTGACTTTATTATTTATTATTTAGTCATGCAGGTGTGGGATTAGCAATGATTTGTGATGCATCAATCTAAGGGTGGACCAGCAAATGCATTAACATTACAACCAATGTGGCATCTTGACTGTGTAGGACACAGTTGTAATAACAATAATTGTACATTTATAATTTATTCATTTAAGTGTGGGATAAGAATGCATATCAATTCTATCCATCACGATATATCATGACTAGGTAGGTCTTCGTTTTGTCAACCAATGTATATATTTGTAATTTATTCATTTATGGGATGGGGTCAACAATATAATCCAATTACAGATACACCCACTCAATTTATTCATTTAAGTGTGGGATAGGAATGCATATCAATTCTATCCACCACGATATATCATGACTAGGTAGGACTTCATTTTGTCAACCAGTGTATATATTTGTAATTTAATCATTTCTGGGGTCAACAATGTATTTCAATTAGAGTTACACCCATTATTCAATATGCCTCTGTGTCAACAATATATACATGCATATATATACACACAACATACACATATATATACATACATATACATACATATATACCCATATGCATATACATACATATACACATCATACATATACACATATATGGACTGACTTTTTCAAAGGACTTCAAACACACATGTATACCTTATACTAATGGACATAGTGGACTGATAATATTCACTACAGTTTAGTGGACATGGCTGATGATCAAACAATAGACAAACATTTCCAATCTGCACATTATGGGAATGTTTAATTATATGTCTCTCAAACATTTAATAACTTTGTTTCTCTTGTTATCATCAGTATATTTTATGAATATTTTACCATTCATTGTCCACGAATCTTTAACCCCTTGTGTTTCTTTTGCTGTTTTCAACAAGATATTGTTTATTTGGGTGAGGTCATCTTTTATGACAGTCTTTTGCCCCTTCAGCACCTTTCTTGCACCAATCACTTCATTCTTTGTTCTTCGAGATACAAATTTGCATATCATAGGTCTAGGTTGGTCTTGATTGTCAGTATAGTGACCCAGTCTATGTGCAATATTGATATCTGACAATGTTATTTTCATACTTAACTTCTCATTGCACATTCTTACAACTTTCTGTTCGCATTCCAGCCGAGTTTCATTCTTACTGTCACCATCTATCCCGAATATTCTCACACTCTCCTTCCTTGTCTGTTGCTCTAGATTATTGATGTTATCATTTAGCTTTCTGTTTACTTCTTTGAGTTTTACTATCTCATCACTTTTATCATCTGAATCATCTTTTAGCTGTTTCACTTCTTGCTTTAATGAGTCCATTGATTTTTCTAATTTGAAAATGTTGCTTGCAAATTCATCCCTCACATCTACTATTTTTTTGTCATAGTCACCTCTCATCTTTTCCAGAATTGTGTTCAAGTCATCCACTTTCACCAACGGCTTAAGTCTATTATCTAATTGTTCTGTTGTCACAAGCATATCCAGTTTCTTATTTATCAACTCCAAACTTTTCTCAATGGCTGAGTTACTATTGTCTTGTTTTTTGGGGTCAGGACCAAAGTTCAATGTTGGTTGGCTAGGTGTTGTTTTTTGTTTTTTATTTGGCAATACCGCCTTTAGTTTAGGCTTTACCGATTCCGTATGCAAGCTTTCATCAGCGCTTGATGTTGATGCTGGTAGACGTTTGTCAGGCATATTTCTTAGTAGTAAACAGTTGCACGACAATTGGTGATGTGTTTTTGTGGATTTTCAAACTTGATTTATTTATATGGATTTTATGCAATCAAGTCACTCACTGCGATCATATGACCAGTCGGTCGATTGTGTCTTCGACGCTACTTGTTGTGATGCAGGATACCGCATATACAGGTTGATTAATACGTGTTTTGATTCCCATAAAAAAAAATTCACCCGTTTAAGTCGCCATCTTGGATTGATACACCATTGTGTGATACATAATTATATAGCCGTGCATTGTACAAGAAATCTTGACCGCCTATCGTAACATCTTTTCTTCTTTAAGGGGATGGCAGTAAGACAGTCCAGTCTGACTATGCCACCCCCTCGAATATACAATATAATATTTGTCAAATGTATTATTCATTAATATGTGGATATTGAAATAAAATATCCTATCCTATCATATCCTATGCATTCTATATCTTATTGATATTCGAACTCAATGGTACCAAAATTGTCACTTTGGCTCAAAATGGCTGTCATAATGGCCGCCAAAATATGGAAAATGATAATTATTATCAAAGCGTGCCATGCAACCGCTTACAAGTTGTGGTGATGCACACAATTGACTATTCTGTCTTATATACATTGAACACCAACATTTATTATGCACCTTGATTAATTTTTACTATTTACTATTCTGAAATTACAAGAATTATGGGATTTTTCTATCACAAACAACATCAAACTCGGCAAAAAATCACCTTTCTTGTTTGGACCATTTTTTTCATGTAAAATTGAACTATCTTTGGTATCAAAGATTGTTTTTATTTTGATATGCCTTAAATGTGTCAATATTACTCAAGATGACTTGCAAAATGGCAACCAAATTTGGTAAAAATTTATATTTCGAACATTATTGTCTGGTGTTCCGAAATGGTAGCAAATTGTGACTCAATTGGTTATTAAACATGCTACTTAATCAACTGACAACTAAATCTGATATTCTGTTTGTCCCAGCACATTATGAGGCACGACAAATTCATTTTATGGATTTTGCCGAACACCTCTTTTGGGATTCTGTCCATGTTTTTTAACGGAAACGGACAGAACGTTGAAACTGAACTGAAAGGGATCATATTATGTGGCTACTCTGGCCCATTAGCATCAAAATTGATTAACTTATTAACTGTTGTCAGGAAAACCGTTTTCTTCACATTGCATACAAAACGCAATTAATGTGGAGAACACTCTGATATTACCTCTATCGATTAACATATCCTTGAGTTATTGTGAAAAGCGATGGTAACCCAAATGTGCACCAGTACAAATCACACATGAGCATGCAGTCACTCCATATATACATGAATACCACATAAATGGTCATGTGCCACTCGCTGTATAGACATACACCTCACCCATGGCCATACAGCCACACTTGGGTTTACGCATACACCAACGCATGGCCCTACAGCCATGAATAACCATGCAGCCACACCAGTTATACTCCTACACCTCACACAACCTGTATACATATAAAGTAACCTCTTGTATACATATTCGACTCACCATAGGCCATACAGTCACTCCATGTATATTTATTTGCCACATGCATAGTTATATAGCCACTAAAGATATGCATATACACCCCACCGATGACCATACAGTCACTCCTGCTATACCTGTTCGCTACATCCATGATCATACATCACTTCTTGTACACCTATTTGCCTCACCAGTGGTCATACCGTCTCAATTCCTGTGTATATACATATCTGCGACACCCGTGGCCATATAGCCACTCAATATATATATACACCCAACCAAAAACTAGAGAATCATTCCAGGTATATACATAATACCTCACCAAAATGGCCCTACATCCCTTCTAGATATATCAATGTCCCGTACCGCGCACATGGCCATTCATACACTCCAGACTTGCATATACACCTGACCCATGACAATTCATCCTCTCGCTGTAAACGCATAGACCACATTCGTGATCATAGTCACTCATTGTATATCAATTCAACCCACCATTAATTTTGCCATACGGTCGATCCCTATATACATATTGGCCGTGCCATGGCTATATAGTCACTCATGATATACATATACACCTCACCCATGACCACATCATCACTCCAGGTGTATATATACCTTATCAATGACCCTTCTAGATATACCAATACCCCGCACACGGCCATTCCTACACTTCAGACTTCAGACAATTCAGCCACTCGCTGTATACTTATACACCCCATGAGCATCCAGCTATTCACTGTACACACCACCAATGACAATACAATAGGCCCTACATATAAACATATACATCCCACTCATCACCACGATGTCACTCTCTATTTACACTAGTCAACAATGGCCACCAAAGTGTACTCCATGTATGCAAATACACTTCAACAATTACCGTGCAGTCATTCCATGTACACATATACACATTGCACATAACCATACAACCGCACCCTATTTATCCATATACCCATCCATTACCATACATCCAACAAATGTATACATATACACCCACCAATGACAATACAGCCACCCAATGTACACTTGTACAGCCCACCCCTGACAACACGGTCACTCCATATATACACACAGAACATTGTAGCTGCTCTCGTTATGCCCATACACCACTTCAATGACCAGACAGCCACCCACTGTAAACACGTTCACCTCAAACATGATTCCTTATATACCTATACATCTCACCATGGACACTCCATCCATGACCATATAGTCACACATTGCATAACTATTCACCTCATTCATTAATACAATAAATCCATGTATACCTACTCACCTCGCCTATGACCATACAGTCAACAGACATACACACTGTATTAAGTTGATCAATGTTGATGCTAATGGGCCAGAAAAGCCACATATTATGATCCCTGTCAGTTCCGTTTCAACGTTCTGCCCATTTCCGTTCAAAAAACAAGGAAGTTTTTTGGCAAAATCCATATTGCATTACTCAAAATGAACTTGTCATGCCTCGTAGGGTACCGGGACAACCAGAATAGAACACTTAGTTGACTAAGTAGCATGTGAGTCAGAATTGAGTCTTTATACATATACACCACGTATATACACATATGTATATGTATATAATAATGTTTCCCAAATTTGGTTGCCATTTTGGAAGCCATCTTGAGTCATTTTGTCTAAAACACCTCAGTGTGACACATCTAACACATAGCAAAACAATAATCATCTTTGATACCAATCATAGTTCCATTTAATTTAAAAAATGGCTCAAACCTGAAAAGCGATTTTTTGCCGATTTTGATATCAGGTTTGTGACAGAAAATTTCGAATCATTCTGGTAATTTCAGTGGTTAAAATAGTAACAAATACCCAAGGTGCATGAGAAATGTTAGTAGTCAAGCCATATAAGACAGAATGGTCAATTGTGTGCATCACCACAACTTGTAAGCGGTTGCATGGCACGCTGTGATAATAATTATCATTTTCCATATTTTGGCGGCCATTTTGGCGGCCATTTTGACAGCCATTTTGAGCCAAAGTGACAATTTTGGTACCGTTGATTTCGAATATCAATAAGATATAGAATGCATCACTTACATTGCACAGTTCTTCACACTTATTGGTGAAATATGAGTAGAATCCCAATGGGAATATTTTGTGAAATGTTATACCGTGTTTTGTAAAATCGAATTTTCGAGTGATCGGAAGGGGTGTTGATCCCACAAACAGCATATTTCATTTCTCCAATGGTCAGTTAACATGCTAAATACAAAATAAAGTCACAGTTCTTAACCAGTTCCAAACCACAGAAACTTATCTTAAAGATATTAGTAAAAACGTAAAAATTCCATTTCAGGTCGCCATTTTGGCGGCCATCTTGGACGGGGAGTTCCAATTTTGGCACATAAAGGTGGTGTTATGTCTTAGCTTCACAAAAATGTATACATATGTATACATAAGACAAGATGTTCTCACTATAATTGCATCAAGCTGACTTATAGGAAAATGGCAGCCACCATGGACGCCATCTTGAATTACAAAAAATGATTATAGCTGATTTTAGCGGATTTTGGATATGTTATAGAGGATATATTCCTCTTCAAAACGTTATACAAACCAACTTAGTCCAAATTTGTTCTAGGTCAAACCTTTTATCGACCAGACTATAAGTTCGAGTGAACCATTTCCATTTAAACTGTTTTCTCATTTTCAATTGACTTTCTTTCCTTGTGATCAGAACCAGCATTTATATGCCTGTTTCAGTTTGCTACATATGTTTATCGCAGCGGGTCATGTCCGAAGTATTTAGTTATCTTCATGCACAAGAACAAAATGTTTTGACGCCAATCGCGAAGGGCATCGGTTTTAGTGTTGAGTCTGCCTCTACTGGAAGTTCTAAGATGGGATTTCCACAGGTGTAGCCACAAACTGATCAACTCCTGTCCATATATACATGTACTTATCACATGTGGTGCACCCATAATATCAAATAACTGATTATATCTGGTACAAACTGAGATACACGTGGAGCCATCAGTATGACCGTAGGCCTTCGTGTACATGCTACCATGTTACGTTATGGTCACTGCTAATTTATCTTGTTCCTACATGTTGATCGATTGATTGGCTACACTCAGTGTTACTATGTACCACATTGATAGAGTCAGCACATGGGTTCCAACATCAATAGAGACATTCTATACCAGGCAATGGTTATACATTTGACAAGTGAGTTGATTAATACGTGAACATTAAGTTAGCAGTACAGCGGTAATTGAAAAACAAACATGCATGTAATGACATAACGCTCTTTATTCAGTTCATACTATGTCGTGCTATAATTAAGTTGGTAATGCATTGATTAAATTAAATGTACAAGTTATTAGTGAATTGTTAAAAAACAAATGAGAAACTTAAGCAGTGAAACGGTTTTAAAATTCAAATGAGATAAGCTCAACAAGTATCACGAGAATGTAAAACCTGCCAATAGCGTTTTCTTGTGTGACTTTTTGTCCTGTGACCTGTTATCGATTTATCAAATTTTATGTGAGGAATAATGGACGAGCGACTGAACATTAGATGGTCGAAACCGAATGTTCCAACTCAGGGGGGAGGGGTACAAACCACCGTTATATCTTGCTGGAGGTCCAGCTGGAAAATGTCAACACAAGTGGAGATGAAAATCACATTTCACTCCAGTTGGAAATATTGCGGCGACCAGTATACAAATAGGGACAGAAGGGGAGTGGAATGCAATCTCTAATCCAGAAGTGGACACTTCCATTCAGGACCTCTTCGTGACGTCCCTGGCTTGATTGTCCAAATATATATGGATATATAACGAGTCAGTCAATATAGAAGTATTTCTTTTTCATTATATTTAGGTAAAAGTTCCAGACTCTTCACGCGACTCCCGTCTCTTTTACCCTCATATATGTTGGAAGGATTCAATTTATTTAGCCGCAACAGCATAATTCAAATAAATCCGCTCAACTGTATCGTAAGGGGGGGGGGGGGGGTCAATATATAGTCGGCGTCGTAATCAACTGCATTTGATTTTGAAACAATCAGATGTAGTCACTGCTATTCATCCGTCGGCTTTTCTATCTTTCTATTGCCAACATGCATTTGAACATGGCATTACATGGGTCATATTTTATGTCATTCTGGAACTGTAACTGTAGCTGAATTGGTCAATGTCACCCCCTGTCATTCAGTTGGGTACCCAGCCTTTCAAATTTGCAGTTGTGTACCCAACTTTTACAAAATTTACAGTTGGGTACCCAGCTTTTTTTAAATTTCGTTATTATAAGTGATCTTTATTTAAACACGACAGGCGATGTTTATCAGCCTTGTTGGAATGGTATAATGTAGAAAGGGGAGATAGCAAGTTCAGTGGCTAAATTTAGCACGTTCATTTCGAAAACAAATGAATGATAGGCAATCGCTTTTAAATCACGTTCTATTGTAATGTGAGAATTCAGAAAATCTCGGTACCCAAATATAAATTTTACGAAAGCTGCAACTTTGAAAAACCTGGGCACGTGACTGAACAAAAGGGGTGACTGTATGCAGTATATGTAGATCTATAATGTAATCCGAACATAATCTTGGATTTTACTCTTTGCATGACTAAATCCTTTGGCACGGGCTAGAAGTCGTACCTTTGGTTGGGTCATCATGAAATTTGTCATGGATGTCATTCGGCCAAATAAACATGGCCGCCGGCAGCCATCTTGGATTTTACTCTCTGCATTACCAAATCCTTTGACACGGGCTACAAGTCGTACCTTTGATCGGATCGTTGTGAAATTTGTCACGGGTGTTAACATTGACATGTAGATGGGAACGAGTCAACTTGGAGCCATTCGGAAAAATAAACATGGCCGCCAGCAACTATCCTGGATTTCAAAATTCAATCCATTAGAACTGACTACAGGCCAGAGTGTTCGTCGGATCATGTAATTTGTCACGGATGTTAACGTTGACATGTAGATGGGAACGAGTCATTTTGTGGTCATTCGGCCAAAAAACCTGGCCGCCGGCATAATCTTGGATTTTACTCGTTGCATGACTAAATCCTTTGGCATAGGCTACAATAATTTTACCTTTGGTCGGATCATCATGACATTTGTCATGGATGTTAACATTGAAATGTAGATGGGAACGAGTCATTTTGGGATAATTCGGCCATAAATCATAGCCGCTGGCAGCCATCTTGGATTTTATTCTTTGCATGACTAATTCCTTTGGCACGGGCAAGAGGTCGTACCTTTGGTTGGGTCATCATGAAATTTGTCATGGATGTTAACATTGACATGAAGATGGGAAAGAGTCATTTTGTGGTAATTCGGCCATAAAACGTGGCCGCTGGCAGCCATCTTGAATTTTACTCTTTGCATGACTGAATCATTTGGCACGGGCGACTAGTCGAATCATTATGAAATTGGTCATGGATGATAAGATTGACATGTAGATGGGAACGAGTCATTTTGGGGTAATTCGGCAGAAAAACATGGCCGACAGAAGCCATCTTGGATTTCAAAATTCAATCCACTAGCACGGGCTACAGACCAGAGTGTTTGCCTGGTTATTATGAAATTTGTCATGGATATTAACATTGCCATGTAGATAGGAACGAGTCATTTTGGGTTCATTCGGCCAAAAAAACATGGCCGCCGACAGCCATCTTGGATTTTACTCTTTGCATGACTACATCATTAGGCACGGGCTACAGATCATACCTTTGTCGGATCATCATGAAATTTGTCATGGATGTTAGCATTGACATGTAGATGGGAACGAGTCATTTTGGGCTCATTCGGCAAAAACATGTCGGCTGTCTGCCATCTTGGATTTCATAATTCAATCCATCATTCCATTTATTGCTCATTACAAAATTTTTACTTCTTCGCAAAGTTGAGTTACAGTGTCATGGACACTTTCATTACTAATGTGGGGGACGTGGATCAAATGTCCCAGTAGCATGTTCAGGTCGATGTCCGGGGGTATTGTCCGGAAATCATAATGGCTCGCTCTTAGTTTGTCTACGAAAAGCAATTCAAGGAATACGTTGCTATAAACTATCATCTAGTAATTGGTCTGGTCAGATAGGCCTATACATGTCCAGACCGTTTACAATTCCATATACACAATGTGGGCAAGTGAAACAACCGTGCAACTGCAATTGAGAATTCTAGTCAAAGGTCAGGGACAAATGAACCGTATTCCGTGCTGGAGAAAAGCAAGACATGTATAACAAATAGCTTGAAATAAGACACTTACGTGCAGATATGTCAATTCCTTATATGATATTTCTGACACAGTAATAATAGGACACTCATAAAAATTCTAATAATATTACAACAGTTTTTGATGTAATATCCATTAGTGTAGTCAGCGCACAGCATTTACAACAGATTCTGATGTTTCTTGCGCTGGATGGATTATGTCCCTTTACGGTGGTCACGTGATTAGCAGCAGTTTACTTATATATGATCGCAATTTGGCATACAACTAATTTGCTCCAAGATTTTCGAGTGATCGATCTGCTAATTTATTGATATCTTGTTCAAACACCTCGTTTTTTGTTTCAATCAAGATTTTTCGACTTTCCCAATTTTAAAGTAAACATGTTAAACAGACTAACAACAGGACTGGAATACCCGCCCGAAGACGACCCACCCAAACTCGGTTGTGGCAGTTTCTGACCAAAAATTATCTTTAGTGACAAATTGTATCCAAATCTTATTCTGATTTAAGTCGAAAAATCTTGATTCATACAAAAAACTGTGGTGTTTGGAACAACTAAAAAATATATCTGCGATAAATCGCAAACATCTTTCAATCTTTGCGATAATATACTTTACGATATCTTTGGCTGCGATAAATCACGAAACAATTTGCGACACTTACCTTTGCGATAGCAATGGTATATATTATGTTAATCTGTTTGCGATTATCGCAAAGTATTTTAAATTTTTATCGCAAAGATGTTTGCTATTTTGTTTAATCTATTATATAAAATTGCAAATATGTTTGTGATGTTTGCGATTTATTTTGCGATCTATCGTAAAGATGTTTGCAATTTATCAAAAGTTTTGCGATTTATCAACATAAACAATGCACATGTATTTGTACATAGATGTTTGGAAAGCGACAGGAGGGTTTTCAAAATTGAACCCAAATTTGGCACTGAGCCGTGTTTCCTCTGTTAATATTCACATGTTATTTATACTAGTTGTTACGTCACCAATTAGTATTAGTTCCTTCCTATAATATAAGTTAGAGAATTATTGTGCCATTCGGCTCTTGTAGTAAACAATACTCCTTTAGTAACTTGATACATTTAGCCTCGTTTTACTCGCTGGCTGCCACGTATCAGTCACCATCTTTTCTATACACAATTTCCATCAGCCAACAGATCACAGTTCTGTTTTACCACTATTATGTAGGCCTATTTTATCTAACCGAAGTTACTGAACAATTTAACATTCTCAAACACGGATATAATAAATACATTCTAACAATGGAACTTCATTGTTGTTACTTCCGTGAAAGACGGCAAAGTACAAAAGAACTCTCATGAATTAACAGGAATGAGCGCACATGGCATTCTGTACAGTAGCATTCAAAATGAACTGTCGATTCATTCTGTGTTTCGTTTTGAACGCTGGGAATATAAACTAGTTGGAGGATTCGTGAATAACGGGACACCGGTCACAGTCTTGCATCTTCAGCGCCAAGAAAACGGACGCCGTCCATCACATTCACCCTTCAAGCCTTTCGTTTCTTTGTTATCTGGACATGTGCATGCCGGAGTCTTATCAAGACAACAGGACACAGCCCCAATAACGTTTAAACAGCTACAAATGTGCCTTATCGTTATAGAATGCACGATGGATTCGAAATGAAGGTATCGCTTAGGCACCCTCGCTGAGTCAGCACCGCTAACGAGTTCAATCAATGTCAAGAGGTCACGTCGATTAACAATCGGAATATAGAGTTATCCCTCTTCCACAGAGAATTCAAGAAGCAAAAATTAACAATTAGAGTTACTCCTCTTCCAGAGAGGAGCCGATCGGAGAAGACAAAGATTTGACTTTCTATGCAGAGTTATTCCTCGTTGTTTACGAACTATTCCTCAACGACTCTTTCGTCCAAGATGTGAACTATTGTTCGTGCCAATCATAATACTGAGACTAATTGGATACACAATTCAGTTTGCGTTAATTGTTTTAGGACATTTATACCAACAGTTCAATTTCATAATTCATTATTTGTTCATCCTTATCGAACTATTTTTATATTACCAAAAATGTCTGTCCACACGCGTTCGGCAGCAGGGTCAGATGGTAATAGGGAGTCCAATAGTGGTAAATCTCAATCTAATAAGTCGAATGTGAAATCATGTGGTTTCTGCAAAATCGTCTCATTTATCATATATTGAGTCGCTTTTGGTGGTGAAAATAGCCAAAGCGGAGGCAGCGAGAACAAAGGCTGAATATGCAGAAAAGGAGGCAGAACTAACCAAACAAAAAGCCGGGATCGAAGCTGACCTCAGAGTAATGGCTCATCAAAAGAAAGCAGCAGCCGCTCAGGCGGCAGTGAACGCACTTCAATCTAGCGAGGGTGGCGGATATCATCATGAAGCCGTCCACATCACGCTGGAGAACGCAAATCCCGTCAACCGAACAGCGGAATATATCTTACAGAATCCACCCAATGACGCAGAAAGTATCATTCACATGCGAGAAAGATACGAATCACCTGGACGCAGAAAGATTGAGAATCCATCTAAAGAATCCACAGTTAATGAGATTACTCCACGGTCGCTGCGACACGATGCAGTCTCGTTTAAACCGAACAATGAGGTGAGACAAAAAGAGAATAATCCAGCAGAAGTCGAAAATCATCAAGGAGAGACCAATAACAACTTTACAAAGTTCCTGTTGAAGAAAGATCTACTACTTACTCACCTTACCAACTTTAACGACCAACCAGAATCATACAACTCGTGGAAAGTCAGTTTTACAAGTATTATGGACGAGCTGGCCGTGTCTCCAGCCGAAGATATCGATCTTCTTGTAAAATGGCTTGGGAACGAATCCAGAAGACATGCTATTAGTCTCAGGACGTCGTGCTGCTACGATCCAGTCAAAGGACTTAGTCGGATCTGGGAACGTCTGGACGAGCGATTCGGCTGTCCATAAATGGTCGACGCTGCTTTGAAGTCAAAGCTAGCCAATTTTCCGAAGCTTGAAAACAATGACAACGCTCGACTTTACGACTTGGCAGACATTCTGGCTGAAATTGAAGCTGTAAATGAGGATCCGTGTTATTTATCTTTGTTGTCGTATTACGATTCTTCTTCTGGCATCAACCATGTTGTGTGTAAACTTCCCTATGCTTTACAGGAAAAGCGGACATCGAGAGCATCAACCTACAAGTCTCGGCATCGCGTAGCCTTTCCACCATTCCGAGAATTCTGCGCATTTATTCGAGACATGAGCAAAATCAGGACTGATCCAGGTTTTAAGTACAGTCTGTACGAAAACAGAGATTATAAAAGGGAACAGAAGAGTTAGTCCGCAAAAACCATGGTTACAGCATGGAAAACGGAAGTAGAAGACAGAGTTATGTGTCCTATACACAAGGAATCACATCCACTGTCCGCTTGCAGAGCATTCAAGGCCAAGCCAATAGAAGAGAGAATTGGTATTCTAAAGGAAAACAAAGTCTGCTTTTAGATGCTGCATCTCAACCAAACATAGAGCGAGAGAATGTAAGGAGGTTATCAAGTGCAACGACTGCAACATCAGTAAACATCCATCACAGCTACATGTGGCTACCAATAAATCACCCTACAAGCCGCAGACTTCCACATGCTACGGCGGGGAGCAGCCGAAAAGTGATGAAGGGGAGAAAACTCTATCTCATAGCACATCGACTAGCATTGTACCTAAATGCACACATATTTTTGGAACAGACGTTAACCACTACCCAGGAAAGTCTTGCGCCAAGTTGGTATTGGTAAAAGTCTATAGAAGATCGGCACCCAACCAGCAAGTCAAAGTCTATGCTATATTGGACGAACAAAGCAACCGGTCTCTAGCCAACACCAAGTTATTCGACTTACTGAGTATTAATTCACAGGAATTGGAATACACCCAGTCGTCATGTTCAGGAAAATCCCTCACATCCGGAAGAAGAGCTTCGGACTGCGTGGTGGAGGAATTGGATGGCAGTGTAACGATGGACATTCCGACACTGATCGAGTGCAACCATATTCCAAATGTGAGGGACGAAATACCTGAGAGAGATAGCAGCCGGTATATCTGCAATAGACCCACACTCCGACATACTTCTACTAATTGGAAGAGATCTGTCCGATAGTACATATAAATGGATGGAATTGTTGGAGTTGTTTACCTGTATTGTGGACAGGGTTAATTATATAATGGTGAAGCACTTTGTATAGAGGGAGGCATACGAAACAATAAGTACACATCTAAAGCAACATAGCATACCTATATTTGTCGACACTGATCGACTGGTTACATTCATAGTATAACCAAGATATGCGAGTAGATGTGTGATACACTATATAGTAAAGTATATATAGCTTGGATAGTATGATACCGCAGTCCATATATGGATACATGATACGCCAGCGGACTAAGAGATATACCTTCTCAGAGCGGTGAAAACGACACTTCTCCACCAGCTTTCATTCCGAGCAGACCTATATCTTAACCTGTCTATACACTGTGCTTCATCGACCAACCATTACTTATATATAAAGTTATCTACACCAACGGATCTCGATCTCTTCTTGAATTGTTCCCGATATCACGGCCATTCAACATCTAAACCCTAGACACCGGGAAAATGGTGCCATGAGCTTGGAATCAGAACTTGTGTTTTTCGTTCATAAGTGAGTACTTACATTGCCAACCTGTACATTTCTTTTGATTTAAAATAAATAAACACATTACCAGCATTATTTTCTAGAGCAATTATATAATGCCACAATTAAAATGTGCATGTGTCAACCCAACTCAAATTATTAATTTCTCATATACCTGCAATTTTGCCTTTTCCATTCCCAATCACTTTAGAAATTAAAATCAAGATGAATATGACACAAAGTCACCCTTACCGTCCTTCCTTGTCGGATGACGTTATTATATTAGCGCCCAAATCAATGAATGATAAGAATATTGATCGTAATTATCCATCATTTCGAGATAATAATTATTGTAGTATGGAAGGCAATAAATTTCAAGGACGGAACACTGGTAATAAATGTAATGCGCCCGCCACACCAGAAAGACGGTGGCCAAGGTATTTACAGGGTAGAAATTCATTTAGCTCATTTTATTCGAATAATAATCAGCGCCCACGGATTGGATCATATTCTAAACAAAATAGATATGATAACACGCGAAGTTGGCCTTATGTTCAACATATACGGAATTCACAAAATTCTGTGTTTAATCCACAGACCCAACCATTTCCATCAATATGCCGATATTGTTGGAAATCTGGACATAATATCACATGATGTCAGTAGTATACGTATGGGGCGGTTGCACACTCGACTTCCGGTCGACTCCAACGCGTCACTTCCGGCATACCGGTAACGTAGGGTAGCACACCGACACATCCACCCACTTCCGGTCGATTATGTCAACACTTCCGGTCGGACGAACCGGCAGGTATACAGTCAAAGCCGAATCTTAAACGGTTCGATCGAGGTGGACTCGTTCAGCGAACAGTGCCTGTCGTGAGATTTAGGAAAGCCTGTCAGTCACCAAACTCCATGCAAAGTTCAGCCTCCAACGCAGGACTTATCACAACGAAGGGACTGAACTCTGTTTCCTCTGAACTTTTGTGTTTACATTTTATTGGATATCTGTTTTTAGCAAACACATGTTTACACAACCATGTTAAAAAATATGCGGCTATATGTATAACAGGGTTTGTGGGAGGGAGACAATTATATCCATCAATGTAAACACAAATGAGTTCAAACAACCCAGTATTATCACTGGCTATTATTTTTTTTTTTCGATTGTCGCCGGAGTAGAACGAAGTAGTTTAATCCAGAATACTCAGGAATACTGGGAATTCCCAATCTATTTCTGTATGAATTCACGCCAGCGAGCTGTTTGTATCTCGATTCGTGAAACCAGTCCTTGGCCATTATAAATACATATTAGAATAGTTGTACTAATTAAACAAGCAATCGGAGTAATTCTTGATTTACTACATGTAACACAGCTTGCGGTGTGTGTTATATTTAGCAATTCGCTCATCAATATTGTATCAGGGTGTTGACCAGGTAACATTAATTTCGCAACAATCTACGCCGGGCGTCAGGCTTTGTTTACACACTATAGAAGGTAGTGAAATTGTATCGCATAACGAGTAATTATATGCAGTCATCGCGGATGGTATTGTTTTGTTGACACGTCATTCATCGACATTCAATATACATGTAGACCAACAAATTTGAGATTTGTTTCTCAATTGAACTACATATACATGCACGAGTATGTAGTTGTTCGGTACTCACATATTGCATGACATGCGGTATAACTCAGGCGTCCAAAATTCACAAACAGGCCGGCAATCGCATCATGCCACATATAAATAAATTGCTCCTGTACTATGCAGCGTTCGAAGTAATAATAACTATCATCCGACTATTCAATTCCTTTTTGTAACACTCATCAAAATGTAGTTTATAAGGTTCATATTAAATAATCGATTCACATTAACATAACTCATTATGTCAGATCACAAGATTGAGGTGGACTCGTTCAGCTATCTATGCCACTTCTTATATTTAGAAAAGCCCACCAGTCGATGGCACACCCTACCGTTTGGATGGTTAGGTTACACGTTGAGTCCTATAAGTTTATTTACGGAACATGCTAGCTAGCCTCTCAGAAATTCTATCATGTTTTTGTGTTTACTTTTTTTAATTTTAGAGTTGTCTTTAGCAAATGACTGTTTGCACAAACATATCATAAAGATATGTTGTGATATTTATTATTCATTACGTTTTGTGGGAGGGGAGACATATATATCCCGGCAAATAGGGAATTCTTGACAATGCTACTGGTAAATCCGCCCACTTCCGGTCGACGCCAATGCGTCACGTCCAGCAAATCGACAACGTATGGCAGACCATCGCCTTATCCGACTCTGATTACATTTCTGCTCGAACGGATAGATATGTCCAGATTTGTTGCACGAAATATACGTTATGCATTTGTAACCGGGTTACAGGGATTACAAGTAAAAAATGCGTCGTCTTTTTGTTACATAGTTACAAATGGTTATCAGAGAATAACTCCGACTTGAAAAATTAAAATATTTCACCTATCCTTGTTAAAAAAGGGTTACAAAGTTACATTTGGAAGTCGTTTCAAAAATGCGACGTAATTTTTGTTACATAGTTACAAATGCTTATCGGAGAATTACTCCAACTAGGAAAATGAAATATTTAACCCATCCTTGTTTAAAAAGGGTTACAAAGTTACATTTGGAAGTCATTTAAAAAATGCGACGTGTTTTTTGTTACAAAGTTACAAATGCTTATCGGAGAATAACCGCAACTAGAAAAATTAAACTATTTCACCCGTCTTTGTTAAAAGGGGTTACAAAGTTACATTTCGAAGTCGTTTCAAAAATGCGACGTGCTTTTTGTTACATGGTTACAAATGATTATCAGAGAATTACTCCAGCTAGGAAATTTAAATATTTCACCCATCCTTATTTAAAAATGATTACAAAGTTACATTTGGAAGTTGTTTTAAAAATGCGACGTGTTTTTTTTGTTACATAGTTACAAATGGTTATCAGAGAATAACACTAACTAGAAAAATGAAAATATTTCACCAATACTTGATAAAAATGGTTTCAAAGTTACAGTTGGAAGTCGTTTCAAAAATACGACGTGTTTGTTGTTACATAGTTACAAATGCTTATCAGAGAATTACTTTAACTAGGAAAATGAAATAATTGACCCATCCTTGTTTAAAAAAAAGGGTTACAAAGTTACATTTGAAAGTCGTTTTAAAAATGCGAGGTGTTTTTGTTACATAGTTACAAATGGTTATCAGAGAATAACTCCAACTATAAAAATGAAAATATTTCACCAATCCTTGTTTGAAAACGGTTACAAAGTTACATTTGGAAGTCGTTTCAAAAATGCGACGTGTTTTTTGTTACATAGTTACAAATGCTCATCAGAGAATTACTCCAACTAGGAAAATGAAATATTTAACCCATCCTTGTTCAGAAAGGGTTACAAAGTTACATTTGTAAGTCGTTTTAAAAATGCGACGGGTTTTTTGTTACATAGTTACAAATGGTTATCAGAGAATAACTCCAACTAGCAAAATGAAAATATTTCACCTATCCTTGTTAAAAAAGGGTTATAATGTTACATTTGGAAGTCGTTTAAAAAATGCGACGTGTTTTTTGTTACATAGTTACAAATGCTTATCAGAGAATTACTCCAACTAGGAAATTTAAATATTTCACCAATCCTTGTTAGAAAAGGGTTACAAAGTTACATTTGGAAGTCGTTTCAAAAATGCGACGTGTTTTTTGTTACATAGTTACAAATGCTCATCAGAGAATTACTCCAACTAGGAAAATGAAATATTTAACCCATCCTTGTTCAGAAAAGGTTACAAAGTTACATTTGGAAGTCGTTTCAAAAATGCGACGCGTTTTTGTTACATAGTTACAAATGCTTATCAGAGAATTACTCCAACTAGGAAATTGAAATATTTCACCCATCCTTGTTTAAAAAGGGTTACAAAGTTACATTTGGAAGTCGTTTTAAAAATGCGACGTGTTTTTTGTTACATAGTTACAAATGGTTATCATAGAATAACTCCAACTAGCAAAATGAAAAGATTTCACCTATCCTTGTTAAAAAAGGGTTACCAAGTTATATTTGGAAGTCGTTTAAAAAATGCGACGTGTTTTTTGTTACATAGTTACAAATGGTTATCAGAGAATAACACAAACTAGAAAATTGAAAATATTTCACCAATCCTTGTTAAAAAAGGGTTACCAAGTTACATTTGGAAGTCGTTTCAAAAATGCGACGTGTTTTTTTTTGTTACATAGTTACAAATGCCTATCAGAGAATTACTTTAACTAGCAAAGTGATATAATTGACCCATCCTTGTTTAAAAAGGGTTACAAAGTTACATTTGAAAGTCGTTTTAAAAATACGAGGTGTTTTTTGTTACATAGTTACAAATGGTTATCAGAGAATAACTCCAACTAGAAAAATGAAAATATTTCACCAATCCTTGTTAGAAAAGGGTTAAAAAGTTACATTTGGAAGTCGTTTCAAACATGCGACGTGTTATTTGTTACATAGTTACAAATGCTCATCAGAGAATTACTCCAACTAGGAAAATGAAATATTTAACCCATCCTTGTTCAGAAAAGGTTACAAAGTTGCATTTGGAAGTCGTTTCAAATACGCGACGTGTTTTTGTTACATAGTTACAAATGCTTATCAGAGAATAAGCTACCTGCCAATCTCGACCGGAAGCGCCGCCATTTAGATATGATGTATTTGTCCCCCGCATGTTTTTCCAGCGTCGTTATCTATTTTCGATTCGCGATGCCTGCGTTTCTGTTATGTTTTATTTGTCCCTGTGAGAACAATGGTCCCTGCATGTTGAAAATACTTTGGTGGTTATTTTAAAATTGCATCTATAGTACAAGGCGGGGGGGGGGGGTGTTAAGACAGGAACATAATAATAATATAATAATAAATAAGCCTACATATGATAGTAAAATGCACGATTGTCTGTTTCCAAAGCATGTTCTGAATATATTTCTCTCTCCTATAGAATATAGGAATGGTCGGCAACTATTAAACCATGTCGTTAATATCTACTCTGGCTACGCACGTAGAGATTATATCCCACCCGTTTAAAATATGGGAACTTTGTTATGTTCTGACGGGGAACTAATTCGTAGCATTCAACACACAAAGCAGGGAATATATTCCGTTGTTCCTTAATAATCTATTTCACAGTAGGGGCCATGGTACCAATTCCCGATTGCATGATTATTTGCCACGTTTGTGAGTCGATATCGCAATAAACATTGCATTTTGATTACCCGGAAGAAATTCCATGACTGTAAGGTATGCAAATCAGACTTGGCTCAACAATTTGATATAGTTCATGCATGCAATCTCGGACTATTCAATTCCTTTTTGTAACACTCATCAAAATGTTGTTTATAAGGTTCATATTAAATAATCGATTCACATTAACATAACTCATTCTGTCAGATCACAAGATTGATGTGGCCTCGTTCAGCTATCGATGCCACTTCTTATATTTAGAAAAGCTCACCAGTCGATGGCACACCCTACCGTTTGGATGGTTAGGTTACACGTTGATTCATATAAGTTTTATTTACGGAATATGCTAGCTAGCCTCTCAGAAATTCTATCATTTTTTTGTGTTAACTTTTTTTAATTTTAGAGTTGTCTTTAGCAAATGACTGTTTGCACAAACATATCATAAAGATGTGTGGTTATATTTATTATTCATTACGTTTTGTAGGAGGGAGACATATATATCCCGGCAAATAGGGAATTCTTGACAATACTACTGGTAAATCCGCCCACTTCCGGTCGACGCCAATGCGTCACGTCCGGCAAATCGACAACGTAGGGCAGACCATCACCATGTCCGACTCTGATTACATTTCTGCTCGAGCGGATAGATATGTCCAGATTTTGTGCACGAAATATACGTTATGCATTTGTAACCGGGATACAGGGGTTACAAGTCAAAAATGCGACGTCTTTTTGTTACATAGTTACAAATGGTTATCAGAGAATAACTCCAACTAGAAAAATTAAAATATTCACCTATCCTTGTTAAAAAAGGGTTACAAAGTTACATTTGGAAGTCGTTTAAAAAATGCGACGTGTTTTTTGTTGTTGCACAGTTACAAATGGTTATCAGAGAATAACTCCAACTAGAAAAATGAAAATATTTTACCCATCCTAGTTTAAAAAGGATTACAAAGTTATATTTGGAAGTCGTTTCAAAAATGCGACGTGGTTTTTGTAACATGGTTACAAATGCTTATCAGAGAATTACTCCAACTAGGAAATTTAAATATTTCACCCATCCTTGTTTAAAAAGGATTATAAAGTTACATTTGGAAGTCGTTTTAAAAATGCGACGTGTTTTTTGTTACATAGTTACAAATGGTTATCAGAGAATATCTCTAACTAGAAAAATGAAAATATCTCACCCATCCTTGTTTATAAAGGGTTACAAAGTTACATTTGGAAGTCGTTTAAAAATGCGACGTGTTTTTTGTTACATATATATATAATTACAAATGCTTATCAGAGAATAACTCCAACAAGAAAAATTAAAATATTACACCCATCCTTGTTTTAAAAGGGTTACAAAGTTACATTTGGAAGTCGTTTCAAAAATGCGACGTGTTTTTTGTTACATAGTTAAAAATGTTATCAGAGAATTACTTTAACTAGGAAAATGAAATAATAGACCCATCATTGTTTAAAAAGGGTTACAAAGTTACATTTGGAAGTCGGTTTAAAAATTCGAGGTGTTTTTTGTTACATAGATACAAATGGTTATCAGAGAATAACTCCAACTAGAAAAATGAAAATATTTCACCAATCCTTGTTAGAACAGGGTTACAAAGTTACATTTGGAAGTCGTTTAAAAAATGCGACGTATTTTTTGTTACATAGTTACAAATGCTCATCAGAGAATTACTCCAACTAGGAAATTGAAATATTTCACACATCCTTGTTTAAAAAGGGTTACAAAGTTACATTTGGAAGTCGTTTTAAAAATGCGACGTGTTTTTTTGTTACATAGTTACAAATGGTTAACATAGAATAACTCCAACTAGCAAAATGAAAATATTTCACCTATCCTTGTTAAAAAAGGGTTACAAAGTTACATTTGGAAGTCGTTTAAAAAATGCGACGTGTTTTTTGTTGCATAGTTGCAAATGGTTATCAGAGAATAACTCCAACCAGAAAAATGAAAATATTTCACCTATCCTTGTTTAAAAAGGGTTACAAAGTTACATTTGGAAGTCGTTTTAAAAATACGACGTGTTTTTGTTACATAATTACAAATGCTTATCAGAGAATAACACCAACTAGAAAAATGAAAATATTTCAGCCATCCTTGTTTTAAAAGGGTTACAAAGTTACCTTTGGAAGTCGTTTCAAAAATGCGACGTGTTTTTTGTTACATAGTTAAAGATGTTATCAGAGAATTACTCCAACTAGGAAAATGAAATATTTCACCCATCCTTGTTTAAAAAGGGTTACAAAGTTACATTTGCAAGTCGTTTTAAAAATGCGACGTGTTTTTTTGTTACATAGCTACAAATGCTTATCAGAGAATTGCTCCAACTAGGAAATTGAAATATTTCACCCATCCTTGTTTAAAAAGGGTTACAAAGTTACATTTGGAAGTCGTTTTCAAAATGCGACGTGTTTTTTTGTTACATAGTTAGGACAATTAAATATTTCACCCATCCTTGTTTATATCCATATCATATGCCAGAATCCAAAGATATAGGCACATGACAATTTCCATGATTGGCCCTTAAATTGGTGAACCCCAAATATGAGCCCGTGCAGTTTAAACCTAAGTAAACTATACGTGAGTCATGTCCAGATGCAGTGAAAACATCTGTCAGCTATTCCTGTGTCATGTCGAGATACAGGAGCGTCCAGATATGTCCCAATATCCATATCATATATATGCCAGAATCCAAAGATAACAATTTCTATGATGGACCCTTAAATTAGTGAACCCCAAATTTGAGCCCGTACAGTTTAAACCTAAGTAAACTATACGTGAGTCATGTCCAGATGCAGGAGAGTCCAAATATGTCCCTGGATCCATATTAGATTCCCAGAATCCAAAGATTTGGGCACATAACAATTTTCTATGATGGGTCCATAAAATTGAGAACCCCCAAATTTGAGCCTGTGCAGTTTAAACCAAAGGAAAGTACACGTGAGTCATGTCAAGATGCAGGAAGGTCCAGATATGTCCCAATATCCATATTTTATGCCCAGAATCCAAAGATATAAACACATAACAATTTTCCATGTTGGGTTCTAAAAATGGTGAACCCCAAATTTGAGCCCATGCAGTTTAAACCTAAGTAAACTATACCGAGTCATGTCCAGTTGCAGGATGGTCCATATATGTCCCAATATCCATATTTTATGCCCAGAATCCAAAGATATAGGCACAACAATTTCGATGATGGGCCCTTAAATTGGTGAACCCCAAATATGAGCCCGTGCTGTTTAAACCTAAGTATACTATACATGAGTCATGTCCAGATGCAATATTTCATTTTCCTAGTTGGAGTAATTCTCTGATAAGCATTTGTAATTATGTAACAAAAAACACGTCGCATTTTTAAAACGACTTCCAAATGTAACTTTGTCACCCTTTTTAAACAAGGATGGGTGAAATATTTCAATTTCCTAGTTGGAGTAATTCTCTGATAAGCATTTGTAACCATGTAACAACAAAAACAAGTCGGATTTTTGAAACGACTTCCAAATGTAACTTTGTAACCCTTTTTTAACAAGGATAGGTGAAATATTTTCATTTTTCTAGTTGGAGTTATTCTCTGATAACCATTTGTAACAAAAACACGTCGCATTTTTACTTGTAACCTCTGTAACCCGGTTACAAATGCATAACGTATATTTCGTGCACAAAATCTGTACATATCTATCCGTTCGAGCAGAAATGTAATCAGAGTCGGATATGTCGATGGTCTGCCCTACGTTGTCGATTTGCCGGACGTGACGCATTGGCGTTGACCGGAAGTGGGCGGATTTATCAGTAGCATTGTCAAGAATTCCCTATTTGCCGGAATATATATGTCTCCCTCACACAAAACGTAATGAATAATACATATAACCACATATCTTTATGATATATTTGTGCAAACAGTCATTTGCTATTAAAAGACAACTCTAAAATTAAAAAAAAGTAAACACAAAAACATGATAGAATTTCTGAGAGGCTAGCTAGCATATACCGTAAATAAAACTTATAGGACTCAACGTGTAACCTAACCATCCAAACGGTAGGATGTGCCATCGACTGGTGGGCTTTTCTAAATATAAGTGGCATCGATAGCTGAACGAGTCCACCTCAATCTTGTGATCTGACATAATGAGTTATGTTAATTTGAATCGAAAATTTAATATGAATCTTATAAACAACATTTTGATGAGTGTTACAAAAGGGAATTGAATAGACAGATGATAGTTATTATTACTTCGAACGCTGCATAGTGCAGGAGCAATTTATTTATATGTGGCATGAGGGGATTGCCGGCCTGTTTGTGAATATTGGAGGTCTGAGTTATACCGCATATCATGCAACATGTGAGTACCGAACAACTACATACTCGTGCATGTATATGTAGTTTAATTGAGAAAAAATCTCAAATTTGTTGGTCTACATGTATATTGAATGTCGATGAATGACGTGTCAACAAAACAATACCGACCGCGATGACTACATGTACTTACTCGTTATGCGATACAATTTCACTACCTTCTATAGTGTGTAAACAAAGCCTGACGCCCGGAGTAGATTGTTGCGAAATTAATGTTACCTGGTCAACACCCTGATACAATATTGATGAGCGAATTGCTAAATATAACACACACCGTAAGCTGTGCTACATGTAGTAAATCGAGAATTACTCCGATTGCTTGTTTAATTAGTACAACTATTCTAATATGTATTTATAATGGCCAAGGACTGGTTTCACGAATCGAGATACAAACAGCTCGCTGGCGTGAATTCATACAGAAATAGATTGGGAATTCCCAGTATTCCTGAGTATTCTGGATTAAACTACTTCGTTCTACTCCGGCGACAATCGATAAAAAAAAAATAGCCAGTGATAATACTGGGTTGTTTGAACTCATTTGTGTTTACATTGATGGATATAATTGTCTCCCTCCCACAAACCCTGTTATACATATAGCCGCATATTTTTTAACATGTTTGTGTAAACATGTGTTTGCTAAAAACAGATATCCAATAAAATGTAAACACAAAAGTTCAGAGGAAACAGATTTCAGTCCCTTCGTTGTGATAAGTCCTGCGTTGGAGGCTGAACTCTGCATGGAGTTTGGTGACTGACAGGCTTTCCTAAATCTCACGACAGGCACTGTTCGCTGAACGAGTCCACCTGGATCGAACCGTTTACGATTCGGCTTTGACTGTAGACCTGCCCGTTCGTCCGACCGGAAGTGTGGACATAATGGACCGGAAGTGGGTGGATGTGTCGGTGTGCTACCCTACGTTACCGGTATGCCGGAAGTGGCGCGTTGGAGTCGACCGGAAGTCGAGTGTACAACCGCCCCATACGTATACTAGTTATACATATAGCTACATATGTTTATAACATATTTGTGTAAACATGTGTTTGCTAAAAACAGATATCCAATAAAATGTAAACACAAAAGTTCAGAGGAAACAGAGTTCGGTCCCTTCGTTGTGATAAGTCCTGCGTTGGAGGCTGAACTCTGCATGGAGTTTGGCGACTGAAGGCTTTCCTAAATCTCGCGACAGACACTGTTCGCTGAACGAGTCCACGTCGATCGAATCGTTTACGATTCGGCTTTGACTGTAGACCTGCCCGTTCGTCCGACCGGAAGTGTTGACATAAACGACGGAAGTGGGTGGATGTGTCGGTGATACTGTCCTACGTTACCGGCATACCGGAAGTGATGCATTGGAGTCGACCGGAAGTCGAGTGTGCAAATAATCGACCGGAAGTGGGCGGATGTGTTGGTGGTACTGCCCTACGTTACCGGCATATCGGAAGTGACGTGTTGGAGTCGACCGGAAGTCGAGTGTGCAACCGCCCCATACGTATACTACTGATGTCGAAGACGTTTGGATGAAATGAATAAAAAGAATTTAAACTAAAACATTCCACCAGAGCGGAGCATCTGAGTGAAATCGTGTAAGAGGCAAGAATAATAAGCAAGCTAACGCTCCATCATGGAATAAATTGCATGTACACAGAAAAAATGGGAAAGTTTTATGTTGGATTGAACCACCTAAAGATGGTAAAAATAATGTTCACAGGCCGTTTCATCAAACGTTACCGCATATAAATAAAAATAAAATATCCGCACCTGTGAAATCAAGAGTTCCATACGCATCGCATAAGCCTTACAATCATAAACAAACACCACCGGTGATACAACACCAGAAAGATATTAAATCGAATTTATCAATTCCGGAATATCAAAATAATTCAAAGTTAATGAAAGGCATAAACGCACGAGTGGAATAATCGATATTGATTACAATAGGCACACAAAAATATCGAGCCATACTGGATAGTGGAGCCGACATCAGTTTGTGTTCATTAAAATTTTATAACAATTTAAAATATAAACCGCAAATGCAAGAAACGCAGTTTCATGCAACGTCTGCAAGTGGGGATGCATTAACCATAAAAGGTTTCATCTTATTGAATATCCACATTAATAAATTAAAGGGCTCACATAAATTCTATGTTTGTTCAAACATGCATCGATCTTTATTAATCGGCAGAGATTTTCTCAATGAAAATGGCGCACGGTTATATTTTGACCGCCAAATAATGAAAATTCATGGGACTATAATTTCTATAATACCAGATATTCACGTTGCAACCTTGTTCAGAATACAGTCTGCCCAAAATGTTGCCTCTGATAACATAAACCAATATGATCAAACCACGATTTCTGACATGGATATCGATTTAAATTCGCGTTCATATGATGCATCTACACAAGCAGGCGTGAATGATATCATTCGTGTTATAAACACACAGGAAACAAATAGACATTTTGTCCGACAGAACTAATATCAGGATTCCATTAAAGTCATACTTACCAGTATGAATGTGCAACCGTAATGCATCCGTAAATAACGATATATTGTAGTCCTGACGGAATAATAAACAATGTATAAAACAGATAATCCTGAATGTTAAATTTCCGTATAACAAAGGATAAACAATTGTACTAATTAACACAAACATGATTTAAATCATAGTCTTAATATTCGTCGTCTACACGTGTATAACATAAATGTATCCAACCTTGTGCCACTGCACGCTCACATAAGTGCCGGCAACACATGCAAACCTTTCTGTATACACATCATGAGGTTTCCTTGATTTATGTATCTGGACAACGGGTCCAGGAATATCGTGTACAGCTATTGACATGATAAATTTGCACATACAATTGAACTGACCAGCATGTGGTATGCATAGACTAACAAACTCAGCTAACATGCGTGTAATGTGGATTAGTTTATAGTATAGGCACCGATGAGGTTCCAACTGCTTATCCATTTTATAATTAATGATATCCATAATGTTTGGGATAATTTCTTCTCTTACATCAAATGACCGGCTTTAGCATCTACTTTGTGAGTATACAACAAGGCATAGCCCAGATGGTATGAATAAGAATTAAGAAATTCGTTTGGTACGGCCGACCAGCGTTTTCCTGGTTCGACGGAATTATGACAGGGATATCACCCTGCACGCTATTGGCAAATACCGATGCTAAGAATAATTAAATCAGAATGGTCGTTAGATGGCTTATACCAAGCACAAGTATAATACTATGTTATTCACTCTGTAAACCGCATATTGAGTTTCGTTTACAAAACTAAATATGTGCATATAATATAATATAATATGATATAGATATCGGATAAGTACATATATGTGGTAATGATATTTCCTTATCACGTGATTGTTTATAAATAGCTGTGAATAGTCTAACGAAATCTCAATCATCTACTGATTGGTTCTAATTTTACTGGAATGGTGAACGATAATTCACCCGATTTTAACAATAATTTCACACTAAAATAATTACAATAGTTACACGATTGTTGATAATAAATGTCGTCGCGGCAGGATTGTTTGGTTATCACACAGCAATTTATTTCAGCGACGATTACATTTTATTAATGAAATTTTATGGCGTGATATACATATATTTATCCATTCCCTTTAATCTCATGATTCAAGACATATTTTTTAAACCCTACGATCACATTTTATGGATCCTACACCCAATTCCCCTAATGTGCATAACCCTCATTTATTGCATGACCATTTTCTTTACATTTTATAGAAATGCTCTACGAACACGTTCAAATTTATGAAAATGCAAATTGCATTGGCGAGTCAATGATTTCGTTTCATATTCGTACTTTGGGCATGTTTGGTTTCAGGATGCTTATTAGCTATTGTGGGTTTATTGTGTTCTTTTTACAAACACATTATTTAGAATTCGTGTCATTTATGTCGAACAAATTGGGTTCGCCAAACACGATCAATGGTTGGTACTGTAAGTCAGGCTAATGACGTCATACGGGATGGACCTTCCAATATACACCGTGCTGACATACCAGACACGCAGACCGGACCAGACATTGGTGTTTCAACCAAATCTAGCGACACCGCCGATAATCTTCGACCGTTCATGACACTGTCCTCACAATATTATCGGACATAGCTATTCCACCGACTGTCCAAAATGAACACTCGTTGCTGCATTTCATCGTTCGACGTCTCCTATACAGTCGTCGTCTCACCGCTGACACCGCCACAGTTCCTTAGATGATTACCTGAATGATGCATATGCTGCCGATCGTTCATGAATATCGCTGATGTGATGTTACTGCATTTGATATGTACATTTACATAAAATAATTGACATTGATCGCAACTGTACACTGCTGATACATGTACATCGATCATTACACGTTACTTCATTGACTCACCGTCTCTTGCTGCCAAAGACTAGCTAGATACAAACGCTATCCTGTGAAGCTACATATACATATACCACAAACATTTGCGTATTTTCATTCATCGTACAGTGCTATAATTACGTACGCTGATCTGCTGTGTACACCGGTGTTCATCAATGGATGCTGTCTTGCCAGTTCTCACACGACGCACGGACAATCACATTTCTCTTCCTTAATTGTTGCTGTCAATTATCACTGTACTACTTGTGCGAGTTTTCTTGTTCGCACACACAATAATCTAATCTTCTCCACGATGTGTTGATTATCCGACCATGGATAGACTTGTTTGTTATATATATGTATATATTCTGAAATGTTTCCATTTATGGGGTTTTTAATATATAACCTAGTTATGTGGCGTCTTCACAGAACCAAGTTATGGGGATATATATATAATGATATGCAAATGATATGTATATATATATATATGCCTCATAATTCTCCTAATCTATATATACCCCATAAATCTCCAAATCCATATATACCCCATAAATTCCTTAATCCATATATATACCCCATAAATATCCAAATCCATATATGCCCCATAAATTCCCTAATCCATATATGCCCCATAAACTCCCAAATCCATATATGCCCCGGGGTCACTGGCAGCCGCATAAATATAGGCTATATATATATAAATCACACTAAATTCACTAATATGAAGACTATTATTATGGTTCATAAATTTGCCAAATAGATTTAACTTTTCCGCTTTGTGATTACAGTATTGTGAGCATTGTTCATTGACCTTTGTTTATTTATTTGGAGTTTTATCTCGCTTTCTATAACTTGGTGATATCACCACAATGTCTGATTAATTGTTGGTGGGGAAAAAACCATATTGAAATTTAGTTCGAGCGCACATCCTCAAGTAGATCATGCCATGTATTGACCTTTGTTTATTTATTTGGAGTTTTATCTCGCTTTCTATAACTTGGTGATATCACCACAATGTCTGATTAATTGTTGGTGGGGAAAAAACCATATTGAAATTTATTTCGAGCGCACATCCTCAAGTAGATCATGCCATGAATCTCTACTAATGCTAACACGCATTAATAGCATTAGTAGAAATTCATGGCATGATCTAATCCTCAAGTAACCTACATGGGACTCGAACCTCTACCAAGCTGGGAGGTCCTATGGCTTGGTGGCCCGACAGCGTACTCATTGGACCACCACCCCCCCCCCAATATTGATGCAAGCTGTTTACATGTCTCCAAATACCCAAGACATCTGCATCTAATATAACATAACTTTTAAGGGTGTTATGGCTTATTGGCAGTCTGATTGAAATTATCCTGATAGTTTTCTAACTTTCTTTTTATTGGTGATTGATTGGAGAATGTGCTATTTTCAACTTTAACCCTCAACGGATCCAATCTGAAAGTGATTTTTTTTAAATGGAAAATTTTCCAATTAAGCAACAATCAAGTTAGAAAACTCTCGGATTAATTAACTATACCAATGTACTGCATTTACCATATTTTTGTAATTTGTTCCAAAACTTCAACAAGGAGATATAGGGTATTATATGAAGGGGACTTACTGTTTTAAAGGTGTTTATTAAAAGGGCATTACTAATCAATTTACAAAATAATTAATTATATACCCACAATGGTTGTAACCTTGTGACAAATGAAACTCATGAGTAAATTGACCCGTGTCATGTGATGAGATAGGTGCAGTTGATATCAGATTACTCAAAGGGTATATATCAGCAATACAGAGCATTTCTTAACAGCTCAGAAGATATGTTGTAAAATTGGGTGGCCTGACCAGGGTAAAGTCAGTTGTAGACACCTTTGACCTCAGATGACTTAAAGGGTGACTGATAAATTACATGACCAATAAAGTGCATTTATTATCAGCTCAGAATTTATGTTGGAAAATTCAAGCACAGATAACAAATCTCTTTAAAGGAATAATTAAATCACTGAGACTCATTCAAACATTATCTTCTAGTCAACAAACCAACCCCCACATGAACTAGACCCCCATGGGTACTGATTATGATAAATAAAGAGTGTTTATTATCCCATTCATGACAGGAGCTGTGCAGCATTAAAGATCCTGACAGTGAGTTATTTTATATGCGATTTTCTCATAGGAAACCTCACATATGTGCAAGAGAATGCACTGGCTTACAAGATAAAGGTAAATTTTGTTAGGCCAATGCATTCTGATATATGCACATATATTTAATAGTCCAGTGCATTTATGAGAAAAATTGCCAAACCCGGAACTAATTGCAACAGAATGTTTTTTTGCTCTAACAAGTACATAAACCCTCCATAAACAACATACTAAAAAAATCGGCAAAAATCAGAAAAAGGGAAATTGGTGAAATAAATTTGGGGAAATTTCGTCAGATCATCAATTTATGGATTTTCACAGATGTAGATAACAAAATCAAATTCACAAGCCCTACAAATATCATGCATATGTTGTTTTCCTGAATCCAGAACTGAAAACCATTTCAAGATTTATTGAGTACTTTTGAAGTTGTGTGCCTCCAAAAATGTGAATTTACATTATTTCGGAGCCTAAAATTTGCAGAATGAGCCAAATATCATATTTTATGGTTAATTATTTAAGAAACTAATGCAAAATACAGAGCTTTTTCCCTGTTTTTTTAATTACCTCACAAGATAAACACAACATTGATTAATATGTGCACCTACATTGTATGGTTAAGAAGAATAAAATATTCTCAAACAAAATGTGTGTTCCATTGTATGGACTTAGCCAAATTTGCCACTGCCACAGAACTCGTGTGATGAAATGCAACATTTGAGGTCATGTAAATCAATAAATTAATATCCATATGCCCTGCTTTTCTTATAACCTTTTATGTATACTAGATTGAACAAATTGCAAAGATATTAACAAGCCATTATTTAAAAAAATCAACTTATGGCCCTTTGAATCCTTGGTCTTAACTTGTTTCCAAAAATGCCATGTTGAGATATTTTTGTTCATTCAAAAAGGTTTTTGGGCATAAAGAGAAAAAACAAATGGTGTTTTAGTGCGTAAATTTATTTGAACTTTCCTCCCACAACACTTCAGTTTTGAAAAATAAGCCTTACATTGGTTATGCCCTCGTATATCACTATACCAAATTTGAACGTTTGTATAGGAGTAGGGGAAATCATAAAATCCATTATTATCACCAAATTACAGCCATTTCAGACACAAAGTTGTTTTCTTCCAGTTTGTGTATATTCCTGTTGCTTTATTAAACGGCTTAATGCGTTACTGGATGTTTATTTAGAATGTTATTGCCATGTTGTTTAAAAATAATTCCAAAATAACATTTCACTGCCAAATTACGACAAAAAGGATAATAGCTGTCAATGTATACAAAGAAAGTGTTAAATTACGTATGGAAGAACAATACATGCAGAAGCTGATAATATAAAGTTGTATGTTTAAAGATGCCTGATTTTGAAGTTTTTGTTGATATGCTTTCCCCTACCCCATGTTTCTGCCATTCAAATTTGGAGTAAATTATCTGAAGTGATGAGTGAAATCCAGTGACATTCATTGGTATAACCATTGAAATGTTATTTTCTCAACAAAAAACTAATATAAGAAAGATAAAATACTTTTACAGAACAACTTTCGTTAATTTTTCTGAATATGCACAAAAACCTTAAAATAATTTTAAAAAATGGCCCAAAATAGCATTGTCGGAAAAGAGGCTAGACTAAGAGTTCATGGAGCCATAATTGATTATTTTTCATAAATGTATTTAGAAGTTCCACCACAATTTATTCTATCCTGTATTCTTAAAAGGTGAAAAGAAAAGCAGAGCATATAGATTGTAATTTATTGAGTTACATGACCCCAAATATTGCATTTCATCACACGAGTTCTGTGTCAGGGGCAAATTTGGCTAAGTCCATACAATGGAACACACATTTTGTTTGAGAATATTTTATTCTTCTTAACCATAGATGCACAAAATAAAAAAAAATTGTGTTTTATCTAGTGAGGAAATTGCAAAAACAGTGAAATAGCCATGTATTTTGGGCTCATTTTTTGGATAATTAACCATAAAATATGACATTTCGCTCATTCTGCACAATTTATGCTCCGAAATAAGGTAAATTCGCGTTTTTGAAGTCACACAACTCTAAAAACACTCCAAAAATCTGGCAATGGTTCTCGGTTCTGGATTCAGGAAAGTGAGGACAACAAAATAGGCATGATATTTGTAGGACTTCTGTATTTGATTTTTTTTAAATACGCTAAAGAAAATCCACAAATGGATGATTTGACCAAATTTTCCCAAATTTATTTCACAAAATTCACCAATTTTACTTTTACCGATTTTTGATGATTTTTAGTATGCTGTTTATGGAGGGTCTATGAACCTATTCCAGCAAAACAAAATTCTGTTGCAATTAGTTCTAGGTAAAACCATAAATTCACTGGACTAATATATTAAGAGAATGCATCATTGGTACAGAGTTTTGGCCAAATTTCAGGAAGCTCCAGTCATGAAAGGGTTAAAAGAGTTAGAAAACTGGTGAGGCAACATGACATGGGCAATATCAATGGATAGGTGTCGTTAACCACAAATGACTTGTATAGGTATAAATCGACACATCTAGTGAATCATATCAAAAACACTATTAGAACAGACATTCCTTTATTCTTCCATTTATGTCAAGAAAGTACATATAATTAATAACGTAAATACTCAAAAACAAAAAATATATACATTCTCAACACTTCACTTCCAAGTCTACCAAGATACATGTACCATGTTTGAGGTATCGCAGCAAGCATAAAGTTCTACAGACAAGACGGAAGACGGGTGGCCCATCATGACATTGACACTATGTGTACCATGCACAGGTTTTTTTTTTCAGAATCAAATTCAAGCAATACAAGTCATTTTTACCATTCCAATGTGGAATTCAATACGAAGAAACAGCTCAAATTGATCACGTTATTTTAACAAATTCCAATTATTGCATTGTTTTTTCTCTCAAAATAAGAATTCCCGCAGTTAATGATAGACCTTTCATCATGAACATCTGGAGATGGCATTGGAACATTTAGACTTATTCTTTTCAAGTAATGTCCAAGAAAATTTCCAGTTTATATTTATCGACTTTTTGCAGGGTAAACTAAATTCAAGCACTTTTCATCCCAAGGGTCAAAAGTTAAGAACTTTTAATCTCTGTGTGTGTGAACCCTGATACAATGGTATGGATACACATAAAAATAAGAGATGACAATTTAGGCGGTAGGGTAGATGGATTCAAATTTGAATTGGTCAAAAAGGCCACTGGCAGCAATGTTTTCCATCAAAATTTGGACAATTGTCATAGCTCTCAACTGTTGGTCACCCCAAAGGTCAGTATTAAGTTTAGTAATGACTGGCTGTGTAATGTGGCATGTAGGGCATGCTAAAGGAAGTACTTTATCCACACATGGACGGAGACGTATATCAACCTAAAGCAATAGCATATCTTGGTTTGTTGAGCTAAAAATGAAGGGAAAATCTAGATGTTCTGTTTCTTGTTATTAATATTATGACATCTTGTCCTCAGTTGAGCTATGGTCCTGCTGCCATTAAATGCATTAGCAACCTGTTGTAATAGCTGACTTTTTGGCACAGTCTTTTTCTTTAAGGATTCTTCAAGTAAAGACCGAAATACCTCATTTTCATGGTCAGTCCACGGTCTCTTTGCATATTTAACTTTTCCATCTGCAAGATAATGAACATGTTGAAAAAATTAAAACAGCTAATATGATTACAACCAAAGCAAAACCATTCATATGAGGGTAGCTGCAGGGGGGGGTATTAAACAAATTGCAGGAAGGTATGCCGGGGTGGTGGGTGGCCAGAGGGGCAAAAAACGTGTTTTTTATAACCTCATGCAAATTTTCTACTATAGATCTTTTGTGCCCTTTGCGCACATTACGATAAAATGAACAGTTGGATAAAAAAACAAACCAAGAAATAATTTATATTTTTTTAAATCAAAATTCTTAAAAATTAATAATGTTGTTAAATTTTGTCACAAATAAACGTCAATTATTACTCATTATCGCTTATATCTGTGGAACAAAACAATACAAACAATAAATCTGGGACATTTGACTTTCGGTGCCTAGCCATAGGAACACCCCAGTGCTCTATATCGCAATATGGTATCATCCGAATGGTCTGTTCTAAAAATAGTAACACAAACGGTCCCGATTTAATATTCAAAATAAAATCAATATTAATTGATAGAAGCTTTTCCCGATAGGGGTTTTCAGTTCATATCTATTATTTTATACCCACGCAACTATTTAAAATTTGTTATTTAAAGATATTATCCATCTTTAAATCAGTCCAGGTTTCTTGGAGATAAATGTGCAGACTGACGAACAAAGGGACAGATCCTACTGCTATAAAAAATATTTATTTATATTTATATGCCTCATAATTTGTAACCAATTGTGGGGTACATGTATATATAGAATACACCCATAACAAAAATTCACCACAAGTCGTATTGTGGTTTTGCTACCATGGGTGTATTTTGTTTATACCATAATTATTTGTCTTTGGTCGCTTCGTAAATATATTGCTACTCTGTTGGTGACTGTTAAAATGTCTGCGCACCGAGTGACCCAAATATTTTAAGCTATCGGGAATGTGGGTCGTGCGTAGCAATACATACTTCTAGGCAATCCGCCACATTCTAGGGCATCAGTCAGCTGATATGAATACACATTCAGATTTCCCTCATTGCAGATATAGAGGATCTTCAACGAGTTATGTTGGGATATAAGATTTTATGAAACGAGTTTGATAAATTTGATTCACAACTCACAACGAGTCGTAGACGAGTTGTGAATCAAATTTATGAAACGAGTTTCATAAAATCATATATCCCAACATAACAGGTTGAAGATTTTGTATATCACATGAAAAAACTAGAGATTTTTGCCTGTTATCAAATCAAAATCATCAAAAGTAGCTGAAAAATGCATGTAAAATGCATAGATGCACAGCGTTGGCTGAGACGCTTCACAGCGGTATACGACGGTATTGCACGCTCTGCCTTGCGACGAAACATATACAATGTAGTCCCCTAATTTGCCTCTGTGTGTTTGTGCCTATTTTCGTAAATGCAACTAAGTTGGACAATAATTGAACTTCAATGAACAAAGCAGTCATTATGCAATGTCTAGTAATAGTTTCAAGCGCGGCTTTCCTAAATAGTATTAATCCACGCGGTAATTTACTTGCAGCAATGCCAAGTTTCCCGGCGAATACACACTAGTGACAGATAAGAATATATGTAATGATATTATGGGGGTTTCATGTGATATAACATTATCTACCTTGATGTAAAAGTGTAAGCCGTCATTCGCTTTAAACACGGATGGCAGACGCACATGTTATTGTTTACATTGTCAGCAGCTGTCGCCGACCTAGATAAAATGTGTACATGTACATGTACTTTGTCAGTGCAGCTAGCATAAAACATCGTTAAATTAACTTTAATCTGTCATTTTTGACACCATATATGGAAATGGATTGTATATATCTCTGTGTTTAGACCACTTATCGCATTTCAGAGTGCTTTGAGTCGGAAAAATTGGGCATGTTATAGTCGTTTTGTTCATGTTTCATGGACTGGATTGGATATGTGAGATTTATCTGATCTCTTCAGGAAAAAAATATAGTCTATACTGTTCAATGTAGAAAAATAACATTCAGAAATTCATGACATGGACTCATGTTGGCTCTGTAAAAATCCAACCGCTCAGACTTTGGTTCAGTTTTTTGTCTGAATATCCTAATTAATGAACAAATGCGGCGAGTAGGTTAATTGTAAGTCACTCCTGTTACCGCAATATCATTTCTTTCATCATTTTCGATGTATCAGGAATACGTTTTTCATATTCTAGAATGAGTCTTTTATGCAAAATATAAGTTTAATTTTCAAATAAAAATACATTTTTAGAAATGTATCATTAACTGCCATATACATTGTAAGTCACTCCTGTTACATTTTTGGTAACAGGAGTGACAGTAACATGTGCAACAGATATGTGCACTGAACATTTATTGCCAACAACACTTTGATTAGCCAGTTCTTGTCAATGAATATCACCAAAGTCAGCAGTCATCGCTTTTCATCACAAGAAGGAAATTCAATATAATCCATTTGAAAAAAAAAGAAGTACAATGTAATATATGTTTTATTTTATATTTGTTGTTTGATATCTTGCAAGACCCCCCCCCCATTCAGGCCATGGTCAACTTCATTAAATTTGCCACATATAAAATATCAGAAATTGATAGCACAGTTCTATTCAAAATAAAACCCATAACTTCCATAAGGCCATTCCTGTTACCAAGATGTCACCCCTGTTACCAATGTCACTCCTGTCACCAGTGAATATTTATATTTTGTTAAAAAAATACTCATCCAAAGAGAACAGTTATTTACTTATGCAAATACGATCAACTTGGAACTCTTTAAGTTCATGGCATACAGAGTAATCAGTTTTGTACCTTTTTGCAATAAATGTGTGAGTTCACCCATGCTTATAGGGATTTTAAACATATTCAATATCATGAGCTTATTCAAGCTCAATTATTTCCAAGAATTAACAAAAGGCAATAACAATAAATATATTCTGGTGGTATGAAATGACTGCAATTGGTGTAAGCTGATTGTTGTTTGTTAGTAACAGGAGTGGCATATTTTACTACTTTGCTTGATTACGACAATAGGTCATGTTGCCATGGCAATAGCAATACAATTCCAGCGTGCCGAAGCAAACCCTAATTCATGGTAAGTCATCAGGTTCGACATGGAAATGTTTTTTTCTGTGAATTTGAACTTTGAATTTAGCGTAATGCAATCTTCCAAATAATTGTACAGTTTTCAAATATTCACCGATATATTGATTATTCTGTGTATGTGTATACATTTTTACTCATTAACTTTTAAGAACATGGTTTAAATAACAAAATTGACAGACATGTAGTTGGTTTTAAACAACATAAATGATATAAACCCCACAACTTTTAAGGAGAGCATTAATGTAAGTAATTTGTCTTAAATATACTCACAACTTATTATCACATTTGCAGAAAACTTCCGTGCAGCCTGCAGGATCAGGTGATGAGATCAATTTCATGGGCCATTTTACACCACTGGGTAGTCACGGCAGATTTCAATAGTAGAAGGTATCAGTTCTGGCAGTAGTGTGAAACATGATCCTGGAAAAGATTTTTTGAATAAATGATTATTGTTGTTGTATTTGGTAAAGACTATTTTGTTGATTCCAGGTCTCTGGTGCTAAACGGAACATTACACTGAGTACATTAAATTTTAAGTTTTAAATGAGAGTGTACTGACCAGGTCTGGGAATTATGAAAATTCATCTACAGTATAGTTGAATTCAACTATCCTACAGGCCTTAAGATTCGACGAGTATCACCGAACCGATAATCGTTAATGATTATCGTGAAACTTATCAATTTTCTGTGCTTTATGACTAACTTTATTCAGCTAATGATTCTTGCAAAATAAGATGTATTTTGAGCCCTGTACTAGCTGAATTTAGTAATCCTAGCTGAATTCAGCTATGAATTTTCTCTTCAGTCGGTAAGTTTTATGCAACATGACAAAATTGGGAAAAAGCGCATCAATCACACTTTACCGATCGCTTAATTCAAATTATAAATTTATATCAATATTTGCTAGGGGATAACCTGTCCATCATTTTACATGACATGCCAGTGGACATGCTGGAAAATCGTGTGAAGAATTAATAAATTATTACTGCTCCTTCAAGTCATTTAAAAACATTATTCACCTGTAATGAACAGCGTCTATAACATGACACTCTCCGGATAAAGTAAGTGATATACCATCTCTCGTTTCAGCTGATATAATAAACACACTTCATTGCTAATTATTAGTGCCTCTTTAAGTTTAAATATTTGAGGTCAACGGCACCTATCCCATGAAGTTTAGTGGCGATCGGACAAGGGACATCGTCTGCAAGTTGTGACAAAGGATTTAGGCATACATAGAGTAAAATCCAAGTGTCTTCCAACAAATTTGGAAAAATTTGATGGCTCCCATCCAGAGGTGATGCTAAACATGCTTTAATATCTTGTGAAAACAATTATACAATAAATGATGATTGCATGGGGGTGCTGATGCATTCAAATTTGAAATCAAAGATGGCCACTGGCGGCTATATTTTTCAATGAAATTCTAGAAGTCACTTCGAAAGTTTGGTGATGATCGGATTAGGAATGTCGTCTTGTTGGATGTGCCAAAGGATTAAGTCATGCAAAGAGTAAAATCCAAGATGGCGGATGGCAACACATGTTTTTTGGGAGATGGAAGCATGGACGCTCTTTACATTTAAATGTCACAATACCACATACAAAATCACCTATGGCATCTCGAAATAGATCAGGTTCATAAGGCCAAAACAAAAAACTTCTCTGTTTCCGATAACATTGGGAAAATTTCCCAGACAGACAGGCACTGAGGGATTCTTTTTTTTGTGCTAATTTATTTTTAAAACCTTGGATAAAAACATGTTGTCCATTGTTCATTCACCTGCAGTAAGATCTCTACCAATGTTGAGCTTAATGACCCACTTATTTTTGCTTTTGGGATTGGGAAAACGATAAATATTGACCACATTAATACTCTTAACAGTTTACTATAAAGACTAACTTTCTGAAGAAAATAAAAAAAAAAAATTGAGGCAGGCAAGAAAATCTCAGCCAGGCAGGGTATCGGAAACAAAGAGGTTTTTTGTTTGGCCTAATTGATAACGCTCTTTATTGTCTACAGCGACAAAAAACATGTTACATAAATTATATATACCGTACCACACAACTGTAAACCAGGTGTGGGATAATAGTCTTTGCTCAAAAATACTTAATTTTGACCGAGGGCCATACATGTACATGTACATGTTGTTGGGTCTGTCAACCGTTTTTGTTCATCGAAGAAACCTGGACTGATTTAACTAAATTTGGTGTGATGACTTTGGTCACCCTGGCAGAGGTTATAACAACATTAGTTTTTTTTTTATTTCTCGCTTTGTTTTTAATCAAAACTATCGTAATCTGCGCAAAGCGTACAAACGGGCAGTACTCTCAGGTGCCTAGTAATAGTGTCAGCACGATTTTGGAGAAAATCCCAACGATCACTATTATTTGGCATTGAGACATACATGTAGAGTGAAATTGCCATCACTATTATTAATTTCAGCCTAAATCAGTACCCATCACTATTATTAGGCCATCACGATTATTAGGCACCTGAAAGTAGGCCCAACTATGGTTTTTGGTGAAAATTAAGTATTTTTTAGCAAAAACTATTAATACATGTACCCCACAGCTGGTTTAAAGTTGTGGGGTATATACATGTACATGTATAATTCATGTAACATACACCATACTCGATTACAAATTATGAGGCATATACTGTACATGTAAATGTAAATAAATATTATACATGTACTACTAGTAGTATATACGTATGTACATAAAATCAAACTGATTAAATTCATCAAAAACCAACGACAGACCCAACTACATGTATGGCCCTTTGGTGAAAATTCAGTATTTTTGAGCGAAAACTATTATATACATGTATATACCCCACAGCTGGTTCAAAGTTGTGGGGTATATACATGGTTACATGTATAATTCATGTAACATGTACAGGGTCAATTATGTCAACCTTGTATAGACATACATGTACACCATACATGTACATGGTTACAAATTATGAGGCATATAATGTACATATAAATGTAAATAAATACATGTACATGTATATATGTATGTACATTAAATCAAACTGTTTAAATGATCATGCAAAAACGGACGACAGACCCAACTATGGCCCTTTGGTGAAAATTACGTATCTTTGATGCTGGTTCAAAGTTGTGGGATATATATAATTTATGTAACATGCATAGAGTAAATTTTGTCAACCTTGTATACATATATATATATACTAGAAGGTGACCCGACTTCGTCCGGGCTATTCAAAAACCAAATTTCAAGTCGATTGCTCCACCCGTTTCCGAGATCTGGTCTGCGCATGCGCGAAGCTGGCGTCGCACGGGCTCGGCGACACAATAAAATTTGTATCCGGGACAAGATACATGCACATACCAAATTTCAAGTCGATAGCTCCACCCGTTACGAGATATATAGCCCAATGTCATTTGCGGATACCTCGGCCGGTGATGAGTTAACGCGACATCGGCCGGATAAGAGTTAACGCGATCACGTCACGATATGTTGATGGCGTAATATATTTACGCAATGATTTTCGATGAGCGAAGCATGGTCCTGCGTTCTTCCCGATAATTAAGGTAGAAACTTTAAATGTACACAGGCGTGTGATGCATCGTTGGAAAGATGAAGCGCCACAGATTCTAACCGTGCAAATTATATGACTGGCAATTTATTATTCGCGCTATATCGAATCGATTTGTGAGCACCGAACTGAAATATATTAGCGCAAAACGGCGTAAAAACAGATTTGACCTCGGCACGTGAAAAGTTGACCTCGGATCTGAAAATCAATAGGCCTATGTTACTCCTGACCCGAAAATACCCCCACATACCAAGTTTCATCGAAATCGGCTGGGCCATTTTCGAGTCCATCGATTACACACAGACAGATACACACACACACACAGATCTTTCAAAATATATAATAGATCAGGGACATACATGTATCCAGGCCGTTTTTCATACCGTTTACCGGTTTGGACGCCCAAACTCAAGGCACCCCAAATTTTTTTTGTTTTTTTTTGTTTTTTTACAAAATAGATTCAAGTTTAACAGTTTAACAGAATCATACTGTCAAGTATGTTTGGCTTTATCTAGCTTTCACCTGTCGAAACTTCAAATAGTTCGAGTTCAGGTTTGTTATCATTCAAATGGAAAATTAACAAAGAGATTAGTACTAATAGTAATTACTAACTTAATAGACATTGTTTCTGTTCTAGTATATTATACATATTGTACATGTATGTGTCTCTCACTTGAATTTTAGAAAATAGCCTATTTATATGAATTAGTTAAATCGGTCCAGGTGTCTGTACATATATATACATTTATATGCCTCATAATTTGTAACCAAGTATGGGGTATACATGTATCTATACAAGGTTGACAGAATTGACTCTGTGCATGTTACATAAATTATATATACCCCACAACTTTGAACCAGCTGTGGGGTATATACATTGTATATACTGGACACGACCACCAAAATTTCAAATTCATTCTCATGTCATGTATTTTTCTTCATTGTATAGGGAACCTACTGTAATTTCATGACATACATGTATAATGGACTTAAGTCTGGTTTGAGGCTGAAAAAATTCTTGCCTCTCAGAAAAAACTCAAAACAGTGAGGAAAATTCCCCAGATTTTCCCCTATTATCCTATAATATAAGAAGCAGTGAATTTGTTCCATTTTATATTCTTGACCAATTAAATTATTATTTGTTACCAAATTGAACCAGCTGTGGGGTGTATATAATAGATTTTGCTCAAAAATACTTAATTTTCACCAAAAACCATACATGTACACGAGAGCTTTCCGATGAATGGCAACAAGCCATATGTAGTTGGGCCTACTGTATGTTTGTATGCTTTGCGCGCGTTACAATTATTTAAACAGTTTTGATTGAAAAAAAAAAAATTAATAAATTTTTAAAAAAAATTAATGTTGTTATATAAACCTCCGCCAGGGTGACCCAAGTCATCACACCAAATTTAGTTAAATCAGTCCAGGTTTCTTGGAGAAAAATGCGCAGACGCACAGTTGACACGGACAAAGGGACGGATCCTACTGCTATAAAAAATATTTATTAGATGGCTTATAATTTGTAACCAATTGTGGGGTATACATGTATATATTTAACCCTTTACCCAACAGAACGGCCCTGTGCCAATGCATTCTCTTATATATGCGAGTCGACCATAGGTCGCCTCGCATATATAAGAGAATGCATTGGCTTAACACATTAAAAATTATAAAATTGTTAAAGAATGTAAGAAAAAATGGTAAAAAGTGTTAAAAAAAAGGAGACGGTTCCAATGATATCCATATTTGTATGGTTCTATTGAGACAGACCGAATATATTTTAGGCTGTTGAAGCTTTATTTGGCCGGTTTTGGCCGGTTTGTTGGGTAAAGGGTTAATACAAGATTGACAAAATTTATTGTGTGCATGTTACATAAATTATATATATCCCACAACTTTGAACCAGCTGTGGGGTATATATATAATAGTTTTTGCTAAAAAATCCTTATTTTTCACCAAAGGGCCATACATGTAGCTGTTACCCAACTCAATCAAAAACTTTAAAACCACTAAAGGTTAATTCAATGCAGAACTGGACACGGCCACCAAAATTTCAAATTCATTCAATTGTGGGGTATATATATTTAATACAAGATTGACAAAATTTACTCTGTGCATGTTACATAAATTATATATATCCCACAACTTTGAACCAGCTGTGGGGTATATATAATAGTTTTTGCTAAAAATCCTTATTTTCAATTGTCACCAAAGGGCCATACATGCAGCTGTTACCCAACTCAATCAAAAACTTTAAAACCACTATAAGGGTAATTCAATGCAGAACTGCAAAATTTCAAATTCATTCTCATGTCATGTAATTTTCTTCATTGTATAGGAAAATTACTGTAATTTCATGACATACTAGTACATGTACATGTATAATGGACTTACATGTAAGTCTGGTTTGAGGCTGAAATTTGTTTTGCCTCTCAGTAGATAGTGGGGAAAATTCCCCAGATTTTCCCCTATTATCCTATAATTTAAGAAGCAGTGAATTTGTTCCATTTTATATTCTTGACCAATTAAATTATTATTTGTTACCAAATTGAACCAGCTGTGGGGTATATATAATAGTTTTTGCCTTAAACAGTTTTGATTCAAAACAAAAAAAGAAATTTAAATTTTTTTTTTAAATTAATGTTCTTATAACCTCTGCCAGGCTGACCCAAGTCATCACACCAAATTTAGTTAAATCAGTCCAGGTTTTTTGGGAGAATAATGCGCAGACACACAGACAAAGGGACGGATCCTACTGCTATAAAAAATATTTATTTATATTTAGATGGCTTATAATCTGTAACCAATTGTGGGGTGTATTTGCAGAACTGCAAAATTTCAAATTCATTCTCATGTCATGTAATTTTCTTCATTGTATAGGGAACTTACTGTAATTTCATGACATACTAGTACATGTACATGTATAATGGACTTACATGTAAGTCTGGTTTGAGGCTGAAATTTTTTTTGCCTCTCAGTAGATAGTGGGGAAAATTCCCCAGATTTTCCCCTATCATCCTATAATTTAAGAAGCAGTGAATTTGTTCCATTTTATATTCTTGACCAATTAAATTATTATTTGTTACCAAATTTAACCAGCTGTGGGGTATATATAATAGTTTTTGATTCAAAACAAAAAAAGAAATTAAATTTTTTTTTTTTAATTAATGTTCTTATAACCTCTGCCAGGCTGACCCAAGTCATCACACCAAATTTAGTTAAATCAGTCCAGGTTTTTTTGGAGAAAAATGCGCAGACACACAGACAAAGGGACGGATCCTACTGCTATAAAAAATATTTATTTATATTTAGATGGCTTATAATCTGTAACCAATTGTGGGGTGTATATACATGTACAATGTATACATGTATTTAGTATACAAGATTGACAACATTTACTCTGTGCATGTTACATAAATTATATATGTCCCACAACTTTGAACCAGCTGTGGGGTATATATATAATAGTTTTTGCTAAAAAATCCTTATTTTTCACCAAATGGCCATACATGTAGCTGTTACCCAACTCAATCAAAAACTTTAAAACCACTAAAGGGTAATTCAATGCAGAACTGGACACGGCCACCAAAATTTCAAATTCATTCAATTGTGGGGTATATATATTTAATACAAGATTGACAAAATTTACTCTGTGCATGTTACATAAATTATATATGTCCCACAACTTTGAACCAGCTGTGGGGTATATATAATAGTTTTTGCTAAAAAAATCCTTATTTTTCACCAAAGGGCCATACATGTACATGTAGCTGTTACCCAACTCAATCAAAAACTTTAAAACCACTAAGGGCAATTCCATGCAGAACTGGACACGACCACCAAAATTTCAAATTCATTCCCATGTTTTGTAAATTTCTTCATTGTATAGGGAAATTACTGTATAATGGACTTAAGTCTGGTTTGAGGCTGAAAAAATTCTTGCCTCTCAGTATTAAAATAGTGGGGAAAATTCCCCAGATTTTCCCCTATTATCCTATAATATAAAAAGCAGTGAATTTGTTCCATTTTATATTCTTGACCAATTAAATTATTATTCGTTACCAAATTGAACCAGCTGTGGGGTATATATAATAGTTTTTGCTCAAATTTTTTTTATTTTCACTAAAAACCATACATGTAGTTGGGCCTACTGTGCGTTTGTATGCTTTGGGCACGTTACAATTATTTAAACAGTTTTAATTAAAAACAAAACAAGAAATTAAAACAAAAAATAAAATTAATGTTGTTATAACCTCCGCCAGGGTGACCCAAATCATCACACCAAATTTAGTTAAATCAGTCCAGGTTTTTTTGGAGAAAAATGCGCAGACACACAGACAAAGGGACGGATCCTACTGCTATAAAAAATATTTATTTATATTTAGATGGCTTATAATCTGTAACCAATTGTGGGGTGTATATACATGTACAATGTATACATGTATTTAGTATACAAGATTGACAACATTTACTCTGTGCATGTTACATAAATTATATATGTCCCACAACTTTGAACCAGCTGTGGGGTATATATAATAGTTTTTGCTAAAAAAATCATTATTTTTCACCAAAGGGCCATACATGTACATGTAGCTGTTACCCAACTCAATCAAAAACTTTAAAACCACTAAGGGCAATTCCATGCAGAACTGGACACGACCACCAAAATTTTGAATTCATTCCCATGTTTTGTAAATTTCTTCATTGTATAGGGAAATTACTGTATAATGGACTTAAGTCTGGTTTGAGGCTGAAAAAATTCTTGCCTCTCAGTATTAAAATAGTGGGGAAAATTCCCCAGATTTTCCCCTATTATCCTATAATATAAAAAGCAGTGAATTTGTTCCATTTTATATTCTTGACCAATTAAATTATTATTCGTTACCAAATTGAACCAGCTGTGGGGTATATATAATAGTTTTTGCTCAAATTTTTGACACGGACAAAGGGACGGATCCTACTGCTATAAAAAATATGTATTTATATTTAGATGGCTTATAATTTGTAACCAATTGTGGGGTATATATATTTAATACAAGATTGACAAAATTTACTCTGTGCATGTTACATAAATTATATATAACCCAAAACTTTGAACCAGCTGTGGGGTATATATAATAGTTTTTGCTAAAAAAAATCCTTATTTTTCACCAAAGGGCTATGGCCTATACCGGTATATACCGGTATACATGTACATGTAGCTGATACCAACTCAATCAAAAACTTTAAAACCACTAAGGACAATTCCATGCAGAACTGGACACGACCCCCAAAATTTCAAATTCATTCTCATGTCCTGTGATTTTCTTCATTGTACACACTGTTGTACAGGGAAATTACTGTAATTTCATGACATACATGTACATGTATAATGGACTTAAGTCTAGTTTGAGGCTGAAAAAATTCTTGCCTCTCAGTAAATAGTGGGGAAAATTCCCCAGATTTTCCCCTATTATCCTATAATATAAGAAACAGTGAATTTGTTCCATTTTATATTCTTGACAAATTAAATTATTATTTGTTACCAAATTGAACCAGCTGTGGGTTATATATAATAGATTTTGCTCAAAAATACTTAATTTTCACCAAAAACCATACATGTACACGAGAGCTTTCCGATGAATGGCAACAAGCCATATGTAGTTGGGCCTACTGTATGTTTGTATGCTTTGCGCACGTTACAATTATTTAAACAGTTTTGATTGAAAAAAAAATTTAAATAAAACAAAATTTAAATTAATGTTGTTATATAAACCTCCGCCAGGGTGACCCAAGTCATCACACCAAATTTAGTTAAATCAGTCCAGGTTTCTTGGAGAAAAATGCGCAGACGCACAGTTGACACGGACATAGGGACGGATCCTACTGCTATAAAAAATATTTATTAGATGGCTTATAATTTGTTACCAATTGTGGGGTATATATATTTAATACAAGATTGACAAAATTTACTGTGTGCACGTTACATAAATTATATATATCCCACAACTTTGAACCAGCTGTGAGGTATATATATAATAGTTTTTGCTAAAAAATCCTTATTTTTCACCAAAGGGCCATACATGTAGCTGTTACCCAACTGAATCAAAAACTTTAAAACCACTAAAGGGTAATTCCATGCAGAACTGGACACGACCACCAAAATTTCAAATTCATTCCCATGTTTTGTAAATTTCTTCATTGTATAGGGAAATTACTGTATAATGGACTTAAGTCTGGTTTGAGGCTGAACAAAATTCTTGCCTCTCAGTATTAAAATAGTGGGGAAAATCAGATTTCCCCTATTATCCTATAATATAAAAAGCAGTGAATTTGTTCCATTTTATATTCTTGACCAATTAAATTATTATTCGTTACCAAATTGAACTAGCTGTGGGGTATATATAATAGTTTTTGCTCAAATTTTTTTAATTTTCACTAAAAACCATACATGTAGTTGGGTCTACTGTGCGTTTGTATGCTTTGGGCACGTTACAATTATTTAAACAGTTTTAATTAAAAACAAAACAAGAAATAAAAAAAAAAAAAAAAATTAATGTTATTACATGTATAACCTCCGCCAGGGTGACCCAAATCATCACACCAAATTTAGTTAAATCAGTCCAGGTTTCTTGGAGAAAAATGCGCAGACACACGGACAAAGGGACGGATCCTACTGCTATAAAAAATATATATTTATATTTAGATGGCTTATAATTTGTAACCAATTGTGGGGTATATATATTTAATACAAGATTGACAAAATTTACTCTGTGCATGTTACATAAATTATATATATCCCACAACTTTGAACCAGCTGTGGGGTATATATAATAGTTTTTGCTAAAAAAAATCCTTATTTTTCACCAAAGGGCTATACCGGTACATACATGTATACATGTACATGTACATGTAGCTGTTACCCAACTCAATCAAAAACTTTAAAACCACTAAGGACAATTCCATGCAGAACTGGACACGACCCCCAAAATTTAAAATTCATTCTCATATCCTGTGATTTTCTTCATTGTACAGGGAAATTACTGTAATTTCATTACATACATGTATAATGGACTTAAGTCTAGTTTGAGGCTGAAAAAATTCTTGCCTCTCAGTAAATAGTGGGGAAAATTCCACAGATTTTCCCCTATTATCCTATAATTTAAGAAGCAGTGAATTGAATTTGTTCCAGTTTATATTCTTGACCAATTAAATTATTATTTGTTACCAAATTGAACCGGTTATGTAGCGTTTTTTCCGAAGACCCATAGCTCGGAAGGTCCGATTCTCCGAAGGTCAGATTCTCCGAAAGCCCATAACTCCGAAGTCCCGATTCTCCGAAATCCCATAACTCCGAAGACCCATAACTCCGAAAGCCCATAACTCCGAAGGCCTATAACTCCGAACGCCCATAACTCCGAAGGTCTATAACTCCGAAGGGCCGATTCTCCGAAGGTCCGATTCTCCGAAGGTCCGATTCTCCGAAGATCATGTTTTATCACTTATTAAATAGTGTACAGTCCAGTTGCGGGGTCAATGGGGCCCTAGGGAAGACCGCCCCCAAAAAACATGTCAAATGTCATGTAAACGTCAGGAAATCCCTCCTAGGCATTCAAATATTCACAGTGTTCCTGCCCAGGGGAGCCCCCGAACCAACGATTGGGGGCGACCCCTCCCATGTACCTATGCGCTCCCCAAATCAGGCCTTCGTGATATGTTTTCGGCATATCATATGCATGATATATCCCCCACATATGCTAATTAATGTGCACCCCTAAATGGAAACCCTAGCTCCGCCACTGGTGTGCACCGGGTATATTATAACGAAACGCTGCAAGAATGTCAGAGTAGCCTAACATGCACAGGGGCCACAAGTTCTTCCCCGTTCACCCCTGTACATTTTACTCTGACATCTCATGGGCCAACGTAACGTTATAGTATCTGGTGTATAGTCAGTGTCGGGCCAGGATTCCCATTTAGGTGGGGGCAGTAGGAAAAGTTTGAATATTTTGATGCCCCATGAACGATTTCCGGGCGTTTACATGACATTGGACATGTTTTGGTAGGGGCCCATATTGTCTGAAATAGCAAGTAGAGGTTTAATGGGGGCAGTGGGAATTTTGGGACCCCTTGGCTTCGCCACTGGACTGTACACTATTTAGTAAACGATAATACCCCGATAAAACAAAATCTTCGGAGAATCGGACCTTCGGAGAATCAGACCTTCGGAGTTATGGGCCGTCGGAGAATCGGGCCTTCGGAGTTATAGGTCTTCGGAGAATCGGCCCTTCGGAGTTATAGGTCTTCGGAGAATCGGCCCTTCGGAGTTATGGGCTTTCGGAGAATCGGATCTTCGGAGTTATGGGCCGTCGGAGAATCGGGTCTTCGGAGTTGTGGGCCTTCGTAGTAATAGGTCTTCGGAAAACCGGTCTGACACCATTGAACCAGCTGTGGGGTATATATAATAGTTTTTGCTCAAAAATCCTTAATTTTCACCAAAGGGCCATACCGGTAGCTGTTACCCAACTCAACCAAAAACTTTTAAATTACACATGTACATATAGTTACATGTATAACACCATGTTTATAATCATTGCGATCTTCAATAGTATCTTTATGGAAGTCGAAGTTTAATACCAATATGGTCATGCCATGTCTTTACTAGTCGTAACTGGAGGAACTACATGTATGTCAATTCTCCAAGAACCTAAATTGAATGAAAATGTCAATGACACTGTATCCAAACTTTAATGTGTGAGCAATTATATTTTGGAAAGCCCATATTAACTGTTACGAAGATCATTGGACAAATATAGTACTCCTCGGTTGCGTCAAGTACAAATTTTACAGAAGCACCATAATTTTTAATCCACTATGGGATCATTTATTTATATTATTTTGTGTAGCTGTATACTTTTTTATCATTAACTTTTTAAGACATACCGGTATACATGTACATATTTCAGAACATTGTTAACAAAATTGAAAGACCTACTAGTACATGTATTGTTAGTTTAAAACAAGATACATGTATATTACTATTAGATACATGTATCACCCCACAACTTTTAACAAGATGTGGGGTATATATACCATAATATCGGTACAATGTATTATACCGGTAGGTTTTTCCAGTTGGATATATAAAACTTTGTCATAAGAAGCTCCCAAACGTTATAAAAACACTGGGCGGAACTACCGGTATCTATCAGGTGTTTTCATTTGTTGTTCTTTGTAAATTATTTCCAAATTCTCAATTATTCATATATTCGAATGCCAACATGCCACATACATGTACAGATCACAATTATTAGGTACATTGTACATGTACATGTACCTCCAAACAGACAGTTCATAATTTAGATCGCTCTTTATTGTCTACCGCTTTTGGCGGCTATATTTTTCAATGAAATTCTAGAAGTCACTTCGAAAGTTTGGTGATGATCGGATTAGGAATGTCGTCTTGTTGGATGTGCCAAAGGATTAAGTCATGCAAAGAGTAAAATCCAAGATGGCGGATGGCAACCCATGTTTTTTGGGATATGGAAGCATGGACACTCTTTATATTTAAATGTCACAATACCACATACAAAATCACCCATGGAATCTCGAAATAGATCAGGTTCATCATATAAATTGAGAATGTTCTTTGTCAATTGAAAACATGTTACATAAATTACATGTATATATACCCCACAACTTTTAACCAGCTGATGGATAATAGTCAAAACATCAAAATAGACAAACTAAGGGCAGTAGTAACTCAGATAAAATAAATCATAACTGTAAAAGTTGAGGAGGGTTATAGCCCTCCCAGACAAATCTAGGAGGGCTATTAATAGCCCTCCTGGATTTTCTAGATCGCCAGCCCTGCCTACTAAGTTACATGTATGCAATGAGTAGAATCCAAGATGGCCACTGAGTGGCACTAACAACCATGTTTTTTGCCGAATGACCCCCAAGACTAGTTCCCATTTACGTCATTGTTAACATGATTATCTGACAAAAGATACGACCGGTAGCCTGTGTCAAAGGATTTAGTCATGTAAAGAGTAAATCCAAGATGGCTGCTGGCGGCCATGTTTTTGGGCCAAATGACCCCAAAATGACTTGTTCCTATGTACATGTCATTGTTAACATCCATGAAAATTTCATGATGATCAGACCAAAGATATAACTTGTAGCCCGTGCTAAAAGATTTAGTCATTTTAAGATTAAAATCCAAGATGGCTGCTGGCGGCAATGTTTTTTTGCCGAATGACCCAAAAATGACTCATTTCCCATCTACATGTAAACAGCCGTGACAAATTTCATAATGATCCGACCAAAGGTAGGACCTGTAGCCCGTGCCAAAGGATTTAGTCATACAAAGAGTAAAAACAAAGATGGCTGCTGGCAGTCATGTTTTTTGGCCGAACGACCCCAAATGACTGGCTGCTGGCAGCAATGTTTTTTTGCCGAATGACCCCAAAATGATTCATTTCCCATCTAAATATCAATGTCAACAGCCGTGCCAAATTTCATAATGATCCGACCAAAGGTAGGACCTGTAGCCCATGCCAAATGATTTAGTCATGCAAAGAGTAAAATCCAAGATGGCTGATGGCGGCCATGTTTTTTGGCCGAACGACCCAAAAATGACTCGTTCCCATCTACCGGTATATTAACATCCATGACAAATTTCATGATGATCAGTACTGTACCCCAGTACGACGTTTTGCCGATTGACCCCAAAATGACTCGTTCCCATCTACATGTACGGTACATGTCAATAGCCATGACAAATCTCATAATGAACTGACCAAAGGTACGACCTGTAGCCTGTGCCATAGTATTTAGTCATGTAAAGAGTAAAATCCAAGATTGCTGCTGGCGGCCATGTATTTTGGCCGATTGACCCCAAAAATGAATTGTTCCCATCAATACATGTATGTAAATGTCAACATTCATGACAAATTTTATGATGATCACATGAACAGTACGGCATGTAGCCCGCGTCAATGGATTTAATTTTTTAATTCAAGATGGCCACCGGCAGCCATGTTTTTTGGCCGAATGACCCAAAATGACTCGTTCCCATCTACAGCTCAATGTCAACATTCATGACAAATTTCATAAAGATCAAACCAAACATACATGTACATGTACGACATGTAGCCCGCGCCAAAGGAATTGTTGACAGAAATACGCACACACGGACGACAGACGGCAACCCATGGCAATAGCTCAAACTTACAAAGGAAAAAGGAAAAGACGCTTTTTATTGTCTACCGAGACGAAAACATGTTACATAAATTATATATATATACCACAAAACTTTTAACCAGCTGTGGGTAATACCGGTAGTCTTTGCACAAAAATACTTAATTTTGACCAAGGGCCATAGTTCGATCTGTCGTCCGTTTTTGTTCATTTAAACAGTTTGATTACAAACAAAAAGAAGCTTTTTATTGTCCACCACGACGGAAACATGTTACATAAATTTTATATACCACACAACTTTTAACCAGCTGTGGGATAATAGTCTTTGCTCAAAAATACTAATTTTGACCAAGGGCCATATTATGTACATGTAGTTGGGTCTGTCGTCCGTTTTTGATCATTTCAACAGTTTGATTTAAAAAAAATTAAAAAAAAAAAATCTAATTAAAAAAAAACTACCGGTAAAACCTCTGCCAGGGTAACCGGAGTCATAACACCAAATTTAGTTAAATCGATCCACTGAGGTGTCTTGGAGAAAAATGTGCCGAGGAACAGATCCTACTGCTATACTCTTATGCGCCTAATAATAGTGATGGCCGGATAATAGTGATACTAGTAGTAGTAGGTGGTACATGTATTTTACCTCAAAAACAATAATAGTGATGGTGCCTAATAATAGTGATGGCATGGGGTGATAGTCTGAGGGTACAATTTAGATACCGGTAATCTCATGCAACAGAAGGTTTGTATTCTTAGTACTAGTACCTTAAAATAGAACCAGATATACATGTATGGTAAGTATACAGTGTGTTAAATGCACCACAACCCTGAATATGATATACATACTACTATTATTACTATATGGAATGGTAGTGGTGAATCAATTCGAGGTAGGCCCATAATACCAGCTATTTAATACATGTACTAGTAATATGTGACAATACGATATCCGAAGACATGAATGCAATTACAATTTATGTGGCAACAAGTGAAAAGAAAAAGATGTATGTGTAGGGCTGAAATGGTTAGGGCCTAGTCCTACAGTAATGCCCCAATTAATTGACTCCATAACCACAAAAATTATGGTAACTTTTCAGGATTTAGTCGGAAATATGGCTTGTTGCCATTCATCGGAAAGCTCTCGGTGAGAGCTTTCCAATGAATGGCAGCAAGCCATATCTCCAACTAAATCCTGAAAAGTTACCCATAATTCTGCTGTGATTATGGAGTCGATTAATTAGGGCTAATACTGTTCGTATGGGATTTCATGACCGGTTAACCACTTGAATTACTAGTAACTGAGACCTGTTAACCACAGCCATATACCGGTATGCCTACATTGACATAGTGGGAAAGACAGACAATCCTAGTCGATATTGAATTTTAAGTATATAAATATAAATAACAAGAGGTGTGCACTCGAGTGCTAGCATACCCCCACCGTGGCAAATTCAACCCGCATTATCCGTAAACCCAACAAAAAAGATTTTTAACTTTAAAGAAAAATTCGGACTAATAATATCGATATGGTGTCACAAGAAGCTTGTACAGAAAAAAATATTCAAATTGGTTCATATTTGTTAAAGTTATTAAGTCAGACAGAATTTTCTAAGTCAGACAGAAGTCAAAATAAGTCGAAAATGAAGCGTAATATTACGAAAAACAGTCTGAGCCAATCCCTAGCCGCATCATGTAGAGAGGGTATTGTGAGAAGCATGTATACCAAAAATTATTGAAATCGGTTCATATTTGTTAAAGTTATTAAGTTGGACAGAATTTTCTAAGTCAAAATAAGTCGAAAATGAGGCGTACATGTAACTTGAAAAAAAAAGTCGGACTGAACCGCAATTAGCATCATGCGGAGAGACCATCCTGGGGAGATTGCATACAAAAAAATATTGAAATCGGTTCATAGTTGTTCGAGTTATGAGGTCGGACGGACGGACACACGGAGGGAGAAAACGTGACGGACGGACAGATGGAGTCAATCCAGTATACCCCCCATTTTCTTTGAAAGTGGGGGTATAATAAACTGCGGATTCAACGTGGTCATGGGTTTTGACCGCGATAAAAATTCAGCAAACTCCCCATGAACCCCAAAGGGGGTTCATGCAATTTGCTGATTTTTTCTCGCGGTCAAAATCCCATGACTACATTGAAACCGCCGTTCATTTCTTATTTAAATGCTGCATTGTCTGTTTACGGTTAACGGGTCATGCAATTACCATGACCGGTTACGGCCATGGTAACCGGTTAACCGTTTCAGCCCTATACATGTACATGTACATGTATTTGTTAAGGTGAAATGCCCGGTGATGGGGGGGGGGTCCAAGAAAGTTTGAAAATTGTATAGACACGCCAGGAAGCAGAGAGTAAATTGAGACTCCTGCATAATAATACGGTACCGATACTTAAATAGTTCATACGCGCACTGGTTTTCCAATAAGAAGCTTTCTGATGTTTTCTCATTTACTTCCTTGTATTGAGTCACCAGTTGTGTATACAAATAACTGAAGACAATTTAATGCACATGCACAGTATGAAAGCATTTTTGTTTCGAATCATCGGATGAAAGTGCTTGAATTGTGTCAACCAGAAAGTGAAAACTGTCAAACCACTTGATAAATATAATGTGAACAATTCCGAGAAAGGCGCACCGAGCAGACGTGTTTCACTTTCAGTTTCCATATATACATGTACATGTAGAAATCCACAGTGGGTTGTTATATCTTATGTTTAGGCCACTGTTAATTAAATTTCTGTTCAGTGTCAATCGAGATTTCCATATAAGAAAGCGTAATGCGGTGATTATTATAATTATTTCCAGGGGATCTAGTTTGTGTCAGAATCTCTACTGTGGCTCTATGCCCATAGCGATGAAAATAATAATGCAGGTGATATATTTATAAGTATAAATATAAAATACTGTACCTATTCCTTAAAAATGTATTTAACTGTAGGTATAACAATGTATTTAACTGTAGGTTAAGGTCCCAGCTTGTGATTGCATGATTGAGATGAGCCAATTTCTCTTTGATTTGCTTACAATCCTGGTACCAGTATATCTCTCAGCTAATCAAAACAATTTTATTGCAATTATCGGATCACAAAAATCATGATGGCACCATCCCTACTATTAATTGTCAAATGGATTTACATGTAGGAACAAGTATTAACAAAGAAATTTATGCCCTGCATTGTCTGTTTAATGTTATACCGGTAAAAATTCCCCATCAGAAAACTGTAAGTCAAAACATTAACAAGTTGTCAGATTTTGAATAAATTCATGACATGATATACTACTAGTAGTACAGGGGATCCAAGGGCAAGGGGGTTTGAATCTCTAACTATTAATATATTCAATTTCATTGATATTTTTAATATTGACAAAACGCGACCGAACGGCAAATGCACCCCGGTGCCAATTGACACTTGTTTTGTCCAGCGGGGTACAAAATCATGACCTGTACTCGTACTGGGGTATGCAGGGTTAATAGGTTTGGGTCATGCATGCATACTTTACATAGGCCTATATGAATGACATGATTTTGTGTGTTCTCAGGGCATATATTTCATCTGATTTTGCGAGAATCCATACCCTGTACATAATGTATATACATGTACATGTACTTTTTCACGAGAATCCAGGGTAATTTGCGAGAATACAGAAATATAAGCCCTGGTTCTTTAAGTTATATAAAGGATCCATCCGATCGATGCGACAATTTCTCTGGTGGATTTGTGATTATTGGTGCCTTTTATAAGGCACGTTCCAACTTCCATATTACATGTAGTTGTTTTTGAGATATGACAATCTTTCGAAACATTTGAGCCTTTGTCCGTCTAGTAGCCAGGATGTATACGCATTGGTGACCAGCTTTTAGTGGCGTCTCTAGACGATTATCTTATATCAATCTTGATATTTTGAAACATATGCATTGAACTTGTCATCACTAACTTACCAATACAGTAATGCCCAAAGTAATTGACCACTTAACCACACTAGACGATTATCTTATATCAATCTTGATATTTTGAAACACATGTGTTGAACTTGTCATCACTAACTTACGGTACCAATACAGTAATGCCCAAAGTAATTGGCCACTTAACCACATCAGAATTATGGGTAATTTTTCAGGATTTAGTCGGAAATATGAGAGCTTTCCAATGAATGGCAACAAGCCATATTTCCGACTAAATCCTGAAAAATTACCCATAATTCTGCTATGGTTAAGTGGTCAATTACTTTGGGCATTACTAGTACTGTAACACTGGACCAGTCGTGGTGAACCGCAAATTCATGCTTCTTTATATACAGATGTTCTTCCCATTGTGTTCAGGTCGAGGTCTTTTTTTGCTTGTCCTTTTAATCTGACATCAGTTTTGTCTTAAAGGTTAGTTGCACGATCCCATCGTATGTGACACTATTACCGGTACCTCATTCCGAATATGTAAGTGAACAATAAATTGACTATCTTGCATTATTTTTAATAACCTGGGAAAATGCAATACATTTATATAGTTTGTTTCAAAGAAGTTGACCCGAAGTCAAAAATCATTATCTGTTCAATGTCGTGGGCATTATTATGCATGAGCACCGGCCCCGTGAACACAAAAATAACTTGTGGATTTTTTGGTCACGTCATGCATATAGGTAGGATTTTCCACGGGAAAGTTGTATCACACAGGTATTCCACTGATGAGGCGTGGCTATGTTTACAACAAAAGCGTGATTTGTGTCAACATTTTTATGTTCTTATTTTACAGACATACCCGGTACACATAAAACCTCTGGTAATTATATTTGAATCGATGTTTATACCGGTATGACTTGAAGTTAGATATTTATGGCTTTATACATCAATTTAGCAAGTTATTTTATATGAATTGAATTCTACTAACTAAAAGAAGACACAGTACGAGATGTTTGTTTAATACAATCGACTCAAACGAGACTATCCATAATTAGGCCTCCAAATTTCACAATATTATTTATTATACGCAATATTAATATATTGTGAAAACAAAAATAGGTATTAAACCTGTTACGTAACCTATGGGTTGCCACTGTCATTTTCAGGGGAACAAACTATAATACCTGGGCATAAAACCATGGGAACAATAAATGGGTTACGCAAATTTGGGAGGCCTGCAATGTTCCCGCGACTTTCCAGGGATTCTCATCTTACTTCGTGCTGCAATTAAAATCATAAGTGGGGAATATCGCAGGTGGAGCATCCAATGCGCATGCCCACAATATCGTAGCCAAATTGTAGCAATCAAGCACTGCTTGATTTTTACCAGGAAAAGTGGCGTGACCTTGGCAACACGTGCGATCCTACCGGTAGTTGTTACAAAATTATTGGACAACACAACACAACAGGGAGTGCAGGCCTATACCACATATCAGCCATCTGTTGCAGACAAAGGGAAGATGGCTACGGTCAGGCTACCGCAAATTGTGGAAGTTGGGGCAGCTGTGGAGTTGACAAAAATGTAAAAATAAAAAAATATTCAATTTCACATGCCATGTATGTACCCAGCTGGACAAAACAAGTATCCATTGGCACCACGGTGTATTTGCTGTTCGGCCGCAGTGTCAAGAGTTTGTAACTGCAGTTGAGTACCCCGGCCGAACAGCAAGTTCACTGTGGCCGAACGGCAACTACACTCGCGGCTGAATGACATGTACACCGTGGTTAGATTTCTGGTGTGTATCGCCTTTTTCAGTTTAATGAAAGTACACAGCGGCAACTACACCATGCCAAATAGCAAGTAAAACCGACTGACCGCACTGTTAACCAAACTGTGTATGCATGGTTCTATATTATCTGAATCGCCTCACGAGATAAATGATATCTTTATTTTACTTATAAATGATATATTTATATATTTTTCGCAAAGTCACATCGACACTCTTCAAACGGAAAGTCAAATTACGACAGGACGCTATACCGGAAGATCACGAGTTATCGTTCCTCTTCGCTGACAGGAAGCACATGTATTTATAACATGGATGTTCTCCGAGGTTGATTCGAACCGAAATTCGAACGCAGGAACAAGTTCTTTTCAACGATAGCGGTCGCACATGGGTCAATTCCCATGTGCATAATTCACGACTGCTGTGGGGGAAAAACCCGCATTTTAAACATAATAGAAATCTGTATTCTTTATTTCCCCTATTATATATAAATAATAATATACCGGTATCAGTTTTATCACCAATTTATTGGTTGCTCTGGGTCCATCCCTCTTAATTCAGATTGTTTTGCTTCGGCAATCCGCTACGGCAACAGTATGCCGTGGCACAGTTTGCTTCAGCAATGCTGATTGCCGTAGCCAATTATGAAGGCTGTGGGTCAGTGTATGGTGTTTCATCATCATGGTGGTTTAGGCATGGCCCACACAAGACCATAAAAAATTAAATAAAATGAAAAGCCTACCGCCGGCCCCTATTTTTTTGGGGCTCATTACGGGAAACACGCATTCAATTTGTTTTGGCCTAAACAAGATTTCTGCAAAACAATTCAGTCTATATAATAATATATTAAAACAAACTCACCAAAGCACATTTGTATTCCGATTTATAGCAGATCTGATGATGATAAAACACAAAATGTCTTTCCCGCGTGTTCTTCTTACTTCTAAGAGTAAGAGTTCTGGTGGCGCCGCACAGTGGACTTCCACTTCTTCTTTACGCCAGTGTTTGAGGTAATGAGCAACCTCATAACATGAGCTCCAAATTTTAGTGAGTCTACCGGTATATTCAATGGAGAGATCTGGAACTCCTAAATGACATTTCATTGCTGTGTATCACTGTATGTGACTGGGATTCCCACTACAAATACAATCATAACAATGAATGCATAATTGGGAACTGTGTTGTAGTTTCAGAGTGAAGAACTCTTGTTCTTTCATAAATAGCAGCCTTTTATACCTCTAAGTATGTAGAGCGTATCATAACCTGGAAGTATGGAACTGCAGCTGGATGATGTATTTGGAGTAGTTATGAATATCTTTAAGCTTTTAAACTTTAGTTTACGCAATATGTCCGCAGTCGTGTTTCCTATTTTCGTTGTACGGGACATTTCAACACTCTTTTCGAATAGCAACACAGTTTCCGGGCACACACAACTGTTACAATTATAAGTATACACTGTCAGGTAATATATACAGATAAAGTTCAGTAGTTTTAAAGCACCATAAAACCAGTTAAGACCATAAAACAAAGTTAAAATTCTTCACCAAATTAAAAACCCGCCATTTTCAACAAGGCGACAATTACTTCCGGTTCATAAATATGCAACAGGAGGAGGAGTTACGCACTTGATTGACATGATGGCCAAAATCGATATATGCGTGCTTCTAAAACCGAATTGTGAAGAAAAAAAAAAGTGGGGTCTAATGACCTATAAAAGACAAAATATAAACAATGTGCGGTGTTAAAATTGCGGGTCATTTCTAGTGACCCATAATTTTTTTTTGCCCCACAAGAAAGGTTTTAAATTGAAAAATGCCCCATAATTGACATGATTTCATAGTATATATGTGTATATATATATATATAGCTATATATATATGCATATATATTGGACCCATATATCACGTTATAATCGCCAAGCCAGAACTTATCTCCAAATTCCTGGATAAATAACTGTTCGCTGATATACCAGTGCTCCAGTGACTTACATGTACTGTCGCCGTTCAGCCAGTGACCTAGTGACATACCGTTTCCCAAACTCGCCTTGGATAACTAACTCTCGTTTCGTTTGCAGTTGAGTTTTTGTGTGATATCTATATGTTTGATTGTTTTTTTAAGGTTCGCGACTCGCGATTATAAGTTCAACCTCCATTCATTTCATGTACACTCGGACTTTTACCACAATTTTAATTTGTAACTACCTGTATTTACAAATTCTGTAGCGGCGGGAGTCTGTCCGATAGTACATATAAATGGATGGAATTGTTGGAGTTGTTTACCTGTATTGTGGACAGGGTTAATTATATAATGGAGAAGCACTTTGTATAGAGGGAGGCATACGAAACAATAAGTACACATCTAAAGCAACATAGCATACCTATATTTGTCGACCCTGATCGACTGGTTACATTCATAGTATAACCAAGGTATGCGAGTAGATGTGTGATACACTATATAGTAAAGTATAGATAGCTTGGATAGTATGATACCGCAGTCCATATATGGATACATGATACGCCAGCGGACTAAGAGATATACCTTCTCAGAGCGGTGAAAACGACACTTCTCCGCCAGCTTTCATTCCGAGCAGACCTATATCTTAACCTGTCTATACACTGTGCTTCATCGACCAACCATTTTTACTTATATATAAAGTTATCTACACCAACGGATCTCGATCTCTTCTTGAATTGTTCCCGATATCACGGCCATTCAACATCTAAACCCTAGACACCGGGACAATCTACCAGAAGCACACCACATTCTCGACCAAAAGACAGGATCACGGAGTACACCTTATGGACAGAAATTCAAGCTAGGGTGGGTAATTGTCGGCGAAGCGTGCCTAGGCAATGTCCACGCACCAGAAGATGTCAACGTGAACAAAATATACCTGCTGAGTGACGGAAGATAATCCATCTTCAAGCCATGTCCTAACAAATTCACCATCCGGGAACGTCTCAACGAATATCAGCTGGGCAAATATATCTACGCCAGTACACAACACGACAACAAACCAGGTTCATCGGTTGAAGACAGGATTTTTATTGATATTATGGACAAAGAAATGAAGAAGGACCCATCAGGGAAATGGATAGCACCACTTCCGTTCAGGTCTCCACGTCAGAAACTGCCCAACAACAGATCTTCAGCACTGAAACGAGCAGAACTGTTGGATAGAAGCCTTCAGAAGAACACACAGAAGAAAGAACAATTCGTGCATTTTATGGAAGGAATTATCAAGAATGAACATGCAGAGTTAGCCACACCACTCAAGGATGGCGAAGAGTGTTGGTACTTACCTATATTCGGAGTGTATCATTCAATGAAGCCAAATCAAATCAGAGGAGTGTTCTATTCGTCAGCGAAACATGAAGACATCTCATTGAACGACACACTGCTTTCTGGTCCCGACCTTACCAACAACATTCTCGGTATTTTGCTGCGCTTCAGGAAGGAGAAGGTTGCTATAACAGCGGACATTCAGCAAATGTTCTACTGCTTCCTTGTCAGTGAAGATCACAGAAACTACCTTCGATTCTTTTGGTACAAAGACAACAACCCAAAACTGGACTTGATCGCTTGATCGAATACAGAATGTGCGTGCACGTCTTTGGGAATAGTCCATCACCAGCAGTAGCGACATATGGGTTACGAAAATCTGCACAGTATGCAGTGGACAAGTATGGTGCGGATATGCACTATTTCATCGAGAGAAACTTCTACTTTGACGATGGAATCACTTCGCTGCCTACTTGCCTTCAAGCAGAAGAGTTAATGAAGAAGACACAACAGGCTCCACTGGAACACGGAAATCTTCGACTTCACAAAATTGCATCTAACGACAAAGAAGTCATGGCGGTATTCCCAAAGGACGACTTGGCGAAGGAGCTAAAGAATATTAACCTAAATGGAGATGAGCTACCAATCCAACGAAGTCTGGGACTGAACTGGGATTTGACGTCGGATGCCTTCACATTTGAAATTTCTCCAGAAATGAAGCCTTACACAAGAAGAGGAGTGTTGTCAACTATTAACAGCATATACAATCCTGTGGGTATTGTGGCGCCAGTTGTTGTGAAGGGACAGTTGCTGTTAAGAGATCTCATGTCGGACAACGCAGATTGGGATGAACCTCTTCCGGATTTCAGCGTCCGAATTGGGAAAAGTGGAGGGAGTCTCTCATATCACTTCAGGATATCAAACTACAACGCACCTACCATTCAAGTTCTCTCAGCAGTGCAAGTAGACGGGAACTCCACATCTATTCAGATGCATCAGAGAAGGCGACCGCCGCAGTGGCGTACTTCCTCTCAACATTTGCTGATAGGAACACCGAAGTTGGATTCGTCATGGGAAATGTGAAGATTGCCCCCAGACCGACCTTAACCATTCCTCGTATGGAACTGTGTGCCGCCGTGTTAGCTATAGAGATTGCCGACACCATAAAGGACGAAATAAACCTAACATTCGACAGTGTCAAGTTTCAAACAGACAGCCGAGTTGTGTTGGGATACATCAACAATAGTACCAGGAGGTTCAATACCTTTGTTAACAACAGGGTACAACTCTACCGACAGTCATCACCCCAGGGCAGTGGAGCTACATACGTACGGACCTCAACCCTGCTGATTTTGCAACGAGGGCTGTAGCAGCAAAAAAACCTGAAGACCAGCGTGTGGCTATTGGGGCCAAACATACAAGAAAGCATTGAAGAGAAAAATATGACGACTTCAAATTGATCTCGGCAGACGATGATAAAGACATACGACCGGAGGAAGTTGCAAGTATGAAGACACAGGTGTCGATGGGACGACTTGGTACCCATCGTTTCAGCAGGTTTTCCAGATGGAATCGACTTGTTAACACTATCTCCAGATTGAAGCAAATCTCAAGCCACCACACCTCTTCTGTTCATTGCAAGAATATTTGGCAAAGTTGTACCGCACACACAACGGTGGACAACTTCAAGATTGCTGAGAAACTTATCATCGGAGAAGTCCAACGAGAAACTTACAGTGAAGAAATCGCCTGTCTCCTCAAGAAGAGAAACGTTTCGAAAACCAGCAAGATAGTCTCACTGAGTCCATTCATCGATGGAGACGGATTACCCCGTGTTGGTGGACGCCTCAGAAGATCAAATATTACGCCAAACGAGAAGCATCCCCTGATTATACCTGGGAAACACCATATATCTACTCTTCTAGTGAGGAGATGCCATGAAGACGTTCAACAAAAGGTGCCATCAGAACTGCCGGATATTGGATAACGGGTTCGAAGAGACTGGTGTCGACTATTATCCACTCTTGTGTGAAATGCCGCAAACTACGCGGAGGCACACAACAACAACAAATGGCCGACCTACCTTCGGACAGACTGGAACTTTCACCTCCATTCACCTATGTTGGGGTAGACACTTTCGGACCTTGGGAGGTCACAAGTCGACGCACGAGAGGAGGCCAGGCACAGAGCAAAAAGATGGGCTGTTCTGTTTACTTGTCTGGCTTGCAGAGCAATACATATCGAAGTTGTAGATGAGATGAGCTCTTCGTCATTTATAAACGCCCTAAGAAGATTTGTCTCCATCAGGGTCCGGTGAAAGAATTCAGATCCGACAAAGGCACGAATTTCGTCGGAGCAACGAATGACCTCGAAATAGATGCCATCCATGTCGAAGACAGGGAGGTCCTGGAGTTATTGGAACAGAAACGAAATACTTGGATATTCATTCTCCACATGCTTCCCATATGGGTGGAGCATGGGAGAGAATGATCGGAACAAATCGGCGCATCCTAGATTCCATGTTGATGGACCATGGATCAAGAGCACTTACCCACGACGTTCTAACAACTTTTATGGCGGAAGTTTGCGCCATCATCAACTCCCGACCTCTAGTGCCAGTATCCGCAGATCCGGAGAATCCGGAGATTTTAACTCCATCCACGCTGCTTACGCAAAAGATCGCTCCGGACGTACCTAAGTTTCAGGAGTTGAACACCAAAGAGATGTTCCGGGCACAATGGAAACACGTTCAAGTATTGGTCAACACTTTCTGGAGCAAGTGGCGCAAAGACTATTTGCAGTCGTTACAACCTAGAAAAATCTGGAATCAGCAAATGCCCAATTTCAAAGAAGGGGACTTAGTCTTACTCAAGGAAGACAGAAGAAGACACCTCTGGCTTGTAGCCGTCGTGGTAGAGGCCTTACCAAGCCACGACAAACTCGTTCGAAAAATCAGAGTTCGGCTGAACAGAGAGGGAACTTCGGTCGTCTACACCAGACCAATCCGTGAAGCTGTTCTCCTGTTACGACGGTAGACAAGTCCGACGATGGTTATCACCAACAGATGGCCTCTAAATGCGACTCATTATTTTGTAAAGAGTAACGGAGTCACACACCCATATGTAGTATACGCCACCGCTTTCGCTCGACTTATTAGTGGCATTGCTTCTATTTGACCTAGCAGAATAGGACAATTTATAACAATTATAGTACCCTGCGTAGTATATTTGTTTAGTTAGCCGAACGGGTTAATTTCATATTATCAAGTATGTTAGCATTCAAACATTTTTATTTTTTATAGATCTGCAAGCCTTTATCACAAATTATTAATAGTGATATATTCATATATATCAAACGGGGAGTGTAACGTCACCAATTAGTTCCTTCCTATAATATAAGTTAGAGAATTATTGTGCCATTCGGCTCTTGTAGTAAACAATACTCTTTTAGTAACTTGAGACATTTAGCCTCGTTTTACTCGCTGGCTGCCACGTATCAGTCACCATCTTTTCTATACACAATTTCCATCAGCCAACAGATCACAGTTCTTTTTTACCACACAAGATCATGTTCATTATGTAGGCCTATTTTATCTAACCGAAGTTACTGAACAATTTAACATTCTCAAAAACGAATATAATAAATACATTCTAACAATGGAACTTCATGGTTGTTACTTCCGTGAAAGACGGAAAACTAGTAATTAGATGAATGTAGCCCGTGTTTCCTCTGTCCTTCCCATGTTATTACAATATAATTAGAAGTAGTTAAAGTCAGTGTTTCCTCTGTTCCTCCCATGTTATTATCATATTATGCCTACAGGGTTGGGGTATATACAGGTAGTCGAGGGCTCTGTCTGTCTGTCTGAGCATATCGCCTTGTAACTCGGATGTCAATTATCAAGAGTTTGTTATCTTTAGTCATGTTGAAGGCACAGGTTGGTACCCACATTAGTTAGGTAATTATTCAAAGCATGTAACTTTGTTCCATAATTCTGCTGTACGAGAAAGGTCGATTTCATGACAATTAGGCTTTGGAAATTGATTTTTGATCTATAATTGTAGATGTATATTGCAGACATTGAGCACATGTGGACCTGGTTGAATTTTCTGTGGTAAGATGGATCACATCCATCCTCAATCTACTTATGTCATTTATTGGCATTTGTTTCTAATGTGGAGGGGTAGATAGGCTTGAGACCCCACCACAGTTCAATTCACACCAGGTTCTCAGCTTCTGTAAATGTCAGATTAAACAGTTTATGATGGTCCAATTGCTGCCAACAGTTTCTGTCGTAATATTACGATCATTTTGTAAATATACGATCAAATTTGTAAATATCAGACTACGTTGATCTCGTAATTTTACGAGAGTTACTGATGGTCTCATTGCTGCCAACAGTTTCTGTCGTAATATTATGATGAATTTTTTTAGTGCAGTTTATATATGCTGCCAGTAGTTACGGTTATGTATCATTTTGTTATATACTGACGGTAAAGTTTTTGACTCCTGAACCGTCGTTATGGGTACGAAAATAGTGTGGGATAAATTTGAAGTTCTATATAGGGGTATATTAACCTATACATGGCTTTTTTCAACTGTTTGTTGACTTCGGATAGTGGGAAATATGACTGCCCGTAACCCTGTTCCACCACAACTGCTCATAATTACGGTTAAGTCAGTATATAGATACAATTTACATTTTCTTTGAGAGTTTATCTCAGAGTGACTCCGACGTTCGCGCCAGTAAAATGCAATATGTCGCCAACGTCACGTCAAACCAGCCAAATTTAACGGCCGACAATCTGCACACTTCGTGGTATAGGTTGGAAAGATTGGACAGATTCTTGATTAAGTTGTGCCTTATAATCAGCGTTGTGCTTTTTCGGGAAGCATCGGTTGGTAAACGGAAGATGGAATACTATTCCGGATATTTTAGACTGGATGTATGCACCGGCCTTGCACGAGGTTTTACCTGCCGGAAGAGAAATGCATCTAATTAAGGGGAAGCCCTCAGAGTGAAAGTGTTTTTTAATATAGATATATATATATATATATATATGTTTGTTCGTCCTTTGAAATATTCCACGAGTTTACACATCACCCCTTACAGAACCCACGTGGTATGGTTTGGATGTTCTGTATTTCTTAAAGTTAAATTATTAGCCTATACTAATAGTTCTTGATGTATTTATTGTTCAATTTTGTTTCGATGATTATGGTTGGTTCTGATGTCATGTATGGATGCGGTACCACTAGTGATATTAATATGTCTAGTTTTCATGATCGTGTTTGCCTATCTGGTAAATACTATGGATTGTTTGTATAGTGTGTGCCATATTTCCAATTTGGATGGGCACTGCGAGGTGCAATTACAGTCCACGAAGCGGACATGTGTGTAATGCAAACACGTGCAAATTAAAACCAAGGGCAGTCGAATAGTCGAATCAACCTACGGGTGTGAATTATTTGTCGATACTCTTTGTAGTAAATCAAAGAAACGCTGTTGTTATAACTAACACCATGATAGCATTCATAAACATGCATTGTGTAGATCATGCTACGATTCCCTACTCTGGTTTTACACGTACAGAGAAATATGTTCCAACTCATCAATACCTGTGATTTTTTTCTGATAGAGAACTCTTAAAATTGATACAAAATATTGCAGGTAATATTCTTAGTTACTGCCTGTTCGCTAATGATGTATATCACATAACTCGGTTCACAAAATCAACTAAATCATGCACGTTGGAGCTGCAATCGTCACCTACTAGCTGATGGAACACATTATTAAGGAACACATATTGACTAAGAAATATACCATTTAGGTTACACTGGTGTAAATACGGTTCGGAGTGACATCTATCGGATAGGGGAGAATAAAATAGACACTGGGACCTGATTGGTCACTAGGCTTGTGTGCTTTTTACTTTAAAAAATCATCAAACCTCTTACCTATGATTTCCTATAGGTAAAATAGCCATTGGCACAGGAATTAACCCTTTGTAGTGAAGTTTGAATTTTGTGGTGTGATCTAAAATATGACATTATTTTTAGTGCGGTTCTGACACTAGTTACGAAAACACAAGATTTAAAGGCGAATTCCTTGCTAGACGGACGTGATTTTTTTGCATAAAAAGTTTCCGCAAATGTCAATCTTTCAGATTTAACGATAATTTTGGACCTATGATTTATATTGTAAACAGTATACGCTAAAACGTTTGCACTGAGGCCAATGGAAAACATTTACACCAGTGTAACCTAATGGTAACATTTTAGTTACGAAAGTATGTTAAAAATAGATAGAGTTATCCCTCTTGAATCGCAGTTGGCCGGACAAAAATATCCAACGTGTCTGGAAACTGTTCTACCAACCAACAGTTTAGCTAATCACAAATCATCCTGATATCAGATATATGTACGGCAACATCAGTGCTTTGTTTGCAATCGTATAAAGCTACGCGTAAGATCTTCAAGCAGTTACCCTGTCTGATGGAATATGGTCTATGAAGGCTTATAAAGTGTAGAGATTCGTGACATGACATATTCATTGAAAAGAGGCCGACACCAAAGGCCAATAGTTCCTTCCATTCGAAGACAGACGTTGTACATAAGGCAACTTAAACCAAATCGACAGCGAATCAATTTTATAGCTCTCATTCCTACTGAAAGCGGATGAAACGGATATAGCAAATATCTTAAGTATTGTCACATGCCCATAACCAAACTACGATGTTTTAAACAATATTACTGGCCCTTAATTATACGATTGTGTTAATAGTATACATTTTTTGTTTTTATGCCATAGGTAAATATATATTGGCCGTACTTATGAATAGTATTACTTGATACTGTTATTTCTGTTTCGCATACCACTATGTTCATTATGTGTTTGACATCTACCTATTACTGTGGTATTTTATGTCAATAAATCTATCTTATCTTGTATTCACTGGCTTACATTTTATAATCTGGTTCGAATCGCTTCACACAACACACCACCCCTTCAACTGTATTATAGATGACTCAATTATTATCAGGGAATTCTATATAATTAGTTGACAGTTATCATTATGGGAATCGATTTGAGTCGATAATACTCTTGGGCTGGGGTTGGATGCACAGTTGCACAAACAGAAGATATCGGAGACTGTGTCAGGCCATTGGTATGTTTGTCATTTTTCTGGTGGATAAATATAACAACGCTGTAAAGTTAATTGCTTTGTTCATAGTGATGTTCGTGGGAAAACGCGAGTTTTTAGATAAAAGGTGGCGATCTATTTCTCAAACTTTTGATAACGTTGCTCAGTCGCGGTTAATTTAGCCAAACACCATTCATGCTGGCAGTACAAACTGAAGATTTCGATATTATTAGAACATCATCGTTTTTTTTTCTTTGGAAAACAATCACACAAGTAAGTGGAATGTCAGCAACCAAATAATAATGTTAGCAGGATCACCAACCACGGTTGATGGTTGCTCATTACTCTACTATCAGGATCACAGACCACGGTTCATGGTTGCTCATAACACTACTAGTATGATCACAGACCACGGTTCATGGCTGCTCATTACTCTACAAGCAGGATAACAGACCACGGTTCGTGGTTACTCATTACTCTACAAGCAGGATCGCAGACCACGGTTTATGGTTGCTCATTACTCTACAAGCAGGATAACAGACCACGGTTCATGGTTTCTCATTACTCTACTGTCAGGATCACAGACCACGGTTCATGGTTGCTCATTACTCATGGTTGTGTTCCGTAGCTACCGTGTATAATTGGTAGATTTTGTATAAGTCTATGTCGGTAAGCACTATGTAAACGGGTTATGAAGAGGTGTTGCTGGTAGGAAGGTTCCGGGTGAAGTGAAGTTCTCCCTACAGAGAACGGGTAGTTATTTTCTCGTGTCGGTGGTATCATGTGTCCATATAAGGTATGAGGTACCACGATACCCGTGTCTATGACGTGAATCATACTATAGTTTACGATATAAGGATACTGGTCTGATTCTCCCTCACCTATACAATGGTAGCTACCAGTCATAACCAATTAGGTATATGATCTTGTTAATTATGTGTGTACGCTCGTATTCATCGTATAATCGTATTCATCGTATATTATATATCTCTCCCGTACATAGTGCTGACCGCTATACAATTAACCCTATCAATACAATCACTGGGGAAAGGAGGTGTATCCAAGATCCGGGAATACATATAACAATAACTACTATCTTATGTACTATCGGATAGTTGCTCATTACTCTACGCTTACCATCTTGGCAAGCTCATGTGGAAATAATATAACTGTAATGGTCAAATCATGTGCAGTATTGTCTCATGTTCGTATAATTTCTCTTGGTACGATTTTCTATCAGCATGGGGTTATCCGCGTTAACCCGAGTCGGGGTGTATATGTTACAGTCAATATGTCAAATCAGTAATTTGGCCAAATGCCTGTGACCGCCAGTCATTTGGCCAATTGCCTAAAAATTCAGTCATTTGACCAGATGACTGAAATTCACTGCCCTGAATTTGACAGTTTGCCTAAATGGGAATTTTATTTGTAGTCAATATGTCAAATAGGCCAAATGACTGAATTTTATTTTAGTCAATATGTCGAATTGGCCAAATGACTGAAAATCACTGACCTGAATTTGACAGTTTGCAATTATGTATAAACATAACTTTTTTTGTTTTGTTAATGAAGGAAGTGTCACTGTGAACAGATCGCACAAATTGACTACTTATAAGCCCATTACCTAATATTGAGCTGTCAAAAAATACAGTTCAGTCATTATTGTGTTGTTAACTTGTTATCCTTTTGGGTTTGTCAAAACACTTACAGACAACACTGGTTAGTTGTTATCTAACGTGCCCACAATGCTACTGGCCACGGTGGCCGCGATCGGATGTTGAAGGAGTTAGATAAGAGGTATACCAATGTAACCAGGGATCCCATTGAGCTGCTTAAGACAACGTGCATTGACATTCAGCGAAAACGTGTGCGACCGTTGATAAAGGGTGCGGTTGTTAGGCCGATCTTGTCTAAAGAGTTCTCCGCTCGTAGCAAGTTGACCTCATCCATCGATATGCAGTCCTACCGCATGGTTCTTTCAAATGGATTATGGTGTATCAGGACCATCTGACAAAGTTCTGTGTTATCCGCCCACTGACATCAAAACGAGCTTCTGAGTTTGCCTACCATCTCTTGGACATATTTCTGTTATTCGTGACCCACATATGTAATAGTAAGCGATGTGCTTGTTTCAAGAATGTTTTATGTAATATTAGATGTCACAACAGTGCAGGCGCGTAGGCACGGGGGGCGGGGGGCCCAATAAAATTAAAAACAATCGGTCTCGCATATGTAATTATCCTAGCCATCGACTGACCAAATATAAATGTAGATTTAAACGCCAACATGATCATCATCTGCTATTTATTCAAGCGCGAATATACAATATTCAATATAATTACTTTTAATTTGTGTTTGACGTCGGCAGGTACGTCGGAACTTGATATACGTTCCAGTGTGCACGGCGCGACCGGATTTTGGTTTATGACGTCGACCGGAATTTGGTTTGCGTCGTATCCGTCGCCTTTTCCGTAAATTGCCAACAATGTTATGCTTAGAATGTCAAGGGGACACAAGTCTTTAGCACGGTTTGTTTGAAATTGAATAGTTAAGTCATGAGCACAAAACCTCCTCCAAAGAAGAAGCCGCGGCCTGCTGGGAAACCAACCATAAACAATTTTCTTTCAAACGCCACGAACCACAATTCCGACACATCAACTGAGCACGATGTCAATAACGTTGTAGCCAGTATCAGTGGATCGATTACCAACGATGAATATTGATATTGAGAGAAGTGAGAGCCCCGAAGCCGATAGGCCTACTCCAACTACTATCCATGATATTTCTACTTCGCCAACCGAACCCCCACGCCAACTAGTACTGGGTTCATTTCCAACATCGCTGTTAACAGAGAAATACAGATGTTTCACAAAATCATGGTACACCAAATATTCATGGATTGAGTACAGCATCAGCAAAGATGCTGTCTTTTGTCAACCGTGTCGCTTCTTTGCCCCACAAGAGAAAGAGAAGGCATTTGTAGACGTTGGTTTTCGAAATTGGAAAAATATTGGTGATAGGTTAGAAAAACACAACTCTTCCAATGCACATACGGACGCAGCTGTGGTCCTCAGAGAGATGCGGTCCAGTATTGACTCCGGTCGTGGCACCATTGTCAATCAGATATCCTGTTGGCTCCCATTCGATGTTCGTAGAGAAAAACAGAGAGGTCCTAATATACATACTGGACTTAGTAATATTCTGTGCCCAACAGGATATACCTTTAAGAGGCCACCGCGAGAGCGCTGATAGTGCCAATCAGGGGAATTTTCCTGAGCTACTGCAACTAATCTTCAAATTCTCACCTAAACTAAAGCAGAAATATGTTAGCCTTCCAAACAATGCCAAAATGACAAGTCCTGATATTCAAAACGATCTGCTAGACTGTGCAGCCAATGTGCTTCTAAGCAGAATTAAGAAGGAGTTGTTAGAAGCCGAATATTATGCTATCATAGCAGATGAGTGCAACTACGCATCGAAGAGGGAGATCCTCGGAATTTCTCTTCGTTACTATTACGATGGAACACTAAAAGAAACTGAAAGTCTGTGTGCGATTCGTTAACCGAGAAAATTCTACAAACACTTGCAACATTCACTCTTGATCCACATAAAAGTCATAAATGTGTCGGGTTATCGTTCTATGGGACAAATGTCATGTCGGATCGCAAAAATGGTGTGCAGGCGTCTCTGAAAAACACTTACAAGAACGCAATATATACCCATTGCCATAGTCACCGACTAAACCTGGTCATGTCGGCTGCCCGCCAACGTGACTCCGAGTTGAAACAACTGTTTGATGTGCTGGATGAATTGGACACATTTTTTACGAGTTCTAAAAGGCACGCGAAATTCGTTTCCATACAGAAGGAACTTCGGCCAGGTTCAGCACCACTTGAATTGGCGCATTCATGTGATACCAGGTGGTCATCGAGATCCGTCGCGGCCGATCGAGTCCTTATGCTCTTTTGTGTTATTCTGGAAGCTCTGGACTTTTTTAAGGACGACAAACAAGCAGAAACACGCATTAAAGCACACGATCTATCTGCACAAATCCGCAGCGCTGAAATTATGTTCCTGTTGGTCGCATTTAATAGGATCTTCCAATGCACCAATCAAGCGATCATTATTTCAGACACCGAAACATCGATCTGATCAGAAACCTAATAATCGTATTGCTGTACCATGACATACCGTTTCAAGTTTCAACTTGGGCCATACGTTGATATAGTGTGTCTACCATTTGCGGAATGATGTGCTCTCTGTGGGTCTCATTCTGTTTAGCCAACATTTTCTTGGAAGTATCTCTAGTATCAAATTATCATTGTTTCAGCACTTTTTCCATTCTATTCAGTTTTTATATCCCGTAATTTGAAGAAAATAACATGCATAATCAATGTGACTAATTTGTGATTATCACCAACCTTAACTGGGGAACTTCAATCTGATCCTATATCTCACATATCGAGTAGTAAGTAGAATGAGGTTCACAGAGGGTGAATTCGATGACGCTAGCCCGCCTCTTCAAAAGTCAGAGACAATATGTCCATGCTGTCTAGGGGCGGTGTGAATACAACACGGGTATCGTTATCAACAAACGACGCGTACTATTTGATCTTACCCGGATTAAATGTTAAGGTTACACTGGTGTTTTCCATAGGTCTCAGTGCTAACGTTTTAGCCTATACTGTTGGCAATATAAATTTTGGTTCCAAAATTTTCTTTAAATCTGAAAAATTTACATTTGGAGAAACTTTTTACGCAAAAAAAATCATGTCCGGCAATAGCAGGGAATTATCCTTTAAATCTTGTGTTTTCGTGTTATGCAACCGCATAAAAAGAGAAGGGGTTTGATGATTATTTGCATGCAAAAATCACACAAGGCTATTGACCAATCAGGGCCCAGTGTCTATTTTATTCTCTCCGCTAGATGTCACTCCGAACCATAATTACACCAGTGTAACCTTAAATGACACACACAGCAATGGCACACATACAATCGGGATGTGACCGCTACCGACCGCGGGGGGGGGGGTGAAAAGTGTTTGAGTGGAACATTCTTCCAATTTGTTTTCTAAAACAAAGTACCATGCATGTGAAATTGACAAGAAAACATCGACATCAATCAGAGATGTAAAGTTCACGACGTTAGAGTCTACGGTGAACTATACAGCCCGTGTCGATTTCATTGACAACATGGTAAAATTGCTGTGCCTCATGTCTTGTATACGCTTTAAATTCGACTGACGTTTTAAAATAAATCTGCAATAAATATTTCTTCGAATCAGCTGTGCAGTAAATTTTAGGAAAACTTTTCACCCCATCGTGTCCCAATATTGAAAATAAACATTTGAGTCTTTCTGTCGCGAAAAGAGGGGTATTCACGTGAAATCGAAATGCAGTATATGCATGACGAGACATTCCTTTCTTTGTGAGATTCGATTTGATTAGCTTAATAAACCAAAGTTTTATTTTTCCAACTGTTGAACTATTGAAATGGTATAATTTTATCTTTCAGAGTTAGGAGAGTTCGGATATGTAACTTTCTCAGATACCAAAAAGGAAAAAAAATGGGTTATAAAGTTGATAAATTTAGATGTATATGGATCACATCGGTATTTATGATGTATGTATCGCGCGCAGCTGTATAATAATCCTACCGGTGATCGATGGTCGTTATCATTATGATAAAACATTTGGATCAGACAGAGTTTGTGGGTATAGACTTCCTCAGTCTGAACAATGTTGGATCCTGGCATCATTTCCCATAACATGAAACAATGAGTCATTGGTGAATGGTTTTATGTGATATTCTTCTTGTCATTATATATACATATGATGTACACTGTGTATATAAATCTTGGTCAATAATGATAGTCTCGCTATTTGAGATTTCTGTTCCATATGCGCGTAACGATAATCGCTTACAGGTCAGGAGCGATAACTGAATCCAATTGTTGCAAACTGGGCAGAATATTCCTGGTATAGATTCCTCCGTTTTTACTATATCGTTGACAAATTGGAATGGAATATAGTTGTAATATTATGAATCATTGGTTTAAAAGGGACGAGAGTAGTATGTTATGGGTTCCAGCTCCCTCGTTAGACTAAAGACCTGGTCGGCTGACCTGGGACCTGGTCGAGTTGTCGGTTATAAGTGTAGTTCGTGCGTTTGTGCAATGTGTCGCCAGTTTCGTTATGTACGTCGCGCTATTGACAGGTATTTCTAAAGGGGTATTGTCTATTGTTTCCCTATACGTACTCGACATGTGAAGATCGAAACGTTTCTATAAACCTTAGAAGATTTACTTCTGTGGGGAAATCCCAAAATAGACTTGGCTGACTGACAGCAGCGGAAATATATGGGGGGAGGAATAATAGGCTGGTTATGAATTAGACTGGTCCGGTGGTGGGACATTCCTATGGTAGGCAGAAGGTAAATTATAGACTCCCCGTATCGTGGAGACTTGGCTATATACTCAATGGCAGGGGATGCAACTCTTCTGATCTAGAACGACATGAATATGTCTATATATCTAATTTCGCAAGACACACAAACTTGGACGAGGAGGGGTGAAAGCAACTCCTCGCTGGTGGGGGATGTCTCCTTATCTACTCCTATTCCACCCCAGTCCACTCCGCTTCCCTCTCTGTCCACTCCTCCCGACCTCCCCAGACCTCCCAGTCCACTCTGTTTCACTTTCCCCCACCCCGGCCGCATCCACATTTGTAGTTATACCACATCCCCTTGTAGGGTGTTATATATTTTTGTTCTCCACTGGGTTGTTGTCTCATATGGACATTGTGTGTCGCGGCCTGGAGGGGATGCAACTCTTCTTATCTAGGAAAATATGAGTATGTATGCGTTTGTTTTTTCGCGAGACACACGCCCTTGGACGAGGAGGGGTTTAAGCAACTCCTCGCCCTGTGGGGGTTGCCTCCATATCTACTCCTCATCCCTCCCAGTCCACTCTGCTTCCCTCCCTATCCACTTCTCTCGACCTCCCCAACCCCCGTCCCCATCCACGATTATAGTTATCCGACATCAACCTGTAAACGGTGTTTCCCCCCCCACTGGGATCGTGTGTCACGGCCGGGATATGAGGCACCACACACCACCTCCTTCCCCAACTTTAGCTTATAGAAATTTCTGAATCGTGGATTAGTTATATATAGAGAGGGAGGAGGGACGTTTATATAATTGTAGATCGTTTTTCCTTTTTAAAATGCGATTATGTGATAAAAAGAATATCAAATTCGTCGCAATTCTGTACAAAATGTATTAACCCTTTACCCATAAGAACGGCCCTGTGCCAATGCATTCTCTTATATATGCGAGTCGACCATAGGTCGCCTCGTATATATAAGAGAATGCATTGGCTTAACACATATTAAAAATGATAAAATTGTCAAAGAATGTAGAAAAATATTATAAAAATTGTTAAAAAATGTAAGAAAAAATGGTAAAAAGTGTTAAAACAAGATCTTTTTTTAGGCCAATACATTCTCTTGTATATGCGAGGCGACCTATGATCGACTCGCATATATAAGAGAATTCATTGGCACAGGGCATAACTGTAACCATCACAATGTGGTCAATGAGCCGGTTCCAATGATATCCATATTTGTATGGTTTTATTGAGACAGACCCAAGATAATTTAGGCTGTTGAAGCTTTATTTGGGCTTTTTTGGCCGGTTTGTTTGGTAAAGGGTTAACCTCGTACACTAAATTCGATTCGATCATCGCTAAAGCTAGGATCGTAACGATTTAGTGCACTCGGTTAATACATTACATATAGAAGTGCGAATCATTAGAGATCCTCTATTTATGATATGCTTGCCGAAACGTAGATCGTCGCATGTATCTCTTCGAAGCTTCAATAAAATACGATTTCGTTATTTCATTGTAGCTAGATTGTTATTTCACTAGAGGGCTTGAAACTAAATCAATCTGCCAAAGTCGATGAAGTGACCATATTATGGGCGCACTGGCAACTAGCCAATCAAAAGCGATGCATTTATGACGGTATGTGATAAATAGATAATTCTATATGTTCGAGTCACAGTGTGTCAATTTCAACTTTAAGCCTATGCTCTTTCCTGTTTGTAAACACTGAAACTAGCGCTCTTTTATAACTAAGTAGAGTTTATAACCTAATTAATTAAGAGGTAACTTAGCAACTTTGAGCATACATATTTCGCGTGTAATAAAAAGAATAACTACAGTTCGTGTTTAAATTCCTGTAAAATCTCAACTGGAAAGAAATATCGCGGCTTGTGGCCACTCGTGAAAATTCGATATTTCTTTCCGGACACTCATGAGGTATTTCGAATAAACTTTAAGTATTTCTCTATATCCCCTTCAATTGCTTAAAGTCAGAGGGTATTATGATCTGCATCAAAACAAGTAAAGAAACGACAAAACAAACATTGAAACATGCATGTAATTTAAAAATGAAACATTTTATTTTATAGTTATTTGTTTATGCCCCGATAACATTCAATATAAATCTATGGTCTGGAGATCCCACTTTCGAAAGCAACATCAAAATAATATAGAATGAGATATCATAATGTAATTGGGGGCTTGTGACATCATGTGTTAGCTTTTAACTCTTTCACGACGGTGCCAGTGTATTATCTTATATGTGAGAGTCTCCCACGGGGAGCCTCGCGTGATATATAAGCGAATGCACTGGCGTACAAAGTAAATATTGTTAGGTCAATGTATTCCCTTATACATGCGTGCATGGATCCCTATGGGGGACTGGCATATATATAAGAAATGCATTTGCACAGGGTTTCCCCAAAATTTCAGGTAGCTCCAGTCATGTAAGTACTTTAATGTCAGTTTCCATTTCAATGATCAGTCGAAATTTTCTTTTCGTTTGAAAGCTATATGTTCATGCTTGGAGTTCCTTAATAATTATGTTCATCACACTGTCACAGTTCCTCTGTCTGGCTGCCTTTCCTGCAATCCTCTGTTTCAAGTCACGGCACGTTTTTCTGGCAGACATATCCGCAAACGTAGCTGCAGGCCATGTTATGATTGTATAAATCACCCACTGCATTGCAGTTTCCACCGTGGTCGCCGTCCCAATTCGACCACGGCATTCGTGTCTCATCATACAGTCTCCATGTGCCGCTTGCACGCGCTCCATCTACCCAGTACCTTGATAGGGCACTACCCAGCTCATTTCTGGTTTGTACGATTTTCTGAAAATAAAACATTCGGTGAGACTTATAGGTACATGTATAGTATATGTAAAACAATGGGGATATTGAGGAGCGCCTACTTATCAATAATATGTGCCCACCTTCATCGCAGTATATATATATAGGTCCGGTGATGAAACGCGGTGCTATGCGCTCAAGATACATGTACACTGCTACACGTTCCGCTCAGTGTCTCATGGGCTAGTACTTGGCTCACACACGAGTAATGGGTAATAATCCTTTCATGACTGGAGTTTCCTGACTTTTTGCGAAAACCCTGTGCCAGTGCGTTTTCTTATATATGCGAGTCGCCCATATGTCTCATATATAATATAATTAATTTGCCTAAAATAATATGTCCTTGTTATAAGCCAGTGCATTTGCTTATATATGCGAGCTCCCTATGGGAAACTTGCACATATAAGATAATGTACTGGCACATGATATCCAATGCTGCACCAGCGAAGTTCCCGTCGTGAAAGGTTACGTGTTATGTGCAAACTACAAATCAGTTTCAAAGGAACTTTAATTACCATTTTAGATTTGGTGACCATATCTCATTCGTGTAGGAGGACTACAAGATTCATTTATTAGATTCATAACAATTGGAGTCATGACTTGCGACTACTCTGTATGAACTGTTTAGTAATTGAAATATACTTTTTCAGTTTGATTTATTCGGGTATATTGAATGTGTACCATGTGGATTTAACACAGAATTTCACGACATAAGAGGAGCAAAAGGTCCATATGAGTACGCATAGGATCACGACTCCATCTCAGTCGGTGATTATGTTCCACCCAGTGTATATTCCGTACCCTAAAACCCCTCCCACATGTACTCGCAAAACTTAGTAAACACAGGGTTTCTCCTATCGGATGAATACTGATGCCACCACATGATCTATACTCGAATCCATTCGCACAAACAGCCAAACCTCTTACATTCCCGGAAAGGCACAATTACTGTTAATAATATAAAACTTTCGTTGGAATGTCAATAGAACATTTGAACTAATACATTACACTGAACATCTTCTTTTCTAAAGTCTCTACTCAATACGTGGAGTGATAATTTTTTTCAACAGCTAAACGGGTACCCAACAATGACAAACCAAGATATCTGTTTCGCATTTAAATCAACATGTTCATTAACATTTTTAGGAACAATAACTCTATTTAAAACACTGTGGGTATATAATGGTGGTCATTTTGATACGTTTAATCTACATTATATCATCCAGGTCAGCCCAACAGATACTTCTAGATCACTATCTTAACTAATCAAGCTACATTTTCAGTCAACCGTTGAGCAAAATCAATCGGTTGTTGAGCGATTTCACTTTCATAAATAGTTTACTCAACACTTCAGTCGACGTTGCTTGGTGGTATTGTTACACAAAACGGTTGATTAATTGTTGAGTAAAATTTTAGTTAAAGAGATTTTCAGTGTAATTTACAAACAAATCTCAATTTCAAACTTTAAATTGAAGGAAAAAAAATAATTATCCTTATAACCAATGTATGCTACAATACTATAACAGCAACTTTTTACCATCACAATATGTCCGAATTATGAAAAGATGGTTTAAAAATAACCATGTTTTTCTCATGGTCGATAGACAGATTGACGACTGGAACTATTACAAAAAACACACTGCATTATCTCAACTATGAACCTAACTAGGGTATGCGCTCAGTTTACCTTCTGAAATGATGACTTCTGCGAGAAAAAAAAGAAAACAAATTTCATTGCAAGTTTTTAATTTTGTGACGGCATTTTTTCAGGAAAAATCACCACCAAACTACATAAAAATGTATGAGAAGATGAATCAGTAATGAGTATTTATGTCTGCCGGATTATTAACAACGCGGTTCACTAATACTTATGTTGTTTTATGTTGTTTTGGTCCTTTACCCGATAACAATTAGTCCTTCAAATAAATGGCTGCCAAAAAACTAAAATTTGAAATTTTAAAATATTTTATATATTTTCTCACAGACAGGCATGATCTCATATGGTAGACTGAGCGGATAGCCTAGAGATGTTCATAGTTTAGATAATGCAGTGTGTTTTGTAATTATGTCCTGTCAAACTGTCTATCGACCAACATGTAAATGCAAAACATTGGTTGTTTTTATATGTTAAAACCACTATTTTTCACAATTCAAAATATCTGTATTGTGGGGTTAAACACGTGTTGTTATAATACTGTAGCATACGTTTGTTATAAATGATTGTACGATTGTCCCTTCAAATTGAAAATTCACGAATGAGGCGCCTCCTTAACTCACTGCACCATCGATTTATATCGAGCCATTTGCATATCGACCCATCAGATGTCTTTCATAACATAGACGGTAAATGATACCCCAGGCCAGCATGTTAAATTCACCAGGTAAAGCAGCAGTCATACATCATTAGCCGAGTGCTCGTATGTATACCAATCAAGAATTAGGCTGGAATTTCCGCCATGCATTTGTAATCTCAGAATATCACACTATAGGAATCACTGAACTAAATGGTTTCCCATAGACGACAATGATAGGTCATGCGTTTACTTTTAAAAATAATTCCATAAGTATACGACAGGCCTATCCCGTAGCCAAATTTTACCTGAAAAACCCATAACTACAGCAGCTAGTTAAATAAATGTCCCGCTCACACAAATCTATTCCCCCATTAATTCACCAGTTTAAAATATTCAAATATGATGTACAAATCAAATAAACAAGATTCCATCCTTTAAAAATATGGCACATGTATCAGGTGAAGGTCATTCTTTAATTACCTTCATATCGCGCTCCCCGACACTGGAACACATTTAGCTCCCTGATTCATATACAGTGTATGTGTATCGGGAGGCAACATGAACCAATCAGGCACATTTTGTCGTCCTATTCTTCCATCATATATAACATTTAATTGTTTGAAGAGCGTTTGGTGTAACCTCATGTGTCAATGTAAAAACAACAATCATATGAATCTTATCGTCGCTAAATACAATGTCTGTAGATATTCTAACCATCAATGCACATATTCAAACTTCACAGCGTGACCTTTCAACAAATTCCCACTTAGCATATATGACATTGGCACATGAGTGTATATGTCCTATATAACCGACAGTTGTGATCTCGTCTTTTTCACTCTAACCTTATGTGCATAGATTCAATAACACAGCGATGATTTTGGACAGGAATCTTCCATCCAATGTGATAAATTGATAAATATGTGGTGCCCCTGTATTTTAAAAGCACTTGAACAAACACTTATCATTATCGGACTGCTCGACACAACTTATGGAACATTCTAGGACTTAAGACATGATTTACGCTATTTCAGGAACCAGTATAACAGTGCAAAGTAAACTCCACTCACCTATATACATCTATATATGCATGTCTACAGACACGCCTAGAGACATTTACTGATGGTTCTCCTTGTAACATTGCGCCACAAGAACACTCGTATAATACTTGATTGGTCGAAAGTAAGATAGTTTATACGAGAGCCAAATAATTAGGCTTATACACAAATATTACGACATACTGGGGAAAAACATTCATGGGAGGCGTTATGGTATGGAGTGTACACTGGGCGTGATATGATCACCATTTGAGTGAGAGTCGTGACCCCGTACATACGTATTTGCAACAAGCAAATCGACATAACTGGAACAACAAGCATTTACTGAACTACATTTAATTTCGCAACCGTGAGCATGGATCAAACGACAATAATTATTGCTATAGTTGGTTAGCCTACAGTGCCATTTACACGCATCAGTTCACATATATTACCATCTGAATGGGGCGAGTGACAGCCAATGTTGGTTAATCTTATATATAAACAGAGCAAGGAACACAATGCTATTGGCTATATATACTGATTGTTGAATATTAGGAATTGTAGAACTTTCTATGAACATCAGACCTTCTAACCAAGGAACCTTATAAACCGCAGACATAATTTTATGAACAAAGGAATTGCACACTTCAACATCTGAAATCAGACATCTTGTATTCGGCATATATATAACATACATTCTAAACAACGAATTTTTCTAACAGCGTTGTCCGTACATCGACCCAATACTGTCGCCCAAAATATCTTCTATAATTCATTTAGACACTGTATACTACTCTGACAGGAGATAAACCCATTGAAACTGGTTCATGTAAATAATAGCGGGTTGAATATACGGAATGGAGAGGTCAAATTTCTTAGCAGAATCCACGGAAAGGATCCGAACAAAAATTCAATAAGCTGTAGATTCTAAAAGGTCACTAACACTGTAGTAGAACAGTAGAGACCAGAAACGGGTCTTATATTAATAGTTGAATAATGTCGCCGACCACCATTATTCATAGACGTTATATATATACATTTGTTCGCAGGCTACGGTGAATATGGAAACAGAGTTAGCAAGAAATGTAAATCTGTGCTAGCTGATATTTTGGGGAAAACCCACTTTTTCGTAAATAAAATCTGTGAAAACTGGAATCGACCTCTCTGAATGACATATCACCCTATTTGTGATCGAGAACTCATCCGAACGACAGAGTGTGACCATGTGCACAAGTTGTATGAATTTGTGGGTTAATGCAATGATTTGTGGTTAATTTTGGGGTAAATATCACATTATTTTGTTGAAAATGAGAAAAGTTTGGAATATATAACAACATCATAAATTTAATGCAGTATATTCATAATCCAAGTTTCCTCGAACGTCAATCTGCTAATTATATTGGTAGGCAAGATGCTGTTTTCCGGCCGAGACCCGTCCTATCAAAGTCTTATAACATAGTTTAAGCGCTGTTGGCCCGCACACATAGACCACCAATACATGTAATAACATATCAAAATTGAGACACTAAAATTATATATATTCGTTCTAAACTCCACAAATGTGGAAAATACATTCAATTGCAACGTTTACATAAATTACGATCTCATTTGACCTCAATAATTGAACTCGTATTGTTATGTCGTAGAATAGAACTCGTATGGTAAACGTAAACACGACCACGTGGTCGCCAATTGAATTAATTATATCATACATGTATACCCGGAAATTTGGAAATTGGAAATTTCAAAATTATAAATAGCTAGTCGTTCAGTGTAATACATGTGTTACTAATGAGTAACATAGGACCTCTTGCAGTTACAATAAAATCATACAAGTGATCGGAGGTTGAAATAAAATAACAGAGCACGTGGTCTTAAATCTGATGTCTATGGGTGTACTCGATTGCTATGGCTGTACTCGATTGTATGCATAGAAACCGATCGTCGTTGATTACACTTCGGAATAGGTCAGGTCTTATCTAAACGAAAACAAAAATTAATGTGTGATTGCTTCTAAGTGTGTGGCATACTGTGATTGTAGGGTAAAATATATTAAAAAACCGGCCACTGGTTCTGGGCGTACAAGTCTGTGATAAGCCTTGGATAGGACCTTTCTCGGACGTAAAACAGCATATCGCCTAAATATATGGGTAGCTGGTTTACGTTCGAGGAAACTTTGACTATTTTTCTCATAGCACGACTAGCTTGATTCCCGTTTTGGTGCAACCAATGCACACAATATAATGGGCACGTGATGGGTTAGGATTATCCCAAGTGAAATATAAGATTTTAATGGAAAATCATGATGTTCACTGGACGTTCCTGCAGATAAAGCACGGGACTGAGTTTTTCTCCGGAAATAACTAACCCCACACATACCGGATTTCACGAGAAAGATTTGAGATGCCCATACATGACACTCTCGGTACCCTGCATGTGATGACGAGTCCAATAACTAGGTAACGTACGTATATTTTAGTTCGTGTTTGTTCATAAGTTCAAGCATATACGGACCATATATACATAATAAACGCTTCGCAAGTATCAGAGTGCTATTGGACAATTATTTCATTGTTTATTTACATTGATTTGACTCTATCAGATGTGTGGTTCGTTTCTATAGTATTCGCGTTAGGTTCTTTTCTTTGTCAGATTAGGTTATCTCGAAATTACAACATTTCTTTGTATTAATCAGCTGGCTATTCTTATGCAACTTGTTAATTCTTGCCCAAGCATGTGCTCATTAATTACCATTCATCGCACGTATTATTAGCTTTACTTTTAATAATAACTTATTTGTCGAACTGTTAATGCCATTGTGGTGATCGGATAATTTATAGTGCAAACAGGGGGGTAGAAACAAGTTTTTTTCCGGGCACGTATGGCGGGGTGGGTGGGTGATCGATAGGACCAACAAACAATTTTTTCCGCAACTCAAAAATATTTTTCCTGCAAGTCTTTTTGACTGTTTTTGCAATGAGTTTGGCTTAAAACACATCTATATGTCAATATTAACACAAATTACAAATTTCATGATGATCTCAGACAAATAGTATAGCCTGTAGCCCATGCTAATGGATTGAATTTTGAAATCCAAGATGGCCGCTGGAGCCATGTTTGTTTTTTGCCGAATGACCCCAAAATGACTTGTTCTTATTTACATGTCAATGTTAACATCCATGACTAATAGTATGCACAGAAATTCATATACAGCTGTTTACAGTGAATTTCCTCCCACAAATCTCTGTTTTAGTGTTAAAAGGGGGGTGGGTGTAAAAAAATGGTCGGAAAAAACTGCCGAAAACGGAGAAAACATTTGGACGCGTGGGTGGGTGGGTCCCAACAAGGGTCGAAAGTAAAAAATCAGCATACGTGCCTGAAGTTTTTTTCCGACCCCCCCCCCCCTGGTGCAAATCTGTTAATCTAATCATGCGTCGTTAATTCACACCTGTTCATGCTTTGTATATAAGAATTTGTAAAACTGTGATATGGCACTTTATGTTTTGGAACTCCAATATTCAGTCACGTTTCACCTATTACAACTGGAGTTCCAATTGTTTTGGTAAACTGTTTCCAACTATACCGGAATGTCCGTATATTCCTAAAATAAATGCTAATACCCCAGAAAGACTCAACCTTGATTCAACCCGAAATCAGCTCTATCAAACAAGCATTACATCACATTGCGAATTTAATGACCACACTGATAAGTATAACTATTATTTACATGCATAGAGTTTGGATATTCTCAAACATTCAGGAAATGTTTACGTGCGTTGACTTACCTGTTGGATCCATTCATTTTCTGTTTGCGATCTGAGTACGAGCAGATGTCCCCCTTCGCACTTGCATGTGGTTTGCGCCTCCAACCAGTTCGTCATTGCCTTGCATTCGATCCGATACCATCCGCCAATTGTCGCATCGTAAGTGTATCTACTTGACATCCTTCCAATCAGTCGGTAATGTCGGTCCCCATTCGAGCTGACCGTACAGCAGTTTGTGGTTGGGATGCAGTCCCGTAGCGTACAGTGTTTATTTTGCTTCACGTACGAAAAGGAGACACATCTGGTATCTACTGAACAAGCTATGGAACACGCCAACTTCGACCGGACTGAAAACTGTCCAACGGAACAATCGCCACATGATTTCCCAGTCAAATCTGGAATTTCTTCCAACTTATTCTCCTGAATACATGCATTGAAAGCAAGATATGAAATCATCGCGAAGAGAGATATCACGAGTTTGGTCATCACTGCAGTATTCAGCCAATACTCGTAGAATGGATACAACAAGTCTGTGGTTACAACATCGACCACTTCGCTGGAACTGACAAAGATTCCTTTCGGTCCGTGGAGGTTTATTTGTTTACTGTTATTGGTTCAGTCGCCCAGGGAGCAAACGAGCTTCGACTTGAGCGATGTAACTAAACGCTATACGCTTAACAAGTAATAATAATAATAATAATAAATAGTTTTTATATAGCGCTTTATCCCATATGGCCCAGAGCGCTTACATTCCTACTAGTACCCTGCCCTCTATCACACGTGATATACATACATCTATACACACCACATACCTATAGATATACACATACATCAAAATAATTAAACAACATCTGAGGTAGCTTCCCCATAGTGAGCACAGAATAATTCAGACTTTAACAAAGTTTTGAATTCGGTCAGAGAGTATTTACCAAATCACCTGCATGGGAATGATGCACATGGTTGCAAAGCATCAAATGCCATACTACTTATCATCAAATAGACAACAGACGTTCGAGAGGACATATACTCATATTAACGGCCTGATGCTCAGTTTGAATAAACTCAGGCAAAACTTGAAAGACGAAGGCAACAACAAAACAACAATGGCGTTACGTATTTTGAAAGGAGAAAAATAGGTTTGTCATTTTGTCCCTTTAGGCACCAACATAGTCGTTTCAAACAACAATCCAGTCACCAAATTGCTTATGATTTGGACTCTATGGGAGGAATATTAATAAATGGTGCCGTCACAAAAACAGATATAGTCTATATACGACCCAAAACGTCCGACTTTGGTTCGTTATTATTCAAATGATCTAATTTAGAAAGTTTGGGTTCAACAAGAGCGTTCCTTATTAGTCTAATCCTGGTATGGTAGAATGCAGGTTCGGAAAATTGATCCAGCTGGAAAATATAGCTGTGACCATGGGAAGTCCTTTTCATAGAATATGTGCACAGTAGTATATCAATAGTTCATGTATTTATCACCCTATATTATACCTACGTCCAAATTACGTCGACACATTGAGTGAGCCATGTCCATTTAAACTGTTTCTCATTTTCAATTGACTTTCTTTCCTTGTGATCAGAACCAGCATTTATATGCCTGGTTCAGTTTGCTACATATGTTTATCGAAGCGGGTCATGTCCGAAGTATTTAATTATCTTCATGCACAAGAACAAAATGTTTTGACGCCAATCGCGAAGGGCGTCGGTTTTAGTGTTGAGTTTGCATCCACTGGGAGTTCTAAGATGGGATTTCCACAGGTGTAACCATAAACTGATCAACTCCTGTCCATATATACATGTACTTATCACATGTGGTGCACCCATAGTATCAACTAACTGATTACATCTGGTACAAACTGAGATACACGTGGCCTACATGTACATGCTACCATGTTACGTTATGGCCACTGCTAATTTATCTTGTTCCTACATTTTGATCGATTGATTGGCAACTCTCAGTGTTACTATGTACCACATTAATAGAGTCAGCACATAGGTTGCAACATCAATAGATACATTCTATACCAGGCAATGGTTATACATTTGACAAGTGAGTTGATTAGTACGTGAACATTAATTTAGCAGTACAGAGGTAGTTGAAAAACAAACATGCATGTAATGACACAACGCTCTTTTTATTCATTTCATACTATGTCGTGCTATAATTAAATTGGTTATGCATTGATTAAATTAAATGTACAAGTTATGAGTGAATTGTTAAAAAAACAAATGAGAAACTTAAGCAGTGAAACGGTTTTAAAATTAAAATGAGATAAGCTCAGCAAGTATCGCGGGAACATAAAACCTGCTGATAGCGTTTTTTTGTGATTTTTTGTCCCGTGACCTGTTTTCGATTTATCAAATTGTATGTCAGGGCTAATGGACGAGCGATTGAACACTAGATTGTCGAAACCGAATGTTCCAACTCAGGGGGAGGGTACAAACCACCGTTATACCTTGCTGGAGGTCCAGCTGGAAAATTTCAACCCAAGTGGAGATGAAAAACACATTTCACTCCAGTTGGAAATATTGCGGCGACCAGTATAAAAATAGGGACAGAAGGGGAGTGGGATGCAATCTCTAATCCAGAAGTGGACACTTCCATTCAGGACCCCTTCGTGACGTCCCTGGCTGGAATTGTCCAACTATATATGGATATATAACGAGTCAGTCAATATAGAAGTATTTCTTTTTCATTATCTTTAGTTAAAAGTCCCATACTCTTCACGCTACCACGTCACTTTTACCCTCATATATATTGGAAGGATTGAATTTATTTAGCCGCAACAGCATAATTCAAATAAATCCGTTCAACTTTATCGTAAGGGGAGTCAATATATAGTCGGCGTCATAATCAACTGCAGAAACAATCAGATGTAGTCACTGCTATTCATCCGTCGGTCGTTCTGTCTTTCTATCGTCAACATGCATTTGAACATGGCATTACGTGGGTCATATTTTATGTCATTCTGGAACTATAACTGTAGCTGAATTGGTCAATGTCACCCGCTACAATTTGCAGTTGTGTACCAAAAGTTTACAAAATTTACAGTTGGGTATCCAGCTTTTTGAAATTTCGTTATAGGTGATCTTTATTTCAACACGGCAGCCGATGTTTTTCATTTTAGGTGCCAAGATTAGCCGAAATTAACTTTTGTCGCCTTGCTGGAATGATTTGAGGTAGAAAGGGAGAGAGCAAGTTCATCGGCTAAATTTAGCACGTTCGTTTCGGAAACAACTGAATGATAGGAAATCGATTTTAAATCAAGTTCTATTGTAATGTGAGCTGGGTATCCAAATGTAAATTTTATGACAGCTGCACATTTGAAAAAACATGGGCACTCAACTGAACAAAAGGGGTGACATTGACCAAGTCAGCGTAACTGTAGGCAGTATATGTACACAGGGACGTGGCTAGAGGATCTCTGTTATCAAACACAAGTTTTGCATAAATCCAGTTGCACCCCCCATTGCACCTCAGTGATCAGGCCTAATATCCTTTATATTCATAAACCATGGTTCTCTATTCCCGGTATGATAATATTCATATTGTATAACCTGAAAGTTGCATAAATCCTAACATCTAGTGGTCTAACTCCAGACAAATACACACGGCTATGGGCAAGAGACCAGGACACACCATGGTCGGCCCGGTGTGAGGACATTTTGAAAATTATACAAGAAAATCGCAAATCCTAGCATCTAGACTGGCCTCAATTGAAGCTTTCCTAGTGTTGGAAATTTCAAAACTCATATTCCCCCCAGGTTAGAAAATTCTCCAACTGGTGACCATTTCAGTCCTCAAGTTTGACCAAATGTAGTAAAATATTGTTTTCTTAAACTAATTATCAGTTTTGGTTCGGCCCAATGTGCCAAAATTTTGAAATCTGAACAAGAAAATTCTCACTAAGGTTGTAATATTTCCAACTGATGACAATTCCGATGACAATGTTGACCAAATGTATGACAATCTTGTTTTCTTAAATTAACTAGCAGCTTTTGACTGGCCACGGGAACCCAGGACACAAGCTTCCCAAGTGTTGGAAGTTTCCAACCTGTCACCCCCTAAGGTTGGAAAATTACCAACTGATGACCATTTCTGTCCAAATTTTTGACAAAAAATTGGAGAATATGCAAATATTGGTCAAAAACAATTAATCCCCCCCCCAATAAATTGTTTGAAACTACAAGAACATTTTCAACCTATTGTTGGTGTGAAATGTCCAACTAATGTTTTGGCAGGTATGAAATTTCCACCTGTTGAACATTTTGACCTAAGTTGGGGTGAGACACCACAACCTTCCCCTGTCGCCACGTCTCTGTATGTACATGTATAATGTAATCAGAACATAATCATGGATTTTTCTCTTTGCATGACTAAATAATTTGGCACGGTCGAGATGTCGTACCATTGGTTGGGTCATCATGACCTTTGTCATGGATGTTAACAATGACATATAAATGGGAACGATTGGTGTCATATTGGAGTCATTCGGCCAAAAATATGGCCACCGGCAGCCATCTTGGATTTTACTCTCGGCATGACTAAATCCTTTGGCATGGGCTACAAGGCGTACCTTTGATCGGATCGTTATGAAATTTGTCATGGGTGTGAAAATTGACATATAGATGGGAACGAGTCATCTTGGGCCATTCGGCAAAAAAAAACATGGCCACCAGCAACTATCCTGGATTTCAAAATTCAATCCATTAGCACTGGCTACAGGCCGGAGTATTCGTCTGATCATCATGACTAAATAATTTGGCACGATCGAGAGGTCGTACCATTGGTTGGGTCATCATGACATTTGTCACGGATGTTAATAGTTGAGTTATAGTGTCATTGACACTTTCATCACTAATGTGATGGACGTGGAGCCAATGTCCCGGTGGCATGTTCAGGGCGATGTCCGGGGGATTGTCAGGAAATCATAATGGCTCGCTCTTTGTTGGTCTACGAAAAGAAATTCACAGAAGACGTTGCTATAAACTATCTTCTAGTAATTGGTATGGCTGGATAGGCACGCAATCCTATAAATGTCCAGACCGTTTACAATTCCATATACACAATGTGGGCAAGTGAAACAACCGTACAACTGCAATTGAGAATTCTAGTCAACGGTCAGGGACAAATGAACCGTATTCCGTGCTAGAGAAAAGCAAGACATGTATACCAAATAGCTTGAAATAAGACACTTACGTGCAGATATGTCAATTCGTTATATGATATTTCTGACACTGTAATAACAGGCATTATATAGTGCTTCCAGTAGTTACGGTTATGTATATATATTTTTTTAAATGCCGGTAACGTTTTTGACTCCTGGACCGTCGTTATGGTACAAAAAAAAATGGTGGGCTAAATCTGAAGTTATATATAGAGGTATATAACTATACATAGCTTTTTGCAAATGGTTTTTGACTTCGGATAATGGGAAATATGATTGCCCGTAAACCTGTTTCAGGACAACTGCCCACAATTACGGTGAAGTCAGTATATATAATTATACCAGAAGGTCGTTTTCGTTAGCCAAACGCGATCACCGCGATCACCGCGATCACCGCGATTGTGCGATCTGATAGCTCTGTGTTTGTCTATTTATTCCATCGCAGCTCGAATTGTTATGTCTTATGTACATTGATGTAGTCAGTTAGGCGCATAGCGCAGTACTGACTATTGATGACTCAGTCGGTTTGGTGCAAAGTGCATCGTTTATTTCATATCTATACACTGAAAAAAAACTCCGTGTCACCACCATCGTAAGTGTGTCATGTGACCTATTTGCACATAATATTCTGACACACTTAGCATATTTTATCACAATGTTTGTTAATGTGTCAGATAACACGGCTCTTTTTTCTCTTATTGGCTCAGATGTGTCAACTGTTTTTAGTAAAGCTCGCTAGTGTGTCATATTGCTCGATTCCGTGTCATCTGACCAATCCCAATTATTTCGAAAAAAACACATCTTGATTTTCTGATACAGAGAGAACATATATACTTTATTATGGAAATGCACAACTGTTCCAAATAAAATATGTTTTGTATGTGCGTGCACCAGATAATCCAATGGGAATTTCCCTTGAGTAACAAACAACTTTTTTTCATAGAATACCAGGACCTATTAGTAATTGAAGGCACGATTGTTTTACTGTTATTTAATAGTCTAAGTATATTTGAGTATAAATATAATGGACAGGGGCAAATATTTTTAGTACGTACTGGTATACATATATGTCGCAAACAAAAATGAGAATTATTACGTGCGTCCCAATATATACATTGTATATATATGGCTATATTTCCATGTAGGTGATTCGCGTCCATTGGAATGGGTCAGTATATAGATGTCTCTATTTTTCAGTGTACCTATAAATGTGTTTTGGCACACTTTTTTTTTTTTTGGAAGGTCATTTGGGGGGGTGGCTAAACCCGGGACACTTATAATTTCCTGTATGAATTTTTATACAAAAGGCGCGGCATTGTCACGCTACCATCAAAGGGGCATAGCCACCTTCATCAAAATAATATCACCGGGGAAATCTAAGCAGATGACATGATATGAAGTTGAGATAAAAACAATTGCAATGACAACAACCTCTTGTGATTATTAGCCCTGACACTATATACAGGGAAACAATATTGCAATTAAAGGCAACAATTAACGTCCGGTGGTTATTAACTGTGACAGCATGTGTTTTCTTAATCCTCTTATAGAAGATTATACCGCGAGCATGCATGCTTCGAACTGGCGTTAAGTGTTAAACAGTTATGCTTGCTCTCATGCTGTCGTTGATTGCCTCTTATATATACTACTATACATGTGTGGTATGAGGCGTTTCCAAGCGGACCAACACAGATACAAATCGTGATTTTTCAATTTAATTGTTTTCAAGTGGATTAAATGGAGTTTGCAGATATCATCATGCTCGTATGTATTTAGGTAAGTATTTATTACGAACAATTGTTATGAGTGGAAAACGAACCAAATACATATAATATATGTGTGCATAGGTATATGACCTTGCAATGAGATACTTTTAGTCCGGAATTTCATATTGCATCCAATGGGTCCCAGTTTTGACTGATCTCGACCTACAAAATTTCCAACTATAGATCGAAATTTGCGCCGCCTCTTTGGATTGAAATGTTTCAACTGGAGCTCTAAAGTTAGAGTGGATAGTTTAATTTTTTGTAATGTTAATTGCAGAAATGTATAAATTTATGTTAATTAGGCTGAGGGGGTCACTCTCACCAAAAGAAAGTGCTGAAGGGTACACAGGATTTGAAAATGTGCTGAAGGGTATACACAGGGTCTGTGATCGCCACTTATTGCGGCCACTAACATCGTTACTTAAACTGTGTTTCTGAAAGTTTGGAGCCCAAGTAGCAGTTTTATTTCAGTTCATTTTAATGTTTATTGGAACGTATAATTCTCTAACAGAAATCATGGCAGATACAAAACTAAACGCCATTTAGAACGACATTTCAAACCTTTCAGCACATTTTCAAATCCTGTATACCCTTCAGCACTTTTGTGTGTGAGAGTGACCCCTTCGGCGTTAATTATGCATATACCGTATACGGTATATCAGAAATTTACTATGGAACCCCTTTCAGATGGAATTTTCCAATTAGAGCACCAATGCGTAGTATAATTTAATGTTCACATCCCCAAATTTGGAGAGAGAAAAAAAAAAACGATTACCATTACATTATTGATGTTAAAAAATTAAATAAATGGACGGTTCGAATTTCCAATTATATATGATAATACATTTGGGCTGATGCTCACAAGCTGTCCCTGTTAGCTATTCTATATAATCGCCCCTGTGCACGATCGAGCATGCACCAACAGAAATATGACTTTTATTGCTGACCTTAAATTGTTGATATATTATAGCATTACGAAATGCTTTACCTTATTTGGGACTAAAAGTCGAATGACATGTTCCTCACTAAATTAAATTTGATATCGTACTAATTAATATTGAATTTTTTTGTTAATTTTTTTTTTTTTTTTTTAAATAAAAAAAATTTACATTTTTTTTTTTCAAGTAACGTGTTATAACATTCGCCTGGTTACTCCGAGTCACCACATCAACGTTGGTTGTAATCGGTCCATGAGTCTGGGAGAAAAGTTGCGAAAAAACTCCTCATCAGGCCTACAGGTAAGGTTGGCCTATACTGTATATAGTGCACCACACATATATGCAAATATCGCGTTATATTCTATTATTTAATCGTTAGCATATTCGTACTATGTTAAATATAATATATATTGTATAATATTTCATATCAATATGGGTATCTATTAATATAATAACAATATACCTGGTTGTCACCACAAAATTTCATACACCAATAACATGATAGGATGGTACGTAATCTTCAGGTACGTAAATTAGTAAAATACAGCCATCAAGAACTTCCGGATGAAAAATTTCAAAATTTTGCGGTGCGAGTTATTTCGGTTTGTATTTGATGAATATATTCGTTATGTTGTCATTAACAAGGTTTATGTTGCCGCGTTATCATTGTAGCTGATGCATAGCACACATAGACGATATAATTTTTGTTTCGATAACGTTCTTTACGGTGGAGGTCAAGTGACCAATTTTGGAATTGAATCTGGATTTCAAATTCAATGCAAATCTGCGGAGCAAATTGAAAAAATACAGACTTGCACCTACTTCTGAGTGTGATTTGATGTGTTATTGGAAACAGCAAGTATTTATTGGAACTTGTTCCATGATAATGTTGGTGTATTTATTTTTGAATTTTATATTGATTTTTAAAATGTAGGTCAAGTGATGTAATTCCATTAAAAAAATTATCGATCCGCCAGATAAATAACGGTTGTTTCCAATACCACATCAAGTCACACTCGGAAGTATGTGCAACTCTGTTACTTTTGCTCCGCAGGTTTACATGGAAATCCCCATTCAAAATTGTTCGCTTGACCGCCCCCCCTTAAACAAACCGTTAAGTGCATTAAGCGCACATCACACAATGTGATATATTTTGTTCAACAAATATCGAGCACCGGTTACAGCCTAGTCAAATTGTAGAGCGTTCGGTGGAGAATAGCGCAACATTTTGTCGCACGATCAGCTCCGCAACGAATCAAATATTTTTTATTATGTACATGTACAATAGAGTCGTGCGATTTATTCCAAGTAGACAATCAGATTCAACTTGGCATCCAGCATGTCCTTCAAGTCCAAGTTGAATAGCAAAGTCAGAGTAGCGGGATATTTCGTACAACGGAATATATTCATGCCTCTACAATAGGCCTACAACTACATGTACAATTGAAAATCTGTATCTGTAGACATTACAGTACAGGAACCAATTATGGTTGTAGATGCACTGGTCCAAGTGCTACCACAGCCGAGTAACTTTATAACAGTGACTCAGTAGTGTTCTTTAACATGCACACACCGAGGCGTGTACACGGGTCAGCCATTGATGTCTGCACCTGATCGGACAGCGAACTGCAGTACTGCACCCACGACAACATACCTGGACAAGTGTTGTAATGGGGGGGGTCGGCATTTTGCATTCGGATCTTTATTCAGTGATCTCGAATGAGACTTTTCAGTCTGGCAAACTTGGTATCTGACCGAGTTCTTATTTTTGTCAGTATACCCTGACCAGGTTGCAAGCCCCGGTTCGCTAGCACGAGAGACCAGTACGCTACCTCTCGGCCACCGACTACCGAAAACAAAACAAAAAAGGTGGAAGTCCTGGACATCAGCAAATTGGTGTTGATATAATATCTGATTGCGAATTTGTGTGGGGAAATAAATCAGGTATAGGGCCTACTCTTGGGGTTAAAATAAACATGCATGCACGTTTATTATTTTCTTGGGAAATTCCCCCCTGCACCGTGCTTTTTTGGGTCTGCACGTTTATTAATTTTGAAGCTGTGAAAATTTAAATCAGTACAAACTCAATATTTCTATATGATTCTGATGTAAATGATGAGCTTTACTGATAACTTTTGCATGTACATATTCAAGTACCGGTACGTGGCATACCAAAACACCACATGATACATACTATGTTGACTCCTATACTTAACCTGCTATAAAAATAATTTGGTTAACCACAGTTGATGTTTTGCTCGGAGTTCCCCTGCACTATTATTTGGGTCTGTACTTTTATTAACTTTCAATGGAATTCCCCCCTGCACTGTTATTTGGGGCTGCACTTTTATTCGGAGCCCGAGAGTACTAGTCTATATAACTTCAAGAACTTGTAATATTTATTGGAATATTGTATTAAATATCTGCGATAAATACACATAGAGACCTATGCATATAACCTATCCATCATGCATGTTAATAATAACCCAATGTTGCCTTTCTGAGAAAGTAAAAACCAGATCTCATGACCCGATCACATTGTGTGCAGTGGTCTACCATATTAAAGTGATAAAAACAAGTCACATGTTCAAAATCTGACAAATATCGTTCTGCATTCGTGCACCAAATATCACTTCATGTGCGGCCTACTTTAGGCATTACAGATCATTACAACTTTCATTGACATAATTAGTGTGAAAAACGATGCAGGTGTTTTATTTGACATACATTTACATGTGCCTAAATCATGCATGTATCATTGTTTACATTATATTGATATACAGGCCAGTACATTTCTATACATGTTTATTCTTTCATTGATTTTCATTACAGAAACCATACGCGGGCGGTGCATGCATGTATAAAGATAGACAGTAGTTGTCTGCCATGTACTGGTACCAACGCCGCCACATCATCATACACAGAAAGAAATGAGAAAAACACTCTTGACAATCTACAATATATGAAGTATTAGGTAATCCATCAAATAAGTTTCACATACATGTATAGTAATTTGTCCATTTTCGATACCAACAAGGTAAACTTTGTACAAGTAATTTGGCGCCCATGTGCTACATGTACATTGATGTACGGTATATCGCAGCAAACAAAGTCTGATAAAGTCTTTGTTTAATTCTAAATTTCTAATTTCCGAAATGTTTATGTACATGTAGTATTTAGCCTTTTCTAGGGTCATTTTGTTCAATGCCAAACATGCCTGAAATAGTTGAGGGGACTGAGGCCTGTGTCCAGTGTTTTTCCAGGATTGAACAAAAATGATATATGTAGAATTTCCCATGAATAAACATGAACTTGCACACTGTACATGTAGCGTAATGTATTAAAATAACCTAAACTCTGCATAATTCCTGTTGAGATCTGAAAAATATTGCAATTTATCTCAATTTTGCCCGAATCATCAAAAGTTTTGGCGATCAGGTATCCAATTTGTGAAAACAAATTCAAAATTCTAAGCTTTAAAATGTTGGGGGGGGAACTGTTTGGCTATAAAGCATATCATTTTAAATATTTATTTTTGCAATGTGATGAGCATTGAATCATTACTATCAACAGTTGGAAATTTCATACCTGCCAAAACATTAGTTGGAAATTTCCCACAATTGGAAAGCTTGTGTCCTGGTCCCTCCCCCGTGGCCAGTCAAAAACTGCTAGTTAATTTAAGAAAACAATATTGTCATACATTTGGTCAACATTGTCATTGGAACTGTCATCAGTTGGACATTTTCCAACCTATTAAAGTGGGGTGTCCGGTTTGAAATTTCTAACTCTAGGAATGCTTGAGGCTAGTCTACTAGTAGATGCTAGGATTTTTTTGATTTTCTTGTTCAGATTACAAAATTTTCGCACGCCAGGCCGAACCATGGTCCGACCGGTGTGTCATTGTCTCTCCCCCATAGCCAATAAAAAAATGCTACATGTACTATTTCAAACTTTAACAATATTTTACAAAATTTAATCAAACTTGTGGACTGAAATGGTCATCAGTTGGAGAGTTTTCCTACCTGAGGGGGACATTGAGTATGAGGTTTGAAATTGCCAACACTATAGGTTGAGGCCAGTCTAGATTCTAGGATTTGCGATTTTTTTGTTAAAATTTCAAAATTTTCTCGCACCGGGCCGAACAACCATGGTCAGCCCGGTGTGTCGTGGTCTCTTGCCCGTAGCCATGTGTATTTGTTTGGAGTTAGATCACTAGATGTTAGGATTTATGCAGTTTATCCGGTTATAATATCTGACTGATCTCATACCGGGAATATAGAACCATGGTTTATGAAGATATAAGATATTAGGGCTGATTCGAGGGGGGGGGGGGTACAGTTGGAATTACCCACGGTGGACATCCCCGAACGGAAACCCTCTACCTCTAGCCACGTCCCTGACTGCATGCAACGGCGTAGTCTGTACATATAATGTACATGTTCCTGAATTTATATACACAGCTGAAATTGTAATAAAATATAAGGTTATTATCATATATCGTGAATGATATATCTACCCTGCTGGGCAAAACAAGTGTCCACTTAACCACGGTGCGGTTAGCATTGCCACCGCGGCCGAAATGCAACTACACCGCGGCTCCACCGGCTAACTACAGTTGGGCCGCGGTGTATTTGCCATTCGACCATGGTGTAGTTGCCGCTGTGTACATTCATGAAACTGAAAAAAGACAATACAAACCAGAAATCTAACCACGGTGTACATGTCATTCGGCCCCATTGTAGTTGCTTTTCGGCCATGGTGTACATGTGTACTTGACGCGGTGTACTTGCCACTCAGCCGCGGTGCTCAACTGCAGTTACAAACTCTGACACCGCGGCCGAATGGCAAACACACCACGGTGCCAATGGACACTTGTTTTGTCCAGCAGGGTCAGGGGGGGGGGGGCTGGAAAAAAAATGCAGACACAGGGTGGAAAAAACTGTTTTCTTCGGTTTGGGTACCCCCCCCCCCCAAAAAAAAACAGCAAAAACTGCAGTTTTTTTCCACTGACCATACATATTTGACCATACATATTTGGAAAAAAATTACATTTTCCGGCAACCCCCCCCCCCCTAAATGAATAAGGAAAAAATTTACGTGTAAATTTTGTACGCCTATGTACCCCCCCCCACCCCCTGGTACGTTGTGTCCCGCAGTTTTTTTCCGCCCCCCCCCCCCTGGCAGGGTATCTCATTTTAAGCACAACAGTACAATATAGAAAGAAAAGCCATCCTGTATATTTACTAAAAATGTGGATGATTCTAGATTCACAGTGAATATCCGTCTCAGACTTTCAGTTGTGGGGGGGGGTAAATTTTTGACAATAACTTCATACCGGTATATGAAACATATTGATACCTGTGTTATATTGGTTCCAGTTTTACCATGTCATAGTATATGAGATAATTTCTTTATTTTCAGGACAGTCAATGCCAGCCCTACCGTATATGGATGTTGGATTTCAGGATCAATATATGAATAAATGGCTGAATTATTATGAAGCTTGTCCAACGGTATGTACATTTTTTAATCTAGGCAACTTTTGTTTTAATGATACGCAGTTGTGTTTATATCATAAACTTTTGTAGCCCCCTTCCCCCGGTCCAGTCCGTAGAGTGCTAAATGTTTTACGTTGTCAAAGGCTGTCCAAAACAAATTTGTGATCCACTCAGGGATGTGGCGACATGGGGGAGGGGCGATTTGGCAAATTTCATTTTCAGATTCTGGTTCAGATCTATAAAAATACCTGCCCAGTGGATTAGAGTATAGCTTATATAAGCAAAAATGGGGGGGGGTTGCTGGTCGGAAATTTCAAAGGTGGACACCCCCCCCCCCCAAATGGAGAATTGGCTGGTGGTTTCTATATATGCAGTGAAGTGATTACTCAATGAAGTTCACCCTCTGCATGGTCTTTCCCCTATCTGTCAGCCTCGCTACTGAAGCAATGGTCAACCCCAAGTCCCCAACCAACCATACATATTTGCAAAAAAAATTAAATTTACGCACATTTATCTAAACGCTGCCACCTCTGGTCAATAAAGAATCATAATTTATGGTATGTCAATAAGTGTGGTTGTATTTGCATGTATTTGCTGCCTGTTGCAGCTCTAATTTAAAAATTCAACCCTTTGGATAAGGACATAGATAGTAAATTCATGTATGCATTTCTGTCAAGCGCGGTACATGTGTATAATAGAGTCTAAAAAAACTGGAACCTCATTAATGAACAAACTTACTGATTTCACATGATTTGACATTATCGATTAATTGATAACTTGATACTGACATAAATATTGGCTCTGACCCCCCCCCCAATGAAATAAATTTTATCCTGGTGACCGAGCACTGAACAACATTAGTGGATATGATCGCTTTGACGGTGTAAATAAATTGGTTGATACTGACATAAATGTTTGTTCTTACACCCCCTCACTTGTGGTGAGAAATAAATACCCCCCCACCCCATTACAGGTGAGAAATAAATTTTATCCTGATGACCGAACAACATTAGTGGGTGTGACCACTTTCATGCCCCCCCCAAATACATTTTATTCTGACGCCCCCCCCCCCCCCAAATTAATTATTTCTGGTGACCGAACAATCTTAGCGGACATGAGTCACATGACCGCTTTGACGTATCAATAAATTGGTCGATAATGACTTGAATACATGTATATGTTCTGACAACCCCCCCCCCCAACTGTCGTAGTTAGTCCAAGTATTCTTGTACTAAATCCAGCTAAGATATTGGGATGGCTAGACGATGGCATTTCGCCATCCCAATATCTTAGCTGGTTTTAGTACGAGAAGACTTGGACTATTTCGTGGTGAGAAGTAAATTTTATCCTCGATTGTTGTGAGTAATAAATACCCCCCACCCCATTACAGGTGAGAAATAAATATTATCCTGATGACCGAACAACATTCGTCGGTGTGACCACTTTCATGCCCCCCCCAAATAAATTATATTCTGACCCCCCCCCCCCCCCAATTAATTATTTCTGGTGACCGAACAATCTTAGCGGACATGAATCACATGACTGCTTTGACGTATCAATAAATTGGTTGATAATGACCTGAATACATGTATATGTTCTGACAACCCCCCCCCCCACTGTCGTGGTTAGTCCAAGTCTTCTCGTACTAAATCCAGCTAAGATATTGGGATTGTTAGACGATGGCATATAGCCATCCCGAATATCTTAGCTGGTTTTAGTACGAGAAGACTTGGACTATGTCGTGGTGATCAGTAAATTTTATCCTCGAACGAATTATTTGATGATATCAATAAATTGGTTGATAATGCAGCTGGATAATGACATAAATATTTGTTCTGGCACCCCCCCCCCCCCAAAATAAATATTATCCTGGTGGCCGAACAACCTTAGTAGACATGAGTCATTTGACCGATTTGTATACCGTTGTTAATAAATTTGTTGATAATGGCACCACAATGGACATGGCCAATTAATCGACAGTATCAAATAAATTGGTTGATAATGCCATAAATATTTGTTCTGACATAAATGTTTGTTCTTACACCCCCTCACTTGTGGTGAGAAATAAATACCCCCCCCCACACCATTACAGGTGAGAAATAAATTTTATCCTGATGACCGAACAACATTAGTGGGTGTGACCACTTTCATGCCCCCCAAATACATGCCATAAATATTTGTTCTGACTCGACCCCCCCCCCCCCCAAAATAAATTTGATCCTGGCCGGGTGACCAAACAAACTTAGTTGGAATGCCTGCTTTGACTATTAATAAATTTGTTGATAATGACATAAATATTTGGACATACGTCACATGACCGCTTTGATATATCAATAAATTGGTTGATAGTGACATAAAGTGGTGAGAAGTAAATTTTATACTGCAGACCGAACCACATTAATGGACTTGGCCAATTAGTTGACGGTCAATAAATTGGTCGATAATGATATTTGTCCCCCACCCCCAACTTAATTTTATCCTGGTGACCGTGCAACTTTAGATGACATGACCACTTTGATGGTAACAATAAATTGGTTGATATTGACATAAATATTTGTTTTGACATTCCCCCCACTGTTATAGGGAGATATAAATTTTATCCTGGTGCCTGAAGCACATTAATGAACTTGAGCGATTTGACAGTTTCCATAAATTGATTGATACTGACATAGATATTTGTTCTCACTCCTCCTCCCTGTGTCGGTGAGAAATAAATATCCTGGAGACCGAACTACAATTAGGAATATGACTGATTTGACTGTATCAATAATTGGTTAAATTTACATATTAATTCTGACCGCTTCCCCTAGTATAGGAATTTATTTAAAAGGTCACCCCATGCAGGATCCATGCACAACATCCCTAATTCCATGGTCATATATTATTTAGGGAAAGATCGTGTTATTCTTTCTAAAAATACAAAGTGAGGTGTTCAGCATGGCTCATTTATAAATTTTGCCCTACCCGGTATGTACACACTATTGACACTATGTAATAGAGTCCTACATGTAACTGAGCTGGAACACAACGATCACAAAGCAATGTATTACATACAATTGTTCATCCACATAATTCCATTTCAAATTTATTAATGTATTTCTTTCAGATTCAGCATTAAGCGTCATCGAGTATCCACTGTCAAGATTCAACATACATGTACATTATCTGGAGATGTCATCTGGATCATGTGAACTGGACAACTCAATAACATGACTTCTGCTCTAACCCAGTCTTATTGTGAATTTTGCCAAAACTCTCTACATGTGATTGTATACCAAACAAGTTTTGTTCAGGACACCTATGTACTACATGTACACCGCTTAATATAATACTTCACAGAAGAATATAAATATTTAATACATCCTCAGCTGAGTATTAGTCAAGAATAAATTACATAGAGAAGAATAAATCTTGTTTTCCATACAGGTATGAAGTAAATTGGAGTAATTGAATATTTTGAATAAATATGTATTATATTTTATAACAAACATGTATAATTATTTAGTTACTTTTAATAAACTACATCTATATGAACTATGTTTTGAATTATCTAGCTGACTTAACCCATACATGCCCATCATGTTACTTGCAGTGTACATGTGCCTATTCCAAAAACAGCCTTTTTGTAGATTTGGCTGCAAGGTGATCGGGTTGTGATGCCCATGTCACAGGTCTGACCCTCCTTGAAACCAAGTGTGTCAGTTTGATTTAGGGCTTTAGACCGTATGGATTTGTATAAATTTTTGCCAAAACCAGAACAAGTGAAAGAATTTCTTTAAAAAGATTACTATCCCAGTATCAAATATCCTAAGCTTCTCAAGTTTGATATACATGTATTTGATACTCAATTTTTTTCCCAATTAATTATTTTCAGCATTTCTGGATATTGGACAATCAGTACAAGTGCATGTTGTCAAATCCCTGAACCGAACCGACACATCTGCTATCAGGGCGGGTCATAAGGGTGCATTTACATTGCTATAGAAATGTACACAGATCTACACGCAGACTAGTGTAAACGGGTTGATATAGAAATGCACACAGAAAGAAAACGGTATTAGTTCGTGTGAGCAAAAATCGTGTCCGCAAAACGTCACGGTCAACGCCGAAGCATTGCGACAGGCAAATCAGTTTTGATTAATTGTTACTCGGGCTTGGCGAATGTTTTCGTTGTCATTTCAACCCGTGTATTTCGAATATTGAACACGGATAGGGACGTGGCAACTTGTTCAACGGTTGGATATTTCATACCTGACACAACATTAGTTGTAATTTCCAAACCAACAATAGATTGAAAATGATCTTGTAGTTTGATTTTCAAACATTTTATTTGGGGGGTATTGTTATCGGACCAATATTTGCATAATTTCCTACTTTTTATCAAAATTTTGGGCTGGAATGGCCATCAACTGGAAATTATCCAACCTTTTCATAGGGGCGGGTGTAATGTTGGAAATGTCCAACAATTAGAAAGATTGTGTCCTGGTCTCTCCCCGTGGCCAGTCATCATCATCATATTTATTGTCTAACAGCTATATATAAAAACTGCATGTAATTTAAGAAAACAATATTGTCCTACATTGGTCAACATTGTCATTGGAATTGTCATCAGTTGAAAATTTTACTACATTTGGTCAAATAAAGGGTGTTGTATGGTAACTGCATGATTTTCATTCTTTCTTCGAACCATTATCAAGTGGTATAAGGATACACTTTTAATACATGCGGCACATACCAAATCGCTGTTATCTGCTGATAGTTGATACATTTTTATATCTGGCCTAAACTGACACGACTCGCAGTGAATTGTCAATTACCAGAGTAGTGATCAGCGCGCGTTCACTATTAGTAATCATGTTGTGATCACAGTAATGCGCGACACGTGACTTCATACAGATCTGTATACATTTCTATAGCAATGTAAATGCACCCTAAGACACACCTAGAAAAACACCTGTGTCGGCCCAAATGTGTTATCTGACACATGCGACACACATTCTGAGGACAAATTGACCGACACGTTTGGATAATTTTTGGTGTGTCATATGACACACCTAGAAAAACACCTGTGTCGACCCAAATGTGTTATCTGACACACGCGACACACATTCTGAGGACAAATTGGCCGACACATTTGGATAATTTTTTCATAATTATATGTGTCAGATGACCTATTTGAGCGACACAGGCTTTTTTGCAGGTGTGTCATTTGACCTGTTTGTATGACCATAGATGTGTCAGATAACCTAGATTCTGAGGACAAATTAATGTGTCAGATGACACAGATTTTTTTTTCAGTGTATTTTTACGAGAAAATTAGATGTGTCGGAGGGGAGGCGAACCAAATAATACAGTACGTATATCACGAATTCACATAAAAACATCACGTTTCAATCGCGCCCGCTATTAAACGCGATTCGCCCAATCGTGGCCGCGAAGTGGGGTCCACCAAACGCGCTTCTCCGTTATTGCCACTATCTGAGAAAAGTCGACATTTCAATTCTGATCGCGGGAGAGATCGCGGGTCTGTCTGGGTATATTGATGACCCCCGTGGTGTGACTGTCTGGAGCGAGTTGTATTATAGCATCGCGGTTTTCCGCGATAATAACAAAAATTCTGCGCGTGCAGAATTTTATTAACAACAAAATCAACGGGATCATGTCATATCAGATTTGTAAAGCATATATGGTGATGCCCGTCTACCAAAACAGTGCAGCATGTGGCTTTCGTCATACATGCGCTACAAGCAGTGTGGACATTAGCTATTTGCGTGAACCTGTCAAGAATTGACTTTAAAATGTTCCGAATTAGGTGAATACCATGATGAGTAAATTGATAATTTTTGTCATCACGCCTGCGGCTATACGGCTGTGTACATGTATCTCATATCGCATATATTGGCCACGATATATCTATCAAAACTGATGAGTGTTATCATAATTTTATTTATAATAAATTTGGTACTGTGTGTTAACGCGGGGTTGAATATCACTTGAAGACATTTGTAAACGTATACTCGCTGGCAAGCAGTTAGTTGATTGATTATCATTCATTCATGTGTAGTGATGGTCAGGTAATAATTGCAACAAACAGCCATATGCTGCATGTTGGTTGTGCTAATTATATAAACACCCCTAGACATGAGTGGGGACCCATGAAGCTACTTTTGTTATCTTCACCTTGGCTGATATCACCAGAGGTCCAGAACAACCACACGTGATTGTGTAGTTTTCCGGCCGCAGGCCGGGTAGGATGGTCGGAACGCATTGTGAAATTCCATTCACCCTTTCTTGATTCACTCAGTGGTTTAGGTGCACAGCACATTGTTGATTTATTTATTGATTTATAATATTACAAGAACGATTGGTATAAACAATATTTATTCCCAATACAAAACAAGATGAATATTTTACAAAAATGCTAATGGATGATTATGGGTGATTGGAATGGGATGATACAACAAGCCTATTGTGGCTTTTTTGTAAGTCCTCTCCCAGATCGCTTAAATTTCCCGATCTACATAAGGCCGTTCGGGCGAGTCAGGCGGGAATTTTTTCTGGTTTGTACTTTAGATAACTTAGTGGCGATTTTAATATAGATTACACTCAACAACAGATAGCAAGAGATAATATGAGAACTGGAGTGGGGTAAGATTTGGAAATTAAAGGTAACCAATGGGATGAAAGGAGAATAGTTAGATTTAAGAAAGATTAGAAAGATAGGATGGTCAATGGGGGGGGGGGGGGGGGTGTAGTTAGACATTCGGCTGGTGAAATATATGTCAATTGTGTATAACTAGGCGTACACAGACTACACGAGTTAGCTGTGCATTCAGGCTTTCCGAATTATGACGTTATATATGACTTTATATATGACTAAATTGCAGAAGACATAGTATTACGTTAATCAAATCGGTTTGTACTAATTATGTATCTTTGTGTGGCCTCGACAATACTATGATTTTCCCTAATTGAACTTTCAGGTGAACCTTCGAGTAGAATTCTTTCTGATAATATTATGTTTGGTAGAGATGATAGCAGTTCCAATCTTGAGGCCTGGTATACATGGCATTCTAACAGGTAATGATGGGCTGTCTCAACAGCACCACATGCACAATATGGGTCGGGCCTAACAAAATTGGTCATGAGATCGAAGTTCAAATTACTACATTACTACATTCAGTCTCAATCGTGTGTGGTATACTTGGGATTTGCGACTATGGCAGTGATAGTAGTATGGATGTGTGTATATACGATCGTCAGCAAGTGACTCTTTACACTTGTCCAGGTTGGTACATTTTTTTACACACTCTGGCAGTCTATTCCAATCGCTTGTTGTAGAAGGAAAAAATGTATCTTTATAAATATCCTTTGTGGCGTCCAATGGTAGTCGTATTGCATGATGTCTAAGATTGTAACCGGTTTGATTTTCAGAGTGACAAATATAATTCCGTAGGTACACGGGTGCTGTACTATTAACTATCTTGTGAATGTTATAAGCTTTTGTTTTTTCCTCCTAGATGCTAGGGTCTCTCAACCAGTATCTAATAGTAGGCTCTCTTTACTGACGCTGTTCGTCGCACCAGTAACGATTCTTGCCATTTCAAGTTGTATTTTCTCTGAGATAATCAGGACAGTTGTCCCATACTGGTGATGTATATTCATGCACTGGTCTTACATAGGCAAAGTATATTCTTTCCAGTGTTTTACGGTTCAATGTAAATCTGTTTTTTCTAACTAGACTAACCCTTTTCAATGCCTTTTTTGTCGTGGTTCGGATGTGTGTGCACCACGTACCTCGGTTATTGAAGATAAGTCCGAGGTGTTTATGAAAAGGGACTTCGATTACGGTGGTATTTCCCATAGCTAGTGGGGAGTGATGGACATCTGTTTCCTGTTAACATTGATTCAGTTTTTAGTGTATTGAACTGGACAAGCCATTTTTTAGACCATTGATTGAGGGTATATAGGTCATCATTTAGTACATTAGCGGTTAGCCTAGGACATTCAACTGTCAGGTATATAGAGGTATCATCAGCAAAGAGGCGGATGTTACTTGTTATGTTTACTGCAATATCGTTTATGTATATCAAAAATAAAAGAGGGCCAAGAATATATCCATGGGGTACACCGGCGGTTACTTGTTGCCATTCGGAAAACTTCCTTCAATCCATATTCTCTGATTTCTGTTAGCAAGGTATGATTTTATGAGGTTAAGTAAATTCCCAGATACTCCGACTTGTTCGAGTTTATGGATTAGCCCCAGGTGCCAGACCTTATCGAATGCTTTGCTGATATCACAAAATACACATCGGACTACTTTACCCACGTTTAAATAAATGCTTATGTAATCGTGTATGTCTGTCATCTGGAATACAGTTGAGTCACCCTTCATAAACCCTGATTGATAATTAGATAAGAGATTATGTTCTTTCAAGAATTCCGAGAGATATTTGTAAATGCACTTCTCGAATACTTTTGATACACAGCTCAAGAGAGAAATTTGGCGGTAGTTGTTCAGAAGACTGATATCACCAGTTTTAAATATCGGCGTGGCATGTGATTGTTTTCATTCTGGTGGATAATAGCTATTCTTGATAAAAGAATTGAAATAAAATGACAAGGGTTCGCACAATGATGATGCACAATTCTTCAGGACTTTTGGGCTTACACAGTCCGGTCCACTGGATCTTGCCACCTTGAGGCCCCTCAGTGCGGTATGCACGTCGACAGATGTAAGTTTTATTAAAGATAACTGTGGACGGTCAGGGTCAAATACGGATTGGGGTAGGCTCTTCCCAGTAACATCAACTGACGAAATGGTAGAGACGTATGTATTAAATGCGTTGGCTTTGTCAGTTGATGAGATCAGGAATTCGCCATTTGACGCGATCGGGATCTACTGTCATTAGAAAAGAGATAGCTCTGGAGTGTTTTCCACCAGGACGATTGGTCAAGTGTATGATCATTGAGCAGCTTTTCATTTTTGCTATCAAGTTGTCTCTTGCGTTTTCGAATAGCCGAAATAACCTCGTTGCGTTTGTTTTTAAAGTTTACCCATGAGTGTGGAGTATTTTTTCCTTTAACTAACCTAAAGTTACATTGTTAAATGTATAATAGAGACAATATGGGGTCTTAATGGCACGGGAGGCCTTAGTTGTCGAAAATATTCACATTTGTTTCAATCACCGTAAACAGAAAAACATTAAAACGCATACAGTTTCGTTCATATTTACCATGACCATCGCGTAAACAGCATGATATCACAAAGACCTACTATATTTCACATAAGCAAGAGCCTGATTGTGTTACAGAAGACAGCACAGTGCTACTGGCAAATCACACACAAATGATATAAACGCTCTTTATTAGTTCCATATCAGGAATTCAGCAACAAAGAGTGCTATTTATGTTTACCATCTTAATATAAACAAACACCAGGAATGTAACTTTTGTTATGCTTTTGTTTACATAACAATGGTCAAACATATGACAATAACATACTGTTTATGCGATATTTCTTATTTGTATACGGACAAAGTCTGTCTACATTTTAATATTATTTCTGTTGGTGGCAGTTTTTGACCGGTGGAAATATTTTCACAGCATACCCACCACCAAGGCCTCCCGTACCTTTAAATATACAATCAACAATTTTTCGTTACATTTATGTCTTTCTAAAATTGTAAGTGGCCAAACGAAATACTGTGTACATTCGCGAAGTGAAACTATACAAAGTACCTGACAGGTACTACCTGTTTCTTGTTCTGCCTTTTAAAATTGTATAAACCTATATACGCAACAAAAATATATTGATTGATAATAATTACGCCCGGACACATGATTTTCAATATATTTATAGAAAGAGTTATCTCAAATATGTCGGTTGCAAAAAAATATATAATAATTTCTGTTATTTGAGTATCCAGTTCAAACGATAGGAAAAAAAAATCATCACACATGACAAAACAAGCCCTGTATGTGCCTTAATAAACATTATAATCCTGTTTTTTTAATTGCACATATTCTAGGACAGGTGATGTGTATAAACACAGAAAGACACTTGTATTAATGGATTTGTTGATACGGCACTTGTGCCATTGAGGAAATATAGAACTCTAGGCTGTGCTGTTCATTCTATCAGTGTGCGCTAGCATTCGTGTCATATCAACAAACCCATAAACAAAATTGTGTCATTCTGTGTATATACAGCATGGTTTTAATAGCTGTTTCACGAATCATGCAGATTGCATGTTTACTGTTCAGGTACAATCCCAAGTCTGTTCAGTATGCAACAGCTTGGGATATCGAATACAGTAATGCCCTAAGTATAATCGACTCCTTAAAGATACGGGTGGCCTTGGAGGTGGGTTTGCTGTTAAAATATTCACCTCAGTCAAAAACCACCATGAACAGAAATAATAGTAAAATATAGACAGACTTTGTTCTTACCCCAATCAGAAATATGGCATAAACAGTATGCTGTTGTCAATTTTTTCCACTTGTTATGTAAACAAAAGCAAAAAAAGTTACGTTTCCTGGCTTTTGTTTAGATCCGGATATGGTAAACATAAAGAGCGTTATTTGTTACTCTTTTCCATATATGGAAATACCAAAGAGCGTTTATATCATTTTTGTGTGATTAACCAATAAATTACGATGTGTTGTGTAAACAGAAGCACAACTACTGTAACACGAGCAGGTTGTTGTTTACGTACACCATCATACGTCTTGGCGACAATGTTATATTTACGCTCTGATTATGTTTGGCATTATGAGCGGAACTGTATGTATTTTGGTGTTCCTTCTGTTGATGGCGATTTGAACAAATATGAATATTCCTGCAACGAACGCCGCCCGTGCCTTTAAACACAGTAGAATTATGGGTAACTTTTCAGGATCCCCGAGAGCTTGCCGATGCATGGCAACAAGCCATATTTCCGACTAAATCCTGAAAAGTTACCCATAATCATGCTGTGGTTAAGGAGTCGATTACTTAGAGCATTACTGTAGTTGAAACTGATTTAGACCGAGTCCTGTCTGGCTACTCTTCTATATTATAACCTCTCAAGATTTCAGTGTTCAATGGGTCACCATGAATCACTCAATTAAACAATCGCAACGGTGTTGAGTGTTTTGCTTATCGCTCACTATTTAAGTGCTGTATATAAACAAACGATTGACTCACACAAAGTGTGTTTTGTGGATAATAACGCATTCATATGAACATTATCCTATACTATTAGTATATTCTCGGGAAACTTTTTGTAAATGTTATTTATAAATTATAACCTATAACGAAGGCCATCCATTCCTTTCAGTTCCAAAGATATAAGGAGAATCACAGCATTTTAATTGCATACCGCATCCATCGTGGTGCAACTGTTTTGTGTTCAAGCGGTAGGCCTACCATGGTGTTAGAAATTACTGCAGTGTAATACCACAGCATTACCGGGGTAACACCACGTTAGAGATGGTCAATTACTTTAAGTATATGCAGGTTTGAAATCATCATGCTTGTGAAAGGCTGCCCTCTATGTTCTTATAAAAAAAAGCGTCAATTTGACCTAATCTGAAGAAATACTGGTAGTGCTACAATCAATATAACTTCTGCCCACAATTATGGGCGTAAAGTCCATAATAGAAGAGTATCGGGATGGGACTCGGTCAAAAACAGCATCAACCCAACCGATACCACAAGTTGTGGACCGGGAAAACTTGGTCTAAACAGGTAGTAGTGCATACATGTATTACAAGCATTAAAGGGTACACTAACTCCGGCCATTTATGAGAACATCTCCTTTTATACTCAACAGAATATGTGCAACAAATGAATGAATTTGATCCATGGATAAGTGCAACACTTGTGTGTTCTATGAACAATGCATACAACATGGTATTTATAATGAAAATGAATTATTGGCTGGAGTCATAAATTCATTTTCATTATAATTTATACCATGTTGTTTGCATATACTCTGCTGTGTATAAAATGAGATGCTCTTAATGCTCAGTGTAAAACACTGCAAATATGAAACTTAAGGAGCTTTGGTCCATCTTCTACTGGAAACACCTGTTAAATTTATTAAAACTTTATCAAGTCTTTTCACAGTATAGCCTACATGTTAGTATAGCACTAGTACTCACTAGTTTGTGATAAAAATGCGGATAAAAGTGCATAATTCCATGTACATGTACATGTTTTAAATTGATGCATTAAGTGCATGAGCAGCTTTAGAGTTCTTTGAAGGTGTATCCTAGATCCGGGAACACATATAACAATAACTACTATCGTATGTACTATCGAGACAGTTGCTCATTACTCTACGCTTACCATTTTGGAAAGTTCTATGGGAAATAATATAATAGTAATGATCAAAATCAGGTACAGTATTGTCTCATGTTCATATATTTTCTCTTTGTAAGATTTTCTGTCAGCACGGGCTTATCCGCGTTAACCCGAGTCGGGTGCATATATTGAAATATTGGGATTATATTGATCCTTGTTTATGCATCATCTGACCATAACTCCCATCGAAAAGACTGATATTATTCACAAGTATGTCAAACAAATTTCACTGCAGTTGATCAAAACATAGCATGCAGTTTAATGGTTGAGTGACACTGTATAACTGAACTGTGTATGTGAAATGAGACTGTAGATATAGAGTCATGTTGGGATATAAGATTTGATTAAACGATTTTGATAAATTTGATTCACAGCTAGTCGTAGTCGAGTTTTGAATCAAATTTATAAAACGAGTTTCATAAAATCTTATATCCCAAACATAACGAGTTGATGATCTGGTATATGACATGAACAAACTAGAGCTTTTTTAACAACTCAAAATCTTTAAAAGGATCTGAAAAATTCATCCACAATGCATACTTACAAGGCGTTAATTGACTGAGATGCTTCAACCGGTATACGATAGTATTTCTCGCTCTGGCATGCGACGACAAATTTACCTCTTTGGTTTTGTGACTATTTTCGTTAGTGCAACGAAGTTGGACAATAATTAAACTTTAATGAACAAGAATTTTATTTTGCAATGTCTGGTATTGGTGTCAAGCTCGGCTTTTCTGTGTATTGGTCAGACGGTGATTCGGATATGGATACACGACCTAAATTTTATACCAGCCGAACGGTGTATTGGTCAGCTGGTGATTCGGATATGGATACACGACTTAAATATCATATCAGACAAACGTTGTATTATTCAGCTGGTGATTCGGATATGGATACACGACATAAATCTCATACCATCCCAACGGTGTATTGGTCAGCTGGTGATTCCGATATGGATACATGCCCTAAATCTCATATCAGCCAAATGGTGTATTGTTCAGCTGGTAATTCGTATATGTACATATGACCTAAAACTCATATCAGTCCAACGGTGTATTGGTCAGCCGGTGATTCCGATATCGAAACATGACTTAAAACTCGTATCAGTCCAACGGTGTATTGGTCAGCTGCTGATTCGGGTATGGATATATGAACTAAAACTCATATCAGCCCAACGGTGTATTGGTCAGTCGGTGATTTGGATATGGACAAATGACTTAAAACTCATATCAGCCCAACGGTGTATTGGTCAGCTGATGATTCGGATATGGACACATGACTTAAAACTCATATCAGCCCAACGGTGTATTGATCAGCTGGTGATTCTGATATGGACAAATGACTTAAAACTCATATCAGCCCAACTGTGTATTGGTCAGACGGTGATTCGGATATGGATACACGACCTAAATGTCATACCAGCCGAACGGTGTATTGGTCAGCCGGTGATTCGGATATGGATACACGACTTAAATATCATATCAGACAAACGTTGTATTAGTCAGCTGGTGATTTGGATATGGATACACGACCTACATCTCATACCATCCCAACGGTGTATTGGTCAGCTGGTGATTCCGATATGGATTCACGCCCTAAATCTCATATCAGCCAAATTGTGTATTGTTCAGCTGGTAATTCGTATATGTACATATGACCTAAAACTCATATCAGTCCAACGGTGTATTGGTCAGCTGCTGATTCGGGTATGGATATTTGAACTAAAACTCATATCAGCCCAACGGTGTATTGGTCAGTCGGTGATTCGGATATGGACACATGACTTAAAACTCATATCAGCCCAACGGTGTATTGGTCAGCTGGTGATTCTGATATGGACATACGACTTAATACTCATATCAGCCCAACGGTGTATTGGTCAGCTGGTGATTCGGATATGGACACATGACTTAAAACTCATATCAGCCAAACGGTGTATTGATCAGCTGGTGATTCTGATATGGACACATGATTTAAAACTCATATCAGCCCAACTGTGTATTGGTCAGACGGTGATTCGGATATGGATACACTACCTAAATCTCATACCAGCCCAACGGTGTATTGGTCAGCTGGTGATTCGGATATGGATACATGACCTAAAACTCATATCAGTCCAACGGTGTATTGGTCAGCTGGTGATTCGGATATGGATACATGACCTAAATCTCATATCAGCCCAACGGTGTATTGGTCAGCTGGTGATTCGGCTATGGATACATGACCTAAAACTCATATCAGTCCAACGGTGTATTGGTCAGCTGGTAATTCGGCTATGGATACATGACTTAAAACTCATATCAGTCCAATGGTGTATTGGTCAGCTGCTGATTCGGGTATGGATATATGAACTAAAACTCATATCAGCCCAACGGTGTATTGGTCAGTCGGTGATTCGGATATGGACACATGACTTAAAACTCATATCAGCCCAACGGTGTATTGGTTAGCTGGTTATTCGGATATGGACATACGACTTAATACTCATATCAGCCCAACGGTGTATTGGTCAGCTGGTGATTCGGATATGGACACATGACTTAAAACTCATATCAGCCCAACGGTGTATTGATCAGCTGGTGATTCTGATATGGACACATGACTTAAAACTCATATCAGCCCAACTGTGTATTGGTCAGACGGTGATTCGGATATGGATACACGACCTAAATCTCATACCAGCCCAACGGTGTATTGGCCAGCTGGTGATTCGGATATGGATACATGACCTAAATCTCATATCAGTCCAGCGTGTTATTGGTCAGCTGGTGATTCGGATATGGATACATGACCTAAATCTCATATCAGCCCAACGGTGTATGGTCAGCTGATGATTCGGCTATGGATACATGACCTAAATCTTATATCAGCCCAACGGTGTATTGGTCAGCTGGTGATTCGGATATGGACATACGACTTAAAACTCATATCAGTCCAGCGTTTTATTGGTTTTTAAATGAAACTAATTATGAAATGTCATGAATCAAGTAACATTAAGTCTCCTCCCATACATGATACCATGGATATACAAACTGCACATTTAAAATAGTTATAGCTGACATAGGTTCGTGGTACCTGAAAACAGCGACTAGTGTACATGATTCTCATTCCATAAAGTAAAGTAAGTGGGGTTATAATTTTCAACTTCTTGATTGTTCTTAAAGTGATGTGAAACACTTCGTTTTGGGCGATCAATTAGAAATGGAGAATAATTTTGCTCAAAGTTTTTTTTTACGAATATTAATCCAAAATTTCCAGCACAAACACCGTCATTTGTATATATTAATTAACTGCAATGAATCTCGATAACGAAATTATTTGCGTCAGTTTGTCCCCGACTGTTGCGTCCCGAATCGATATGTAAATATTGACAATTTTGCGTAGTTCAGACGATGATATCTATGGAGTGGTATCGTCAATTTCTTTTGGATTTTCGGAGATGTTAGTAGAATAATACATAATACAGCACCTGTGTACTAACTTATCAGTTTCACGCACCCGAACATTGAACTTCCAGTCATATTTTGAGAAAATTCATTTAACATATCGGGAAATGTTGGCAAATGGTGCTGCTGACCCTTAAACTATTCGATATATTAATACATGTTGTAATTATGTATTATACAACTGCCATGCACTGGGTGTATTTTGCATTGAATCTGATCTTATCGCTGCCTGCATGTGCGGGTGACCAATCGTTTTTGTTTTTGTTTTTGTAATTGTATTATAACTAAACCCCATTATTTCTACGCCTTCAAAAGGAAATACATGACAGTACGTACAGAGTGTGTGACAATCCAAACACTCAACGCCGAAGTCCCAACTGAGCTCACTTTGGATAACCATAGTGATGATCACCGTGGTGGGGTCCCCACCAGCTCGCTTTGGATAACCAGAGTGATGATCCCGGTGATGGGGACCCCACCCAGCTCACACTGGGTAACCACAGTGATGATCACCGTGGTGGGGTCCCACCCAGCTCACAATGAATAACCAGAGTGATGATCACGGTGATGGGGACCCCACCCAGCTCATAATGGATAACCACAGTGATGATCACTCAACGCCGGGTACCCCACCCAGCTCACTTGGGTTAACCAGAGTGATGATCACCGTGATCCACTGTAAACTAGCTAATTAAAGCTATCAAAATAACACAGGCTTACAATTATGCTGGAGGGATTACTGAACATATCGTCTTGACTCGATGCATGTATTAGAATAATCATAACCCAATGTATCATTGGATAATCTAGAAAGCATAGAATGCACATGATATGTTTGAACAAAATGCATGGCCTCCAAATGAGGATCAGCGCTGACATGACACTCACCGTATTAGGTATTCCACCAATCGACTATTACATCAGGAAGAATAAATTATTAGTGTTATTTTGTTTTGTTAACCCTCAATCTGGAAAAACTGGAAAATATTTCCTAGTGATATATGTTAAATGTTCAGAGATCAACAAATGTTGATTACCTTGAATCGTAATCAAAACTTCACATTTTCCTAGTCAATTAGTTTGGAAAACACTACGTCAAGCATTTCAATATATTCCATATATTTATGCATGTACACATTCGGTAACATTTAGCCCTGATTTTTCCAGATTCGTGTCTGTGCGTTATCTGTAGTTGAGAACGCTCTTTGTTATTTAACACATTTTGGCGACAAAAGCATGAGCGCTCTTTATAAGGGTCGATCACTGGAACTTTTGCGAGGATTCGATCTAATTTTCCGGAGCAGAACACATACCGTAGATGTTTATGTTGCCGAATCAGACAGCGGAGATATGTAATCTTGACAAATAGGCTACAGTCTATATTCAAGCAACTACGGTGTATACATGACAAACTTCAAAACTGAGTTTGACTGACATTCGCGTTTATTGTGACAACGTGAGAGGGAAATCAATCCATTTGGAAATATTTGATTTTGTTCTATTGGGAAAAAAATGGTACAATTCCAAAATCACGAAAAAATTGGGCGGAGTGTTCATAGTTAATTGATTATTATTTTTAGCGAGTGACCGGTGCTGCAAGTAAGCCATCTGGACATCGTATACTATCCGCACATCAAATCGCAAGAGACCGATGTTTTATTTCCATATGATTTAAAGCCTGAGTATAGCATTACCCCGCATCTCCATGGCAACATGGACATCAGAAGGCCCCTCTGGATAAATGCATCAAATGACCGTAGTTACGTGACATAATGTTCAATGACAAACTGGGAGTGCATAAATGATGCATACTCCGAATTGTATCTTCTAGTTTAAATTATATGTTGTAATCAATAGCACAATCTGAATTCTGCAAAAGTGTATCTGAGGTTTGTTTCTCTGAAAATCGGCTAACATAAACACAGCATATACAAATAAGCTAGTATCGCTGAGGCGGCAATAACTCGTAAGTGAGAATGTCTTGTATCGTCCAACACTTTTTGGCGACAACAATATGGACGCTCTTTATAATGGTCAATCGTTGGAACATTAGCTTGGGTCCAATCTAGGGATGTGCGAATCTGGGATTTTGCATCGAATCGATTCTCGATATCGAATCTCCTTTCTGATATCGACATCGAATCGAATCTCGAATCGAATCAGCTAGTGATTGACATTGTTTACCAGTATTTATTTCGTTGTCTAGATGTGTCATGGCGAACATGACACCATTAGTGACAGTAAGAAACTTAGACAGTTCAACCAACGTATCACAAACCCCATGTAATGGAAGTCACTTGTCTACATTATTTAATAAAGCTAATAAAGATTTAACACACTGGATAGGTACACCGTTCAGCTACACAATTGGTGTAGTCCGATACCAATGGTAGTTATCTGTTAAACTTTTCACCCCACAATAGATCACACACCTACATCACATATTCGCAGTAGTTGTCTTCACGGAGGGGGTCCTAGAAAACAGACATACAAGTGTTAAATTTTATCAACAAGATTCAACGGATGGTGCAACGCGCTCGATTTCCAGAGAAACGGAAAATGAAAGCAGGAAATTTCTAGGCTTTCTGCCGGCAGTATCGCAGATAACTGGTCGTACATAATGACGTAATTTAAGAACGTAATAAGCCGATTGTTCTAAGGTTTCTGTTCATTCCTATCTATATTTTGTCGTGCATAACCGCGGCTGACATTGAATTTTATTCATACAATCTGAATTGGATACCTGAAGTTCTAAACATAATGTAATCAATTGAGTTCCGCATCTGGGGATCACGCACCGTGTAGCCAATTTATATAGTGTGATACAGATTACATATATATGCGGCGAATGATCAGCGTCATGGGTTGCGATCGAAGCACATAATTAGCACAAGGCACGTCTATTCTAAACGGCATACATACATTACATACGTTGGCTAACTTGTCAACCTTGTGCTTCAGTTTTTTGTGATTTCAGGTTATTTGGCATGTTATCTAGACGCAAATAAGAGACCACACCAAAGAAACACCTATTCGAAAATATCCGAATCAGCGGACCGATTCGGTGTCGATCTCGAATCGGGTGGCCGATATCGACATCGAATCGATGGTGGTTCTGTTGTCCCGAACATGACCGGGCATATGTACATTTTACACATGAGCTGCAGTTTATATTCTATATTATCAACTGTTAAAAATGCATTAGCTCTTTAAATAATAAATTTAAAATAGTTGCATGGGTATTAAATAATAAATATGAATTGAAGACCCCTGTCCGGAAAGGCTTCTGTCAATTACTCTGGATTTTACTTCGAATATTTTATTATTAAATGAGATGATTAATTGGGACACTTTATTGTTTTATTTTTAGAGCAGACCATTCATGCGATACCATATGACGATAAAGATCATTAGGCTGTACTATAACTACGTACCAACCGTCAAAGTCCCAGATTTGTCGATTGAATTGTTTTATTCCATAGCTATAAGCGATAATGAGTGTAATTAACATTTATTTGTGATAAAATTACACAATTAAATTCCTGGTCTCTGTTAACAGTAACCACTTCTGTTCGTTAGCTAAACTACCACACTTTTTAGACCAGAATAGTATTCGAAATAAAATCAATATAGTCGATGGAAGCATTTTCGAACAGGAGTTTTCGATTCATATCCAATATTTTATACCCCGGTAACTATATAGCACATGTTTACAAAGAGATAATCCACCTTTAAGACAAATATGTTACGGAATACATTGTTGCTCCTTATGATATACCACCAAAGGAACCATCATGTCCTGAATATTGTCAGATTGACACGTACGTTTATGCAATAGTAAAATAATGTGAGGATGAAATCGATATAAATCGAACTACCCGTTTGGTATAATTAGCGACAATGTTTTAGATTTGTGTGCAAACTTATAGATGTAAATTAAAGCGCATATGTATACAATTCAATGTTAGTTATCACAATATCTTGTCGAAATATTTAGCTTATATATATATAATACTTTCGTCTGTAAGGAATTTGGTCGCGACGATGCGCGCTAATATAATGTCGCACTATTTCGCGCTAAATATTGCTATATTAAATGCGACAGATAATCGCGCCCTTTTCTAAATTGAGCGCTCTCAATATCGCAAGCAAGGCGCCCCTCCATATACCACTTCGCACCTCCATATACCACTTCGCCCCTCCATATACCACTTGTTCTTACTGTACCTTCGCATGGGTGGGTTAATCTCTCTCTACATGTACTGCTGCGCCCGAATATATATATGTTGTGAAATAGATGCTAATCTTCATTTTAAAACAAAGTTTGCTTGTGAGCATAACATTTCATCGCTGTAACAATACAATTATACAGCTGTTTCGCCATGATTTCGACAATGTTAGGGTAGGTCAGTCGTCGACCGAATAATGAAGCATCAGACACAAAACAACGAACCCTCTTTGTGCTACATTCCTCGAGATATCGGTCGTCCCAAGCAATTTCAAATTATGTGCGTAGATTGTCATTCTGTTCCGCATTCAACATTCCCATCCCGCAGTTTGTCATTTCACGTTTATGTTCATAATAGAACTACACGTTTACTTTGGAACCACACGCGCAAGCAAACACGTTCTCGCTTACATAATGTGATGGTGTTCGTATCGTGTCAACTCATCTCGTAGCCTGAGTTATACGAACTTTGATAAACAGAGTGTATTCAGTCCAAGTCAAGCATGCCGCATCGCTATCACTGATATCCAAACAGAACGTGCAACCTCGTGTCGTTCGCAGTTTGTTTTTCGCGAACCGCTTAATGCACTCGAGTGTTGATTTCAAATGATAGCTGATAGTGTCCCATTCTGGTGATCCTTTCGGAGGTTCAATATCAGATCGTGTATATCCACTGATCGTGGATGGACGCCATTAAGTTTGATTTCTAGATATGAATATGATACTCCCGCTTAGAAGTGTATCATACCGGGAAGTTGATCGTAGTGCTTCGAATTATCCACAAGTTCATTACCGCAGCTGCAGCATACTTATTTAGTTACTAGCTGGGGTACCCCGCGGTGCTCGGGTAAAGAAGATTGGAACAAATTGAAGTGATTTGACATGCATTTACTCAATTTCAAAAAAAATCTTTGTACACCACATTGGTAGGCTTCCATTCTGCTGCGTGTTTGAATAAGTTTTGTGATGATCCAAACCTCTAGCACCCAACGTAGAGCTGGCCATGGGAGAAATGCGGCGATATTAAAGTCCAGCGATCTTTAGGGATTGCCCCTGAGCCTTATTAATAATCTTTACTGTTGATCTATTTCGGATTGTATCAATAACGAAATTTGACTGCTGATCTGGTCCTGATATGATATGGTATAGATAAAGAGCGTTATGATCGCTTATACTATTCGAGTTGATCACTTATACACTGCCAAAAATAATTTCAAATAAGAAATAATTACTTGAAACAAGAAAAACAATTACCTGAAACAAGAAATATTAAGAAAATAAATCATATTTTGAGAAATATACCCCTCAAGTCTGCTACATCAAAAAAATCCCACCAGACAAGAGATAGTTGTCTCAAATAAGATAGATTTTAGTCTTGAAACAAGAAACAATTAAGAAATAATTATTTCGTTTGAGAAACAATTTCATTACTAAGAAAATGGCTTCAAAAATTAAATATATATCTCTTGTTTCAAGGTTGTTTTTCCAAATAGATCCAATAAGGAATGTAATCTACCTTGCCCTGTACATTAAAATTCATGCAATGATCATGAGAAATGATTAATTTATTGGCAGAGATATCCATCTGATAAATAAGTACTAACATTTGAGGTTTAAGACACCATTTCATGGGGTACTCAGATTTAACTGTCTAAATGATGGAAAGAAGCTCAATGAAGCCACTATTAGCATGTTTATAACATGTATAAGGCTATATCTTAGCAGAATGGATGTCTCTGATGAAATAAACAATAAAATATTGTAGTTGTATTTCATTTTGCTATACATGGATGCATACAATACGGCTTTTAGCCTAGGTAGTTTCCACAGAATATTTTATGTAAGATATCCATCAAATGATGTAAACTACCTTGCCCTGTGTATTAAAATGCATACAATTGCAATGATAAATGTTAATTCATTGTCAGAGATGTCCATCTGACAAGAAGTACTATTTCTTGACCTAGAAAAAATGTTGTGCTTATTTTTCTAGCTATTGTCCCAAGAAAATTTCTCATTTCAAGTTTGTTTTTTCCTGAATTGGGAAAATATTTTCGGCAGTGTATATAATGTTCGAGTCGATGTGTGACGTTGCGTGTGGTTTCGGTGTAGCTAGACTAACGATAAAGAGTGGTCACTGTTGATATATTCCTGATAGGTTATGCATAAAGGGCGTTATGCTAGTTTGTGTGCAGTTACTTGTTAACAACATTCCGCGCTGAGTCTCAGTTGGTCTTTTTAAGACTTCTGATGTAAATTGGACCTATTTAATAAGATTATCCGGTAAATATTACCTCTACATGATTCATGCCACAAATATGTACACTTGCTGAGCCCCCATAGACCATATCACACCAGTCACTGCGTGCAAGGTACTTGTCTATCTCGTTAACGAGCCGACGGGCGTCATAACATATATATTGAGATATCCAAAGAGACTGTGTAACTGTTTGAAGGTCTGACCTGAAATGTTATAAGATTGAAAACATAGCGCCGATGGTGCCGTACATGTATCTGATAGCAGGATGATTTATAACAACCCCGCTCGGCGCGCCTGCACGCCCGAGCTCGGGTCGTGTATAGGTAACAGGCGGGCGTGCGTACTTGTGACGTCACACATACATTACAGTATACCGTGAAGGAGAAATTTTGAGCCACACAACTTTTTCGTGAAAAAATCACGTGACTTCCGGCACTGGTTTAACAAAATCGCGGAATCAGATATGAAACGAACTTCTGATATGTGGCAATGGACAACTGAAGTATTTATTTATTTGTAAACAGTAAGTTGTTATAAATATGTCCTGCATAGGTTCATATTAGATCAGTTTCATTTGTTAACAAAATTAAGGCAGTTACGGCGTAATGACGTCAAAGCCTCAATTGTCTCTGCGGGCCAGAATCCAGACATGACTGAACGTGTCATATCGTCATGTCGGACAACTGATTTCACCTCAATCAGAGCCTGGAAGATACGTCACCGGAAGGGTAACCCTATACATCGAAATAAATGCAAATAAAGTTCGACTCGCCACTTTGATATCGTTTTTTAAATAAATACAATCGATTTCGATGTAGTATTATAAGCAAATGCACTATGCCACCTGTAAGTCTAGACAAATGCAGAAACCAAAAATCTGAAAGAGTTGCTAATAATTAGAATTTCGCGTCAGCAATTCAAAATCGCCTCCAATTTCCTAGTTTCGTGCAAGTGTTAACGCCAACATTTCATGGTCTCCGCGCCCTAAACTCATTATATAACCGTATACATTGAGGTTCGGTATGTTAGAAATGCTAGAATTTAAATCAATGAAATAAAATTCAATTTACCGTTGTTTGTTTGTAAATTTATTAAGACACAAACAAATTTTATGAATTGTTCTATTAATGTTAACGCCCACATCGAGTTAACGCTCACATAATTTGTATTCGCCTGTCAAGATCCTGTCCATTTGACTGCCAGTCCACCCATAATTGAGTCACAATCCATATAATCAGGTAGTAAATGGACTAATAACGATCGTGTTCACATATACATATCAGTTAGATACGTTACTATACACAAATGGCTGTTATATAGCTGTCAATATACTATTTGACATTACTATATATGTTCACAGGAGGTCTATACAAACACTCAAAGCAGTGATATGATTATATATACTTAGAAGTATGGCAAAATACGAGCATGAATTCGTGGCATAATCCTTGTTTTCACGTTCTTGTTGTGTATTCGTTAGTTTAATTAAGTCCTGTCATTCGTTCTCTTTTTCCATATTCTTTGTACTATTACTTAGTTATTCCATTCTATTTCCGTTGGTTAAATCCATGTTAATTTGTTCATATTGTCTATTTCGTCAGATTATTTTCGTTAAAACGTAATAAAGATTGCTTTATGTTCTATATACCGATATTCGTTGTTTACCCATGTTCACAGATACTTAATTGAATGTGTTGTTCGGCCCAGCTGGGAACCTACATTGTCAAAAAATCTGGTCACACATCAATTATATTCACAATCCAAAATCAGATATGCAACGGATAGATACATTTTCAACACACCCTGTCCCACCACCGTTCAATAATCATAAAGTACCGTTAGTTACCCAAGTCCCAAAACTATCTGGTAACATACAATGTATATATTAACTATAGCAGGTTAGACAGTGAATTGAGAACATATATGGGTCTTCTGCCTGGATATTCATTTAGTTTGGTTATGTTTAACGTTATTACATTATTTTATAGAAACTGGATATAGTCCGTCTATTGAATAATTTTGCAGACAAATATGATATATACAAGGAGAAAAAAGCAACTCAAAGATGAACCATCGACGTAATATAGATCGATGGTTGAACAGAACATAGAATTACAAGCAAAATAGGCATGTTCTGTCTTCGAATATAAGAGAACAACTATTTTCGCTAGCTACCAGTATGCATATACGTCCAACTGTGAGACCAATATGTTCGAATTATATTATACAACTCCCGAAAAGCTCAGAACTCATCGAACCCCAAGAAAGAGGGCTAAATTGTCCCCAACAGCGGCGAAAAAGTAGAATCGCGTCCGGTTGTTTCAGTTGAGAGCGGCGCTAGTACATTGCAAGTGATCCAGAGAACGAAATGATTCGACTAATTCCAACAGTGTTGAAAGAACTAACATACTAAATCGGTGTGAAGATGTGCCGATGGACTGTTTTAAGCTTGTGGCAAGTGGAAAATGTCAACTGGGCGGTATATTGTTCCATCTATGCATGGATATATGTAGTGCGATGGTACCAGAATTATAATACATCGGCTGTGCGATACCCAGACACAAACGAAAAAGGTCATTACAATCCACATATTTCAGCAATCAGTTGTCTGAAATATAAAAAATATATATTATAACTATATATATAATAGCAATAACGCCCATGGATAACTCTATCTATTTTTAACATATACTTTCGTGACTCTGATGTTACCTTAAAGGTATACGACGGATGGTATAATTATTAGTCAATATTTGTTCCTTAATATTGTTTTCATCAGCTAACGATTGCAGCTCCAACATGCATGCTTTAGTTGATTTTGTGAACCGAGTTATGTGATACACATCATAAGGGAACAGACAGTAACTAAGAATATTAGCTGCAATATTATTCTCAATTTTAAGAGTTCTCTATCAGAAAAAAAATCCCAGATATTGAGCAGTTGGAACATATTATTCTATACGAATAAAACCTGAGTAGGGATTCGTAGCATGGTCTAACAATGTAATGAACGAAGTAGTGCATGCTTATGATTGCTATCATGGTGCTAGTCATAGTAACAGCGTTTAAATGATTTACTACACAGAGTAACGACATATACTTCACACCCGTGGGTTGATTCGATTATTCGACCTTCCTTGGTTTTATTTTGCATGTGTTTGCATTGCACACTTGTCAGTTTCGTGGTCTGTATATGCACCTCGCAGTGCCCATCCAAATTGGAGTGTGGCACATTCACTCTGAATTATGGCACAATCTATACAAGCAATCCATAGTATTTACCAGATTGGAACACTGTAGATATATTAATTTCACTATCGGCACCGCATCCATACGACATCAGCAGGGTTCGCGCTGCCTATTGCCAATTTAGCAAATTGCTATAAAAAAAATAAAATGGCTCCAAAAAATCCCGATTGGCTACAAAAAGTAGCACCTAGCTTTTTGGCATTTGGCCATTGGCACCCATCGGGCATATAATAAAGCTTGCAGTCAATCGGTTGGAAACAAAACACACATCGATATCCGGTCGCGACATAGCTAATTGGGTCCTAATTGAAATGGTATACTAGATTCGTCGCTTATGTCAGATTGACTTATATATACAACTAGAAGGTGACCCGACTTCGTCCGGGCTTTGAACTTGAATTGTCTATTTTGAAGGCCAAGGTCAAGTGGGGTCACGATTTGACCCGTCCAAAACACAGTGCCCGAACAAAAGTACCCGACAAAAGTACCCGTCGAAATACATCCGGTTTTACCCGATTTGACCTTGAATTGACCATTTTGAAGGTCAAGGTCAGGTGAGGTCAAACACCAACACCCCAAAAATGGTGGAAATCGGCCCAGCGGATACTGGGAAATCGGCCCAGCGGATACCGAGATACCATATGCATCAAATTTCGTCCGTAAAAATCCGCCAGTTTAACCCGATTTGATTTCCACTGAACTATATAAACGCGCCTCAAGTTTCAACGTAAAGATAAATTACCATCGGTGCCAGAGATATCGCCAAGACGTCTGAAACAGTCAAATGCATCGGCCGGGTAAGAGTTAACGTGATCTAACTTTATGACCTCTAACGACGTCATAGAAGTTACGCATTGTTTTTACCCTGATAGAAGATCGTACCACTTCTTCTTAATAATTGAGGCAGATAACTAAAACGGATACATACATATAATATATCGTTGGAAAGAGGAAACACGAAAGATTATCATAGTGTCATTATTATGACTGGCATGTTATTATTCGCGCTGTTTCGAATCGATTTGTAAGCACCGAACTCAAATGAAAGTCCCGTAATACAGCGTAAAAACAGATTTGACCTCGGCACGTGAGAAGTTGACCTCGCACGGACAAATTAATAGGCCTATGTTACTCGTGGCCCGAAAATACCCCCACATACCAAGTTTCATCGAAATTGGCTCAGCCGTATTTGAGTCCATCGATTACACACACACAAACACACAGATACACACACAGATCTTTCAAAATATATAATAGATAACACTAAGTACGGCTATTGACTCCAATTTGACAAACATTAGTCAAACAAAGGGTTTCCTGAAGTCTACATCGTTAGGAAGTTGTGTGTTGATAGTAGGTGTTAGATAAATTATCATAAATATCTCCTTCGTATCTCAGCTTTCACAAACTGTGACATACAGCAAATATGAATCGTAAGTGCAAGTTAGATTTAAGACACGCAACACCCTTCTAAAATGAAAACAGTTACTGACTTCGTCCGACATTCAGACATTACCGATAAAATAAATATATACATATAATAGATCATTTTTTTGTTTGTTTTGAATACCTAATTCAAAATTGGCACCAAAAATACTGGTCGGAAAAAAGTGGCAACATAAAGTATAAAGTGGCTCTAAAAATAATGCAATTGGCAACAGTGTTGGCACCTGGGAATTTTAGGCCAGCGCGAACCCTGGACATCAGAACCAACCATACTTATCGACACACAAATTGAACAATAACTACATCAAGAACTATTAGGCTAATAAATGTTATTTCACTTTCAGAAATACAGAACTCCCAAACCCTGCAACATGGGGTTAATAAGGTATGATGTGTAAACTCGTGGAATATTTCAAAGAGCGAATAAACATATATATAACAAACTTTCACTCTGAGAGCCTCCCTTTATTTAGATGTCTTTCTCTTCCGGGATGTAAAACCTTGAGTAAGGCATGTGCATACATCCAATCTAAATACGGATGAATATCATTTCTTCTTCAGTTTATCAACGAAGATTCCCGAAAGGGCAGAAAGCTGATTATCAGGCACAGCATTATCACGAACCTGTCCAATCGTTCTAACCAATACCAGGAAGTGTGACCATGGACATGCACTTCATTATTTGCAAGAACATGCAGATTATCGGTTTGTAAATTAGGCTGTTTGACGTGACGTGTGCGGCATATGGCATTTTACTGGCGGTTTGACATTACGTTTGCGTCATATGGCATTTTACTGGCGCGGACGTCGGATAGACCATCAACGAAAATGAAAATTATGTATATATATATATATATATATATATATATATCACACAACGAACAATGAATTCATTCAAATCCATAATACCTGAAGACATGGGTAGAATAGTGGCAGACATGAAACTGGACGGTAATGTCAAAGTGACCATCCAATAACTATATTAGACACAGTCAAACAAGAAATCGTACACGAATTTAATAAAAACAAAACAGACAGTGAATTCTGAAACCAAAACAGTATTAGATGAAAACAAAAATGTAAAGGAAGGTGTAAATGCAATGTAAGAGAAATATGACAAGCAAACATATTACATTAAAGATGCATAATCCGAATTAACGCTCGCAAATTATATTTCCATGGCTTCGTGGGTAAAACAAATATTTGATTCGAGTCGAGGAACCCACCCATCAAAGCTCAGAGTGATCAGATACCGAATTTTTAAATCTTATTATTTTTCATCACCAATAATATTTAGTGGCCTCTGGTAGTATGATTCTACAAAATAATATATATATATATAGCTATATATATTTTACAGATATATATATATATAATATATTTATAAAATAATGAAGAAACTCTCCTCTGTGGTAGGTGACTGCTGACGTGAAGAATGGAATAGTTTGAAAATTAAGAAAGGTATCCGTTTATTGTTGAATATTTATTACATGTATGTACATACAGCTATACCGGTTTCGGCACATCTTGCCTTTTCAATAGCTTGGAGTCACTGATGAAAAAGCTGTACTCATCTTAGAGTCTGTAAGAGATTTCATGGTGAATCACGTGATACTTATATTTGATCAAATTAAATTATACGAGGAACCTCATTAAATTGTTATGGCCTTTGTGCGTAGAGAGTCGTGCTCAGACGTGCGTTCCTAACAGCGCGTGTATCATTAAACGCTTGGACATTATGGTAATTTTATTTCTGTTTGATAGCGTTTAATCTGATGGTGGGTTTATGGTGGCGAGTTCATCTTAATATAATGTTTCTGTCCTTAATGGCACTTGCCATCGTTAATGGCGACATTATATTAGAAGCATGTGTATTTGCGCTATACATGTTGATTCATAATAATATTTTATACTGTGTGTAATTATTGATCATTGTGATATTTTCGCTCAGTGAAGTTGATTTTTATCCACTGGAAATTTGTGTAGATATCTGCAATAGGCGCAATTTGATTAGGTTCCCAAGGTAGTGATAAACAAAACAATAAGATAGAAATAATCAAGACATCCATCGGTCGCGAATTGCCAGATGGGAAATACATGAGGGCTCAAGTATTAGTTTTGCTTGGATAATGGCATGTTTTTCAGTTTGGTAATCAATTCGTGTGAACTTAAATGTGCATGTTGCAATAAATATAGTAAATATAGCAAGGGAACTCGAATGCCAGCCGACCCCTAGTGTTTCTATGTGGTCGTTTAGCTTGGTAAGACCACACCAACCACAGGTGTTATATACATATATGCAGTGACAGGCGGACATCCATATATGGAAGTCACTCTCCAATTGCCATGCAGTGACATGGTCAACATAAGTTGAGGACTTCCGTAGAAATATGAAGTATGAATTTAAGATGTAGATGAAAACTGTGATTGCAGCAATGTGGCCGCTTGCCACCAAGCTGCAATCCAATATGATACATCAAGTTTTATTATTCAGAAGAATATCGATGTGTTGCACAACAAGCAGCTATAATTAACGATGAGCACTTTGGTTCCAACAAGAGTACACATTTTTCATCAGTGACTCCAAGCTATTGAAAAGGCAAGATGTGCCGAAACCGGTATAGCTGTATGTACATACATGTAATAAACATTCAACAATGAACGGATACCTTTCTTAATTTTCAAACTATTCCATTCTTCACGTCAGCAGTCACCTACCTCAGAGGAGAGTTTCTTCATTATTTTATAAATATATTATATATATATATATATGTAAAATATATATAGCTATATATATATAGTATTTTGTAGAATCATACTACCAGAGGCCACTAAATATTATTGGTGATGAAAAATAATAAGATCTAAAAATTCGGTATCTGATCACTCTGAGCTTTGATGGGTGGGTTCCTCGACTCGAATCAAATATTTGTTTTACCCACGAAGCCATGGAAATATAATTTGCGAGCGTTAATTCGGAATATGCATCTTTAATGTAATATTTTTGCTTATCATATTTCTCTTACATTGCATTTACACCTTCCTTTATATTTTGGTTTTCATCTAATACTGTTTTGGTTTCAGAATTCATTGTCTGTTTTGTTATTATTAAATTCGTGTACGATTTCTTGTTTGACTGTGTCTAATTTAGTTATAGTATGGTCACTTTTGACATTACCGTCAAGTTTCATGTCTGCCACTATTTTACCCATGTCTTCATGTATTATAGATTTGAATGAATTCATTGTTCGTGGTGTGTAAACGACGACACACACCAGGTTTCTGGTCTATCTAGGATCCAAAGTCATTTAAGCTGCACTTGATATTAAATCATAGAATAAGATAAGACATACCCACATACAGTCGCAGATACTGATTGTAACCTAGAATTGAGCAGCACTTAGGGTTCAGGTACCTCAAGATTCATTTGAATGATACTGAGACTAAACTTCTGCATTTAACATGTCGGAAAAACTACATGTATCTAATGTTGATCAAAGTAACATTGTCATTAATGGATATCATCGATAGCAACAATATTCCTGGTTGTACAAGATGGTTGAAGATTGGTGACGTGGTCCCGCTATGACACTGTTCGTGTTTGTGTTTTGTCCATTGAACCCAATTTTCGCTCAACTATATACGATATACGACACAGAACAAACCGCTGTACCAATCCGGGAGAAACTACACCATTTTAAGATGGGGGCTGGGGACACGGGGAGTACAGGGGTAAAATTGTCTTCGATAACATGAACACAAGCGTGTAATAAATATAGGTACACATTTAGAAGCGCCACCTGGAAAACTTAGAAATCAACTAAACTAATAATAGAAGTATATATGCTTGTGTTTTACAATTTTGAAAATAGGAGCATACTATATGACAAGGGTATGCGTACCAGTATCGTAGAATCATGCACCGTCATAGTTAAATATATGTGCAAAATAAAAGATTTAATAAGCATCAGTATCATGATTGTCATGTATTGTTTGTTTAAGATAAAATGGGACCGTACATAGATGGGTTTTAACAATTTATAAATTCAGAACGCCTGCATAGTCCGCGAGGTATCAAAAGGGTTAATTTTGAAATTTAGAGTTACGAACAAGAGTAAGCAGGTGTAGATTTGTAAGTAATATTGCATAGGTCAGTAGTAATTTTCGGCACTTTAAACAAATAACATTTACAGATTGAACTACACTCAGGGAGAATACTTCATATCTTCGAATGACATATTGATTAGAATTAACCCGTATGGTGCCCCTCACAGACGCGAACAGACGAATCTCAGTAATATATTCGTCAATTTGTGTGAGGCTCCCTACAGGGATGATAATATAATGAAGTATGATATAAATACTTCATATCTTCGAATTACATATTTTTGGATTAGCGTTTGATGCATGTCCCCTCTAGGCCCAAAACAAAAGTTCCGATAGTTTTTTTTATGTTGCAGAGTAATGCCATGACCGTACACGTTTTACTCCCATTCGGGCGTATATAACTGAGTGATCGACATGATCTGGTTACTTTCACACCACATTATACACATCGTGTACAAATTATAGAGCCTTGCACGAAATTGTTTTCAGAGAAAAACCCGTATATTTAGATAATTTAAATAATTTCGGCCAAATTTGTGGACTGAAATGGTCACCAGACGAACCGCTCTGCAGGCTAGACAATTTTAAGGTTAACTAAAATATATTTCTATTGATACACGCATTATCCGCCATCTATGACTGATAATTATATTTCAAACGAACTACCTAACGTCAAAAGGTGTCTACTATTTATGATAAAATCGGAAATGAGTCGGAATTTCTATTAAATATATCGGGGTGAGAGCAAGCTATGGTCGCTATCCCATTGAGGGAACATTATGTTTTGAATAGTGGATATCACCATTTAACTGGGAGATATATAGATTCATCTCAGGGAAGATATGTTCATTTATCAAAACCGCATGGTCTTGACTGGTGATATACTATACCCTCGGGTTTGGCGATACCACGTACATGGGGTGAGATAGCTACTGTGGCTATTGAACGGTTTATTAAACTTTTGATTGTTTTGAGTAAATAAATTATTAGCCTGTTAAAAATGCATAATCCGAATTAACGCTCCCAAGTTACTATTTCTTTGGCTTCGGGGATAAAAATATTTGATTCGAGTCGAGGAATCCACACATCAAAGCTCAGAGTGGTCAGATATCGATTTAAAAAAAAAAACAATTCCTTGAAATGTATAATTATTTGTGGCCGAGTAAAGAGTCGTCAAATCGAAGGTCTCGGATAAAATTTCGGATGAAGATCGATAACTCTAAAATCAAATGGCAATACGGCCAAATTTCAGTGATAATACGGCCATATTTCGTTGAACAACGTGTTTTAAAATAACACGTTTGTGAAATTTTATAACATAGTTGACAGCGGTTAGCATTATTTTGTTTTATTACACACTTAGTCGTGATTTATAAGGATTTGTTGGTGAATTAAAAGTGATAATGTCACACCTGTGAATTACATCACCGGTGAGAGCACGCGATTTTTGACAGTCCCGCCCTATGCCGGAACTATTTTCACTTTATACGGCTCAAACATGGTTGAAGTTGAACAGAAACGAACTGCCAACGATGATGCAGAAGCAGTTAATAAACCGGTAAAATGAAGAAGAATCTTACCTACATGTATTATCGACTCCGATGATCCGGACGATGTCATATTCCAGTCAAATGAACTATAAACAATTCCATGTGAACAATAAATTTATCCAGTTCCGAGCTGAATTTCCACGTGTTACTCTTCGAGTGTTTGTTTACGTCGACGATTCAAATATCATCACTTCGAAACTTAGTATTCTACTTTTAGCACGATTTCCTAACATTTCCTGTATGAACCAACATTATTTACACTCACCATCAGAATCTTCACAATATCCCGCTCCAAGTGCCATGATTGTTCGGTCAGAATAAACACAATTTTGACAGAAAATATCCTGAAATTTCCGAAACTTTAAAAATGAATCGCACCAAAGTGAATCAAAATAATGAGGTCAATCGGTATCGTTACGTCACAATTATTTAAATTATGTGTCCATCCGCAACTATTATGTGTACACATTATGTGTACGCGCAACTGTACGTTTTGGGTTCAAAATGGGAGAATCGGCTAATCTGGGCTTATTTTGTCACATCTTCTCTTTAGAATTAGCAACTTTTAGTGGTTGATAGTGTGTAATAAACAAAATAATCAATTGGTTTCGATGATTACGTGACATAATTCACTCGGGTAGCCGGTCCTACCAGGCCCTGCTCCCCTCGTGAATTATGTCACGTAATCATCGAAACCAATTGATAACAAATGCGTGTTTGGAACAAATGTTGTTGTTGTAACTTGATTATATGGGGACCATCTGATCGGATTGAATACCTTTAAGAATTCACTGAGCGCTAGCTGTTTAGTTGACCGTTTGACCGTTTTTTAATTATAATAAAATGCATGTGGGTGAATTTAAGAGAATCGTAGCAGCCATTATTTTTGAGTCGGATCAATCTTGGTTTTTACGCTCTCTGGAGACAATATTCGGTGGTCAAAATGATCAAATGCCATGGAAATAAATGGTAACGAGTGGCGCTTGTGGTATTGATTGAAAGAGAAATCCTTCGTCGAAACACCCGTGGCGACATCGACACCATTGCTCGGAAATATGGACTAAATTTGTCCAATTTCCGAGCAATGGTAAAACGAGGGAATTGTATAGTTTTCCTTGTCCTTATATAGAACCATTAACGTGACGCAGGCGAGAATGGATAGCGTCGGCGTATAGGGCAGTGCAAACAGGAGACGGGCAGCGGAGCGCGTTACAGGCGCCTGTGTATACCCCTAAATCACCCTCTTGTCCTTTTATATGTGTGGCTAAAATCGGACCATTTTACAAACGGGAAGATATATTTAACAGTAAATATGTCTAGATTTGGTGTATATGTTCACTGCATAATCTTCCAACAAGAAAAATATAAATATTCTCAAGAATCTCCAAAGTGAGGGTTAAACAGTTACACCTGGAAGTCATTTAAAAATACTTTGTTTTCTGAGTTACTCTGGAGCTATCAGAACAATATCAACAATTCGATCAGAGATATTCAGCTGATGTGTTAGGCATGTTGACACTCAAGCCGCCTCGTCGCTACGTCCCTGGGGTAGCATCGAGCCGCCTCGTCACTGCGTCCCCGGGGCAGCATCTTTGATTACTTTGAGACGGGACAGTGATCGTATCAGGATTTTGCATCCCACAACGCACCAAGCTAATCAAACTTTCATAAGCCAATTCTCTGCAAATGTAACCTGGCGCCTAAAACTGACACTTACTCCCAATTAGCACCACTAGTCTATATTAGCACGAATGCGTCATCAATATGACATCAATCTAGGCCCGAGGGTAACAACATATCATTGTTAGGAGACACACGCTGATATCCGGAACCAAGGAGCTAACAACAGTAGAAAGCATGACTGTGTTTACCCCCCGAACCCTTATGTTACGTGATATGGACATAGTACACACCCTAGCTACTAAACAAATCGTCCAACTCGTGCATCAGAAGACAGCTCATTAATAACATACCATCCTTGGTTAGAAACTATTTGTTTCTGCATTGAGGTAAACATCCCACTAATAATAGCCCATAAGATACACGTAATAATCGGTTCCAGCAATTCGGTAGTTTATCACACGAGATTGCATGTAACGCGCAAATGCCTGAACGCTATTAGTCCGTAAGCCAACACTGAAAATTTCAAGTTTCTTTGCACTGCCCCTCGCATTTTTCATTTATATATATCAAAATGACCGGCGTCATCTTTCGGTTACGACATTACTAATCTGCCGTTTTTAAAAGGTGTCCAAAAATTAAAAACAAATCAAGGGAGAACACTCGGCGCTTCTATATCATGTTCTCACGACTGGTTAGATGTAGGGACATGGCGACACGAGATTGACGTATACGCACTTATAATGCATCGGACCATGTTTTCACATGTCACAATATGTCCCGCGTAGAGACGTCGCGACATGGGGTTAGGGTGTGCGTACCTATATTAAATGGGACACTGTCTGGTCTATTTGATTATTTCGTGTGTATGTCAACAATGCTGATCACATCGTCACAGCGGGGTGGCACATGGGGTTGGGGTGTAAGTATACTTACATAGCATGCAACACTGTCCGGTCGGTTTGAACATTTCATGTGTATCTTATCAAGGCTGGTCACAGCGGCGTGGTACAAGGGGTTGGGTATACAAACTTTTATTGCATTTGATTATATAGGCAATATCTGTTATTTCAGGTGCATGTTTTCTCGTCTGGTCATCACATGTAGGGACGCGACGACAGGTGGTTGGGTGCAGTATGTACTTTTTGATAATATCGATTGTGACACTGTCGGGTCTGTTTGATATTTTGATGTGCACGTTCTCGCGACTGGTTGCATGTAGGGACGCGATGGGATTGGCGTGTACGCACTTATATTACATGGGACCATGTCTGTTCGAACATTTCATGTGCATGTTTTCACATGTCACTATATGTCCCATGTAGAGACGTGGCGGCATGGAGTTAGGGTGTGCGTACTTAGGGTGCATGGGACACTGTCTGGTCTATTTGATTATTTCGTGTGTATGTCATCAAGGCTGATCACATCGTCACATAGGGGTGACACAGGGGGCTGGTGTGTGCGTATACTTATATTGCATGCAACACTGTCCCGTCGGTTTGAACATTTCATGTGTATCTTCTCATGGCTGGTCACAGCGGCGTGGTACAAGGGGTTGGGTATACATACTTTTATTGCATTTTATTATATAGGCAATATCTTGTATTATATGTGCATGTTTTCACGTCTGGTCATCACATGTAGGGACGCGGCGACGGGTGGTTGGGTGCATTATGTTCTTTTTTTCTAATATTGATTGTGACACTGCCGGGTATTTTTGCCAATTCATGTGCATGTCCTCACGACTGGTTAGATGTAGGGACGCGGCGACATGGGATTGACGTGTACGCACTTATATTGCATGGAACCATGTCTGTTTGAACATTTCATGTGAATGTATTCACACGTCACAATATGTCACGTGTAGAGACGTGGCGACATGGGGTTAGGGTGTGCTTACTTATATTACATGGGACATTATCTGGTCTAGTTGATTATTTCATAAGTATATTGTCATAAAATGCTGATCACATCGTCACAGAGAAGTGGCACAGGGGGTGGGTGTACGTATATCAATGCAACACTGTCCGGTCGGTTTGAACAGTTCATGTGTATGCTCTCATGGCTGGCCACAGAGACGTGGTATAAGGGGTTGGGTATACATACTTTTGTTGCATTTGATTATATAGGCAATATCTTTTATTCATGTGCATGTTTTCCCGTCTGGTCATCACCTGTATGGATGCGGCGACAGGTGGTTGGGTGCAGTATGTACTGTTTTCTAATATTGATTGTGACATGCACTGTCGGGTCTGTTTGGCATTTTCATGTGCACGTTCTCACGACTGGTTACGTGTAGGGAGTCAGGGACGCGGCGACATGGGATTGGCGTGTGCGCACTTATATTGTATGGGACCATGTCTGCTTGAACATTTCATGTGCATGTTTGTACATGACACAATATTTCGCATGTATAGAGACGTGGCGACATGTGGTTAGGGTGTCGGTACTTATATTGCATGGAACACTGTCTGGTATATTTTATTATTTCGTGTGTATGTCATCAGGGCTGACCACATCGCACTGATGGGTGGCACAGGGGGATTGGGGTGGTGTACGTATACGTATAATGCATGCAACACTGTCCGGTCGGTTTGAACATTTCATGTGTATGTTCTCATGGCTGGTCACAGCGGCGTGGCACGAGGGGTTGGGTATACATACTGTTATTGCATTCGATTATATAGGCAGCATCTTCTATCTGATATATCCCAAATTGCATATGTATATAGGGATTTTACACTTTGCGTCATTGAAGTCTCTGAATACGTTACAGCCCGAAACTGTCCGTCTGCTTATTGAATGTCACGATTTGAATCTATCGGCAAACCATATAGCGCACATTTATGAGCATGTAATTATAAAATGGTACATGCACGATCAAGCTTCGTATCTGGGGGTAATTTGGCATGTGAGCATCGTGTGCTTGGTCGTGAGTACACCAGATATCTCGCTCTGATAGATACGTATATTTGAATTTCTAGTATTAAGTTTATAACATTTCCCCAATGTATGTGACTATTTTTTTGGAAAATAATTCATGGGCGTTCTGATGCATACATCTTCTTTTCTTGTTAGATATGTCAAACAGACACTAATGACGAAAACATACAGCCACGGGCCTCTATTACCTGACCACAACAAAATGATGCACATTATACGTCGAGACTCGAAGTAGTCTCTCCTAATTTTTTCAACCTGCATATTTCCACAGTAATAACAGGCAATATATATATATATACTGCTCTGTTGGTTTGTTATATACTGCCCTTAAAGTTCTTGACTCCTGAACCGTCGTTATGGGTGGGTATGAAAATAGGGGGGGGTGGTAAATATGAAGTTATACATGTATATAGGGGTATATATCCTATACATAGCTTTTTGCAAATTTGTGTTGACTTCAGATAACGGGAAATATGACTGCCCGTAACCATGTTTATATATTAATACACATGATGTGTCCCTTTACTAAAGTATACTAGAGCCCCGGAAGACAGACACCAATTATTGGGTCATCGATGCTGATATGGAAATATTATTTGTCTTCAATTATCGAGTCTATTTAGGCTCCAAATATGAGGTAAGCCAGCCCCACAGTAACCCCTAATGCATGCTCATGACCATAGCAATGGCATAAATCTGTGCAAGAGGTATCCCTTTGCTCAAATATACCACAGCACCGGGGGGGGGGCAGACAACAGTTTTCGTGAAAGGGGTGATGATGGTATGAAAATAGGGGTTTTGTCTCAATTTCAAAATATTAAGTACACCATATGAGGGAAGCAAGCCCCTGGTGACCACAAAATTCGCTTTTTATTGCCATGCATATGGGAACAAATCTGCCAAAGAGATGCCACTTTAATAAAACAAACTACTAGAGCTCCGAGAAGGAGATACCAAATAACAAACAAGGATAAGTGCAGTTCAAAGATTTATTGGTTTAACATTTTAATTCTTCATTAATATAACGATGTTATTGTTTTTCAATAATAAGTTAATCAAACGTCCACTTGTAAATGGTAAAGATACACAATACGATTTAACGCCCCAAAATTAATATTTCTGCGTCTTCGGTGTAAACAATATTATATTTTAGTCGAGGAACTCACACATCAAAGCACACAATTATCATATTTCGACATTTGAAATCTGTTATTTTTCCCAAACTCGAATATTTGGCGGCCTGGCAAATATTCGACGAATGCCGACCGACATACATGCTCTGGATACCAAATTGCGTTGAACAACATGTTGATATATAACAGTATTTGGGCAATTTTGTACTACATTGTATAGTGGACAGTGGTTAGTATTATTTGTTGGCAATTAATAGATTATGATAACTGAAGCGGAATTTCAAGAGATGTTGTTGTTGGAATCTGATGATATGGGGACCATCGAATCGAATTGTGTAGCTTTAATAAACAAACAGTGATAACCGCTCCAATAGCATGAAACACCCTTTGAATTGTTAGCCTAACGATAACGCCAGTCGATGTTATCACGGTATTCGCACGCAATAACCTATATGTTACCGGATGTTTACATCACATTAATGAGAGAAGCGAGCTCTGCTCCGGCATGCAGACTTCCCTCTATCACAATTTCCATCGCGCAGGCCCTCCGTATCTTTAACACAGAACGGCTCCACCGTTATATTGAAACAGCACAAGGCACTTCCTGTCTGCCTTCATGTATCTGCATTTGGTCATACAATTACCGGTACTAATGTACGGGCATATATCAGAGTTATGAAGGCACGGAGATTAGTGTGTCATTGCTTCAATGTGGTTCCACACGATGGCATGAACATATTCTGTTATTAAAATGGTCATGCATCGATCGGAATGGCACATTGAGATGTCGTTCAACTCATATCAAGCTTGGAGATCGGTTACGATTTTCGACAATTTTGGGGATTGAACCCGCGCCAACCTCGTCTATAGCGGAGACTGCGAATGGGTGGTGTCCACGATATCGGCTACGGGGACATTCGTTATAAAGGAAGCCCTTTCACCAACTTTTGAATTGTTGAAAGATATTTTCTGACCAACAATATATTGACTGTTTTTGAGATGATAAATCGAGTTGCTTGTTTCTTGTTAAATATATTCTCTCGTAGGTAGCATGTTAATTGTTTTGTGGTACTACTATAAGAAATAAAAATTGATTTTCTATACATGGGATATCATTTCTGAACAATAGTTCGAAGGTTGACACAGTACGATCTGCCATTATCTTGAATGCTTTATTCCCTGATCAAAATAACAATGATATCGAGAAATGGAAAGTATGTACACAGATGATGGAGAGAAGGAATATCATGCATTATGTACATAATATACAATGATCTCCCGGTTTCCATGGCGCATGTTCATCATCGTTTTTATCATCACCATTGTGATCAATATAATTTTGACATGAGAGTCATCTTCATAATCATAATAATCATCATCATCTTCGTCGTCATAATCTTTATATCTAACAGCAACACAATCTTAATACAAGACTAAGACCTGAAACTGTCAATCAGATGCATGACTTTTACGAAAATATTTCTGTCAGTTTTGAATTCGCGGGGATAGGAGCGCGAATTTAAAGTGCGAGGGGATAATTAAAGATTATGAACATGATCCTCCGTGTTGCCTTAGTATGGATAAGTACCATGTGGCATGTGATAGAGTGAACATGCTTGTAATTTATAATTAATTTAATGATGAACTTATAAATATTTATAATTTATGCCTCTTTCCGTCAGTCAATAACACATCATCTAGTTATTTTATCCAGGATTTTCGCACAAGTATAGTTCAATTCCTTCATTATTTTGAGCACATCCTTTCATTCTGCATCTCATTATGTCTCATCTGGATTAATTTGCGGCTCATGCATTTTGCACACATAACTTTCTGACTCACCAATATCATGAAGATGTTGCCGTTGGCATATCTATCCACTTCCTGAAATGATACCGAATTCAAAGTATTTAATTTTAATATCTAAATAATTTACAGGTTACTTGAATGAAATATTTTATATTGGGATATTTCCCTTGCGGTATAACACCATTCACCAATACCTACATTTGCAAACCATGTAATATTCAGTTGTTCATACCTCTATATAATAACAGTGTAAATTATTATACAAAACTAATAACTATGGATAGCATGATCAATACAATTTTATTCTAGGTGCGATCGTACCAAATTTAATACTGGACCAGGTGTACTACCCTGTGCCAATGCATTCTCTTATATATGCGAGTCGACCATATGTCGCCTCGCATATATAAGAGAATACATTGGCCTAACAATTTTTTACAATTTTAATAATTTTTTCTTGTATTCTTTAACAATTTTATAATTTCACCCATACAGAGCCCCAGACAAACATGAGCAGACGACACTCTTCTATATGTTTCTATATATGTGTGGGGCTCCCTGCAGGGTAATCGATGTTTTTTTAATTTTATGTCCTAAAAATTGTTAGAAACATTTATTTAAAAAAAATGATAAAAAAATGTTAGGCCAATGTATTCTCTTATATATGCGAGGCGACCTATGGTCGACTCGCATATATAAGAGAATGCATTGGCACAGGGTAAAAAAATATATTACACATTATTCAACCAATAACTATGAATAGCATGATCAATACAATTTTATTCTAGGTGCGATCGTACCAAAATTTAATACTGGACCAGGTGTACTACCCTGTGCCAATGCATTCTCTTATATATGCGAGTCGACCATAGGTCGCCTCGCATATATAAAAGAATGCATTGGCCTAACAATGTTTTACAATTTTAATAATTTGTTCTTGTATTCTTTAACAATTTTATAATTTCACCCATACAGAGCCCCAGACAAACATGAGCAGACGACACTCTTCTATATGCTTCTATGTATGTGTGGGGCTCCCTGCAGGGTAATGGATGTTTTTTATTTTATGTCCTAAAAATTGTAACAAACATTTATTTAAAAAAATTATAAAAAATTGTTAGGCCAATGTATTCTCTTATATATGCGAGGCGACCTATGGTCGACTCGCATATATAAGAGAATGCATTGGCACAGGGTAAACAAATATATTACACAATATTCAACCAATAACTATGAATAGCATGATCAATACAATTTTATTCTAGGTGCGATCGTACCAAAATTTAATACTGGACCAGGTGTACTAGAATTATTGACGACGCATCATGATGGTCATACTAAAGTCGAACCTTTCCCACTCAATGCACACTTGAACATATTGTGCAGTACGTAAACAGTTTGTTTTGCTCTTCAAATGTCGATTGTGCTCAGAATTTATTTAAATTAAGGATATGGTTGTTATGAGCCAGTATCGCGATTTATCAGTCGTGCATTTCAGAACGAAGAATCTTGATCTGGACTCGGACAGGTGAGTTATATTAGACACGAGATTGCTTCTCCCACATAATTCAGAGGTTCGAGAGGTACTGGTGGCCAATCCTTGAAATGGTGTGTGTGTTTCGTATGCAGCGGGCTAGCATCACTAATTCCTCCTCTGGTGACATCATTCGGCTTAGATCTCATATTTTGGGAAGTACATATAGCCTCAAATTAAATTGTTTTCAGTTACTGTTTACTATCTAAGTCGCATTTGAAGTATCACCGGATACGACCATCTAGTACATTATCAGCCACATGTTAACCCTTTATGGAGCCCCATACAGAGTGAATAAAGCATTGACGACTGTCGTCTGCCTGGTTCGTGTGGGGCTCCACACGGTTGTGTTATATAACACTTTATGGAGCCCCATGCAAACCGAGTGAATAAAGCACTGACGACTGTCGTCTGCATTGATCCATGCGATGATCCATACGGGATTATTATGTAATTAACCTTTTCATAACTGGTCGGCATTGACGGTATCTGCGCTGGTGCAGCATTAACGATTGTGTGCCAGTGCATTATCTTGTATATGCGAGCCTCGTATATGTAAGATAATGCACTGGCGTACATTGTCAAGGTATATATCGTCGGGCCAATTGCTGTGGTCTCCCACAAGAATATTTCCACATGATGTATCATTCATTGAACTAATCGATAGGCATCTTCAGACCGATATGTTATCAGATATTGTATAGGTCAACACCCTGCACATGTTAATTTATACTGATATTCTTTCAAATTTGGGTGTTTTGGAAACGGCTAAATGCATTCTGCGAATTTGTATTTTGTTTTGTCGAAAATCGTCTGGCGATGTTGCCACCGCAAATACTGATATGTGTTGTCATGGAATATTGCGGATGAAGAATGTGTCATTTATGTCACACAGATGCATTTAAAATCTCCAATATCCGTTGATTTTGGATTTAACAAACGTAATTGTGTTGTACATGTATACACAGTGACGCGTTCCGTCTCTGTTCCCAACTGTTGTTCGACGAACATAGAATGGCACAAACACAATCATGCTATCGCAGACATTTCCATGAATACCGTGATGGGCGGAGTAAGATTAGACACACTTAGTGCCACTCACGATTCATATATGGTAGGTAGTTCTAATGCCACCAAAATTGCTCAAGTTGATTTAAACATTCTTAAACCAAAATGTGGTAAATTCGAATCTATATCAAAGAGGGATAACTCTATCGGTCACAAACATCTCAATTCTGCATATGGAGCTACCTGTTACCTTTGCTTAAAATGTATATACTAAATTGAAGTTTGTGGTCTGTCATGAAGAGCGGGTGGAGGCCATTCAAATGGCGCCCACATGCCGGACTATTTGTAATGTTATATCATGTGTACATAGATATGTTATTACCTAACCTCTTCCCAGAGTGTATCTGCTGAAACTGGGATTCAGAAGGGAACTACATTATATTAGATATATCGATCGAAATAATTAGATTCAGTCTCGTGACAATATATGGCCCGAATGACGATAATCCAACATTTTATACAAAATATTAACAAACTGCTTTTAGACATCGGTAATACTCAAATAATTATCTGTGGCGACTGGAACACCACGCATGATCAAGAACTTGTTGCCTTCAATTACAACCACATCTTCCATATTTGATATAAACATATATTATGTCCTTGTCACCTTAGATGATGACACCATGTGCGAATGAGGAGTGTGATACTGTACGCTTGTGATTGTGAGATAGTTTTCCCCTCCCGCCCTTGAAATATCTTATGCTAATGTATGTGTGTGATATTCCATGTATGTTTTGCTATTCAATAAACAAAATTATTTTAAAAAATGATTACGCATGATTATGCAGTTGTACATTGGTCAAAAAGAGGATACATCACAAAAGCTCACTAAAAATATGACAATTATTCAGGTTGGCAATTCTAGGTATTAGATCATTGCTGATTGCTGCTCGATTCATCATCTCTTCAAATAATCACATATATGCTATTAGTCTTATTCAAACATGCAGTAAAGCCAATCAGCCATTTGACATATCGGTATGTAACAGTATACAGTAGGCATACACTGTATGATGCTGAATGATGGGGAACACAAAATAGCAGAGTAAAATCATATGTTATTTTGATGATCAATTGACCACAGACCTACAAACTGCATATCTGATCTGAATACAATTATTTCAAGTGAGTTTTCCAATTACGAGTAATGCCAATTTCGACCAATCTAAATCACACGAATCTGGCCTTTCGCTTTCAGACACAAAGGAACAAAGCTATCACTTACATTTATGTAAAAGTAAACTACTTGAATTGATCAGGAATGGCTTCATGATTGTACCACAGAATGGCACATTACTCAACAAATCATCAAGCGCAACCTGTATTAGCCCTGCATTGTTGCCAAACTGTTCGTTCAAAAAATGCTAATTAACGATTAATATGAATCCATCTACATGTAATAATTTGATAAATTTTCAGATGTTCTTCGTCTACAAGACTTTGGTCATTAGTTGATGGCAAACATTCCGATGTTCTACGACTATGCTAAAATTGACCAGAACTGTTGAGAACAGTTGTTAACTTGTTTCAATTGAAGAAATTTATGTTATTGAAATGTGTTTTCATTCAGTTATTTGCCCTAAGTCACAGTAAGTGGAACCACCCAAGTCTGATTGTCAACAAAAATGTTTTTAAAAAATGAGGTGCTAGGCTTGTAATAAGTTTCAGATATATAAAATTACACGTTCAGTTTTTCAAATTTCATTCACCGAAAGATTTTCACTCCAAAATGAGAAATGTAGAATCGTTTGAAGCTATTTTATGTTGATCAAACTTACTAGAGAAAAAAACGCCATATATCCACAATGTGTTTCCGTTCCATCTTATAAAGTATATTCAAAGAATATGATGTCAAGTTGTTTATTATCTTCTCAAATGCGAATTATGCAAGTGTTAGTTTGTTTGAAACGAATCGAAGCACAACAATTGTACTAAGTGCGCTCCCCTGTGAAAAATAGTTGGATGGAAAATTGGGCGGGTTTAGTACCTCGCTGGGCCGTTGGCGTTTCTGCTGCTAATTGATTTCACCACTTTACATGAAGAAAATACAATAAATAACCCATTAAATCACCATTTGAGTGTAAATATAAGAAATGGATGTTGATTTTGTTGCGTTCCATGGAGTATGGATGCAAGTTGGTCCGACATTTTCATGTGTGGAACGCGAAATGTCGGACCAACTTGCATCCATACTCCATGGAACGCAACAAAATCAACAACCATTTCTTAAATTATAACTGCTATATATTCGATAAATGGAAGTATACAGGTCAGAGATGAAGTATTTATTATCGTTCGTGTGATAACCTAGTCATTCTTACTAGGCTGAATGTGACTAAGATTTGATCTTAGTCAAACCAATATGTCTTAGTCAATATGACTAAGATTCCACATGACTAAGGGAAAGTTGGTCAAAACGACTAAGTAGTTCTGTCAGTGAGAGTGTTTGGTTGTTATTTCACATCTCTATTATTGATGTTATAAAATATAATATGGGGCCAATGAATTCTGACCTGTGTCATACCATAGTAATATCAAGTTTGGCAATAATGTAAGAGAACATTACACATTTAATTCAGAATATAATTCTATCACCGTGTAACTCTACGTGAAAGCATAGTCGAGTTCGACCAACAAAAGGTTCCATATTCAACAAACAGGGGGATTTTCTTTGCTAAATTTCGCAGCATCAGAAAGTTATATCTCCATTGTGACAATAACAAAATAATATCATGCATACGAGTCAATAATAAAACGATATACGTTGATAAACTGCATCATTCTCGCCGTGACCATCATTACCACCATCATTGTCGCCGTGACCATCGATTACTCCATCATTGTCGCCGTGACCATCATTGTCACCATAATTGTCGTCATGATAATTATTATCACTATCGTTGTCGCCGTGACCATTATCACCACCATTATTGTCGCCGTGACCATCATTATCACCATCATCGTTGCCGTGACCATTATCACCACCATCATTGTCGCCGTGACCATCATTGTCACCATCATCGCCGTGACCATCATTACCATCATCATTGTCGCCGTGACCATCATTGTCACCATCATTGTCGCCGTCACCATCATTACCATAACCATTGTCGCCGTCACCATCATGACCACTAACAAAACATGGGATTTTTAAACAATGTATTCGCAAGAGGACTCGTGTCCGTGGTAACATAACCGCCAATAATGACCGACCTCTCAGCATCCCTTATATATCATATATTCACAAATAATCGTCGTAACGAACACTGCTCTGTTATAATTACATGTGGTATTTCTCACGGACTCCGGCCGTCATAACTGGTTAAAAAAAACCCAGGCACACCCCCAGGCAAAACGTTTCCCCAACAAGTGTTAATAGATTCAACGATACTCTAAAATCGAATAATTTCCATTTGGTTTGTAAATGTAATAATGCAGACCAAACATGCGAGATCTTTTTGCATATCTATTTGACTACACACAACGTAGCTTTTCCGTCCATAACCACACAATACCCAAACACATCACCAAACGGGAAGCATGGATGACAACCGGATTAATAAGACCTCCCTTAAGAAACAAGAACTATATACCCATAAATTAAGCTCACCCTCCTCCATCCATACGAATTCCTTCCTCAAGTATCGACAACTATATAACAAACTTATCCGAAAAAGTAAAAGCATGTATTACTGTGAGATATTAGAAAAGAATAAGTATAGTTTAAAGGAAACATGGAAGATCCTCAAAGGTGCAATACAATGAGACTAAAATACGGGTGGCTACCCAAATGTTCTACACGATAACAACTTACAGTTTACAAATCCTGACACTGTTCTCTAAAATAGGTCACAAGACCACAGAACTTATTGAAAATAACACACTTCCTCGATTATTGAACTTGCTAATCAATGAATGGGAACACTAGCAGTGACTCCAATGGAATATATATAAACACTGAAGGAAACCATATTTTATGTAGCATCAGCATCAAAGCATATACTCAACTTGTCATTTATTTCGAACAAGGTCATGTTCCAACAATATGAGAATAACTATAGTTATACCGAAACATAATTACAAGGGGTATGTTAATAGTTATCGTCCAATAAGCATTCGTCCCCATGTATTAAACCACTCGGAAAACAAATGCAAAAAACGTTTATTTGATTTTCTTTATGAATCGGTCATCTTATCAATACGGATTTCGCCCTGACCATTAACTTTTATCCCATTATTCATATATTGGAACATGTTGTGGACAATTACGACAAGCCCACGAAAGATTCCACCTTAGCCCCATTTATTGATCTGTCCATAGCTTTTGACACAATAAACCACAACATCGTACTTTAAAAATGGAACAGTATGGTATTAGAGGCAATGCAAACAAATGGTATCGAAGCTATCTTAATGAGTGACGACAATACGTAGAATTCAATGGAAGAAGTCAAATATCCTTACGCGCATGCTCAGACCAGATCTCGGAAACGGGTTGAGCTATAGACTTGAAATTTGCTATGTGAATGTATCTTGCCCCGTATACGAATTTTATCGGGTCGCCGATCCGTGCGACACCAGCTTCGCGCATGCGCAGACCAGATCTCGGAAACGGGTGGAGATATCGACTTGAAATTTGGTTTTTGAATAGCCCGGACAACGTCGGGCTCATCGGCTAGTCAGATATAAGAATAAAACATATAATTTTGTATTATTTATCATTATTACTTCTTATTGGATGGTAATGGGCCAGTATTATAAATTGCAAAACAGAGTGGACATTACCTTTAAAACCATGTTGTCACATGTACTAGTTCACGGCATGTAACAGAGCTAAAATGGTTTTAAACAGTAATAAGTAATAACATTGGATTAACAAATTCAATCTGTAAACTGTGAATTCCAGGAATAGGACTCGTAGAATGGGAATTCCCAAATGTCTTAAGTGCAACTATGGGAGAAATATTCACCAATCTGCAGCAATCTGCAGATTTATTGTCCCCCGAAAAATATATTTTCGGGGGACTATGGAAACGGGCTCCGTTCGTCCGTCCGCTCTGAAAATTGACATTTATGGGCTTAAATATTGGTATGTCTATGCATATGGGCTTATAATTATTGACAGGTTAAGCCCATAAGAGGTTAGGAAGTATGCCAAAAAATGATCTATGTGGGCTTATCTTCTAAAACAAACTCACAAAAAAAATCATAATATACGGATATCCAGAAGGTCCTTCGCTATGGACACACAAGTTGCTAACATTTAGGGTTTATGAGCTCAACAAGTCCAGACACTTGAGAGGTTAGTCTAAAAATAGAAACGTCCATCAATTGTGGGGTATCAACTTGTCCATGAGTTTAATGAGGTTCCATAGGGTAGTGAATATCTCTAGAGTATTACAAGGTTACAATAGTTCTAGAGATTTGTATTCAACACTATCTTCCCGTGGTTTACATGTTAATTGGAAGCTAGAAATAGTTTATGCAATTTCTTACACATTAGCTCTTGTTCGACTTAGAATTTGACCGTCTGTTAACATTTTTGGTTTCCGACCGATAACTCCAGTTTGGATTATTTGATCTGAACCAAAGTTGGTATGTGTCTTTCACCCAGCAAAACACAGGTCAAGTTCGAATTCGGGTTCCGCCCGCCAATTTCCACCACAGTTATGTCCCTTTTTTACTTAGAATTTTTGCCAATTTGAGGTTTCCGGATGATAACTTTAGTCCGACTTAGAATTTGACCGTCTGTTAACATTTTTGGTTTCCGACCGATAACTCCAGTTTGGATAATTTGATCTGAACCAAAGTTGGTATGTGTCTTTCTCTCAGCAAAACACAGGTCAAGTTCGAATTCGGGTTCCGCCCGCCAATTTTCACCAGAGTTATGTCCCTTTTTGACTTAGAATTATTTCCAATTTGAGGTTTCCGGATGATAACTTTAGTAAATGTGTACTGAATGAAATTAAATTTGGAATGTAGGTTTACTAGCACTAAAGACAGGTTTTTATGCGCAAACAACGGTCGTATCAAGCCGACACTTAGAGGCGGACATGAGGTCTACCGACCTTTTATTCAACATAGAATCGTACATCATGGGACGCATCTTTTGTCCGAGCTTGTATTCCATCATTTTCCAGTTAATTTGGCAGAGTTATTGCCATTTTCGACATAGAAATGTTTCATGTTTTTTATTTTAGAGTTATTGACCCTTTCTCGACTCATTCAAGATGTGCAAATATTTTGTGAATATGCACTTTGTATCATATTGGTGTAATCAATTCCTCCTGCAGTTCGTAGTATTGGGATATGAAACCCATTAATCTTTCGTGCTTTTTTGACCATCTGCGTAGAAAGCTCAGCGATGGTTGTCGGAATAATCTATGATGAACTGATATAGGGAAACCCATTTTGTGTGAATAATACATCAACTATTTTCAGTACACGCTTTAACTTATCCCAAATTCACCCAATGTGTTGTTACGTTTCGGACATTTATTCACCGTATTAGCCACCACAGACTGTTTTAAATATAATTGAGTGAACATAATTACCAATGTTTACAGTACAACACATTAAAAAACTGCATTTGAACATTCATTCACTGTTTACAATCAGAACCTCATTGGAATGGCAGGGTTATTTGCCGATGCCAATTATAAACAGATAACACAAATATCTACACATTCCGATTGCCGTTCCAGTTTATCTGTTCATCACTAGAATAAACAGACCATTTTAACTTTCAAAATTCATAATTCGGTTATACTGGTTGTAGTATAAATAAAGATAAGAAAAGTCTTCATAGAATGTTATCACCTCCTTTGTCCATTTCTCAATGACATGTTGATCCAACATACAAGTGTACGTGGGAAATAAGTAGAAATTTTAGAATATTCTGAGCCTTGCTTTAATCTCGAGTTGTTTGTGTTTAATGTTGGAAAATACTTATTTGCTAGTAGTTTGATGTATTAACATCAGCTTTACTATGACATTGGTAGTCTGGTCGATAAAATGTTTGACCTAGAATAAATTTGGACTAAGTTGGTTTTTATTCCATTTTGAAGAGGAATATATCCTCTACAACATATCCAAAATCCGCTAAAATCCGCTTTGAGCAAACGTTTTCACAGAGATTTTTAAAAATGCTCATGTTCGACCTTGTGAAGTACGTTTTTCTACAATACCCCACCAGAACGCATTAATCCTCCATCCGATAAATACCAGTTTGTGTGAAATTAGAGTATAGGGGCGAATAGAGTGACAAGGACAGAAAATAATGAGATCGCGGCGATGAAATGGCTGTCAAAATGGCCGCAACTCCAATCCATGCTACGACGAAAGTAACATATTGGATAACCACCTATAAGCGAAAATACACATTGGTAATTTACAAGTATGCTGTTATATATCTTTATTAAAAGGTACACATATAATTAAAACAGATCTATCTGAATGATTTATCGATCACTGCAATGCACGTTAACCCAATAATTTAGTTTCGGATTTTCTGCTTAGAATGCATCCAACATTCGGGCCAAAAACAGTTATTTCGGGCGTGCAACACGAAGTAATATTTCGTCACACAGTGAGTGGTAGTTTCATTTGGATGATGATTAATTATTGAATGTAACGCAGAAACTGAAGTGCACACCCTTGCTGTGTAAATACTAGTTATATTTTCCTGAATTTTCAACACTCTCCGTGATAATAAACCATGCACGTATGTCGTAATGCTGATTTTACTGCAAAGAAACACTCATCTCTTCAAAAGAATAGTACGCTATCTCACTAGATCGAAGAGACTGTGCATCGTACATTTTATTTAATACTAATTTTCATGCTGCTTCCAAACCGGTTTCTTAGTAGACAATTTTGTTCAAATTACTTCAATGGGCACTTTACAACGGGAATATGTACCACGCAATGCACACTATTAGTTTTCAGCATCTTGTTGTTTGAAGTTATATTACCATTGCCACCCACATACTTGCGCTTAATATCAGGTCATCAGCGTTGAAAGTTATTAGTTCTGCGTTTACCATACACTCAATGTTGCCCTTTATGGTTTTGTATGCAGCAGATATGTGTAACATTAGGGATAATGGGTAAACGCGGCGTTACAGTTGCAGAAAAGGTAGTACGTTTCGTGTATATGTGACATTAGTGCATTTAAGCACATGTAATTTCCAGGTATAAAGACAGTTTCTGCCACAAAGTATGTAAGCAAATTTGGTTATGTTGAGAATTTATTGAAGATAGTCTATTGTACTCCTTTGTATTTTGATAAATTGCGTTCATGGTATACCACCATGTATTTGTGTAATAAAAGCAAAATATTCGTGTTTAATCACTTGACTGGAGGCAACTATGACTATTATTTTAAGACACAGACAATAGGATCTACACGTTTTACCTCGTACCATATAAATAGCTTTCATACTGTTCTATAGTAGTGAATTTTGACAGATTTGGTGTTGTAGATTTAAAAATAAATTATTATCGATCACATTCGTGAGACTGTTTTTATTACATACATGTCTGCTTCTAGAAAAGGACACATAATCAATACATCCCTTTTAAATCACATTTAACTGTTTAATTACACATGTATTACACGATTAAAGATAAGCAGTACAGATAAAACTGCGTTATTCTTCGGTTTATTGGTACCCAAAAAGTCCATATTTAATCGTTGTATGAGACCTGGCTTTCGTTTGCTCTCTCGCGAGATACATTAGAGAGAATTCTTACATCTATTATTAAAAGCTCCGCTTATACTCTGAAATCATTCTTCCTCATATAATTCGAGGGCTTGTTCGTTCTTGTATGACTAGCTATCCAATTTCCACAAATTGTAAATTTTATTCGATTTTGTCCATTTTGGCGGCCATTTTGGGACAGACAATCTACCGATATGGTTCACGACTAAGTATTGTTTGTGTGTATTTTATTTTATTACTAATTTGGTATTAGTTTGCGCACCTACCACCGAAATTCAGAATTGTTCGATACCAAATGCCATCATGGACGCCATCTTGGATTACAGAAAATGCTCAAAGCGGATTTTAGCAGATTTTGGATATGTTATAGAGGATAAATTCCTCTTAAAAATGGAATAGAAACGAACTTAGTCCAAATTTATTCTAGGTTGACCCTAAAATTTTAGTTTATCGACCAGACTATGGTAACTCTAACACACCAGTGTTTTCTCTAGCCTTCAGAAATGAAAGTCCTTACTTTTAACACTTTGTCGATTTTGAATGAAGAATATTGTTCTCTGTGCTGTTTATGAAGTTCTCTTAATAACTCTTAATCATTCTATATTGCAGCGGACCAGAACCGGCGTTGGTACCAGCATAGCTGATATTACAGATAAAGAGAAAAAAGAACAGTTGTCAAGCAAAGCTCATGAGAAAGGATGGCTATTGCTTATTTGCATGATAATTTCTACACATCGAATCAATCATTAATCTTTCAGAACCAAAAAAATTGTAATTGTATGCGTGCATTTGGGAAAAATCTTATGAGAAAACAAATGACAATTTTCCTTGAAGTTCGTATGCACCCCTGTTAACTTGTTTGGGCAATAGAGGCCCATTAGGCAATAGAAGCGCTCAGAGTCCGAATAACAAACAAAAAAATAAAACAATAAAAGTAAGGCCAAAAAAAAGAAGGTTTTGGTTCTCAGGCCCCGCCACATTGAATAAAAAGGGCCGCATTAGGCCTTTTTATTGCAATGCCTGATGTTATGACAAAAAAACTTACGAACAAAAAAATAAAAACAAAAATTATTTTATCAACGTGTCCATCGTAGATATGTGTTGAATATTAGTGCGCATTGAGCTCTAACATGTAATGTGTTATAAAGTGACTTGCATGCTTACACCATGAAGTAGAAGACTACAATTAAGAAAATGATTAGCTGATCCTCATGCTCTTCTTGCAATTAGTCATTGTGAACAACTTACACTAATCATAACTGTATACAATTGAAAGGCACAGGACTAAATTCAGGATCACATATTAGAATGGGGAGGTATCAGTTTTTAGACAACAATAACAGTAGTTAATGTCAGGGGCATTATATAATGTTAGGTAATCCCAGTCATACACTGGTAGTACAATGAAATTTGTATATAAGACTAAATGAGTTTATATGCATAACAGTTCCCTCTACATTTCTGGTTATTACTAGACAGAGGAAGGTATCTTTGTCCATGCTTACTATGCGCAGAAAAAAAAAAAAAAAAAAAAAAAAAAAAAAACCCCTCCCCCCTCATTGATTTGAAAAAAAGAGGCATATATATATCTTTAATTTAAAGATATGGGCGGCGTTGGTGGTGGGTATGCTGTTAAAATATTCACCTCTGTCAAAAACCCCCATAAACAGAAATAATAGTAAAATATAGACATACCTTGTTCTTATATCAATCATAAATATGGCATAAACAGTATGTTATTGTCAAATGTTTGTTATGTAAACAAAAGCAAAAAACATTACGGAATCTGGCTTTTGTTTAGATCCGGATATGGTAAACATAAAGAGCGTTATTTTTTCATTTTTTCCTGATATGGAAATAATACAGAGCGTTTATATCATTTGTGTGTGATTAACCAATAGAATTGTGCTCTGTTATGTAAACAGAAGCAAAACTTCTGTAACACGAGCAGGCTCTTGTTTACGTACACCATCGTACGTCTTGATGACAATATACTATTTACGCGCTAATTATGTTTGGCATATGAACAAAATAATACATATTTTAGTATTCCTTCTGTTGGTGGCGATTTGAACAAATATGAATATTTCTGCAACGAATGCCGCCCGTGCCTTTAAACATATTGTATTGCAAACAATGTTTACATACAATTGACAAAGAGTGCCCCAAATTTAGAATTAATTTCTCTTCCCTAAATCTTGATAAAACAAAATGTGGTAAAAATGGCCGAACTTGTCGCAACATAATGACCTTTACCCTCTATGGAGTGAAACAAGATTTAACAACAAATATTTGTCACAATATTTTTTATATTTTCTTGATCGACCTATATAAATTTCAGCTTAACATTTGATAAAAGCTCAAAGATGGCGACTTAAAGACGCCTAAATCTTAGTTTTGACCAAATTCCCAAATTAACCTCAGTATATGGAATATGGATTTATTATCATAAATACCTACTCAATAACTAATTCTTCATTCCAAAATAAATAGAGCTAATAAATCTGAACCTTGAGGTGAGAGAACCTGAGTGAGGTACCGAATGTTACATTAGGTGGCACTCAACAGTTTTTAAAGGGATGAGTGCAGAAATAATTCATCGAAAATTGTAATACGACCCTGCCTAAAGATGCATAAAAGCCTTGTCCTGATTGGTCAGTACCTCAAGTTACCATGGATATCTCGATACAGTTTTGTGGTGCAATTCTGCTTTATCAGATTGTATTGAGATTGCCGCACACGACTTTTCCCATACTTTTTTCTAACTTTGCGCACACGATGCACCAATGGAGTACACCGGTAACCAATTTTCTAGTGATTCATCATTTGAATGAAGCTATGAATGCAAATGTATATGGTCCAGATGATGTTATGCATGGTATTTTGTTATATGCTACGACCAAAGGAAGTTACTTAATAAGGCCATATAAAATTAATAGGTCATTTCTCATGAAATTTTTTATTCAAAGTGACGAGGGAGGCAGCTATTTGTATATACATGTATTATTTATTTGAAAATTATTTTGGGAGGAGGCAGATATTTATATATGAAATATTTATTCAAGTCTTGTATATGTGCAATTCCTAGTATCTGGTTCTATTACCCATCTGGTACCCTGATTAATCAAGGTTTTAGTCCTCAGTTCAGGTTTAGAAACCTCTGTTCTTGTTTTCCCTGCCCTACCTGTACTATACACAGTATTTAACTTTAAAGGAGGGTGTCAAGTGAATATTGAATGTGGGTTTTCATGCTAGTGCTGGGCGGTATACCGATTGTAATCGGTATGATTTTCAATACCGTTACCGTAATTTTTGTCCATAATCGGTAAACCTTGGAAGACGGTATTATCGTGGTTACAGGTCATACCAGCCTGTTACCGGGTACATTGTGGTTTACCCTTATTGGAATACAAAGAAACTACTTGGTTCTCTTCACCATAGTTATCTTTCAGTTGAAAGAAACTGTTCATTCTTCACTTATGTCACTTCTTTCTTGATGCAATTTTCCAAAAAATGCATTCCATTGCTACCGGGGACAAAATCCAGCCCAATATTATATTACAAGTTATTATTGCATCATTCTGAGCTATTTTTCAACCACTGAATGCGTGGGACAGCTAATTATTTCCCTGGGTGTTATCGAGTGGGAATGATTGATCATGTTCATTTAAAACGTGGATTGTATGTATCATTTATAATAATTCAACCGGAAGTGAATAACAGTCTACAAGTTAAATACCTTGAAAGTAATAAACCTTATTTCTCGGCATTTAATCAAAACAATTATACATATTCACACCCGGCAGAACATTCCAATATCAACTTAACAGCACATGCTCTGTGCGAGTCAGCCGGCATTATTTCAAAGCTCTTGGAGGTATCCACTGAATGATGCTTCCATAACTCACAATTATTACCTGTATTTGAGATCAGCATACCTTGTCATGAATCCATGCATGATGCATGCAAACAAATGATACATTGCCACTGTTCGTTAATCCATATTTTTTTTAAACGGAGATTTGGATGTGTGTGTTTCCTCATTTATTGTAAGCTATTCGATTTCCTCCAAAAAACAATTGACTTGTGTGCCAAACGATCGCTACTCAGCGGGGGTTTTAAGAGATTAGTTGAAATAATCGGTAATATCGTATACCACGGTATGGTTTTAAGATTACCGCGGTATTTTTATGCTTAAAAACCGCCCAGCACTATTCCATGCATATCAACAAAGTTAAATTGGCAAGTACCAGTGGTTATGGGTGTCACTGATATAATATTGAAAACAATCAATAGTGTACTATTTAATACATATGTGATGCTTTGTTGGCATATGTTTGTAGATTTACCTATTTGTTGGGATTTTTCAGAAGTAGATAAATTGTTTTAACTCCAGAGAACAATTCTAAAAAACAAATTTATAGCAAGATTTAATAATTGACCTGAACAAACCAACAGTCAAGTTCATGACTTACAATGATGTACCGATACCTACCTTAGCTGCCTCATTTGATCAGGATATTTGCAGGGAAATCCCCATTCAAAATTGGTCACTTGACGGTGACTTCTCATAGATAGAATTTACATGGATTAGTATAAATAAAAAACAATCATTTGTCAAATTATGATTTATTTTCATACAAATAGGACATTGGTGTATCTCTTGGGCAGCAGTTGTAGTCCAAACACTTGCCACCGCGTTTGAAGATTTTCAAAACATGAGATAGAGAATGATTGAGTCCAGAGAATTTGAAATCGCCCAGTTTTTTATGCTCTCAAGTTTTTAAGAATTTGGTTCCTCTGACATGAACTAATTTGCTATTTTGTTGGACTGTGTTATGGTCATCGACCGATATTGTGTTCATATCATAAAATATTTACATATCTCAACTAAAAAACACCCGCCATCGTGTCCCATGGCATCCATTTTGCGACAGAACGTTTGCCCAAATTATCTGCCTTCAGTCCCGCAAATACCAGAATGTATTGGCCGGTCTAACTGGATAGATTTGCACATTGTTTGTGAGAACTTTTTAGGTTCAGTCTTGCTTCCAATGAATCAGGGAATGGGTGGTATTTATATATTGATTAATTCATTTATAGAAGGTCATATATATGTTCGAGGCGAACAAAATTTGGTGAAGCGGCAATCCCTGAGAAACAAACTATTTTGTGTATTCAATAATAAAATAAATAAATAAAATAAAAAATAATAAAACTAAGTGTATTCAATAATAAAACAAATCTAATTGTCCACCCTCCGCATTTGTCTCAGTCGCCATTTTTCTTTGGTATTTCGGAATCAAATTAAAAACATTGAGATGATAATCCAAACTAACACTCCCAAATTAATACTATTTCTTTGGCTTCGGGGGTAAAACAATATTTGATTCGAGTCGAGGAAGAAATATGGTTGTTGTTGGCACTTAATGAATATGGGGACCGTCTTATCAGATTGAGTACCTTTAAAGCCTGTGAGTTTATTCAGCTCCCAACCCAAGTGGGTGAATAAGATGAAAGTATAGTAACTATATCATATCATGTTTGTTCAAATCGCAATCAACAGAAGTAATATTACAATATATATAATTTTTTTCATATGCCAAACATAATCAGCGAGTAAATAGTATATTGTCGTCAAGACGAACGGTGGTGTAGGTAAACAAAAGCTTGCTCATGTTATGGAAGTTGTGCTTCTGTTTACATAACACAGCGCAATTAAATTGGTTAATCACACACAAATGATATAAACGCTCTTTATTATTTCCATATCAGAAAAACAGTAGCAAATGTTTACCACATCTTTATGTTTACCATATCCGAATCTAAACAAAAGCCAGGTAACATAATTTGTTTTGCTTTTGTTTACATAACAAAGGGACAAAATTGACAATAGTATACTGTTTATGCCATATTTCTGATTGGTATAAGAACAAAATCTGTCTATATTTTACTACTCTTTCTGCTTATGGCGCCTTTTGACGGAGGTGAGTATATCAACAGCATACCCACCGCCAACACCTACCATATCTTTAAGTCATTCTCGGAATTTCGCTAAACATCCAATAAATGGAACATTCCATCTAGTATTAATCCTGGCGTCACAGCTGCGTCATAGCTAAGGGTGTGACATTTGGAACCTGATGTATGATACTACCAAACCAATTGCAACATGAAAGACACGGCTTACCCGCCCGTACGGAGTTGATTGACAGTTTTAAGGAAGTTAATTTGAGACAGTCATGTCAAAGCTTTATCTGGAAAAAATTGTCTTACCGCCATCACTTAAAAACAACATATCGACGTTTAATTTAAATACACTCACTGAGAATAAAAGGTTGGTCAATATGACCAACTTAGGGTAGTCAACAGCTTGTCCTGGAGATGACTACCTTTTGTTAGTCAAAATGACTACCTGGAAAAGTTAGTCATCATGACTAGGTTAGTAGTAGTCAACATGACCAGCATATGCTTAGTCAACATGACTAATATTGATTCATATTGACTAATATTTCATTAGTCACAATGGCTACTATGATTTGAGTCAAAATGACCAGGATCGGGTCATAATGACTGATTATATTTGAGTCAAAATGACTAAAGTAATTCTAGTCAGCATGACTAGAACTGAGACAGGATATCCCCGGAATGTTCTCTGCACGTGGAGTAAAATGTATCTGAATGTCTAAAATAATGGGCCGTAATTCTTTGTGTGTACTAATATTAAAAAAACTAATTTGAGATAAATTGCAAACTTCTATACAATAAATATATGCGATTTAGCGCAGAGGTTTTCGATTTATAACAAATGTTTGCAATTAATCAAATCAATTTGCAATTAAGACAGGGCTTTAACCGTATAAACATAAATCAGACATCTTCAACAGGTCTGGGTGAACTCCAATCGCTCTATAATAGCACCGTCAGGCTAAAATAGACCGATCGGTCATTGACAGCCAGAATGCATGTGTGATGAGCGGAGCAAATCTTTGCGATAAATCACAAAACGACTTTGTGAAAAATCACAAACACCTTTACGACAACTCCCAAACCTTTGTAATAAATTTCAAACATCTTTACGGTAACTCTCAATTAACTACTTGGTGATTATACTTTACAATTTATCGAAAACATGTTTGAGATTTATCACAAAGGTTTGTAATTTATTGCAGATATATTGTGGCGTATTGGCACTAATGGGCTTGAGCCGAATAAGCAAAATAAATCAGACATCTTAAATAGGTCTGGATGAACCACCAATCAATCTATAATAGCACGGTCGGGCTAAAATAGACTGATCGGTTTTTCACAGCCAACATGCAAGGGGAGCAAACCAATACTTTAAAAAAAATTTAATTCTGATCTCCTTTGGAGATTATTTACTGAGAATATTTAAAATTAAAACAACTTTGTGATAAATCACAAAACAACTTTGCGAAAAATCACAAACACCTTTACGACAACTCCCAAACCTTTGTAATAAATTTCAAACATCTTTACGGTAACTCTCAATTAACTACTTGGTGATTATACTTTTCGATTTATCACAAAGATGTTTGAGATTTATCACAATAGTCCGATCAGGTTAAAATAGACCAATCGTTCTTTCACAGCCAGCATGTATCTGGGATAAGGGGAGTCACTCTAAATGGTTATGTTATTATCGACCAACCAGTACTTTCATAGTTAAAACAACTTTGCGACAAATCAAAAACATATTTATGATAAATCGCCAACTACCGTACTTGGCGATTTATCACAAAAGTTTGCGATTAATCGTAATAATTGAATTATATTGTTATATGTGGGCACTAATGGGATTGAACCGTATAACCATTATCAATCAGATATCTTAAACAGGTCTGGGTGAACCACTTACCGATTTATACTAGACTAAAATAAACCGATCGGTCTTTCACAGCCAGCATGCAAATGGGATAATGGGAGTCACTCTAAACTGTTTTATTGTTATCTCGATCTCAACCAGTACGTAAACAAAATTAATTCTGATTTCTTTTTGCAAGACACCAAATAATTATTTACTGAGAATATTCAAAATATACATACATGTATACAGATATTCAAACAAACAGATTCAAATTGTCAAGAAATTTAGACTTCCTACGATTACAACAGTGATCACTGTGCCATGAAGATCGATCAGTCTATTATAGCCCGATCAGGCTATTATAGTCCCAGAATTGGATCCGTATCTCCGAGATTATCCGTCATTCCATAATTATATCACAACAATATCACAGCGTCATCCGGCGTTTCGATCAAGAATAGCAGACTCCGTAACTGGGCGATATGTCATGGAGACATGGTTCTCAAATCACGTTTCGATGAAAATTGAAGAATACATGTATGATCCATCGTCCTTTGTATAGGTACTTGTACGTTGTAGCCAACAACTTGCGAGTGACTCATGAGTCATGGCTGATCTATAACGTCATAATTCTGACTAATTGTATGTCTCGTAATACTAGTCACCAGTGGTTGTGGTGTGAAACTTACGTATCTCTCTTTTGAAATTCATAACAATGTCGTGCACGTCAAGTGTAATATCCCACTGCAATTAGTTATGTCAAAAGTCGCGCCGTTCGCGTCAGGGATGCCCAGAATGGGAAAGGGGTACCAAAATTGTTTTAAAATAATTTTAGCGCCGAATTCCACCAAATTGATGAACATTCTTTTGAGATCTTCTGCACGATACAATGGATCGTATTGTGTGATTTAAAGACGCCAAATTGGTATCGTTGCTATGAAAGATTTGGGGTGGGCGCGGTGGGTGGGTACTAAGTCTGACAAGAATTGATTTAGTCGCTGATTGCCAAGAAACGGATACAAATTCATCCCCATGGTATGAGGTGTCTAATGTCGTGGCTAAAAGTTGTCAAATGTGGTGTCATTGGAGTCAGGGTGCACTGAAAGGGAGAGGGGGCACCAACATTGATACACAATATTTTTAGCGCCAATTTCCACCAAATTGAAACATATTCTTATCCATGATATGAGGAATCTAATCGCGTGATTTTAAAGACGTCATATAGGTGCTGCTTTGGTGAGAGATGGGGTGGGGTGGGGTGGTCATTAAATTTGATAAAAAAAAATTTAGTCGCGGATTAGCACCAAACTTACAAACAATAATCTCCATGATACCAGGAGTCTAATTGTGTGGTTTGAAGATGTCAAACGTGTAACACTTTGAGAGCAAGGGTATTCTCTATTCCCACCAAATATCCACAGAGGGTTTCACATCACTTTAACCTGGGCAACGCCGGATAACCCTGCTAGTATCTTATATAACTTGTTATCTAAATAGTATATGTATACATAACTGTGAAATACCATAATAATCTCACGAGTGAGATATCCCTTCGTGACGCCCATCAGCGATCCCACGGGTGTGATGTATGTAACATTTGGTATATCCAAACAAAAATGCATAATTTGTTTTCTAAAATAGTCTACAGTATGTGTTATACCTTCAACATTCGATAAACGATGTAGTATATTTATATATAACTATACATCGTTAGCATCAGACAATATTATCGTCGCATGTCTATATTTACACATTTCATGTGCGTTCGATCTTTCAATGTATGTCCAATGTATTTGTAAATATCCATGAACATCAAAAGTCTCTCATCAAATGGAGGCAATAAAGAATATATGTTTTGTGTTCTTACATAACGATACAAGGTGTGGTGACGGGACCAGCATCCATTTCAGGTACTCCGTTTCTGATACCGACTCCAAACTTAGCACCAGCACGTATAGCGAATGGTCCAGCTCTCGCTTCAGCGGCGTGAACACCGATACATGCTCCGGTATAGCCCCACGAAACGCCAGTTTCGGCGTTAGCACCCGGCCCCTCGGCGTGGACTTTCAACGGTGTGTGCGTGATTCCAGCTTCAACTCTGCAAAGTGTTGTTTTAGCGATCGCGTGTGCTCCAAGCTGAGCCATTCCGACACCTGCTGTCGCCACGGCCTCGCCTGCTACGACTCTGGTGCTCGCCTCTAAAACATCTTCCAATATCATTACCTTGGCCCCTGCTTGGGCGCCGCATGCCACTGCGGTTGCTGACGCCCCGATTGGTGTAACGCTGGTTCCAGCACTGGCTTCTCCAGCGATGGCTCCCGCGTTTGCAGCTGCTACTTTCAGACCCATTAGTTCATTGGCATGAACTTCGCCACCAGCACCCACTGCACGTACACCAACAAGATTCTCTTTCACAAGGTCGGGGCGATTTCGTTTTATAAGAGTATCACCTACACGCAAAACTCCGACGTATCCTTTCACACCTACTACTATTTTGGGAGGCTTGGCTTTACACATGACTTCGAATACCTCTGAAATGGAGATGGATGTGTTGTTTAATCTAACATGGCTCATTCGATTTTCCATTTTGTAATGTGGATGGATGTATAAGATGTTTTTTTTTACAAATACAGGAAATAATGTTATGCCGGCTTCATATGCTCTGACAAATACTTGTCATGGTCACAGCGACTTTCCAGATATTTTTCAATTTGTCTCAAATAAGTGAAACAAACGCTCTTTATTTCTACAATATCAGGAATAAACTTAATTAACACCGAACGCTCTGTTCTGTTCTATGCCTTGCAAATGGCTGCTTTTTGTTTGTGAACCACACACCGTGTTCACGGTTGTATTTTGATGACTTTAGTGCGTATTTCTGTGATATATAATGCTCGTAGAAGGCTAGTTCAATTACTTATCGACCGATTTCGATACTGAGAACAAAATCAAACCGAATATTATTAGGTGTATTTTGGAGAGCAAATCGCCATATGGCTTTAAAGATGCACTTAGTTTATACCAGAACACATTTATAACGGGTCCATTAATAGGCTGTTTGATAGCGAGTCCATTAATAGACTGTTTGATAGCGGGTCCATTGGTAGGCTGTTTTATAACGGCCCCATTAATAGTCTGTTTTATAACGGGCACATACAGAGGTTGTTTTATAACGGGTCCATTAATAGGCTGTTTGATAGCGGGTCCATTAAAATGCTGTTTAATAGCGGGTCCATTAGTAGGCTGTTTTATAACGGGCCCATTAATAGGCTGTTTTATAACGGGCACATAAAGAGGTTGTTTTATAACGGGCCCATTAATAGGCTCTTTGATAGCGGGTCCACTAATAAGCTGATTTGATTACTTTAATGCGTATTCATGTGATATATAATGATCGTAGAAGGGTAGTTCAATTATTTATTGACCGATTATTATTAGGTGTATTTTGAAGAGCAAATCGCCATATGGCTTTAAATATGCACTTGGTTTATACCAGGACACATTTATAACGGGTCCATTAATAGCCTGTTTGATAGCGGGTCCATTAATAGGTTGTTTGATGGTGGGTCCATTAATATGCTGTTTGATAACGGGTCCATTAACAAGCTGTTTTATAACGGGTCCATTAATATGCTGTTTGATAGCGGATCCATTAAAATGCTGTTTGATAGCGGGTCCATTAATAGGTTGTTTGGTAGCGAGTCCATTAATAAGCTGTTTGATAGTGGGTCCATTAATATGCTGTTTTATAACTGGTCCATTAATATGGTGTTTGGTAGCGAGTCCAATACTAAGCTGTTTGATAGTGGGTCCATTAATATGCTGTTTTATAACTGGTCCATTAATATGGTGTTTGGTAGCGGGTCCATAAATATGCTGTTTGATAGCGGACCCATTAATAAGCTGTCTGATAGCGGACCCATCAATAAGCTGTTTGAAAGCGGGTCCATTGATATGCTGTTTTATAACGGGTCCATTAATAAATTGCTTTATAACGAATCCATTAATATGCTGTTTAATAGCGGGTCCATTAGTAGGATATTTTATAACGGGCCCATTAATAGGCTGTTTTATAACGGGCACATAAAGAGGTTGTTTTATAACGGGCACATTAATAGGCTCTTTGATAGCGGGTCCACTAATAAGCTGATTTGATTACTTTAATGCGTATGTATGTGATATATAATGCTCGTAGAAGGATAGTTCAATTATTTATCGACCGATTTCGATACCGATAAAAAATAAAACCGATTATTATTAGGTGTATTTTGAAGCGCAAATCGCCATATGGCTTTAAAGATGCACTTAGTTTATACCAGAACACATTTATAACGGGTCCATTAATAGGCTGTTTGATAGCAGGTCCATTAATAGGTTGTTTGATGGCGGGTACATTAATAAGCTGTTTGGTAGCGAGTCCTTTAATAAGCTGTTTGATAGCGGGTCCATTTATAGGCTGTTTGGTAGCGAGTCCATTAATAAGCTGTTTGATAGCGGGTCCATTAATATGCTGTTTGGTAGCGGATCCATTAAAAGGCTGTTTGATAGCGGGTACAGTAATAAGCTGTTTGGTAGCGAGTCCATTAATAAGCTGTTTGATAGCGGGTCCATTTATAGGCTGTTTGGTAGCGAGTCCATTAATAAGCTGTTTGATAGCGGGTCCATTAATAAGCTGTTTTATAACTGGTCCATTAATATGTTGTTTGGTAGCGGGTCCATAAATATGCTGTTTGATAGCGGACCCATTAATAAGCCGTCTGATAGCGGGTCCATTATTATGCTGTTTTATAACTGGTCCATTAATAAGTTGTTTTATAACGAGTCCATTAATAGGTTGTTTGATAGCGTGTCTATTAATATGCTGTTTGGTAGCATGTCCATTAATAAGCTGTTTTACAACGGGTCCATTAATAGGATGTTTGATAGGGGGTCCATTAATAAGCTGTTTTATAAAGGGCCCATTGATATGCTGTTTGACAGCGGGTTCATTAATAGGCTGTTTGATATCGGGTCCATTAATAAGCTGTTTTATAACCGGTCCATTAATAGGCTGTTTGGTTGCGGGTCCATCAATATGATGTTTGATAGCGGGCCCATTAATAAGCTGTTTGATAGCGGGTCCATTAATAGGCTGTTTTATAACGGGTCCATTAATAAGTTGTTTTATAACGAATCCATTAATAGGCTGTTTGATAGCGGGTCGATTAATAAGCTGTTTTTGTAGCATGTCCATTAATAAGCTGTTTATAACGGGTCCATTAATAGGCTGTTTGATAGGGGTTCCATTAATAAGATGTTTTATAAAGGGTCCATTAATAGGCTGTTCGACAGCGGGTCCATTCATAGGCTGTTTAATATTAGTTGACATAGCCTCAGTGCGACAAGACGACATTTTAACGAAAGATTGTCTGACCAGTTTGGCGTTGTCTGCGACACGAATTATGTTGATTACAAGTACTGTTCAGATTTGTTTTTCTTCATAAGCTGAACATTGGGTTAGGAAATTTTGTCGAATATAGTGTCAAATCGGACAGGGCGTCTTTAATCTAACCCCACTTACATCGAATCCAATCAGAGAATGTATAGTTGATCTAATTCTCACAAATCATATTTTGTTTTTCATTCAGCAACCAGCGAACTCAACTCATTTTGAACCGGAAGTTCATCTTGTTTTATATTTAAAAATTATTTATCCATTTATTAAAATTGACCACCACCAGCTGATTTCACTACCAACACGTTGTTATTCATTAATGGATTACTAGCATGAGTTTCTGATGTCCTGTTTAATTAAAAGTTACCAATAATTTGTTATATGTTAATATACCAATAATCTTATTTTGGAGGGCGTTATGGTTTATTTAAGGCCCTCCAGGATGTGACCGCTAATATGTCATAAGGCTGTAAATCATTCCAGGATGGCCGTTAATACGCAATGAGGCCCGACAAGACCATGTATATGTATATATGGTCATGTTATCGGAGAGGATTTATCTTGCCACCCGTATTGATTCTACAAGTTTCAAACGTCTAACCTTTATGTCCCATGTGTCAGTTTATATATACTAGCAGGTTAGTCCGCCACTGGCGGAAATCGTCAGAAACATGACAATTGAAACATGACAATTTTTAATTGTTTTAATTAATTATTTTAATTAATTTTTTTAATTAATTTTTTAATTTAATTTTTTAATTTAATTTTTTGTTTTTCAATAAGTTAATTGTGCCTTTTTAATTTACTGGCAATATGACCCGATTTGACCTTGAATTGATCATTTAAATTTTTTTAATTTACTGCTTTAATTTTTTGTTTTTCAATGAGTTAATTGTGCTTTTTTTATTTGGTAATTTAATTTTTGTTTTTCAATTTGACCCGATTTGACCTTGAATATATATTTTTCAAGGTCGAGGTCAGGTCGAGGTCACAATTTAACCCGTCCATGACACTTCCCGTGGGTAGCAAGTTTGAGCTCAATCGGTTCGAGTCTATAAAGGACACACACATATATATATATATATATATATATATATATATATATCATTGGTGGGTACCCGTTTCAAGGTGAAGATCACATCGGGCGGAAAAACTGACCAGATGAAAATGTCCCCCGTTCCTAGGAAGCCCTAAGTACCTTAATAATAACACAGAATCGAGTTCCATTTCGAGCGATATATAACGTAAACAAAAGCCGTCCCCCGTTCCTAGGAAGCCCGAATTACGTAAAAATCACCGTATGCGAAAGCCAAAGAATCACACAGAAGCGAGTTCCATTTCAAGCGATAGATATCGTAAACAAAAGTCATCCCCCATTCCTAGGATGCCCTAAGTACGTAAGAATCACCGTATGCGAAAGCCGAAGGGAATAAAGAGCGTTAACCGGTTAACGAACCCAAATATGGAAGATATAAGCAAAGACACTGCGTATACGAACACTCTTTAACTATCAACGCGATTAACCCCGAAGTGCCGTTTTTGTGACTGAGAGTGGAGAACGGGTGATCTGAACTTCTCCAAAATGCCGCGACGACCATTCCCGTGGGTTTTTACCCTTAGATGGGAAGTTTGGTCTCGATCGGTGTAGCCGTTTTTGATTCTATAAAGGACAAACACATATATTTACGGAAGTCTCAAAATATATAATAGACTAGCAGATTAGCCCGCCACTGGCGTGGTTGGTCAGAAACATGACATTTTTAAAATTATTTTGTTTTTATTTATTTTGTTTTTGGAATTTTTTAATATTAATTTAATGTTTTTTAAAATGAATTTTTTTGTTTCTGGCGGAAAAATTGACCCGATGAAATCCCCCCTTCCTATGAACGACAGACAACGCATTGTTTGTTTTTCAATGAGATAATTCATGGTACCCGTCCTAAACATCTATAGTAGATTGGCAGATTCCAGTAGCTTTATAACGGTATATCTGGGGAGAAATCTGATGCTATATTCGTGATTGTCTGGGATGATTTCGGTATATACCGAATGTATGTTCTGTAAAAACAAAGCGCGCCATCCGTACTCGCAGGGTTGGTCAGAAACATGACAATTTTTAAATTATTTATTTTTTTACGGGCTCGCCAATACGACAACGGCGACCACCTGGTCAAACTACACTCACGTACCAAGTTTCGTCCCGATCATTCGAGGTGTTGGTATCTGATGCAAAAGACGAAATTGTGAGATTTGGTTTGTAACCGGGATTTCTGAGAAGCATTATGCATATATCCACACTAACTACCCCCCCCCCCCCTAAGCCCTGACCTAAGTGTCATACATACGATAACAATGATGTTGTAAGAGTACTATGGCAGCCAATAAATCTCCCCGCATAGGAAACCACTCAATGTTCCCGTATATCTCTCTGCAGATACTAATAACGTTGAATGGTAAACAGACGCTCTTTATAGCGATGCGTCAAAAACAAACGCTCATTAAATAATCACTTGATTAACCACCGCAGTGCCGTTTTTTGTGACTGAGATGGAGAACGGGTGCTCTGAGCTTCTCCAAAACGCCGCGACGACGATTCCCGTGGGATTTTACCCTTAGATAGGAAGTTTGGTCCCGATCGGTCAACCCGTTTTCGATTCTATGAAGCACACATATATATACGGAAGTCTCAAAATATATAGTACAGATTGGCAGATTCCAGTAGCTTTAGAACGGTATATCTGGGTTGAAATCTGATGCTATATTCGTGATTATCTGGGATGTGACTGAGATTGGAGAACAGGTGCTCTGAGCTTCTCCAAAACACCGCGACGACGATTCCCGTGGGATTTTACCTTTAGATAGGAAGTTTGGTCCCGATCGGTCAACCCGTTTTCGATTCTATGAAGTACACATATATATTGTTTCTGGCGGAAAAATTTACCCGATGAAATCCCCCCCCTTCCTAGGAACGACAGACAACGCATTCTTTATTTAACTTTTTTTTAACCTCCCCGTACCCATCCTAATGTCGTTAAATCTCTCTGCATAATATTTCGAGCGATAACATTGCATTGAATTGAAAACAAACACTTCCCGTCGTGAAATCTCTCTACGATAACATTGCATTGAATTGAAAACAAACGCTTCCCGTCGGGAAATCTCTCTGCACAATATTTCGAGTCTGCCGTACCCGTCCTAATGTCGTGAATCTCTCTGCATTGAATTGAAAACAAACGCTTCCCGTCGTGAAATCTCTCTGCATAATATTTCGAGCGACAGGCTACAGACTCCCGTCATACAGATAAGTAGATAGCGAAAACGACGCTCTTTATATAGACACTGCGGAAAACGAACGCTCTTTATATATCAACGCTATTAACCCCGAAGTGCCGATTGCGGTGATTTTGATGATTGGGAAGGGAGAAACGGTGCTCTGAGCTTCTCCAAAACGCGATCACGGCGGTGTCCGTGGGATTTTCCACTGGCGGCAATCGTCAGAAACATGACAATTTTTTTAATTAATTAATTTTTTTGTTTTTCAATGAGTTAATGATGAGCCCGACGTTGTCCGGGCTATTCAAAAACCAAATTTCAAGTCGATAGCTCCACCCGTTTATAAGATCTGGTCTGCGCACGCGCGAAGCTGGCGTCGCACGAACTCGAACGCTCTTTATATCGATGCGTCAAAAACAAACGCTCATTAAATTATCACTTGATTAACCACCGCAGTGCCGTTTTTTGTGACTGAGATTGGAGAACGGGTGCCCTGAGCTTCTCCAAAACGCGATCACGGCGGTGTCGGTGGGATTTTACACTTACATACGAAATTTGAGCTCAATCTGTACACGCGTTTTCGATTCTATGAAGTACACACATATATACTCACATATATACGGGAGTCTCAAAATATATAGTAGACTAGCAGGTTAGCCCGCCACTGGCGGCATTGGTCCCATGGCTTTGGTCGATCCATTAATTTTAGTTTTAGGTAACCCCGTACAGGACCGGGCTACTCAAAAACCAAATTTCAAGTTGATAGCTCCACCCGTTTCCGAGATCTGATCTGCGCATGCGCGAAGCTGGCGTCGCACGGGCTCGGCGACCCGATAAAATTCGTATCCGGGGCAAGATACATTCACATACCAAATTTCAAGTCGATAGCTCCACCCGTTTCCGATATCTCGTCTGCGCATGCGCTGCACTGGCGTCTCACGGGCTCGCCAATACGACAGCGACGACCACCTGGTCAAACTACACTCACGTACCAAATTTCGTCCCGATCGGTCGAGAAGATGGTATCTGATGCAAAAAACGAAATTGTGAGTGTTGGTCAATAGTCCCCGTCGTGAACCCCATCATCGCAAAGAGCGGACAGTCATTTAATCCCGTCGTGAACCTCCATCACCAACGCGACGTAAACATGTGTTGCGTTCTAAAAATAGGAAAGCACTTTCTCTCTGCATAATAAATTTCGATCGATAACGTTTGCGTAAATACGAAATTGTGAGTGTTGGTTTGTAACCGGGATTTCTGAGAAGCATTATGCCTATAACTACCCCCCCCTAAGCCCTGACCTAAGTGTCATACATACTATAACAATGATGTTGTAAGAGTACTATGGCATCCAATAAATCTCCCCGCATAGGAAAGCACTCAATGTTCCCGTATAACTCTGCAGATGCTAATAACGTTGAATGGGAAACAGACGCTCTTTATAGCGATGCGTCAAAAACAAACGCTCATTAAATAACCACTTGATTAACCCACGCCGTGCTTTTGCGGTGATTTGGGAGTGGATAAAGGGTGCGCAGAGCTTCTCCAAAACGCGACAACTACGGTGTTCGTGGGTTTTTACACTTATATACGTAATTTGAGCTCGATGGGTGCAGTCGTTTTCGATTCTATAAAGTACACGCACACATATACGGAAGTCTCAAAATATATAGTATAGACTAGCTGTGTACCCGTTCTGACGGGGAGAGTGGTTGTGTTGTTTTTTTTTACACCAACACCCCAAACATGGTGGAAATTGGCCCAGCGAATTCCGATATACAGGTTCAAGGTCATTTGAAAGGTCAATGTCACGCCGCTACCCGTTGAAAATGTTTGGCTACCCGAACCATCCCTACCTACGACATTTCATCCCGATCGTCCCATCGGATCCTGAGATAGAGAGCCAAGGTCACTCGAAGGTCAAGCCGCACGGGCATCCGGGTGTGAAGAAATTGCTCAGCGCCACACACTACCCGTTTCCACCAAATTCGGTGGAAATCGGCTCAGCGAATACCGAAATATGAGTTCAAGTCACTCGAAGGTCAAGGTCACGCCGCACGGACATAGGGACATACCCGTGTTACTCCTGAGGTCAACCTACACCAACACTCCAAAAATGGGGGAAATCGGCCCAGCGGATCCCGAGATACAGGTTCAAGGTCATTTAATAATTCAAGGTCATGCCGCAACCCGTTGAAAATGTTTGGCTACCCGAACTATCCCTCCCTATGAAATTTTCATCCTGATTGTCTCATCGGACCCTGAGATAGATATTCAAGGTCATTTGAAGGTCAAGGTCACGCTGCACGGGCATCTCGGTGGGGCGAAATTCATTGGCATCCCCATTTATACCAACACCCCGAAAATTGTGGAAATCGGCCCAGAGGATATCGAGATACAGAATCAAGGTCATTTGAAACGGCAAGGTCACACCACACGGGCATCCGGGGGCGCCTCAATATGCCCCCAAATACCAAAATTGGTCGAAATCGGCCCAGCAGGAGCCGAGATAGGGGTTGAAGGTAACTGGTCTTTATAAACGCTCTTTATTAGTTATTTAATAAATTATTTAACTCGCAGAAATGTTATATTAATTCCGTAAGTCTCAGAGTCTTGCATATTTTCAGTCCAAATTTCCGTATTTATAGAATCCGGGCATCGGTTTTTTTTATAAATCATATAAACAGTCATAGACAACGTTGTTGTTGTTGGCATTCAGTACACCGAAAATTCTCACATTGCCGTAAAGAGAAAATAGCATTGTGTGTATTTAGTAAAGTCTAATTTTATCTAATTATTTTATCGCCGTCAAAGTCCAACAATGTCGTTGTTGTCATTCACGGCTTGGTGCAACCGCCAGCCCTCCGACCAGACCAAAAGCGTAGCACCTTGTGGACAATGATGTTTAGAAGGTGATTCTTCCGTCGACCATTCTCCTCAAACCAACCTCGAAGTCCCCTGTGTTTTTTTTCTCACCCGGGGCTATTGCGGACCACACTTATCGGCTGGAGCACCCCGAAAGAGGTGACCAACCCTTACGAGATGATCAAATTGCCTGTCGGGGTCAGTTTAGTTTAGTTAACAATTGACTGAAAGTTGGTCAATATGTGGTTATCAATTGTTTAGTCGGGGGAGTTTTGACCCAACAGTTTAGTTAATAGTTGACTAACAACACTTTAGTCACAGTGTAGGGGCCAACATCGGAATCATATAATGACTGTATCAACATTATCGAAATAACACTTTTGAATTGTCAAAACTATTTATATATCGAGCTATGCTTAGGGGCCCTATGATATTCCAATGTTAATAGATGCCTATAAGTGCCAAGGTGACGCTACTTGTACAAACTGAACACTATATGGCTTATAAATTCCAATAGTTTGATCATTTGTACTATTAAGTACATGTGTATATGCATGTGCTTCTTTGTCACACAACAGTATACTTGACAGTGTAAAGCAACACCAACAACCCTTAATTATGATTCAGACCGCCAAGGAATAGGTTAACATCTGATGATCGTGATCGGCCTCTCGTTTATTTATTAAGTTGATTATGTGTATACGTTAAAGAAGTATTCCAAACACTGGGTCTAATATCAGTTTCACTTGACCATTATTACCCAATCAAATGTCCGCAAATGTTAATTGATTTCAACCAATAAAGTATCCTTGACATACTTTGTAATGACGCAATTCATCACGACGGTGGCATATTTAAATCAGAAATTTTAGTCCGGAAACGATCTTAGTTCGGAGCGATTGTACCGCAATTATTTCGTACTGTTTATAAAAGGTTCCATACACGGTGCAAAAACCGAAGATGCCCTGATTGCACAAACGATACATAATTTTCTGATAACAAAAAAAACAAAAAAACAAAAAAAACATTCCCAAAACCTCACTCACATTATTCCTACTCGGTTCCACTCACACATGAATATTCATAGTATTCATTCAGTATATCGACCAAGTAGGTGCCCATACATATGAACCACTTTTTGTACCATCGCCCTAACAACGCCTATATATACAAAAAAAACAGTCTGCACACGATAAACGTAACCTAAAAACAATCAAATTAATTCGGCCATCTTCATCATATAATCTGTCACCACGCCCAGGGGTGATAGGAAGACAGTCAGTCATGACTATATCACCCCTAGCAATATACATGTATAGTCTATCAATATTATATTTATTTGTAATTGTACTTTCCATGTGTGTATATTGTAAATAAAAATTATCCTATCCTATCCTATCCGGGGTTTCGAACTATACGCACGGGAATGAGAAACGGGAAATTGACTTTGTGTGGCCCAGACGGAAAAGAGAAATACAAATTTCAAATATTAACCTTTGACAGTAAGTGTGCCCATTGTAGACTTGTCCCCGATTATGCATTTGTATTTAGCAGCGTCGTCCATAGCAACTGTTGGTATGGTGAGAGTATGAGTCAGGTCATCCGATGTCATTTGGAAGTGATCGTTTGGTTTAATCTCATTGGTTCCCTTGAACCATTTGGCCGTGACTTTTGGTTTTGAAACTTCTGCGGCCATTGTGACCTTCTCTTTCTCTGTGACGGTGATATCAGCCAGCTGTTTTGTGATCTTAAGTGGTATTTCTGCAATGAGTGATCAATGTATTGTGTGACACAAATATCCATCATACATACAAGACAGTCAATGGCTGCTGAGACAATCAGCTGACTAACGACTGAAAAGACAAACACCCAGAAGCATCCGGTTGTCAGTTCTTATCAAAGTCACTTAAAACAAGTAGTTCTAAACTGATATATAGCTAGAGCAAGGAGCTAAGTTAAATTTAAAAAAAAACAAATTCAAATATAAAAAAATATTTTTTATTTTGGTGTTAAATCAACATGGATAAATGTTCAAAATTCTAAGTCCTACATCTGACAATCAATTATCTTGATAAAGATACGTTTTACGAATTACTTTTGCAACAAAGAATTATGTCCCTGACTCTGTCCATATTTAACCCGGTGATTTATTTTTTAATAAATGGAATCTGAGTCACACAAGGAAACTCCATACCATATAATAATCAAAATAGGCCTGATAAATGATCATACGTGACACGTAGAGGGGCAACCACACGCGATGCTTTGACGGATCCAGTTACTTTGTTTTGGAGGTGATTCATTCGCAACATTATCGATGCCCAATTAAGCATCATCCCAGTTAGAACGGGCATGGTGCAAATTACTTGTATATGTGGAATATGGCAGGTCTCGGCGGCACTATGTACGTTATATAGTTCATTGGGTCGGGTCTGTGTGACACGGGACAGAACACATTGTATTCAATATACAGCTCCTGTTAACATGCGCATCTCCACATCGCGATTTTTACCCACAATTTCACTCGTCTCCTATGTTCATCTCTATGGAGGTCAGGGTCAAATTGATATCGTAGTGCCATGTGTCTGTTTGTCAGATACAAACTCAAGTATATAGGAGTTTCTTATCAAGGATAGCTATACGAGGCTTCTGGATATTGACACAAGCGCGTACATCGCAACACATATCTAGCGTAATAGCCCTTTCAGTGCGATGTCTTTTAACAATGGACAAGGTAATTTTAGGGTCAAGATCAAGGTGATATAAGCCCGCCACATCAACTTGACAACAAATTTGGTTGAGGTCCGATCTCGACTTCTCCCACCATGTCGACCCATTTTAATATGGACATCGATTCGAACGTCATTGCTGACACCAACGCTGACAAAAGATTTCAAAAAAACCTTTTGCATGGCGATATTGATTGGAGTAGCCGGCAGGCGTCCAATTCCTTTAGCGCGACGCAAACCGTGAAAGCTTCTCGCCGTGTTAGGCTAGATTGGTTCAATTATTTATCTCGAGACGGGAATTTATTGAAACTGTGTTCGCCTATTAGGGGCATATTCGTTAAGCGATTTGTCTGGAGGAAAAGTAAATGCGGCTAAGATTGCGGGCGCGTTATTACAAAACGCCATAACTAAGCACAGTCTTAACACACGAGGTAGTGCTATGCATCGCTGGAATGGGCACATCATTGGCTATTTCACCGTGCTGATTTGATTGTAAAGTAGGCACGTTTGCGTTGTTTTTTTTCGCATATATCTTGCGAAAACGGTTATCATTATATTTATATGTATGATAATTCGTAATGCCTACACACCATGCATCTACACGCTTTTGACTACTAAACTAATTAAGAACGATTTCACCCAAGTGCAATTTCGCTGTGCTCAAGCGGAATTGCGCTGACATTAAGCGACATTGCGCTGTGCATAAGCGATCCAGCGAGTACACTTTAACCAACGAACGAGTACCAGCGTGGTTTCGGGGGCCAAATGCACACGCGCTGACTATTGCACTGAGCCGCACAATTGCAGTGTGGTCACGATTGCACCGCATTGCACTAAATAGCAACGCATCCCAATTTCGCCGCGTTGTATCGAAATTTGCGCTACAATGACGCGTAATTACATAAAACTGCACCGACATTGCACTGAAGCGCATTCGCACCGTATTGCAGCGACATTTCACTAGACTGAAGCGCAATTGCACTCCGCTGCGGTGGTATTGCGTTGCAATGAAGCGCAATTGTACTGTGGTGCGGCGACATTGCGCTGCACTAAAGCGCAATTGCACTGCGGTGCGGCAACATGCGATGCACTGAAGCGCAATTGCACTGCTGGTGCGGGGACTTTGCGATGCACTGAAGCGCAATTGTATTGCTGGTGGGGCGAATTTGCGCTGCACCGAAGCGCAATTGCACTGCGGCGCGGCGACATTGCGCTAAACTGAAGCGAAGTAGCACCGAGGCGCGGCGACATTGCACTGCACAGAAACGAAATTGCACAGTGGTGGAGCGACATTGCGCCGACCTGAAGTTGCCAATTTCAAAGCCGAGTACGCGCATTGGCAGTCTCCAGACAATAGCTAACCGGAAGTCACGTGTCATTTTTAAGAAAAAACGTACACGCCACCTGAATTTGGCTCATCGCTATAGAAAATATAGAAACAATTATATGACGTCATCATTCACCTGCGCCCAAGGTATAAGCACCGATGGTTGCTATAAATGGATTATGTGTTACACAAGGAAACTCCATACAAAATAATAAACAAAATCGGCCTGATAAATCTTGCGTCAGTAATTTCAATGGCAGAACAGAGTTACGTCCGTGGCTCCGTCCATACTCGACCAGCTAACCACATTTGAACAAAAAACCCTGTCAACTAATACTATCCGCACCACATTATTACCCAATCAAATCTCTGCAAGTGTTAATTAGTAGTCCACATAATTTATTTCACCCATTAAAGTAAAATTGCCACACTATATCATTACGACATTCATCAAGGCGTGGTGTATTTAATCGGAAACCAGTATAATGTGTATTCCATTTATGATTACTAACACTAAACTATAAGGCATATCTCACCATAGTCCTTAGGTTTCGAATGGTAACACTAGCATTGGTATGCATTATCGATGGCACGACATTGGTACACTATTTTTTAAGGTCATGTCTGGTGCCAAAACTATTTAGCCTACCGGATTACGCTACACTTCCTTTTTCAAGTCCTCGGTGATCGTTCATGTTCCGAGCTTGCGGGGTGGGGTGTTATTTAACTTTAGCTGTTTTGTTTTTCATACTTTTGTATATGTTAAGAAAGCCTATGGTCACACAATATTTAGTCACCTCTGATCCAATATTTAGTTACTTTTGACCCAATATTCAGTCACATTTGACACCATTTATACAGTCAAACATATCTCAATTTAATTAAAGGATACTAAATATTTAGCTCATTTTATAACGCAATTACATTGGGTTACTTTATGTAATGCTTGGTTACCTATTGTGTTAAAATTTGACAAGATGTTTGGTTAAAAGTTAAATAACTAATTTTGACGCAATTGATTGGGATAAGATTAACAAAAATTCAGTTGGAGGAAAACGCGGTAACCCCATTTAGTTAGTAGACAGTTTGTCTCCTAATGTTTAGTCAGAAAGTTTTGACCCAACAGTTTGGTTAACAATTGACTGAAAGTTAGTTAGTCAATATTTAGTTTCCAATTGTTTAGTCCGAGGAGTTTGAACTAAAGGTTTTATTAAAAGTTGACTAACATTTAGTCACGCATAACTAAACTTTAATTACAGTGTTCGGGCCAACATCCTAATCATATTATGACTGCATCGATAGTAACAATAACACTTTTGTATTTTCCAAGCTATGTTTCTGGCGAGCTATCCTGACAACCAGGGTATGATATATGATAATTTATCTCAGGTTATGGTTACTATGGTATCCCAGTGTTATTATACGACTACCAATGTCAAAGTGATGCTACTAATACAAAAGTGTGCACAATAGAGCACATAAATACCAACAATTTGATCAATTGTGTTATTATGTACATTTTGGTACATTTGTTTATGCATGTGCTTCTTTAGTACATAACAGTATATATAACAGTATAATTCAAGACCAACAACTGCAAATTATGATTCAAATCTCAGGGAATAGGTTAAACATTTGATGATCGTCTTCTGCCTCTCGTTAATTTATTTTGTTAATTCTGGGGGGGGGGGGTACGTCAAACAAGCGTTCCAACACCGGGTTTGATATCAGTTTCCCGTGAACAGTATTGCGCAATAAAATGTCCTCATATGTTAATTGATGGTCTCCGTACGATTTATTTCACCCAATAAAGTATCATTGACATACTTTATAATGACCACTTCATCACGACGCTTGTGTATTTATTCACAAATGTGAATCCGGAAACGATCTTAGTACGGAGCTGTTTGTATAATCGTAACGCAATTATTTCGTACTGTTTATAAAAGGTTGCATTCACGGCGTTTCGGACTATGCGCAAGGGACTAGGAAACATGGAATTGACTTTGTGTGGCCTAGACGGGAAAGAGAAATAAAAATAATTCAATTATCAAATACTCACCTTTGACAGTAAGTGTGCCCATTGTAGAATTGTCCCCGATTATGCATTTGTATTTAGCAGCGTCGTCCATAGCAACAATTGGTATGGTGAGAGTATGAGTAAGCTCCTCCGATGTCATCTGGAAGTGATCGTCTGGTTTAATCTCATTGGTTCCCTTGAACCATTTGGCCGTGGCCTTTTGCTTTGAAACCTGTACGGCCATTGTGACCTTCGTTTTCTCTTTGACGGTGATATCACCCAACTGTTTTGTGAACATCACTGGTATTTCTGCAGTGAGTGAATAATTTATTATAGTGACATAAATATCCATCATGCATACACCAAGAGAGTCAATGGCTGTTGAGATGCTCCAAACTGTAACGACTGAAACGACTAGGACCTCCGAAGTATATAGTAGTCCGTACTCGTCGAAATCACATAAAACAAGTAGTTCTAAACCGGCACGTAGCTAGAGCAATGAGTTATGTTAAATTAACAAAAACAATTCAAATAAAAAAAACAAAAATGTATGTAACACAAATTATATATATATTTTTTTTATTTTGTGTTTTGAATAAAAATGGCTAAATGTTCGACATTCTAATTACCACATCTGACAACCCATGGTCTTGAGAAAGAGACATTTTAATAACTAATATCGGAGTTAAGAGTTATATCACTGGCTCGCTTCTTTATTACGTATCAGTTTACATAGCAGTACAATTTAACATCAACTCCAAATTATGATTCAAATCACCACGGAATAGGCTAAACATTTTAGAGTCAAGATCAAGGTGATATAAGCCCGCCACATCAACTTGACAACAAATTTGGTTGAGGGCCGATCTCGACTGCTCCCACCATGTCGACCCATGTTAATATGGACATCGATTCGAACGTCATCGCTGACACCAACGCTGACAAAAGATTTCAAAAAAACCTTTGCATGGCGATATTGATTGGAGTAGCCGGCAGGCGTCCAATTCCTTTCGCGCGACGCAAACCGTGAAAGCTTCTCGCCGTGTTAGGCTAGATTGGTTCAATTATTTATATCGAGCGAAATGATATGCCGCTGAAATGTTTGTGCCGCCAATTCTTTGCGAGACGGGAATTTATTGAAACTGTGTTCGCCTATTAGGGGCATATTCGTTAAGCGATTTGTCTGGAGGAAAATTAAATGCGGCTAAGATTGCGGGCGCGTTATTACAAAACGCCATAACTAAGCACAGTCTTAACACACGAGGTAGTGCTATGCATCGCTGGAATGGGCACAGCATTGGCTATTTCACCGTGCTGATTTGATTGTAAAGTAGGCACGTTTGCGTTGTGTTTTTACGTATATATCTTGCGAAAACGGTTATCATTATATTTATATGTATGATAATTCGTAATGCCTACACACCATGCATGTACACGCATTTGACTACTAAACTAATTAAGAACGATTTCACCCAAGTGCAATTTTGCTGTGCTCAAGCGGAATTGCGCTGAGATTAAGCGACATTGCGCTGTGCATAAGCGATCCAGCAAGTACACTTTAACCAACGAACGAGTACCAGCGTGGTTTCGGCGGCCAAATGCACACGCTCTGACTATTGCACTGAGCCGCACAATTGCAGTGTGGTCACGATTGCACTAAATAGCAAAGCATCCCAATATCGCAGCGTTGTATCGAAATTTGCGCTACAATGACGCGTAATTACATAAAACTGCACCGACATTGCACTGAAGCGCATTCGCACCATATTGCAGCGACATTGCACTAGACTGGAGCGCAATTGCACTCCGGTGCGGTGGTATTGCGTTGCAATGAAGCGCAATTGCACTGTGGCGCGGAGACATTGCGCTGCACTAAAGCGCAATTGCACTGCGGTGCGGCGACATTGCGATGCACTGAAGCGCAATTACACTGCTAGTGCGGTGACTTTGCGATGCACTGAAGCGCAATTGTAGTGCTGGTGGGGCGACTTTGCGCTGCACTGAAGCGCAATCGCACTGCGGTACGGCGACATTACGCTAAACTGAAGCGAAGTAGCACCGAGGCGCGGCGACATTGCACTGCACAGAAACGAAATTGCACTGTGGTGGAGCGACATTGCGCCGACCTGAAGTTGCCAATTTCAAAGCCAAGTACGCGCATTGGCAGTCTTCAGACAGTAGATAACCGGAAGTCACGTGTCATTTTTAAGAAAAAACGTACACGCCACCTGAATTTGGCTCATCGCTATAGAAAATATAGAAACAATTATATGACGTCATCATTCACCTGCGCCCAAGGTATAAGCACCGATGGTTGCTATAAATGGATTATGTGTCACACAAGGAAACTCCATACAAAATAATAAACAAAATCGGCCTGATAAATCTTGCGTCAGTAATTTCAATGGCAGAACAGAGTTACGTCCGTGGCTCCGTCCATACTCGACCAACTAACCACATTTGAACAAAAAACCCTGTCAACTAATACTATCCGCACCAACCATGACCACATTATTACCCAATCAAATCTCTGCAAGTGTTAATTAGTAGTCCACATAATTTATTTCACCCATTAAAGTAAAATTGCCACACTATATCATTACGACATTCATCAAGGCGTGGTGTATTTAATCGGAAACCAGTATAATGTGTATTCCATTTATGATTACTAACACTAAACTATAAGGCATATCTCACCATAGTCCTTAGGTTTCGAATGGTAACACTAGCATTGGTATGCATTATCGATGGCACGACATTGGTACACTATTTTTTAAGGTCATGTCTGGTGCCAAAACTATTTAGCCTACCGGATTACGCTACACTTCCTTTTTCAAGTCCTCGTTGATCGCTCATGGTCCGAGCTTGCGGGCAGGGGTGTTATTTAACTTTAGCTGTTTTGTTTTTCATACTTTTGTATGTGTTAAGAAAGCCTATGGTCACACAATATTTAGTCACCTTTGATCCAATATTTAGTTACTTTTGACCCAATATTCAGTCACATTTGACACCATTTATACAGTCAAACATATCTCAATTTAATTAAAGGATACTAAATATTTAGCTCATTTTATAACGCAATTACATTGGGTTACTTTATGTAATGCTTGGTTACCTATTGTGTTAAAATTTGACAAGATGTTTGGTTAAAAGTTAAATAACTAATTTTGACGCAATTGATTGGGATAAGATTAACAAAAATTCAGTTGGAGGAAAACGCGGTAACCCCATTTAGTTAGTAGACAGTTTGTCTCCTAATGTTTAGTCAGAAAGTTTTGACCCAACAGTTTGGTTAACAATTGACTGAAAGTTAGTTAGTCAATATTTAGTTTCCAATTGTTTAGTCCGAGGAGTTTGAACTAAAGGTTTTATTAAAAGTTGACTAACATTTAGTCACGCATAACTAAACTTTAATTACAGTGTTCGGGCCAACATCCTAATAATATTATGACTGCATCGATAGTAACAATAACACTTTTGTATTTTCCAAGCTATGTTTCTGGCGAGCTATCCTGACAACCAGGGTATGATATATGATAATTTATCTCAGGTTATGGTTACTATGGTATCCCAGTGTTATTATACGACTACCAATGTCAAAGTGATGCTACTAATACAAAAGTGTGCACAATAGAGCACATAAATACCAACAATTTGATCAATTGTGTTATTATGTACATTTTGGTACATTTGTTTATGCATGTGCTTCTTTAGTACATAACAGTATATATAACAGTATAATTCAAGACCAACAACTGCAAATTATGATTCAAATCTCAGGGAATAGGTTAAACATTTGATGATCGTCTTCTGCCTCTCGTTAATTTATTTTGTTAATTCTGGGGGGGGGGGTACGTCAAACAAGCGTTCCAACACCGGGTTTGATATCAGTTTCCCGTGAACAGTATTGCGCAATAAAATGTCCTCATATGTTAATTGATGGTCTCCGTACGATTTATTTCACCCAATAAAGTATCATTGACATACTTTATAATGACCACTTCATCACGACGCTTGTGTATTTATTCACAAATGTGAATCCGGAAACGATCTTAGTACGGAGCTGTTTGTATAATCGTAACGCAATTATTTCGTACTGTTTATAAAAGGTTGCATTCACGGCGTTTCGGACTATGCGCAAGGGACTAGGAAACATGGAATTGACTTTGTGTGGCCTAGACGGGAAAGAGAAATAAAAATAATTCAATTATCAAATACTCACCTTTGACAGTAAGTGTGCCCATTGTAGAATTGTCCCCGATTATGCATTTGTATTTAGCAGCGTCGTCCATAGCAACAATTGGTATGGTGAGAGTATGAGTAAGCTCCTCCGATGTCATCTGGAAGTGATCGTCTGGTTTAATCTCATTGGTTCCCTTGAACCATTTGGCCGTGGCCTTTTGCTTTGAAACCTGTACGGCCATTGTGACCTTCGTTTTCTCTTTGACGGTGATATCACCCAACTGTTTTGTGAACATCACTGGTATTTCTGCAGTGAGTGAATAATTTATTATAGTGACATAAATATCCATCATGCATACACCAAGAGAGTCAATGGCTGTTGAGATGCTCCAAACTGTAACGACTGAAACGACTAGGACCTCCGAAGTATATAGTAGTCCGTACTCGTCGAAATCACATAAAACAAGTAGTTCTAAACCGGCACGTAGCTAGAGCAATGAGTTATGTTAAATTAACAAAAACAATTCAAATAAAAAAAACAAAAATGTATGTAACACAAATTATATATATATTTTTTTTATTTTGTGTTTTGAATAAAAATGGCTAAATGTTCGACATTCTAATTACCACATCTGACAACCCATGGTCTTGAGAAAGAGACATTTTAATAACTAATATCGGAGTTAAGAGTTATATCACTGGCTCGCTTCTTTATTACGTATCAGTTTACATAGCAGTACAATTTAACATCAACTCCAAATTATGATTCAAATCACCACGGAATAGGCTAAACATTTTAGAGTCAAGATCAAGGTGATATAAGCCCGCCACATCAACTTGACAACAAATTTGGTTGAGGGCCGATCTCGACTGCTCCCACCATGTCGACCCATGTTAATATGGACATCGATTCGAACGTCATCGCTGACACCAACGCTGACAAAAGATTTCAAAAAAACCTTTGCATGGCGATATTGATTGGAGTAGCCGGCAGGCGTCCAATTCCTTTCGCGCGACGCAAACCGTGAAAGCTTCTCGCCGTGTTAGGCTAGATTGGTTCAATTATTTATATCGAGCGAAATGATATGCCGCTGAAATGTTTGTGCCGCCAATTCTTTGCGAGACGGGAATTTATTGAAACTGTGTTCGCCTATTAGGGGCATATTCGTTAAGCGATTTGTCTGGAGGAAAATTAAATGCGGCTAAGATTGCGGGCGCGTTATTACAAAACGCCATAACTAAGCACAGTCTTAACACACGAGGTAGTGCTATGCATCGCTGGAATGGGCACAGCATTGGCTATTTCACCGTGCTGATTTGATTGTAAAGTAGGCACGTTTGCGTTGTGTTTTTACGTATATATCTTGCGAAAACGGTTATCATTATATTTATATGTATGATAATTCGTAATGCCTACACACCATGCATGTACACGCATTTGACTACTAAACTAATTAAGAACGATTTCACCCAAGTGCAATTTTGCTGTGCTCAAGCGGAATTGCGCTGAGATTAAGCGACATTGCGCTGTGCATAAGCGATCCAGCAAGTACACTTTAACCAACGAACGAGTACCAGCGTGGTTTCGGCGGCCAAATGCACACGCTCTGACTATTGCACTGAGCCGCACAATTGCAGTGTGGTCACGATTGCACTAAATAGCAAAGCATCCCAATATCGCAGCGTTGTATCGAAATTTGCGCTACAATGACGCGTAATTACATAAAACTGCACCGACATTGCACTGAAGCGCATTCGCACCATATTGCAGCGACATTGCACTAGACTGGAGCGCAATTGCACTCCGGTGCGGTGGTATTGCGTTGCAATGAAGCGCAATTGCACTGTGGCGCGGAGACATTGCGCTGCACTAAAGCGCAATTGCACTGCGGTGCGGCGACATTGCGATGCACTGAAGCGCAATTACACTGCTAGTGCGGTGACTTTGCGATGCACTGAAGCGCAATTGTAGTGCTGGTGGGGCGACTTTGCGCTGCACTGAAGCGCAATCGCACTGCGGTACGGCGACATTACGCTAAACTGAAGCGAAGTAGCACCGAGGCGCGGCGACATTGCACTGCACAGAAACGAAATTGCACTGTGGTGGAGCGACATTGCGCCGACCTGAAGTTGCCAATTTCAAAGCCAAGTACGCGCATTGGCAGTCTTCAGACAGTAGATAACCGGAAGTCACGTGTCATTTTTAAGAAAAAACGTACACGCCACCTGAATTTGGCTCATCGCTATAGAAAATATAGAAACAATTATATGACGTCATCATTCACCTGCGCCCAAGGTATAAGCACCGATGGTTGCTATAAATGGATTATGTGTCACACAAGGAAACTCCATACAAAATAATAAACAAAATCGGCCTGATAAATCTTGCGTCAGTAATTTCAATGGCAGAACAGAGTTACGTCCGTGGCTCCGTCCATACTCGACCAACTAACCACATTTGAACAAAAAACCCTGTCAACTAATACTATCCGCACCAACCATGACCACATTATTACCCAATCAAATCTCTGCAAGTGTTAATTAGTAGTCCACATAATTTATTTCACCCATTAAAGTAAAATTGCCACACTATATCATTACGACATTCATCAAGGCGTGGTGTATTTAATCGGAAACCAGTATAATGTGTATTCCATTTATGATTACTAACACTAAACTATAAGGCATATCTCACCATAGTCCTTAGGTTTCGAATGGTAACACTAGCATTGGTATGCATTATCGATGGCACGACATTGGTACACTATTTTTTAAGGTCATGTCTGGTGCCAAAACTATTTAGCCTACCGGATTACGCTACACTTCCTTTTTCAAGTCCTCGTTGATCGCTCATGGTCCGAGCTTGCGGGCAGGGGTGTTATTTAACTTTAGCTGTTTTGTTTTTCATACTTTTGTATGTGTTAAGAAAGCCTATGGTCACACAATATTTAGTCACCTTTGATCCAATATTTAGTTACTTTTGACCCAATATTCAGTCACATTTGACACCATTTATACAGTCAAACATATCTCAATTTAATTAAAGGATACTGAATATTTAGCTCATTGTATAACGCAATTACATTGGGTTACTTTATGTAATGCTTGGTTACCTATTGTGTTAAAATTTGACAAGATGTTTGGTTAAAAGTTAAATAACTAATTTTGACGCAATTGATTGGGATAAGATTAACAAAAATTCAGTTGGAGGAAAACGCGGTAACCCCATTTAGTTAGTAGACAGTTTGTCTCCTAATGTTTAGTCAGAAAGTTTTGACCCAACAGTTTGGTTAACAATTGACTGAAAGTTAGTTAGTCAATATTTAGTTTCCAATTGTTTAGTCCGAGGAGTTTGAACCAAAAGTTTTATTAAAAGTTGACTAACATTTAGTCACGCATAACTAAACTTTAATTACAGTGTTCGGGCCAACATCCTAATCATATTATGACTGCATCGATAGTAACAATAACACTTTTGTATTGTCCAAGCTATGTTTCTGGCGAGCTATCCTGACAACCAGGGTATGATATATGATAATTTACCTCATGTTAGGGTTACTATGGTATCCCAGTGTTATTAAACGACTACCAATGTCAAATTGATGCTACTAATACAAAAGTGTGCACAATAGAGCACATAAATACCAACAATTTGATCAATTGTGTTATTATGTACATTTTGGTACATTTGTTTATGCATGTGCTTCTTTAGTACATAACAGTATATATAACAGTATAATTCAAGACCAACAACTGCAAATTATGATTCAAATCTCAGGGAATAGGTTAAACATTTGATGATCGTCTTCTGTCTCTCGTTAATTTATTTTGTTAATTCTGGGGGGGGGGGGGGGTACGTCAAACAAGCGTTCCAACACCGGGTTTGATATCAGTTTCCCGTGAACAGTATTGCGCAATAAAATGTCCTCATATGTTAATTGATGGCTTCGTACGATTTATTTCACCCAATAAAGTATCATTGACATACTTTATAATGACCACTTCATCACGACGGAATATGGAATTGACTTTGTGTGGCCTAGACGGGAAAGAGAAATAAAAAGAATTCAATTATCAAATACTCACCTTTGACAGTAAGTGTGCCCATTGTAGAATTGTCCCCGATTATGCATTTGTATTTAGCAGCGTCGTCCATAGCAACAATTGGTATGGTGAGAGTATGAGTAAGCTCCTCCGATGTCATCTGGAAGTGATCGTCTGGTTCAATCTCATTGGTTCCCTTGAACCATTTGGCCGTGGCCTTTTGCTTTGAAACCTGTACGGCCATTGTGACCTTCGTTTTCTCTTTGACGGTGATATCACCCAACTGTTTTGTGAACATCACTGGTATTTCTGCAGTGAGTGAATAATTTATTATAGTGACATAAATATACATCATGCATACACCAAGAGAGTCAATGGCTGTTGACATGCTCCAAACTGTAACGACTGAAACGACTAGGACCCCCGAAGTATATAGTAGTCAGTACTCGTCGAAATCACATAAAACAAGTAGTTCTAAACTGGCACGTAGCTAGAGCAATGAGTTATGTTAAATTTAAAACAATTCAAATAAAAAATAAAAAAATGTATGTAACACAAATTATATATATATTTTTTTTATTTTGTGTTTTGAATAAAAATGGCTAAATGTTCGACATTCTAATACCACGTCGGACAACCCATGGTCTTGAGAAAGAGACATTTTAATAACTAATATCGGAGTTAAGCGTTATATCACTGGCTCGCTTCTTTATTACGTATCAGTTTACATAGCAGTACAATTTAACATCAAATCCAAATTATGATTCAAATCACCACGGAATAGGCTAAACATTTGTTGAACATGATCGGTCTCTCGTTAATGTATTTAGTTAATTATGTTTGTACATCAAAGAAGCATTCCAACGCTGGCTATACTCGGTATATCAGTTTTCCAATCTAATGTCCGCAAACTGACGATTGATTTTATGTAACCCAATGCTTGGTTATATATTGTGTTCAAATTTGACTGGATATTGAGTTAAAATTTAACTAATTAATTTTTGACCAGTTGATTGGGTTACAACTAGCTAAATTGTGTAGGAGGTAACCCAGATTAGTTAGTAGATATTTAGTCACCCAATGTTTAGTCAGAAATGTTTGACCCAATAGTTTAGTTAACAATTGACTGAAAGTTGGTCAATATGTGGTTATCAATTGTTTAGTCTGTGGAGTTTTGACCCAATAGTTTAGTTAATAGTTGACTAACAACACTTTAGTCACAGTGTAGGGGCCAACATCCGAATCATATTATGACTGTATCAACATTATCGAAATAACACTTTTGAATTGTCAAAACTATTTATATATCGAGCTATGCTGACGACCAGGGTATGATCTATGAATACTCTTTCAGCTTAGGGGCCCTATGATATTCCAATGTTATTAGATGCCTACAAGTGCCAAGGTGACGCTACTTGTACAAACTTAACACTATATGGCTTCTACATTCCAATAGTTTGATCATTTGTACTATTATGTACATGTGTATATGCATGTGGTTCTTTGTCACACAACAGTATACTTGAGAACGTTTCAGGTACCGGTGCTATGAACATTCTGCATTCAGGTACGTAATGCGGTGATACGGGTATCCCGTATCGTAAGGTACAAACAAATGTGTCAGCATTTGAGACTAAAGATATATGTCAAATTGACATCTGTGTTAGTGATGACGATGACGACAACGATAATGACGATGGCGGTGGTTGTTATGGTGACCAAACCGACGACGACTACGTTGATGACAATGATGATAATAATAAAGACGACGACGATATTGTTATTGTTGACGACAATACTGATGATGATTTCGATGACAAGGATGGTGATGATGAGGTGGATGGTGACGATGGTGATTATGACAGCGATGATGATAACGACGATGATGGCGAGGAAAACGATGGAGGTGATGATGATTGTGATGATGATGATGATGATGACGAGGCTGATGATGTTGACGACGATGATGTTGAAGATGGCGATTGTGAAGACGACGATGTTGGTGATGATGACGATGATGTTGATGATGATGATGGTGAAGACGACAATGATGGTGAGGGTAATACGAGTGAAGGTGTTGGTAAGGTAAAAGTATTAGCACTCAATGTTGGTAGCTTACGTAAGCGACTACATTATCCAGAATTCATTTCATTACTGAACAAATTTGACATAATCTGTCTGTCAGAAACAAAGCTATTCGCGGGTGAATCGATTGATATACCTAACTTTGACGTTGTGTCACAGAGGGGAAGGCCAACATCAGGCAACAGTCGTGCAGGTGGATTACTTGTTGCCACTAATCGGTTAACAGGTATAAAAGTGAAAAGCATCGATTGTGCTTTGGAGAACATGTTATGGGTTAAACTTTCAACCCATGATAACGTTACCTCACGATGCCTTCTTATTGGTGTTGTTTATATTCCCCCAGAGAATACAAAATATGTTAATAATAACTGGAATGCAGAATTAGAAGGGGAGCTTCTTTAATGCCCGCACAGCGCGCTTAGATGATCGTATTGAGTTAACAACCGACTCACACCCTGAGATCACAAACCCTCACTTGTGCGAGTATATGTTCGATTGTGATAATATGGCCACTTTTGATATTCCGGAAAGATGTACCGATGACACTGGTAAACCTAACTCATGTGGCTATAAACTAATTCACACCTGTCAATTTGGGAACATATATATACTGAATGGTCGCGTTGGAAAAGACAAGGGGATTGGCAAACGAACATGCCGCAATGCAAGTTTGGTTGATTATGCCATTGGATCGAGGACTGTTTTTGCTTATGTTACTGATTTTGAAATATTAGATTTCTGTTATCTTTTTTCTGACGTCCATTGTGGACTTAGTGTCCAACTAGACTTACGACATTTGAGTACTGCGCGTACAGTCGATGTGGCGAATGACAAGGTAAGTTTTGCGTTGGGACTGAGGATAAAACCATGGGATAACATCAAGTCTGAAGAATATACGAAACACGTCAGCGAACGTCTTGATGCATTACGTAACATGATGAACTGTGTGGAAATGAATCCCGCAAGACATGGTATAAAAAATCGTGTTTTATCGGAATCGGCAGTTGATACATTTGGGACTTACCGTGAACGCAACAAGCGTACATAACAAACATGCAAACCAGATCAGAGGTGGTTTGATTATGAATGTCGTAGTTACCGAAAGAAATTCAATTCTGCGCGGAAACGATATAACAGAAATAAGTCAAAAGCCACCAAATCTGATCTAAGACAGGTTAGTACAGGGTATAAGAAAATTATGGACAGAATACGGTCGGAAATGCTCACAAAATGTAATAAGGAATTGAGGGAAATTCCCAACAAGTCTACAAATACATTTTGGTGTACGTTCAAAAGATTCTCAAAGTGTAAAGTTCAGCAAATGGATAACCCGATTAGTTTAAATTAGTCCAGGAGATCGGGAGGTAGTGTTGCTCATATTGACGGACAAGCTGTGACCATGTTATTTTTAATGTTTTAGGTATGGTAATGAAGAAAAATCATGATAGCAAGAACAAATTTGTAGCCTTCTTTGTTTTTTTTCAATGTGTAAAGATTTCATTTTAGTATGATTTTGGTGATTAAGTTGAATAGTAATTGTGTTAATAATGTTAAATAACTAATTGTGCTAAAAAAAATGAAGAATTTCAATGTTTCTTTTCTCAATTTTTTACCATTTTGTTTTACTTTTTTACGCAAAATCGTCCAAATTGCAACCATTTCATCTTAGTATGATTTTAAGGTTAAATTCACCATAATTATTTTAATATTGTTAAATAATTTACAACTTGGCTTCTACAATGTTTTTAAATGGATTTAAGAAGGTTTCTACTTGTTTTCTAAGTTGAGGGGTGGTCTAATTCAAATCCAATTAAACATTGTACTGTTCAAAATTAGATACATTCCTTAAGGCGTATGGTAGATATACGTAACTAGTTTTCAAAACGTATACATATGCCTTTCTATCCTGTGCGTTATGCACGCGAGTCGGATTTTACAAATTAAATTATGATGAAAAACCCAGAATTTTGGGTGTGGTCACAGTTGTGGTCATAATATTCCGATTAGAGAGTGGATGGACATGGGGCATGCGACACTGTGCAGTATAATGTATATAACAAGCATGACATGATACATTAGTATCTTTCTACTAAACTGTGCTTCCAGAGTTATCAGGAATCGAGTATCAGTGTTATTTCTTACCCCCAAAAAATGGTCAATTTTAAAATGGGGTATGTGTGTCAAAGGACCACTGGGAGATAATAGGATGTCCAATGACTCCTATATTTTTATCGTATCACAGTAAAGCTTTTTTTGTAAAATTGGCGCGGTTTACACGATCATAGTTCGATTTTCTTTACAATTATATGTTACAAGCAACTAATTATATAGAGTTACGCTTCTTGAACTCGAGTCAGCATAACACAAACATCTGGCTGCTGATTGGTTGATTATCATTGAGGGAAATATCCCTAATCGGGAACAGAAAATCATAGCCTACGTAAATATGGCGATCGTGTATGTTTAGATGTCCAGGAAGAGTCTGGTGGTGTCCAGAAGTTACGGAAGGGGTCTGGATATGTTTATGCTGCTGATTTTTGTGCAGTAAATGGGGTAGTTGTGGAAATGCAAGATTATCGTTTAAAAAAAATACCGAAAAGGGCACGTTTGTTGTAACACACTTGTGCAGCGGATGACGTTCTAAGGGAAAATTGACCACTTGAAGTTCAAATAGGCTTAACCCATAGCCGGCGGGACTTTTAGTTAACACTGTCGCCTATGGAAAATAATTAAGTGTTTGTAACCTATAGATACGAAGCTTCGGTACATTAATTATTATTCATATATTACTATATTTAAATCATATTTATACATACAGTCGGCGTCGAAACAAAAACATGAATGTACCGATTATTCGTGACATTCAAGTTAAATGTTCAATAATAGAAAATTATACTGTGACCGGTTCATTCAACATGAAGTTAATCAAGGTGCATCTTTATTAATAACAGTATACAGTACTATCAGAATAAACATGTGGCCCTGGGTACTTATCTCCCAGCGCTGTGGCAAAAAAAAAAAATTGACAATGCATTCTTAAACCCAAACATGTGGCGGATTTTCATCCAATGCACCGAAGCTTCGTGCCATGTACCAAAGCTTCGTGACGTGTCAGAACTCCAGGAATATACCACCATAGGACATCATATGGTACCTGTAACAAACGTTGAATGGTCACCAGAAACCCGGATATTAATACTTTCAGATCATAATTAGCATCGCATTATATATTAACCCATCGAGGAATATGTCATAATGACACACTATATTACACCTACTATATAACTGCTCCCTCCCTGACACAGGGCTACATATAAGCAGTTTATCGATGTCTACTTAATGAGAGTATACAGTTCCGTCAGAATCTGACCTCGCATCGTTAACCCCAAATCTGTGGCAATTTTTCATCCAATTTACCGAAGCTTCGTGACACATACCGTCAAATGGCATCAAACGTTGAATGGTCACCATAAACTTCGATATCAGTCATTTCAGATCGTAACTATCATGGAATTATATATTAACCCGTGGTGTAATTATGTCAAAATGACACACTATATTACATCCACCCTATATAACTGCTTCCTCCCTGACACAGTGCTACATACAAGAAGTTTATCCATGTCTACTTAATGAGAGCATATAGTTCTGTCGAAATCTGGCGCAAAATGTGACCTTGCATCATTAACCCCAAATCTGTGGCGGTTTTTCATCCTATGTACCGAAGCTTCGTGACATGTACCGAAGCTTGGTGACGTGTCAGAACTTCTAAAATATACCCCATCGGGACATCAAATGGTATCAAACGTTGAATGGTCACCAGAAATCTCGATATTAGTCATTTCAGACCATAATTAGCATAGCATTATATATTAACCCATCGAGAATTATGTCAAAATGACACACTATATTACACCCACCCCTATATAACTGCGTCCTCCCTGACACAGGCTGCATATAAAAAGTTTATCCATGTCTACTTAATGAGAGTATACAGTTCTGTGAAAATCGGGCGAACAATTTGGTCTATAAATCCCGTAGTGTGACACATTTAATATAGACCAAAACAATAAACACCTTTCAACCCAAAGATAATTACATTTTAATTGAAAAAATGGTCCAAACATGAAAAGTTAATTTTTGCCGATATTTAAGTCAAGTTTTTGAGAGAAAAGTCCAATATTTTTGGTGATGTCAGTGGTGACAATAGTAACAATTAACCATGGTACATGTTAGTATTCAATGTATAGAAGGCAGAATGGCCAATTTTGTACATCGTCCACAACTTGTAATCGATTGCAGGACACGCTGGGGCAATATTTACCATTTTCCATATTTTGGCAGCCATTTTGAGCCAAAGTAAGAATTTTGGTTCCAGTGAGTTGGAATATTCATAGGTATAATCATATGCATCAATTACATTACAAAGTTCTGTTCATTTCTTGTTAAAATATGACTATAATCCCAATTGTGATTTGTTTGCGAAATTTTATACCGCGTTCTGTAAATTCAAATTTTGAGGGAAACGGAAGGGGCTAGGACCCCAAAAAGTGCATATTTAATTGCCCCTATGATCAGTTAATATACAAAATACAAAATAAAGTCGCATTACACAACCAGTTCCAAACAGCATGAATCGATCTAGTAGTAGTAGTAGTAGTAGTAGTGTAGTAGTAGTACCAGTATATACATATATGTGCTGCTGCTGCTATGCACATGGATATATATACTGGTAACTGTTTGCGATAGTATCAAATATTTAAAAAGTTTTTTGCTTCCAATGAATTTTCAAAATAAAATCTACGTTGTTTATCCCATTGTGATACGACTGTGGGCCAAACAGTGATGAGTACTTTCAATTGCATCACGAAAGGGCAATTTAACGAGATACATTGTTTCTGACAGACCGGATTGCAACGTCAATGGAAGTTTTTCAGGGTGCTGGAATGTTAGACGTCTTCCGAAAGCTAGAAAGATGTTTCCTTAGATCCTTATCTAACCTAAAAATATCACACATGCAGCGTTCATTTACTACGGGGAGCTGGTAATCAGACCAATTTCGTTGACAATAAAAATAAATTTACCAATATTTTGTAACGCAATAATCACGACGGAAAGCACCCGCTCTCCTTTTGTGCTCTACATTATCATGATGAATTGTGTACGCACGCTATAAACTGTGTCTGTGTCAACACTGCAATTATAATCCCCTTTAGATGTTTGCAAAGATCATAAAATTATAATATTCCCGAGGCTATCCATACATGAGGAAGTTGTGTGTATCTGAGTGCTGCTCGAACACTGTCATATGTACACGGACAGTCTTGTACAAGAAAACCATAATCCGAAATGGTAACGCCCTCAAGATCATATTATTAGCCATAAATATATATTATAATATAAAATATATTGGTTACATAAATTCACCGCCTCAGAATTCCGTTAACACAACTAATCCTTCGAATTATTACAAACAACTACGGCTTATTACTGCAGGTTTCTCATTCACCACACTAGAAAGCTTCTAAATGGGATAAAAAATCGGAGGTATTGTGTTCCCGCCAAGAGTGCATGGTCCCGCCATTGTTCATACCTAAACATCGAAAGCAATAAACGATGTGATAATTGTTACATACTGCAACTATAAGACGTCGAACGGATACACACCCCACGAATGTGTTGTCCTGCGAGAAATCCCATCGCTATAGCTCAATTTGACATGGCCAGATTAGACTTCCTACAATATCCATAAACAAGATCATATATTATATACCCATGATTTTAATTATAAAATATAAAATATATTGGTTTCGCGAATGACCAACTCAGATTTCCGTTAAAATAACAATAACAACCAGCACCTAATTAACGAACCGGCGGCCGACTCGGCCGTCTCCGACCACAACCATCAGTGGGCTGCAAAACGAAAAATATCTATATAAGACTTACAAATTATCTTTTTAATTTATTTTATTGGTAATTGACATAGCTTGTCACAAACCAAAAATCAACATTATTGACATACTAATGTAAAGGACAATATACGAAAATCTCGAGTTCGACTTTTAAATAAATAAACCGGAAAAACCAATTTTCTATTTATAAAGGTCCCATCGGCGCATCGGCCCACATGTTTCTAATATTTTGCCACCAGTATACACCCGATGGGCGTGAATAAATCTATGAACCTGCATATAACTAGTTGGTTATTGTTCGTGCTTGGGAGGGATAATCTGATATTTTGTTCTGAAACACATTTGGTCATTATTTTATTGTGCCTAAAAGTATGTCGCCATTCAATGTCATGGTCATTAACTTATCTACACGCGACAATTGCTTCAGCTAATGGGCGTATGCTCAGATCAGGTGTGTTTAAATTCAGCACTGTCTATATGATCAAAGAATACTGTAAACGGTCTAGTAAAGACATATTGTGGACCCATTTCATTTAATAAAACCAATCATTAGCAATGGACAATTAATATTGTCGAAAAGTCCAAACCCATCGACTCTACCCGTTCAGAGAACACACAGGTTGAACTACGCACAAATGTAAATGTTTACTATGTGTTGGAACGCAATGGTGTGTATACACATTATGGCAATTAATTGGATATAAAATATATGAATATAACTTATTTTGGCATGATAATTTGCTATACCGTTTGGAACACCTCAGCGGAGTGTTTCAGATCACGTAAGACTTCATTTGAAATATACATCGTGATATTATATGCATATACCGTGCTTGGATACTAGGCTATCAGTGGTTTACCTAATTATCCGATAATGTCCAATAATTATTGACCTGTGCGTGTAGGGCTTGCCAGCGACTGTTTGTCTTCACACTATACAATAATTTCACCGAGGCGTGTTGCCGTTTGCTTCTGGCCACAATTACCTGCTCAACCGTATACGTGTATGTTATGTAGGATCATTGGTCTACCTGTATGGGCAAATACAAGAGTGATACCGCATTTTATTTGCGTAAATGGCTATTAAATTATTTACCACCGACGCATGAACTGTTTCAGAAAATTTGGTATATATAGCAGCAATGCCTGTTGGTTGTGCTTGTTTGCTCATTTTGGTGTGTTATTGCAAATATAGACTTTCATGATATGAGCACTTTGTACCGTGGGGTTTAACGATGCACTCAGTGTTCCGGGAACACTTTTACTAAAACTATTTTGCTTGCGTTTAAGGTTCAAGTGTATAAAATGACACGTTTCAAACAAGATATGCTACAAGCAAGACCATAGTTTGTTTGATATTGAATTGTCCTCGCATCTATTTAATATAGTTTTCCGGCATTTGTTTCTGTGTAAAACATAATCTATTATCTTAATGTTTTAATAACAACGTGATATTCTGTGTTATTTATAACCATAGGTTACGTGTTTTCAACATTTTCTCAACAATGTCCATGTGATATATTAGTTTCTTAAAAGCACCGACTCACATATTATCCTATTCAAGAAAGCTTTAGTTATTATTTATATCTAATTTAGGAGACTTTTTATCGGATTTTCACTTTTAGTTCAGGAAGTTTAAAAAATTGTAAATATTATATCTGACAAAGAGCGTCAGTTGTTTCATTGCATATACGAGGATAATAATACAGAGCGTTTCATATGTAATTATTCTTACTCTTGGTGTGGTTTTTTTATGCGGGCGGCGCTATATGTGTTACGAATAATATCGATTGTAAATAGTGTTTTATTGTTATCCCGCAGGGTGAATGGGATAGGCTTAAGCTTGGTTGAATTGGTGGCAAATCGGTTGGGTATATTCAAGTTGTACACATGATATACGCAGTTGATGATGTTGAACCAAATCATGGCACAGCCTATGTGGCGTGTCAGCTTTCGGCTGAATAAGCTATATGATTTACTGTTTTGAGTTAGTCATTTGTGTCATGCCACTTCAATAAATGGTTAAAGTTTATCACGTTTGTGTCGCAGAATGAAACGAACATTCACTAATAATGGTACCAGCATTTTGAATGCAAGGTATACATGTCTCAATATGGTCCATTAAGTGCGTCATATCGTACATGTATATGGCACTACTATACGACTGAACGTCGGTTATGAGGGGGCATGACATTAAATTTAAACTAGAAGCAAGTTAGTGCGTGTTTGTGTATGTGCGTATTTATTAGGTTGCTTATTAGGTTTTATGATACATATAGTTAATGAATTACAAAGTTGTACAGTATTTGCATTTCAGAAAAAAGAAGATTTGTGCATTTTATATGGAGATCGAGAAATGAAATCAAAATACCTAGTACCAAGGATATGGAGCAACGTTGTTTTTATTAATGCACCGTATCCCAGCTATATTAAGTCTGTCATGCAATGCAACACTGACACTCATACAATGTCACAATTAGTAAGTTGAATTGCTTTATTTCACTCAATCATATTGTGTATGCAAAGCAGATAAGAGTGAAAAATGTATATACAGAGCTATGTACACAATGTTATTATGCATGGCCGTTGCGTTTGGCGGGCGTGGTCTGTAAGTGTCATCGTCGTCATCGCCATCATCATCACCATTTTCATCGCCATCATCATCATCTTCGTCATCGTCGTCATCGCCATCGTCATCATCGTCATCGTCATCATCATGGTTTGGGTAGTGTCAACTGTGGGATTTCAAAAGAGGTGGAATTATTTTTGCGTCTATGTACGTCGGCTTTACCTGGGCAGCAATGCAATTTGTGCAAGACGTATGTTAGCGGCCTTCATACAGTGTCTACTATGGACTTTCAAGGCATGTGGCAACGCGGTGTCTTGAAGAGAGCATGTCAACTACTTTAAGTTGCACAATCCAGAAAAAGGGTCAAACGTGTTATATATTTATCGAGAGTTTAGTGTATATAAATAATAAATTCACTTGTGATTAGTAGTTTATTACGGTTCGACTATTAGTTGACCATAATTACAATATGTTATATGCGATAAAGAGTGTTCATGATTTCCTTGTAGTATGCAATGCGAAAACACAATTCTCGACCGATCAGAGGTTATTGTGTTTGGATTTCAGATGTATATATCGGTATGCACGTGAAGTAATGAAATTTACACTAGGATCCAGTTTCTGAAAGGTGTGCCATCATGATTGAAACAATTAACCTACTACTTGTAAGTTTTCCATAAACACAGATCGAACTTGTTCTTTTTGAGCTGTGTTTGTTTGATACATTTCAGTTTTCAGGGTTAGTAGGTATTGCTGGCACAAAAAGGTACAATAACACAATTAAAGCGTCTATGGTTTGTTGCTTTATTACTACATATATACCTGTATCCCATGTTGTGCAGCTTTATCTTGCTTGTTTATCAAAGTGGAATTTATCTATATAATCACTAGACATTGCAGACTGAATAAGTGTAGCATCCAAAATAATACTATATAGTGTGTGTACGTCGTCAAGCATGTGTACTAATTATGTTTAAGCTAGATGTGAGCAAATGAATGGTGTGTTTACGCGGTGCATTAGTTTTACTTTTTGTGGCACGTATCTTTAATAAATTACGAACCAGGCAGTTTAACCAGTTTGAGCATAACGTGGGGATGTTTTTTTAGTCGTAATATAAATTACTAGTGGTGTAATATACATGGTTTCTTGAATGTTTCCTTGACAATAAAGTTCCATTTGCACGGTGGTTATGGTGGGTGGTTATGATGTGATACTGATGAAATTGAAGCAAATCAATCCAGTTGTAGCATGTATATGGACAGACATGGTGGTAGTGTGATATGCAACGCACATCCCATTAGGGCTAAACTATGTATAGTTGCCTGCTGAACTGCAGATTTCCGTTGTTCCACTAAACTTGGCACTCATACCTGTAGGGGACAATCAGTTCATAGTTTTATGATTTAGATACCAATTGTACGGCCATGCTTCGAAATGAACGGTTAACAGAGAACAGAAACGTTTTAGTGAATTCACATAGAATATAGTTTAGACTGTTACACAATTTCCTTAAAAGCGCGATATACCACGTGATAATGTGTTTTAGCTGTAGGTCAAAAATCCACAACCTATAATTTCGAGTCATGGCCGTACAATTGGTATCTAAATAATTAAAATCTGAATTGCATATCCCCTACAAGTAAGAGTACCACGTTTAGCTGAATTAATAAAAGTGGAACAAAGCCAAACTATAGTTCATCAGGCAACTATACATAGAAGTTTAGCCCAAATGGTGTGTGCGTTGCAAATCACATTACCGCCATGTGTCTGTCCATATACAGGCTACAACTGGCTTAATTTGCTTCAATTTCATCAGTATCACATCATAACCACCCATCATAACCACGGTGCATATGGACCTAAATTATGTTAAGAAACCACGTATATTACCACTAGTAATTTATATTACGATCAATAGCACCTCCATTTTAAACTCAAATGGGTTAAACTTCCTGGTTCGTAACTTAAGAAAGATACGCGCAACAAAAAATAAAAGTATTTTACCACAAAACACACAATCCATTGGCTCGCATTTAACTAGTATGCCCGCCGACGTACACACACTAGATATAATAGTGTAATTTCAAGCAATACATTACACATACATTTGGGTGCATTATTTTGGATATATTCAGGGAGATGACAATCTGCTGGATGTGATGGAATATGGAATAGAATGACAATCTGCGGAACAGAATTTGAAATTGCGTGGAACGCCGATATCTCGAGGAATACAGCACGTAGAGGGCTCCTTTTGGCGTCTAACGGAAGGCCGATATTCGCCCCAGCCACACATATTAACACCGCCACTGACGTCGACGACTGACCTGACATAAAATTGTTGAAATCAAGGCCGTGGAACAGCGTGTAACAGCTGTAGAAATGCATTTTTACAGCGATAACGCTATGCCCATATGGGGCGCAGGACGTTTCGTAAACAGGATTATACACAATATTTTATATTTTACTTCATTTTCTTCTGCCCTGGGGTGTTACTGGCTTTAAAGATTATCTCGCACGCAGGTGTGTTAATTTTCTATTGGGTGTGGTGTTCTTGTGCTTCTGTTTTTATCGGAGTCGATATATACTGAGTTTGCGTGTTCGCCGTGTTAAACAGCAACAGTGTAGCTAAAACGAACGCGCAGTGTTCCACTGCGTCATTTAAGACATAATACTTGTTGTTTGCTAGCGTATTCATCGAGAAATCTAAATTCTAAACATTGATGTCGAACGCAGTTTTCCATGTTTCGTGACACCTTGGCATGGGTGGATTCATTGGTCTTCATGTGTACATAAATCACCACTTCGCTCGAATTAATAGATTTATGATGTGCAATAGATGATAAACTTCATTTTAATACCAAGTTAGCGTGCCGGCATAGCGTTTTCGCTGTAAAAATACATTTCTACAGCTGTTCCACGGCCTTGATTCGACAATTGTATGTTAGGTCAGTCTTCGACCGAATAATTAAACTTCAGGTGTCTGGCCAGTGGTGAGGTTAATATGTTTGGCTGGGGCAAATATCGGCCATTCGTTAGACATCAAAAGGAACCATCTATGTGCTGTATTCCTCGAGATATCGGCCGTTCCACGAAATATCAAATTCTGTTCCGCAGATTGTCACTCTATTCCATATTCCATCCCAACCCGCAGATTGTCATACCCCTATATTCAGACAGTAATGTCTATTGATTATATAGAGATATTCCATTTTGATAAACACGCACGATAAAGCTATGCAATGTGGGATACAGGTAACTATGTAGCAGTGAACTTTATTATCATACGGTACCTTTTAGAGCCAGCGGGACCCACTAACCCTCAAAACTGAAATGTTTCAAACTAACAAAGCTCCAAAAGAACAAGTTTGATATCAGTTTGTGGTATAGAAAACTTACAAGTAGTGGTTTGTCTTGTGTCAATCGTGATGAAACACCATTCAGAAACCACACTACATATTTCATTTGACAGTCTACACCTGGCACTCGCTTTTCAGGCCGCTAACTGGATCCGAGTGCAAATTTCATTACTTTTCGTGCATACCGCTGTATATATATATATATATATATATATATATATATATATATATATATATATATATAAACATCTGAAATACAAACACGATAACCCCTGATCAGTCGTGAATTGTATTTTTAATTTTTTTGGATAACATAAAGGCAAGGAAATCATTGGCGCTCTTTATCGCATATAACTTGATTTTGTGGCAAACTAAGTATCAAACCGTAATCAAACTACCAATTATTTATAGCTATTGAGCTTTCCATAAATATGTAACACGTTTGACCCTTTGTATGGCTTAGGCAACATAATGTAGTTGATATGCTATCTTCAAAACACCACGTTGCCACAGCCTTCGGAAGTCCATAGTAAAGACTGTATGAAGGCCGCTAACGGACTCTTTTTACACACATTGCATTGCTACCCATGTAAAGCCGACGTACATAAAAGCAAAAATAATTCCACCTCTTTTGAAACCGCACAGCTGACACCAACAAAACCATCATGATGACGATGACGACGATGATGATGATGATGATGATGATGATGATGATGATGATGATGGTAATGATGATGATAATGATGATGATGACGATGATGATGATGATGGTGGTGATGACGATGATTATGTTCATAAATTATTTTACTTCTCGATTTCAATATAATATGCATTAATCTTCGTTTTTCTGAAACACAAATACTGTACGACTTCGTAATTCATTAAAAAGCATTGAATCATATATCGTATTTAGCCAACAGCTGACACTCCCCACAAGCTGTACCGGGATTCGGTTTCCACATCATCAACTCCGTATATCCTGCGTATAACTTGAATATATACCCAACCAATTTGCAACAATTCAAACAAGCTTAAGGCTATCCCATTCACCCTGCGGGATAACAATAAAACACTAATTACAATCGATATTATTCGTAACACGTATAGCGCCGCCCGAATAAAAAATAAAACACCAATAGTAAGCATAATTGCATTTATCCTAACAGCCCTCCTACCCCTGTCTATTATACAGATTAAGCCCATCAGATAAACGACGCCTCTATTCGTCTACTAGACAAATAAAGCATCCTCTACTAGACAGCTAAACTTAATAATATGCGAAGAAGAAAGTTTACAAGAACTTGAACCAGTTAACTTCCAGCAATTCGTGAGAGACGTCATCGGGTCGTAACAACGTTATGGAGCATCATTTGAACGGACCATGCTGGTTTCGCTGTTAGTGACAGCGTCCGTAGAAACGTCAACACCCACAACGTATTTTCGTGCAACACCTTTCTAAAAGATCAAAGGGTGCGGCCCAAAACGCACTCAAATAGAATGTTCAATGTTCAGTTGGTGAAATATATAACTTGATTAAGTAATTGTTTGTTACTATATAAAGTATAAGATATTCTTCCGTGAGCTGCTAGTGGTACATTTGCACTGCCGATCTTGCTGCTGGTGCTAAGTACTGCTAAAGTTCAGACTTTCATTCAATTCTTTATTAAGTTTCAAGCACAAACATCCAACTTCACATGACTGCTATACTCGTACATTTCAGTTTTAGATTTGAACGTTACTCAAATCATTTAGATTTTATTTGAAATTACACTATGTTATGATATTTTTCCAGCATAATTTAGAAATTATAAAGCGGATTCTTTCGCGGCGCAGTCGCATAAATACAAAACTCTTTCATAATTAGTTAGTCTCTACTATACAGATAAAGTCGCTAGGTAGGTCATCGCTTCTCTATAAGGAGCCTGTGAATTTTGCGATGTTTTTTAACAAAAACTGCGATAAAATACATTTAAATTTGTTCGGTGGATAAACAGAACATCCACATAGTGCAGCTGAATAAAGAATTTAATTTTGCTCGTATGTTGGCGTTGGCCGGTAAGGGTACGTTCATACGCTTGCAATATTGCACTGCACACTGCATAAATGCCAGCTGAAAAATTGCCAAAACGGTTTAATTTCTGCCCGCTGTCAACAATTCAGCGTTAGTACTGATCAATGAACAACAGCAGTTTTGCGTGACTGATGAGCTGTTTGCAATATATCAGAACACGATGCGTGTTGGTATTCATAGGCCAGTCAAAATAAAGTCACTTGACATGTTGGAATGTGATATTACATCAATATCGCAGTCTGGGTAGATGGTGTTGGCATGTATTCGAACCCCAGCGTGATCGAAACTCGTGACCAAATTTAAAGGTTGATCTGAATTGAGTGATATCTCAATGTGCCATTTTGATCGATACATGGCCATTTCGATAACAATTGAGAATTTGTACACGCTCACTGAAGTAGGCACATTTGAATCAATGCATGTATACTCATAGTGAGTCCTCCCACATGGAAGACTCGGGAAGCATCACTTTTGGTAGGTTAATGTGGGGCATAATGAGACACATAAGCACATTCGACCCCACCATGCCGCTAAAACGATGGAATGGCACAAATTATTAAACTAAAAGTTAGATAAATATTTATAGTATACATGTTATTACTCACACATGCATGGGAAGCACCAATTTCTGAACATTACTCCCCGTCGACCTACCCAATTCGTCGCATTATGCCCCCTAAACATTACAACATCAGCTTATATACCAAACTTAATAAATGCAAGACAGTCTGCAGTTTTTTTTCTTTTGTGGATTGAAATAATGTATAAGCGTTATTTGAAGTAATAGCAGACCAATGAGACATTTTATTGATGTCTATGGCGGGTAAAAATAGCACCATAAAGTTGGATTTCAGATAAATGGCCGGGGCAGGGTTAACAATAATTATTTATCTTTATCATGTTTTAATGTTTGGGAATTATCGAATATGTTTTTATTTTTTTTTATTTTGAACTAAGGTTACGATAAGATTTACTTTTCCAGATTTGATTTGCGATATGCCTAATCAGAATTTGTTCTCGTATTGGTTGTCCCCGAGTGTCGCATTGTGTCCCACAACTAGACAACCTGCCTCTCCCCCAATATTAGTGAATGTGAATAACCGGTGTACATAGAACTGATCAAATTACTATAGAACTCGTTTTACTTTAATATGCATGTAGCTTTGGTGGTAGTGGTAACATGTGCTCGTTTTTACATGTATACGACCTACCGAAAGTTAAAATCATTCAAAATTGCGGTCACCAAATGTGGGTACCCCTACTCCGGCGTTTCGCATGTGAGATTAAACAGTCCTAATGATATCGGTCCAATTGGGATGTCGACTTCTATGATTGGTCTTACTAAAAATAATAAATATGCGATTCAACTTCAGTCATATGGCCTGTTAACGACATTCTGTCGCGCTATGCCCCACGTCGCATTGTGACCCCCATTACCCTACTCTTTGTATCACGCCATATCATCATATCTGTGAAGGAATAAGACTGTTATCTGTATAAATTTTATTCATCTCTAACATCATGTAGTAAGCAGCAAGTGTAGGTAACAATACATAATGGTGAATCAGTTGGATGCCATGACAGGAGGGCGTCGCTTATTAATTATCGAGCCCATGTTGACATCTGTCATATGTGTCTGAAGAGCCAGAACTAATTAAAGAGTAGATTAATGTTTGGTTTATATATACGCTAATGACTTATAATGGTCATAGTATCTTTCTTTGTCTGTCCTGACCGATGGGTGAACTGAAGTTGTTACATAAGACTTTCTTTCCTTTGTGGCTAGCCTTGCATAACTTGCTACTACTAGTAAGGTCATTCCACATGTCAGACCCTGTGGAATGTTTTGGGGGCAGCTGGGGTTCAGATTATATTCCCTTCTTCCCATGATAGATATATTGGTAAGACCACCACGTCCCTTGAATAAGATAAGGGATATGGGTGCGTTTCTCTACATAGAGTACCCCTTATTTTCAGATTTTGACTACTAGTGTTAAAATCTAGGGGTTGGGCACTTCGGTATGCTTGGACAATGAGTTGAGTTGATTCAAGGGTTGCTTGTGCATATAAGATACGACGTGTGGTAGTCAGCAAAAATTGTATAAATTGAATATGTATATCTATGTACATGTTGAAGCCATTTGCGTTATGAAGAGTGTTGACATGATGAGGTAACATGAGTGTGATCATATAAAAGGTATCAATATAAATGACATTAGAATACATGTAATGCAATCATAATTATGTTGAACTTCGTTCAAAAGTTCATGGATGTGCTCGATTGGCGAGCGCTAATGTCCACTTCCGGCTCCTGTGTCACGAGGTTTGTGTGATGTGACTTTAGTCGTTTCATCGTCTTGGTAAGGTCTTTTCCTTGATCGTGACCATTCTCTTGTGACGTCGTGACGTCGAGCATTTTGTAGGTGTCTGGCTTGTGGACAAACTGTTTCATTATTGCGATAAGATGTGCGTTTGCTAAGCTTGTATTTTTGGAGGCATTCTGTTGTAATGAATTGGAAATGGAGTTGGATAATAATGATTAAAATTGTCATAATAAAAAAATCTGGAGAACTGTTTCATCATTTAAATGATTCGGGTGGGACTCAATTGGTTTAAAAATTGAGGGAGGGTGTAGGCTCTGTTTGTAGTCGTGCTTTGTGTATACAAATATTGGGATTCGTGCGATTGCTTCAAACCTGGGCTGCCATTTGCATTTATGTGATATAAATCTGTTTTCACATAACGTGTCGTATGATTTATACTGGATTACGATATCAACTGGGTACTTGGGTTTGAAGCTATACATCGCGGGCGTAGGGTTAAATTCGATTGATTCGGTCATGATTGATGCTTGGCATTGCTACATCACAATTAAAGTTATATACTGAGATATATCCACTTGTCCCTTAATGTAGGTTATCATTTCAGCCTATGTTATTGTCATACCCCGCCATGTGACAATTGTATTTGTCGATGTCGTGTGGGGTGATTTTGACACTTGAGATTAAGATATTTTACAAGCGGTATATAATTGTGATTATTTGGATAACTTGAACCGGTAAAGCTATATTTGGGAGTATAATGATTCATGATATGTTTATATGAAGAGTAGTTACGCGTATATGTTCAAATGCGTTTCCTGGCCTCTATACTAGTTCATTTGATCCAAGTGGAATCAAGTTTGATCAGACTCTGATTGCACTTCTGTACGGGATCCATGTAATGATCCACATTTTAACCGGCCATACTAGCGATGATTTTGCATGAATCGTCGCTTTTGCATTGGATTGAACACGGGGTGGTAATTACGCATGATTATGTGTATGATATCAAATTATGGGTTTATCGTTGGGGTGATTAACACGATCCATTATGACGTAATTGCCTATTATGTATGTGATAATTATTCCGAAGATGGGGCATGAATAATTTAATTACTATATGTGTCCGTCGTGACACATATATTCGCTGAGCGCTAATGATGCAAAATGGGCTGCCAAATTATGAACTTGGCATCTAAACTTGTATGACTGGAAATGCTTTATGTTTGATTTAGCATTTAAATTAATGTGTGCGATTCGCCTGCAATTTGAAGAGGCCGAAGTTATTCGCGTCTCCCGAATTGTTGATTGAGGCGATAACAAATCATGTTCATCGCCAGGTGATAACTGCCTGGAGATGCAATGGTGCTTGTTGTGATGGGGCCATGTGCATGATATATACCGGGACATGGTTCCTTTGATTTTCTGTATATTTGGTCAACCCCTTTTACCGTACAGAGCGGTTCTTTTGATTAATTAAGCCTTGATTTTGTGCATCTTGGCGGGTTGGTGAACAGACATCTATGTCACCTACTTGGTGCATGTGTGATTGCCATATCGTGTTACATACACGGCATGGTCTGGCCTGGTTTTGCGCGAGCACAATTCTTGCTTTGTATTTTGTCTTTTTACGACAGGGTGCTATTTATTTATGATAGGTTGAAATTGTCCAATAACATTCGTCGCATTTCGCGCGGTATAGATCTGGTCGTCTTTGTTAGAAATTGGTAATTTTTACTTTGTCAGTTTGTTTCCTGGAGTTAAGTTGTTGAGTTTTATTTGGTTAAAGTTTATACATGTGTGAACTGTTTTCGTTTCGTGCTCTTGGATATAGAGTTGAGTTTATGAGGTTAGTTACCTTTATGATTATGTATGTTATCTAAATATGGTAGGTTGTTTAAATATTTAATTTTCCTATATCGACATGCTCTGTTCCTCTGTGCTATTTCTGTCGGTTTGGGTGGTTATATCAAAAGGATCATAATTGTCGGTTGACATGTTATATGTATCGCAACTGGACTTGCTTTTATGATTGTTTTGTTGTACTAATTGTTGGGTTGACATGTCATACGGATTGTATGGCTCTGTTGATGAACTGGCATTGTACATTTTTGCTTCATCGTTTTGAGTTAGCATATCATAGGGTTATATGGTTCGGTTGATGAAAATGATTGTTTTTCATGTTCGCATTTTGATGCTATTAATTTATGTGCCATCTGTGGTAGGGGAACTGGTTCATTTGAATCCGATCCGTCCCGGCTGACGCGGTTTTGTCGTATTAACTGTGTTAAAGGGGCTGTCTCACGGTTCTCATTCTCGGTGTCCGAATTGTTACTATTACTTGATATGTCAGCATCTGAGCTTTGTGTTGATAAATTGTGCGGAAATACAAATCTGCTTTTTCGAACTTTCTGGTTCTCCTGTAATTGTGGTATATGCCATTCAGTTGTCGCTAATTTTAAATGTTTGGCATGACCTTTAGATAAACTGCCTGTGATTTGATTACGAATTACATATGAAACTGGTCCTGTTTGTTTAATTATCACCCAAAATGAGTCATATTTCATACCTAGTTTATGGGTTTGTTTGTGATTTTTAACATAGACCTGGGAACCTATGGGAAATTCCGGTATTTTGCCTTTACTGCTTTCGTTTCGTTTCGTCTTGGCTTGTTTCATATTTTGTTTAACTAATTTAAATGCGAAGTGCTGCTTCTCTAGTAACTGTTGGATGAGGCATTCACCCGTGTATTTTTGTCGCGTTGTCAGTATCTTGTCAATATTTATTTGGGGGGGGTCTGCAGAAAGTTAAAAAATATGGAGAAAATTGAGTCGTTGCTGAGACATGAAAATTCATGGCTTCTGATGCAAAATTGAGAAATAAGTCCCATGATGTTGGATTTACTTCAGTTAATTTGGCTAATATCCCGTTGTAGTCGCGATGAGATCTTTCACTTGACCCGTTGCTGAAAGGGGCATAGAACGACGTCTTGCGGTGCTGAAGACTTCACTGCATACGTCACTCCCATTATCTGACACCAAACAAGCGGGGTAACAAAATATGGTGAAATACTGAGTCATAAGTCTTTCAGCGACCACTTCTGCGTGCTTTGTGGGAAGCGCATAGGCCATTTTGTGCAAACTGAATAAATCGATGACTGTAAGAATGTAGGAATTGCCGCTGGCTGTGGGTGGGTTAAATTTTCCCATTAAATCTATCGCGATCATTTACCCTGGTCGGCTCGGTATATCCGTCATTTGATTCGGAATACGGGCAGTGTTTTGATTCCTTTGTTTACAAATGTGGCAATTGTTAACGAAACTAACTATCATTGGGAACATTCGTGGCCAATAATATTGCAACGTATGGTATGGTACATTCGTTGGGAGTCATAATGACCGATGATATGATATTCAGAAATTATCTGCTTAGTCAGCTTTTCTGGGGCATAGATGTGTTCCGTTGCTTGCTCATTAAAGACAGACATATAGTATATAATTCCGTCTTTCAATATATATTGCTTTGTTATCTTTTCGGGTGGTTTATCGGATTTTAATTTGCGAATTATGTCTGAAATAATATCGTCCTCTTTCTGCATTTCTTCGATATTGGTGGGTACATTTAGTTCATTCTCGGAAATTAGTATAGTGTCGGGCAACGTATGCGCTTTTTGTTTACATATTGTCTTGACATAATTTTTAATTTTCTGTGAATCTAATATGTTTAGTGATCCGTCGTTGATCGTTATGTCATATGGCGTTTTCTCTTCGCTTTCCATTTAACATTCTGACATACTCTGTTGGTCTGTCGGGTCCACTCGAGAAAAAAAGTCAGCGGCGATATTTTCAGATCCTTGTATATAAGTAGTTTTTGGATTTTATGCGGAAATTTCAATAAACCATTTTTGTATACGTTTATTAGCCATCTGAGTATTTTGAAACATAGAAACTAGGGGTAAATGATCTGTTCGTATTTCTACGTCCGATCCCTCTAGATAGAAATTGAGTTTCTTTAGACATACATATATGGCGAGTGCTTCGCGCACTGTAGTACTGTAAGTTCGTTGAGAGTGATTCAACTTTTTTGCTAACAAAGCAATTTGGAAATTCCGGGGTTTTGTTATCAGTTTCTAGTTTGTTTTCTGGGTATGGCTGGACTAATGATTTTCTTATTCCTATCGGGGTAGGCCATAGTAGGTACTTTAAGCAAATTTTGTTTTAGTGTATCACAAGCATTTTGACATTCTTCGGACCATGCAAATTTTGCGGAACGAGCAGTTAATTTAATTAATGATGCAGCAGTGTCAGAGAAATCTTTACAATAGTTATGATAAAAATTGAAAATCCCTTATACTCTACGGACTTCTTTAACTGATGTTGGGGCCGGCACATCTTGTATGGCTTTAACTTTGGCGGGATCTGGGCGCGTTCCATTTTGTGATACGATATGCCCTAAACATTTTACTTCTTTCATATAAAATTGGGACTTTGTTAATCGTGCTACTAATCCATACTCTCTTATTCGTTCGAATACTATTTTGAGGTGCTGTTTATGGAGGACCTCCGATTCGCTGTGACAAATTAAATCGTCGACGAAGCTATCAACAATACTTAACCCTTCCAGTGCTTCATGGATTAATGTAAAAAACGTCGCGATCGAGTTGCAATAGCCAAATGGGGCCCTTGTGAAAGAAAACAATCCGAAATCTGTGTTCATTGTTAACTTTTCTTGATGTTCTTTGAGAACACCGATAACATGGTAAGCTTGGCTAATGTCGATTGTGGAAAAAACTTTGGATTTTTGGAGGCGGCTGGAAACTTCGGTAAAAGAGGGGAGGTACAATCGTAATGGGACGGTGATTTTATTCAGCCTTCTCAGGTCTACACATAGTCTATAATTTTGATTACCATTAGAATCGATGGATTTTTTTATGAGGATCGTCGGAAATGCCCATTGACTCTTTGTAGTTTTCTTTATGATACCAGCATCCAATAATTTTTGAATTGTTTTTCCATGCGTCTATGTAAAGGAGTAGGGTATGCATGGCAAAAGATAGGTTCTGCATCTGGTTTGGTGTCAACACGCATGACTATTTTATCGCAAAATCCTACCTTATTTGGATCGTTTGTAAACACATCTTGATATTGGGAGACCAGTTCAAGTAGTTCAATTTTGTGGTGGTCGAGTGCACATATATCGTCCAATTTGAAAGGTTTCTGGCCAGCCTTAGATAGGTTTTTTGTTTGATTTTCTATACTAAATACTTCTTGAGAATCATTCATTTTATTTGTGGTGGGTACCTAAGCCTTAAGTTTGTTTGACAGATCTGGTCTGAACTTTGTCCATGTGTTTTTGCAACTATATTACCTTTACATATATCCATATATGAGTCTGAATTATTCATGATCATGATCGGTATATCTCGTTTTGATGCGGAAACTATCCCGTCCATAATGGATACATTAGGTTCATCCTTAAATATGACGATATCGGCCTGACTTACTCCAAGATATGGTGTCTCATACATGTCTGGTGTACCGATTATTTTTGTGTTTGCCAATGCATGTGAATGGGGTGGTAGTTTGATATCTTGCTGCGAACGTAGCAATGATGCTATATGTAAATCCTGTAACATGGGAAATGTTTTGTTGCCTATTCTAAATGCATTCAAATCGAAATAGAGTCTTACATGTTTTCCTGTTAAAAAATCGCGACCAAAAATCGCTGATCTTGCTAGGTTGGGTAATATAAATAATTTATGTACTAATGACATTGATCCAATTTTGAAGGGCAAATGTATACTGCCGTATACTTCACTGCATGAAAACTGGAATTTATTTATTGCATAAATGCCGTATAAATGTGCATAAATCCGGATAAATCAGAAATTTATTCACTGAATAAAGGTGCATAAATCCGGAAATTTATGCACATTTATTCACAATTTATTCATGAATAAAGGCCGACATTTATACTCAATTTATTCAGTGAATAAACCCGCATTTATTCAGCAGGATAAACTCGCATTTATTCGCACGTTTATGCATTCATTTAGGTTCTACCTTTTATACATAAATACAAATTTATTCACTGAATAAAGTTGCATAAATGTATGTAGTAACATTTATTCTTGTTATAAACTCAAATTTATGCAAGTTATTCACGGAATAAACCTGCATAATATATGTAGCTACATTTATTATGGCTATTAACTCTAGTCTATCCACATTTATAACCGGTATAAATTTGGATTTGAACGTATATATCCATATATATATATATTTGTAAAATCTACTTTTGGGTGACAGTTGGTTTGTAACCAGCATATACGGCGACACTGATGTGTATATCTAACTATACATATACATATGTGTCGCCCCGATTATAGTATCTCCATGTGTAGTCATCTGTCATCAAAATGCTGCCCTATTTTTGGTTATAACTGTCACAAATATAACAACTTGAACGTAGCACTTTGTATCATGTCTGTATCTTGCCGTCGTCAATTTTCGTAGTCTCTGCAATAAAGAATAAAACTTAAATAATTAAGTGATCACATCGAAAATAAGTATAAACAATAAAATATTAAAACTAAAATAAGAATTTTTGTTTTCTGCTAAAGAGTGATATCACCCTTCAAGGCAACAATTTTACGGGATTGAAACTTCAAAATTGTGTTACATCACTGATTTATTGTACAATGAGTTTATATGCGATATGGCAAAGCGTGATATCACACTTCCATCATCACAATTGTACTCTATTCAAACTTCAAAACGGGATAACATCATGGATTTACTGTACAATGGATTTATATGTGATATGGCAAAGGGTGATATCACCCTTCCATGACCACAATGGCAATGTTACGCGATTCAAACTTCAAAACGGGATTGCATCATGGACTTACTGTACAATTGATTTATATGTGATATGACAAAGGGTGACACTGATATCACCCTTCCATGACCACAATTTTACGCGATTAAAACTTCGAAACGGGATTACATCATGGATATATTGTACAATGAATTTATATGTGAAATGGCAAAGGGTGATATCACCCTGTCATGATCAAAATTTTATATGATTATAATATTCAAAACAGGATTACATCATGGATATATTGTACAATGAATTTATATGTGATGCTGGCAAAGTGTGATATCACCCTTCCATAACCACAATTGAAATTTTACGGCGATTCAAACTTCAAAACGGGATTGCATCATGGACCTACTGTATAATTGATTTATATGCGATATGGCAAAGGGTGACACTGATATCACCCTTCCATGACCACAATGTTACGCGATTAAAACTTCGAAACGGGATTACATCATGGATATATTGCACAATGAATTTATATGTGAAATGGCAAAGGGTGATATCACCCTTCCATGATCACAATTTTATACGATTATAATATTCAAAACGGGATTACATCATGGATATATTGTACAATGAATTTATATGTGATGCTGGCAAAGGGTGATATCACCCTTCCATGACCACAATTGCAATTTTACGCGATTCAAACTTCAAAACGGGATTACATCATGGATATATTGTACAATGAATTTAAATGTGGCATACCAAGGGTGAAATCTCGCTTCCAACTCCACATTTTACGCGATATTTTAGCCTGTTTAGCAAAATATTTAATTGTAATGTACGGCATTTTTTATTTGTGATCTGGCTAAGGGTGGAATCACTCTCACAAAACCACATTTTCACGAGATAGAATAACCATATTCCGACTTCTCTGTATAATCAAATATTAATTTTGACATGTGTCGATCACGATGCGAATTGATGAAAGAATGAATCGGCAACATAAATTGTGAATACCTTCATTTCATAGCCACATATGTGTTAACTTACCCTTGGTAAAATGTATAATTAGAAAAGGAATTTAAAAATGAAATGATGTGGCGATCATGTTCTAACCCCAGCAAATATACCACCATCAATCCCCCCCGCCACACGAACACCCCATCCTACCACCTTGGTCCCTACTGTGTGCATGGCTACATTACTGTCCACATCGTTAATCTACCATTGCAAATATGCCTTATAGTTTAGACACAACATGCGAAAACAAACGTATTTGTATATATACTCGCCTTAAGAGTTCCCACCTAATTCACAGACGTCTTCGCAGCATGCAGCGTTGTTCGGAGACAAAGAAATTGGTATCCGGTCGTTAGCTTGTGTTATACGATATGTCTCACATATCCACATGGTAGTAATTAAATTATGGGCCAAGACTTAAACCCGCCATTGGTTACAGTAATGAGCGAAATTAATGCGACATTTATGCGAGATTTAAAAATATAAATGCGAGATTTATATTTGTGTATAAAGGCGAATTTAATATGCATAAATGCATGCATAAATTTAGGGTCCTAAATTTATGCGACATTTATATTTTATAAATCTCGCTTTTCATGCAGTGCTTGCATATTGTGGCCTGTTGCTGAGGTCAGAATCTTTTCTTTTAGTAACGGGGGCTTATTTGGAAGGGAGCGATATACGTCGTATTTTAGACAACTTGTACTTGCACCAGAGTCAAGTAATGCCCTTTTGCGTTGGTTACCAATTTTAATAATTGTTGAACAAGGCGTTTGCTGTTGCAGTCCCTGTGCGATTTCTGCGTGGCACTTGAGTTTAGGTAATGTATGTAGTTGCATCTGTTCAGAATGGTTATTTATACTTTGACCGTTTGTACTTGGCTCATCTATTATATATTTTGGAAGATCTGTCTGTGTGTGTGTGGTGTGTGTGTGTGTGGTGTGTGTGTTCGCGATGAACTCGAAAACGGCCCAGCCGATTTCGATGAAACTTGGTATATGGGGGTATTTTCGGCCAGGGGGTGGCATGGGCCTATTAATTTTCAGATCCGAGGTCAACTTTTCACGTGCCGAGGTCAAATCTGTTTTTACGCTGTGTTACGGGACTGTCATTTGAGTTCGGTGCTTACAAATCGATTCGAAACAGCGCGAATAATAAAATGCCAGTCATAATAATGACACTGTGAGAACCTTTCGTGTTTCCTCTTTCCAACGATATATAATGCGTATGTATCCGTTTTAGTTATCTGCCTCAATTATCAAGAATAAGTGGTACTATCTCCCATCGGGATAAAAACAATGCGTAACTTCTATGACGTCGTTAGAGGTCATAACGTTAGATCACGTTAACGCTTAACCGGCCGATGCATTTGACTGTTTCAGACGTCTTGGCGATATCTCGGGCACCGATGGTAATTTATCTTTACGTTGAAACTTGATAATTAATGAGCGTGTGTAAATGAGGCGCGTTTATATACTTGAGTGGAAATCAAATCGGGTTAAACTGGCGGATTTTTACGGACGAAATTTGATGCATATATAGGGTATCTCGGTATCCGCTGGGCCGATTTCCACCATTTTTCGGGTGTTGGTGTTGGACCCCACCTGGCCTTGACATTCAAAATGGTCAATTCAAGGTCAAGCCCAGACGAGTTAAACTGGCGGATTTTTACGGACGAAATTTGATGCATAGGGTATATCGGTATCCGCTGGGCCGATTTCCCGGTATCCGCTGGGCCGATTTCCACCATTTTTGGGGTGTTGGTGTTTGACCCCACCTGACCTTGACCTTCAAAATGGTCAATTCAAGGTCAAATCGGGTAAAACCGGATGGATTTCGACGGGTTCTTTTGTCGGGTACTTTTTTTCGGGCACTGTGTTTTGGACGGGTCAAATCGTGACCCCACTTGACCTTGGCCTTCAAAATAGACAATTCAAGGTCAAAGCCCGGACGAAGTCGGGTCACCTTCTAGTTATTAATATTTTGGTAAATTGTTGTATTTCGATTAGCTTTTCGTTGATTTTGATTTTGAATTTTTGCATAGCTATTAATGTCCTTTTGTTTGGGAACGGTGTTATGTAATCGTGTATTCATATCCGTCTAAACTGACCAGCGGGATTTATATTTATCATTGGGGAATGCACGTGTTTGCTCATGTTCGTATCAGCATGATAAGATGTATTAGGTTTCGATTTATTGCCCTGGTCTGAACGAAGTCTGTGTTCGTTTGCAGCAACACGTGCTGTTATAGCTTCTATATTTAAAACTGGCATGCTCGTAGTGAGCCTCGATTTCGATTTTTTCTCCCAGGTCAAAATACGTCAGAGTTATGACAAAAATAGTTCGACCTACATATTCTCCATCAGAACTCTACATCAAAGAGTCTATAGACTCATTCGGGACCTACATAGACTCCTTCATTTGGGTATTTTTACTTATAATTGGGAAGTTTTATCATTTTTGGTTCGTGCGAAGACCTCTTTTTATCGTGCGGGAAAAGAGAGACATTCAAAACGCGATTTCGTAATTCGACGCAATAGGCTGAATAGCCTAACCTTCAGCCGAGTTCCGGGTCAAATACGACGAATGACGTAACACAAAACAAAACGCATTTGTTGACACAAACACCGTTTGAAGAGTTTATTATTACATAAAATGATCGTTGTTGATTAATTATTGATTAATTATTTATATTTATTGTTGCATATTGGCTGCTATCAATATTTACACAAATAGTATTAATTATTTCTTATAATTGCTCCTTTGGTCAACTTTGACAATCGGAAAATGAAAATCAAAATATGCCGCTGAAAAAAATGTAATCGATATTAAAGTCTCATCCTTTCAGCAACATGGAATTGGATTTAATTACTTAAATGATTAATATAGTAATTTGCCTTTTATCTGTAATGAAATGAGAAATGGTAATTGTCTTTTTTTGCTAACATTAAATTAAATTAAATAAATTAAGTAAAATACAGTGAAATTATTTCTTAAATTATTGTTTATTACATTTTTGCGCACGTTGGCATCTCTCTGAGTGCATTCTAGTTGATGTGGTCATCGCGTATGCCATCCGCAAAAAATGTTACCAATTGTGTTTGTACCGCCCGTGTATTTATTTCATCAATAAAGGCAGTGTTTGCGAGTGAGCGAATTATATCTGCAAACATAGGTATTGTTTCCTGATGCGTTTGTTTTAATGTTCTCAACATGTCCAAGGCCTGCGGTGCGTCACTGATTGCGCTGAAACGAGATAGCAACTGCGCTTTTAAATCAGGCCATGTGACCTTCAGTGTGCGTTTACTGTATTGTCATTGATATATCGCTGCACGAATTCGGAAACAGATGAACGACTTGTCTGGGCCGCTATCTTAATTATTGTTTCATCTTCCGCACCAAGTGTCGAAGAATGTTTCTCTCTTTCGTGCATCCAATTAGAAAATTCTGATGGTTTACCATCATATGATCTAACCATTGCGTTCATACCTATAATAGCACATAATGTGGCCTGTGAATGGGTGGCGGTGGAAGTCTCACGCATTGTCATGTTAAATTGACCTATTTCTCGCGTTAATTGAGAGATGAGGGTATTCTGGGTGTCCTGCGCGCTCGGAATTTGAAAGGATGGATTTGGTATATTTACGTCTTGCATGTTTGAATTACTGGCCGCGTGTAGGTGGCATTCTCGTTCCATATTGAAAGATCGAATAAATAAACTATCTTGATTAGAATATTCCACGGATTCGGGTGGCGGTGGTTCCATGAAAGTTAATTAAATCTGTTATTTGTTTGGTTTGAAAATTGTTTGGGGCAAGGGCCATACCACGCGAAAAATTTAGGGTGAAATTGGGTGTTAATAATCAAGCCTCTATCAAGGTGTGAAAACGCACATCTGGCAAAAATGAAAAAGTTTGACTCACCGAATACAATGAATAAACTGACTGTCACAACTGTCGAGTGCAAAGTGTCTATTTTGTTCTTGTCTTTGGATTATACTGGAAATGTTGTCGTCTGGCGTCTTTCTTCTTTTTCTTCTTCTTTCTCTTCTGTCTCTTCTGGTCTTCAATAAGCAATTTATAAAGTTTCTCTTTGTTGTGGCTGCGATCTTCTGTAGCAATTTATAAATGTTTCTCTTTGTTTTGGCTGTGTCTCTTCTGTAGCAATTTATAAAGTTTCTCTTTGTTTTGGCTGCGATCTTCCGTAGCAATTTATTAAGTTTCTCTTTGTTTTGGCTGCGATCTTCGGTAGCAATTTATAAATGTTTCTCTTTGTTGGCTGTGATCGTTAGGACTTCGTTGTGTCGTGCTTAGCAGAACTGCATCACGGTACCATTTCATCTATGTGAGACTGTTCTCTGTATAAATTTTATTCACCTCTAACATCATGTAGTAAGCAGCAAGTGTAGGTAACAATACATAATGGTGAATCAGTTGGATGCCATGAAAGGAAGGCGTCGCTTATTAATTATCGAGCCCATGTTGGCATTTGTCATATATGTCTGAAGAGCCAGAACTAATTAAAGAGTAGATTAATGTTTGGTTTATATATACGCTAATGACTTATAGTGGTCATAGTATCTTTCTTTGTCTGTCCTGACCGATGGGTGAACTGAAGTTGTTATATAAGACTTTCTTTCCTTTGTGGCTAGCCTTACTACTACTGGTAAGGTCATTCCACAGGTCAGACCCTGTGGAATGTTTTGGGGGCAGCTAGAGTTCAGATTATATTCCCTTCTTCCCATGATAGATATATTGGTAAGACCATCACGTCCCTTGAATAAGATAAGGGATATGGGTGCGTTACTCTACATATCCTCATATAGCGGACATCCGTACACATGTATAATGGAGTTTGTATGAGAATCACAGAGAACATACCCGATCCCATTCGATCGTATCGTATCGTATCGTATCGTATCGTATCGTATCGTATCGTAAAATTGCGTTTACACTGTATCAAGAAATTTCGCACGAACATCATGGAGTAAATGTTAGCCTTAATTAATATTACTGTTCTTTGTTGTCATATGGGATCGTATTAATCCAGCCCAGAATCGCAGTATACCAGCCCAAATATATTGACAGTGTGTCGTGAATAAAAGCCGTCAGAAGCTGCTAGGATCCGAATCAGCCCGGACCCAAACATTGTTTTTAGGCGGGAGACCAGAACAGTGCGGGATTTCATGATACCTCTATACGCAATGTTTGGGGCCGCGGCCACGCAGAAGTGTGGCGATACACATATATGAAGCGAAACTACCATCGCCTTTATTCGCATAGAAACAAGTGGGAATCGCCCACCAAAGCCATGCCAGGCAATTAGCCCTCGAAATGGCGGCATCACAAAGTTTAAAAGCGCCCCAAAATTGCATTTTTAGAAAAAAAGTTAATACTGAGGATTCATTGGGCCATAAGTTGATTTTCTACATAATGTTTTTTTGAAAATTCCTTCACAGTGTGTTGACCATGTATACTTATATTGTTATGAGAAATGAAGGGAATATGGATTTATATTTATTGAGTATATTTATTATGTATGACCTTAAATATCCTATTTCATCACGCCGGTTCTCGATCACAGGCAAATTTGGCTGTCCGTGCAATGGAAGACACAGTTTGTTTAAGAATATTTATTTTTATTTTTGTCTTCTCTATCATAGATGCATAAGGAAATCATTTTTGTTTGTGCATAATCTAGAGAAGACATTAATAAAACAACAAGAGATCCCTTCATTTTTTTTTAGTTTTCAAAATACAAGACCACAAAAGATGATTTTATCTAAATTAAATTAATGTTGAGAAATTTCGACTCTTAAATTAGATACACTCTCAATGTTTGAGGCTAATAACCAGACAAATACTGAACATATTTGGGAAAAGTGTTCTGTTCTGTATTCAGGATTGTCTACGCACTTTTCAAATTGGATACACAAATGGAAGGCCTTGTGAAATATTATTTTTATAAACATTGTTAGAAATCATCATCATATTATTTGTAAAAGGTAGAGTGCAAGCATGAGGAGGGGATAAAGATGAGAGAGGTTCATTATTGTTCACATATTTAATTTATATTTGTTATGAGATCAGATCTCAATATATATTATGGCAATTTCGCTTTTGTCACAATTTCCATATTTGGTGGTTCCAGTGAATGGAATAGTAATTTTGACAAATTTCACAAATTCATCAATTTCGCCTTTCTTGATTTTTTTTTATTTTTAGCATGTTGCTTTTAATTGGCTAATGTACTTATTCACAATGAGAAACTTTTGTTGCAAATAGTTTTAGGGAAAGCCACAAATGCACTGGACTTTCATCATAATACTAAAGTTCTGGTGTTCCCAATGATATAATTGCCCTAAGTTCTTGAGTCACTGTGCGTGTCGGTAATAAACGTGTGTCTTGCTAAATCATGAGGCCGAATTTAGGGGATAATTGTGTTATACATATATATATTAAATTTATAATACTTTCCAAATATACGTGATTATATCTTGTAAAATAGTTCATGGGGGATCTGATGCATGCATCTTCTTTTCTTGTTGTATAGTGGCCCTGTGTTGTGGCCACCGGAAGAGAGGTATACGCCATTACCATATATCACCGTTGATTAATGGTCTTGTTAATGATTAACCATCGTAAACAACGCTAGCTGGCGCTTGGATTGGCTGCACCCATACAAATCTACCACAATAATAGTTGTTCGACGTGCATGCATTGTGTTGGGAAGTATACGACGTTCATACTGTTTGCACAAAGAGCGTTCTAAATAATAATACGTCTGTTGTACACGTATGCGCAAACATTTACCATTGTTCAACTGGGACAGAACTCCTGCCTATAAGAAACCGGATCAGACCTAATATTTACAAATTTTGCAACTATCTGAACTAAGAGTGAAAATCCGATAAAATGTCTCTTAAAATGAAATAAATAATATCTAAAGCTACCTTGAGCCGTACGGTCGCAAATAAATGGCCAGATAAGCGTAAAATTAATTAGTTAGTACTCAGGCGCTATGCCAACCTGGGGAATCTAGCATTATACTAACATCGCCGAAAATTTCAGAGAAATTGACCATACCACTCCATAGAAAACATCGTCTGAACTACTTCCAATTGTATATCTCGATTCGGGATGCAACTATCGGCAATAATTTAACATAAATTATTTCGCCATCGAGAGTCATTGCCATTTAATTAATATATAAGAATGACGGATAATATAAGAATGTATCGTCAATTTGGATTAATATTCGTAATATAAGAATGTGTAGCGATTGCCGGTTATTACTATTTCCTATTTTCGTTGTACTAAATATTTCTATCATAACAGTCCGTATTTCATCTCAAAGTCATTATTTATCAGTTACGCATAAATACCTAATGAAGGCGTAATTCCTATACGTATTCTACTAGTTATCACTTCGTATTATTTCGCGTTTTATATTATTACGCAATTTCATTCGTACCACATTGTTTGTAAACAAATCCTTGTGTACCGCGGGAAATCCCACGTGCACGTGCGAGTTACCATTGGTGCAGCGACCCTAACGATTGGTGGCGCCACCACCCCGGCTATAAATACGAGCCAACCGTTGGAGCCGTTGCCCGGTTGTCACTCGCATGCACGTGTTTACGTGATTACGTTTACTCCAACTGCCAGAACGTAAACAGTAATCAGCTGTGGTTAATTTCTATAGTAATTCGTAGTATTTTTGTCGTTGGACTTTTAATATTATATCTAGTATTCTTGGGTATTTCCTTTCGGGAAACTGGTTCTTTAAGGTGATTATCTATTCCGATTACGCTTTCCGTACTTTGATGGAATATTTAGCGTATTTTTATGCAGTTTTAGCCTAATTTAGGGACTTTTTGGACTTAGTCTATTTGGTGGAATGTTTTTACCTGTAGTTACCTGTGAGGAATTAGGGGTATTTCAGCTATTCCGGACCATCCAGCAAGGAGCCTAGCCATACCTATCTATACTGCGAGGAGATGTAGCTAAAATCCACAGAAGGTTGATGTTGACCAAATCGAGTGCTCAGATTGAAGTTTACCACCATAGAATGTGATGACACTGATGGGAGTTATGACTGGTCAGACTGATGAATTTAATATATTGCACTGAATTGCTGCTGCTAGTGCTATAGCCCATGGTGATGATGTGGTCAGAAGCTGGTCCCTTGTTATATAAATCCTGATGCTGCGTGATGGTTACTATTTGGTCGATTGCCGTGCCGATGTCACTGTCAGGTATTGTGCTCATCCCGGATGTATCCCTCCAATCAGTCCATCATCAGGTGCCAAAAGGTCGTCCAGCACTATCCAGGGTCAACCAGTCATGTAAGGTTACCATGCTCCTAATATACTCCTCACAGGTAGCTCGATGTAGTCGATTAATTATGCAGAATAATCTTGAATCCTGGAACTTCTGTAATTTGTCCAGGTTAGTTGGAGACGTTCAAGTTTGTCGATTATCTGTCAATCAGTATTATCAAGTGACATATCGCTTAAGTTAATGTCTTAAGCTCAGTCCATGCTAATAAGTTAGCGCATACAGTACAGTATGTCTGCTGTGTAACTCAGGTCACACAGTTGTTATAGCGTGTTTTTATTGAATACGTTGGTTCGTATCGATTGTGTGTTAACCAGTCATAGCTATCTTAGACCTATATTCCATACATATTCCGGTTAGTCAACTTATAGCGGATATAAGACCTGAGTTAATTACACCTATTACTTTTCCGCAAGTTGTACACTAAGGATCCAAGTAGTCATAGATTTTGTTACAAGTTTGTTTGTTATACATGTATTTTCTTGTTGACTAATTGTGAATAAATCCATCTTGTGTTCTATATCGGTCTCGGCTCTAGTTAAGCTGGTCAACTCAGAGTGAATTGGGTGTTGTGTTTATTACACAGTCTAAGAGTCATAACCTTTTACTTAGCAGACATATTGGACATATTAGATACACATTGACTTTCCCAGTCCTGAGTAGTATAGTCGTGTCATGCCAACCCCATATATATCGGCATAGTCGATATTTGTTCCCATAGCAAAGAACCACCATTGGTCTGATAAAAGAGGGTACAATAGATGTCCTGATGTTATCCAGCTTTGCAGTGTTTGACGAACCGGCCGCTGTGCCGCCCTATCCACTGTATCAGAAGTCTCAGATGTCAGGCCATTCAGTATTACAGTGTTGACGATCCGGCCGCTGTGCCGCCCTATCCACTGTATCAGAAGTCTCAGATGTCAGGCCATTCAGGAAAATACAGTGTTGACGATCCGGCCGCTGTGCCGCCCTATCCACTGTATCAGGAGTCTCAGATGTCAGGCCAATCAGGAAATACAGTGTTGACGATTCGGCCGCTGTGCCGCCCTATCCACTGGTATCAGATATCTCAGTCACCACGCTACCCAATCATGCAGTGTCGACAACCCGGTCGCTGTGTCAGCCTATCCACTGCTGTATCAGATGTTCATATACTACATCACTTATCCATGGTCACTCAGGTAATGTCGCCATATGAGAGAACCCATGGCACCCATATGGTCCTTCGGCATTGTCAAAGACCATATTATGCTGACACGCAACTACCAATCAATTTAACATTATTATCATACAGACCTCAGCTTATCAATTGGGATGTGTATATCAAGTATAATGAGTTGACCAGTTATTCCTAATGTAGTAAATTCGTTATCCACTCTACCAATAGTTGAAGTATTTCAATATACTTCGGGGTTCTATCATTTAGGGTTTCGCTCGGCCCAGTGGTACATCCTTTAGATACCCCTACCCCCGTCACGCTACAAAGTGGTGGCAGCGGTGGGATTCGTTCTTTCGTTTCCGAAGACAAGTGTTTTGTTATATTTTTATAGTTGCAAAAATGAGAACAAGAAGACAGAAATCTCCCCCTATGAGTATGAGTGACAACAGGGACCCCGAATTGGTTCGGGTAATCGAGGGCAAAACTAGTCAAACTGAGCTCAAACAGCAAGCTCAAAAGCTTAAACGACTAGAGCGGGACATGACCACAATCAATCAGTCAATGAATTCAATGAATGAAATGATCGAAAAGTTACTGGTGAATCAAAGTAACAATAATTATTGCCCTGCAGAGCAAGATGACATTCATGAAATCGCCAACTTGGAATTTCCAGAAATTCCAATCAATTATACAGCGCCACTGAGAAATGCCAGAGGCAATGTGGGCTATACCAAACCTGACTACTATGACGGGCGCACTGGTTGGACTGATTACGTAACGCACTTTGAGATGGTTGCGGATTTGAATATGTGGGCTGATCAAGTCAAAGCAATGAAGCTTGCCACATGCCTTCAAGGGAATGCCAGAAGCATAATTGTAGAGTTGAAACCAGAGCAGCTTCGAGATTATGCCCAGCTGAAGAATATCCTTACGATGAAATTTGAGCCCAAAAATCAGGCAGAAGTATATCGAACACAACTTAACACAAGAACGAGACGACGAGATGAACCATTATTAGACTTAGTACAAGACATCAAGCGACTTGTACGTCTGGCCTATCCAACTGCCAATAGTGACGTTCGTGAGAGCCTGGCTTACAAATGTTTCAGAGATGCGTTGAACGACCGGGACATGCAGTGGGCCGTATGCCAAAATAGCTCTGATAGTATTGATGAAGCACTCAATGTGGCACTCAAATACGAAGCGTTCGTAGTAAGTCGACATGGCAGAACACGGAATAGCGCCCGGACAGCAGCAGTAGACTTTGATGATAGCGATTATGAAAGAGTCTTAGAGTCACAAAATGAGAGAACAAATTGGTGCGGCCAGATATCAGAACGCCTAGCTCAGTTAGAGAGTGAAGAACAGCCTAAAGATAAACAGAAGGTGTTTTGTGTCTACTGCAAGTCAGACCAACATTTCCAGAAAGACTGTGAGAAATGGAAGAGACAGAGAGGTAGCCAGGGTAGACCGAGGTACCAAAACATGAATAGACGATTCAGAACTGAGAGAGGAGTCCAAACATCACAGTCGGGAAACTAGATGCTGCTGAGTCAGAGGACCGAGATTTAGCACAAACACAAGAAAGGTCTAAGCAAATTTTTGAAATTCGAAAGAGAGCGACAATTTCAGTACTTCATGATGATGTATACCACCGATTGGGTCGGAACAAACCTGCACTTAACACCAAATGCGGTCGATTGAAAATGGCAGATGGTAAACTTGTGCAACCAAGTGGAGCAGCTACATTCCCAGTGATGGTCAATGGCGAAAAATTTGAAGCATTTATGATAGTTGCAGATATCGATACCCCAGCCATTTTAGGATATGATTTCCTCCGAAAATATAACTGCAAGATAAATATTACACAGGGAATTATCAAGATAGATGGCCATGATGTAAAAGGTCACTTGGAAAGTCAACGCCAAAATATTTATCGATTAAATCTCATAGAAGATGTGACAGTCCCACCAAATAGTGAAATGATTATCCCATGCCAGATCAGCGGGGCAGTTGGTGGAAATACAGCTATGGTGGAAACAACAAGTGAGAGTCTAATGAAGAAAGGCCTAATGATAGCGAGATGTCTTATCGACCCTCGAATGGACAAGATACCTCTTAAAGTCATAAATGTATCGGATCAAATGGAACCCATATTCAAGAAAACGCTGGCGGCTAGGTGTGAACTTATAAACTATGAAGAGGCAGAACCAGAACATCTTATACGAAGTATGAAAGAGACGGAGAAGAATGATACAGAACATATAAAACAAATGATGGCGTCGCTCGATGATGACATTGATGATGAGGCGAAACAGAAATTACACAAATTGTTGATTAAACATGCAAATACATTTGCACGGTCCAAAGAGGACTTAGGGTGTACAGATATGGTGTATCATAAAATAGATACAGGTGACAGTCGACCACTTAAACAAGCTCCAAGAAGAATACCACTAGGTTTAAGAAAAGAAGCGGAAACTGAGGTGCAACGAATGCTGAAAGCCGGTGTCATCATCCCATCAAAATCCCCGTGGAGCTCTCCTGTATGCATCGTGAGGAAGCCGGATCAAAGTATACGATTTTGCATTGATTTCCTGGCCGTAAACAGTGTTACCATAAGTGACGTCTACCCACTGCCCAGAATTTCGGATTCATTGGATGCACTTGGTGGCGCCAAGACATACTCCTTAATTGATTTACAGTCTGGATATTGGCAGATTTTAACAGACCCTGCCGACAGATGTAAGACAGCCTTTACGTGCAATGGACTCTGGGAATTCCGGTCTATGCCATACGGATTAAAAAACGCGGGCTCGACGTTCGAACGACTTATGGAGCAAATACTTCATGGTTTACATTGGGAAACCTGCCTTTTGTATATTGACGACGTTATTATTTTTTCGCAAGATACAGATCAGAATTTATCTCGACTGGATGAAGTCCTATCACGAATAGGTAAGGCAGGTCTTAAGATATCGCCGAAGAAATGCCACTTTCTAAAGAAGCGAGTACGCTTTCTAGGGTTTATCGTATCTGAGGCCGGTATAGAAGTTGACGTAGAGAAGACTAAAGCAGTTGATGAATGGCCAACCCCTCGGACTGTCAAAGAACTCAGAAGCTTTTTAGGAACTTGCAATTATTACAGAAAGTTTGTTAAAGATTACGCACAAATAGCAAGACCTCTATACAATCTCACAGAGAAAGAAGCAACAATGGTATGGACACCTGAATGTCAAGAAGGTTTCGATGCACTAAAAAAAGCACTAACAACAAGCCCAATTTTGACATATATAGATCTTAAAAAGAAAATAATCCTTGATACGGATGCTTCGGGACAAGCAATCGGCAGTGTTTTAAGCCAGGTCCATGATGACGGGGAACATGTCGTTGCATATTTCAGTCGTGCATTATCGAAGACAGAGCGAAAATACTGCATCACCAGATTAGAATTATTGGCCGTCATCGACTCTGTGAAACATTTTCACCACTATCTGTATGGCACAGAATTTCTTGTACGGACCGATCACAGTGCCCTGAATTGGTTAAAGCAATTCAAGAATGCCGAGGGACAACTAGCACGATGGCTAGAAACGTTAGACACTTACAACTTCAAGATTCAACACAGAAGTGGTAAATTGCATTCAAATGCAGATGGACTTAGCAGAATACCATGTATCGATTGTGATTATTGTCGGAAGAAAGAAGCGAAAATAGAAGAAGATTACAAATACGAAGATTGTCATGGTATACATAGAATTAATACAAGAAAAATTCCAGACACGGATGGCGATATTGAAGATTCCCCAGAAGGTATGCAGTGGAAACAGAGCAAAACCAATAATGAACTGAAGGAGGCCCAATTCAAAGACAGCACACTAGCTCTGTTAATATCATGGAAAGAGAAAGGGGAGCGCCCAGAATGGAAAATGATTTCACACATGTCTCGAGATATTAAGCAGTTATGGGCACAATGGGATTCCCTGAAATTACAAGACGGATTATTGGTCCACGGATGGAGGCGCGCAAGACAAAACGAGGTAACATGGCGATACGTTCTCCCAAGGTCATGAAAAACAGAAGTAATGGAACACCTACATAACGAGCCAGTGGCAGGTCACCTTGGAGTTAGCCGGACAGTTACGCGAATTCGGGCTAGATTCTATTGGGTCGGAGTAACCGATGATGTCAGAAGACATATTCTGAATTGCCGATTGTGTCAGAGAAGGAAAGACCCACACCCAAAGTCTTTTGCACCTATGCAGCAATATCTGGTGGGAGAGCCAATGGAAAGAATTGCCTTAGACATAATGGGCCCATTGCCGAAAAGTAACCGAAAGAATAAATACATACTGGTGATATCGGACTATTTCACTAAATGGGTAGAAGCCTATGCAATGCCGAATCAGGAAGCACAGACAGTTGCGACAATTTTAATTGAAGAATTCATCTGTCGTTTTGGCCTCAGCAAAGAAATCCACTCAGATCAGGGGAGGCAATTTGAGTCTGAATTGTTCCAGACCTTATGTAAGCAGTTATTAATAAAGAAGACGAGAACGACACCTTATACGCCAGCGAGCGATGGTCTAGTCGAGAGATGTAACAGATCCATCCAAGACATGTTGAGTAAAGTAATAGCAAAGAATCATCGAAATTGGGACGAGTTACTGCCAATCGTCATGTTTGCATACAGATCGTCTGTACATGAATCAACGGGAGAATCACCTTACATGATGATGACAGGTCGAGAAGCTACACTCCCAGTCGATCTAATTTTCGGAGCACCAAAGACTGAATCCTGGGGCGAGAAATCAGTCCACGAGTATGTTGAGAATTTCCAGAATAAGATGAGTAGAGTGTATGACCATGTGAGAGAAAAAATGCTGGAAGCGAGTAACCGCCAGAAGAAACGTTATGATGTGAAGGCGACCCGCCATGATTTTTTCATCGGACAACATGTGTACAGATATACACCTAGAATACAGAAAGGTCTCTCCAGAAAGTTTCATTTGAATTGGGATGGTCCATATACTGTAACTCGTAAATTGTCTGATGTAACTTATGAAATAAAGAAATCCTTCAAATCCGATCCAGTAATTATCCATGTTAACAAACTCAAACCATATAGGGGAAATGCAAAGAAATGGTTTAATCCCGACCCAGCCCTCATTACGAGATCACAACAGGAGAATCAAGTATAGCCGACCTTGACCGATATGAACCACAAGTTACCATGTCGGATATATAACCACTGAATTCTGTTTGCAGCATCAGACAGCTATATGCAATAAATGTCTTATGCATTCTATCTCTTTCATTCAGATGACGCCTGTTCAGTTGAGATGTGCTGATTGTTCCATGATATTCAGAGACAGAAACGAACTGTGGGACCATCGGAGAAGAGTCCACAGATATCATCCCTCATCCTCACAGAGGTACCATCCAATAACAGCACCAATACATGTATATCGACAGACAGCTACCGGTAATCACAATCGTCATCATGTATCCCCATCACAGAATCATATCAGGAAACTTAGCCGGGATTATAGGTCCTATTCCATGCAAAGGAATCAGCGCCAGGCAAGAAACCGACGGTATGAATCGGAAAAGAAGGATCGACATGGAAAAGAAAGTCATCACCATTCCACAACTGTCAGCAACAAATCTAAAAAAATGGATCAGCATAAATCAACCAAATCCCACTCAGCTGCACTCAGCCATGAATCACGAACAATCCCGGTATCAAGTCAAGAGTCAACTACTACTAGTACATCACAGAGTTTCAAAATACCAGTGATACCGAGCAAGAATACTGAACCAATTATTAACCATGGATTGGATTTAAGCAGGCCTGTGTGCGAGTGGGAAGAAATCTCCCCAATCCAAGTGTTCCCATCATATTTGGACTGTTATAGCGTCCCGTCATCCCCATGGACAGATGATCAAGTTCGACAGAGGCAACTCTCTCTGGCTGAAGGGTTAAAAACACCACCCACAGTACCAGAAATCATGAAGTCCCTGAAAGCCATCACCGAATCACCAGATAAATCAGACCTTCCGGCAGTATCAGAAAGCCAATCACCAGATAAATCAGACCTTCCGGCAGTATCAGAAAGCCAATCACCAGATAAATCAGCCCTTCCGGCAGTATCAGAAAGCCAACCACCAGAAGATAATCAGGAATACACCCCCATAGATCTACAGGCACATGCAGCGGAACCTGTTTCAGAAGAGTTAATGATACCTCCTCCATTCAATACTTTAAATGATTTAGCAGCAGACCCGAGATTCTTTTTCATAGGGGCCCCATCAGAATATCTACATGGACACCGGGCGCAAATTATCCGAGCAGCAAACACATCCGCGAAACATCACCTCGACACTTACAAGAAACGATACACTCCCTACGGATACCTATGTATAAAGAAGACAGAGACAGCACGCACAGCAGACGGAACAACATACACTTTAACTGAGACATGGACACGCAACCCGGAAGCCACCACAACAACAGATAGCAGCACACAGACAGAAGAAACACAGACCACAGATACGCATACAGAAGACACACCACAGCCGACACACGTAACAAAGAAGACTACATATACAGAAGAAGAACCATTAGATCTCACCATACAAGAAGAAGAATGAAGACCTCCAAATATAAATTTCACTTTTAACGCTCTTTACATTTTCAAAATTTTTCGTAATTGCTAATTTTTAATTCTTAACTGTGTACGCCACCCTTTTTTCGCAAGGGGGGTAATGTAGCGATTGCCGGTTATTACTATTTCCTATTTTCGTTGTACTAAATATTTCTATCATAACAGTCCGTATTTCATCTCAAAGTCATTATTTATCAGTTACGCATAAATACCTAATGAAGGCGTAATTCCTATACGTATTCTACTAGTTATCACTTCGTATTATTTCGCGTTTTATATTATTACGCAACTTCATTCGTAGCACATTGTTTGTAAACAAATCCTTGTGTACCGTGGGAAATCCCACGTGCACGTGCGAGTTACCATTGGTGCAGCGACCCTAACGATTGGTGGCGCCACCACCCCGGCTATAAATACGAGCCAACCGTTGGAGCCGTTGCCCGGTTGTCACTCGCATGCACGTGTTTACGTGATTACGTTTACTCCAACTGCCAGAACGTAAACAGTAATCAGCTGTGGTTAATTTCTATAGTAATTCGTAGTATTTTTGTCGTTGGACTTTTAATATTATATCTAGTATTCTTGGGTATTTCCTTTCGGGAAACTGGTTCTTTAAGGTGATTATCTATTCCGATTACGCTTTCCGTACTTTGATGGAATATTTAGCGTATTTTTATGCAGTTTTAGCCTAATTTAGGGACTTTTTGGACTTAGTCTATTTGGTGGAATGTTTTTACCTGTAGTTACCTGTGAGGAATTAGGGGTATTTCAGCTATTCCGGACCATCCAGCAAGGAGCCTAGCCATACCTATCTATACTACTGCGAGGAGATGTAGCTAAAATCCACAGAAGGTTGATGTTGACCAAATCGAGTGCTCAGATTGAAGTTTACCACCATAGAATGTGATGACACTGATGGGAGTTATGACTGGTCAGACTGATGAATTTAATATATTGCACTGAATTGCTGCTGCTAGTGCTATAGCCCATGGTGATGATGTGGTCAGAAGCTGGTCCCTTGTTATATAAATCCTGATGCTGCGTGATGGTTACTATTTGGTCGATTGCCGTGCCGATGTCACTGTCAGGTATTGTGCTCATCCCGGATGTATCCCTCCAATCAGTCCATCATCAGGTGCCAAAAGGTCGTCCAGCACTATCCAGGGTCAACCAGTCATGTAAGGTTACCATGCTCCTAATATACTCCTCACAGGTAGCTCGATGTAGTCGATTAATTATGCAGAATAATCTTGAATCCTGGAACTTCTGTAATTTGTCCAGGTTAGTTGGAGACGTTCAAGTTTGTCGATTATCTGTCAATCAGTATTATCAAGTGACATATCGCTTAAGTTAATGTCTTAAGCTCAGTCCATGCTAATAAGTTAGTGTAACACTCTCGAGTTAGGTAAGTAGGGTTAATTTTAGCTGAAAGTTCAATGTCCTTAGCTTGATAGTCCGGTTTCCTGAATTGTTGGGAATTATAGCTCTGAGTGGATGACCTATAATTATGGGTCGTTGACTTTTGGAGTTAAAAGCTTTGTCAAAGCGGATTAGTAATTGTCCATCTGGTTTGATGTAAGCGACACCTGTTCCCAGCAGGTCACGACATTTGATGGGCTAGGGGCGTTGTCCTTTTCAGCGTATATATACTAGGAGAGCAAAGCTCTCGGGGACTTGCTAAAACTCTTGCGGACTCTTGTTCAGAACTTGTTGACGAGAGAACATGTTATTATATTTTACTCCGTGGCCGCCTGATGTGACATTGTAATAATTGTACAATAAATTTCATCAACGCGTTTCCGAGAATTCCAACTTAATGGTTAGAACCTGGGGAGTGCTACATTCCCGAGATGGTGCCGAGTTAGCAGGACATTTCTTGGAATTCTTGGACAGGTGGTCACGGAAGAAAAATATGGAGGAAACTAAATGGACGAAATAAGGTATATATGAGGCAATTTGCAATTCATTGGCTGGTTCACCTGGTTCACAACCCGTATAGCTATTAGGTCATTTATCTGTAGTTTAAATTGTTGCGTCAATTTTTCCATATAAGGGTTTCAAAAATCGTTGCGTCGATTTGAAATAAAGATTGTTTGTTTTTCGAGGTATTATTGTTACATGTACGCTTGGTGTGAATAGCCTAATTGAACAAAATGTGGTTAAAGCAAAAAATTTGTTCAGGGAATATACAGTTATAGTTTAAATTGTTGCGTCAATTATTCTATGTCAAGTAGTTGTTTCAATAATTGTTGCTGGTCTAAATTTTTGTGCAAATTGGCCGTCAATTATTCTATGTCAAGTAGTTGTTTCAATAATTGTTGCTGGTCTAAATTTTTGTGCAAATTGGCCGTAATTATTAAAATTGAAAAATGTTATCTGCTAGATGAAATGAATCACTGTGATAATGTGTCCATAGCTATGGCATCCAAGAATTGGATGAGATTGGTTTGACAATCTGCGCGAGAATGACTCCCAGTGAGTTATTAAATTATGCAGGGAATTATGTTCAGGGAATTCACAGTTATAGTTTAAATTGTTGCGTCAATTTTTCTATATTAGGTATGCTTGGAAATTACCGTTATGGTTGGCGTTTTTCTATGTCGAGTTTTTCTATATAGGAAATAATCGCTGGAATATAATGTGTGTCCATCGTTATATGGTATCCAAATGGATAAGATTGATTTTTACAATCTACACGTGAAGATTCCAGTGAATTATTCAATGAGGCATATATATACAGAGGTAGTGAATATGCCGCAGTTGTTTGTCTGTTTGATTTTAAACAAGCGAGTTTGGTTGAACATTTTCAGAGCAAAGAAATCTGTCACAAGGTTATTGTTAAATAATTTAAACAGTGTCTTTGATGCCTATTATGGTCTATATAGTAGGAGTTTGTCAAAATGCAAAAGTAGTCCGGTTTGATATAAGTTTTGGTTTTGAGAAAAGAACTTTAGAGATAATTAAGTTGTTTTGAGCAAGCTGAGGGCGTATATATTATTAACGCACCTTTGGTAAACTTGTTTGAGGTTGAATAAATTATTTTTGAATAATGTGAGTCACTAAACAAAAATGTTCTAGGAAATTCTGGTTATACAAGTACTAAATTGTCACACCATTATGCAAGTTATATAGGTATAGAACATTTACTGATGATTTTAGGATGTTGTCAAGTTAATCAGTATGATTTTAGTGAGTTCTGGTTTTTAAACGAATTGTGGGTTCAATTTCTGTTAAGGCTGTTCTGTCGGTCCATTGAGCGTATAATATTAAGTTTATTGTGCTCAGATTATCAATTCGAAAACATTGGTCATTTATGACAGTTTGTCAAGAAAACTGATTACGTCCAGCGAGATATATCTTTAAATAAAAGAAATTAGTTGAAGTAATTCGGAAAATTTTAAATTACAGACATTATAGTCACTTGAAGTTTGAAGTATGGTTTAGGAATGTTCAATTTAGCCAAATGATTCCAATGTTTTGCAAGAATATCTACACGGATGGTCAGTGGTATTTTGTGTTATGACACACATGGATTGGCTTAAAATGTCGATTTTAAAAATAGATAGATCGCTGTACATGTATCGCCATTGTATATAGGCGTTATCAAAATGGTTTTAATGTGTTCAAGTTTCGAACAAACCAAAGTTGATCAGAGTTGAAAGTCGGAAAGTCAGAAATGTAACTGAATAATCAATTTTGGTATGCCCATACAAGAAAAGAATGGCTAGAAAATTGATTATGCCATAATTACATCTATTACGTGTATTCTGAGAGTGTCTGTAAGTGTTAATCAGACTAACATGCTTTCCAGTATGTCTAAATGTTTGTGGACGGCACCGAGTACACGTAATAATATACATGTAGAATATAAAAGAAGAAAAACAAAGAAGGTATATATACTTACCTTTAACGGAATTTAAATGGAATCGAAAATAATCCTATTAATTCCATGAAAAATATACTGTTTAAAAACATTGGAACCATAGTAAATCAAGATGAAATATTCCTTGAAAACAGGAGAAATATCTCCACCCCGAAGAAAACTGTACACAACTGACTGTCCAACGAAAACATACCACAGTAGCTGATCGGGTGAATATAATTTAATAGAAATGAAACCTTGCCCCAGGGCATGAAAATTAAAGTCTAGCAAAGGTCCTCCAAACACAATTAAATACCTGGCTATCGAACAGGGGACTGAGTTGACCTTTGAAGATTATTCATGCGTGCTGAATTAATTATGAGGTTTGTGTTGTAATCTAAATTAAAGTGGTAAAAATGGTCGTTAGCAATGGTCAGAAAAACTATCGATTTTTGTTAAAGGGACATGTGGATGAAAATTAGCTTACGCATATCGTTTAAGAGTTGTCAGAGGTCATGAAAATAAAAGTTGTAAAGTGAACCATTGAATGGTTTTAAAGGGACATTTCATGATAATAATGTAATGTAGGTTGTATTAAAACCCATATATAATTAGCTATGTGAACCATGCAGTAAGCCAAGCAAATTGTCTCAGGGGTTGTACATTTTATTCCGTTGTTTCACAAGGAATAACTATATATGAAATATTTGACATTTATGTAAAATGTCCGTAATTGGTATATATAGAGATACATGATAGTTGTTAGAATCATTAGCTGACAAGTTATAGGTAACTCGACGGGTATGCCCAAATACAGGGCCCGTGATATTTAAATTGGCGTTCCGGGTTTATGGAATCGTGCTTTGACACAAAGACGAGATTTTGACACGTCGGCGCTAATGATGTTGTAAAATGTTTGTTATAGAGCATTAAGGTACATGCTGGTATATATGGAGATGTTTAGTTTGGCATTCCAGGTTAATGGATAGCGATTTTTACGCGACAGGCGAGATTTTGACACGCCGTGCCAAGGAAATTCTAAAATCTCAGTTTATAGAGCATTTGTACAAGTTCAATTGAACATGATGGCATAGGTGGGGCCGTTATGCCCCAATTACAATGATAATCGGTAATGGTTATGTTATAGAGCATTAAGGTACATGCTGGTATATATAGAGATGTTTAGTTTGGCATTCCAAGTTAATGGATAGCGATTTTTACGTGACATGCGTGATTTGACATGCAGTGCCAAAGATTTCTAAAATCTCAGTTGATAGAGCATTTTGTACCATGCTCGTATTTGTAGAAGCTTGGAGCCAAATTAAAATGTGAATTGGTTAGATTGTCATTTCAAGGTTGAAATCGTGTTCTACACGTATAAGCGTGTTGTAACACTATTGACATTTCCCAGATAATTCATTTCAGTTCTTACACAACGTATATGAAGTCCTTTCCACTAGACAGTATTGAACCTTTATTTATGCCCAAATTCATGATCAAGTTGAAAATTATTCAACTTTCGTATCGAACAAGGCGGTTTAAGCCATGACGGGAAGTCACACCCTTGATATTAAACCATATTGATCCTTTGTCAAATGTCGCCCGAATTCAAGGTCAAATTGAAATTCATTCCAATTTTCGTACCGACACAAGGCGATTATTTGAACATAGCTATGACGATGGGATCGACGCCTCTATCGTTTGGATCTGGAATCGCTGGATATTCGGAATGGAACCAGGACGAAAGGAGTTAATAGGGAGGCCACTATTAACTCCCAACACGGAATGAGAAGCTAATATTCCAGGATGGTGCCATTCTCCTGTTCGGAACAATTCCTGCTATCGACGATTCGGATTATGACATTCATGTGTTAAAACTTATGTTTTATTGTGTTAAATGTATATTCCAATTGAGATAGTTTGGATCTCCACTCACGGAATTATCAAGTTTTTTGTCTTAGGATAAAAATCTTGAAAAAGGTGATGAGAGTTATGTAACACTCTCGAGTTAGGTAAGTAGGGTTAATTTTAGCTGAAAGTTCAATGTCCTTAGCTTGATAGTCCGGTTTCCTGAATTGTTGGGAATTATAGCTCTGAGTGGATGACCTATAATTATGGGTCGTTGACTTTTGGAGTTAAAAGCTTTGTCAAAGCGTATTAGTAATTGTCCATCTGGTTTGATGTAAGCGACACCTGTTCCCAGCAGGTCACGACATTTGATGGGCTAGGGGCGTTGTCCTTTTCAGCGTATATATACTAGGAGAGCAAAGCTCTCGGGGACTTGCTAAAACTCTTGCGGACTCTTGTTCAGAACTTGTTGACGAGAGAACATGTTATTATATTTTACTCCGTGGCCGCCTGATGTGACATTGTAATAATTGTACAATAAATTTCATCAACGTGTTTCCGAGAATTCCAACTTAATGGTTAGAACCTGGGGAGTGCTACATTAGCGCATACAGTACAGTATGTCTGCTGTGTAACTCAGGTCACATAGTTGTTATAGCGTGTTTTTATTGAATACGTTGGTTCGTATCGATTGTGTGTTAACCAGTCATAGCTATCTTAGACCTATATTCCATACATATTCCGGTTAGTCAACTTATAGCGGATATAAGACCTGAGTTAATTACACCTATTACTTTTCCGCAAGTTGTACACTAAGGATCCAAGTAGTCATAGATTTTGTTACAAGTTTGTTTGTTATACATGTATTTTCTTGTTGACTAATTGTGAATAAATCCATCTTGTGTTCTATATCGGTCTCGGCTCTAGTTAAGCTGGTCAACTCAGAGTGAATTGGGTGTTGTGTTTATTACACAGTCTAAGAGTCATAACCTTTTACTTAGCAGACATATTGGACATATTAGATACACATTGACTTTCCCAGTCCTGAGTAGTATAGTCGTGTCATGCCAACCCCATATATATCGGCATAGTCGATATTTGTTCCCATAGCAAAGAACCACCATTGGTCTGATAAAAGAGGGTACAATAGATGTCCTGATGTTATCCAGCTTTGCAGTGTTTGACGAACCGGCCGCTGTGCCGCCCTATCCACTGTATCAGAAGTCTCAGATGTCAGACCATTCAGTATTACAGTGTTGACGATCCGGCCGCTGTGCCGCCCTATCCACTGTATCAGAAGTCTCAGATGTCAGGCCATTCAGGAAAATACAGTGTTGACGATCCGGCCGCTGTGCCGCCCTATCCACTGTATCAGGAGTCTCAGATGTCAGGCCAATCAGGAAATACAGTGTTGACGATTCGGTCGCTGTGCCGCCCTATCCACTGGTATCAGATATCTCAGTCACCACGCTACCCAATCATGCAGTGTCGACAACCTGTGTTAGCCTATCCACTGCTGTATCAGATGTTCATATACTACATCACTTATCCATGGTCACTCAGGTAATGTCGCCATATGAGAGAACCCATGGCACCCATATGGTCCTTCGGCATTGTCAAAGACCATATTATGCTGACACGCAACTACCAATCAATTTAACGTTATTATCATACAGACCTCAGCTTATCAATTGGGATGTGTATATCAAGTATAATGAGTTGACCAGTTATTCCTAATGTAGTAAATTCGTTATCCACTCTACCGATAGTTGAACTATTTCAATATACTTCGGGGTTCTATCATTTAGGGTTTCGCTCGGCCCAGTGGTACATCCTTTAGATACCCCTACACCCGTCATGCTACAAATGTATTGTAAATTTTGATTAACAAATAACTAACTATGAGCAAGATTATTGTTAATTTCTCTTTGAACACACTACCGGAGTGCTTGACATCACTTTAAAAGATGTCGCTTTTTGTTCCTGATAAATTACGCACTCTTCGCCCGAGCAACGTCGGGTACCCCAGCTAGTCGTTGCTAAATATAATAAATAACTTTTCCAATCAACGTATTGAAAACAACACAAAGGCAAACTGCATTGCTTATGCATAAAACAGACAAAGTAACGAGCTAAATATTACCACACCACAAGGTTGTTTTAAGTTGCTACTCGATGAATGGAAAAACCAGCAATTATTTCAATGGAATGTCTACAAAACTGATGTGGAAAACTATATCTTCCGTAGCACCAGAATAAACATGTCTAAACTAAATATATTCCCCACCAGGTTACAAAGTGTACATCGGAATGGCAATTACAGATGTAGAGGGCTAGCATTATAATGTAATGTTATCGGACGACAGTTAACTACAATTGCGGAAGGAGTCCTATAGATTGAGGGAAATGTTTAGACAATAAGTTAAACAAAAGTGGTCGTTTGTTGAGTTATTATCTGAACAGTTCCTATCTGATAACTACTCGTCAATATTGTTTTTGTGTAGAAACCATTATGTCACATATTGAACTTATCATTCGAAAAGGGACATGTTCCCACTAACATGCACATATATAAAAGTGTACCAATACCGATATATAAGTAACGACAACTCCACGAAAGATTTCAACTAATGCCTAGCTCTTGATCTGTCCAATGCGTTCGATACAATACACCAAGCTTTATTAATCATATTTTGCGTAACATCCCTCCAGTTGAAGTCCAGTGCATACTGATATAACTGATGGGAGAACTAATTTACTAAAGAAAGTGTTAAGACGAAGGCATCTTGGACTTTCAAGAATATATCTTAAGTATTAGTTGCTTACCTAAGACTATGCTGTGTGTTGTCACTATTATATCTTATCGGCTCAAAAGTTTCAAGTGCGGCTGGTTAGGCGAACTTCTGGTGACTGAGGAACAATTGACAGGGTTTGTATGAAAATGGATAGTGACACTCCAAATTGCAATCTCATGGTGAGTCATTTTGTACTCATATAATAAAGAACGCAAACCTATACATTTATTCACAGGTGAACGCCCAGCAATATCGTTTGCAGTGAAATATGAAAATTTGATCATGTAATATTATATTAATGACTTTAGAATGGCCAACGTGTATACAGATGGTGAAACTAAAACTGGATGATTGCATTATAACAACAGAGAACAAAGTACACAAACGAATACGCTGACGTGTAGCTTCTAAATTGACTTATTGTTATCGACGTGAGTTCGTGCGAACTAGCATACATTTTATAAAAGTCTGCAAAACAGTGTTTGTCACCAACAGGCACATGCAAACAGAGGTTTATTTTGTTCGAATTTTCATTATTAAAAACTACACAATAACGAGTTATCGTATTTTGAACCAGTGCTATGTAAACATTACGTTATAATGGCATTACCGATCAAAGTTTAATCACATAAAGATGGTAGGCATTGGAAAAGGTCAAATTGTAGTTGTGCATAGTTATTGTGACCCAGCATTACATTGCATGGTTAGATTACATTCAAAAATATGGGTTCGCAGAGAATCATCTGAAGACAGTTAATTATATCGATCCCGTAATCGTTGCTAACCACTGCCCTGCCCCTCGCCGTGAGAACGTTGACGACAGTGAGCCACATGATATCATCTGTCAGATTCCTCAAATACGATTTCCTCTGCCTTATAAGGCATGTGGGGTCGATGGTGCAGTATATTACCCCCTCGTCCCTTTGAATTAATACTTGTTGCAGGTTAAATGTACTTGATTATACTTACAGTACACTATTTCTGGGGAATAATATGATAGTATTGAGCGGAAATATTACATATATGTGATAATAAATACATAATACATGTTATGTTCACTGGGCGGGCGGCATTCAATGCTTCCAGAGTTTTCCACACAAATTGTTGTTTTATCTCTGGTTTATCGCTGGAATGCTAAACCGGAAACCGCTGGAGATTTGTGTAATATTAGTGTACATAGATTAGAATGACATGTTACGTGTAGCTATTACATTTAATTATCGTTATCGTTAATGTTGAATCAAGCTAAGATGTCAACGTATGGTGTATATTATGTTGTATTATGTATTGCGGAAGCTTTTGTAAATTCCATCCAGTGGTATTCTGGTGTGCCTATCTATTGTCGACCCTTATGCGTATTGTGACACTGGCTATATGCTAAAACAGGTGTTTAGTTTGTTATTTAGTTTAGTGTGGATACGTGGTGAGTTTCTCACATAGACATATCATCCATACATAATCAAAGGCTCGCGTGAAATCTTTGAATGTGCAGTGTAGTGAGTGCAGTATTATCATACAGAGAATCGTAATAGGCGAACCAGCGTACACACAAAGAATATAATTATGAATTATGTTGTATAACCTTTTCGAAAACTAGCTTGGGTTTCCCCTTGGATTTGATTCTCCGCAAATACACTCAATCGTTCGCTTACTATACTAATAAAAAGCTTTGCCATGTAGCTCAGACTTGTTATTCTCTGATAGTTTGCTGGGTCAGTGTGGTCCCCTCTTCTTTTATATCAGCCTGTTCTCCCGAAATCAGCATATTATCTGCTTCTATTATAACTTGTTTTAGGTGGATAATTTGTTTAGAATCGCCCCAATTACAGTCGATACTGTGCTGTAAATGAGATCATTTTAGTCACATTATTGACTCATAATGAGGCTATTTTAAGAAGATTTTGTGCAAACAGTGACACAAATTAGCCAAATTATGACTTGTCAGATGTACTCCCTTTAACGGGTGTCTTCACTGTGGCCCGCGCCATAAAGCGAATTAAATGGTAAGAGTCCTTTATCTGCTTATTTAAGAATGAACTAATCACATTATGTACGTATTTCACATTATAGGTCGATTATGAGCGTATTGTCGCGAGGATATGCTGTTTATATCTTATCAAGCATATGGTCCAATCACGGTGCAATGTGCGGGTTTTGAATATCAGGTTGAAATAATTCATATACAGTTCGCTAAGATGTGGCATCGCTTTTGTGATATATTCACTATATAATTATGGTGTCCAACCCTGGGATATAAGGTGTGGCATCGCTTTTGTGATATTTTCACTATATAATTATGGTGTCAAACCCTGGGCTCTATTCAATTTCCAGCGCTTAACTGCTCTGTTGTTCTCATCTAGGTCTATATCAGAGTTTAACACAGTGTCATCGGTATGCATCCAGTCAATACACAATTCGTTCTGGCGTTGAATCTTAATTGAGCTTCCGGTTGATAATGATCCATCTTCTTGTTGGAAATACTCACTAAATGCTTCGATGTCGGGTGTCGGTTTGTTTGAGTGGTGCTATGAGTTTTCAGAAATCAGTCGCCACTCGAATTCACCCGGAGTATATTCATATTTATCGGCCACTTTGTGGTTGCTGCGCAATTTACTTTAGATCACACTTTAGTTGTTATTTCTACGACAAGTGATCATCTGATCCCGGTTTAATCGGTTGGGCTCCCGTTTTCATAATATCCACCATATATGGTATTTAGCGATGGCTCATCGGTAATGGAACCCATATCGCCAGCGTTGGAGAGCGAGACGGTCTGGAGCACAGCAAGCAGGGACGATTGAAGGTCAACACAACAATGGAAGCCTTTGAGAACTGATAGAATAATTTGTGTTACGTGCTATTTTGTTTTTCCTCGTCAGAAGCCGGATCCATCTCGTGGTGTCATGTTATTAAAGGATACAGTAATTGAAAAGAAATAAATGATCATACATAGTATACATGTAACTGGTAAGGTACATCGTATCTTGTTTTTATTACCTAGCAATACAGTGCGTGGTAATGGGACCACTGTTGAATGGGTTTGTTTATGTTGTCACATGACGACACAGGACGCGGGACTGAGATCAATCTCAGGCATTCCGTTCCTCGAACCGATTCCGAACTTCACAACAGCGCACACAGTGATGTGGTCCCGCTTTCGCTTCACTGGCGTGAGTGCCGAAGCTTGCACCAGTATAATCCCACGACACGCCGGTACAAGTTTGTATGATTGATGCACGTGAGTCTTATTAAAGAAACTCCCATGTTATCGAGCTATAGTTTAAATGTTGGTGTAATTAATAAACATAACAATGTGCTGATGTACATCGGTAGGCTGTGAGGTTACCATGGTAATCTGTATTAATAATACAGTGAGAGTAAACTGGAATCCGGCTCTGAATAGAATTCCCCCTATAGTCCTGGTTTGGAATCTGAACTGAATGGTGTTTTAATTAAATATTGTTTTATCTGACTATCCAATTTTTTAATCCGGTTTTTAGTTATCTGTATGGATACTGCAACGGGTAACGGACTTAATCTTCACACGTACCCGTCTACCACGGAGCAGGTGTAGCTAGATATGTACATTTAGCTAGAGCTGACTGTCAGTCGATATTCAATATATGTGATGACATTATTACCAAAGAGAGCATAGCAATCGCACCACGATTCATACTTTTTCCCATAAAAGAGGGCGAAAAAAGTTATTCAGATGACACTGAGTTGAAATAAGAACTAGTATTCAAGAACAGAAGTTAATACGAATATGAAAGTGATAAGATATATCGACACACCACTACCACTCTTAAGATTATATAGCCGAACACTTAACACTACCCCTACAATGTACACCATGGAAAGGCTAAAATACCACATAATAGTCCAGGCGTTTGGTGTAATAATTGTGCTTTTTGTAATAATTGTGCAAAAAGCGATAAAAGCATGAAACTTGGCTCACATGTTCCTTATACACCACTGGTCGTTTTCAGGTGTTTAGACATCGAGGCAGGTCCTAATTCCTTAGCAACTGTTGCTAGGCAACTATCCGACATCGACGCAAAACAAATATGACTCATACTATGCCATTTTTTAACAAACTAAACTACGTCATGTTGTATTTACGCCGGAAATAACAATATAAATTGTTGTGAGTGTACATTTCTTACTTACATGGTTGGTAACGGTTGCTAGGAATATATTCGGAAGCGAAAAATGCACCTATGACTAATATTATGGTAGTTGTAACAAACTAAACTACGCAATGTCGCATTTTTATATTGAAAGCATTTATAATAGTTGGTGTTATTGTGGACATGACATTTTCGCCCATTTGTGGTTACATGGGTGGGGTAATTGATGCTAGGGACATATCCACTATTGAAAACATTCCATCAGTATGAGTTTCTGGCAATGTAACTGTTTGTCTGCTTACAAGCGACCATACGGCTATCGAAGTTGAACATGTGCGCATGTGAGTAATTTGACCCGGGGAACCTTACTAAATATGTCACGTTGACCTCAGATGTCATAAAAGGGCACAAATATTTAATTTAACAAAATAATTAATTATATACCCAAAATGGTTGCAATCTGGTCGATGAAAATTGAAACACGGGGATAAGTTGACCCGTAGAGTATCAATAAATAGATGACTTAATGGGGCAATATGAGCACTACATAACTTTGTTGGTCAGCTTATGTAGGAACGTGTGTACATATGGGTCACCTGACCATTTGATTGCCATGCGATAAGCGTCTTTGGCCTCAGATGACTTAATTGTGACTACTACATCATATGATATATAAAGAGTAACGTGTAACTGAATATGGAGAGTAATGCAATAGGTGCTGTTTACACCAGGTGATTAATAATTATATAAACTTTACTTGAAGGGTCACTAATAAATTACGCATTATTCACCCGAGCAACACCGGGTACTCCAGCCAGTCGTTGCTAAATTTAATAAATAACTTATCCAATAAAGATCACAAGATCAACGTATTGAAAAGAACACAAATGTAAACTTTATTGATTATGTATAGAACACACAAAGTAACTAGCTAAATGTTACCCCACTTGCAACTCAATGAATGGAAAAACCAGCAATGATTCCAATGGAATATTGTGGCAGAACCTACGTTTTGTACTTTTTTGTTTGGTCATGGAACCATAGATCTGTTGATTTTTTGACTTGAACATAGCTTCGCTAAACGGTACTAGATAGCCTGTGCTGGCTTCTCATGTGTTATTTCTTTGGGATCAGTTAGTTATCAATAGAGCGGAATCGTATTGAAACTCAGACGACCGAACGATGAGAGAAAAACGCTCATCGCTTATATTGGAAAATGTTATCTACTTTTCCAAAATCACATGACGATGTTATTTGCCAGATTGTCAATGGCTCGTCAATAAAGGTAGTTTTCATATATCGTGACCAGTGCAGTGTACCAAAACAAACTATAAACTTTATATCACTGCACGGTTTGACTGCGTGTTTTCCTGAGAACCAGCATCGAATGATCTCGTCAGCATGCTAAGTATGACTTTCCTAATAACAAATCGTGCCTGTTTTTCGTTCATCGTGTGATGAAATAATTTATTATGTAATAGTGCAGCCAGGGATGTGGCACATGCATGGGCGCACATCGTTCTACATTACCTGCAAAACTGATAAACAAAACCATATCTTCTGTAGCTACATAATTAACCATTTCTGTACTAAAGAAATTCCCACACTCAGTTACAAAGTGTACATCGGAATTGTTAATTATTGATGTACAGGGCTAGCAGACGACAGCTAATTACAATTGAGGAAGGAGGGAAATGTTTGGACAATAAGTTTAACAAAATGGTCGTTTGTTGAATTTATTATCTGAACATTTCCTGTTTGATAACTACTCGTCAATGATGCTTTTGTATAGACAAAAATAAATCACATATTGAACTATCATTCGAACAAGGTCATTTTCCCACTAACATGAGCATAGCCAAAGTTGTACCAATACCGAACATAAATAACAACAAGCCCACGAAAGATTCCACCTAATGCATATATGTCCTGATCTGTCCAAAGCTTTCGATACAATACACTACGATACCTTAATTAATCATTCTGAGATTGTAGTACATGTATTCTGCTTATGTTGCCTAACATCACACCAGTTGAAAAAGATACCATTCCAATGCTTTCTGATATAACTGATTGGAGAATCAATTTACTAAAGAAAGTTTTAAGACGAAGGCATCTTTGACTTTCAAGAATGTATTTTAAGTTTTGGGTGCTTACCTGAGACTATGCTGTGTGTTGTCACTGTTATAACTTATCGGCTAAAACATTCAAGTACAGTTGGTTAGGCGAACTGCTGGGCATTGAGGACAAACCGACAGGGTTTGTATGAAAATGGATGCAAACTTTAAAATTTTCAACCACGTGGTGAGTCACATAGTTCAGCACAGAAACATTCAATATGTGCTTATATAATAATGAGCGCAAACATATATATCTATACACAGATGAATGCCCAACACTATAGTTGTTTATAATTGTAATATTATATTAATGACTTTAGAATGGCCAACGTGAACACTCGGTGATGAAACTAAACAGGTCACTAGAGCAGCAGAGAACAAAGTACAGAAAAGAATACGCGGCCGTGTAGGTTCTAAATGGACTAGCATACATTTTATAAAAGTATGTGAAACAATTATCCCCAAACAGACGCAATCATGCAAACAGAGATTGATTCTGTTCAAATTTTCATTAATAAAACTATCCAGTAACGAGATATCGCATATTGAACAAGCGTTATGTAAACATTACTGTTATAATGCCATTACCGACCAAAGTACAAGTAAATACCAAAGTGTAATCAAAACAAGATCGTAGACATTGGTAAAGGTTAAATTATAGGTTGTGCTTAGTTATTGTGACCCAATCATAGAACACATTCAAAAATGTGGGTGCGCAGAGGATCGGGACGCAAGAATCGTCTGAACTTACTCTGAAGCCAGTTATTTGTATCGATCCCGTAATCGTTGCTAATCGCTCATCCGACCCTCGCCGTGACAAAGTTGACGACAGTGAGCCACATGACATCATCTCTCAAATTTTTCATATACGGCTTATTCTGCCTTCTAGATGGTATAACCCGCTTATTTTCTGCTACCGGTATGAGATGAAGGAGTTTGTTTTGTCCGCCGCCCATGTGCGGCCATGTGCTACCAACTTCATAGTAAATCAGCAAGACCCACCGTCATCATAACATATTAGCATGACAACTTGAACAGGGGTGATTTTCACTTGATAGATATGACAACCATGTATGCACCGTCATCAATGTATGCAATATGGTCATATATATGTGCAAAAATTAAACGCAATGATGAGCCGACAATTCATATCTGAATAAATATGCGAGACTACAATCATAACGTGCTCACTGTGTTCTATATCATCAATACATTGTGCTGTATAGTTGAACATACTCAAGACATGATTTGATGTTGGAGACATCTGTATGTTATAAATAGTTCTGAATCAATATATGTCACAGCTCATTTTTTATTAAAACTACATATGACATCGACATATAATACAGTATACGAGAACTGGGTGTTCGATGTTTTGTCCACAACTATATCCGATAGTACCACACAGACGACACAGTGCTGCAAACTTGCATACACATGTGTGTATAATGCTATAGATGAGTTGATGTGCTTCGCACATATCTACATGGACCCTTACATGGTATATGATTTAGCATACCCCCATACTGTACATTCAGGTCAACATTTTCAACAGTTCGAAATTGCATACCCGACACAACCTCAGTTCGATAGTTTGATTTTCCAACCAGTTTTTAGTGAAAATTGTACATTCAGACCAAAAGCCGCATCTGTTCCGTCCTATTTGTGAACTAAAATTGTCATCAGTCGCAAAATGTCCAAGATTACGGTGTTATCATATCCTACAGATGGAAAATCTGATGTCAACTCGATGAAGACTCCAACCTAATAGTCCATTCAAACTAAGGATTGACATAATTATAAAAGGTTCACTGTCATATATGTGCAACTTTCCGCAATTGAGTATATTCTGCGGGGTTTTACCCAAAGTTGGCAAATTACGCGATGGCGTGTTATATCACACTTACCAAAAAATATCACTCTTATCAACAGTATCAAAATCGAGGGCGTCGTCTTTCAACAGAATCAACATGAAGGTTACACCTATATTTGCATATGCCAGTACTGATCGGAGAAACTGTAGTACCACCGATTCACTGAACATATAACCTGTTCAATGTGATGCAGCACGCATATTAACCAGCGTAACTATATATACGAGTTTTGGAACCATGCTAGAAGAAACTGGATGGTAAATCTTAAGCAAACGGCGCGAGAAATACTATTCCATAACATAAGACAAAGCCCGTAACTACCTGAACAATTTGCTACCTACATGAGGCATCTGAATCAAACATGGACAGTTGAAATACGAAAGACTATCGAGTCCCTAGATGGAATACAACATGCATTTGTTATAGAAGAAACTACCTCTCTATGAAATTCACTGCCAGCGGAAACTAACGCCATATATATGTTTGACTTGTTTAACAAAATATTAACAATATTGTAAAACGAAACAATTCTTGGTTTATTGTCCGTACAATCGAAGAGCTCAGATACTCTAATTATCTATCCGATACTGACCGGTGTGTGTGGGTACGATTGCAGACTCTTACCATTTTATTTTACAATGCCCGCAATACGAAGACACCCGTGCGAACTTTTCAAAAGCCCACCCGATAAGCTTATGCTAACCGACATTGTGTTTATTTATGGTGTTGACAATCAAAATAACATTAAAACCGCCGCATATTTAAATCGTTTCAAAACTTCATTCCGGACAGAAGATTCGGTGAATGGTGTACATAAACATCATAGAAGCCGGCTATGCGCTTCAATTATCATGTGTGTAGTCGCACTACAAATATTCCGCATGCCTAATCGTTAGCAAACGGGATCATTTGTGGCAATCTGTCCAAATGCAGATAACGCACAATAACACTTTTCTTCTTTTTAAACCCTACGATCAACAGAGTTTTTATTTCCACCCCAAATTTTATCATTGGTCAAATATATAGAAGAAGTAAAGAAATTACGCTCTAAAAATTAATGAAGTTATATGCTTGTCCATATCTAAGTTTATATATAAATCGGCATTCGTGTTAATTCAGTCTTTGTGTGTTTATTTAATTTTTTCCTAACTATTTATATGGATTTAATGTGTTGAGTATGAACTATGAATAGTAGACTCGCACAAGATGGCTGTTTTTTTTTATTTAGCTGATCGCTTGCTTGTTCGTCGAACTGATATTTTCAATAAATACGAGCGATATTTGAGGGGCGTGTCGGTAAAAAATATTGTCAAATCCGATTCCTGATGTGGACGTCATGTCGGGCGAGTAGGAAAAGCAGCCGGTCGGGGTGAGACCTGCATGTGCAGTCATAACCGGTGTCCATTGTAACCAATTTTACACGGGATATATAACATTGAACGGTGCTGTCTTTCTATCTACATATGAGGCGTTTAAGTAACATATATTATGTTTGTGTATTTTGAACCAGTGTATGGACTTTCAAAAATGATAGCTCCCGAAGAAGATATATACCTTTCTATAGAATTAAGTATTATTGGAGGTGGTGTGGCATCTTTTGGACTCCATCCGACGCCGGTGACAAAGTCACCGACGTCGAAGATCCCGAGCGAGTTTCTCGGCACTTGAAACTGACAGACCAAACCATGAAGACGCACACAGGAGCAATTACTGCAAGATAAAAGGACTTGCCGGCCAGCATGATACAGATCCAACATTATGTAAGTAGATCTAGGATATGGCGGGCAAGAGTTCTGGTAAAGACACCACAAAATGGCGCTGCGAGTAAATCAAATATGCTCGTAAAATTCTCGCGGTAACTTTGCGTTTGACCGCACATTGCTGTCATGGTCGTTGGGATTTTTTCATAGTCCCAGTTTAAATCCAGGGACATTCGTCCCAAGTTGATTCGTTGGTTGATTCCTACATAATTTTGGCTAATAGCAAGATATGTTCTGCTGATTTGAAGCACTTTGGCGAATAATTACTTGCCCGTTATTTCCAGATTTACTTGCACAATTTTGAGATAGATTTTGTCGGGAATTTTAAATCGTCGTGTCCACACACTTCGTCGTTGTCCACACATCGTTTCGGGAGCTTCCTTGGATAAAGTCCAAGTTTCCTCCCAGAATTGTCTGTTTTTGTTGTTTCTTTGTGGCATTTTTGTCAAATTATTTCGACATTTTTTGCCCTCCGATGTTTTCATTTTTGATTTATTTTGGGGCTCTGGCCCGTCACATTTTCATATTAGGGCATCAACTGTTAGTGAAGCCCACTTATTTCAGGTATTTCCATTTTTTGACAGAAAATGAATGAAATTTTGCGATTTTCACACAAATGTAAGTTTTTGGTGAACTTAGCCATTTTTTGCATCATTGTTTTAATGAAAATGTGGCATCCTGCTATCTTGTGTTGAAATTCAATGAAATGGAGCTACTATTCAGAGTATCTGCCATCTAAAATAATTCGTCTGGCTTCCAACAAACATTAAAATGGCAATAGTGATTCAAATTTGATGAAATTTCAATTGCTGACATTTAGACATTTTGCCATGTGTGTTGGGTCATAAATTATTTGGAGATTTTTCTGACATTAGTAGAGCAGCCTCTTGCACTAATTTATTGGTCATTTTGTTTATTTGGTCGTATACTCTTTCATTCATCCCAAGTGTCATTTTTGAAGGGAGGGAAAGAAAGAGTGAAATGACCCAAGGCCATATTGTTTGTTTACCCTCAACTAGGGTATGGGATAAAAGAATCCCGTCTTATAGTGAGGCCTTCACTGGCCCGAGGAAACAGGGGTCTCGGGTTCCTATCGGCAATCGGTCTGATGGTTTCGCCCAATACGATGGCGACCGACAAAATCGCCACGTGTCTCGCGATGCATACCGCGCCAATTCTAATGCCGAGGTTTCGGGGATGGGGCGTGTAGGGGAAAATAGGGCTACAAGCCCAGTTGATTTCGACATTGAACAGGATTTCCGCAATCTTCGCATTGATCGTAACTTTAGACCATCACGGGATCGTGATAGTAGAAATCGCGACCAGCCACAGCGACGCGACAGATAAAATGTTCATTCCCGTAGTGGTCGGCAACATAGCCCAGTAAACAGGGCTGTGGAAAATCAAGGGAGGCGACAACAATCAAATAATGTCCAACCCAATCAGCATGGCCAACACAACAGTGGGCAACGAGTTCAGGATACGCGTGATTTCAGGGGTGATCTCGTACAGGATGGGTTTCCACGGGGACAGTCTCAGTCCCGTGACAATCATTCAAATAGGCAACCCAGATATAGAGATCGGGAGGGGTCGGCTGAAAATAACCGTGATAGGTTTCCACGTGGACAGTCTCAGTCCCGTGACGATCGTCCAAATAGGCGACCCAGATATAGAGTTCGGGATGGGTCGGATGATTATGATCGGTATGATGGGTTTAGCCGTGGCCGGTTTCCATCCGTTGATGACCGTACAAATAGGCGTCCGTCAGAAAGACAGGCCAAATTTGATGGCCGTCGTTCCCAAAACAATAATTACAATCATTGGGATCAGGAAAGGGGTCGGTCTGGCCCAGCCTTTCATATGGGCCGGGGTCCGCAAGATAACAGATTAAATGATAGCAATCCTTTAGATGCAAACAACAATAATAGGGATGCTAGACTGCGACGGGCTCCAATAATTTCCGACACTTTGGAATACGATGGCAACCAAAGCTGGCAGCCCTTTCAATTACAGGAATTATTTCTAAATCAGTTAGTTAAATATAATTTCCCCACACAGTACGAAGAAGTACGTTATTTGGGAAACTGTCTGTATGGATGGGTCAATTTTTTTTTTTTTAAATATTGGACAGTGAGCCCTCAATATGGGTAGAGGATTTGTTGGTTGAGTTACAGTGGGAATCTTTACAAATGGAGGCATCCCGAAATAACTCCAAATGTACCAATATGGATTATGGCCCGTGGTTTGCCTCTGATAGTTACCTTTCAGACTCGGATCTGTCATACAGTTCCAATGAGAATTACTTGAATGTCAGTCATGAGTTTGGTTATAACGTAAATACAAGCTGGGACATTGACTATGATTTGTCTCTTCAGTATAATAATTATTCCACTGCCATCTGTGAAAATGCAGACTGTAACATAACTTCAAATGGCCAAGAGTATTTTGACAATGAAACTTCTGTATCGGATTCAGTATTGAAATCACAGCAGTTTGAGAATTATGTGTACACATTTTCTGAGGGAGCATCAAATAAATATGTGAGGCCCACAGGACTCATGAGAAATTGGAAGCACATCAGTATACTATTGGTGCCAGTACTAGTACTTACCAAACGTCTTATTGGGGTCCTGGTGCCTAGATGGGCGACTATATTTCTGCCCAGTTAAACAAATCGACCAAACTAGCTGATCCCAGATTTTGTAATCTGGCACAGTATAAAAGTAGTAAATCTAATTGCAATGTTGTTGATGTACAAAATCAAAATGCAAAAGGCTCATCTTCTGGGTAGTTGCCTCCTGAATCATCATACAAGGGTGCTTTTCAATTGGGTGCTCATTACAATCATCCTGTGTTCACTTCCGAATCACATTCTGGGAATGTTTTCCACTAATCAACTGACAAAGCTTGATGCAGTTAACATCACCTCTCAAGACAATTCATTTGACACTTGAAAATAGGCAAGTATCTCTTTCCTATGAACACCACTTGAACACAAGGGAATCGTCAAAGTCGTCATCCAATGATTGTGTGAGTGTTCCCGTTAACCCAGTATATCAGAACAATTCAAATGCACTTGAGTCACAAAGTGAAAGGGGCGTTTGAATGACTGCACGTTTCACGATTATGGGAGTACTGATTCCCAGCTTCATGTGAGTGAGAATTCAGTTATGCCCGGTTCAGCCTCTGGTGATGACCATAGAGAAATTTCAGTCACACCATTTAATCATGCAGAATCCTTTCTAGTTTTGGTGATAACTCAGAAGTAACTTGTACCAAAGCAAATCCACTTGCACCCAAGTCAATTTCACATGAACATCTTTGTGGAACAGACTGCCACATTACAGCAGAATCACAAGTATTCTCAAGCCATGTCAAAAGTGAACACCGTTACAAAGGGAATCCAATAGTTCCCGTCAGGGTGGTCACTGAATTGCAAGATACAGGTGATTTCCAAAGTATTCCAACATTTTTACTAATTTTGTGAAGAAATTGGAAGTTGCAATGAAGTTGTGCATTCAGATGGGAGATCACTCCCAGTAACAGAAAGTAAACAACCTCTGTTTTGGAAAGCATGGATGGCACATTACTGTCTTCAGACATGGTTAATGCTAATTTGGAAATTTGCAGACTCTTCAAATATCCACAGAAGTACAGAGACACATGTAAATATGGATTTTGATTTTGCAGAAGGTGATCTCGCTTGTAATCGGGCATATTGCCCCGTACCTCCAGGTGTCACTTCATCGGAATTACATGTAAATCATTCTGTCCATGCAGACGGGCTCACTGGCCCGACACATCTAAATGCAATTGTATTATCGCATTCTGAAAACAATACTCCGTTATCTAAACGATTAAAACATAACATTAGGTACACATTCATCAAACTCTCAGTCTTGCAATGGTACTGAGGTTGATCAAATAATATACAGGGATTCTAATCCCTCTAGTACATCCATCAATGCACACATCACTGCATTGTATAGCGATACCGATACTTTCCAACAAGATAACAAGTTGCTCTCACAAAGTTACAAGTTCATGTACATCACACAATCCAAACAGTGGGCGGACTGTGGTGAGCCCTATTCAACTGATGCGACTAACAGCTTACACTTACATCACATTGACACACCTCATATGACCAAAGCATATGAAGAGATTGAAAATGTTGACTATGGTTTTCTGGCATGGTTGTCACATGAGAATAACCTGTCAGTTGTGGATAATAAGAAGTACAGTAGATGTAGCTTTTATGGCGACAGGCCCCTGTCAGATACACTTTTTCTGTCAGATGGTAAAGATAATCTGACAGGTGGCATTCACTTCAGAATTAATGTGGCCACAAATATCGAACATCGCATTTTGGGCTTTCATATTGGATCAGAAGGACAAGCCCGCAAGCACTTTTGATGGCCACAATTCATCATAACTAAATTGGATAGTACAGATTGAACTCTCACCTCTCACTGTTACCGGTATTACAGACACATGAACAAGGTTATTAAAGGGCATGTATTTTTTGCCCTGTGTGATGTGATCTCTTATAGTTGACACGATTTTTGGCAATATTTGCATTTGACGGGTGATAGTGATTGTGCTAATACCCTACATTATTATATCAGGCCTAGTTTTCAGAGTAGAGGGAGGAGGGTGAGAGGTCTTAATAGTAATGGTACATGGGAAATTGGATGGGGACTCCGTCCCCGGGAACCAGATCCCTAGTTATCAGGTTATAACATTAGTAAGGAACCTGTGTACATGTAGGTGGTACTTGTACTGTTTTCTGCAGTGGGCTCTTGTACATGTAGGTGGCACTTGTACTGTTTTCTGTAAATGCAGGCACATGTATGCGCTTTTGTGTTTGAGTGGGAGTCTGTTCCCAGTTGCTAGGTTGTTTACCGGACGCAAGTAACTTTAACCAGCACGAACAATACTGTTCTGATCGAACTCAATCAACGCCATCAAAAGCGCCGCGTTATCACGGGCAACCGTTGCAGCAAGAAAGCATCAGGGTACAATTGTACCTGATATTTTTGTGCAGGTATACGTGGACGCGCCATAAGTTTCATAGTTTGTGTCCCGATCCACTGCGCATCAACATACATTATTGTAAACTTAAACTGTTATGTAATCTTGATGTACGCATACTTGCGTCGCAATACTGCATTCCACATTAATACGATATGAAGATCACTGCAACGTTTCAGATTATATGCGTGAGAATATAAACCGTAAATACAAAGTCATTATTTCTTAATAACAAAACAGCCAGAAGATGCCAACACAACAAAGGACGACAAGCGTCGTTAGTTTATTTATCAAATCGTTTGTTTAAATCTAGCTCTCATTTCAAATAAAGAGCAGAGCGATGGAATCAAATTCTTGTTGAGTCACCTGGTAATGTCAAATGTTCTATTCATATGGGCGTTGTGTGTGGTGTCAGTTGCGTTGTAACATGTCGTAGTTGAATGCGACACCATGTATACATATGATAGTCCGGAAGCTCATAGACTACCACTATACAACCCACTCGGGACTTAATTTCATCAAACTCATTTTCCTCATTGTTATGTCCTTCAACTTTTAAGCGATGTTAACACGAAATAAAAGTGGCCGTTTTTCTGACTAGGCACTGAGTCAGTTTGATGCAAATTTTAGCGGGAAAATCTAATGTACAAATATGTTGTGAATCTACGACATAGTTTTACGTTTATAGGCCAAAATTGGCCACCATAAGTGGAAAATAAGATATTCACTAATAAACAGTTTCTGCTGTTTAGAACTGGTTGAGAATTGTAACTTGGTGTAATGTTTATGTTAATTGGTCAACGGAACAATGCGCTGTGCAATTATTGTGGTCCTAGCCCCTACCGATCCCTCAAAAATTCGATTTTACTGATTGCGGTATGAAATTTCGCAGTAAATAACAATTGGGATTCTAGTCCTATTTCAACACGAAATTAGCAGGACTATGTAATTTAAGTGAGGCATACCCTTACCCAGGAATATTCCAACCCATTGGCCGTCATAATATGTACAATGGTAGATATTGCCCCATCGTGCCCTGCAATCGCTTACACGTTGTGGTTGATGTATACAATTGGTTATTATTCTATGCACTGAATACTAACATGTCTGATCCACGTCGGTTAGTTGTTACTATTGTCACCAGAGACATTGCCAGACATATTAGATCTTTTTCTCTCACAAAATTGATTCACTTTTTATGTTTGGATCATTTTTATAAGTAAAATATAACTTATATGGTATGAAATGTGTTTATTTGTGTATCTATATTAAATGTGTCATACAAATGACTTCCAAAATGGCAACCAAACTTGGAAAAACTTCATTTGTCGCATATATGCCAAACAAGGTGTGACTCACTTGGTTATAACCATGAAAGCTAATCACTGACAACTAAGTATTCTAATCTAGTTGTCCCAGTATATCAAATTCGTTTTAAATTATGCAGTGTGGAATTGTGCCGAACACTTCTATTGACGATTCTGGCAATGTTTTTAAAGGAAATGGGCAGAACTTTGAAACAGCGATTTTGAGATGGAACATAATATGTGGCTACTCTGGCCCATAACGACAGGTATACTCCTACACCTGACATATGAACATATAGTCATTCCCTGTATACATATTCACCACATTCATGGCCATACAGTCATTCAATGTATACTTATTCACCTCAGCATTGGCCATACAGTCACTCCCTGTATAGTCTATAACTATTATCCACATTCATGACCATACAGTCACTCGATAAATACATATACATCCCACTCATTGCCATATAGTCACTCCATGTATACATATACACCTCGCCAATGGACACACAGCCCTTACATATATACCAGTACCCCAAACACGACCATCAAAACCTGCCATATATGTTGCATATACACCACACTTGGCAATTCAGCGACTCGCTGTATACTAATACACGCCACCCATGACCATGCAGCTACGCCCTGTATACCTATGCACACACCAATGATAATACACCCACAACATATATACATATACACCCCACCATTACCAAAAGGGCACTCCATATATACATACACGGTCGTAGCTGACCACACAGCATACTCCTGGTATGCATATACACTTCAATATTGATCGCACAGTCATTCCTTCTACACATATACACATTACAACTAGCCAAACAACCACTCCATATGAGTCCACACAACCGACCCATGATTATACAAACAACAAATGTGACAATACAGTCACCCAATGTACACCTGTACATCCCAACCGTGATCATACAGTCAATCCGTATATACATAAACAACTCACAAATGACCAAGTAGCTACCTCGTTATATCCATACACAACACCAATGTTCATACAACAACAGCTGTACACATAACCATACAACCATAAGTCAGTATCGGTATTCATATTCGCCAAAGACATGACCATACAGTCACTCCTTGTATACCTATACATCGCACAGTTGTCACACACTCATGAACATATAGTCACTCCACGTATGCCTATTCACATCAACTATGACCATACAGTAACTCCCTGGCTGCCATATTAACCTACACACTGTATCAAGCTGGTCATGGTTTAGCCTAATGTGCCAGAATAGATACAGATTATGGTTCATATCTGTTCCGTTTCAAATGGTTGCCCATTTCCTTTAAAACATATGACCAGAATCCCAAAAGAGCTTCTCGGCAAAATTCCATTCCAACTTTTAAATTAAATGAACATGTCCCATAAGGAACTGGGACAACCAGAATAAAACAATTAGTTTTATGTTGATTAACTAACATCTACAATAACCAAGTGAATCATAATATGCTACCTTTTCGGAACAGCAGATAATAATGTTCGGGGTATATGTAAAACATCAAGGGTGCTATTCACCAAGCGAGACTATTTTATAAACCAGGTAGTTTATATGGTAGCGGCTGAACGCAAAGGTATCTTTGCTTTAGAGCAAACGACACACGCTGTCGATGGTGTGATTGATCCAATCTATCAGATTTGTCACCTGTCAATTGACGCCGTCTTACGACTAATTCATGAACACTCACCGGCCACAATCGGCATGTATAGCGGTATAATTTTTGGGTATAATTGTGTGGAGACTCATGCTTGCGTTTATATATCTGCAGAATGAGTTTCAATGACATTAATGAGGTTTTTTAATTAGCACAGTGTGAAAATGAAGAGCCAAGAAGATAACGTCTCAGAAGAATTTTGTTTGTGTTTTGGTTCTGTTTGGATATTTCCCTGCTATTTCCAAAGAAATTTATTTCCATGCATCATTTTTCCGGCGCTGGCGAATGGTGCTGGTTTCTTTGTTCTTTAATATTTTGATTCTTCTCTCCACAATGCCCAAAAAAGTGTTACGCTCGTCGGCAGTAGGGGGGGGGGGGTCTGGAAAACAATTGCACATATAGGGCCCCCGAGGGACCCACCACCCCATTTGTGCAAATTTGTTCCTCCAAATGTTAGGGACCCACCCCCTTTCTCATGTTTTTTATCAAAATTTCAGAGTTTTTTAGCCGTTCTTCAATAACTGTGTTAACTGCCTTTCAATCCCAATCCACTATCCTTTTTTGGTGCAAAGTGTGTAAAATTAAGACTCAAGCAATAACATCCTTAATCGGTAAAGCACAGGTAAAAAAAACGAAAAATAAACTGTATTTCCAGGTGTTTCCTGGTGTTTCCAGTATCTAACAACAATAATAAACCATTGTGTAGGTACACTGTATGTCACAAATTGCCATAGACCGCATTATAGCCTTAATATATCGAGCGCGTTTAGTCTGACAGAGAACACTGGCCAGTGTAAATAGTGGTAAACAGGTCAGGGGTTCTACAATTATTTGTGCATGATCAAAGAACTCTTTAGTCTTATCCACCGGGGTGGGTGAGGAGAGGAATTGTTTTGGTTAGGTATACACATAGATATATGGTTATTATACCCCCGATATTAGTCGGCGGGTATATAGTTGACGTATCGAGCCGTCCGTGTGTCCGTCCGTACAAACATTTTGCATCATAACTCAAGAGTCGGTTGTCATATTTTGATGCTCTATGACATGTGACTGACCAGAAATGGGGAACGAATATGCATAATATCACGGATTGTGAGTACCAATGCCTACCAGAGTTATCCATGGGCCCTGTTTATGAAATTCAATCCGTACAAAGTTTTTGCCATATAAGTTGAAGTGTCGGTTGTCGAATTTTGAAGTTGTTTGGTATGGTGATAGACCTGAATGATACGGGAAGGATGTGTGCAGATATTACTGCATATCACAGGTTTTGCCTGTCGATGCATACCAGAGGTACCAACTTGGTTCCATCCGTAAACACATTTTGCATTATAATAACTCAACCATTTGTATGTATATTTGTGCACCAGAGTCTGCAGTATAGTCTCAGTCAGATTTTATTCTTGATTTTAGTTTGAACTTTGAAGACATTGAAGAATTTCATTTCTCAAAGCATCACATTATTTCAGTTCATGTATTTGTAAGCGATAACAGTATACAATTAGTATTGTAGTTTAGTCTTGTTGAGCAGTATTTAAGCTTCAAGATGAAGTTCGTAAATTCAAGGAGAATAGCGTCACCTTCACTTGGGATTGTCTGAACAACAAACAGTAACGGCCATTCATCATAACCAATTCAGTTTTTTTTTGGATAAGTGCTGCAAATTAACATTACTTGCAATCTTTAAAAAGATGAGAAATAACCAGAAGGAATGAATTTGATTGCATTCCAGAACAAGACAGTATTTCAGACATTAGAAATTTATGAGATACCCTTTTCAATTTCATGTTATGCAACAATCGGGTCAATGATATCTAGTTATCATTGAGTATTCACCATGTAGTATTTGTGATACAGTTTTTTTATTTTATTACTTTTATTCGGATAATACAACTGGGTAATACATTAATTTTTTTTACTAAATTACGGTTTTCCACTGAGAAGTGGGACGGGATCCTGTGAAATCCAGAATGTTGCTAAATCTGAGGCTAAATAGTCACTATATATGTCTATATAGCCATATGCCAACAAACATGATACTAACATGCTTACAAACAACATTACATGGTCAGTACTTGTAAATTGTTTGAAAAAAAACCCATTTTGGAAAAAACATTACAAGCACGATTGTTTCGGCCTCTGGACCACCCACCCACCCACCCCGGCCCTATATACGGATTTTTTTTGTAGACCCCCTCATGTCGTCGGTGATATATATTGCCCCACGTCCTTTTCCTCGGTTGCTCATTGTTGAAATGAACCAAACGTGTACTGTTACACGCAGCATGTTTATGTGACCGATGGTCAATCTATGATTGACGCCAATCACCTTGATTGGATAATCCTATACCGCGCGGCGATGTCTTCCCATCGATATGTCCATCGATAGCTTCGCATTGAGCGTCGCCTCGTAAACCTACCTGGACTATATTATAAACCCAGCCGGTGAATAGCACCCCAACTGTTTACCAAATTTTTTTGCCATTTTGGAAACCATCTTGAGTAACGTGGTATATAAACACTGAATTGTGACACATTTAAGATCGATCAAAAAAAATGAACACCTTTAATAACACAGATAGTTTACATTGTACTTGAAAAAATGGTCCAAACCTGAAAAGTTAATTTTTAACGATATTTATGTTGGTGGACAGAAATCCAATATTTCTGGTAATGTCAGTGGTGACAATATTAGCAATTGACCAAGTTGCATCAAACATGTTGGCCTTCAATATATAGAGGGCAGAATAGCCAATTATATACACCAACCATAACTTGTAAGCGATTGCAGGGCACGCTGGGGCAATACCGACCATTTCCCATGTTGGCGGCAATTTTGGCAGCCATTTTGAGCCGAAGTAACAATTTTGGTTCCAATGAGCTGGAATATTCATGGGTAAGGTTATGCCTCACATGCGTTACACATTTCTGCTCACTTATTGTTTAAATAAGAGTACAATCCCAATTGTGATTTGTTGTTGTGGTGAAATTTCATACGGCAGTCAGAAAAATCGAATTTTTGAGGTACCAGAAGAGGACCCAAGAATTTCATATCCCATTGCTCCATTGACCAATTAACTTAAACATTACAAAAAGTCAAAATTCTCAACCAGTTCCATACAGTAGAATCTGATCTAGAAGATATTAGTGAACAAACGTCATATTGCCACTTCCGGCGGCCAATTTTGGCGGTCATCTTGGATGGGGACTTCCAATTTTGGCCTATAAACGTGATATTATGTCGTAGCTTCACAAAAAATAGAGATTTGTACAAATTTGACAAGGTTTTATAAGGAGCGATATAAAGATCATAGTTGATAGAAGAATTATTTGCCAGTTCTGATAATTTCATCAAGAACACCTGCAAAACAGTTGCATGATCACTGCAATGGACCATACAAACTGTCCATAGTGACAACGTTTGAGATAATTGTCTCATAGTTTTATATCTTATTTTGCTATTTGTTCACCCACCGACTGTTTTTGTGTGAGGTATACATGCGTTATGTACTGAAAGAATATTCTCTCTTCGGTGATTTTGTTCATATCCTAATTTTGTTTTAGACAGAAGTTCACATAAACTTTAATTTGTTCTTGTCGCAACTAAATTGGGTTCTGTGATCAAATCAGTAATGGAACTAATAACAGTTTATTTCAAATCCAGATGCCAATTTGAGTATTTGGTTTTGATTTAAACAAAAATGGGTTTCATATATTGACAAAGTTCAAAACCAGTTTGATTAGAACCAGATGATATGTGTTATTTGGTTTTTATCAAAACCAAAATTGGTGCCATAATTATACGGGACAAGTTCAAAACAAATTTTGTTTTTATCAAAACGTAAAATTGGTTTTGAACTTTGTCCCACGTATGTAACCAATTTAGGTTTTGATAAAAACCAGATATTCAATGCCAACTGGGTTGATCGAAACCAAACTGGTTTCATAAATGGGCTTTTGGTTTTGATCAAAAGATCATAACCAATTTTGTTTTTGATGTCTATGTGTTCTTTAGAAATTCATGGTGGACCAAAGACTCTAACATGGGTAACATTATACGAGGAAGATACTTGTGCGGGTTAGAAATTATAAATCGATGCCCTTGTTGTCAGGGGCTGTATATAAAGGGGAGGGGCAGCATTTTTTTTCCCGATTTCCGCCGAACTTAAACATAATTATATCTATGATATGATTAATCTACTGGTGTGGTTTAAATATGTCAAAAGTGGCGCCGTTCGAGTCAGGGCTGCACGGAAGGGGATAGGGAAAAAATATGTTTAGCTCCGATCACCACCAAATTGATACAAATTTTTCTCTATTATACCAGGGATCTAATCGTGTGATTTAAAGATGCCAACTTGGTGCCGTTTGGATGAGAGATGGGGGCACTACATTTGGTAAGAAGTTGTTTAATCGCAGATTAACACCACCAAAGTTATACATAATCATCCCCATGATATCAGGAGTCTAATTGTGTGGCTCAAAGCTGTCAAATGTGGCGTCATCCCAGTCATGAATGCACTTAATTGAGAGAGGTCGATTTGCACCAAATTGTTACACATTCTTATCCATGATACGAGAATCTAAGCGTGTGATCCAAAGACGCCAAATTGGTGCCGCTTGGGTGAGATAATGGGGAGGGGCACTATATTTGATAATAATTTGTTTAGTAGTCGATAACCACCAAACTTAAAAATAATCGACTCCATGATATCCGGAGTTTAATTGTGTTTTAAAGATGCCAAAATTGGCGCACCCTGAGTCGGAGATAGGAGTGGTAGGGTTACACAAACTACTAAAAATATGTTAAGCGATATGATACAAGGAATCAAATCATGTGGGTTAAACACGCCAAATGTCTTTTATTTGCGAATGTCCTTGTCTGTCTGTGTTCTATATAACTTCACAGGGGACCATCTAGATAGCACCAATGGGGTCTAATAGGGGTAACTTTTAAGAGGAATATATTGGTGTCGGTTAGAATTTTCTAAAGTGACGCTGTTGGTGCCATGGCAGAAAAGTGATATGGGCAGCAAAAATGATTAAATGTACATAATCATATCCATGATATGGCGCCGTTCGAGTCAGGAGTGCAAGGACGGGGAGATGTGCACACATTGATACACATTCTTTTCCATGATATGAGGAATCTATAATCATGTGAATTAAAGTCGCCCATTTGGTGCCGTTTGGATGAGAGATGGGGGCACTAAATTTGGTAAGAATTTGTTTAGCTACCGATTAGCACCAAACTTACAAATAATGATATTCTTTATTACCTCCTTCTTGTGAGAGAGTATGTATAAATTACTACAAGTGACGCCGTTCGAGTCATGAATGGGGTGGGAGGGCCAACAAAGCTCATACAAATATGTTTAGCACTAATTTCCACGGAATTCATACACGTTCTTCTCCAACGATACGAGGAATAACATAATCTGTGTAAAATACGGCATATTTGGTGCCGTTTTGATCAGGGTGGAGAGAGGAGGGACACTACTTTTGAGAAGAATGTTTTGGTCGCCGATATCCACGAAATGTATATAAAGTAATTCCCCATAACACGTTCTAAAGAGATTTTGGCGATCATATTTTAAAACGTCGACAACTGCTGACCGAATTAAGTAACTTGAACAATTATATCTTCTCAACTGTCATGTGTATATGGGGACTGGAATCAGGGTGTTCATATAGTGAGCTAGCAAAAACATAGATACATAGCAGAAAGCATTAGAAGTATATTTATCGTTCTACTTATTAAAGTTATACATATTATTGCAACATGGGGGGCCTTGAACTGTCAGATGATGGCATGTTAGAATGGCTCTACATTATACCACAATTGAGTCGGTCCCTTTCAAGATATTTTCCACACATAAGAGACAGTGTGTCAAGGGACATGGGAGTGTATAGAAGGCGTTCCATTCGTGAATACTGAAGTACACGGCGAGATGGATGATATATTAAACAGCACGGATGTGGACGAGGATTACGTGTAGTTATAGTTGCAACTTAAAACGGATGTATTGTGATATAATAGACAGAAACTCACTTTTAAAACAATTTCTATCCCTTTGATAAAATTGGCAGTTTTAACAATAATCATGCTAATCATCTACTTATTATTTTGTTATTTCTTTCTTAATGATACTTGGCAACATATTGAGGTGCTCCCCACACATGAGGGACTTCATATTGAACATATCAACCGGAATAAATTTTTCATATCGTAATAATTATGTCCGATCATTTTTATTAAACGGCTAACGTATATATACATATCATCACACCATCCGGAACACGAATAGAGGGGTTCCGTCGCGGGGGTAAGTTAGACATCGGAACAGGGATGGCACCAGTATTCCACCGACGCAGGGGCTATAATATACGATCGATCTCGACCCCCCCCCCCGATGGGGGGTGTGCTATTATACCGTAATGTTATCTGGCTTACCATTGCACATTTCCCCGACGAGGAGGAGGTGACTAAGCTGTACACCACTTAGTGACATCCCTGTCATTGAGCCAGACCGAACTCACATGTATCTCGAACTGTCGAAGTGTTAGAAATATCTAACATAATATTATGTCAAACTGAAAAATATATGCTGTTGTCTAAAAACAACATTTTCCCCAATAATTTCTCAAACAATGAGAACAATTTTAACATATATATGACAGAATGTGATTAAAAAAATATCTTTTGCACTCTTTTCCAAATTTACAACTGTTGGAAACTTTTACCAAACGTTGGGTAGGGCGAGACAACAACATATCTTGTTGCCACGTCACTGCATATCATATGTGGTGGTTGCTTTTGTAAGCTCAGGTGTCGCTAATATTTAACAAAATGTTAAGCATTATAAACCAATAAACTATGAGTGAATGTCAAATTTAAATATCGCATGTAATCATTATGACATACATCGGAACCAAATTGTACAATGTTGGCGTATAGTTGAATGACTTAATACATGCATGGTATAAATAAGTTGATAATGATGATGATAAATTGGATTATATATATAATACCGGTACTCACCATGCAAAGTTAGTGTTGTGTCATAGATGCGTGCTGGAGTGATCCATTTTAGCTCGATCCTGTCGCATGTAGATATATTTAGAGCTATATGGACTGTCCCACAGTGAAGATCATATGTGATGGAATTTATATAACAGCGCGCCTGATGTATAGTAGTCTACTGGTATGTACCTGATACCCTAAATATGATATGTCAATCCAAACCTCGCCATTAATTTGCAGATAGGCGCAATCCAGACCACATGTTGATTATTAGTGACGACTTTGTTCGTTATAACACTGCTGTGAGTTGTAAACTGGTGGTGAATGGAATCTTTGTGATAACAGGTTTGTTTCTACAGCTAGGAACTGTAAATTTGGGCCCAGTTTACAGCTCGTTCTATGAGTGTAATGGGTCAATACATACAATGCATTGTTTTATTTCTGTCACAAATTGACCTGCTATGTTTTTAGATTAGTTTTAAAATATAGTGATGTCGATAGAAAATGATTTATTTTATATTTTACAAACTACCAGGTTAAGAAGAAAGACACATCCTTACCTGGTGTAACGATGTGAATTACTCGAATGCCTTCGATAAAGCATAAATTTGCTCCCAATGTGAGCCCTTGCCATTGCTTTTTGGTTTTGATGACACTAGCACTATCCCAAAATGCGGATAAATCGACTGCGTGACTTAATATGCATGGGATCTTCCTTCGCGTTAACCCTACGTGGGTGCAGTAGTCTTGTAAAAGGTCCAAATGACTGGGTCAACTCGGGTATACTTCGGTACAGGTACGAGGGTTTTGTCAGTAAATATCTTTGTTTGCTGTTAGCTTTAGACCACAAGTCGAATATTTTCTGGCTTTTTGTCAAACTTTTGGACTGAATTGAATTGAATTGATATGAATTGAATTAAACTGAAACTAGAATAATTTTGCATTTGAAAAATACTGGTCGCATGAATTCACCTTGTATTTTTCGCTCCTACTATTATAGTCTAAGCATGATTGATTGATTGATTGGGGGTTATTGTCGCTTTAGCCACTAAGGCCATATCACGACATTGCCAGTTTTAGTGGTGGAGGAAATCCGCACACTTGCGACTAATCTAACAGTGATTTCAATGGCTGATAAACTCGTCAACCATGTGCGGCAAACCACCGGCCATCGGCGAGTAACTGGTAACTCCACCAGATAACGATTTCGAGTTACAAAGTCCACGATGGAAACATCTGGATTTGAACCATAATCGCCAGCGCTGGAGGGCGAAACGGCTTGGAGTTGTACCCCTAACCGATTGAGCCACCGAGGCCCCTATAGTCTACGCAAAAGATAACTCATGTTATATAAAGGTACGTTAAACGGACATGACCTACTCGAACAGTACACGAAATATACGTTATATAAAACCTTCAAGCCGTGTTGTTGTTGTTAAATTTACGAAACGAATAGATATTCATCAGCTATTTTAAATATTCAGAACAGGCCAGAGACAAAGGCTCCTTAATTTTACCACATCAACAATAGACTAAGAAGGAACGCTCTTAATTGTTCCATGCTTACGAAACGAACGCAAGTTGTCTCAATCTTGTACATGTAACTTACATAAGTCTTTCTGTGGTATATTCATCTATATATCTATATTTGCGAATGTATGTCTGTCTGTCTGTGTTCTATAGAAATTCACGGAGGACCATCTGTTCTGCAACAATCATCTGCAGGGTATGAGGAATCTCATGTTGTCGTTTAAATATTTCAACAGTGTTCGAGTCAGGGGGTCAGCGGTGTACGGAATGAGAGAGGCGCACCAAAATTTATAACAATATTTTTGCGCCGACTTCCACTAAATTGATACACATTATTCTATAATCGTGTGTTTTAAGACGCCAAATTTGTGCGTTTGGGTGAGAGATCGGGAGGGGGCATATATGATACGAATTTGTTTAGTCTCCGCTTACATTTATCTATATCTATATTTGCGAATGTCTGTCTGTCTTCTGTGTTCTATGTATATTCACGGGGGACCTTCTAGTCAACAAAGGGTTTTAACAGGGATAACTTTTACGAGGAAGATAATGATGTGGGTTAGAATTTTCTAAAGTGACGCTGTTGTTCTCAGGGACATAAAAGGGGAGGGCAGCAACAATTTTTGTCCACGATTTCCACCAAACATATATAATCATCTCCAGGCTACGAGGAATATAATGGTATCGTTCCATTTTTCAACAGTGGCGCCGTTCGAGTCAGGATTGCACGGAATGAGAGAGGGGCACCAAAATTGATACCAATATTTTAGCGCCGATTTCCACCATATTGGTACACATTCTACTTCATGATACAAGGAATCTAATTGCGATTTAAAGACGCCACATTGGTGCCGTTTGGGTTAGAGATTGGGGTGATTCAATTTGATAAGAATTTATACTTGGGTGAGAGATTGGGGGGGGGGGGCATTCAATTTGATACAAATATGTTTAACGCCGATGTCCACCATATTGATACACACTCGTATCCATGATACGAGCAAGGTAATCGTGTGATTTAAAAAGACGCCAAATTGGTGCTGTTTGGGTGAGATATAGGGGCACTAAGAATGTATTTAGTCGCCACGATTACCACTAAACTTATAAATAATAAATTCCAGTCTAATAATGTGGTTTAAATATGTCCAAAATGCACGGTCGAGTCAGCGGTGCACCGAATGTGCAAACCAAGGGGCATAACTCAATGACAAATTGTACGAAGAAGCTAACGTACAGACAAATGATTACACATAAAATTGCTGTCGAAATTAAAACATGCGTGATGGGACCTATGCCAAAGATAATGGGTCATCATTGATTTGAAGTACAGTACCCCCTCCCAGGTTGGCAAAATTGCTGGAAATCGTGTATTGCTACATTAAAGAGACTATCAAATTGGATAAATTAGTGAAAATCTACTGAAACATTATATCTTTCCTATCTTCGTGTGTCAGTTACTATTTACAGTTTCGTATTGATAACTGTTGTTCTCGGAACTAGGCGCATCTGCTTGTAGAGTATTTGTTTCAGAGGCTATAAATACTATGGATTTCAGCTTGACAAGTCACTGAATGATCACACCGACAGGGCAAAAACCAAATTCAACTTATGCCTGCTATGTTATAAAACAAAAACATTCCGGTTCACATTTGGTGGGGGGGGGGGGGGGTGGTGGGTGATGTGATTATATATACATCAGTTACTCTGTACGATTCGTTTCGAGTGTTGCGGTTTTGTGTAATTGCATAAAATTGACATTAATTTAATGAAACGTGTTGCCACGCAAACATCTCAACAATGGAATTCCTTGGATACCTGGTGCGAAAAGCCGTATTAATGTTGGTTATTTAGTCTTGGTCGTGTTTCCGAATGACCGAGTAATGTCAATATGTATATTGGAGTGGGGGTAAATGCAGCTACTGAGTTATCACAAAAAGCGTGAGCACCAGCACAATAAAAATGGTATATAAGATTCCATTAATAATTAAATAGTGTGATTTCAACTTGACAATTAAGTCATTTAATCAATGAATGTACACCGACTGGCCAAATAAACATGGTTCACATTTTGGGGGAGGGGTGGGGGGTTATATATGCATTAGTTAGTCCCTACGATTTGTTTGGAGTTTTGCGTTATTACATGTTTATGACCACATACATGTGATTTGCATGTAACGAAATGTGTTGCCAAGGGAACATTCCAACAATGGAATTCCTCGGATACCACCTACGAATATGCGTATTGATATTGGTTATTCGGTCTTGGTCGTGTTTCCGAATAACCAAGTACATTGTCTTAACATATTCGGGGGGGGGGGGCGGGTGTCAAGAACATTGTCTCAACATATTCGGGGGAGGGGTTGGGGGGGGCTGGCTAGTAAATAATCACGGAGTGCATATGCTCTGGTCAGCAGAATACAGATGCAATATGTCTGTTCCTACTGCCTTTTCGGCTGGAATATTTAGTTTTATGGTGGTGGGCATGATGTCACATTTATAATTTATCTTTTTTTTCGCTATAACCAATTATTTGGGTGAAATTGGTTCATTTTTATTGAAACCAAGTACTTATATTGACATTATTTCCCATTCGCACTGAAGAAACACCATATGTGTTATATCAAAGTTATCGGTGTATGTCAGAGACTTAACTGGACATTTGCGCGTTGAAGGGGGGTAACTCTATTTTTCCTTTAATGTAGCAGTACACGATTTCACGGGTTGTTGGGGTCTGAAAAATAGAAAAATAAGTATCTGGGGGCATAACAGCCAGTGCTAACTGCTTCATTACTGGTTTGAAGGTTTATTTATTTTACAAAACTGGGAAAGTTCTCAAAAAAGTAAAAAATTTGGATACGCGACAGGGTTTTCGTATTCAGTGAAGGCTAACTCTGTGTTATTGGTTACAGGAAAATAGCCCGATTTCTCTCCCCTGAATTCTGTCATCTGGGCTCGCAAGATACTTTTTCAAATTGATACGATAACTTTTTTTCTATTTCAAATATTTCTCAGCTCTAACATAGGTGGAAGAAGCTTATTTACTGACATTCGCTTCTATCTTGGTCTGTTTTTGGGTTGAAAATGGCCAATTTGAGTAAAAAAAATGGGTAAAATTGAGCGTTTTGTGTGTGCAAACCAAGGGGCATAACTCAATGACAAATTGTACGAAGAAGCTAAAGTACATACAAATGATTACACATAAAATTTCTGTCGAAATTAAAACATGCTTGATGGGACCTAAGCCAAATATAATTGCTCAGCATTGATTTGAAGTACAGTACCCTCTCACAGGTTGGCAAAATTGCTGGAAATCGTGTATTGCTAACTTAGTCGCCGATTTCCTCCACTTTTATATGTATTTATCTTCACATTGAATCTAATTGTGTAGTTTAAAGATGTCAAAAGTGGCTCCGATTGAGAAGTTGAGTCAGGGGTATAGGGTCACAACAGCTGATAAAAAATATGTTTAGCGCCAATTTCCACAAAATTCATTCACGTTCTTCTCCAGTGATCCGAGGAATCAAATCGTGTTGGTAAAAGGCGCCATAATTTGCGCCTATCTGCGAATGTCTGTCTGTCTGTATGTGTTCTATACAGTGTATACCTTTAGGGTACAATCAAGATGGCACCAAATGTGTCTAACACGGGTATCTTTTTACAAGAAAGATAATGGTGCGGGTTACAGTTTTTTTTAAAGTGACGCTGTTGTTGTCAGGGACAGACAAGGGGGGAAGCAGCAAAAAGAATGAAATATGTTTGTCACCGACATCCACCAACTGTATACATAATCATCTCCATGATATGGCGCCTTTCGGTTCAGGAGTGGGAAAGCTAGGGCACCACAATTGATCAAACACAATATTTTAGCCCCGATTTCCACCAACTTGATACATATTCGTCTCCATAATACGAGGAATCTAATCGTGTGATTTAAAGACGCCAAACTGGTGGCGTTTGGATGAGAAATGGGGAGCACTAAATTGAATTGGAATTTGTTCAGTTGCCGATTATCACCAACATTATATATAATCATCTATATGATATCAGGAGTATAATGGGCGTTGTTTCAATGTGTCAAAAGTGGCACCGTTCGTGTCATGAATTGGGAGGAGATGGGCACCAAACTTGATACAAGTACATGTATGTTTAGCACTAATTTCCACCCAATTCTTACAGGTTCTTGTCCAATGATACGATTAATCAAATCATGTGGGTTATATACTGACGCCACATTTGGTGCCGTTTTGGGTCAGGGATGGGTAGAGGAGGGACACCAACATTGATAAGAATGTTTCGTCGTCGATGTCCATCAAAAATATATATTTAGTCACCTCCATTATTCATTCTAATGAGTTATTGGCGTTTTCATTTCACAACCTCGCCATATGGTGACCGAATTAAATAACTTGAACAATTATATCTTCTCAACTGTCATATTTATATGGGGAAATGGAATCAGGGCATTCATATAGTGAGCTAGGAAAACAGGTGCATAGAAGAAAGCATTAAAATTATATCAATAACTCTATTTAAGAGATACAAGTTTTCTTGCAAAACGAGGGACCTTGATCCGTCAGAGGATGGAATGTTAGAATGGCTCATGTACTATAACACAACTGAATCTGTCCCATTCAAGATATGTTCCACACAAAAAATTGTCAAAAAAGATGGAAAAGTATTGAAGGCCTGTTAAAAAATAGTGGGCACAGTGTCCAGTCAAATATAGTTTATTCTGAGATAACATAATTAAGTCAGTAGCACATGACTTTTTAGTAAACAATTTGGAGGCACTTTCTAACCAAAAGTTCACATAGTGGGGCCTCCCCGGTGTTGAATATTTTGCGTATCGCATACTTATTACAATATGTTTACATAAAATGGCGAGTGTTTACACATAACACAGAGTAGTAACAAAGCAATAAGATGCAATTAACGCCATAATTATGATTAGTATAAGTATATAAGGACAAAATTTGTCTATAATACAATATTTTTATGTTTATTTTAAGGGATGTAACTATTTGAATAGCAATAAAAACCACCAACACTTATGGTACGTTCATACACTAGCATGTGTTCACAGTGTAGTTTTCAGGCATTTTGTCGTAGAAAACTATATGGTGGCAGAATATGAACGAATAAAATGCATCTGAACAACAGCTAATTACTTGCGAAGTATAATCTCTGTAGTTCCACCTGTAGCATTGCTACCGGAATTTGCATGTAAATGTGAATTTGGCAGCATGCAATTATCGCGCAAAAATCAATGATACAGGTATTTGAAGACAAATGCCACTATAGCACCGTTACACGTGGACCAACATAAATGTTACTGCTCATGTCGTTGGCTGTGGTAACGATGCATGTTACATCTACGTTTCCGTTCATACTCTGGCATCATGTGGTTTGTTATGAAGAAATTCCTGCAAAACATACCGTGCAAACTTGCCAGCGTACGACCGTACCCATACCGTATCTTTATACTGAGAATAATTAGCCAGTATGGCACCATGAATAGAATAGTACCAGGACATCTCTTTAAAACATCTGTATCTTCATGGGGAATATAGTAACCAGGTATCATTAAAAAGTCATTAAACTTAGTCTAACCCACTGGATTTATTTATACATCTCTATGTAAGACCCAATTGTCATCCTTTAGTTTTGCGAAATATAATGTGTTTATGATGTTCATGTTTTGATCCCAATACAAGCGTCAATTACAACTGTACGATTTAAAAAAGATAAGGTCTGAATAGTCCGCAGTTGTAAATCATTCTCGTAATAAACAAAATGACAATCACGTTAACAAGGTACTATAAGTCTACTTATAATCCATGTATAAGAATTACATTTTGTGATGGCATTTGGAAATGTTATTTAATTTATGAGAATACACGTAACACTTTGGGCAAAAGTATTCTCGATTCCCACAAAATGTCCACAGCAGAGGGTTTCACACCAGATTCACCTGGGCCACGTCGGGTAATTATAGACAATTACACGGATATGGTTCATGCGAGCTTCAAATTATGTCAACGCAATTTGGAAGGAGATATAAGATCAATTGCCAAATATACGAGATACTGAAACATATCGTCTTAATATGCTCTGAAATATACTGTCCATGATAATATTATGTTTATTTGCACAATAACAAATGAAACATTGACAAACAATCAAACAACATTATCCTATTGTTTGGGAGCAGCCTGACCTAGGCGGTCGTCTTCCTGCTAAACAGTGCAGTGCGAAATGTGATGACATAATTATGTACAGTTATACACAGACTATATGTGGGATATATGGTAGACCGGTTGGTGCACAATTTAACAGCTCTGTACAGTTAATCATCCTATCAGGAAAGATACAATGTTTGAACGATAGAATGAATATATGCGCTATAGCGCTCGGGACGTTCCATGTATGGTCTGTTTCATTAATGTTGATGAAATGTTATCGATATCGGTGGTTCGTTTCCCAACAATGTCATCGAAAAGGTTAAAGATTTTGATGGTGTCAGTTTGGAACAAGAAAAGGTATGTTCTCTGGATTCGAAGGTCACAGCCATTTTCCAGCTGTTTTCAATTTTTCGCAGATAAGTGAACGTTTAACGCGCTGTATCTCTACCATATCCCAGGAATATACTAACACGTTTTTTTATCTGTTCCATGCCGTGCAAATTTGTGCAAATGGCTATTTGTTTCCTTTTTTTTTTGAGACCCAAACATAATGTTCAAAGTTGTATTTGGATGACTTCCATACGTTTTTGTGGGACATATAATGCTCGTAGAAATACCTTACAAGTATTTATCTAATTATTTCGATACAGGAATAAGATAAAAATGAAATATATATTATCAAGTTAATTCTGGAGCGCCAACTGACAAGACGTATAGTAGCTTTATTGTGATAAGAAACACTCCGCAGTATGATGATTAAATGTAGAAATGGAGAATAATCTTGTTCAAAATAGTTATTTTCTACAAATATTATGTCCAAATTGACAACACACACCGTCATGCTACTATTTTAGTTAAAATGCAGTGACTTTCTTTGGCGCAAATGTTTGTTTATCGCCGATAGTTGCGTCCCGAATCGAGGTGTGAATATTATACAATTGTCGCCCGAGATTGAGTGAGACTCAGGGATGTGTTGTCCGCTCGAGACATGGAATGGCAGGCCCGAGGGTGACATTCCAGGTCGAGAGCGACGACAAATTCCCGTTTCTCACGAAAACAAGGCTGACAACTGTTATCCGACAAAGGGGTACACACCTGCTTAATGACAGACCTATACGGTGTATATTTTTTAATCCAGTTTTAAGAGTTCATTTATGTTGGAATCTTCGCTTTTTAGAATATAAAATATTCAGATTGTGGGTCAATTAACAAATCCATCATTTGGGTGTGTCATTTTGCTGGTCACATGGTATGAATTGGTACACAGAAAGAGGAGTAAAGCAATTTCGAAGTAGATTATAATTTATAGCCATGTGGCGAACTGTTCGGTTTTGAAATGAACAAGTATGCACGTGTTAAATGCGCACTTAATTTTCGAATTCCCAGATCAAATTATACAAAATATGCCATAGTATGTACCATTTGAAAGAGGAAGCTCCAAAACATTGTATTTTCAACTTATTCGATGAAATAAAATGTGAACATATTATCTTTGTTGAGATATCCATGTCTGTTCTGGGCTAAAGTTTCTGCACAAAGTCGATTATTTTCAATGGAAGGGGAATATTTATTGAAAATAAACTAGTTTGAATTATATTGTATTCTGGGAATCGTAACGGGGGAATTGATTTCATGATTTTATCTATTTTCTATTACTATATTGGAACCTTCTGATACACAGACGTTCCAAACATTTTTGAATAATAGTATTTTAATAATATGTTATGGAATAGATTGTTGTTAGAACCGTATATCAAGTCACTATAAAACAAATTATCGGTGACTCAAAAATTATGTGAGCCTTTAATTTCAAGGATATTAGCATGGATGTGAAACTAACAAGCATTGGCCGTGCAAAGGAAATTGACAGCATGCAGACGGTTATGCCACATAATGGTATGCTTATGGAGTCAGTGCATGATACGTATTGCCTAGAGGAAATGATCAACACAGTAAAGAGCAGCTATATGAACTTTAGAGCTCAGTACAGACACGTATTTATAACGTGTGAACATCGTGTGTGTAATTGTCTGCTGTGTGAACTGTATAATAATGTTTAAATTATTTGTTCAACTGTATTCAGTATTGATATAAAAATCTCCAAAAGGAAACTTGTATGTCACACAACGGATTTATCCCAGTCATAACACAATTTATGCACAAAACTTTTTAATTCCAAATTAAAATAATAATTATGCAAATGAGCAAACACCAGAGATCGTGATTGTTACGGATATGTGCGGTTAAAAAAGGAGTGTGTTATGATATCATGAGTTTAGAGACACGCGAGGGAATCTCTGCTCGTTGAATACTTCTTCGCAGTTCTATGTTCACTGGTCACCGCTGAGCGATCAATAACCTTCGAAATGTGACGCACGTTCAACCAATCAAAAAGAAGGAGAATGGGATCAAGAATAACAATTACAATAGCGAGTAGTTCAAGCGGAGTGGTACGGTCGATTTGTTTGAAATTTTCGGCGACGTTAGTACAATGCTACATACCTCCAATTGGCATATATCGCCTGAATACTAACTCATCAGTATCAAGCACCGAACAGATTAATAATATATTTTTATCATATTTATCAACATGTTTTTTTAATTCCGACCGAGCACCAATATGTTAAATTTGAGGTTTCAAACTGCCAAGTGTCGTTAAAGAATCACGCTCGATGTTACACATCAACACTACCATGTGTACGTTATCTATAAGAGAATATAATCAGATCTCGCTGTTAATGAGCCGATTGTTGTGATGTTCCGGTTGCCACTCTGAGTCAGCTATCAACGTACAACAAGGAGAAGTTTCAACACGTCTCGAATTTTTTTCAGGCGTTTTAAATTTCAATGGTCGTACCTGAGGCGGCAGATGATAAAAAGCGTTCTCAATTGAGATCATTTGTTTGGCTACTCGTTTTCAATGTAAAACCAATGGATGTATTTTTCAGATTTTCGCGATTCCTGTGATATAAGCATGACGGTGATTTCAAGGATTGTTTCTGTTATCGTTTTCCCACGAAGATCAAAATCAAGTTTGATTAAATGTGTTGTCAAATCGGACCGTGGCTCTTAAGTATTTACAAGATGCGACAAGCTTTTTCGATATAAAGTATAATACAATTATGTTACTCACTTAAATCCTACAATCGAGATTGATGATGAATGTGTTATAGCAGCCCAGTCGTTACTGTGCATGGTTCTGAGTAGGGAGGGAGAAACGAATGACAGTCGCATTGTTTTATACCATAGCTCCAGTATCAACTACTTATAATAATCAGTTATCATTGGACAGTCTGTGCACGTAGGACCCCTGTCATCATAATGTCATAATAACGGAAGTTTCGGGGAAATTAATTGGTAATAAGCATCTGGTTCTAATTTTAACTTACGAAAGTGGAGCAGTATAAACACACTGAGCATTTCCAAGAATCACATACTTACTGCGTATGCTATTGCGCGAATGGAATTGTCTACATAGCCATGTAATTGTGTTCTCTCAAACATAGTTGAAAAAACAGCATAACGTCAAATCATCATGAATAATATATGTGATGTCATCCGCATAGAAGTATATTTATCTATATTTACGAATGTCTGTGTGGCTGTATCTCTATCTGTGTTCTAAGACATTCACGGGGGACCAAAGGGGTCTAACAGGGATAACTTTTTACGGGGAAGGGGAAGATAATGGTGTGGGTTATAATTTTCTTAATTGACGCCGTTGTTGTCATGGGCTGTAAAGGTGGAGGGGCAGTATTTTTTTTTTTGCCGATTTCCACCAAACTTATACATAATTATCTCCATGATACGAGGAATCTAATGGTGTGGTTTTAAAATGTCGCTGTTTGAGTCAGGGGTGAACGGAGGGGGATAGGGGGCACAAAATTGATAACAATATGTTTAGCTCCGATTCCCATCAATTGATACACATTCTTCTCCATGATATAGGAATTTAATCACGTGATTTAAAGATGCCAAATTGGTGCCGTTGGATGAGAGATGTGGGCACTACATTTGATAACAATTAAGACCGATTAAGACCACCAAATTTATACACAATCATATCCATGATATCAGAAGTCTAATGGTGTGGCTTAAAGCCGTCAAAGGTGGCGTCATCTGAGTCATGAGTGCACTGAAGTGAGAGGGGCACGAAAATTGATTACAGTATTGGTAGCGCCGATTTGCACCAAATTGTTACACATTCTTCTCCGTGATACGAGTATCTAATTGTGTGATCCAAAGACGCCAAATTGGTGCCGTTTGGGTGAGAATTTGGGACAGGCACTAAATTTGATCAGAATTTGTTAGTCGCCGAATACCACCAAACTTATATATAATCATCTCTATGATATCAGGAGTCTAATTGTGTTGTTTAAATATGCCAAAATTGGCACCGTTTGAGTCAGGGATAGGGATGGTAGGGTCACAAAAACTACTAAAAATATGTTAAGCGATATGATACAAGGAATCAAATCATGTGAGTTAAACACGCCACATTTGGTGCCTATATATATGTCTTTGCCTGTGTTCTATATAACGTCACAGGCGACCATCTAGATAGCACCGACGTGGTATATTATGGGTAACTTTTTACGAAGAATATAATGCTGTCGGTTATAATGTTCTAAAGTGACGCTGTTGGCATCAAGGCCAGAACAGGGGAGGGGTAGCAAAAAATGATGAAATATGTTTTGTCGCCGTTTTCCACCGAACATATACATAATCTTCTCCATGCTATGGCGCCATTCGTGTCAGGGGTGCAGGGATGGGGAGAGGGGCCCAAAGTGATTATTTTCCATGATATGAGGAATATATAATCGTGTGATGTAAAGACGCCAATTTGGTGCCGTTTGGGTGAGAGATAGAGGAACTCAATTGTATAAGAATTTGTTTAGTTGCCGATTACCAACAAACTTACAAATAATGACATTCTGTATTACCTCCTGCTTGGCAGAGAATATGTATATATTATTGCAAGTGTTTTAGTCGCCGATATTCACCAAAGTTATATAGAGTAATTCTAAAGAGTGTTTGGCGATCACATTTCAAAACTTCGACAACTGGTGACCGAATTAAGTCACTTGAACAATTGTATCTTCTCAACTGTCATATTTACAAGGGGCCTGAAATCAGGGCATTCATATAGTGAGCTAGCAAAACAGATACATAGAAGAAAACATTAGAAATATATATATCATTCTACTTATTAAATATGCATTGACATGTGTATTCAGATCCATTGGCACGTCTGATATAATGCATCTTGGTAAAAGAGCACTTAATTGCAATTACAAAAGTTAATTAATCTTTATAGCGTCCTGTAATGACCCCTAATATTAATGACCACATTTTTATGTTATCGCGAGATAGAGCCGAAAGTCAATGTATTGCCAAAAAGTGTTTTGTCAAATTACAAGACGGAGATGGAAGTTGCAGCCTGAGATGGCACGTTATGATCATTGGAGGATTGGCTTCTTCTAGAAGAACTGGCTGGTCATTTGAACCAATCCGAAGAGGCGACAGAACAACAAAAAGAAAACAAAAAATACTAAACTCGTTGGCAGATACAGTTGCTTCACTGCCACTAAACATACACGAGAAACGCATACTGTCACATATAATCATCAAAAAGTATCATAAACTAAAATTGCTGTCAAAATGTTATATAGTTCTGATAACAGTCACCATGCCTGTCCCAGTTTATACTAAAATAACAGAAAACAACTATTGTCCATTGACATAGGCTAAATTTATGATCCATCTGGCTGAAACATATTATGCTATACATGTACCTCACAATCAATACATAAACTTCACGGGATAGAAACATCAGGGGTGGTATTCACCAACGGGTTTATATATAATCCATGTAGTTTTAACATAATGGGGAAGTGTACTAAAATCTTTAGAAAGCGTAGGTCTTCTTCGCTTTGAAAGTATTGAGTAATCTTATCCCGAAAATTACCACTGAATTCTCCATTTAAATGTTACCACTTTGCCTCCCCTTTACCTCCCTCTTAAGCTCCCATATAGCTAAGTAACTATAAATTTCCCACACTAAAGACTGTGAGAAATAAAGACTCAAGAAGATAATTTACTTGAATCTCTTACAGTGAAAGATGAATAATCATCAGTTGCATACGATAAGTCAAGAGGCCGACGATAGTTTACTTCCTGTGCACTTGTGGGAACTGCGAGGCGCACATTTAGATTGTGAAGATGTAATGGTTACAAACAAACCTCACACAAAGAGAGTTTAATGTATTTAATATATGATCAAGTTTGGTACAGCCATAGTGAATAAAGTATTCTCCATTTGCATCTATGCATCAACGAGTCAATGTCATTGCCTGATCACCAGAGCCATATAATGTAGAATTTTGCGAATATGGTTTCCAGTTATGAAAGAGGTTATTTCCCAGCAAAGCGGAAATGGCGGAATCGTTCAGAATGATAGCCACACATGTTTTGATAAGAACGTGATGCATCTGGACATTAGAATGGTCTACATGTACATGTATGCAGCTATGCTTTAATTGACCCCCCCCCCTTAATGAAGTTGACCACCGATTTTACCGCGTTACTCGACCGCGTTGATGCTATTAACTATGATCAATCCCACCATGGCCGACCTTCGTACCTTTTTAAAGTCAGCAATATAACCACCACAGAGTGTATATTTCTGACATGGCTTGACGCTGCATTGATGATGCAGTTGCGAATGTCGGTCAGTGACCAACTTCGAATGTTGATTAAAATGTAAACAAATCATTAAGTGCAATATGTTTTGTGTATTGTTAATACGGTGCATGGCGCTCACAAAAGGCTGGACTTGGTGTAAGGTGGCCATATGAAAATTAATACAGTGGTCGCAGAATAATATGATAACGTCAGTACGGATGGACAACCCAAAACACGTACGTCCATCTATAAACTGATAAATGTATGTTTCATAGCGTGCCTGTATTTCCGGACAACTTGGGATATATGATCACGTCAGTACGTATGGACGGCGCTATGTCTCTATTCCGAAGGTTCGCTATTCCGAAGGTCCACTATTCCGAAGGTTTTTGTTATTTTAAAGTTTAATTCTATATTCTAAAGGAAATAACTTAAAACATTGAAACAATAAATGTGATATTTTTTTCGCGGTTTCCTTGAAATTTAATGTCACGTCATGCAGCCGACACAATTGCTACGTTTCCATGGTATATAACAGTGGGACTATAACGCTCAATGCATACTGGAGTGTAGCAGAATGTCGCAGAATAAATGGGTAAGAGATGAACTTAAATGCAATTGTGACTTTGTATTGACTTTAAAGGCCCACTTAATTTTCGCATCACTGATTGTTCTTTTTATAGTGCTTTCATATACTGTTTTAATAACAATCTATGCCATAAAATATGATTAAAATACTATAATACATCACCATTTGAAACGTCAACGCTTGTGTCTCAGAAGAAGCACATAGAGAAATAGAAAACAGCTGAAATCATAAAAAAAACCGTTATGGCTCCCAAAATGCAACATAATTCAAGCCAGAAAAAGGAATTATCAATGGAAGGGGAATAACTCTATCTTTAAAATTTAGAGTTAATCCCCCTCCATTGGAAATAATACACTTTGCATAACAAAAGCAGATGAAACTTTAGCACAAAAACACGTCGGCAACTCTACAAAAACATGTTCACAGTTTATTACACACGGATAAGTTGATAATACAATGTTAGAAAGCTTACTTTTTCAAATGCATGGTATATATTTTGTATATGTGATCTGGGGGTTCGAAAATTAAGTTGGCCTTTAATGTTGATGTTTCTTTCAAATACAGATTGCCAGCTTATTTCAGTATTGCAGTCATTGTGTTTTCAACTTTCCATAGTAAACGATAAACTGATACTGTCTTCTTGCTATTATAACCGACATCTGGGACAATTTGGGAATTAGATTGGGGTGTATAAATGTACTATATGTGAATACTAGCTTACTAGTATTTTTCATTCCTCGTGTGGTATTCGTGGGGGTGCAAATTTAAATTCATTTCTGGTTAAATACGCCCAGAATAGAAAACCTTCAGAATAGCGAACTTTCGGAATAACGAACTTTGGAATAGCGAACATTCGGAATAATGAACCTTCGAAATATGGAACCTTCGGAATAATGAACCTGATCCTGTATAAACAGCCCACGTCACGTCCATCAATAAATGTATACATGTTTCATGGGACTGTATATATATACATATAAGACTGGAGTAAAGTTGAGACCAACACGTCTTTGTTAATTTTGGTGCCCGGATTTCAACGAAATTTGGTGTGGTGACTCGAGGTGCCTGGCAGAATGTATAATGGCGTTAGTTTTTCTAAATTTTTGTTTAAACAAATTTAAATGAATAAAAAATAGGAACCAATGTGAATATATAGTTAGGTACAATAAAAACCTATTTGCAAGAGAATATGTTGCAGCACCAGATATAGGGGAATGTGTGCCACATTTAGATATGGGTCAGAGTGAGAAATAGCCTATAATATTTCTCTAATTTCCAGACCAATAAGCCTTGTCACTGGTTCGCGATTTTCAAGATGGCCGATGGTTCCATATGGTCCGATTCCTAGTATTTTACCCAACCCACCGGTAAAAGGTCAAAGTTAAGAAGCACCATCCATTTGTAAACATTCGGCAGTGCGAGCATTTTTTTTATCTGCATTTGATGACATAATATCAGTTATTCTGAGTGCAACTACGGGTTTGAGAATTGTTTTGTGGCCATGTCATCTACATAGTTAGGACCTGGTGACGATGCGGACATTCAGACGTTTAAGCGATGGACGCCTCATTTTGTCAACGAACTTCTCATAATTTACTGATAAATAGCGAGTATTTACGATATATAATAACGAAACACATATACGTGATACACTCAATCCATATACTACGCGAACCCCACGTAACGTATGTATCCAGGGTGATTGTTTAATTAGTTTTATGAAGTTGTCGCACCTGCGATTCGGTAACGAACTGTTCCCATTTTATTTTGGGAATTCCCAGACTGGAGCCATATGCTAAAAATAGATGCTACTTCTTAACTTGGGCCTCCGGAGGCCAAATTTCGGATTCACCGCGAGTTAGTGATCTTACTTATATCCATGGCGCTAGTCCAGAGATATTAGCCATATAACACATGTTACTATATTTGTTCAAAATGCTATCATTATGTGAAGGTTAAATCTGGCCCAGCGACCAATTTTCAAGGCAAAATTAATTAATTTAATTTTGGCAATTTTAAGGACAAATATCTTTATTGGATAAATCTCCATATAATACTGAATACATTTTTGTGATGTGGTAAACGGGGATTTATTGCATATTTCACATAGCCACATCTGATGTATTTATAGACGTTTACGTATGCTTGACTTTCAGCGAGTTACATGGGTGGGGCACAGTGACTCAATGAGATACAATTTATGGCCTGTGGTAGGATCCACCTTCAGTAGATGATAGGCACTTCGAAAAGAAATGACATAATTTGTCAAATGACTATCGTTTTGGGGCAGGAGTGGATAAATAATTTAGATCAAACAAACTGATGTCATTGTGCAATAGTATTATGTTCGGGTCGTTTCCTATATGGTTACTACTCATTAATCAGACGCGCATATATGCACGATTACGGAGTTCACCTTAAAAGACTATCGAACCACAACAAATACTTGATCATGTCATGAATTCCTACACTAGATATGACCGCACTATATACCAGATTACACCAATTGCACGGTACACAAACGTGGGAACTTTTTTATGTTCTGACAGCGAAATTTATAACAATGAATAAACAAGCAGGGAATATATTTCCCTTTATTGTTAATACGTGTTCCTCAATAATCTACTTCACAGTAGGGGTGGTCCCAGTTCAAGATTGCATGCTTATTTGTGACTTTTGTGAGCTTATGTCGTACTCTCAGGTGTCTAATCCTTGTGATGATCAATAATAGTGATAGTGGAGACTTAGACTGAAATTAATAATAGTGATGAAAATTTAATTATATTTAATTCTATTTTAATTTGATTCTATATATGCCTCTATGCCAAATAATTGAATGATCGTTGAGAATTTAAACCAAAATTACTAATCATGTGGCACATGCTGACACTATTGTTAGGCATTATTAAAGAACAGGTATTTAATAATTTATTACCTGCACTGTTTTTTCAAAGTTACAAACTTCCATATCGCATCAGAAAAAAACTTTGTACTGGTGGAATATATCATTCTCGACGGGCATAGGTACATAGAGATGCATGGCATGGTCTAAGAAAATGCTACCAGATTAAACATGTATATGATCATCTGCGATTTCCTCATGAGTCATGTAGAACTACGTGTAGAAGGCCATGACAGTTCAACCAGCTTGGCCTTGAATTACTATGTTTAGCATACAGATTATTCCAATTCATATGTGTCAAGTCGACAATAGCAAGTATGCTGGGCATATTTCCACAAATATCCACTTTATATGCTAGCCATGCTGACCGACCTCCGCTTAATGCTTAAAGTGTGTAAACCGAGAGCGCAGTGTTAAAATCATGAAATATTTAATGTGAGAGAATACTAAAACAAATCACTGTTAATGGCGTTATTAACGGTGCATTATAATTATTATTTTTAACTTGATCTGTCCATCACAGGAAACATAATTCATAGATGAAAAGTTGGAAGCATATCCTCTCACCAATCACTACGCTCTGCAGTGTGCCGAGATCAAATGGGAGATGTTCTTCTTTTCCTTCACTGACCAAGTTAATTGACTCACTTTGTCAGTCACCAATTCACTGGGCTTCATATGTTTGTCGCATATGTGTGTCGATTGCTCTGTAGATAGCTAGAATTGTATTTTGACCCGAGTCACACTCACAGTGAGTGGGTGAGGCTGAGCCTGAATAGGCTGAAATCGTTGAAAACTAAATTTACTAGTCGCCCGCTCGAGACCTGAAATGTTAGGCCCGAGTGTGACATTTCATGTCGAGAGCGGCGACAAATCCCGTGGCGTTTCTCACGAAAACAAGGCTGACAACTGTTTTGTTATCCGGCGAAGGAGTACACACCTGTTTAATGAAAGGCCTATAAGGTGTATATTCTTTAATCCAGTTTTAAGAGATCATTTTATGTTGGAATCTTCGCTTTTTTGAATATAAAACATTCAGATTGTGAGTCAATTAACAAATGCATCATTGGGGTGTGTCATTTTGCTGGTCACGTGGTGTGAATTGGTTCACGGAAAGAGTAGTAAAGTAATTTCGAAGTAGATTATTGCCACGGGGCGAAATATTCGGCTTTAAATTTGAAATTAATGCACGTGTTAAAGGCCCACTTCATTTTCGAATGCCCAGATCAAATTGTATAAAATATTCCATATTATATACCTTTTGAAAGAGAAAGCTCCAAAACATTGTATTTTCAACGTAATCGATGTAATAAACTGTGAACATGTTGTTTTTGTTGAGACATCCATGTCTGTTCTTGGCTAAAGTTTCTGCACAAAGTCGATTGTTTTCAATGGAATGGGAGTAACTCTATATATTTAGATATAGAGTTATTCCCCTTCCATTGAAAATAAACTACAGTTTGAATTATATTGTATTCTGGGAGCCATAACGGGGGACATGATTTCATGATTTCAGCTATGTTCTATTACTATATGGGTACAGACGTTCCAAACGGTGATGAATTATAGAATTTTAATCATATTTTATGGTATAGATTGTTATTAGAACCGTATATCAAGGCAATATAAAAGAAATAATCGGTGACACAACAATTATGTGGGCCTTTAATTTCAAGGATATTAGCATGGATGTGAAACTAACAAGCATTGGCCGTGCAAAGGAAATTGACAGCATGCAGACGGTTATGCCACATAATGGTATTATTATGGAGTCGGTGGTACGTATTGCCTAGAGTAAATTGGCAACGCAGTAAAGATCAGCTATTAGTACTTTAGAGCTTAGTATAAAAACGTATTTGTAACGGGTGAAAAACATGTCCAATAGGAAACTTGTACGTCATACAACGGATTTATCTCAGTCATAAATTCATAACACCATTTATGCACAACGCGTTTTAATTGCAAATTGAAAACAATAATTATGCAAATGAGCAAATACCAGAGATCGTGATTGTTACGGAAATTTGCGGTTAAAAAAGAAGTGTTTTATGACACCATGATTTTAGAGACACGTGAGGGAATCTCTGCTCGTTGAATACTTCGTATGTTTACTGGTCATCGCTGAGCGATCAACAACCTTCGAAATGTTACCCTTGATGGTAACAAGGGATTTGCGACCCGACATGTGACGCACCGTCAGCCAATCAGAAAGAAGGAGAATGGGATGAAGAATAATAAATTAAAATTGCGAGTTGTTCTGGCGGGGTGGTACGGTCGAATTGTTTGAGATATTCGAGAATTTAGTAGAATTCAACATCTCTTCAATTGGTATACATCGCATGAATACTAACTGATCAGTTTCGCGCACCGAACAGATTAATAATATATGCCGTTGTTGTCAGGGGCTGTATATAAAGGGGAGTGGTAGCATTTTTTTGCCGATTTCCACCAAACTTAAACATAATCATCTCCATGATATGATGAATCTACTGGTGTGGTTTAAAGATGTCAAAAGTGGCACCGTTCGAGTCAGTGGAGCACGGAAGGGGATACGGGCACAAACTTTGATAACAAATATGTTTAGCTCCGATCTACACCAAATTGATACAAATTTTTCTCCATTATACTAGGGATATACACGATTTAAAGATGCCAACTTGGTGCCGTTTGTATGAGAGATGGGGGCACTACATTTGATAAATATGTGTTTATTCGCAGATTAACACCACCAAATTTATACACGATCATCCACATGATATCAGGAGTCCAATGGTGTGGCTCAAAGCTGTCAAAGGTGGCGTTATACCAGTCACGAATGCGCTGAATTGAGATAGGTCGATTTGAACCAAATTGTTACACATTCTAATCGTGTGATCCAAAGACGCCAAATTGGTGCCGTTTGGGTGAAATAATGGGGAGGAGCACTAAATTTGATAAGAATTTGTTTAGTCGTTGATTACCACCAAACTTATAAGTAATCATCTCCATGATATCCGGAGAATAAATGTGTGGTTTAAAGATGCCAAAATTGGCACAGCTCGGGGATAGGGGTGGTAGGGTTACAAAGCTACTAAAAACATGTTAAGCGATATGATACAAAGAATCAAATCATGTGGGTTTAACACGCCAAATGTCTTTTATTTGCGAATATCTTTGTCTGTCTGTGTTCTATGTAACTTCACATGGGACCATCTATATAACACCAATGGGGTCTAATAAGGGTAACTTTTACGAGGAATATATTGGTGTCGGTTAGAATTTTCTAAAGTGATGCTGTTGGTGTCATGGCAGAAAAGTGATATGGGCAGCAAAAATGATAAAATGTACATAATCATATCCATGAGATGGCGCCGTTCGAGTCAGGCGTGCAAGGACGGGGAGATGGGCACACATTGATACACATTCTTTTCCATGATATGAGGAATCTATAATCATGTGAATTAAAGACGCCCATTTTGTGCCGTTTGGGTGAGAGATGGGGGGGGGGGCACTAAATTTGGTAAGAATTTGTTTAGTTGCCGATTAGCACCAAACTTACAAATAATGATATTCTTTATTACCTCCTTGTGACATATTATTACAAGTGACGCCTTTTTAGTCATGAATGGGGTGGGAGGGCCAACATAGCTCATACAAATATGTTTAGCACTAATTTCCACCGAATTCATACACGTTCTTCTCCAACGATACGAGGAATCAAATAATCTGGGTAAAAGACGGCACATTTGTTGCCGTTTGGATCAGGGGTGGAGAGAGGAGGGACACTACTTTTGAGAAGAATAATTTGGTCGCCGATATCCACGAAATTTATATAAAGTAATTCCCCATAACACGTTCAAAAGAGATTTTGGCGATCATATTTTAAAACCTCGACAACTGCTGACCGAATTAAGTAACTTGAACAATTATATCTTCTCAACTGTCATATTTATATGGGGACTGTAATCAGGGTGTTCATATAGTGAGCTAGCAAAAACATAGATACATAGAATAAAGCATTAGAAGTATATTTATCATTCTACTTATTAAAGTTTTACATATTATTGCAAAATGGGGGACATTGAACTGTCAGAGAATGGCATGTTAGAATGACTCATGCATTATACCACAATTGAGTCGGTATCATTCAAGATATTTTCCACACAAAAGAGATAGTGTGTCAAGAGACATGGAAGTGTATAGAAGGCCTGTTCAAAAATAGTAGTTCAGTCAAATATAGTTTCTTCGGAGATAACAGAAAACACAGTCATTAGCACATGGCTTTTCATTATCCTCCAATACTGGCATCTGCCAAGCGTGCATATGCCCGATACATAGGATTTCTTTAATTTTGTTTAGAACAGACTCAGAGCGTAACATAAACAACTTAAAATCTCGCTCTCTGTTGGACACATGTATAATTATATAGCAACATTTATTTTAGCAGTATAGCACCATGAACAAAGTGGCACATGGACACGTCTTTAAATGTACGCCATTTTCAATAAATTCACGAAAATAACAACGATCTAATATCGATAATGTGTAGAAAACGTAGTTTGAGTAGTTTGAGTCGGAAGATGTATTCTGTAAACGTTCATGTTAATAGGTTATCTTAAAATCAAAGTTAATAATTTTATATAATTTTAATTTATGGCTGGAGTCATAAATTAAATTACGAATTTCCGTGTACAAGACGTAATCCAAATAATTCACATATACTGGATTGGACAAAGCGTGGCGCACATGATCGTGTAAGGGGGAGGGTTAACATTTCTACCGGTGAGAAAGATATCCGTTCTCATTTGGAGCAAGTGATACGTCAAAATGCTGGTAATTGACTGTATTATTGATATACCTGTATTACATTAGCTTTTATGGGAAACGAAATACACCTGTTTGTGTGAATCGTCATATTTCTCCTGACCAAACACACATTTGACGTCACCTGACGTCGTAACTATATATCCGATATTTAGTATTGATATGTATATGCTTACTCTGGTTATCCCCCAATTCTCTGATAACAAAACATTATATATTTTTTCACCCAACATTTGCGAATACTGTCCGTCAGTTATTTTGGTGTTATTAAATAAATGACCGATTTTTCCATCGAGTATCTATAGTCTATGTAAATAGTACCATTGTAACTGTGTCTGTGCCAAAACATTACGTCCTGTCAGTGTTAGCATACAGTGTACGTGTATGTGTGTAATTTTTTATTTTGACGAAGGCAACACAACAAAACAAACATTGTTTGGCATACGGATAATCTTAAACAATGCAGTCTTCATAATAATTTTTATTCAGGCAACAAGGATATTGTAGGTGGTGTAATTGCTATAGGTTTATGTCATTTGTTCAATTAATGGGTCACATACTATTATGGGTCAGTGTAATATTTGGTGCTGTTCACAGTGAATCTGGTACGAGTAGATTAGCTGTCAGTTGATTTCCATGTGACATTGGTTACTATAGCGATATTAACGCTCTGCGCGGTCTTTCCTCCACCATAAGACTAACAATGCTTGTGGTATTGCCTAGTAGATGAAACATGTAATGATGGATTGGGAGGATTCAGATACACACTGTTAGAAAATACTGTCCGTTTGACAGTGTCGGACTGTCATAATCCGAAGGTCCCATACCATTTCATCAGTTGTACGGTGAGTCACCGTTGTTTTATGTGCCCATGCAAATGGTGTAAGTTAAAATTTGTCGTGCTTCAAAGTTCATGGCGTCAAAATTAAATAGTATATTTGTCGGCGACCAAATTATATACGGCATTGACTCCACACAGTATGATATTTAATATGTATTATTAATTGTTTGTATTCAATACAATGATCCGGCATTCATTCTGTGTTATGCGGGTCCGTCTTAACGTGAGTACGTAATTACGTTATTCTCAAGTCCCGTGTCTTTAGCACTCAACAATTTTCTTTCGCCATTTTGCGTATTTGATAGCAGGCGATGTACAAACTATTGTTTTTTTTTTGGGGGGGGGGGGGGTGTAACCTTTTCAGTTGCGGAATAATGTTAAGACGGTCTGAATTGTTTCTGTTATCGTTTTCCCAGGAATATTAAAATCAAGTTTTATTAAATTTGTTGTCAAAGCCTGCCGTGAATCTTAAAGTTCATCTTCACACAAAATTTACAAAATGCGACGTGCAAGCTAATTTGATATAAAGCATATTACTCACTGAAATCCTCTTCTCGATATTGATGAAAGTGTTATAGCAGCCCAGTCGTTACGGTGGTTCTGAATTGAGCGCGTGAGAAACGAATGGTCGCGCTGTTTTACACAGCTCCAGTATCAACTAGTTATAATAAAAAGTTTTCATTGGACACTCTGTGCTGCACGTACGACCACTGTCATTATAATTTCTAGCATTCTGGGAAATGATGGGTAATAAGCATCTGATTATGATATACACTTCCGAGTAGTGGAGCAGTACTAACGCACTGAGCATTTCCAAGAATCACATAGTTATGTTATGTGCTATTGCACGAATGTAATTGTTTACGCAGCCATGTAATGGTGTTCTCTCAAACAGAGTTAAAATGGCAGCATAACATCAAATCATCACGAAACCAATATGTGTCATGTCACATCACCAGCCCCGCATAACAGTATCTAAATCTATATTTACGAATGTCTGTCTGCCTGTTTGTCTATTTGTTTGTCTATTGCTAAGAAATTCACGGTGACCAAAGGGGTCGAACGGGGGTAACTGTTTTATTCAATTCAATTTAAAAGTACCTCTGATCATCATAAAATACATTACAGAGACAATACACATGAAACAATTACGTATCATCAATACATGTACATGTATACATACACAGCAAATCATTATGATAAATATTATAATATATCGATGTCGCATTTAATGGATGTATAATTGTTTACTAATCATAATTAGATAATATTTTTATCAATATATGGTCTATGGTGTGTATCAACGAATTAATATTTACTTATATACATGTGTGTACTCGAGCACCTATACATGTGAACGAGCACACATGTGCGTAAGCGTAAGGAGTTTCTGAAAATTTCCCAAATCTTTTTAATAAATATCGAAAGGTTTTTTGTTTTGCGCTCGCTATTTTGATTGAATAATTGGTTCAACTTCAAAGTGTTTGGTCTATTGAAATAGTATGATTTGATGTATCTTACTCTCAAACCCTTTAATTGTTCACACTTCAAGATAACGTGGAATTCGTATCCTAACTCTGCATTACATAATGTGCACTTTCTTTCCGAGTAGTCTCGATTTGTCCATGATCCTTCTTCGATTGGTAATTTATTATTTCTTGTCCGGAATCTCATGAGAGCGTGTATCATAGATGTATCGCTGGATGACAAATATTGTTCGCGGGGTATAGGCACCATTGTCCCTATTTACAAAAATAAAGGCGACCCTTGCGATCCAAGCAACTATAGCCCCATCACAATCCTGAGCTGCTTTGGAAAGTTATTTACAAAAATACTTTCAAACAGAATATATGAATATGTAGAACATAATAATATTCTCAAAGAAAATCAAGCCGGGTTCCGTAAGGGTTACTCAACTACTGATAATATGTTTATAATACACATGTTAACTAACCTCACAAAGAATTTAAACTGCAACCTCTATTGTGCATTTATTGACTTTGAGAAGGCATTTGACAAAGTCTGGAGACCGGGACTTTGGAAAAAACTATTGGCATGTAATATAAATGGGAAATTTTTTCGAGTTATTAAAAATATTTATCAAAACGTCAAATCATCGGTCAAGTTAGGAAACAATTATTCATCTCTTTTCCCATGTCTATCAGGGGTTAGGCAAGGTGAAACTTATCACCAATATTGTTTTCCCTATTTCTGAATGACCTGGAGACTTTTATGATAAAGGAGGGCATTGTCGGCCTCACCAAAATCTCAAACCAGACTGAACAAGAATTAAATGTTTACACGAAATTACTTCTCATACTATATGCAGATGATACAGTGTTTATGGCCGAAACCCCAAAAAAACTGCAAAAAGTACTTAACGTTTTCAGCTTGTACTGCAATAAATGGAAACTAAAAGTAAATATTAATAAAACGAAAATTTTACTCATTTCAAAACGTAGATTACCAAGAAACATACAATTCACATTTGATAGCACTAATCTTGAAGTAGTTCAATTATTTAGGAATTATGCATACAAAATGGGGATCATACACAGAAACAAAACAAATTCTTGCAACAAAAGGCAGTCATGCAATGTACTCTGTGATAAAACGATCCAGAGAAAACTGCCTCTCAGTAGCTAATCAATTGGACCTATTCGATTCACAGATGCTAACAATATTATTGTACGGCTGTGAGATATGGGGTTATGGAGATAACCAGGTACTCGAAAATGTACACCGAAATTGTTTTAAACTTATCCTAAATTTGAAACCATCAACCCCCAACTATATGATTTATGGCGAATCAGGAAGATATCCATTGGACATCACAATAAAGTTAAGATTGTTAAAGTATTGGTTGAAAATATGACATACACACGGTATGGGAAAGTGCTTTATGATTTGTCAGTGAAACTTATGGGAGATGCCGATGAAAAGCTTTTTAAGTGGACAAGAGAAATCCGAGAGATCTTACGTAGCTGTGGCCAGGCATATTTATTGACATCTGGTGAACTAAAGTGTGCCAATCAATTCCTTGATTGCGTGAAAAACAGTCTTCTAAGAGACTTTAAAATAAAGTGGGACTCTGAAATGAACAAATCAAGTAGAGGCCAAATATATCGCATATTTAAACACCATTTCTCCTATCTTGATATCTTACAAAGTAAAAACCGAATTGAATTCTGCAGATTCAGAACAGCGAACCACAACCTCCCAATAGAAACTGGGAGATGGAACGGAACACACCACACGGATAGAACATGTCGCTTATGTAACCATAACATGATAGCAGACGAATTCCACTATTTATTGGAATGCAAAACATTTGCGCACATAAGGAAGAAAATTATCCCCCAAAAATATGGTGATAAAATAAATATTTTGATTATGGATGAAATCCTGAACTCATATGACCCCATAATTCTAAACAGAATATGCATGCTGATCCGATCAGTCCACACAGAGCTCTCAAACATAAGCACATCATGATAACACTTCAACTTTTGTATATTAGATATGAGTTGTCTCTTCAAATATATTTAATATATTCATATTCATTATATGTATTATCCAATCCATTGCTGTATGATATATACTAATATAGACTATATTGTTAAATGCGTATATTGTACATGTATACATATACACATTATATATTGCTGAAGGTGCTCATTTAAACGGTAATTTAACGGAGGACTGTCCCCTTTTAAGGACGAATTTATTCCAGCCCATTGTTTGTCTATTGACCCCCCTTCCAATCCATAACTTAACATGAAGACAGCCACAAGTTCTGAACCACGTATAAACAACATATGCAGGCATGCATTCATGTCGTGCAACACTCACACTGGGCCACGGCCCTGATCCGAACTATAGTGAAAACGAAGGACTATTCACTATGGTTACACATCTTTATATGGTCTAACATGGTCACAATAAATGTACAATAGACAGTAAGTCAACATGGCTGCTGGTTTGCTTGGATTCTGTTCTTGGTCTGAAGAGAGAGCCTTCTTCATCCGGGTAATCGAGAACATGACGTCACGATCGGTGCTCCGATTCATACTTCGGCAATGTCCGGAAATCGGCGATCACTACACTCCCCCAAGCTTTATAGAACACAGCCATGTGTATGTTGGACCTCGCAGGGTGGATGGTGTGTAGGATCACAGGTCCTGAATCTGGATACCGATATGAGACACCGTCATATCCCTGGGTCAATGAGATGGATATTCGGCCTATAACCCCGCTAGCTGCCATGTCAGAAGTTCTCTTTGGTAACGTGTCTCATCAGTGTGGTCTCTTGGTATATGGTATGATCTGTCCAGTATTGTTAATTAGTCAATGGCTGATGAATGGCTCAATGGCAAACATCCGGATCAGAAACACATGCTGTTGGTGCCGTAAGTTCCATATTCGTCCAGATGTCTGGATATTCGCCCATTAACCTTGGCAACTGTTGGTGAGACTGGTGTCGACCATTTCGTAAAATAAATGAGGTATGTCACTTTATGACTCGCACAAATTTCCCTGAAGCTACACGACGTTTTATATATGCATTTCACCGGGTTTCATATCATATCGACCTCAACATATCGCATATCGAAAATCAACACAACGCTTTATTGAAGCTAAATATATATGAACTAGCAAATGTCAAAACGTACGTGCAAACTTAACGGGTTGTGTATTGATGCTTGTATGCACTGTTATAGCATCATTTTCTGGACCGAACCATGAAGCATCAGAGCATTATCACAAGATCTACCCAGTGCATTTGTTTAGGATATAAACAAGCACTAAGCATTATCTTAGATCTACCTGATACATGTGCATGGTTCATGTATGACTTAATTATATTATAAATCTAAACCATAATCATATCCAGTGATCGTGTCATTTTCTTTAATACATGTAGTTGTTGAATTATCTTGTATAGCAGTGGCAGGGTTGATTCAGTTGACGGCAACTATCATATTTTCCAAACCTCTATGAGGCATTGGATACCACTGCAGAATTTGAGGGATGATTATTCCCACCAGGATCCCATGGCCACTGATCTCCACAAGGATCCCATGGCCACTGATCTGGGCCCTCTAATTCAGTCTGAGGCAGTGTGTACCTCGGTTCGGCTGTTTGGAACTGATTTGAACAGTCATCAGTCTGGCTCATGTTCGCGACAGCTTCTGTTGTCGTACCGAGATCTGGCTTGTCTGCAGATTTCGCCGCTCCGGCATCTAGAGCTTCTTGTCTGTGTGGTGACTCAGACGCCGACGCAGTATCATCCTGGGATACATGTATGTCGTCGGTGATCTGGACATCTATGTGCTGTTGAATAACGGTAGTTTTACAATCAGTGCCAACGCTCTCTTCTGATGGAGAATGGTAGCCTGTATCATATGAACACATGGTTGGCTGAGCATCTGATGATAGTGAGCTGTCCGGGCAGAGTCCACTGAATGATGAGTTACCATATTCCAATTGGGATATTGCAGATGCCATAGATGCTTGCGATACATCATTCACTTGAGTTGTGGTACACTCTGGTATATCCCAATCCATCATCAGGCATATGCTATCTACCATGATCAGATCAAGGGAAACTCTGTCGTCCCACTCAAGGCTGATATCATGGACTGGCTCGTCGTCTTGTTCATTGTCCATAAGTTTGTTGATAGCTGGCTCGTCAGGTTTATCATGCTGAACTGGATTTCTTGTGTAGAAGGTATACTCTTCTGGTGTTATTAGTTGCATGTCGTCTATTTCCGACTGCAAGTTCTTCAGAGAGTTGGAAAGACGATCCGCCTTCTCCACTATTCCCCCCAGTGGTATAATCTGCTTCTGGTCATTGGAATGTGGTTGGTTATTTTCCTCAACATCAAATCTCATGACATAGTCATTTAACCCTGGTAATTTTTCAACTACTTGAGTCTTGGAGTCTTGGATGGAGGCTTTTCCCGATAGCTGATCTTCGGCGACCATTTTGACTGCCATCCTCTCGGGCAACACCTGTTCTGGGATTGGTTCGAGCATTGAACTGGATCCAGTGGAAAAACCGGCGCATCTTGTGAGCGCAGCAGTTGATTTCCTAACCGGGATGCGGTCATTTGGATAAAGGTCGGTCACATTTACTCGGCCCAATGTCTTTGAGAAATCAGCGTCATTATTGTATATAGTAGTCGTCGGTTGAACAAATTCATCCTTCCGATTAACTATATACTTTCCAATCTGGCTGGCAAATTCGAGTAGTCGAGAATGAGATTTCTCCCGAGCTGCACGTTCTTGGTCTCCACTCAACTCCCATCGCATTAATTTGCTTATCAGCTCGCTGAACGAGATATTTCCCCACTCATTCTTCGTCGTCTCCGGCTTGTACGCACAGAGGTTGAGAATCATATCGTCGCGTTTGTGCTTCTCTGCAGTCATCACTTCCATCCTATATTCCAATTCTCTCATTAGCCTCTCAAGATAGGAAATGACCTGGATAGAAATAGGATGGTATTTCGGAAATTCCTTCAGTAATTCCGCGCATTGGAATACAAACTCCACACCTTCCATCCACTGGGTCATTTCGTGTGCATCATTATCTCAACCGAGATGAAATCCTATTCCAAACATAATCCTTGCCCGACTCAGGGGGATCGGTCCTCAGTTCGTGAGTTGTCTCAGCATGGTTTGACTGATCTTCTGGCTGCGACATTTTAAAGCTAACAGCCTGTTGATTTGACTCAGTTGGATCGGGTATTTGTGTAGCCTTGGTCTGTTGAACTGGGTATGGCAAACCAGGTGGGTATGGCAAACCAGGTGGGCGTTGGTTATAATTGGTTGTTGGCCAATGATTTTGCACATATGGCTGAATTGGTGGCAGTTGTTGAGAAGCATGCGGCGGTCGATACATTGGTTGGACTGGGTATGGCAAACCAGGTGGGTAATTGTTATAATTGGTTGTTGGCCATTGATTTTGCACATAATATGGCTGGATTGGTGGCAGTTGTTGATAAACATACGGTTGATACACACTCGATCCATATTGAACCAAAGTTGGTGCACAATTGTATGAATTGATATATCCAAAGCTTGCCATTTCTTGATCTTGATCTTAAGGTCTCGAGAAAGTGTGTCAAATTTGGTGAAGAATGATTAAATGAACCCGCGCTTACCTAATAACTCAGGCATACAGATATCATTTTCATTCTGATTTGTCGCTCAATATATTTGATACCTGATATATAAATCGAGCAGTTTCAAAGTGGCAAGTGTTCTATTCCTTCTAGTACCACTAAGAATTCAACTTATATATATATGGTATCTTGATACATATAAATAGAAATACACAATCAAAAATGAAAATCGCACAAAGCAATCTCAGTAGTTATGCGATCAATTTAACAACACTAATAAGTAGCAATGTCAGTATGAATGACTGAACCTAAACCGAGGTTCCAAAAATCATTCACAATAACATCATATATCTATACGAAAAATGTCTACTCAAAGTACTCATGAAATATTCCACATTGAACGAAAAAATATTACTTTATCTGATACCCACAATAATTCATTATCAAAAATAAACACATACAAAATATTAATGAAAAAATATGCATATATCAAAGATGTGTATCAGTTATTGGAGAATAAATCAAGGTAACATAAGTTAATCAACTTATGCAGAGAAACTGATCACAGTGACATTAGAAATATAATAAATCAGTGTCTCAAAAGTAAATATACTCATATAGAGAAACTGATCACAATGGCATGAAAATATATAAATAAATGCAAAAATACAAAAACATATTAGCTTCTTGAATTGTTTTGTTTTTCCACTAGAAAAGCTGACAAGAACACTGCGTACTGTATCAGAGTTCTGTGGTCTTGGATATACCGTCTGTACTGAATATTCTCTAAAGGGTTGAAGTATACTGATTTTTACCCTAGGCGCTATGTATTAGAATGGAGGGGTATTCCCTTGCTAATAGATAACCCGTGGGCAGGAATCAATTTGATAAAAAAATCACATAAATCAAACTGGCAGAATGTAGATTGATTTGGTTGTTCAATCGGTTGTTGATAAACATATAGCAGAAGGAGCTACATTGTCATTGACAATTACCTGTAGCTTGTAAATTATGAAGAGTAAAGTTTATCTGACCGTGAATCTGGAGGAACTGGGCAATGAAGTTGTCGAATCCAATCTCCCATGTCGTCAGAAACCGGCTAGCTGTGGTGTCCGAATTGAAGACAGGAAACTGTAGTTACCGATGTGTGTACATGCTATTTTTAGCACAGAGCGGCAGGTATAAATTTTGTACAGAAACGGCACAGCAAATGTCAATTTTACACGTTGAAACATGTTGTCAGTAGAATTCATCAATCGTATTATTAAATATATATATTTAGCAACATTATCATGGTTCAAACACGACCGAACTCTGAAAGTATAGTCTTCAGGAACGGAAAATTACATCAAATTGACAAGTCATTTTCACAAAGTTTTCGGCATCAAAATACACATTTTCGTCTCCCCGCGTGGTTCGACACTACAACGTCGTCATTATAGTGAAAACAAAGGACTATTCACTATGGTTACACATCTGTATATGGTCTAACATGGTCACAATAAATGTACAATAGACAGTAAGTCAACATGGCTGCTGGTTTGCTTGGATTCTGTTCTTGGTCTGAAGAGAGAGCCTTCTTCATCCGGGTAATCGAGAACATGACGTCACGATCGGTGCTCCGATTCATACTTCGGCAATGTCCGGATATCGGCGATCACTACAGAACTCATCCATCAACTAAATATCTGAATTGGTCAAATTATCTTAATATTGTCACTCCTAAATTCCTAATTAGCTATGACAAACACACCATGTAACTATATCTGCCATCAGAAAGACTCTGTCAAATTACTAATGTTATATTACTGACTATTTACCGTTAAACAGATATGTAAAAGATGACACACGGGGTCATCTGTTTTCAGGAAGCAGTACTAACAATTTCATACCACAGAGCCAAATGAAACACGATAACAACATACATTATTATATTCACATATTAGGATATAGATATCCCCATAGCACCGGATACATGTATATAATATATATACCCTTATGATCTTTTGTAAATACTTCTTTCTCTGTACTTCTCGATGTTCATGCGAATTATGAGAATAAATCATCATCACGACAAAGTTATCTTTCACGGCTCTATAAAAGGTAAATTTGTTTGACACAGCTATTGTGGTTCTCCATTGTTGTGAGTATAGATCAGTTAGTATCATTCTGGCAGAGTCGAGAAATTGATTGAGGTTATCGACCAGCTGATAGGTCCAAGTGTTACCCATGCCGATTGCGTTAAGGGTGTTATGCTGCCCAGCAATCCATGGGAACTTCTTATTATCATAATAAGACATCAGCATAATATAATAAAATGCGAATGGCGTTATATGTGTCGTCATTGTGTTGAGCTTGCCCCAATAATACAAGTAACATGTTTTTATTCTTACTGATATGGGACACATGCCGAGTTCTCCATATGTGAATGCACTAGGTATATATTTTTTAAGCTTGAAGGTATATTTCAAAAACCAAATATTTCAAAACATGTCGTGTTTTCGTGTCCACAGACCTGGCATGATTGGGATAATCGATTTTGCATAGATGTCAATGTTGTGGCTTTAGTTAGTTTATTTACGCGTACTTTATCAAGGAGGGCGTACATTGCCACTTTTGCACTTTTAGTCCTTTTGTTTTTTTTCTAGTATGAAGAGTCCATTTCTATGGAATGTGGTACCTAGGTATTTGTAACTATCTACTATCTCGAGTTCATGTCCAATTATTGAACATTTCCCGTATTCAGACTTCTGGTTTTTCGTCCAAATATAACTATCTTGGTTTTCGGTGTATTGACATTTAATTTCCAAGTGTTGCAATATATAGACAATTTATCAGGCATGTTCTGTGAGTTAGCGATGAGTACAGTGTCATCCGCATAAATTAAGAGAAATAGTTTTAAGTAAAGTCCGGTATCAAATTCTTCTGGCACTTTAATGTCGATTCCATTGGATCTATGCTCACGAAGATGATTTTCAAGATCGTTTAGGTATATTGCAAATAGTATCTGCGAAAGACTGTCTCCTTGTTTTATGCCAATTTTGCTCGGAAAGAAGTCTGAATCTTCGTTTCCAATGCGTACACAAAGCTTGATGTCATTATACATTGATCGTATAACATCTAAGAGTTTACCTTCATATTTATGGCTAATAAGATTTTTCCAAAGCGCTGCTCTCCAGACGGAATCAAACGCTTTAGACAATTCTACAAAGGCACAGTATATTGTCTGCTTGTCATGTTTCAAGATTTGTGATAAAGAGTAAAGTGAAAATATGTGATCAATTGCGGAATCCCGCTTGGCATTCTGATTGTAAGTCTGAGAAATGAGCTAATTCGTTCACTAACAATGCTAGCAAATACTTTTGAGATACAACTTAAAAGAGTTATCTTCCTGTAGTTATTAGGGTCGGCAGATTCTCCCTTCCGTTTGAAGAGTGGTCGTATAATTCCAGTTATCCAGCTTTCTGGTAATATTCCGGTGTTTAAAATCAAATTAAAATATTTTCGAATCGTTATTCCAAAAATATCAAGAGCCCCTTTAAGATAGTCGTTTGTAATATTGTCGTATCCGGGAGCTTTTCCTAAATTTAAGGCTTTGAAAGCCTTTTCTATTTCAGAAACTGTTATTTCTGCATTTAGAGGCGATGTGTCAATATCGTTAATATTCATGTATATATGTTTACGAGGAAGACAATGGTGCGGGTTAGAATTCTCTAAATTTACGTCGTTGTTGTCAGGGTTGTAAAGGGGGAGGGCAGCATTTCTTTTTGACGATTTCCACCAAACTTAAAAATAACCATCTCCATGATATGAGGAATCTAATGGTTTGGTTTAAAGATGTCAAAACTGGCGCCGTTCGAGTCAGGGGTGCACGGAGTGGGTTAGGGGCACAAAATTGATAAACATATGTTTAGCTCCACTAAATTTTCTTCTCCATGCTACAAGGAATTTAATCGTGTGATTTAAAGATGCCAAATTGGTGCCGTTTGGATGAGAGATGGGGGCACTACATTTGATAACAATTTGTTTAACCGCCGATTAACACCACCAAATTTATACGTAATCATCTCCGTCATATCAGGAGTCCAATGGTGTGGCTTAAAGCTGACAAAGGTGGCGTCATCCCAGTCATGAATGCACTGAATTGAAAGAGGTCGATTTGCACCAAATTGTTACACATTCTTCTCCATGATACGAGAATCTAGTCGTGTGACCCAAAGACGCCAAATTGGTCAGATATTGAAGGAGGGCCACTAAATTTGATAAGAATTTGTTTAGTCGTCGATTACCACCAAACTTATAAATAATCATCTCCATGATATCCGGAGTTTAATTGTGTGGTTTAAAGATACCAAAATTAACACAGCTTGAGCCGGGGATAGGGGTGGTAGGGTTACAAAAACTATTTAAAATATGATAAGTGATATGATATAAGGAATCAAATCATGTGGGTGAAACACGCCAACTTTGGTGCCTATATTTGCGAATGTCTTTGTCTGACTGTGTTCTATATAACTTCACAGGGGAGCATCTAGATAGCACCAATGGGGTCTAAAATGGGTAACTTTTACGAGGAATATATTGGTGTCGGTTAGAATTTTCAGAAGTGCAAGCACGGGGAGATGGGCACAAATTGATACATATTCTTTTCCATGATATGAGGAATCTATAATCATGTGATTTAAAGACGCCAATTTGGTGCCGTTTGAATGAGAGATGGGGGGCACTAAATTTGATAAGAATTTCTTTAGTTGTCGATTATTACCAAACTTACAAATAATGATATTCTTCATTACCTCCTTGTGATGGAATATGTATAAATTGTTATAAATGACGTCGTTCGAGTCATGACCGAATGCATACACGTTCTTCTCCAGCGATATGAGGAATGAAATAATCTGGGTAAACGACGGCACACTTGGTGCCGTTTGGATCAGGGGTGGAGAGTGGAGGGTCACTAATTTTGAGAAGAATGTTTTAGTCGCCGATATCCACGAAAGTTATATAAAGTAATTCCCCATAACACCCTAAAGATATTTTGGCGATCATATTTAAAAACCTCGACAAATGCTGACCGAATTAAGTAACTTGAACAATTATATCTACTCTACTGTCATATTTATATGGGGATTGGAATCAGGGTGTTCATATAGTGAGCTAGCAAAATATGGCTACATATAAGAAAGTAATAGAAATATATTTATCATTCTACTTATTATTGCAAAATGCGGGACCTTGAACTGTTATAGGATGGCATGTTGGAATGGCTCATGCATTATACCATAATTGAATGGGAGAGGGGGGTACCCATAAGTGAGTCAGCACTTGTCCTCCAATCCCATTGTCTGTATATAAAATGTTTGTGTCATATATAATATGTTACATAAATTAGACCAATAAATATGTTTAAACTAATCAGTCCCATTCAAGATATTTTCGACACAAAAGAGACAATGTGTCAAGAGACATGGACGTGTTTAGAAGGCCTGTTCAAAAATAGTAGTGCAGTCAAACATAGTTTCTTCGGAGATAACAGAAAACACAGTCATTAGCACATTGCTTTTGATGATCCTCCAATACTGGCATTCGCCAAGGGTGCATATGCACGATACAGAAGATCTCTTTAATTTTCTTTAGAACAGACTCATAGCCTAACATAAACAGCTTAAAATCGCGCTCTCTGTTCGACACATGTATAGCTGATATATAGCAACATTTACTTTAGACAGAGAATAGTTAGCCAGTATAGCACATTAACAGCCAGTATAGCACATTAACAGTGAGGCACCTGAACATGTCTTTAAAGGGGTACTGTACGCCATTTTTAATAAATTCACGATAATATAATAGTATAATTAGTATGACACAAATGTGTTATATAGACCATACATAACACAGTCAAACAAACACCATATTGTGTAATTACCTTGCAATGGGGTGAATGAGGTGAATACAACCCAAAAGGAAAACAAAAGTGCAAACACTGGAAAATAATTTTTTTCTCGACCTACATGTACGAGTCACCCCGGTCCTGTGTAAGGAATTTGTTTGCAGACCCACTTGTCCTTTTCATTTCTGTTCGTTAACTTGATAAATTATCTCTTAAATACATATACTTGAGACATTGATTCTATTTTTATGGAAATAATAATAACGCATCACGTTCGAAAATAGTTTCATATAGTTGTGGATTGTTGTTGTTGCTGCTGAAAATGTTGATAGGAAGAGATAGATCATCAGTAATGATAATGCTAATATACGGTATAAGTGTACCAACGGACTGCACGGGTGTCACTAATTACGGTCCGGGACCATGCACCAGAGACCGCCCTTGTGCGCCCGGGACAACCGAGACCGCCCGGGTAGCGATTAAGTTATATACAGGCCTATATAAGAATGCTGAAGTGCTTGGTGACTACCATTCAAAGTGTGTATTTGTCTGTTCGCATCGAATGGTATGGGTGTATGGTACCACAGCTAATTATCTACCACAGCTAAGCATAATGTTCTTAATGACAATGCATTGTACATGTTGGCAAGAACATGTCAAGTGCATTTACATATTAGGCTAAATATCTTAGGAACTAGATTGGATGTTGCTTAACTTTAATCGCCCAATGAAAATCTAAATGCACATGACCATGCAATGTCACTTACGTTAATTTACGTAGATAACCAGTTGACCGCTGCAGACCGATATATCGGTACCGACGTCGCAACATGGGAAAATCAGCGATGAGCAACGTCGTTTATTTTTTTAATTAGCAGCATGAGGGTTAATGGCTGTGCAATTAATATCACCCAATTTCGCAGTCATAGATTTTGGAGTAATCTCTTATAATATGCACATATAAGCGGGGTTGTGTATGATTCATTACGTCGCGCGGGTACCTTTATCATGATTAAGACATTAGCCCCTTCGGTAGATAGGAGTGCTGGACCTGCACTAAAAACGACAATTAACTGGCTGTAATCTGTACGCGGTAATTGGGGAAACACAGGCATGGCTGTAATCAACACGATTAGGAGTGCTGCAGTTTCGCAATGGTCAGCAATGCTCTCTAGATGTATAGTTGTGTAATTGCACAATCCGATTGCATTATTCATTACGTGTCACCTTATTTGGTTCGCGGCGGAGGGAAACGTGCATGATTTCAAAATGGAGGTTACTAGCCTGATATTAGGAAAACCGCCGGTTTAGTGACCTGGTATGGTCTCATAAGAGGTGGGTAATTATGGTTGCTGATTGGTCGATTTGAATTTGAGATATTGTCAAATACATTAATGGTGGAGAACCATGTAAACCCAATGCCACATCGGTTGGAGTTATATATGGATACATTGAATGAGGCGGTCACATGTTGTATGATTTTGTAAAACCACAGCATGTTCTTCAGAAAAGCAGCACATTATCTGCTTATAATATAACTTTTTTGTTAGGTAGATATTCCACTTAGAATCGAAAATGTGCTGAAAATGAGGCTATTCTAAGCATATTATGTGTGGACAATGACACAAATAAGCCAACTCATGACTGTTTATGTGTACGCTCTTTAACATGTGTTTTTACTGTGGCCCGTACCATAAACGAATGACAGGTAAGAGTCCATTATCTGCTTATTTCAGAATCAAATAATCACATTATTTCACATTTCAAATTATATGTGCGTATCTCCGCAAGGATATGTTGGACAAGCAAATGTTATTTTATTTCCAAATAAGTCTTCAGGAATTACAGCTGAATTGTAAATTTTAGGGGAGCTTATAGGTGTTATCCAACCAGCATAAATAGATTATAGTTAATTGTTCTTTGTAGCGTACGGTTTGTCTCCTCGAGTGAGATGCATCTAACGAGGGGAGAACACCCGTACGCAACGCAGAACAGTTGACTGTTGTGTTTATTGTATTTTCAACGAAACAGATGGTTAGAACTAATACGTTCTTAACGTTACAATATCAGCGAGCCATTTCTGCTCAATAGCGCACAAGTATACTGAATGACGCACAAATTCACAGTCTTGGCGAGGTGCTGAGAGAAGGATAACATCTTGAGAGTAGGATAACATCTTGAGAGTAGGATAACATCTTGAGAGTAGGATAACACGTTCGGTCTTCTGGGAGTGGGGATATGATTTATATGTTGACGTAAATGTTGATGAAAATATAATAAATACTAATATTTGCAAAATACGTTTTTCTCAGTTTAGAACAGATAGCTTCCACAGATTATACTCTAACGTTATGTTTTCTGCGAGGAATACCGACGTGAGTAATACATTCAAATTCATCCGTTCGATGTGAACCAAGAAACCAGTCTTTTTTGGGCTTCAATTCCGCATTTTTTCAATAATTGAACACAAGGACCTGTGTTTTAGTCGGGTTATAGTTGTAACACCACTGTGCACTACACTCTTAACTGTTGATTTCACATTAAACCAAAGTGGGTTTTGAACCTTTTCACAGATATGGAACCCATTTTGATTCTGATCAAAACCAACGAAAAGTGTGTTTTACCAAAACCAAATCGTCAATACCAAGTTTGGTATTCACAACAACCATTTTGGTTTTGATAGATTGGTTTTGACCAAAACCAGATCAAGCAGTTCTGGTTTTGAGTAAAATATAGATAATTTATTACGATTTACTACAGCAATAGTAAACAATCCTTATTTGGTATGTGATATTTTGTTATTTGGTTTGGTATGACGTAATTATTCATTCTAGGAGAACTCGATTAATAATTTATTTAATATCTTGTGTGTATAGCTTTCAGGATATCGATTGGTTGGGAGATCACATTCTTCTCTGCAATTGTCTCTGGGAGCAATTTGGTGACCTACACATCTAAAGCTGAATCAATGCCATCTAGCAACAATTTTTAAAGTTTTTCAAGGTCTCCGTTATAAAATTCAGTTATATTGGTCAGCAACTATTACAAGTGGTGTCAATATATCATCGGAATACATGACTATGCAACCCCGTATATCCTGGTTTTCAAGGGCCCAATTTGAACTCAGTGAGCAAAATAACATGGGGTTTATAACCGCTTGTTGAAATATATGACCCCATGATTATAACCTGCGAATATATACACTTCTGAGTAGACTTTCATTATACTGACCCGCGGAAATGATAAAAGCAACATATCTTGAGTATATACAATTATTAAAGATGCCTGCAAATTTGGGGCGAATGACGGTAGGGTTTACCTGGAGGTTACCTAAAATGAAAATGTTGCGAACGAAAAACATGTTGTGCCGTTTTGTGTCGATCCCGCTATCACTGGTTCTCACCAAACATGAGATGTTCAAAATTATTAGTTCAATGAGTTGTCCATTATTGGGTAATAATACCAGTTGAGTTGTAGTGCTTATAATAGTTTGTGTAACTCTTCTGGTAACCATGCACTAGGTTACCTATTAAAGCACAAACCGAGGGAACGAAAAATAGGTTACGAAAAATATATATACCTGTTTTTCTGGTGAAAAAAAGAGCGGCTGGTAGCTTTTCTTTTCATTTTATTCTATTTATTCATTTTATTTTCAACTTTCCTCGAAATAAATATGATTATACAAACCCCGGTCTGATTATCCTTGTTTGTAATGGACTATAAAAATAATAAAACTAAGTAGATAATATTTGAATATAGTTTAATTTATTGTTTTAGTGAAAAACGTTATATTTTAATCCGATAGTTATCCAAATGTACATGTAGTGGCCAAGGACTCGTGATTCTCGGTGTACATGTAATGTTTTGTTTGCTGAACCGTTAACAAAACGACATTGTCACCACCGGAATGCAGTACAGCGACTACTCTCGGGGTCCAAATAAGCATACGGTGTGGAATAAAAGTGCATTTCCAGTGCCATATTAATTGAACTTATGCGCCTTAGTCGTCTTCGCCCCATACTTAACAAGAAAACCATAGTCAGAAATGGTAACGGCTCAATATCATATATTATATACCTATGATTGTAATTATAGAATAAAAAATATATTGGTTTCGCGAATGACCAACTCAGAATTCAGTTAAAATAACAATAACAACCAGCACCTAATTAACGAACCGGCTGCCGACTTGGTCGTCTCTGACCACAATCCCCAGTGGGCTGCAGAACGAAAAATATCTGACATAATAATGTAAAGGACAATAAACGAAATTGAAATTCCCAACTACACCTTTTACCGGACTCGGCCTCCTGGTCGCGCAGTTCGACTTTTTAAACCGGAAACCGGAAAAACCAATTATCTATAAATAAAATGCCCACAGACTCACAGCTATCTAGAAAGTGTAGGACAGTATACACGCCTGCGCGCGTTACCAATGCCTGCGGCCAAAAAGGTTGCTTCAAGTAACATTGTGTATTGGATAGATCATCTCAACAAGTGTCTTCATAATTAAGACGGTCAGTGTGCGTCTTGTTTGTGAGTGATAAACTCTACTCGCGAGCGCGGTGATAATAACCCGATTTTCATGCAGGGTTTACCTCCCTTGATGAATATGTAAGACCGCTGCTACCGGCGACATTTTACCCACATTTTGGTGCACTTTAAGATATATACTATGCGAGCAGAGCAACATGCTGTCCTTGTTAAAATTTTAGCTTGCGAAAATCGTCAACAAAACTACCGCTCTGATCTTCCATTCTGTAATTAAGTTTTTCGTGCTGGAATTGTTGTCAAAGCACATAGGAAATTTGACTTTCCGGCGATCGGTTTTCACAATTTTTGCTGGAAAACCCCGCGCTAAATACAGAAACCACAGACTAGTACCCAGCCGGTGACAGAGTCAGAAAGGAAGTTATATGACTGGTGCGCTCTGGTAGAGATTGCGTGAAAATAGAACACGAACACGTTTTGATGGGGTGTTGGGATACGCTTTCTCTATTTATTATCACCCACATTGTACCTCGCACAGAAACACGTGCTTTCGGCTGATGACCGAGATCTCCCACTGTCTAAAAGTATCTCGGTCGCTGGTTGGCTTTTATTTACAATACAGACAGATACAGAGAGGTACATTTTATCTGACGGGTGGTAATTTCTCATCTTTGACAATGGTGGATGTGAATTGTGTTTTGAGAGACTAAAAGTATATGTATAATCTACTAGTGGCGGCGCAAAAATTCTTATTTATAATAACTAAATAAGCGTACATGTAGTACGAATAAGCACCGTACAATGGACATTTTACGGACATTAAATGCCGTACATGTGCGCTTATTTGGGATCTACTAAAAGACGGGACGGGACGATTTTCCGGGACGGGATGGAACGATTTGTCTAAAAGACGGGACGGGACGGAACGAATATTTAAAAGTCATTTTATTCGGAAATGAAAGAGTTTAGAGGCACAAACATGGTCTCAACTTGTTTATTGGTATCTACTCTATACGAATGTGATGTTTTCCCGATAAAATTGAGCGTATGCTGAACGGTGGGCGTTCGAATAACGAAGCGTCGAAATTAGGGAAATTTATCACTTCTGGGACGATAATCTAAACACTAAAAGTCATATTTCGTTTACATTTTCATGTTTGGGTGACGGATTATTGCAGAAAATGTTTGTCTAATATATACTAAATAGTAAAATAGAAGTTCGAACTTGTTTTCTGATGGTAAAAGTGATGTTTTTATCCACGGGACGATGACACCTCCATTCTTGAAAAATCTCCATTCCGCCGAACGAAAATCGTCGAAAATCTTAACAGAAAAACTAGCATTATGTTCACATTTTCATGTTTGGGTGACGGATTTTTGCAGAAAATGTTTGTCTAATATATACTAAATAGTAAAATAGAAGTTTGAACTTGTTTTCTGAATGCAGATTTTTCAAGAATGGAGGTGTCATCGTCCCGTCGATAAAAACACTACTTTTACCATCAGAAAACAAGTTCAAACCTCTATTTTACTATTTAGTATATATTAGACTAACATTTTCTGCAAAAATCCGTCACCCAAACATGAAAATGTGAACATAATGCTAGTTTTTCTGTTAAGATTTTCGACGATTTTCGTTCGGCGGAATGGAGATTTTTCAAGAATGGAGGTGTCATCGTCCCGTGGATAAAAACATCACTTTTACCATCAGAAAACAAGTTCAAACTTCTATTTTACTATTTAGTATATATTAGACTAACATTTTCTGCAAAAATCCGTCACCCAAACATGAAAATGTGAACATAATGCTTGTTTTTCTGTTAAGATTTTCGACGATTTTCGTTCGGCGGAATGGAGATTTTTCAAGAATGGAGGTGTCATCGTCCCGTGGATAAAAACATCACTTTTACCATCAGAAAACAAGTTCAAACTTCTATTTTACTATTTAGTATATATTAGACTAACATTTTCTGCAAAAATCCGTCACCCAAACATGAAAATGTGAACATAATGCTTGTTTTTCTGTTAAGATTTTCGAAGATTTTCGTTCGGCGGAATGGAGATTTTTCAAGAATGGAGGTGTCATCGTCCCGTCGATAAAAACACTACTTTTACCATCAGAAAACAAGTTCAAACTTCTATTTTACTATTTAGTATATATTAGACTAACATTTTCTGCAAAAATCCGTCACCCAAACATGAAAATGTGAACATAATGCTAGTTTTTCTGTTAAGATTTTCGAAGATTTTCGTTCGGCGGAATGCAGATTTTTCAAGAATGGAGGTGTCATCGTCCCGTCGATAAAAACACTACTTTTACCATCAGAAAACAAGTTCAAACTTCTATTTTACTATTTAGTATATATTAGACAAACATTTTCTGCAAAAATCCGTCACCCAAACATGAAAATGTGAACATAATGCTAGTTTTTCTGTTAAGATTTTCGACGATTTTCGTTCGGCGGAATGGAGATTTTTCAAGAATGGAGGTGTCATCGTCCCGTGGATAAAAACATCACTTTTACCATCAGAAAACAAGTTCAAACTTCTATTTTACTATTTAGTATATATTAGACAAACATTTTCTGCAATAATCCGTCACCCAAACATGAAAATGTAAACGAAATATGACTTTTAGTGTTTAGATTATCGTCCCAGAAGTGATAAATTTCCCTAATTTCGACGCTTCGTTATTCGAACGCCCACCGTTCAGCATACGCTCAATTTTATCGGGAAAACATCACATTCGTATAGAGTAGATACCAATAAACAAGTTGAGACCATGTTTGTGCCTCTAAACTCTTTCATTTCCGAATAAAATGACTTTTAAATATTCGTTCCGTCCCGTCCCGTCTTTTAGACAAATCGTTCCGTCCCGTCCCGGAAAATCGTCCCGTCCCGTCTTTTAGTAGATCCCGCTTATTTGGATGACGAGATCATCGCGTTAACGCTCTCCTCGTGTCCGAGTCTCATAAACACAGCTTCCTTTTGGAATATTACACATTTGTATCTTTTTATTGAGAAAACAACAGCACAAACACGACCAGAAGTTTATATCTGCTGTGACCTACTTGAAGTGTGGTATAATTTCCGGTTGAAAATTACACGCGATGTCCATAATTCAACGTCTTTGATTGGCTAGTCGCAACTGATCACGAACATGACAGCTGCTATAGTTGCACGTGAGATCAATATATTCTAACGCGGTGACACGATCCCTTGTAAGTTTTAATTTCCGTGTTTCAGTTCTAAGCAAATGTCCAAAATTACTGAATATTAGCAGCTTGTATGGTTTATGTCAATACAGTCCTACCCGAAGAAATTATGGCGCAGACCGACATATCATGTTAAATAGTAGAAAGTATCGAACAATTTTCCCATGTATATTTTAGGTATACTTATAGGCGTGGTCACTCGACGCTGCTGTCATTCCTGTAGCGGGAAAGTAGTCAAGAAATTTAGGTTATCGAGAAATAACTAATGACAAAGTTTGTGGCAACGAAATGTTTTACAGTATTCCTTGGATCGACAATTATTGAAAAATATTCTGAAAATCATATTTAGACTAAACTATTTGAACTTACTCAAAAATTAGCGATGTTTGTTGATAAATTACTGTAACAGTTTTGTTTACATACCATATTTTTACTACGCGAAATTTCGTTGTTATGTAAATATTAATAATCTTTTGTACATGAATAATTTTCGTTATTCTGTCCATCTTTTGTATATAATTTCGTTTTCTCAATATCCATTCCTATTATTTAATTGGATCAGAGAATAAAGCAATTCAATAATGCATATGAGAACAAAGTTGATCTATTTATCCGTGTTCTTCTTAGTGGTGATATTTTCATGACTTTTATAATTCTTGCACATTTACCCACTGTGAAGACCTTGTGTCCATTTAACATATTTAGGTCCAAGATGGCGCCGTAAACATTAAACAAAATTTGGTGGAGAGAAATAATTAAATCTAATTAATTATTCGACGTGATCGACACTCGTTTTTTGATACACAAGATGAACAACCGACAGAAGAACCATTACAGTACTATTTAATCATTTAAAGTAAGGTTAAAAGTGAACTTTGAGGGTGAATTCCCAGCCTAAATTACAACGCCTAGTCTCTTGATATAGACAACAAACGCAGACAGTAAAATGCCTGATAAAAAACGTCCCGATGATAGCATGCACGGATATTCAAAGAACCCACCTGCTTTTAGAACCAAATCCATTTTCCATCAAAGTTGGACATCATTTGCGATTCAAATCACCCAATCGCACTGTAGACAATAATCATGTTGAGACAATTAGTCCGAACATTTTCACATCGAGGATAAATGCTTATGTCAGCCATTATTATTATTATTATTATTATTTACTTGCCTTTCTATATTATTATGTTATAATTTGATTGTAAAATATATTGTATATGTACCCCGTATATATATCGGCAAGATACTAATATATAATATGTGTTATTTTATTATTATTATGTATATTATCATGACCCACCCACGCGAATCTCAGATCTTATACATTTATTACATCTACATCACATGTTTATTAACTATGAAATAAAAAGATATATAGCATGTATAGCTATATATATATATATATATATATATATATATATATATATATATATATATAGTATACGGACCGCGTGGGCACACCGGGCTCCGCGAAAGAACATATCACTGTGAACCGGCACACACACCAATGGGGGAATTACTAAAATACCAATATAGACTATACCAGTGGTATAGTCTATATTGGTATTTTAGTAATTTTCCCCAGGGGCCTCTGAACCGGCCGTCTGTTCACGTTTTGTTAATTATAAACGCTCTTTATTAGAAGTCGTTGCTTTGGTTTTTATTAAAACATATATGCAAAATGTCGTTCAACATAACGTACTTTCGAAGTTCATACGCAGTTTGTTAACTATAACAGGCGTTTAGCATATTTGTCAACATAACCAGAGTAAATGGCATTAACGTCATTTATATATGGCTTTTACAAGTATGTCTCAGATTAGAAATAAGTCTATTTGGAGCACGATATGAAGTCCTGTTCACATTATAGCAATATAAATAAAGAGCGTTTCGTGTTAGTATTCCATGAATGTTGGCAATCAATAAAGAGCGTTTCGTTCAGTGCTTCCAGCGTGGTGTATTGTATGTGTATGCCGTCGTGGCGACATATTCGGTTTCCTGGTATTATAGATGCTTCAAAGACATATAATGTATTAGAACCTAATATCTGCATTGAAAGGGGCGAACATATGTCTCGCGTCGCCTTAATGGCATATTATATGGGTGAAGGTTCACATTCTGAGTTACGATGTATAAGCTCGTTACGTTTGTTTAAAATAGGCACTGGAAGCATTCAGCTATGTGTGGATGTAGTCTGATGCGAAAACACTGTTAAAAAAAAGAGAGAGGTAGTAGATGGGCGCGAAGCGCCCGAGATGTTAAAAAGCGCCCTCGTGCAATTAAGTATGCACCAGTCATTATACTGAATATCGCCCTTGGATTACAATATCATAATTATTCTTAGACACGCCCTAGTAGCTGTCACCAGACACTGTACCTGGGCATATAAGATACACAGAACCAACATTTTCTGCGCATAGCTGTAATAAATTGTCGAGAGCCAGTCTAATAGCGCGCGAACTTAAAATACTACTTAAGTAGGACTTAATCTTGTTTTGTGAAACGCGTTCTTGAAACGGAAAAGATACATCATAAGATCCACCTTAGATCTTAGATTAAGTCCATCTTAAGATAATCTTATGACCTTGCTTCATGAAACAGGCCCCACGGGACAGCATTAAGGAATCAGTGGATGAATGTGAGACGAAATGTGTTGATCTGATGAATAATAAATTGTTCATGAATATAACACAGGATGATATAGGTATTGCTTATAGAATAGGCAAACTCCAACCAGGACAGAAGACTGGGTATTCGCGAAGCATAATATGTCAGTTTGTTTCAAGAAGAACAAAAAATGCTGCTATTAGTAATAGGAAACTTCTTAAAGGCTCAGGCATTGTGATCAAAGAAGACCTAACTGAATATAATACTAACTTAATCAAGAAATCTAAAGAAAGAAAAGAAGTTGCAGACACGTGGTCAGTAGGAGGAAAGGTTTATGTGAAATATGTTAATGCATCTAAACCAATCAAACAGATATAAGATATATCTGATGTGTAAATGGTATTTGCACACAAAGTAGTATACATGAATGTGCACAGTATTTTATAGTCATGAGCAAACACTGACTCATGCATCTGCATATATTAAATAATTTAAATAAATATGCATCTGCATATATTAAATAATTTTTCTACCTTGATTAATTTTGTGATGATTTGATGATATTGATAGTATGTATATAGACCCCACTGATACATGTGATAATTAAAAAATCTCAATATCTGGCCATATGTGCAAATGTCGTTAAAATAAATTAAATTTAATCATATATATCATAAATAATCTGAATATCTGGTTATATGGTTCATGAATACCACGAATAAATACTGAGTAGAATCTACAAAAAAATTCTAACACATGAAATAAGTATTTGCTCCGATTTTGTTATGTGTATATACTTAATACATACACTCATATCAATATCAGAAAACCTTACAAGTACAGTATGCCAATCAGATTGACAGCTTTGAAGTCGAACAGATAAGTTTGTATATTAGCCATTTCATTGTTATTGTGTGCAAATACCATGCTCCTAATTATGACAAAATGGTCATTTATCCCTTGTAGCATATCAGATTCTACAAAATATAAGTTGTGATCATATATAAATCATGATTCAGTAATGTTGACATTGAACTTTAAAATGATAGTAAGTTGTTTGAATAAGTGAATCTCTTCAGATTGATCCAAGTGCATAGCAAGATAGTAAACCATGTACATGTACCGTACATTATTGAAGAATATATCATTTCTGATTTGACGCTCTTTATTTCGGAAAACTCTGAGAAGTTAAATATTACGTACAATATCGTAACAAGTCGCCATATCTGTAGTAGTGTTTTCTTCTTCAAAATGGGACAGGCAATGTTACTATATATAGAACATAATATAACTGATTAACATTGTTAAAATGGTAGTACGTTGTTTGAAGAAGTGAATGTTGTCAAATTAGCCATTTTGCATATACTGGTAATTTAAATGTCTTCATAATTGATCAAACTCAAGTGAATAGCAAGATGGTGAATCATCCATACGTGTACACATGTAACCAGTCTTATTAAAACCAGACCTAATTTTCATTACTTTCAACTGATGGCATAAACTTCCACCACTATGAGACAATGAAATAGATAGGATGGTGAGAATTAGAACACAATGACTCCGCCATTAGCTTAAGGACTTTGCTAACCCAATTTTCTCCAAATTTGATGGAGTCAAAATAAAGGTTTATTTTCACTTTTGTTAGTAACCAAACACATGGATGCAACATTTTAAGAGCATTCTTAATGGTGGAATATGTTAGAAATACTAAATGTGAAATTTATAGAGGTTTTTAAAATCTATTTTTTCGAACCCCAAATCAATAAACACAAAGTCCATATCAAAGAAAAAAATATGACAATGTCTACTGAACACTGTGAAGAATGATGAACAATAAAATAATATTCATATTTATCAAGCATTCTTTGATAAAATTACTAAGAACCAGTTGTTTACAAATAATTGAGTAAGTTACCTTACATCGCTTGTAGTGAGCTGGCAGTTAAATGTTAATATCTGTGGACAGTGGTGTGAATCTCTTGACAAAAGAAATGTGTAATCCCCAATCTGGTGGACCCCATAGCCCAGAAACTAGGTCACCAATCATCCTGAGTCAGGATAAAGTACAGCACTGGCTGGTCATAAACAGACATAATCCCTGCAGGATTGAGTGAATATTATCTTGACCCATCAAATTCAGTTCCCAAATAGCTTTGAATAGCAATGAAATCTACAATTTGTAAACAACTGCTTCCAAGCCAAAAATCTTAATAAAACTGAAGAAATGTGAGTATATCTTTATTGTTCATCATTCTTCACAGTGTTCAGTACACATACCCATATTTTTTTCTTATATATGTCCTTTGTGTTTGTTGATTTTGGGTTCGAAAAAATAAATTTTAAAAACTTCTATAAATTTCACATTTTGAATTTCTAACATAATTTACCATTAATTATACTCTTAAAATGTAGCATCCATGGGTTTGGTTACTGTGATTAGTAATAAAAGTGAACATAAACCTTTATTTTGAACAACATTAAATTTGGGGAAAATTGGGTTAGCAAAGTCCTTAAGCTTATAAGCATGAGTCTCATTTGTTATCTAGCTTTGATGCAATGAATTAAATGTATATACCATGCACTTCAACAGTGATACGTGTATCTGTAACTGAGTTACCCTCATATATTGCTACAAACATTATGAATTTCACAATATAGCCTATGTCATTGTGAAACAGTTATTAATTCTAGTTTGATATTATGGGCCTGATGTTGGCACTCGGTAGCCTCATAATGTGATGTGGGGTTTCCTGTGACAGACGTCGGGACTATTATTATCAATAGCGACATTACCTCCCCCGAGATGTCGCTCGTAAGCTGACTTCCGGTATTAAAAAAAAGGCGTCCCGACCATGGAACCGGCGCGGGGTGTTGCAATCTATGGAATCACATGACACTCGATCTATATAGATCTTTTTGGATTTCGCGCTAAAACGAAATCTGAATAAATAAGCTATCATTTAGTGCTCAAATAAATAACCGGGATCAATTAGAACATGATAAAAGAATTTTTCGAAAATTAGGCGGACACAGTAATTGGGGTTAAATGCAGTTCACGTGGATAAAAAGTAATCACCCCCGTGTACGTGGTATCGCCAAAACCGAGGGTATCGCCAAAACCGAGAATATGGGAAAGTCATTTTCATGTATATGATATGGGGATATGTTTGTTTCTCACCGTAATACAGACATCGAGCATCGTATGTGTATGTCCACACGAAGCATGATTATTTATCCACCAGTTGTCAATCAGTTTTCCCAGATCAGACCATTAATTGTATTTTGGCGAATTTTTTCAATGGTGTTTTTGCTTTTGCTCACTCAAATTTTCGAGAGAACAACCATTCACTAGTATAGTTCCTGGACTTCCACGCTTCCAAAAAAAATGCCGGTATATAGTTGAATCTGTCAATGAAGCATAGGATTTGACACAATTTAATAAATCCTTGTCGTTCTCAATATCCGCGCGATATGAAGGGACCACTGTCGGTCCAGAAAGATGCGAACGGCACAGATGAAGATGCGCCAAACGCCGAGTTTCTGTGCAGTAAATATGCATATTACTTAAGAAGTTCTGATGAGTTTTCGAGTGTTTTCATGTGTATCTGAGACTGATCAATTGGACTGCGAATGTCAACTGAAATATGAATCCATAACATATTCGAAAAATGTGTGCATATAGAAATTATCAAACAAAATATAACGAACGAATTATATTCCACACGAAGAACTATCAACCGAAATAGCATACATGTCAAAGACAAGCTTTCAACAGACTGTCCACACAGCAGTCTTGCATCACGCGTGGTTATAGGGAAAAAGCGTGCGAATTTGATGACGGAAGAATCATAATATTTTGATACTCGATTCGAGTGGATGGATACAGCAAGGGCCAGAACAATTCGCTTTTCGCCAATCGTGCGCCCTTGACAGTTATGGAACTGTATCGTGTCTCGCTCATATAAATATCGACATGGCAATATGTGCATTAATACAAATATGTTTAAAGTGAGGTCCCCTCTTTGGGTATGTATAGATAAATATCCTGTCTAAGGAGGCTGCACGGATTCATCCCTTGACTCGTAGAACTCGTTAATCCGCGCCTATCTGGTATATGCCTCCACATTCAGGGACGGGATTTGGGGATGGCACTGCATGGGGAGTCACTGATGGGACGGGTATGGTTCTCTATTCCGAAGGTTCATTATTCCGAAGGTTCGCTATTCCGAAGGTTCATTATTCCGAAGGTTCGCTATTCCGAAGGTTTTCTATTCTGGGCGTATTTAACCAGAAATGAATCAAATTTGTAAAACAAAAAAAAAAAAATAATAATATTACGCTTGTATTCACATATAGTACATTTATACACCCACTTCCAATTCCCAAATTGTCCCAGATGTCGGTTATTAATAGCAAGAAGACAGTATCAGTTTTGTCGTTTATTATGGAAAGTTGAAAACACGATGACTGAAATAAACTACATGCAAGATATATAGTTTGTCCGAACTTGCAATCTGTATTTGAAAGAAACATCAACATTAAAGGCCCACTTAATTTTCGAAACCCCAGATCACATATATAAAATATATGCCAGCATATATGGGCATTTTTCAAAAAATGTGGCCGATTTGGGTATTCAAGAATAAAAACATTATTTCTACGAAAGAACATATTTTAACCGCTTTTCGTGGTTGAGGGTATCCAGTAGATCAGAAGATAGTAAAGTGCAACCTTAATCACACCTAGATCCTGTCCAGATCAGGTACAATGATGATGCACACACACCTAGTGTCCCTACTGTTGCCATTAATTTTTTCAATATAAATATGATTTTGTGTGATATAGTGATGGAAAATAACATATGCGCAACATGTACATTGTGTGGTAATCATAATTTGCAAAAATAAACACCAAAACATGATGAGTATATGTGATATGCATAAATTTCCGATATCTAGGTATCGAGTTTTCTCGACATGGAATGATGTGCATCTCTGTTTGATTATGGCCATATATTTTTCCGAAGGTTAAGTAAGGTAAATACTCCACAATCCTATCGGGATGAGGGAATCCAATTCAAATTAACCTCGATACGACAGAAAAACTTGACGGTAACAGATGGGACAAGCCAGTAACAGGAGAGACACTTGACGTAACAGAAGGGACAGTTTTATTATGTACATACTTGTGGAAACATTATTTCCAACAATAAAACAAAATGTCACTTTCCATAAGTGAACGAGATCCAACTGGACCAAATGCGCACCACAACTGGAAACAAAATGTACAAACCGATAGTCTGATGCATATTAGGCTATCATTTCGTAACAGGAAGGACTGATAGTAACAGGAAGGACCCACACATACCAAATGTGACCAACAACACAATATAGTATGCGTCCCGGCATAGGATAACTAAAAGCTAATGTTCTGGTGGGAAAATATAGGTGCCATTGATGAAATTTATGACATACACGCTGCAATTGGTCCCCGGTAACAGGAAGGACATTAGCGTAACTATGGCATATTGGCAATTCATATTTGTTGTCAGACTTTAACGGTGGATTTATTTTTCGTATGATGTATTATTGCAGAACTGTGTGACAATTTTAACTATAAACACAGATAACACACTGGTAGTGGCATATGATAATAATTGATAATAAGCAAGACACACATGAACATTGTGTTTAACCCTTTCAGTGCCAAGTCCGATCTTTGTATCAACCCATATTTCCTTGATCATTTTTCAAATTTATTGATTATAATAATGTGATACATTGATGGAAAGAGCTCTAAGGGTTAAATAAAGTATTGAACATGATAATACAATAATACATTTCGCACGATGTTCATTGACACCCTGCGCAAAATTTGATGAAATTACCTTCGTCCGACGAATTGTACATCTGTCGTACTGTGAACAAAATACGTTTTATTTTAAATTCCACTGGGGGGGGGGTCAGGAAAAAAGGTCCGAACACCAGGCGCTTTTTTACTATTTCCGCCCTCTGGGTACTCACCACCCCCTAATATTTTTTGCCGATTATGGGATAGGGATCAAATGGCTATTTTACTCAGTTTTCATGATCTTGTCTGATCAATGTTCCGTGCCATGATGATAGAAGCATGCCTTCTTTTTATTTACCAACAAGACTGTAAAGTTTCAAAACAAGTCTCCAATAAATGTGGGCTGCATGGTATGCTGATGGATTGACATTTGAAATCCAAGATGGCCATGTTTGTTTGAAAACAATTTTGGAGAAAACATGGAGGCTCCCATCTAGAGGTCACTTCGAAGATCCATGACGATTGGATGAGAAACGTGACCTTAAATGTGCGCTAATGGATTTGGTCATACAAAGAGCAAAATCCAAAATGGCTTCCAGCGGTCATATTTTTCATAAAAAATCTTTCAAATTTGGCAACTCCCATCTAGAGGTGACCCTAGACCCATATACCGAATATCGTTGAAATCGGTCAAAGTTTATTTTAACAGCTTTGTTTTATTTTATTATGGTTTTTAGAATATTCTATTTTTATTTGAAGAGTTCAATGAAGAGTTTACATTTTGTTAAGAATCTGTTTTTGTGTTGTTTTCATTTATATAAGGTTGACTAAATAATTTTTATTAGAACTATTTACATCTGAGCCTTTCCATGTCAATGTACATTGATAGATCCTTGATGAATACAATTAGCAAGGTGACTTTTTTATTGCCACTTGGTGTCGTCCATCATTATTAACTGATGATGAAATCAAACCCCTCATACCAAGAGTTAAGTGCATACATGTACCTAAGTACATAATAGAAGCATTCTTAAAACCTTTTGTCCCATTATTTTGTAGAAAAATGACTAGCAAAAAAATTACAGGGCCAGGAAAAAATGTGTCAGCCGGGCTGCTGAACCAGCCCCCCTCCCCCGCCTAATGTTCGGAAAAAAATTCCAGACCCCGTGCACCCCACCTGCTGTAACTGGCTTATAATAAAAAAATTGATTTGGTTACTTGACAGGTTTAGATTAGACAACTTCTGACTTCTGCAGCATGGCAGGTGATCGTGTACAATGGTAGTGGACATTTGACTACTAATATGTTGATAGCTAATATCCAGTTAACACTATTTGCTCATTGCTAATTGTTTACGCAAGAGTAGCGGTCTCGTTAAATACTGACTATAGTAAACTCTGTATATTTCATGTATTCCGTAGATGACTAAATGGAATCGCTGTGGAATGATGGATATACTTTGTTTGGGTTTAAAATAGAGTACCTCACTTAAATGACTTTTCACATACATGTACCGTGGGCATGAACGCAGTCATTCAATTTCGTGAGTTTTTGAAATCATAGAAAATCAGCAGGTCTACCAGCATTATAGCATATTAGCAGGACCACTTGACCTGGGGGTGTCTATATCTGACAGTTTACTCGGGTTTGTGTTGGGCATGGGAATGTGCCCTAAGTGAATGTATGTGAAAACTGTTTGATCATTGCAAATGAGCACGTATACTTTCGTGTACTGGATCTCAATCAAGTATAATAGAAAACATCTCTACCAAAATGAGTGTGTGGAATACAGAAATGAATGGCGTTCTGCAAGGAAATACAAATATATGTCAATTCACTGCCAAAAATAACAACTGTGTAATGGATTGTCACTGCTGTTACCGCAATGTCCCTTCTGTTACCACGTCCAGCATTATCTGAATGAGACAGGGATGACGGGTAAAATCTGTGAAAATATTGATGTTATAAGCCAGAAACCAGAGCATGGTGATGTTAAAATCATTACGACATGCAAACTAATAAATACTCATGCCTATTTTTGAATTTTGTCCATGCTGTTACCAAAATGTTCACTGATGTTACAATTTAAAGGGTAACAGTAGGGACGGTAACAGTAGGGACGTTTCGGGTCTATACGGGGGATTCCCACTGGTCGTCCATTGGAATGTAACAAAATGTATGTGTTGCCTCACGGGGATCACATTGGACAAAACTAATAAGAGAAACATTTGTGTAATAATAAACTCACAGACCTGTATCTATGGGTAACAGTAGTGACACACTCCCAGTGTACTCACCTGTTTGATGAATGATACGGTCAAATACGGGCAAATTAACTGCACCGACCAGCGGATAACAGTTGTTTAGCCATGTGATTTGATGAGTAGTACTGGGAACCAATTTGAACTTCCTCATTCGCCAATGCCAAGATGTTGTATTATGTGTTTCTCTCTTGGTAACAGTAGGGACCACCAATCGTGGGACAGTTTTGTGACCTAAATTATGTCACTTGACTTGGTAAAAATTTCGCATATTTTGTGATTTTATGATCAGGCATGTTACATATGATGCAAATTGTCTTACAAAGTGGTATTTAATTGTCATATTTTATACGAAAATGTCTGTTTTTGGGGGGATTTCGGAAAATGGGACAGGCATAATTAGCCATTTTTGCCATATTCCGAGCCTCTGGATTGTAGAGATATCAAGGAGCGGATGATATACGGTCTGCAACAAGTCGACCCCATCCCATTTTATATCTCAAAATAAAAAAATGTGATTATTAATACACTTTTCTAACAAAAAATGGTGATGGACAGAAATAAGCCACTTTTTTTGAAAAATGCCCATATACCATTTGAAATGGGAAGCTGTCTAACACTGTATTATCAGCTTATCCGGTGTAATAAACTGTGAACATGTTGTTTTTGTTGACGTGTTTTTGTGCTTAAGGTTCATCTGGTTTTGTTGCGCAAAGTGTATTATTTTCAATGGAGGGGGGATAACTATATATACATGTTAAATATAGTGTTATTCCCCTTCAATTGAAAATACATTAGGTTGAGTTATGTTGCATTCTGGGAGCCATATAACGGAGGGAATCTTTTTATGATTTAAGCTGTTTTATATTTCTCTATGGGTATCTTCTGATACAGACGTTTCAAATGGTGATGAACTATTGTATTTTAATCATATTTTATGGCATAGATTGTTATTAAAACCTGATATCAAGGCACTATAAACAAAATAGTCGGCGACTCGAAAATTAAGTGGGCCTTAACATTCAATACAAATTCACAATTTCAATGACTCGAAAATTAAGTAGGCGTTAATATTCAATACAAATTCGTCCATTCAACGACATTCTGCTACGCAGTATTCATTAAGAGTTATAGCCCCACTGTTTTAATTCGCCTTTAGCTGGCGTATTCTTGCCTCTAAGATTATTGAGATATATCGTCATGCGTGATGACATTAAATCGTATGGAAACATGGCAATTGTGTGGGCTGCCTGACGTGAGTATGTATTGGAAAATAACGTCATATGTAATGGCATTAAATCTCAAGGAATCCCGCGAAAAAAAATCACATTTATTGTTTCAATGTTTTAAGTTATTTCCTTCATAAAAAATATTCCTACCTTCGGAATAGCGAACCTTCGGAATAGAGAACCTTCGGAATAGCGAACCTTCGGAATAGTGAACCCTCGGAATAGTGAACCTTCGGAATAACGAACCTTCGGAATAGAGACATGTTCCCGATGGGACATCATCGCTATTTCGATAACCAATGGCTGTATATAAATAAGCACTTATTCAATTGTTGATTTGCATGTTCTTTAAGATGAGTATACTTATTCGTATAATTTGTTTTGTTCCACAATTGATATTGACTCGCATAATATAATACTCTCTTTCTTCATAATGTATATAATTTGCAATCACGGATACTTTTTCTTTGACAAAACTCCACCAAAAAAATTGAAATTGAAACTTAAACTTAAATTAATTTATGATATCCATATTAGTTTCCATGTATATGTACAGACGTTCAGTACTACAACATAACCAAATGGTCACAATCAGGGGCCCACATTACAACACCTTAGAAACCCCCCATTATGTCTGCAAATAACATAACTTTGAGTGAGGTAAGGGACACGCGTACGCATGACTTCGCGGCGAAATGGTCTCAAAAAGAAGGAGACGAATTTGATCCGGACTGCATCCAACTCTGGAATCAAAATACCTGCCAATATCTCTCGCCCAGAGGGTAAAGAATTTCTCTCAAAAAACATAAAATTCTCTCTATTTGGCATAAATTGCAGAAGCCTTAGGGTGGATACGCACATGCATGTAATCTCTGTATGTAAAATCCATGTATTTTGCATGGTCACACCAATCATTGATAACATTAATCGCATGCGCGCGATCGGTCCATTTAAACAGGCGAGTCCAGTGAGTAGTTTTTAGCCAAACTCAAACTAACTGCTATCAAGAGATTTCAGGCCAGTCATAACCATGTCTTCTTTCATGGGTGCCGAAATGAATAAATCCTGTATTATATCTGTTGCTGTTTTTCACGAGTTTTAGTTCATTTCGAAAAGTGGATTTGAGTCCGTCGAGTACCTGATTTGTTTCTCGTCATTTCTTGGAAACAGGGTCATCCAAAATAAAAATAAAATGTGCAGACCTTTGAAGCTCTTTTATGACGATTGTGATACATGAGTGTTTAATTTCCCACACACTGACTCCCAATTTGATCTCATCCAGCAAAACCCGAACGGCTCTATGGCTCCACATTTTGGAAGTGCTATATTAATACACATGGCAATCAACTGACTCAAACATGGTGAATTCCATGCTAAGTGATTTATCCTAATCGGACAACAAAATTAATGCAGGTACAGCGTTGAAAGAAAAAAGAGTCACCCCCCCCCCATTTTTAACCCAGACTTTACAGAACAGTATATGTTACTCAGGCCAAAGGATGAACAGGTTCCCAACTGTCACAATTTTAGCCTGTTCAGTCTTGAATTATAACATTTTGGACTATAATCCATTATTGGGGGAGGGGGCTGGTTCTCGAAAGTTTCGAATAACTAAGGGATTTAGTACAATAATGTACAACATAATGTTTTACTTAAATGTTCCATAGTTGTAACTTTTTCGTATATAACATAAGAGAGGAAAGGTAACGTAGTTGTGAACTCGTAGCTAGACAACCCTATACCCAAATGAAGACACACAACAACACCACCTTCTATACCTTCAAATTTAAAGCTGTAATAATATGTTCATAATTATATGAATAGCATAAATTGCTGCATATGAGATTACTCACTCATAGCAAACAAACACGACAGATATGACTGTCAACTACAATATTTACAAATCAAGAGTGGCTTCTTGGCCTCAGTGTGGTGTCAGGACTCAGTGTGTTGCATGGCCCCGTTGATGAAATATGTAGTGGTCAGTCCGGTAGCTTCCGGGGTAATATAGCCCCCATGTTGGGGATCATAGCCCCTGCATTGGGGAAATCCTGGGACCATCTCTGGTACAAAATCAAGAAAAGACTGACAATGATATCAACAGAACGTCCAACATTTGGGTTATCGCGGGAACAATTATTTTAAGCGGCCTGACGACTTCGTCCAGTCAACGGCTCTATGCACGTTCTGAGCTTGACTCACTGTGGTCAAACATAGCCGCAATGATTGGGTTGTCAGCAGACACATATTACATGGTCTGTACGATCCATGTAAAACGCAAAATACATGATATTTACAGAGATTACATGCATGTGTGTATCCACCCTTAAGGGTGGATACACACATGCATGTAATGTCTGTATGTAAAATACATGTATTTTACATGGCCACACCAATAATTGACAAAATTAATCACCTGCGCGCGAGAGGTCAATTTCACCAGTGAGTAGTTATAAGCCATTATCAAACAAACTGCAATCAAGAAATTTCAGGCCAGTCATAAACATGTCTTCTTTCATGGATGCCGAAATGAGTAATTCTTGTCTGATATATGTTGCTGTTTTTCACGAGTAATAATTCATTTCGAAAAGTGGATTAGAGCCGGTCGATTTTATACTTGATTTGTGTCTGTCATTTCTTGGAAACAGGGTCATCCAAAACAGAAATAAAATATGCAGAATTCTTTTATAGGATGATACCGGCTTGTTGAGATTTCTCTGATAATTTGAGAGCGAGCTCATATGATAACATTAATTCAATTGGGATTGCAAATATTCATTATAGCGCCATCAAATAATGCAGGTACAGCGCTGAAATTAAAAAGAGTGACACCCCCCCCCCCCCATTTATATATATGTTTCTCAAGCCAAAGGTTGAACAAGCTCCTACCTGTCACAAGCTTGAATTATAACATTTTCTACCATAATCCATGATTGGGGGAGGGGATGGTTCTCGAAAGCTTCCAATAACTAAGGGAGTTAATTGAATGTATCAGCCGGGATTATCTGGGCAAGAATTACAATATAATGTTTTACTTAAATATTCCATAGTTGTAAATTTTGCGTATACATGTATAACTGTATAACACAAGAGATGAAAGGTGACGTAGTTGGGAACTCGTAGCTAGGCAACCCTTTCGCCGAATGAAGACAAACAGCAACACCATGCATTCAAATTTAAAGCTGTATAATATGTTCATAATTATATGAATAGCATAAATTGCTGCATATTAGATTAATCACTCGTAGAAAACAGACACGACAGACATGACTTCGATATTTATAAAGCAGGGTGTCATGACTCAGGGTGCTGCGTGCACACACCCCCCCCCCCCGTCGAGGAAATATGCAATGGTGAATTCGGTAGCTTCTGGGATAATATAGCTCCCCGTGTATGTTGGGGGTCATAGCCCCCTGCGTTGTGGAAGAGGCCATCACTGGTATTAACATCAATAGAATACTGACAATGATTTAAACAGAACGTCGACCATTTCAGTTATCGCGCGAATAATTATTTTAAGCGGCCTGACGACTTCGTCCCAGTCAACGGCTCTTCAGCGGTTCAGAGTTTAACTCACTGTGGTCAAACACAGTCGCAATGATTGGGTTGTCAGCGGACGCATATTACACGGTGTGTATGATCCATGTAAAACTCCAAATCTATATCTATATTTGCGAATGTCTGTCTGTCTGTCTGTCTGTCTGTCTGTGTTCTATAGAAATTCACAGGGGACCATCTAGATGATGCCAAAGGGGTCTACTAGGAGTATCTTTTTACGAGAAAGATAATGGTCGGGGTTAGAATTTTCTAAAGTGACGCCGTTGTTGTCAGGGGCAGAAAAGGGGGAGGGGCAGAAACAAATTTTGTCGCCGATTGCCACCAAACTTATATATAATCATCCCCATAATATGAGGAATATAATGGCGTGGTTCAAATATGGCAAAAGTCGCACCGTTCGCGTCAGGGGTGCCCGGAAGGGGGGGGAGCAGATTTTTTTTCTGTCGCCGATTGCCACGAAACTTACATATAATCATCCCCATGATATGAAGAATCCAACGGTGTGGTTTAAATATGTCAAAAGTTGCGTCGTTTGAGTCAGGGATGAACGGAAGGGGAGAGGGGCACCAAAATTGATAAAACTAATTTTAGCGCCGATTTCCACCAAATTGATATATATACAAGGAATCTAATTGTGCGATTTAACAACGCCAAATTGTTGTTTTTGGATGAGAGATTGGGAGGGGTGGGCACTATATTTGATAATAAGTCGCCGATTGCCACCGCACTTTTACAAAATCATCCCCATGGTATGAGGAGTATAATGGTGTGGCTTTTATCTGTCAAATGTTGCCTCATTCGAGTCAGGGTTGCATTGAAAGGGACAGGAGCACCAAAATTGACGCACAATTTTTTTTAGGGCCAATTTCCACCAAATTGATACACGTTCTTATCCATGATACGATGAATCTAATCGTGATTTAAAGAGCCATAGTGGTGCTGTTTGGGTGAGAGATGGAGAGGTGAGGGATTGGCACCAAATTTGATAAAACAAAAATTGTTTAGTCGCCGATTATCACCAAACTTATAAACAATCATCTCCATGATATCAGGAGTGTAATCGTGTGGTTTAAGGATGTCACAAGTGGGGCCATTCGAGTCAGTGGTGTATAGAGATGAGAGGGACACAAAAACTTATATCTATATGTTTAGTGCCGATTTCCACCAGATTGATACATATTCTTCTCCGTGATACGAGGAATCTTATCGTGTGGTTTAGATACACCAAATTGGTGCCCTATGGGTGAGAGATATGGGGACCTTAAATTTGATACGAATTTGTATACTTGCCAATTTTCACCAATTTCTTATATATGCATCTCTAATCTCTAATGAGTCTTAGTGTGTGCAGCTTGAGTCCGAAATAGGGACGGGAGGGTCATCAAAACTGATACATAATATTTTTAGTACCAATTACCATCAAATTCAGACACGTTCTTCTCAAATGATACAAGAAATAAAATCGTGCTGTCTGTCTGTCTTTTTGTCTGTCTGTGTGCGTTCTATATATAACTTCACGCGGTACAATCGAGATGGCACCAAGGCGTTCTAAGAGGGGTAACTTTTTACAAGGAAGATAATGGTGCGGGTTAAAATTTTCTAAAATGACGCTGTTGGTTGGAGGGGAAATTAAAAAACTATGGTGTTTTGTCGCTGATTTCCACCAAACGAATATAAAATCACCTTCGCAATATGGCGTTGTTCGAGTCAGCGTTGCATCAACAATTGATTTAATAAACCAAATTCCACCAAATTGATACACGTTTTTCTCTAATGATATACCATGAATTAAATCACATTTGGTGTCGTTTGCGTCACGGGTGGCGAGCGGATATGCACTATCATTGATAAGATTGCTATTCGCCGATATCCACATATTAGTTATATACAGTCACCAGGCCATCTCCATATCATTTTAAGTAGTTGGGCGTTCACATTTCACAATCCCGACATATGGTGACCCACATAAGTCATTTGAACAATTATATCTTCTTAACAGTCATGTTTATATGGGAATGGCAATCAAGGCATTCACACAATGAGCTATCAAAAAGAGATAACTAGAAGAAGCATTAAACGTATATTTATCATTCTATTGAAGAGATACATATATTCGTGCAAACTTAGAGACATCGAACCGTCAGAGGATTGCATATATATAATAACAAAATTTAGTCTGTTCCATTCAATACAGTTTCCACAAAAAATTACAATTTGTCAAGAGATATTGAAGGCCTGTTCAAAAATAGTGGTCACAGTGTGCAGTCAAATATAGTTTCTTCTGATATACAAGAAAATGCAGTAAGTAGCACAAGACTTTTCAGGATCCTACCAATACTGACATCTGACAAGGGTTTTAGAACAGACTCAAAATCTCGCTCTGTGCCTGGCACATGTAGCTGATATATATGCGCAGCAACATTTCGTTTAAACTAAGAATATTTAGCCAATATATAGCACCATGAACAGAGGAGCACCTGGAAATTTCTTTGAAACATCTGTATCTTCATGGAGATATGACAGCCAGGTGTCCAACTCACTAGATTGATTGATACATCTCAATATATAAAACCCAATTATCATCTTTTATCGAACTAATGTGTTTATGATGTTCATGTATCATATTATAACGTCTAATGTATACGCAGTTGTAAATAAATAAATACTTCATTATTGGTGGAACGGATTAATCGCGATAAACAGAATGACAATTGACAATGTGAGCCACTACTTATATTCCATGACTGTAATAATCATCTTTTGTGATGCTATTTGAATATACAATTTATGAGAAAACGTATAACACTTTAAGCAAGAGCATTCTCTATTCCCAACAAATATCCACAGCATACATTAACCTGGGCAACGCCGGGTAACCCTGCTAGTTATGGAATATAAACCGCCAAGCATCTTTGAATTTATGTGAAACAATACTGTGGCGATCACATACAGAAATGGAGAATAATCGGGCTCAAAGTAGTGATTTTTACAAATAATTTGTCCATATTGACAACGCACACCATCAGTGGTGTATATATTAATTAAATTCAGTGACTCTGGTGGCGAAAGTAGATGCGTTAGTGTTTTGCCGATAGTAACTGTTGCGTCCCCAACCGAGAATTAGATATTTATAATTGCGAGTAGTTCAGACGATGTTTTCTAGGCAGTGGTACGGTCGATTTCTTTGAGATTTGGGGCGAAGTTACATTCCATGATATGTCTTTAGCATATTTACATATTTATCAACATATTATGAATGGCGATCGAGCACCATTAAGTTCAATTTGAGGTTTCAAACTACCAAGTGTCGTTAAAGAATCACGCTCGATTTTACACTTCAAAAATAGCCATGTGCATGTTATCTATACCAGAACATATCATTATATCATACTGCTAATTGAGTTCATTGTCAAACAAATGGATATATTTTTCAGATGTCCGCGATTCCTATGACATAAGCATGACTGTGATTGCAAGAATTGTTTCTGTTATCGTTTTCCCAGGAAGATTAAAATTAAGTTTGATTAAATTTGTTGTCAAAGCGGACCGTGAATCTTAAGATTCATCTTCACACAATTTTTACAAGATGCGACAAGCTAATTTGGTGTAAAGCATAATATAATTATGTTACTCACTGAGATCCTACAATCGAGATTGATGATGAATGTGTTGTAGCAGCCCAGTCGTTACTGTGGTTCTGAGTTGAGAGTGAGAAACGAATGGCAATCGCGTCGTTTTACACAGCTCCAGTGTCAACTATTTATAATAATAAGTTTTCATTGGACACTCTCTGGTGCAGGTAGGACCACATACTTACTGCGTATGCTATTGCTATTTCGCGAATGGAATTATTTACGCAGCCATGTAATAGTGTTCTGTCAAACAGAGTTGAAATGGCAGCAAAAGCTGCATAACATCAAATCATCACGAAAACACTCTATGTGATGTCACATCACCAGATCCGCATATATAGCAGTATTTATATCTATATATATTTACGAATGTCTGTCTGTCTGTATGTCTATCCGTGTTCTAAAAAATTCACGGGGGGCCAAATGGGCCTAACATGGGTAATTTTTTACGAGGAAGATAATGGTGCGGGTTAGAATTTTCTAAATTGACGCCGTTGTTGTCAGGGGTTGTAAAGGGGAAGGGCAGCATTTTTGTTTGCCGATTTCCACCAAACGTATACATAATCATCTCCATGATATGAGGAATCTAATGGTGTGGTTTAAAGATGTCAAAACTGGCGCCGTTCGACTCAGTTGTCCACGGAAGGGGATATGGGCACAGACTTAATAATAATAAAAAATGGTTAGCTCTGATCTCCACCAAATTGATACACATTCTTCTCCACGATACAAGGAATTTAATCGTGTGATTTAAATATGCCACATTTGTGCCTTTTGCAGAGAGATGGGGGCACTACATTTGATAACAATTTGTTTAATCGTCGATTAACACACCAAAGTTATATATACTCATCCCCATGATATCAGCAGTATAACTGTGTGGCTTAAAGCTGTCATAGGTGGCGTAATCCGAGTCATGCGTGCACTGGAGTGAGAGGGACACCAAAAATGATAAAAGTATGTTTAGCGCCGATTTGCACCAAATTGTTACACATTCTTCTCCATGATACGAGAATCTAATCGTGTGATCCAAAACGCCAAATTGGCGCCGTTTGGGTGAGATATTGGGGAGGGGCACTAAATTTGATAAGAATTTGTTTAGTCGTCGATTACCACCAAACTTATAAATAATCATCTCCATGATATCCGGATGCCAAAATTGGCGCAGTTTGAGTCGGGGATAGGGATGGTATGGTTACAAAAACTGCTAAAAAATATGTTAAGCGTTATGATGCAAGGAATCAAATCATGTGGTTAAACACGCCAAATGTGGTGCCTTTATTTGCGCATGTCTTTGTCTGCCTTTGTTCTATATAACGTCACAGGGGACCATCTAGATAGCACCAATGGGGTATACTATGGATAACTGTTACGAGGAATATATTGATGTCGGTTAGAATTTTCTAAAGTGACGCTGTTGGTATCATGGCAGAAAAGGGATAGGGGCAGCAAAAATGATTTTTTGTTGCTGTTTTCCACCGGACATATACATAATCATCTTCATGATTTGGTGCCATTCGAGTCAGAGTTGCACGGATAGGGAGAGGGGCACAAAGTGATTCTTTTCCATGATATGAGGAATCTACAATCGTGTGGTTTAAAGACGCCAATTTGGTGCCGTTTGGGTGAGTTGACGGAGCACTAAATTTGATAAGAATTGGTTTAGTTGCCGATTGTCACTAAACTTACAAATAATGACATTCTTTATTACCTCCTTTTTGGGAGTGAATATTTATAAATTATTACAAGTGACGACGTTCAAGTCATGCATGGGATGGGGAGGATCAACAAAGCTGATACAAATTTGTTTAGCACTAATTTCCACCAAATTCATACACGTTCTTCTCCAATGATATGAGAAATCAAATCATGTGGGTAAAAGACGGTACCTTTGGTGCCGTTTGGGTCTGGATGGAGAGAGGAGGGGCACTAATATTAATAATAATGTTTTAGTCGCCGATATCCACCAAAGGTATGCATAATAATTATCCATAATTCGTTCTAATTCAAATTTCAAAACCTCGACAAAAGTACTGGTGACCGAATTAAGTCACTTGAACAATTATAACTTCTCAACTGTCATATTTATATGGGGACTGGATTCAGGGCATTCATATAGTGTGCTAGCAAAAACAGATACTTAGAAAACATTAGAAGTATATTTATCATTCTACTTATTAAAGCATATTTATCATTCTACTTATTAACGTCATATGCTTGCAAAATGAGGGACCTTCAACTGTCAGAGGATGGCATGTTAGAATGGCTCATGCATTACACCACAATTCATTCTCCTATTCAAGATATATTCCACAAAAAAGATACGTGTCAAGAGACATGGAAGTGTATAGAAGGCCTGATCAACAATAGTAGTACAGTCATATATAGTTTATTCTGAGATAACAGAAAACACAGTAAGTAGCACGTGGTTTTTATGATCCACCAAGGGTGAATATGCCCGATATACAGACCATTTCTTTCATTTTGTTTATAACAGACTCATAGCCTAACATAAACAACTTAAAATCTCGCTCTCTGTCGGGCACATGTATAGCTGATATATAGCAACAGATGAACACCTGGACATGTCATTAAAACAAATGTATCTTCATGGAGATATGATAAGCAGGTAACCACAAAATCTTAGTCTAACCCACTATATTTTACTATATGTAACACCCAATTGTCGTCTTTTATTTTTGCGAATTAATATGTGTTTATGATGTTCATGTTTTTTTTAAATGTCAATTCCAACCACGTCGACTGTACGATTTTAAAACTGATAACGTCTGAAGTAGGCGTAGTTGTAAATAAGTAAATACTTCTATATTGGTGGGACGAATTAATCGCGATAAACAAAATGACAAGAACCGAAGTATTGTCCATGTTAACGACTCATAGGATGAGCAGAGTGAAAGAACATTTAAGTTTATAGATACTCAAACTATAGAACAGGAAGTAATATAATTAATTGAAAACAGTTTGGCAACACAATATTATATACTACAAAGGTCACTTAGTGAAGAAATGAACAGTAAAATATAAATATTACCATTCATAGTTCATAATAACTAAGGACGTATTGGTTGTATTGACAAAAAAATCCTTTGAAAAAAAAAAACAATTTGTTGATATAAAATCTCACCTGAGCTGCTAACTTTGGGCATACAGCTTCAATTGTCTTCAGAAAAGTTATCTAAATTGATGCTACTTGTCCAAAAGGCACGTATGATGGTGATTATTTAAATATTTCTAATCATTGACCTTTATCCGGTATTTCCCCTAAATATAAGTACCTATAGACATCCTTAAGACAATCAATTACTCGTTAGAATAAATTATTTTGAAACAACAGTAGGGTTCTTCAGTTTGTTTGCGAAAACCAGTGTGAACTCGTGGTTTGATTAGCAATTCCCTGGCCCCTATATGTAACGAACTCTTCGATTTTGGTGGCCTAAAACTGCTGTCAAATATGGAGCGCATGTAATGCCCAAAATGTCGCCAGTTTTGTCACTATCCCAACATGTGCCACGCACATACGAACATGCCGTTCTGTAAAAGGTGATTCTCACTCATCAGGCTTATGACTTATAGTCATTATCCATTTTGGCCCATATATCAGTCTGATAATAATTGAACATAATTAGTTGTCAGAAAACGTAATTTGGAGATCGTTTGGAACAAATAGACATTATTTTAAAAATCTAAAATGTAGGCTTAATGACCTATTATTTGTATTTTGTTGGGTTATGAATTTTGGCAATGCATATATAATGTCTATACAACTTTAACTAATAATTATGATTGTTCCTATTATTGTGTGTTAAATCATGCCTTTTCCGTGTGTAGAATCAATTTGCCACACTAAAGTCTGTTAGAAACAAAGACTCCAGAAGATAATTTACTTGAACCTCTTACAGTGAAAGATGAATAATCCGCAGTTACATAAGATATGTCAAGCGGGTGATGACAGCTTACTTCCCGGTGCAATTGTGGGAACTGCTTGGTGCAAGTTTAGAATGCGAAGATGTAATGGTTTATGGTGCCCATATAAGCCATGAGAAATATTAGCTGTTAATTGTACGTGATCAAACAGCATCGGTACCTCCGCAGATCATATGAACGTAATAATCTCGCCATGATTGTGTGTACACGTAGATTCACAGTTACAATAGTTGAGCTACACATGTGCAGTGAACAGATTAATAAAAAGAGCGTTTAATCCATTCTGTGTTCACCGAAATTTCCAAAGGAATATAACTTGACTGCAGTAATCCAATTTAGCTCTGTTAGAAACACATATTATCAAGCGCCCCTTGCACGCACACATACACGTACATGTATGTATATAATTATATAATATAAAGTTATTATACAATGATGTGTACAGTATGTGTTTTTCTTATACGAGTCAAGGTTGTGGTGAAAAGTCATATTGGACGAGACACGCTGTGTCGAGTTCAATATGACTTTTCACCACAACCTGGACTCGTACAAGAAAAGCAAATACTGCACACAACATTGTGTAATGACATTTTTATTATCCATCTGTATGTTTATCCAGATTTTGGGAATAATACTTTAGTGGTTATTTTTGGTATTTGTCGGCACTTAATTCTCTTCTATAAAAGCCTGTATTTGATCACCAGAAAGCATCATTTTGAACAGTAAACACGGAAGTGAAAAACAACTCAATGCGGAAGTGAAAGGTCTGCCTAATCCACCAGAGTTGCGCGAGCATCACAATTTCACCGATTAATTTGGCAAATAGTGCTACTTCGTGACGTCACGGAGTTCCGATAAAAAAAAGTAATATTGGACTCGATTGAGTCCAATATGACTACCGGGAGTCCAATATGACTTTTTCCAGGATTATCACGTGACGGCTATTTCCCCGTCAGAAATAGTGTTATCAAAACGACGTCACCCAGTCCCGATAACTTTTTTATAAAATAGAGTTAGTTAAGGGATGGATAATAATACTAAATAATAGAGGATCACGCCGTTTAAAGTGATGTCAAACACTCCGGTAAAGGGATCAAATAAATATGGAGAATAATCTTGTTCAAAGTAGTAATGTTTACAAATATATTATCAAAATTGTCAACACACAAGTGTATTCTTATATATTAATTAAATGCAGTGACTCTCGGTGGCGAAATGTTTTCGTCACTTTATCGCCGATAATTGCGTCCCGAATCGAGAAGTAAATATTTACAATTGGGCGTAGATGATGTTTTCTTTGGAGTGGTACGGTCGATTTGGTTCAGATATTCGGCGATTTCAGTAGAATGTTACATTCCTCCAGAGGGTGTAGCGTTTGAACACTAACTTATTAGTACCACGCTCCCGAACAAGTACATAATATGTCTTTAAACGTCGGTTTCCCTCATTTTTATTTCTCTCTGTGGCTGTTCTAAAACTGTTCTAACGGCAGATTGACTAGGCTTCATTAGCATATAAGGTACCCTTATGGTGGTCCTTGATAAGCGTGGACACTCATTGCTCATGTCTGACAAAACAATGGTGGGACCCGATAGGGCCACATTTAGAAAGCAGAAGCTGATGAGTCAGACATACAAAACATTCGAGGTAGAGTACTAGAGTTGAAGTCCGACAAGCAGCAATCTGTAAATTCTAGAAGATAAAAAGTTATTGAAATTCCACCGATCAAATATAAATATCAGTATGTGTGAATACAGCCTTTGCTGTTGCTAGTATAAGTCAATGAGGAAATACCCAGCTCCCCATATATGACCATAATCAATATTGTCTAAATATTATATAAGTTTCTATATTATTCAATTATATATATTATATAATTCGCGAGAGCGTTGCGAGAGCGAAATGTAACTTTGCGCCATCCGCAACGAGATCGATAAAATATTCGAGATTATGAACGCTCTTTAAAACACTTCTCCAAATATGTCCGTTATTTCGTCAAAGACACTTTTTCAAATATCTGCGTTATTTCGTTTATAAAAATAATTTCATATTTCTATATTTCGTTCTATGTCGCTATTTCGCTGTATTTTCCTATTTCGATTTTTCGTGCTATTTCGCTATTTCGCTGTATTTTCCTATTTCGATTTTCGATGAATTTTCCTATTTCGCTTTTTCGTTTGATTTCATATTTCGATAATTCGCTATACTTGACATATTATGGGATATGGTATTATATGATACCCTACATTCTGATATTCAATCGAACATCACGTGCCTCCCGTGGTCGCGATTGTATGCCAATAGCCATCATATCGTGAACCCCGATATGTTATCTTTTGGTAGTCAAGCGTGTGCGTATCCCATATAAAAATGTACCTGGGTAAATCTTGGTGTTTACCTAGGTATACCCCGGTACATATAGGTTTTACCCTGGTTCCACCCATGTCACACCCAGGTTACACCCAGGTAAATCAGGGATTTATATATATTTACCCAGGTGTTTTCTATATATGTTAGGTATAAACCCCAGTTTACCCGGGTTTTTACGGATTTACACCCAGGTATTTACACCAGGTATTTACACCCAGGTATTTACACCAGGGTTTCGCCCAGGTATTTACTACAGTGTTCACCCGGATATATACACCTGTGGTATTTTGTTAAACTGTATAATCTGCATTGAAGTCACCTTATTAACCCTTTCTATATTACAGCACCATTGGCGTGTAGTTACCGTATTAACCATTCTATATTAAATCATTAATTGACAGGTAGTTACCTTATTAACCCTTTCTATACTAAGTAACATTGGTGAGTAGTTACATTATTAACCCTTTCTATATTAAAGCACCATTGATGTGAAGTTACCTTATTAACCCTTTCTTTATTAAAGCATCATTGACGCGTAGTTACTTTATTAACCCTTTCTATATTAAAATATCATTGATGTGTAGTTACAATGTTAACCCTTTCTATAGTATAGCATCATTGACGGGTAGTTGGCTCCTTAACTCTGTATATACCAAAGTATCATTGTCGTATATAGTTACCTTATTAACCCTTTCTATACTAAGTACCGTTGGCGTGTAGTTACCTTATTAACCCTTTCTATATTAAAGCGCCATTGGCGGGTAGTTACCTTATTAACCATTTATGTATTAAAGCATCATTGACGTGTAGTTACCTTATTATAACCCTCTCTATATTAAAGCATCATTATTGCTGGGTAGTTATCTTATTAACCCGTTCTATACTAAGTATCATTGGTGAGTAGTTACAGTATTAACCCTTTCTATATTAAAGCATCATTGACGTGAAGTTACCTTATTAACCATTTCTGTATTAAAGCAGCATTGACATGTAGTTACCTTATTAGCCCTTTCTTTATTAAAATATCATTGATGGGTAGTTACCATGTTAACACTTTCTATATTAAAGCATCGTTGACGGGTAGTTGCCTAATTAACCCTCTATATACTAAAGTATCATTGTCGTGTTGTTACCTTACCAACCCTTTCTATACTAAGTATCATTGGCGTGTAGTTACCTTATTAACCTTTTCTATATTAAAGCATTAATTGACAGGTAGTTACATTAAACAACCCTTTCTATACTAAGTATCATTGGTGAGTAGTTACATTATAAACCATTTCTATATTAAAGCGCCATTGACGGGTAATTACCTTATTAACCATTTTTGTATCAAAGCATCATTGACGTGCAGTTACCATATTATAACACTTTCTATATTAAAGCATCATTGACTGATAGTTACCATATTAACCCTTTCTATATTAAAGCACCATTGGCGTGTAATTACCTTATTAACCCTTTCTACGTTGAAGCAATAATTGACAGGCAGTTACCTTATTAACCCTTTTTATAATGAGTATCATTGGTGATTAGTTACATTATTAACCCTTTCTACAATAAAGCATCATTGACATGTAGTTATCATAGTAGCCAGTTCTATATTAAAGCATCATGGACGGTAGTTACCATATTAACCCTTTCTATATTAAAGCACCATTGGCGTGTAATTACCATATTAACCCTTTCTATATTAAAACATCATTGACGTGTAGTTACCCTATTAGCCCTTTCTATATTTAAGCATCATTGACGTGTAGAACTTTATCTTATTAACCCTTTCTTTATTAAAGCATCATTGACATGTAGTTACCTTAGTAACCATTTCTACACTAAAGCATTATTGACGGGTAGTTACCTTATTAACCCTTTCTATATTAAAGCATCATTGACAAGAAGTTAAATTATTAACCATCTATAATAAGTATCATTGCCGTGTAGTTAGTTACCTTATAAAACCTTTATATATTAAGACGTCGATCATTGACAGGTAGTTGTTACCTTATTAATCATTTATGTATTCAAGCATCATTGACGAGTAGTTACCTTATTACTTGAAGTTTATTATGACAGTATGACAATACACTACCCCGGACAAATGAAGCAATATCATACTTTATCTAACAGCCTAGCTATAATTAGTGAACATTAAACTGACAAACAGACAATTTTCAGGGCCATTATTTAATATTAAAGGGATACAAAATTAAGAGATTTCTATTATCAGTAAGAATTATTCTCTAAGTGATACTTATTATTTCAAATAAATGATTGCATATACTATAGTAGACCATATACCAACAGGAAAATATTAGTGAATACAATTATTGTGTTTCAAAATTCGTTTCGTTTCGTTTCTGCAGCCAAATTACAATCTTAACTTTTAGTTATCGTTCTTCAAAATGAAGCGCGGATAATTCCTTGTGTTTTTTTGAGTTAATTTTGTCGCGAATCAACGCGGATTGACAGAAGGAAATGGTGTATTGGCTACAAACGGATAAACTATGGACTTATATATAAGATTCGCCGATTTCTCCCCATGGATGTGCGCAAATATCGAAAAAGACTGAATTTCATGTGACAAAAAATATTTCAATTCCCGGAACAGTAAGAATTAAGCTACGATAACGAAACGGATCAACTATAGTATTGAACAGTACCTCAGCTACCTGGCCATAACCAGAATATTGTCTCAAAATTGAATTTGTGGTACCGGTACAATCATGATGTAGTGCCAGTGGCCTGCTCATAATGCACCTGTCCAGAAGAAGAAGAATTGAGAAGTTTGAAGATCATGGACTACGCAGACACCATCTGGGACCCCTACCAACAAAATCACATCGACAAGCTGGAAAGAATCCAGCGTAGAGCAGCCCGTTTCATTAAAAGAGACTATAAGAGCAAAGAAGATGGATATTTGACCAAGATCCTCTACGAGCTAGATTTACCAACATTGCAGAAACGGCGGAAAATAAATCGGCTGGGATTCATGAGTAAGGTGGTGGGCGGATTGGTCCCGGCTATACCACCTAATCAATACTTTGCACCCGAAACAAGGCGTCTTAGATCGCAGAGCAAAGTTCTGACAGGCTACGTCACCAGCCAAATTCCTCGGCACCTAATTTAAAGGAACAACAGTCAGTGCTACGAGGCTATACCATACGTGTCAGCTCAGTTCGCTAATTCCACATTTGTTCGAACTATATGCGACTGGAATCAGCTGGAGGAATCCTTAATCCTACAACAACAGCCTGTGGATTCCTTCAAGAGTGCGCTGAAGGAAAAGATCTGAGACTCTCTCGCCCGCTGCGAAATTACCATAATTGGGATCTGCAGCGTAACCATTCAGATTCAGATTGATCCACGATAGTAAGGGGTCAGTACATGTAGTAAGTACTGATAGTGATAAGCCTGCTGAACAATAATACTACTTTTGCTGTTTTACTGGTCTTAACTGAGTACTGTGTCAAATTGTCAATGTGACATTGTTAATTCAGTTCCACTCTAATGTACATTAACTGGCAATGATGCATCTGACGCTATTAAAGGCACCGGTAATCCCTAAATACCAGGAGGACGCGGCGTAGAAACTTGGTACAACAGTTGTTACACGACAAAGAAAATGATCAACAAGCTTAGTGAGCGTCATCATCAAAATTGCAAATTAAAACACGGCAATGGTAAATTGGTAATCCCTACATACCAGGAGGACAAGGCATTGAAACTTGGGACAACAGTTGTTACACGGCAAAGAAATTTAAAACACACTGCAGATGAATGTTTATACATGTACTGTGCAGTCGAGATCACCTGGACTACAAATATTTAAGGATTATACTATTTGATGAGTAGATGCGTGACTGATAAAAGAATTAGAGACTCCATATTTACTCGGAAGATAACAGTATACGATGCCATACAGTTGTTCCATAACACCTCAACCTTTGGTGGATATTAACAGTAAAACTAATGAAAATGATGAAAGCCAGACTCAACATCAAGACAACATGTGCATGCATAAGTGACGGTTCAATGATTTTGACTCCATCAGATGATATTTAAGCGACACCAATTTTTAAGTCTGGTTTACGATGTGGGGAGAAAAAAAGTAGATGCAGGAGGGAAAAAAATAAAAATAAAAAAGAGTGTCCCCCCAATTTATATCAAGTAAATCGTGGAATTTTACATAAATTTTACAAAAATTGTGAAAAAATGTTATTGAATGAAATTCTGTTCAAACCAAACAAGACATATCTTGTCATGAAATACATGAAAATATGGATCTGTAAATGATCATAAGCAGAACCGGATGCGACAGCACATGAAAATCAGTACGCGTATAAAATATTTTGGGACAAAAAAATTAAAAAAAAAATTCATGAAATGGAAACAAAGTTGTAGGAGGTGTTCGTAAACCAGACTTAAAAATTGGTGTCGCCTTAGGCTCATGTTAACACAGGATCACATATTCTCAAAATAATTGTCTCCCTCAACCATACTAGTATTTATATTTGATAGAACCTCAGTGAGACCATGTTGAAAATTACCATCAATGCAGTTCCAGTGTTGACGCAACGCGGTCATGTTACTTCAAACCAGTTGCAATGTTCCTTAGGCCAAAGAAAAAAGATACTATGTTTCCGTACATCGACCGACCCTAAAAATAACCCGCCTACCCTAAACTTTTTATTGATATTTTGAGAAAAAGTCAAAATTTTCGCAATTTTAATTTCCTGAGAGTGGATCTCCTGCCTGCTTTATGTCTTGTTTGGGACTTATGGAACACTATCGACAGACATGGTGGGTGTGTATCTGTATATATACATGTAAAGTGGTTATCACTGCATATATTAGGGGTATACATGTAGCTACTGTTTCCAAAAACCAGGCATGCTCGGTGGGTGTACTGGCTACCCCCAGACAATGGGATGTAATCGTCACAATACATGTACGGTATAATGGCGGTATTATTGGTACAATTCTTATAAAAAAGTTAGTGACATCAATTTTGTACCAAGTTTATAGCCAAATTTATGAAAATGTGGTATTAGATATAATAAAAAACATACGTAAGCATGAAGTAAGTTTGATTTTTTATCAATCTTAATGTATATTTCCACTGTGTTGATCAAGTAATACTTTCCCCATGGCACGGGTTGGCATTTTATGTCACTTTGGTCGAGGTAGTTCAATATTTCTGCAGCTGGATAAAAAATATCAAAATAAAATAAAATAAAAAAAATTCCCTACCTACCTACCCTAAATTTTTCGCTATGTTACCGGAAACATACAATCTTTTTTCTTTGGCCATTAGCATGGTAATTCGTGAAAATAAATGTCAATGCAACTTACTCTCAGGCTCCAAATAAAAGTGCAGGCCCAAATAATAGTGCGGGGGGGGGAATTCCATCGAAAGTTAATAAAAGTACAGACCCAAATAATAGTGCAGGGGGAACTCTGAGCAAAACATCAACTGTGGTTAACCAAATAATTTTTATAGCAGGTTCAAGTATACGAGTCAACATGTAGTACAGGTACATGTATGTATCATGTGGTGTTTTTTTGGTTTGCCACATACTTGAATATGTACTCTTGAGTGCCTAATGTACGATTATTAAAATCGAGGTAAAATTCCCACCTGTACGATCGTTATTTGGTCCTGTACGTTTATTAAATTAACCAAAAGAAATAATTCACCAATCTTAAATTGTGTTATTCATATAAGAAATGAACGGCGGTTTCAATGCGGTCATGGGGTTTTGACCGCGAGAAAAAATCAGCAAACTTCGGGGTTCATGCAGAGTTTGCTGATTTTTTTAACGCGGTCAAAACCCATGACCACGTTGAATCCGCTGTTTATTATTTATATTTTATATATACTTAAATTCATTATGAACTAGGATTGTATGTCTTTCCCATTATTTATTCATCTATTTAAACAAATGCATGGAGTTCAGTTCAGACAGTTCGAATCCTTGTTTTTTGGAAAACCAAACATTTTGAGAATCCGTTCATGGAGAACGGAAGAAACGCAATTTCACAGTAAAGTATACACATATGACAAAATGTCTTGTTTAGCTAGTAACTAATGTAGACGTGTTGATCATTTTTACATCTGAATCATATAGAAATCTTGAATTTGTGCTGATTTAAATTTTCATAGCTTCAAAATATAAATAAACGTGCAGACCCAAATAAGCACTGTGCAGGGGGGGGATTTCCCAAGAAAAATAATAAACGTGGATGCAGCTGGTGCATGCATGTTTATTTGGAGCCCAAGAGTAAAGAGGTGGGGGTGAATGTTACATGTAAGTTGTTATTAACGAAATTGCACGATGCCTTTAAAGACATATTGTGTACTTATTCGGGTGCGTGAAACTGATAAGTTAGCATTAATGTGCTATGCCAACTGGAGGGATGTAGCATTCTACTAACATAACCGAAACTTCAAGCAAATCAACCGTACCGCTCCATAGAAAACATTGTCAGAACTACGCTAAATTGTAAATATTTACTACTCGATTCGGGACGCATCTATCGGCGATAAACTAACGAAAATGATTTCGTCGTCGACAGTCACTGCATTTAATTAATATATAAGAATGACGATATGACATATAATATTTGTAAACATAACTACTTTGAACAAGATTGTTCTCCATTTCTATTTGATCACCCTACCGGAGTGTTTCATATCACATTAATAGGTTCCACCAGCAATAAGTCGCGACTTCTTTATATTGGCCTGACAGATTGGTTTTTGTTGGCGTCATGCCTGTCGACCATTATGATGGCCACATATATTGTCATATAACAGCGATTTACGATCTGTCTTGTTGGCTCATAATATAAATTAAGAAAGTGGCCTTGTGTTCGTTCCTTGCGTAAAAAGATATTTTTTAGTACAAACGTCCTCATTGATTGTGTCCCTCGACTCCTTGTGTAATTGGTCAAGTAACTTACATGTATGTACATGTACAGACCACTCACAAATTTCTTAGAAAAGCGACCACATGTTCGAATCTACTTTGCAATTTTGGAGCAACGCATTTGTAAATGCGTTCATATTTTAACACATTTACCTTGATTTATTCACAAACAAATCTCTTGATGCAGGCCTTAAAATCCATCAGATTTTTTGCAATAATCAAAATGTTAGTGTTTGACTTTCTACAGGGAATCAAGACTTTTTACTAGAATCAAAATGAGAATCATGATTCTCAGATTCTGATTATAAAACAATTAATGTCAACAGTGTTTATTTGTGTTTATTCCATTTTGAATGGAAAACTACATCATGAATGTCCGATTCCGAACATATACATGTACACCAGGAGTGGGAAAATAACACAGAATTATTCAGATGTGAATTGAAATTAAACAAAATTATAACTAAAATTGCAAAATACACTATCGTATCGTTATTTGGGTGTTCATACTAGTATACTTTTTCGGCGCAATGATCGGTAATTTCAATGCGACTGCGATTATTCCCAATGCAGTGCATTTAATTTAAATGCTGTCATTAAGGCATTTACAAAGTGGCGTGACACAATGCACCCTCAATGCATTTTAAATGCAACAACCGCATTTCATTGATCCACGTTGTAAAGGACATTTATTTTTAGAATACATGTATGTACGTGTATATAACCACAAGAATAAAGAACAAATCAACTGTTTTTATTACTTTGTAAACCTCTGATGTTTCCCATACAGTATACATTTGTATATTATAAACCATGTTACAGTAATTCTAGAGCTAATTAATCGACTCCTTAACTACAGCAGAATTATGGGTAACTTTTCAGGATTTAGTCGGAAATATGGCTTGTTGCCATTCATCGGAAAGCTCTCACCGAGAGCTTTCCGATGAATGGCATCAACCCATATTTCCGACTAAATCCTGAAAAGTTACCCATAATTCTGCTGTAGTTAAGGAGTCGATTAATTAGAGCATTACTGTACATCCTCTATAACTGTTTATTCAACATCACGTGCTGCAATCCATAAATGCGGTTCAGATTTCGATGTCCGGTTCAACATTATTATCATATGGTTCGATAGCAGAAATACTCAGTTTGGAATGTTATACCATACAAGTTTTACGAGTTGCTCTTGCTCAAGAATGGATACATTTATAAACCTGATTTTTGGCGCATTAGTTAGAATTATATTTTTGCACAAGAACACACCACAAATATCGAACTGGACATCAAAAGAGGAACCGGATTGTATCGATTGCATAAACATAAGAAGTTGGTCACTGACCGACAATTGCTATTCTCTGGTGTGGTTTATAGGACTACCGTATGCAATGCCGACTTAAAAATAAAAATTCACATAAACATCGCATGAAGCGGTCTATCCACAAACGCGGGTATTCGGTAATTCCAAATGTATGAACTATCATCATGATATCCCGGTATATCATTGTCATGACTGTTTGTACAAAAGGTTGTTATTCTACTATGCATAATTTTGCTATATCATTGTACTCGGACTGTATTGCAATGTAATATATCAGTACATGTACCGGTATACTGGGTGCACATTATATACATGTAGGCCTACTTTCACTTTAGTATGTGTCATTAAAGACTCATGTTGTTAAATTGAAAAAAAACATGTGTGAAAACAGAGAGAATACATGTATATGTGCCGGTACTATATACCTCTTTGTGTGCTGTACTACCGGTACTATTCATGTACATGTACTACACTACAATAAGAGAAATTTTAATTGATTCTGCTGCCCTTGTGCCACAGGCCTCAAACACGCCAAACAAGTATCTGTAGCCAGGCCCACCAGTACCAGGCTACTAGTAAATGAAGTACTGAAAGTGTCACATCATTAATCGAGCCCAATCTTAGTTATACTAGTCTCTTGTGTAGTTTGGGTTACTATTAATAAGATATTTAATGAATGTTTGGAATGTATGGTAGCATTCTTACCTGGATCAACATATGCCATGCACAACGCTGATCATCATATCATCACCGCTGTTGGCAGTAAACCGCTCATCGGGCTATAACAGTTAGAGTTTTCCATACCAGGGCTAATCTAATCAATTAAAATTAGTCAATTTAGAGGGAATACCAACCAGTGGAAGACGTACATGTATATTCAGATATCAGTTTTCGAGAAAAAACCCATCTTAGTCGAGCGGACTTAGAATATCGGGGTAAACTTAAATTTCATTCAGCAACACTTTCACAGCAGAATATAAAAATAGTACATTATAATCACTTACAGTACATGTACATGTAGCCCAAGTGCAGTGCTAGCCTATATTATATACTACCAAAACTTTTGGTCAGTTTCTCGATGACTGACACTTGTAAACGCTTGAACGGGTATATAGTACATGTACATGTGTACCGTATGTGAATTAAAGATCTTATTAGTGACACAACAGGAGGCTAGACATACATTTGTAACTACAGTAATGCTCTAATTAATCGACTCCTTAACCACAGCAGAATTACGGGTAACTCGGGGAGAGCTTTCCGATGAATGGCAACAAGCCATATATCCGACTAAATCCTGAAAAGTTACACATAATTCTGCTGTGGTTAAGGGGTCGATTTCTTAGGGCACTACTGTATCTGTTTTAGTGCACATCAAATGTATTTGTTGTCTTTCCTCTTGTAGTTTGTCTTTGGTTGTGTTCGCCATTTCGATGGACAACTACATGTACTGACATCAAATGACTGAAATGAGTCAAAATTTAGCAGTGCAGCCAATTATATAGATAAACATAATTAAATAGCATCCATATTCCAAATGAGCATAAATGATAAAACAAACTTTATTGAGCACTCTTTTAATACTAGTAATTACAGCTACAATGAAAGCACCTAATAAAAATTCTAGGTTTGGTAAATCTGTCTGTATACAAAGTTTATCTGGCCGTGATGAATAAAACATATAAATGGGATCATATACATGTACATGTATGTTAGATATCATTACATGATTATTTGAAAACACATATCCGTATGGAAAACAAACTATTTTACCACTGGCCAAGTGGTCCTGCTAATATGCTATGATGCTGGTGGTCCTGCTGAATTACTATGATGCGGGTAGTGCAATTCATAGCAATTAAGCAGAACCCAACCGCATCATAGCACATTAGCAGGAACACTTGAACAGGGTATATTTACAGTGTCAAATCGAATGGGCATCTTTTAACAATATTTTTGAACAATTTCCTAGAAGTGTTCGAAAATTGAGAACTGAATTTATATTTTTTTTTATGAGGTTTCGATTGAAAAATTTCTAACTTAGCTCATCAGGATTAACATTGTCGCACAGCTATATTCTCTTTCCCAACAAAGTCTATAGAACATACATGTAAAATTACAGCTATGCTTTAATTAATCAACTCGCCTTATATTACTCGGGTATTACTGCAGTATTCAGGCGTGTTCATGCGATCAACCGCAGTCAGTTATACCGCCGCAGAATGTGGTCCACCTCACATTTGCAGTTAGGCTGTATTTTTCATGCGATGTTTATATGAATTTTGTTTTAAAGTTGACATTGTAATCACACCAGAATTTTTTTTTATTGTTTCAAAATGTCTAGATAGAATTCATAATTTTTGTGGTAAAAACAATTAACTTGGTTATCACAGTTAACACATATTACTGTGGTAAGATTACCAGCGGATACCGCATGTCAACAGGGACTGCATGCTCTAATTAATTATCAGGTTTAACATGTTTATACTGGATACAGTTCATTTTAAAGGTACTCAATCCGGTTCGATGATACCCATATAATCAGATTCCAACATCATACATTTGTATTTAGAAAGGCTGCTTCAGTTACGGTATCAGAATTGATTAATTGCCCTAAAATAATGCTAACCACTGTCAACTAAAGTATACAATTGCCTGACATATGTTATTTATCAACATGTTGTTCTACAAAATTTGGCCTTATTATCAACAGAAAGCCTCTTGATTTTAGAGTTATCCATCTTCATCTGAAATTTGGTCCGAGACCGTGGGCCACTATTAATTCTTGATCGTGAAAAATAGTATATTTCAAAAATTGATATCTAATACATGTAACTCTGAGCTTTGATAGGTGGTGGGTTCCTCGACTCGTACCAAATATCTTTTACCCCCCCCCCCCCCAAGTCCAAATAAATAGTAATGTGCGAGCAATAATTCAGGGGGCCCTTAATCAGATTATGCATCTTTAAATTCAAATACAGTTTAAAGATGCATAATCCGATTAAGTGCCCCTCATTTGCTATTTACATATACATGTATATGGAATCAGGGGGGGGTAAAAATATTTTAATCAAGTCGAGGGACCCACCTACATGTATCAAAGCTCAGAGTTATTAGATATCAATTTTTGAAATTTTAATATTTATCACCATCGATACTTAATAGTGGCCCAGAAAAATTTGACGAGCCGACGGTCTCAGACCAAATTGCGGATGAAGATGGATAACTCTAAAATGAAGAGGCTTTGTGTTGATAATAAGGTCAAACTTCGTCGAACAGCATGTTGATAAATATAACGTATCAGACGATTTTATACTATACATGTAGTTGACAGTGGTTAGCATTATTTTTGGGCAATTAATCGATTCTGATATTACTGAAGCAGCATTTCTAAAAAAAATGTTGTTGTTGGAATCTAATTATATGGGGACCATCGAATCTGATTGAGCACCTTTAATAGTTAGCTATATGAGTTATATACACATAAGGCGACACCAATTTTTAAGTCCGGTTTACGAACACCTCCTACAACTTTTTTTCCATTTCATGAAATTTTTTTTTACTTTTTTGTCCCAATTTTTTTTACACGCGTACTGATTTTCATGGGCTGTCGCATCCGGTTCTGCTTATGATCATTTGCAGATCCATATTTTCATGACAAGAAATGTCTTGTTTGGTTCCGAATTTCATTCGAAAAAAATTTTTTCACAATTTTTGTAAAATTTATGTAAAATTTCAAGATTTACTTGATATAAATTGGGGGGAACAATTTTTTATTTTTTTATTTTTTTCCCTCCTGCATCTACTTTTTTTCTCCCCACATCAGCCCGCATGTTCGTATTAAAACCTGACTTAAAAATTGGTGTCGCCTAATAGACATCTAAACTTTGAAAATTATAGGTTTCCGGATGATAACTTCAGTTTGTGTGATCATATCTGAACCAAATGTGGTATGTAAATTTATCAGACCAAAATACAGGTCAAGTTCGAATATGGGTGTGCTCCGCTCATTTTTGCAAGAGTTATGGCCCTTTTTCGACTTAGAATCGTGTTAATTTCTGGTTTCCGCATCATAATTTTAGTTTGTGTGATCAAATCTGAATCAAATTTGGTATGATAGTTTATTATCCACCATTTCATGGGACACTGGTTGGATTGTTCTGAAATGTAGTATCGGATTTAGGGGGCCTTGATATATTTTTCAGACAAGCTGATGCCCCAAAGAAGCCACTTTTTCTCACATTTGCTGAAATAGTATCCAAAACATCAACATATCAAGAGCCATTAGACTGAATTAGATAAAAATATATCACTTGGGTCTGTTTAAGCTGGAAAATACTCAAATTTTTTATAATTTTCTGCTATTATATCTGCATACTAGCCTTTTTGCTGAATCGTGAATGCCGGTTATATTGCCGTGTGAAATCCTAGTACCAGATAACATTGGGTATGTACATGTATATAGCATACCACCTGAACATGGCTTGAATATCACATACCAAAGCTGGGTGGGGGTGTGTGTGACACCCTCCTTGATCATAGTCTGTATTCTACAGGGTATGTTAACTGTTTCGAGTTGGTGCAATTAATGTGATTGTTTAGTCTCTACCATCTGAAATCTATTTATTGCATATGTTGCTATCTGATCAATATTGCTACTTAGTACTGATATAAAAAAGGATAAAGATGGTGTGTCTCTTTCCCAAATGTTCTGTTTACATGTACATTTGGGGGTTTATGAGTCAAATAATAACAGACAACATGTCCTTCTAACACTAAGAAATAATATGTTCTTATGAACCAGGACAAAATATGACTATTTCTGGAGCATTACAGCACATTATTACAAATCTATATTTGTAAGCAGTAAGATAATGACAGGAAACATGTCCTCAGACTAAGAAATAATTTTTTGGTGTGTATTTCACACCACAGCTCATGTGTATACTCACATTAGTTTATGTCATTCAAAGGGAGAAACCCATTTAGAAAGTTTAAATGAGACAAAACTACCTCACTGTAGATGTAGTTGCAAGGTACAACATGTACATGTATTCTGGTAAATGACATTGGAACTAAAATAATGATTTTTGTGTCCACCGGTATGTCATGTACCGGTATACATTGCAACTACATGTACATGTAACTTGCCTAACATACCATATACATGTATGAAGAGGGACTTTGCAAGTGTTTTGTAATCAAAATTTTAACCCAACTCTTGTTGTCAGTAAGTTTTGACCCATGCAGTTTAATGAGTTTATATATTTATATATTACATGTGTTTCTATACATGTATTTTATCTTTAGTTAGTTTGTTGTCCTTGAATAAACTTGTATTGCTGCACAATCAGTTTCCGTAATGTTCTATTATACTAAAACAACTCCATTGATAACAATACCCCTGCATCCCATCAAAATCTACTTCATTGCCATCCTCATCATTTCACTTTGGTATCCCCACCCAGGTGTACCTTGGTGTTATTCACCCAGGTGTTCCTTGGTGTTTCCTACCCATGTGTACCTTGGTGTTTCCCACCCAGTTGTACCTTGGTGTTTTCTTACCCAGGTGTACCTTGGTGTTTTTTTTACCCAGGTGTACTTTGGTGTTTTCCTGCCCAGGTGTACCTTGGTGTTTCCTTACCTGGGTGTACCTTGGGGTTTTCTAACCCAGGTACATCTCAATGGGAAATCCACCTGGCTAAGAAAACACCAAGGTACACCGGCGTAAAAAATAACCACCAATGTACACCTGGGTTGGAAACATCAAGGTACACCTGGGTGGGGAACACCCAGGTAGGAAACACCAGGGTACACCTGGGTGAATAACACCAAGGTACACCTGGGTGGGAAACACACAGGTAGGAAACACCAGGGTACACCTGGGTGAATAACACCAATGTAACCTGGGTGGGAAACACCCAGGTAGGAAACACCAGGGTACACCTGGGTGAATAACACCAAGGTAACCTGGGTGGGAAACACCCAGGTAGGAAACACCAGGGTACACCTGGGTGAATAACACCATGGTACACCTGGGTGGGGAAACACCCAGGTAGGAAACACCAGGGTAGACCTGGGTGGGAAACACCCAGGTAGGGTACACCTGGGTGTGGTCACCTGGGTAATTACACCCAGGTTTATCCAAACCAGGGTTTTTATCCAGTTTCAGGTGGGTAAATCATGGTAAAACCCAGGTTTCGCGGGGTCTTAATGGTTGGTGGATGTCTTGGTAGATAGAGTTTTACCTGGGTTTCGGCCCAAAAAACCTGGGTGGATTTACCCAGGTACATTTTTATATGGGATTGCCTGGTATCACGGGTTACCTACGCAATCAGAAATCGAAGAATTTCCTTCTGATCAAAAATACAATGCATCAAGTCGTCTAATATCATCACATTGTGTTGACCGTCAGAAATATTGCATTTAAAAAGAGTGTAACGTCCCGTTAGTAATTTTTCATATTAATAAAGAGCGTTTGACTTGGATGAAAGTATTTATTAATACACGAATGAACTGAGTTTATGTGAAAACACAGCTAGTGGAGTACATGTTTGTAAATAATATGCTGTCGCTCTTACTAGGTAGTCAAACCAACAAGCTTGTCTTTTAGTCACTTCCCTCAAAAACCACCAAGCTGGGCGCCAAGCTTGCATTTTAGCCACTCTCCTAATGTTATCCACATTTAAGACAATAACAGTAAAACACAATCCGTAGGGTGTTAGCTTCTTAGTCGTCAGTACTCTAATCGGAGTCTGTTTCGGTATGCGCTCATATAGGCATGTTTCTTCTGTATATCCTGCCCAGACGGAAGTTGTAAAACTCAAAACAAATCTAATAAATCCTGAAAAAATTTGGCAAAAGTTTTTGTAATTTGGCCCAATAAAATTGCATTTGGCAAAAGTTTTGCAAAATAAAATTCTGTGGCGGGCGCCAACCCTGATTTTGACAATAATAGTCTAATGGTGCATTCTTAAAATTGTCTTATATTTACTATATATAGTGGCTGAGTCGTAAAATATTAGATCGCGTCATGAATCTCTACTCCATCGTACTCCATGCACCCATATTACAGTGACAACTAATCTGACGTCAATGTTCAGTTATGTGTTTAATTAAAGGCACGGGAAACGGTTTGTTGCAAAAAATATTCATATTTGTTCAAATCGCCATCATCAGAAGGAATATTAAAATATATATAGTTTTGTTCGTATGCCAAACGTGATCAGCTCGTAAATAGTATATTGTCGTCAAGATGCACGATGGTATGCGCAAACAAGAGCCTGTCGCGTTACACAAGTTTTGCTTCTGTTTGCATAACACAGCGTAATTCTATTGGTTAATCACACACAACTGATATAAAAGCTCTTTATTTTTTCCATATCAGCAAAACACTAACAATTAAAGGCACGCGAGGCCTTAGTTGTCGAAAATATTCATATTTGTTCCAATCACCGTTAACAGAAAAACATTAAAACACATACAGTTGCGTTCATATATACCATGACCATCGCGTAAACAGCATGTTATCATAAAGACCTACTATCTTTTACCTAAGCAAGAGTCAGAATTTGTTACAGAAGACAGCACAATGCTACTGGCAAATCACACACAAATGGCATAAACGCTCTTTATTATTTCCATATCAGGAATTCACCAACAAAGAACGCTCTTTATGTTTACCATCATAATATAAACAAACACCAGAAAAGTAACATACGTTAACAATGGTCAAACATATGACAATAACATACTGTTTATGCGATATTTCTTATTTGTATACGGACAAAGTCTGTCTACATTTTGATGTTCTTTCTGTTTGTTGCGGTTTTTGACGGGTGGAAATATTTTCACAGGATATCCACCGCCAAGGCCAACCGTATCTTTAACGCTCTTTATGTTTACCATATCCGGATCTAAACAAAAGCCAGGTTCTGTAAAGTTTTTTTGCTTTTGTTTACATAACAAATGAAAAACATTTGACAATGTCATGTTTCTGATTGGTATTTTACTATTATTTCTGTTTATGGCGGTTTTTTGACTGAGGTGAATATTTTAACAGCATACCCACCGGCAACGCCGCCCGTGTTTTTAAAGGGAATGTGCAAATATTCATACATATACATACGTTCAGTTTCAACGTAAATTCCATTAAAATCCACCTTTTCTGAAAATGTGTTGGGCTTTCGTGTGTTATCGTAAACAGAAGTATCAGTTAATGTTAATGTATATTTTTAACACTTTATAGGGCGTTCTCCAGGTCATTCTTAAAGTTTTTTCGGGCGTTCCAAATAGCGCATTAATACCAAAACAACGGGCCCCGGGCAACTGACCGGAAGTTAGATCTCGTTTATTGTCACGAAAGTTACGTCCCTTGGACCGACGTGTTTATTTCAAGAAAATAATCGAAATATCTACCATATTTTCCACGACACTGTAGTAGTTTTATGATTGGAAATCACGCTATATGGTTGAATTATTGTCTCAAGCGTATATATATGCATTAATAACTGTAACTGTCAAACTCTCATCGTTTGTCACTCTTCAATGCTGGTTTTTCTTTCTCATATTTTCAAGACTCCTTGTCCGCTGGCAAGTCTGAACGAACATCCACTTGCACCAAGTATCATGGTTGGAGCCACACCACAGCACGATTAACATGCACTACAAAGATTGTTAACTTACATGTAGTGTTAAAGTTTAATTGAGTTAGTGTTCAAATTATATTAAATTAAAACGTTCTTGGAAATATATCTCTCTTAATCTACTTCATTATTCCACAGGCGTTTGGTCAAATGTTCAAATCAGTGGTAATAATATAATAGTAGTAATAACATGATCATATCAGGGGGGGGTGAAAAAAAATTCCGGCACGTATGCCGGGGTGGGTGGGTGGTGAAAGCCACCAACAAGCAATTTTTTCCGCAACTAAAAAAAAAATTCCTGCTTGTTTTTTAGTGTTTTGGCAATGAGTTGGGCTTCAAACCCACTTTGAATGAGAGAAATAATGTAATTCTAACTGTAAACTGACTGCAGGCAGTTATCGTGTTGTATTTTGTTGCAAATTTTGAAATCCAAGATGGCCGCTGGCAGCCATGTTTTTTTGGCCGAATGACCTCAAAATGATTCATTCCAATTTACATGTCCATGTTAACATCCATGATAAATAGTATGCACAGAAATTCATATACAGCTGTTTACAGTGAATTTTCCCCCGCAAATCTGTTTTAGTGTTAAAATATCAACATTGGGTGAGGGTTAAGTATATATGTTGGGACATTAGAATACGATGGCGATTATTCCCTGTATTGCATATTAGTTTGATGGAAAATTGGCTATAGCTTCCAATGTTACTGCAATTCTACAACGCCAGTTTGTGTTCTTGGAATGGTAAACATTAGTCAGAATTGACGAATAATTTATAACGCGCCATATTGACAGCAGTTCTGGGAAAACCCGACTCGACTAGCTACGCAATACTACATGCAGCGTTATAGCTTTTGAGTCTGTGTTTAACGGGTATATACTGTGTCGATGGCCATTCAATTATGAAGCCGCGCATGTATTGGATCCGGTGACAAATACTTGTATCTTGCTTCCTTGTTAGAGATCGGAAACATCCGGAGACCATATTGGGAATAGTTCAGCGTCAAGTAAACATAGTCCCATAAATTCGGTGATCGGTTATGACCAAGTGACGCTGTACAAATACGAGGAATTTACAAAATTATTATAAATTGACCCCAAGCTTCTTGTAAATTGGAGAAAATACATCTTCAATAATAATGTTGTTGTCCACAACACAGACTGATCGCATAATACAAGAATCGTGTTCAAACCGGTCTATAAATATAACGAGTTTCCCAAATAATTTTCAGATTTGCATGGAACTACATGTAGTTTGTGTACTACGTAGTATTATATCACCTATTACATTGGCATGTGATTTATCAATCTCTACCTGCGGAATACTGAGAAACAAATTAAATTTTGAGTTGCATAAGACGCACTGGACTTATTGGAACACCCAGTAACCAAATAATCCACGTTCCTTCTTCTGAAAGTGTAGATATACCGATCACTAAAACAACGACCATCAAAGATGTATGAAACCCGATGTTACCTTCGGAGTATCGGGACTTCGGGGTTTAAGTGTCGTCGGAGTATAACGTTCGCCATAGTCTATTGCACAATCGGAGTATTAGTACTTCGACTAGTGGGCCTTTGGGGTATAAGGTCGTCGGAATATAAGGTTCGCTGAGTATTAGCCATAGTCTATTGGACCTTCGGAGTATTAATACTTCGGACTAGTGCGCCTTCGGGGTATAATTTCGTCGGAATATAAGGTTCGCGGAGTATTAGCCATTCAGTCTATTTGACCTTCGGAGTATTAATACTTCGGACTAGTGGCCCTTCGAGATATATAGCCTTCGGAATATATGACCTTCGATGTATTGGACATACGGGATATCGAACCATCGTAGCATTGGACCTTGTGCATTCGGACTTTCGGAGTAACTGGTCTTCGGAATAAAGGTACGTGACCGTATATGTATGTAACATAATTATGTCTGCCCCTTCCTTATCACATCCCTGGCACATTGTTACATTAGCTTTGAATGCATGGGATAAATTCGAGTTAGGTAGGGCAGTTGTACCCACTGGAATACCATGCTTTGTAGATTCCCACAATTCGCGTGTGATTTATAATAACAAGGGGTTATTACACAGGACCTACACTAGTAATGCTGATACAATAGTATTGTGAGTGACGGTTGTTATTGTAAACGATGTGTATTTGAACATAAACAGAGAACATGACATTGACAATTGATACATGGACCTTAAATGCCAGAAAATGGAATATGGTAAGGTATTATGACAATGCTTGGTTTTACGTCGCTGAGTTACATCGCAGGAAACCTGTTGTAGAACACTGTCAACATGTGCGATTTGTCTCTGCATTTGAAAGTCGTTAACAAAAGGTATTTATGACCATATTATCATCTTTCAATAGTTTTCACATCCATGTGAATTCCATTTGTACTCCTAGGATTGTATAGCAAACAATATGTAATCGGGGTTCACGATGAGGGGGCAATTCCATCCATTACGATCGGCTACTACGAGTAATGAAATTACAATGGGCAATGAATGGAATGATCGAGCGTAAATTCAGCGTAAATACCCCGAGTACCCTGAGTCGGGATTTCGTGAGAATCCCGATTACGGGGCGGGACTAATTACCGATTCTAGGTCAGATTTTTAAATCCACGTGGTCTCCGATAATATGTTTAATGTTCTCCCAGCGTCAAACATGGCTCATGTATTTGACACAAGTATCATTTGTTTCTTATATTTGCAGAGACGTGGCGACATTGGGGTGTCTCACCCCCCCCCCCCCCCTCCTCCAACTTTGTAAAATATTTCAACAGTTGGAAATTTCATACCTGACACAACATTAGTTGGAAATTTCACACATAAAATATGTTTGAAATTTTCCTTCTAGTTTGATTTTCCAACACGTACTTAGTTTGGATTTGTTGTTTCAGACCAACATTTGCATGTACACCTACTTTTGGTCAACATTTTGGACTGAAATGGCCATCAGTTGGAAAATTTCCAACCTTAAGGGGGGGTGTCAGGTCGGAAATTTCCAAGACTTGGAAAGCTTGTGTACATGTCTCTCCTGCGTGGCCAGTCAAAACTGGTGGTGAATTTAACAGAACAATATTTTCCTACATTTTATCAAAAATGTGGACTGAAATGGTCATCAACCTAAGTGGGGGTGTCAGGTTTGAAATTTCCAACACCAGGAAAGCTTGAGGCCAGTCTAGATGCTAGGATTTTGCGACGTTTTTGTTCAGATTTCAAAATTTTCTCACACCGGGCCGAATCTTGGTCGGTCCGGTGTGTCCTTAGTCTTATAGTGTTGAAACGATTAATCGACTAATCGAAATCGACGCGATTATTAAATTAATCGATTCCGAAATCGGCTAGTCAACTAGTAGGAACACACCAACCACCATTATGCCATCGTGAAAGCAGTGCCGTTACCGAATTACTGAACAATTTAAACAATCAAGCTATCGAAATACACAATCACAGTTAGCTTGTTAAAGCCTTCTTTGTTGTCCATTTGATGCGATAACTGCTTTCAGTACTTGGTGGTCATGCACGAGCGCGAAACCCAATGACCTCAACTCAATGTATTTGTCGGCGCCGCGGCGGCTTATTCTTTGAAGTTGAGACGACCGGCTATCAGCGCCTATCGCAACCCTGTCTATTTCGGCGTGACGGAGTTAATCTGAGTGATAACTGGTCAACGTGTTTGCAGGTGTGCAGGACTCAACTTCACTCAAGTGAGTTTCGAGGTGACATTATTAAGTTTTAAGTTTAATAACAAGTCCAATATATTACAGTTTATTGAAGCACTATGCCAGTATACCCTTAAAGTATATTTGTCAAATTGTGTGATATTTTGTACAACCACCACATGCATCAATTGACGCATGGGTGAGCGTATACGATCGCACGTTCTAGATATATTGTATTCTAGATATAAATATAAAGCCAACCCGCGGTCGGCCATGCTATGCATCGAATCGCGTCGCGTATTTCGAACTAAACTGGCGAGTCACTTCGGAAATCACACGTCGTTTATATATATGGGCTGTGTTTGTGAAAAATTACAATGTATTTTAGCACCTCAAACTTAAATCCTTCGCGGAATTTGGCGGTGACAAAGCTGTTCCCAGAAACGTAATCTGGATGACGCAAATTCCTGGAATCGTACTAAATATAGAACTTACGACATCGCATTGAAATGTACTATTTATTAACATCGCCGGTCTGCGCAGTTTTTATTTCTGAAACTGACACGATCAATTGTGTATTCGGGGACTCGCGAGTAAAATGGTATATATTGTATATATATACAATGTACCATGCAGAGAGACAATTATGTACGCGATCAAATCAAACAGTGAAAACACGTGCGTTTTGTTTGGAAAATGACTGTCCGTGATTAAGCTATGTCATATCATGACCTTGCAATGCATACAAGGAACAACATTATGCACGCAATGCATGGCCCATTTTTAATATATGCGGACTCTATATATACAGGGAACTTTACCACATTCCGTGTCCGATATATTTACATGACATCTGCGACCATAACAGGCTTGTACGCACTACAGCTGTTATAACATTTATTTTGTAACTTTTGTTTGACTCTGTCGGAGATGAAGTTCGTTTCTCAAAATATCTTGCATTTCTTCGTGTACGCCCGTTTGTGAAGTCAATCAGTGACAAGCACACTGAGCAAGTTCTAAAAACAACGATGTTCGATTGTATGTAAGAACCGGTACGGCCAGGTAGACCATACAATATCGATTTTAAAGGAACATTTTTACACAAAACATATAGAATAATGCACCGGTTTCTGATTGTTGCACGCGCTTCCACTCCGTAATCCGTAGCTTTTCCGTGAACGATCAGGTGTTTGTCACCACCGTTTAGATACATACATCAACTGGATGGTAATTTGATTATCATAAAACATCATATACCTGAGACAAATTAATAACCTATTAACCTTCAGTGATATTAAGCCAAATAATCACGGCAAATAGTGTTAAATCGGGTAGGGTTCTCTATTCCGAAGGTTCATTATTCCGAAGGTTCGCTATTCCGAAGGTTCATTATTCCGAAGGTTCATTATTCCGAAGGTTCGTTATTCCGAAGGTTCGCTATTCCGAAGGTTTTCTATTCTGGACGTATTTAGCCAGAAATGAATGAAAATTTGCACCCCCACCACAAAAAATGAAAAATACTATTACGCTAATATTCACATATAGTATACATATATACACCCACTTCTAATTCCTAAATTGTTCCAGATGTCCGTTATTAATATCGAGAAGACAGTATCAGTTTATCGTTTATTATGGAAAGTTGAAAACACGATGACTGAAATAAACTACATGTAAGAGATATAGTTTTTCCGAACTGGCTATCTGTATTTGAAAGAAACATCAACATTAAAGGCCCACTTAATTTTCGAACACCCAGATCACATATATAACATATATGCCAGTATATATACCATTGGAAATATAGGAAGCTCTCTAACACTGTATTATCAGCTTATCCGGTGTAATAAACTGTGAATGTGTTGTTTTTGTTGAGTTAACGACGTGTTTTTGTGCTTAAGGTTCATCTGGTTTTGTTGCGCAAAGTGTATTATTTTCAATGGAGGGGAATAACTCTATATTTTAAAGATGGTGTTATTCCCCTTCAATTGTAAATACATTAGGTTGGATTATGTTGTATTCTAGGAGCCATAACGGGGGGATATTTTTATGATTTAAGCTGTTTTCTATTTCTCTATGGACATCTTCTGATACAGACGTTTCAAATGGTGATGAACTATAGTGTTTTAATCATATTTTATGGCACAGTTTGTTATTAAAACCTGATATCAAGGCACTATAAAAAAAATAGTCGGTGACTCGAAAATTAGCCTTTAGCTGTCGTATTCTTGCCTCTAAGATTATTGAGATATAACGTCATACGTGATGACATTAAATCGTATGGAAACATAGCAATTGTGTGGGCTGCCTGACGTGAATATGTTTTGGGAAATAACGTCGTACGTAATAAATTTAATTTCAAGGAAACCCGCGAAGAAAAAGTCGATCACATTTATTGTTTGAATGTTTTAAGTTATTTCCTTCATAAAAAGATTCTTCGTGATAAAGAACCCTCTCAATACTTTAGAATATAGAATTAACCTTTAAAATAAAACAATCTTCGGAATAGCGAACCTTCGGAATAGAGAACCTTCGGAATAGCGAACCTTCGGAATAGTGAACCTTCGGAATAGTGAACCTTCGGAATAGCGAACCTTCGGAATAGAGACATGTTCCCGTTAAATCACGTCTTGCTTTGCGTTCGAAAATGCAAAGTTGGTTACCGACACTTAAAACAAACGGCAAATTATATACGAATATGGGCACAAAACGGTACGTTTCGGAAGGGGTCCGACTAGTCGACTAGTAGTCGATTCCCTCTGGCGACTAGTCGATTCCTCAAAACCACTAATCGTTTAAACACTTATGTCTAGTGTCCCAATCCCTCCCCCATAGCCAATAAAAACTGCTAATTACTTTACGAAAACCATATTTTACCACAAGCTGTCAAAAATGTGGATTGAAATGATCATTATTTGGGAATTTTCCAACCTGAGGGGGGTATAAGTTTTGAATTTTCCAACACTATGAAAGCTCGAGGCCAGTCTATAGATGCTAGAATTTTGCGATTTTCTTGTTCAGATTTCAAAATTTTCTCACACTGGGTCGAACAATAGTCCGCCCGGTATGTGCTGGTCTCTCGGTCGTGGCCGTAAGAACTCATTCCGACTATAGTGACAGCAAGAGCCGTTCAGGGAGACGTTGAGGATATGTAGGGGGTTTCAGTTGGAATTCTCAAGGTGGGCACCCCCATCCCCCAACGGAGACTCTATAGCCACGTTCCTGCATATTTGTTGTGAAAGTCATGCTTTTCTTATGTGTGTATATACATGCCACCTATTTAGCTGCCAATCCAGGCCAATCTGACTTAAATTATGGGTATTTTTTTCAGGATTTACTAGTAGTCAGAAATATGGCTTGTTGCCATTTATTGGAAAGCTCTCACTGAGAGCTTTCTGATGAATGGCAACACGCCATATTTCCGACTAAATCCTGAAAAATTACCCATAATTCTGCTGTGGTTAAGGAGTCGATTATTTAGGCCATTACTGTATGATACCATATTACATAGCTCAGCCTCATCGCTATATTTTTGTTGAGTTATTTTTATAGGTGAAGAGAACGAAGAGTACTCACTTCGGGGAGACATCTTGCCGCATTTTTTGACGCAAGTTATGACGTAGGTTTCCCGGCCCTGTACATATTGCCTGGGGCCACAATCGGTTTCCCGGCCCTGTACATATTGCCTGGGGCCACAATAGGTTTCCCGGCGATGTACATATTGCCTGTGGTCACAATAGGTTTCCCGGCCCTGTACATATTGCCTGGGGCCACAATATGTTTCCCGGCCCTGTGCATATTGCCTGGAGCCACAATATGTTTCCCGACCCTGTACATATTGCCTGGGGCCACAATATGTTTCCCGGCCCTGTACATATTGCCTGGGGCCACAATAGGTTTCCCGGCCCTGTACATATTGCCTGGGGCCACAATAGGTTTTGGAATAGTTATACCCTCCATGACTGAAGCATTTTAAAATTTCATCGCATCCTGTTTTTCAATTAAAGTATGTTTAGTGAAGAGGCAAGCATTTATAACAGCTCAATCAAATTTTGAAAACCTTGTGGAGAACACACGAAACTTGTCAGTTGTACAGGGACGTGGCGACAGGGTTGGTTACGGTGTCGACTCCCCCCCCCAACTTTGGTACAATTTTCTTAGCTGTACAGTCATTCATATGTGAGGAAAATCAGGATTCTTTTGACTAACTATTTCAAATAATTATACGTACAAGCCAGCAAACGCAACAAACATACCCCATTTTAAACAAATACATATTTAAACTTATGTCTAACTCGGGGGGGGGGGGGCGACCGGTGATTTGTATTTATGTTCAACTTGTTTTGGTAGTCATGTTGCTTTGTTATAACTAATTATTTATTTTTCATTGTAATAACATATAGGATAGGGGGTACCCTTAAGTGAGTCAGCATTCGCCCTCCAATCCCATTGTCTGTATAAACAAATGTATGTGTTATATATCATGTGTTATCTAAATGTTTACAAATAAATATGTTTAAACTAAACTTTGGTACATTTCCAGCAGTTGGAAATGTCATGCCTGACACAACATCAGTTAGACATTAATTTGACACCATATCTAGGTTGGACTGTCCTCACTGTTTGAATTCTCAACCTGTAAAAGTTGGTAGCTTAGGGTGTATCAGGTTGGATATTTTCAAGGGGGTGCAAATGGAATTCTGCGAACTTGCGAGTTTGATTCAAGGGGTGGGGTGCAGATGATCGGAAATTTGATGGCTCACTCCCATGGGAAACCTCTAGCCACGTCCCTAGAACTTGTATGTGCGGGTACTTAATCAATAAATTGACTGAGAGTTCCACTATATAGTCCTGAGATCCTAGAATAAGCTTTACAGTTGTGTTTGTGCGATTGGGAGATGCAGTTCACGTGCGATCACAAGACCACAACATTAGCTTCATAGGACAAAGCTTTATTTTCCAACTAACGTGCAGCACGATTACCAAAAAATGCCTGTGTTTCTGCACTATACAGAGACTTTTGTGCAAAACGACTGCATTTAACGAAACAAAACATTATAAATGTGAACTTGATATAAGGCTAGATAGTACATACGTGTATCTGATAATCTATCGATATCAAATAATCCTACTATTTCTTGAATAAGAAAGAATATATAATAACGAACAAAGCAGAAGACATATCCATGCAGGATTTATTTTGACTTTGATCGATCAACCAAAATGCCTAATTTTAGAACAACCTTGACACTAAGTATCTAAAACTTTGGATAAATAACTGTCCTTCAAATGAATTATATATTTCTGAATTATATATATTAAAGGCACGGGTGGCGTTCGTTGCAGAAATATATATCTTTGCACCAAAATATATACAGTTCCGCTCATATGCCAAACATAATCAGCGCGTAAACATTATATTGTCGTCAAGTTGTACGATGGTGTACATGTACGACAAGAGCCTGCTTTTGTTACAAAAGTTGTACTTCTGTTTACATAACACAGCGCAATTCTATTGGTTAATCACACAAAAATCATTTAAAAGCTCTTTATTATTTCCTTATCAGGAAAACAATAACAAAGTGACGCTCTTTATGTTTATCATATCCGGATCTAAACAAAGCCAGATAACGTAAAGTTTTTTGCTTTTGTTTACATAACAAAGGGGACAAAATTGACAATAACATACTGTTTATGCCATATTTCTGATTGGCATAATAGCAAAGTGTGTCTATATCTTACTATTCTTTCTGTATATGGCGGTTTTTGATGGAGTTGAATATTTTAACAGCACACCCACCAACGCCGCCCGTATCTTTAAATATTTATGACAAATTATTAAAAATTAAATTAATTTAGTGCATTGCATAAATATTTTCCATGTGCTTTCTACGGAGCCCCGTAAGTCCCACTTGCGATACTTTTTTTTTATCTCGTTTAAACGAGATAATATCTTGCCATACTTTTTTTTATCTCGTTTAAACGAGATAATATATTGCTATACTTTTTTTATCTCGTTTATCTTGTATGAGCTGGTAATGCATTAATGGGGCCCTATATAACTGATGTTGCTCTTGTGTGAGCTGGTAATTAAATGCATTAATTTGCATTACTGGGGTCCTATATAAATAATGAAGTGATTGTATGAGCTGGTAATAAATTAATTGGCATTGCAATGGCCCTATATAACCGATGCTGCCCTTATATGAGCTGCAAATGCATTACTGGGGACCTATATAACTGATGCTGCTCTTGAATGAGCTGGTAATTCATTAATGGGACCATATATAACTGATGCTGCTCTTGTGTGAACTGGTAATGTATTACTATGGCCCTATATTCCTATATAACTGATGCTGCCCTTGTCTGAGCTAGTAATGCATTACTGTGGCCCTATATAACTGATGCTTATCTTGTGTGAACTGATAATGCGTCACTTGAACATTATATAGCTGATGCTGCTTTTGTAGGAGCTGGTAATGCTTAATTAGCATTACCGGGACCACATTTGACCTTATATAACTGATGCTGCCCTTGTATGAGCTGGTAATGGATTACTGGGACCCTATTTGTCCTTATTTAACAGATGCTGTTCTTGTGTGAACTGACGATGCATTAATTGGCAACACTGGGACCGATTGATGCTTTACCAGCTCACACAAGAGCAGCACCAGTTATATACAGTTCCTGTGATGTATTACCAGCTCACACAATGACACCATCCCTTACATAAGGCCCCAGTAATGCCGATTACTGCATACCAGTTCATATAAGAGCAGCATCAGTTATACAGGCCCACAGTAATGTTGATTACTGCATTACCAGTTCATACAATGGCAGCATGCATAGTTATATAGGGCCCAGTAGTGCCAATTAATGCATTACCAGCTCATACAAGCACATCATTATTTATATAGGGCACAGTAATGCTCGTAGTAAAGGTGATTGTTACATTACCAGCTGAAACAAGAGCAGCATCGGTTATAGAAGGTTCCATTAATGGATTACCAGTTCATACAAGAGCAGCATCGGTTATAAAGGGCCACAGTAATGCATTACCAGCTCATGCAAGGGCAACATCAGTTATATAGGACCCCCGTAATGCATTACCAGCTCATACAAGGGCAGCATCAGTTATATAGGGCCACAGTAATGCATTACCAGCTCATACAATGGCAGCATCAGTTATATGATATAGGGCCATTGTAATGCCAATTAATGCATTAACAGCTCATGCAATCACATCATTATTTATATAGGGCCCCATTAATGCCAATTCATGCATTATCAGCTCATAGAAAAGCATCATCAGTTATATAGGCCCCCAGTAATGCATTTCCAGCTCATATAAGGGCAGCATCAGTTATATAGGGCCATTGCAATGCCAATTAATTTATTACCAGCTCATACAATCACATCATTATTCATATAGGGCCCCAGTAATGCAAATTAATGCATTTAATTACCAGCTCACACAAGAGCAACATCAGTTATATAGGGCCCCATTAATGCATTACCATTACGTCCCCAACCTTTGTCTACGTTCTAATCGTTCTCGTATCTTACTATCCGTAATAACGTTTACGATTTCATGGTTTCTAATAAGCTCAAATAACACATGAAATTTATTTTCTGCAATATATCACTTTACTCCATTCGAGACTCAGACTGTATATGTATATCATGTAAACCATACAGTTGTATTGAGCTACGACCTCGATATGTTGTTTAGATTGTCAATGACTGTACTCGTCGTCGTGAATCACGAGCTTCCCGCGAAATAAGATCGCTATTCACAACGGATAACCATCGCTGGCTGCGACACAAAACTTTACAGTGAGAGGAGTGCGCTATGAAACCAGTCGCCAAAAATACAGTATATATAGTGTGCGATGCATGAGGAGTTTTGAGTGATTATGTGCAAGATATAGTACACAATATATGGTTACGTAGCGTTTTTCCGAAGACCCATTACTCCGAAGGTCCGATTCTCCGAAGGTCAGATTCTCCGACGCCCCGATTCTCCGAAAGCTCATAACTCCGAAGTCCCGATTCTCCTAAATCCCATAACTCCGAAGACCCACAACTCCGAAAGCCCATAACTCCGAAGGCCTATAACTCCGAAAGCCCATAACTCCGAAGGCCTATAACTCCGAACGCCCATAACTCCGAAGGTCTATAACTCCGAAGGGCCGATTCTCCGAAGGGCCGATTCTCCGAAGATCATGTTTTATCGCTTATTAAATAGTGTACAGTCCAGTGGCGGAGTCAATGGGGCCCATGTGTAACTTGCGGCATGTGAAGAATCAAATGGTTCTACGAGTGACTTTTGGGGGTAAAATGGTGGTCTAATACCGTTTGGAATTTCACAATTCTTAGAGTGTATTGGTAAGTATGGAATGCGCGTATGGTTATATTTTGTATGGAACATGTACATGTAGATAATATATCCCCCCCCCCCTGGAATCCGGAATCCAGCTTCAAATTTACCATGGAATCCGGCGTCCAGCTTCAAATTGACACTGGAATCCGGCGTACGGGTCCAAAATGGGTGGAATCCGGCGTACGAAAAGGGGGGAAGGGCCCCTCATATATTGGAAACGTTAACTATGTATTATAGTAAGGTGATATATACACCATCAGTAGTGTGCGACAAGCCTTAATTTTCCACAGAATGCTTAAATTTATGAAAGAAATACAATTATTTTCCCACAATGTACGTCTTAATACATTTAACATGATTAAACTGTGCACATCTGACTGCATTGGGGGTGATTTGATGCAATCAGGTTCATTTTATATATGAAAAAGGACAAGTTCTTCCCCGTTCACCCCTATACATTTTACTCTGGCATTTCATGGGCCAACGTAATGTTATAGTATATGGTGTATAGTCAGTGGCGGGCCAGGATTCCCATTTAGGTGGGGGGGGGGGGGGGGTAGGAAAATTTTGAATATTTTGATGCCCCATGAACGATAGGGGCCCATATTGTCTGAAATAGCAAGTAGAGGTTTAATAGGGGCAGTAGGAATTTTGGGACCCCTTGGCTTCGCCACTGGACTGTACACTATTTAGTAAACGATAATACCCCGATAAAACTAAATCTTCGGAGAATCGGACCTTCGGAGAATCGGACCTTCGGAGTTATGGGCCGTCGGAGAATCGGGCCTTCGGAGTTATAGATCTTCGGAGAATCGGCCCTTCGGAGTTATAGGTCTTCGGAGTTATAGGTCTTCGGAAAATCGGCCCTTCGATGTTATGGGCTTTCGGAGAATCGGATCTTCGGAGTTATGGGCCGTCGGAGAATCGGATCTTCGGAGTTATGGGCCGTCGGAGAATCGGATCTTCCGAGTTATGGGCCGTCGGAGAATCGGGTCTTCGGAGTTGTGGGCCTTCGTAGTAATAGGTCTTCGGAAAATCGGTCTGACACCCAATATATAGTGAAATTCAACAATTATTTAATTCAACAACCCATGGTGGTGTCCTAACGTGTGCAGTTATAGAATGCATCAGGAGAGCATAAAGAATGGCATAACCCTATTAATGAATAGTGAAAGATTGTGTGTTCTCTTCCCCATTTCCCGAATTGAATAGCTCATTCAATTTAATAATGTTCGGTTTTCGGTAGAAGTTGGGTTTTATACATTGTGTATATCTCTTTCGTAGAATTAAACGGAATTCATAACCGAGTTCTAAGTTACATAAAGCAATCTTTCTGTCTGAGTAATCTGAACCTACCTTGATCCCGATTCAACTGGTAAGTAGTGATTTCTGTTCCTGAACCGTAACTAAAAGAATATTTGGCCCACCCACCGACATCACCAGAGCTCAGCAGTCTCTGTCAGGTTTGTTCTTTGAATTTATTTTTAATTTGAAAAACACGCACAGATGCGGCATTTAAAGGTACTCAATCCGATTAGATGTCCCCATATCATCATATTCCAACAACAATGTTTTTTTGAAATGCCGCTTCAGTAATTGCTCAAAATTAATGCTAACCACAGTCAACTATATTATAACATTGCCCAAAACCTGTTATTTATCAACAGTTTGTAGAAATATGTGACAAAAAAGCAACTTGATGCACATCGCTTCTATCGTGTCGACTTTGTTTCGATTTAAGAAATTAGAAGTGATGCACTTCAGCGAGCTCACAAACCTTATGTCGGATTTCTTAAACCCAAAAAGGTGAAGCCGAAATAGCATTGAAATCAAATCGCGGAATTGAAGGGGCTTGAACGATGGCGTCGTGGTTGATGTGAGGTCCAAATTCAGGAACCCCTCTTCCCCATCAAAATAACGTCTATCTGGTCATCCATGCTAACAACGAACTGAATTTCCACCACATATGACCTGGCAATTATACCTGTATTGCTACAATATATCACGAGAATCCCGGGTCGTACGTTGTGACTGATCGAATTATTGACAATATTAACATGTCATGATTATCGCATTGTTGCAAATGCGACGATAAGTGAAGTATTAAGGGACTGTATACCAAACACACGCTTTGGGTTGTAAAAGTGGTACGAAATAATGATCGTACATGTTCGTAAAAACTCTTACGCGTAATCGTTTTTGCGAAAGGACTTTTTGGCTTACGACTACAAATAGCTATCCGTATCCGTAATCGTAAACGTGAGGATGCGAAAAGTCTCTATTACTCTAGAAATCACACCTCCTCAGCCGTATTTGTAGCCAGAGTCGTTATTTCGTGCGAAAATCGGGATTCAGATTACGGATTAGACCCCGTACGACGTGGTTCGGTAAACGAACGGACTAGAATCAGTAATCGTATAATCAATCGTTATTTCGTTGTAATCTCGATTCATATTCTGATACCGATTGCGGACTCAAACGTTCATTATGTGAACAAACCGAGCTTTCGCCACCTCGGAGTTTAAACATACAATAAAACATAATAATCCGTCTCCTGTGTACAAATTATTGCATAATTTAAACGATCTATATCTAAGAATTTTAAATGCGGAGACAAATTTGTGTTATCGCGTGTAAACGTGGAGAATATTACTGAAATTAGCCACATAATGATGTTATTGATAGTAGCGCTGGGGGGGGGGGGGGGCGCTTCGATTGATGAAGAACTTGAAGCAAATTAATCCTTGTCAATTTCATTGTCACTTTCATAATGTTCGTTTCATAATTCCATCCATAAAATACCGCCCGAACGCATGTCGATTTCAAATTCGGCGGATACGTCACCATTGACCGAATTCACGTGAACCTGCATGATTATGTCTTCTGCTTTGTTCGTTATTATATGTTCCTTCTTATTCAAGACAGAATAGGATTATACATGTATGATATCGATGGATTATCAGATACGCGTATGTGCTATCTAGTCTTATAGCAATTTCATATTTAAAATGTTTTGTTTTGTTAATTGCAGTCTTTTTGCATAATAGTCTCTGTATAGTGCAGAAACCCAGGCATTTTTGGCCTACGTAATGTACATTAGTTGGAAAATAAACCTTTTCCCATGAAGCTAATGTTGTGGTCTTGTGATCGCACGTGAACTGCATCTCCCAATCGCACAAAATCAAATGTAAAGCTCGTTCTATGATCACGGGACTATATAGTGGGCATGTCAGTCAATTTATTGATTACGTACCCACACGCACAAGTTCTAGGGATGTGGCTAGAGGTTTCACATGGGAGTGCTCCATCAAATTTCCGGCCAACTGCACCCCCTCCCTTGAACCAAACATTAAACTCACAGGTTCGCAGAATTCCATTCGCACCTCTTTGAAATATCCGACCTGACACACACTAAGATAGAAAAATGGCAAACTTTTACTGGTTGAAAAAATTAAACAATCAGAACAATTCCAACCTATAAATGGTGTCAAATTAATGTCCAACTAATGTGTCATGCATGAAATTTCCAACTTCTGGAGATGTACAAGTTTAGTTTAAACATATATATTTGTCAAATTTAGATAACACATGATATATAACACATACATTTGTTTATACAGACATGGGATTGCAGGCCAAGTGCTGGCTCACTTAAGGGTACCCCTTTTTTTTTTTTTTTATTACACTGAAAACTAACTAATTAGTAATGGAAAAGCAACATGACTGCGAAAACAAGTTGAACATATATACAGATCACCGTTCACCCCCTCCCACGAGTTAGTCATAAATTTGTAAATGCATTTATTTAAAATCGGGGTTTTTTGTTGCGTTTGCTAGCTTGTACGTATCATTATTTGGAAGAGTTAGTCAAAAGAATCCTGATTTGCCTCACGCGTGAATGACTGCACAGCTAAGAAAATTGTACCATAGGTCGGGAGGGGGTTCGAGACATTCAACCAACCCATGTTGCCACGTTCCTGTACAACTGCCAAGTTTCGTGTGTTCTCCAAAACGTCTTCGGAATTTGATTCAGGATACCTAGAGCTGTTAGAAATGCTTGCCCTCATCAATAAACACACGTTAACTTGAAAAACGATGCGATTAAGTCGGATTAACAGCTAATTAGGTGCCATCTATATACACATAGACGAAAAACATGACTTTCACAACTTTATAAATATAAGACACAAATGATACTTGGGCCAAATACATGAGCCATGTTTGACGCTGGGAGAACATTAAACACAGTATTGATACCACGTGGATTTCAAAATCTGACCTAGAATCTATGTAATCTTGATTTAGCCCCGGCCAGTAACCGGTTTAGGATTCTGAATCCAGATTCTCTCACCTAATAACGACTCTGGCGGGAGCTAATACAAGCGAACTTGGTGCAGACTGATTCATGATCGTAGGCGGGATATGTTGAGGCAATAAGTTCAACACACGACCTACGGTTTCGAATAAAGGATACTTTGTTTTGAAACTATGCCGCTGACCTTCGTACAGAAAATTGCACACAACACAACTGTTGACATTGGTAAACGTCACTGTGAAGCATTACGCCTTTAATTATTCGGTATTTCAAAATAGGTAGAAATAGGGGGACTGCCAGATAAATAGAAACTGTTACATGTATAGCCTAAATTAATGATAAACTGTTACATGTATAGCCTAAATTAATGATAAACTGTTACATGTATAGCCTAATTAAACTCCATTGCTCTTCTGGTTGACCTCTGGTATTCTTAAACATTTAAACTTTCCATATCCATAGTCCTTATCACACCATTGACTGTAATGTGTGATATGATCCCGTGCCCAAGTTGAGATACAGTGATGTTGACACTTTCATTTATGTTATCATAGCAGGAATGGCTATGATCTTTTTCTTTCTGCTTCATTTGTTCAATCAATGTTTTATTTCCCTCCATCCATATCTTGGAACTGGAGGTTTCAAGAAATAATATATATAATATAGATGTAAACATCAAAATAATATAATGTAATGAGTCAAGAATATATTTTTTTTAAATGTTGGGTCATTGGAGTATGTGGGAGGGTATATGAGTGATCGCGTCATATATCCGTGTCTCTCTGACGTAATGGCGACACGCTGTTGTGGACAATGCATGTAAATAATAACATTGACATGACTGTGTTACCTGTGCGACATAATTTGCCCCCCCCCCCGGATGGATCGATCATAAAGTGATCACACAGACTTTTAATGTAAAAGTAAATTTTAGAAAGTGGCCAGAAACTAATGTCTTCGATGCATGTTAGCTACGTTTTGCTTCGGTCAAATACATCGAGCGTAAGGCCATATAAATTTATGCACATGCATGTTTGCCAAGAGAGAACGTCGAATCGCATCTGAGCAGAAAAAAAAACATGCACTGTGCGTATAAACACCGAAAAAGAAAACAGTATATTTCATTGCCTAAATTCGGTACATCTCCCCCCCCCCCCCTCACTATTGACATTCGGGTGTGGTATTTTAACTATGTCTCGAACATGTACCACAACAAGGTTGTTTAGTGTTTGGCCATCACCAAACACTTTGGTAAAGCGGGCAATGGTTATCAAAGTCAGGACACATGTTACATCCAATGACATGGCAATGTGACATGATTGCGGTCTGATATATAATGGCCGATCATCTAATTGCCATAAATATTTGAATTGAGTCCAGTCTTAACTGGAACTTATCTTAATTGATCTAAATCTGAGGACTTAATTGCGAACGACACCCCAACTCCCCAAATGTTTGTACAAAATGACACAAAATTGATCGTCGTCGAGATATTCTTGTACAGTTTTCAGGCAAAATGTATCAAATAAAACGTATGATATGCATACTTGTCCTATAAATTTAATAATTGTCAGCGGTTGTTTTGAGTCTTGACATAAATTATTACACGACGTGTGCTAAATGTAACCCAATCGACATCCGCTAACCCTTTACCCAACAAACCGGCCAAAACCGGCCAAATAAAGCTTCAACAGCCTAAAATATCTTCGGTCTGTCTCAATAGAACCATACAAATATGGATATCATTGGAACCGGCTCCTTGACCACATTGTGATAGTTACAGTTATGCCCTGTGCCAATGCATTCTCTTATATATGCGAGTCGACCATAGGTCGCCTCGCATATATAAGAGAATGCATTGGCCTAAAAAAACACTTTTTACCATTTTTTCTTACATTCTTTAACAATTTTATAATTTTTAATGTGTTAAGCCAATGCATTCTCTTATATATGCGAGGCGACCTATGGTCGACTCGCATATATAAGAGAATGCATTGGCACAGGACCGTTCTGTTGGGTAAAGGGTTAATTGTGGGTTACGTCGCGTGTACATAAACTTCTCGGACAACACAAACAAGAAAACCATAGTCAGAAATTATAACGCGCTCAAGATCATATATTATATACCCATGATTGTAATTATATAATCTTTTTCATTTCTGTTATTTGTAATTGGCATAGCTTATCACAAACCAAAAAATCAACATTATTGACATAATGTAAACGCCAATAAACGATATTGAAATTCCCAACTATACCTTTTACCGGGCTCGGCCTCGGGGTCGAACAACAACTTCTAATGTGTCTCAATAATTACCATTCTATAAATAGAACCCCCATCGCGCACTGTATACCAAGAAACAGCGACACATTATACACGCGGAGCGCGAAACTAGTAAACGACTTCAGTCACAAGGTGTTTATGTTGGTGAAGCTTCTTGGTGTCTTCTCTCCTTTGGTGTCAGCAGGTTGTCATGATTTGATTACCCTATAGTTCGAACAGGTTTGCAGTTATCGATGAGGGGTGGATGGGAGTTGTCGAAAGATTATTAAGATTGTAAATCGAGAAATGACCGAATAACTCAGCTAGACAATAAGTCGAACAAGCAATGTCATAATTTATGCAAGAACAGTACCGATATACGCATACACATAGTTATTGATATATAATTATAAATATGTATATGTAAGCATATACAATAAATATATTTAGTTGTATATGCTTATATATATTTACAATATGCATATACATGTTATAGTATTATACATCTATGTAAAGATGAAGGTTATGTAATATAATCCATGTACACAACTTTTGTCATCCGGAAGCTCACATGTTTATGTACATATTGTATATATTTAAATTGTTATTATCTCCATACCTATGTATGTATAGGTTCATGAGAAATAAACTGATTGAGAAAGGATATTGTTTCTATGCCCCAAGATCAACCACACCTGGTCAAGTTGTTCTGCTAATGTGCTAGTATACGGTTGGGTCCTGCAGAATTGCTATGACAAACTGATGCTGTTACAAAAAGTACCGTATATTTTAATAATTTGTCTTTATCGCGATGTTCCGATAATCTGAACATATCCAGGAAAAGCCAGTATACGTGTGAAACATTCAAAAACATATTTATTGCAAAATGTTTCTAATACTGATTGTATTAGTTGTTGAAAATCGACTATAATCAAGATTGTTATTCACGTCGTTTTAGAAGCACCAGCGCAGGAATTATAATATTTTGATCAAATGATCTATGTTCTTGAATGTTTCATACACACACATGGATTTTTTTTCAGATCGCTCGGTTTAGGCAAACATCGCGAAATTGACAACTTTAGAACAAATAACGTTACTTTTTCGTAACGGCAACAGTTTGCCCTATGTCCATTATAGTTATTCAGCAGAACCACCAGCATCAAAGCACATTGTCCAGGAATATCAACACCCCCATATAAAAATGTACCTGGGTAAATCCACCCAGGTTTTTTGGGCCGAAACCCAGGAAATCTATCTACCAAGATATCCACCAACCATCAAGACCCCCTGAAACCTGGGTTTTACCATGATTTACCCACCTGAAACTGGACAAAAAACCCTGGTATGGATAAACCTGGGTGTATTTACCCAGGTGACCACACCCAGGTGTACCCTACCTGGGTGTTTCCCACCCAGGTGTACCCTGGTGTTTCCTACCTGGGTGTTTCCCCCACCCAGGTGTACCATGGTGTTATTCACCCAGGTGTTTCCCCCACCCAGGTGTACCATGGTGTTATTCACCCAGGTGTACCCTGATGTTTCCTACCTGGGTGTTACTCACCCAGGTGAACCCTGATGTTTCCTACCTGGGTGTTCCCCACCCAGGTGTACCTTGATGTTTCCAACCCAGATGTACCTTGGTGTTTTCTTACGCCGGTGTACCTTGGTGTTTTCTTACCCAGGTGGATTTCCCACTGAGATGCACCTGGTTAGAAAACACCAAGGTACACCCAGGTAAGGAAACACCAAGGTACACCTGGGCAGGAAAACACCAAGGTACACCTGGGTAAGAAAACACCAAGGTACACCTGGGTAAGAAAACACCAAGGTACAACTGGGTGGGAAACACCAAGGTACACATGGGTAGGAAACACCAAGGAACACCTGGGTGAATAACACCAAGGTACACCTGGGTGGGGATCCAAAGTGAAATGATGAGGATGGCAATGAAGTAGATTTGGATGGGATGCAGGGGTATTGTTATCAATGGAGTTGTTGTAGTATAATAGAACATTAAGGAAACTGATTGTGCAGCAATACAAGTTTATTCAAGAACAACAAACTAACTAAAGATAAAATACATGTATAGAAACACATGTAATACATAAATATATAAACTCATTAAACTGCATGGGTTAAAACTTACTGACAACAAGAGTTGGGTTAAATTTTTGATTAAAAAACACTTGCAAATTCCCTCTGCATACATGTATATGGTATGTTAGGCAAGTTACATGTACATGTAGTTGCAATGTATACCGGTACATGACATACCGGTGGACACAAAAATCATTATTTTAGTTCCAATGTCATTTACCAGTATACATGTACATGTTTTACCTTGCAACTACATCCACAGTGAGGTAGTTTTGTCTCATTTAAACTTTCTAAATGGGTTTCTCCCTTTGAATGACATAAACTAATGTGAGTATACACATGAGCTGTGAAATACACACCAACAAATTATTTTTTAGTCTAAGGACATGTTTCCTGTCATTATCTCACTGATTACAAATATATATTTGTAATAGTGCGCTGTAATGCTCCAGAAATAGTCATATTTTGTCCTGGTTCATAAGAACACATTATTGCTTAGTGTTAGAAGGACATGTTGTCTATTATTATTTGACTCATAAACCCCCAAATGTACATGTAAGCAGAACATTTGGGAAAGAGACACACCATCTTTATCCTTTTTTATATCAGTAGCAATTGATCAGATAGCAAAATATGCTATAAAAAATAGATTTCACATGGTAGAGATTAAACAATCACATTAATTCCACCAACTCGAAACAGTTAACATACCCTGTAGAATACAGACTATGATCAAGGAGGGTGTCACACACACCCCCACCCCGCTTTGGCATGTGATATTCAGGCCATTTTCAGGTGGTATGCTATATACATACCCAATGTTATCTGGTACCAGGATTTCACACGGTAATATAACCGGCATTCATGATTCAGCAAAAAGGCTAGTATGCAGATATAATACCGGTAGCAGAAAATTATACAAATTTTGAGTATTTTCCAGCCTAAACAGACCCAAGTGATATATTTTTATTTAATTCAGTCTAATACCTCTTGATATGTTGATGTTTTGGATACTATTTCAGCAAATGTGAGAAAACTGTGAACTGGTATTCAGTATTCATGGGTGATAGGAGGGGTAACACCCTCACAAAGGCCACTCACAATTGAATACACCAGTATGGAACTTAATGGAAGGTGTCACCACCCCCACCTCCCTGGCCCCAATACCAGTTAATGTAAAAAGTTGAATCATGCGTACCAGTTACAAGTAAGGAAATATTGAATGAAAACTAATATTACACTAATAATATAGCTTTCATATACATGTACTAGTATTTGCTGAAGTTGTATCCATAACTTCTACATACCTATAGATAATAGATTGAATAAAAGGACGTCCGGCCGCAGTGTCCCCCGAAAAAGTGGCTTCATTGGGGCATCAGCTTGTCTGAAAAAAATATCAAGGACCCTAAATCTGATAATAAATTTCAGAACAATCCAACCAGTGTCCCATGAAATGGTGAATAATAAACTATCATACTAAATTTTAGTCAGATATGATCACACAAACTAAAATTATGATCCGGAAACCAGAAATTAACACGATTCTAAGTCGAAAAAGGACCATAACTCTCGCAAATATGGGTAAACCCATATTCGAACTTGACCTGTTAATAGGGCTGATAAACTCACATACCAAATTTGGTTCAGATATGATCACACAAACTGAAGTTATCATCCGGAAACCATAAAATTAAAAAATTCTAAGTAAAAAAGGGCCATAACTCTTGCAAAAATGGGCGGAGCACACCCATATTCGAACTTGACCTGTATTTTGGTCTGATAAACTTACATACCACATTTGTTTCAGATATGATCACAAAAACTGAAGTTATCATCCGGAAACCAGAAAATTACAAAATTCTAAGTAAAAAAGGGCCATAACTCTCGCAAAAATGGGCAGAGCAAACCCATATTCGAACTTGATCTTTATTTTGGTCTGATAAACCGAAACTAAAGTTATCATCTGGAAACCATTTCCGGACAGACGGACACCGGCTATTTTAATAGTCCCCTGAAATTTTCGGGGAACAATTACATCATAAATGTCATTTGGGCTGGAAAATAGTAAAACAAAATTAATTTTGTGCTAGAAAAGCTGCGAACCAGCCTTTTTGTTGAATCCTGAATACCGGAATAGCGGTTAAACTGCGCAAATGAATCCCGACTACCAAATTAGCAGAGGGGTATGAATCATGCATGCCACCTGGAAATTGTGCATCAATGTTTTCAATTTACTTCATTTACAAGTACATGTACCTGTACAAGTACATGTAGCTGATTCACCTAACAATTTTTTTTATTTTCAAATATGTGAGATCCAAGCGGAAATCATGAGTACTGTGCATTAGTCCGATAGTCTGATAACCTGGGTGTTTGGTTATTATAGAGTGTACATTGTCTCAAAATTTGTAATCTTCATGCCCAGTTTATAGCGAGAGTCATGTTAGGTCTAATTATCTCCCCCAAAGCATCAGTACATGTATGCGTAAACTATAAATTGCATAAATATTGCATTAATTTGTGTATATTTTCATGGGTAATATATGTTATGTATCGGGTAATTTATTTTGTATGAGGGTAATACTATTACCATACATGTACATGTATATAACTGACTAATTTAATGTGTTGTAAAAAACCTATGTACCATCAATTGAACCTTGGACCATTTGAACCCTCAAACTATTGAACTTCCTGACAATCGAACCCATCGAACTACATGTACTAGTAATGAACACTCTGACTAATGCACTGTACATGATTGAGTTAATGGTTATGTGACCTCAGGAATTGGTCCAAGTAATTTTTCTGCTTTACTAGTAAATGTCCTTTAATTGTTCCAATTGTATCGACACTGATTTTTTGTTTTCATCCAAATTGCAACGAAGAACTACTAGTATACACATGTACCGTCCAAGAGGCCCCCATTTGCAATGAGGCCGCAATAATAATAGTCTCCCAAGTTGTAATCTTCATGCCCAGTTTATAGTGACAGTTACATGTACAATTAGGTAACATACATGTAGTAGACACCCAATTATACACAAAATATCTTCCCCAAAGCTATGGGAGGCCAAATTCACATTTAATAATGAATTGCGCTTAAGCGCAATTGATTGCGATTATGCGCAAATAATTGCGCTTAAGCACAATCAATTGCACTTAAGTGCAAATACCACATATTGTGCTTAAGCGCAAATACCACATATTGTGCTTAAGCGCAAATAGGGCATTCACGCTTAAGCGTAATTAATTGCGCTTTAGCGTAATTGTGACTACTATCTAACCTACCCATAGACTATTAGCATGACCTGGTGTATCACCTAGCAACACAATATGAGCATTGGGCTAATTTTGACCTGTACTCAACAGTCAAACTGTGAGTATGTGTTCAACAAGGAGAATCCCCTAATTACATATTATCAGCATCCCTCTATCCAAAGAATTGATGTGGCCTTCCCGGAACTCTAGTAATGTTTTGTATGATGTTTTTAATGTATTTTTGCACAGATTTTAGCCTTATATCCTTTTAGCCTTTATCCTATACATGCATGCGGTGTCACTGCATGAGAGCTTTCTTACCTCATACAGTAATGCTCTATTTAATCGACTTCTTAACCACAGCAGAATTATGGGTAACTTTTCAGGATTTAGTCAGAAATATGGCTTGTTGCCATTCATCGAAAAGCTCTCGAGAGCTTTCCGATGAATGGCAACAAGCCATATTTCCGACTAAATCCTGAAAAGTTATCCATAATTCTGCTGTGGTTAAGGAGTCGATTAATTAGAGCATTACTGTATGGTTTACTTATTGACTTAAATCAGGGGGAAAAACCCTATTTTCATATTATCAGCATCCCTGTCCAAAAATGTGTGTAATTACTGGAGCTTTGGTGTCTCAGTCCTGAAGCTCTAGTTTTTCTTATTAAATCAGCAGCTCTTGCACAAATCTATAGTATTTCCATGATCATATTGTGTGAATGTGGTGTCACCGAGGGCTTGCTTCCCTCATATGGTGTGCCTGTATACTCGAAAATTGAAGAAAATCAATGTCGCCCCAACTAATACAGAAAGTAATGCTATTGCAAGTACATGTAGCCCCAACTAATATATACCGAAGATAATATAATGCTATCACGAATCGCTCCAACTAAAACAGAAGGTGATACTATTGCGAGTCAGCCATTTTGATAAAGAAGTTGGGCTAGCTCTCTACCCATCCAAACCAATGAAACCAAGAAGTGACATGTCAATAGGAGTTAATGCTAAGTTATGGAGAAACCTATTTATTCACCAGGGGTGTTTTGTTACATATAACCATGAATTGCGCTTAAGCACAATTAATTATTAAATGTGAATTTGGCCTCCCATACAAAGCATCTATCAGTACATCTACATGTACATACACAGGCCCCTGGGGAAAAAACTGAATTACCAATATAGACTATACAGTGAGTATACCAGTCACTGGTATAGTCCATATTGGTATTATTGTATTTTTCTCCAGGGGCTTGTGGGTAGATGTATTCATAAAATATCAATTGGATAAAACATTCATTGTATGGGAGGCCAAATTCACATTTAATAATTAATTGTGCTTAAGTGCAATCAATTGCGCTTAAGCGCAATTCATGGTTATATGTAACAAAACACCCCTGGTGAATAAATAGGTTTCTCCATAACTTAGCATTAACTCCTATTGACATGTCACTTCTTGGTTTCATTGGTTTGGATGGGTAGGCAGCTAGCCCAACTTCTTTATCAAAATGGCTGACTCGCAATAGTATCACCTTCTGTTTTAGTTGGAGCGATTCGTGATAGCATTATATTATCTTCGGTATATATTAGTTGGGGCTACTTGCAATAGCATTACTTTCTGTATTAGTCGGGGCGACATTGATTTTCTTCAATTTTCGAGTATACAGGCACACCATATGAGGGAAGCAAGCCCTCGGTGACACCACATTCACACAATATGATCATGGAAATACTATAGATTTGTGCAAGAGCTGCTGATTTAATAAGAAAAACTAGAGCTTCAGGACTGAGACACCAAAGCTCCAGTAATTACACACCATTTTTTGGACAGGGATGCTGATAATATGAAAATAGGGTTTTTTTCCCCCTGATTTAAGTCAATAAGTAAACCATACAGTAATGCTCTAATTAATCGACTCCTTAACCACAGCAGAATTATGGATAACTTTTCAAGATTTAATTGGAAATATGGCTTGTTGCCATTCATCGGAAAGCTCTGGAGAGCTTTTCGATGAATGGCAACAAGGCATATTTCCGACTAAATCCTGAAAAGTTACCCATAATTCTGCTGTGGTTAAGAAGTCGATTAAATAGAGCATTACTGTATGAGGTAAGAAAGCCCTCATGCAGTGACACCGCATGCATGTATAGGATATTAACATACCTGTAGTAAAGGCTAAAATCTGTGCAAAAATACATTAAAAATATCATACAAAACATTACTAGAGTTCCGGGAATGCGACATCAATTATTTGGATAGAGGGATGCTGATAATATATAATTAGGGGATTCTCCTTGTTGAACACATACTCACAGTTTGACTGTTGAGTACAGGTCAAAATTAGCCCAATGCTCATCTTGTGTTGCTAGGTGATACACCAGGTCATGCTAATAGTTTATGGGTAGGTTTATTAATTGCGCTTAAGCGTAAATGCCCTTAAGCACAATATGTGGTACTTGCGCTTAAGCACAATGTATTGCACTTAAGCGCAATCAATTGCGCTTAAGCGCAATTCATTATTAAATGTGAATTTGGCCTCCCATATCATTGTGTACATGTATATCGACAATACATGTTATGTCTCAAGTAAATAACTTTGTACTACGGTACAGTAATTGATACTCTCAACGCGGTTACCATTGAACATTTGGACTATTGAACCCTCAAACTATTGAACTTCTTGACAATCGAACCCATCGGACTACTAGTAATGACCACTCGGTCTAACGCAGTGTCATTGAATCATCATAAATATGATTGAGGTACATGTAATAATGTACATAATTGCGGTAATGGTTATGTGACCCTATGAATTGCTCCAAGCTATATTTCTGCTTTAAATTTCAATCAAATTGTCCCTATTGTATGGACTTATCGAGTTTTGGTTTTCATCCAAAAAGCCAAATTGCACTGAGAAACTATACACATGTAAATGTATTAAGAGACCTCCATTTGCAATGAGTTAGGCAGTGATGCAGTGTGCAACTGCACCAATTCTATAAACTTAACCCACAAAGTGACATACTAGTATCATGGTCTATCACCAAATAGAACATATGGTACATGTACATGGTAAGTACTGTAAAGAATGATCTGGCTGAAAGGCGGTCATGAGAAAAATTAATGCGGTTTACCGTGGTTGAAACACTGCAGTAATTCACTTGGTTACAACAAAAATATTACTGCAGTAAGATTTAATACCAGCAAATACTGCATTAGTATTGAAATGGCTTGGGTTTTTCATAGTTGACTAATCGACAGTAAAAAAATCAAGTCAAAGTAGACTAATCGACAACACAAATTTCCATGGAAAACTTCCAATTTACTATGTGGTTATTGAGTTAAAATCAATGAGAGATAACTGCAGTTCCCATTTTTTGTGGGACTGTAATGATTCATAGCGAATTCATGCATTGTATTGGGATACACTATCAATGATACGCATATCATGATATCATGTGTATTGCGATACAGGAAATCAAATAATTTTTTAAGATGGGAATGTGTAAATTTAGAGCAAAACCTGCAATTTTCAAAGTTTAAATGTCTATTATGCGTGTAAATTCTTTGGGTTCATGAAATGGAAAAAAAGTTGTAGGAGGTGTTCGTAAACCGGACTTAAAAATTGGTGTCGCCTTATGTGTATTTAGCTCATATAGTTAACTATTAAAGGTGCTCAATCAGATTCGATGGTCCCCATATAATCAGATTCCAACAACATTTTTTTTAGAAATGCTGCTTCAGTTATCAGAATCGATTAATTGCCCAAAAATAATGCTAACCACTGTCAACTGCATGTATAGTATAAAATTGCCCGATACATTATATTTATCAACATGCTGTTCGATGAAGTTTGGCCTTATTATCAACACAAAGCCTCTTGATTTTAGAGTTATCCATCTTTATCTGCAATTTGGTCTGAGACCGTCGGCTCGTCAAATTTTTCTGGGCCACTATTAAGTCTCGATGAACTGTATCCAGTATAAACATGTTAAACCTGATAATAATTAGAGCGTGCAGTCCCTGTTGACATGCGGTATCCGCTAGTAATCTAACCACAGTAATATGTCTGTGATAACCAAGTTAATTGTTTTACCACACAAAAAAAAAATTCTGAATTCTATCTAGACATTTTGAAACAATAAAAAAAATTCTGGTGTGGTTACAATGTCAACTTAAAAACAAAATTCATTTAAACATCGCATGAAAAATACAACCTAACTGCAAATGTGAGGTGGACCACATTATGCAGCGGTATAACTGACTGCGGTTGATCACATGAACACGCCTGAATACTGCAGTAATACCCGATGGTCAACCTTTATAAGGCGAGTTGATTAATTAAAGCATAGCTGTAATTGTTGGGAAAGAGAATATAGCTGTGCGAAAATGGATGATATTTCCCCACCTCAGCAGGTGTCGATTACAGAAAAATATACCAAACATACCAGTAGTCTGTTAATCCTGATGTGCTAAGTTAGAAATTTTTCAATCGAAACCTCATAAAAAAATATATAAATTCAGTTCTCAATTTTCAAACACTTCTAGGAAATTGTTAAAAAATATTGTTAAAAGATGCCCATTCGATTTGACACTGTAAATATACCCCTGTTCAAGTGTTCCTGCTAATGTGCTATGATATGCGGTTGGGTCCTGCTGAATTGCTATGAATTGCGCTACCCGCATCATAGCAATTCAGCAGGACCACCAGCATCATAGCATATTAGCAGGACCACTTGGCCAGTGGTAAAATAGTTTGTTTTCCATACGGATATGTGTTTTCAAATAATCATGTAATGATATCTAACATACATGTATATGATCCCATTTATAGGTTTTATTCATCACGGTCAGATAAACTTTGTATACAGACAGTTTTACCAAACTTAGACTTTTTATTAGGTGCCCAAACCAAAATATCAAAACATCACCTAACTCAGTGGTATTATAAAGAAGCTCAAACTGTATGCTTTCATTGTAGCTGTAATTACTAGTATTAAAAATGTGCTCAATAAAGTTTGTTTTATCATTTATGGTCATTTGGAATTTGGATGCTATTTAATTATGTTTATCTATATAATTGGCTGCACTGCTAAATTTTGACTCATTTCAGTCATTGATGTCAGTACATGTAGTCCATCGAAATGGCGAACACAATCAAAGACAAATTACAAGAGGAAATACAACAAATCAATTTGATGTGCACTAAAACAGATACAGTAATGTCCTAAGTAATCGACCCCTTAACCACAGCAGAATTATGTGTAACTTTTCAGGATTTAGTCGGAAATATGGCTTGTTGTCATTCATCGGAAAGCTCTCCCCGAGTTACCCATAATTCTGCTGTGGTTAAGGAGTCGATTAATTAGAGCATTACTGTAGTTACAAATGTATGTCTAGCCTCTTGTGAAGTGTTGTGTCACTAATAAGATCTTTAATTCACATACATGTACTATATACCCGTTCAAGCGTTTACAAGTGTCAGACATCGAGAAACCGACCAAAAGTTTTGGTAGTATATAGGCTAGCACTGCACCTGGGCTACATGTACATGTACTGTAAGTGATTATAATGTACTATTTTTTTATTCTGCTGTGAAAGTTTTGCTGAATGAAATTTAAGTTTACCCCGATATTCTAAGTCTGCTCGACTAAGATGGGGTTTTTCTCGAAAACTGATAGATATCTGAATATACATGTACGTCTTCCACTGGTTGGTATAACCTCTAAATTGACCAATTTTAATTGATTAGACTAACCCTGGTATGGAAAACTCTAATTTTTATAGCCCGATGAGCGGTTTACTGATGCCCACCGGGGTTTATTGCCCACAGTGGTGATGATATGATGACCAGCGTTGTGCATGGCATATGTTTATCCAGGTACTAGTAAGAATGCTACCATACATTCCAAACATTCATTAAATATCTAATTAATAGTAACCCAAACTACACAAGAGACTAGTTTAACATAAATATAGATATGTTCTAATTAAATGACCCCACCCCACAAGATTGACCACCGGTATTTGACTGTTCAACCACATTCAATTACAATGCCGCTGACCGCTGGAATGCCTCATAGTATTTACGGTATTTTGATTAATCGACAACATCGCTGTTGCAAACATTACTCTTGAGTGCCTAATAAAAGTACAGGGTGGAATAATAGACTACATGTAGTACAGGTTGGAAAATGTCGCGTAACTGAATAATAGTACAGGGCGGAATAAACGTACAGGCTGGAACTATTAGTACCATACATCCCAACAAAACGCACCATCTGACTGCCTGTGACTGGTTTATATACTGATGCCATGTGACAGAAATAGTTTTGATTGATAGCCAGGTCTGTGAATCTACAGTGTGCTGATCACTGTCAACAATCAGAGTTCATTTATCTATGAATAACACAATTTAAGATTGGTGAATTATTTCTTTTGGTTAATTTAATAAACGTACAGGACCAAATAACGATCGTACAGGTGGGAATTTTACCTCGATTTTAATAATCGTACATGTATGTTTATTAGGCACTCAAGAGTACATATTCAAGTATGTGGCATACCAAAACACCACATGATACATACATGTACAACTACATGTACTACATGCCATCTATAAAAATTATTTGGTTAACCACAGTTGATGTTTTGCTCAGAGTCCCCCCTGCACTATTATTTGGGTCTGTACTTTTATTTAATAACTTTCAATGGAATTCCCCCCCCCCTGCACTATTATTTGGGCCTGCACTTTTATTTGGAGCCCGAGAGTAAGTTGCATTGACATTTATTTTCACGAAGGAACATTGCAACTGGTTTGAAGTAACATGACCACGTTGCATGTAACTTGGATCAACACTGGAACAGTATTGATGGTAATTTTCAACATGGTCTCACTGAGGTTCTATCAGATATAAATACTAGTACGGTTGAGGGAGACAATTATTTTGAGAATATGTGAACCTGTGTTAACATGAGCCTAAGGCGACAACAATTTTTAAGTCTGGTTTACGATCACCTCCTACAACTTTTTGTCCATTTCATGAAAAAAAATTAAACTGTTTTCTCCCAAAATATTTTACATGCGCACTGTACTGATTTTCATGTGTTGTCGCATCCGGTTCTGCTTATGATCATTTACATATCCATATTTTCATGTATTTCATGACAAGATATGTCTTGTTTGGTTCAGAATTTTATTCAAAAACATTTTTTCACAATTTATGTGAAATTCCACGATTTACTTGATATAAATTGGGGGGACAATCTTTTTTATTTTTTTCCCTCCTGCACTGTCCTGCGTCTACTTTTTTTTATCCCCACATTATAGTAAACCAGACTTAAAAATTGGTGTCGCCTAAATATCATCTGATGGAGTCAAAATCATTGAACCGTCACTTATGCATGCACATGTAGTCTTGATGTTGAGTCTGGGTTTCATCATTTTCATTAGTTTGCTGTTATCCACCAAAGGTTGAGGTGTTATGGAACAACTGTATGGCATCGTATACTGTTATCTTTTGAGTAAATATGGAGTCTCTAATTATTTTATCAGTCACGCATCTACTCATCAAATTGACATTAGTATAATCCTTAAATATTTGTAAATTGTAACAATTGTCACCATGAACTTGTTGATAATTTTCTTTGTCGTGTAACAACTGTTGTACCAAGTTTCAATGCCGCGTCCTCCTGGTATGTAGGGATTACCGGTGCCTTTAATAGTGATGCATCATTGCCAGTTAATGTACATTAGAGTGGAGCTGAATTAACAATGTCACATTGACACAGTAATACCAGCAAAAGTAGTATTATTGTAACAGCAGGCCAGGCTTAACACTATCAGTACCATATGAGTCTATGGCCACATGTACATGTACAGTAGTACAGACCCCTCACTATCGCAGATCAAACTTCTCAAGTTTCTTATGGACAGGTGCATGATCAGGCCACTGCCACTGCATCATGCTTATACCGGTACCACAAATTCAATTTTGCGTATTGTCGTAGCGTGACAATTACAAATAATTACAATGTACTGTACATGTATTACTTTTCAATTCAATCCCAATGCACTATGTCCACTGTCAGTGGTTTTCATGTGATACAAATATTCCAGGTCATACAGATGTGTCAGCGGGAATATTCTGGTTATGGGCAGATGGCCGTTCAATACTATAGTTGATCCGTTTCGTTATCGTAGCTTAATTCTTACTGTTCCGGGAAATATTTTTTGTCACATGAAATTCAGTCTTTTTCGATATTTGCGCACATCCATGCAGACAAAATCGGCGAATCTTATATATAAGTCCACAGTTTATCCGTTTGTAGCGAATACACCATTTCCTTCTGTCATTCCGCGTTGATTCGCGACAAAATTAACTCAAAACACCACAAGGAATTATCGGCGCTTCTTTTCGAAGTAACGGTAACTAAAAGCTAAGATTGTAATTTGGCTGCAGAAACGAAACGAAACGAATTTTGAAACACAATAATTGTATTCACTAATATTTTCCTGTTGGTATATGGTCTACTATAGTATACGCAATCATTTATTTGAAATAATAAGTATCACTTAGAGAATAATTCTTACTGATAATTAGAAATATCTTTATTTTGTATCCCTTTAATATTAAATACCGGTAATGGCCCTGAAAATTGTCTGTTTGTCAGCTTAATGTTCACTAGTTATAGCTAGGCTGTTAGATAAAGTGTGATATTGCTTCATTTGTCCGGGGTAGTGTATGGTCATACTGTCATAATAAACTTCAAGTAATAAGGTAACTACTCGCCAATGATGCTTGAATGCATAAATGGTTCATAAGGTAACTACCTGTCAATGACCGACGTCTTAATATAGAAAGGGTTAATAAGGTAACTAACTACACGGCAATGATACTTAGTATAGAAAGGTTAATAATTTAACTTCTTGTCAATGTTGCTTCAATATAGAAAGGGTTAATAAGGTAACTACATGTCAATAATGGTTTAATAAAGAAAGGGTTAATAAGATAAAGTTCTACACGTCAATGATGCTTTAATATAGAAAGAGCTAATAGGGTAACTACACGACAATGATGTTTTAATATAGAAAGGGTTAATATGGTAATTACACGCCAATGGTGCTTTAATATAGAAAGGGTTACTATGGTAACTACCGTCAATGATGCTTTAATATAGAACTGGCTAATATGATAACTACATGTCAATGATGCTTTAATATAGAAAGGGTTAATAAGGTAACTACACGCCAATGATGCTTCAATACAAAAATGGTTAATAATGTAACTACCCATCAATGGTGCATTTATATAGAAAGGGTTAATAAGGTAACTACACGTCAATGATACTTAGTATATAACGGGTTAATAAGGTAACTAACCGCCATTGATACTTAGTATAGAAAGGGTTAATAAGGTAACTACACGACACTGATACTTACTAGTAGGTATATACAGGGTTAACAAGGCAACTAATAACTACCCGTCAATGATACTTTAATATAGAAAGGGTTAACATGGTAACTACACGTAAATTATGTCTCAATATAGAAAGGGTTAATAAGGTAACTACACGTCAATAATTTTTTAATACAGAAATGGTTAAGGGTAACTTCATGTCAATGATGCTTTATTGTAGAAAGGGTTAATAATGTAACTAATCTCCAATGACACTTATTATAGAAAGGGTTACTAGGGTAACTAGGGCCCACCTGTCAATTATTGCTTCAATATAGAAAGGGTTAATAAGGTAATTACACGCCGATGATGCTTCAATACAAAAATGGTTAATAAGGTAACTACCCATCAATGGTGCATTTATATAGAAAGGGTTAATAAGGTAACTACACGTCAATGATACTTAGTATAGAAAGGGTTAATAGGGTAACTACACGACACTGATACTTAGGTATATACATGGTTAATAAGGCAACTACCCGTCAATGATACTTTAATATAGAAAGGGTTAATAAGGTAACTACACGTCAATAATTCTTTAATACAGAAATGGTTAATATGGTAACTTCATGTCAATGATGCTTTATTGTAGAAAGGGTTAATAATGTAACTAATCACCAATGACACTTATTATAGAAAGGGTTAATAAGGTAACTAGGGCCTACCTCTCAATTATTGCTTCAATATAGAAAGGGTTAATAAGGTAATTACACGCCAATGGTACTTTAATATAGAAAGGGTTAATATGGTAACTATCCGTCAATGATGCTTTAATATAGAAAGGGTTATAATATGGTACTGCACGTCAACGATGCTTTGATACAAAAATGGTTAATAAGGTAATTACCCGTCAATGGCGCTTTAGTATATAAATGGTTAATAATGTAACTACTCACCTATGATACTTAGTATATAACGGGTTGTTTAAGGTAACTACCTGTCAATTAATGCTTTAATATAGAAAGGGTTAATAAGGTAACTACATGCCAATGATACTTAGTATAGAAAGGGTCAATAAGGTAACTGCCTGTCAATTAATGCTTTAATATAGAAAGGGTTAATAAGGTAACTACACGTTAATGTATATGAAGGGTTAATAAGGTAACTACACGACAATGGTACTTTAGTATATACAGGGTTAATAAGGCAACTATCCGTCAATGGTGCTTTAATATTGAAAGGGTTAACATGGTAACCACACGTCAATGATGTTTTAATATAGAAAGGGTTAATAAGGTAACTACACATCAATGGTGCGTTAATATAGAAAGGGTTAATAAGGTAACTTCACGTCAATGATGCTTTAATATAGAAAGGGTTAATATGGTAACTACTCACCAATGATACTTTTAAAGAACGGGTTAATAATGTAACTACTCGGCAATAATTCTTTAATATAGAAATGGTTAATATGGTAATTACACGTCAATGATGCTTTAATATAGAAAGGGCTATAATAAGGTAACTACACGTCAATGATGCTTTAATACAAAAATTGTTAATAAGGTAACTACCCATCAATGGCGATTTAATATAGAAAGGGTTAATAATGCAACCACTCACCAATAATATTAAGTATAGAAAGGGTTAATAAGGTAACTACCTGTCAATTAATGCTTTAATATAGAAAGGGTTAATAAGGTCACTACACGCCAATGGTACTTAGTATAGAAATGGATAAGGTAATTATACACGACAATGATAATTTGGTATATACAGAGATAATAAGGCAACTACCCGTCAATGATGCTATAATATAGAAAGGGTTAACATGGTAACTACACATCAATTATGTTTTAATATAGAAAGGGTTAATAAGGTAACTACACGTCAATGATGCTTTAATACAGAAAGGGTTAATAAGGTAACTTCACGTCAATGATGCTTTAATATAGAATGGGTTAATACTGTAACTACTCACCAATGTTACTTACTATAGAAAGGGTTAATAAGGTAACTACCTGTCAAGTAATGCTTTAATATAGAATGGTTAATAATGGTTAACTACACGCCAATGATGCTGTAATATAGAACGGGTTAATACGGTAACTTCAAGTGCAGATTATACAGTTTAACAAAATACCACAGGTGTATATATCCGGGTGAACACTGTAGTAAATACCTGGGCGAAAACCTGGTGTAAATACCTGGGTGTAAATACTCCGGATAACCTGGGTCTAAATACCACCCGGGTGTGACAGCGTTTTTCTAAATTATATCCGTAAAAACCCGGGTAAACTGGGGTTTAACATAACATATATAGAAAACACCAGGGTAAATCTTTATAAAGCCCTGATTTACCTGGGTGTAACCTGGGTGTGACCTGGGTGGAACCAGGGTAAAACCTACATGTACCGGGGTTCATCAGGGGTATACCTAGGTAAACACCAAGATTTACCCAGGTACATTTTTATATGGGCCCTTTAGTACAGCTGTCAGTTTGTAACTTTATCTATCGTCTATTTGTGAAAACATTCCTTTCCAGTCGCTATCAAGAGATGAAAGTTCTCTCAAATAAGAAATGAAGCCATATTTCCCACTAAATCCATCAGAAAGCTCTCAGTGAGAGCTTTCATATGAATGGCAACAAGCCCTATTCCTGACTAAATCCTGGAAAATTACCCATAATTCTGCTGTGGTTAAGGAGTCGATTATTTAGGGCATTATTGTACTCATCAATGAGTATTTAGGATATACAGGGTTGAATGACCCATATATCTGAGCTTGACAAAGTCGTCACAAACTTTATCTGGGTAATTATCATCAGCACTTGGTGGTCTTTGGAACGCTGTGACAATGGCAGATTTACCTCGACCAAGTAAATCTAACTCTATAATGATTAGTTCTGTGACTTTTACACAAAGTACCTCTGTGCAATTCAGGTCACTTCGTGTTGCAATCGAGACACAACTGTATTAACTGTACAAATACGTACATATATTAACAATGAAACGGAAGACATGAATACCGTCGACACACACTATGAAAATGTTACATACAGCTTGGCAAATTGTTCAGCCTGGTCAAATGCTGAAATATAAACCTGCAAATAGTGGGTCTGTCATTTGCAGAATGAGGTCCCCAGAGGGTGAATTTAATGATGCTATCTCATACAGCGGGCTAGCATCACCAAATTCATTCTGCTTAGGCGTCATCTTCTGGGAAGTACCTATAGTATCAAATTTACATTGTTTTAATACTTTATCCCTTCTGGGAAGTTGCTATGTTCCCTAATTTGCAGAAGATAAAATGCATACTCCATGTGACTAATGGCTGAACCAACTTCAACTTGGGAAATTCAATCTGATCCTTGGTCTCCCATTGACAGTTTTAGAGAGTTGTAGTGCTAAATGGGGGAACATGTAACACTTAGTGTGGTTTCATCCATCGTACTAGATGGAAGTATGTAGTGGAACAATTCAACCCTTCCATGACTGGAGGTTCTTGACATGTCAATGCATTATGTTATATCGAGTATCACATAGGGAGCCTCTCATATATAAGAGAATGCATTGGCCTAACAATATCTACATATAATCACACCCCTCTGAATTCACACTTTTAACTTCCGTAAGAATGAATACAAATCGCAATACGCATACACAAACGTCTCCGACAGTCACCGGGCAATAACTGAAGTGGCAACCTCATAAAAAGCGATGAAGAGTACGCCACTTCAAGTCGACCGTGCGCACGTGCTCACTGCGTGGTGTCCACTTCACAAAAAGCAATGAACCACCTACGTCACTTCAAGACGATCGTGTCCACGCGCTCGTTGCGTGTTGTTATTTGGGAAACTATTGGAATTTGAACAGTTTTTAATTAATGGTGTATGATTATAAGAAATTACTTAAAATTGCAGATCGATTGGGATCATTGACTTTGACAGACAGAATAATTTAAACAAAGTTTCGGGATTCAGACACTTTGTTTTGTTTATCTGCGGTCAGAATCAAATGACTCCATTCGATATACAAGTTATTTCTTAAATAACCAAGCGTGTTGCAAACGCAGTTATCTTCAATTCGCTAATCCATTTTCGTGTGCGCCTTGGTCGTTGCCAACTCATTTAATCCAGCTCCTGATGCACTTTGGAAGTTTATCTGCACGTTTTTTTGGGTCCGTGAAGATTCGACCGAGGGAAGATTCGGCTGGGAAGATTCGGCTGAGAAGTTTCGGCTGGTTGTATCGGCCGAATCTTCTTAGGTTTAGACCTATTTTTGGGGAGGAATTTTTTGTGTTTTGTGGCTGTTGTTTTTTTTTCTGACAAGATATATAGTAACTCTTTGTTCATGTCGCACATTACAATGCATCTGTGTCTCTATTTGTACAAAACATATATCCACCAATTATATGCCGGAATGATAGCTTTCACATATGTATCGATCAATCATACCCCACAATGATAACTCATTCATATTTATTGACCAAGCATACCCCACAATGATAACTCATTCATATGTATCGATCAAGCATAGCCCACAATGATAACTCATTCATATGTATCGACCAAGCATACCCCACAATGATAACTCATTCATATGTATCGACCAAGCAATGTCCATTATGATAACTCATTCATATGTTTCGACCAAGCATACCCCTCAATGATAACTCATTCATATGTATCGACTAAGCATACCCCTCAATGATAACTCAGCCATGTGTATCGACCAAGTATACCCCTCAATGATAACTCATTCATATGTATCGACCAAGCATACCCCATTATAACTCATTCATATGTATCGACCAATCATACCACTCAATGATAACGCATTCATATGTATCGACCAAGCATATACCGCAATGATAACTCATTCATATGTATCGACCAAGCATTTACCACAATGATAACTCATTCATATGTATCGACCAAGCATGTACCACAATGAGAATGAAAGCGAGTTTGGAGTTTGGGATGATACCCGGGAAGTTTTGAAAGGGCGGTCGGCCTCTCCTACAACCCAATTTTGAATGCTGTAATTCCGCTGAAGAGCGTTTGTAGAGTTTGTGAGTTTGTAAGTAGATTGATATCTAAACATACACAGTTGGTGTTTGCCTACTGTGCATGGGGTGGATGCCACCGCAACAAGAAGCAAATCCCCACCCCATTCCGAACCCGGACCGGCGATGAAGACTTGCCTTGTTTTCTTTTTGTGAGTTTGTGTGCTTTGATATTTATATCATTTTGAGTTGTGAATAGTTATAATTAATTGTCCTATTTAGTGCTTGCGTGGACTCCAGTTGCCATAGTCTGTTGTATTCCGGGCTTGTACTATGGGCTCAACGCTGGGAAGAGGGTGCAATGCCAGCCGATTTACTTAAGGTCTGTCGGGGGCACTCGGGGCTCCTCAACTATTGATGGTGCAATGCCCACCTTCACTCATGTGCGAGTGTCAGAACTCGTTGACCTGGTTGTGTGATGCGGTCGTGGACTGAGGAAGCAGCTGATGCAAAGAGAATGAGAACTGACATATGCACCAACTATATACCAGAATGAGATATCACTCTTATATATCCCCCAATCATATACCAGCATGAGAACTGACGCATATATGCACCAATGATATATCGGCATGAGAGCTCACTCATATGAATCGACCAATCATATTCCAGAATGAGAACTGACACATATCTGCACCAATGATATGCCGGCATGAGAGCTCACTCATGTGAATCGACCAATCATATTCCAGAATGAGAACGTACACATATATCACCAATGATATGCCGGCATGAGAGCTCACTCATATGTGTCGAATAATCATATTCTACAATGAGAGCTCAGTCGTATTTATCGACCAATTATATCCTACAATGAGAGCTCGCTCATATGTATCGACCAATCATATTCCACAATGAGAGCTCGCTCATATGTATCGAACACTCATATCCCACAATGGGAGCTCGCTCTTATGTATCGACCAATCAAATCCAAAAATGAGAACTGACAATGATATGCCAAAATGAGAGCTCACTCATATGTATCAACCAATAATAACCAACAATCAGAACTGACATATATCAGGACCAATGATATCGCACTATTAATGCTCGAACATGAATGTCGACCAATCATATCCCAGAGTGTTTGTGATTCAATATGAACCGGACAGCTGTCTACAAACCGGTATGTCCTTAAACTGTTCAGAAAAGGCACAGGGATGTGGTGAGGTAGCTTCGGTGTGGTACGCACGGGTATGGCATATGGATGTGATGATGTGGTGGCTATGTACGACATATGGCTGTGATGAGGTGGTTTCCGTGGCACATGGGTGTGCTGGTGTGGTTTCTGTATACGGCACAGGGATTATTACGATATGGTAATTTCTGTGCACTGCACAGGGATGTGAAGATGTAGTTTATGCGAACGGCACAGGGCTATTTTGAGGTGTGCGCAACGGCACAGGGGTGTGTTAAGATGGCAGAAACGGCACAGGGTATGGTGATTTGGGTACAAACGGCACAGGGGTGTGATGAGATGGCTTCTGTATGCGGCACAGGGGTGTGATGATATAGTGTTTGTGTATGGAACATGTGTGTAATAAGGTGGTTTCTTTTGACAATTGTGGTACGAGAAGGTTTGCCGATCGTCTAGAGGCCACATATATATATATATATTATCAATAATGACGACAGCTCCACCAGCAATATTGAATCAGTCATTTTAATAAACAAACAACGCATCAAATTTTCATTTGAGATCTCCCTCAACTCAGATCAAGCTTGAAAATCTATCCCGATTTTCGCCTATGTCGCGGTTCGAACCCGTGCCAACCTGGTCTATCCCAGACAACCAGACAAGATAGATGTGCATTTATTGGCATAAAACACTCAGATGAGCAATGTACAATAATAAGAACATAGATAGATATGTTTAGTTGTACAATAATATATAATACATTAACAAAATATGAAACAAAAGTATATTATTGCACATGAGAAGCATGACCTAGCTTACGTATTTTAAATTTCAAACAGATTACCTGGTAGTTGGATGGCCGGTTGGTGCCTACATATGTATTCTATATGGGCATTTGAATCAAGAACGGGTTGAATTTTGAACTATGCTGAGTGCATAATAAAAGAGATAAAACATTAATGAGTGAGTCAAGTGGCTTATTGTCGACTGCAAATGTAGCATAATCTGTTTACACAGTATACCATTCAATAATATTTACCTATTAGTTCCATAGACAATAACTATTTGATGTGTAGTTAAATTTACATTTTTTATTTTGGAATTCCACACTTTAGGAAATGAATGTCTTGGTAGGGTTTCTGAAAAACATGTTTAGGCTTATTGCTTCTTAGTTTATCCGCATGTCTAGTGCTAACACAGAGGGAATATGGGAACATATTCTTGGGGAGATTATTTCTAGGCAAGTTCTACGTGAAAAACAGCTGCATTCACTGTATATATATATCTTTGAACATTATATTTTCTTGTTTGAAGGGGGGTTCTGTGTGGCTCCTATATTTTGTGTTGCATAAAATACGAATCGCCCTGTTTTGTGAGGTGGATAATACGCCCATGTGAACAAAACAATGCAGAACTATTCAGTCAATTTAGTATCGTTAACATTTAGTTAGAAAACATACGCCGGGCGAACCTGGTGTAGTAATTTATATTCGCCGGGAAACATTGGGGTAAAAATACACGAAATGCTTAGATAGTTTGGATATCAAGAAATTACTTATCAGGTGATCGCAAATTTACGAAATCCTTTCACCGTTGCCGGCTGCAATGAAATAAGACTCTTTTTATTTGTTCCATTTTACCAAGTGACCACGATCCAATGTTGCATGTGCTCCGCTACCGGTTATCATTTGACATACTTTATTCGTATTTAAATTCGCGCAGTAGTATTTTTCGCTCAGTTTTGAATTCGCACACTTTAAATTCGCGCACCTAGCTGCGCGAATTCATAATTGACAAAAACAATTTCGTAACATTTCCGTGATATTTTCGTATATCTTGGAGCTGATGACAGTTTCGGTTCTTAGTCATTGCTGGAGATAGTATATGTGTATATTAAACACCATCGCGGTGGATTTGCATCGTGTAGACATTAAAATACTAATTACATACAACATCATTTTGTGGCGTCCTGGAATATTAGTATTTCTTATATAAGTTCAAAAATGTCTATGTTACCATGACTTGTCGCTTGGCATTGTGGGCAATGACCTTGATAGCGGTTGACCGAATGTAAATATATGCATACATGTATAGGCATAATTGTCTATTCAACCGTTCATAAATATATGTAAACTCAGTAACATAGCCCTCTTGTATTACCTATGAGATGTGGTTCAGATTAAACTTGGGAGTCGTACTAGTTTTAGCTCAGTTTTAAATTCGCGCACCGATGGGTGCACGAAAAATAGTACTGCGCGAATTTAAATACGAGTAAGGTATCAACTCGGGGGGAGGCTTTTATTTTGTGAATGTATGGTATGGCTATTTATATTGTTATCGCCAGAAAACAAATTAGGGAGACTATAGAAATGAGCGGTGCCCGTCTGTCCGTTTATAATCTGTTTAACCCTTTACCCAACAAAACGGCCAAAACCGGCCAAATAAAGCTTCAACAGCCTAAAATATCTTCGGTCTGTCTCAATAGAACCATACAAATATGGATATCATTGGAACCGGCTCCTTGACCACATTGTGATAGTTACAGTTATGCCCTGTGCCAATGCATTCTCTTATATATGCGAGTCGACCATAGGTCGCCTCGCATATATAAGAGAATGCATTGGCCTAAAAAAAATCTTTTTTTAACACTTTTTACCATTTTTTCTTACATTCTTTAACAATTTTATAATTTTTAATGTGTTAAGCCAATGCATTCTCTTATATATGCGAGGCGACCTATGGTCGACTCGCATATATAAGAGAATGCATTGGCACAGGGCCCTTCTGTTGGGTAAAGGGTTAATGGGAATAGAAAGGGCGAGCGAATAGAACGAGCATGTGCGACCTTACTGTTACATGATCCTACCCTTATTCCATTCAATAAACCCATTATATATAATGTGATATTAAACGTTCGTTTAGTAACAGGAAATAGTGCCAGTTGACCTTTGACTTCCGGTTTGTCGTCTGTTTACATTCCGTATGCTACGTCTCAAAATATTATGGCTTCCAATATTTTTCCAACAAAATATAACGATGAAGAGTTTGAAAAGTTATGTCATTAAATATACGCCGGAGTCTTTATTTATCTGGGACTATTTATTTACGCAGGCAAACAACGCATAGTTACGTGAAACCTCATCGCATGCCTTATAGAAGCCGATGTTAGTTTTGCGTCCCATCTGTTGATTTAAGTATGTTTTGTCGAGGTTTTGGATCATGTAATAAATAGAATCTACATCTCGTCCCCAGTTTATAGCGGAATTTACAAACTCGTCCAGTAAATTAGGTCTGGACCTCGCAAAAGTCTCGATCCAGACCTAATTTACTGGATTCGTTTTGTAAATTTCGCTATAAACTGGGGACTCGTTGTAGATCCTCTATATATTAACTCTCTTAAATTTATATATAAAAGTTGGTTCTCATTCTATAATCGCCCCAACTGCGCGTCGACACTTCTAAGTCCGAACATACTCCTGACGGCCAAAGGTTCAGTCACTGTCATAGTCCTATTTCATGCTGTCAAGAACTTTGATGGTCGCTTTTCTTTGTGCTTTTGTCTCTTTTGTTTTGAGGGGTGCGTTTTCTTGTGGTGGAGGTGGTTTTTCGATGTCGCTCTCTGGATAAATGTTACAGTAGACTTCAATGGGCAGAGAATTGAAATTGGTCGGTTCGTGAGTCCACTTCTCACGAGTTTTGAATTAACGTTGCGTGTTTCTTTCCTCGAATGATCAAGTCATTCTCGTGTATTTCGCAACCTGGGTTTTTATATCATTATCGAAGACGTGTGGTTGTGTGAGAGTTATAAGGTGACCGGTGAGGAAATGTGATGTTTGGGATGTAATAATGACACATATATATGGATACCAATCTTTAACGTATGAAGTATAAGATAATACTGTAATAAAATTTCTATTTATAATGTTATCAGTCATTTTCTGTTAAAATTCTCACTCATAATTAGTGTTTTATTCACTCATTACGATGACAATTACATAATGTGTCATCATTAGTATTGTAATTAATACTATTCATCAAGTCATCATTGTGATTCATAAAATTATATTGTTTAATTAACAATTCATTGAGAACTAGTTTGTTTCCCGCCGCCATCAGAGGTAAACAAAATTACTTCTGCTAGCATTTCTTAAAAGGGTTCCTACTGCTAATTCCACGTTCTCGACTTTGCACTTTGTGAATATCTCATCAATCTTCTAGCCGAAACCATTGGTAGAAACTAGAGTAGAAACGCAATCCATTCAAATAGAGAGCTCAACTTGGCAATCGGGGCATATATTTTTAATAATTTCGTGAAATTTGTAAACAAAACATGTTCTGTGCAATTTCAGAGCTCTCTAAGATTGCTGAAATTTGCTTTCGTTAGTTTGCACTTATTCATCTCATACTTGTTTATTCGAACATATATCATGTTGCATAATTGAGTAAAACGCAAACTTTCCAAGCTTTTAGAAAATCGTATCATAATATCATATTCCTGCATGTTATCAGTGCTCAAACTTGGACAATTTTATATGCGTTCGAGGTCGTTCCATTCGGAATGGTCAACAGTCCTATGACCTTCTCAATGTTAATGGAGGATGTCTTACGATGATTACAATGGGAAGATTGTTTGTTTTACGTAGACGATATTTGTGTGCCATGTATTTCAGGAGAACAAGGAACAGATAGGTTATCGCATGTTTTGACATAATCAGACAAGCCAATCTAAAATTTAAGCCACCCAAGACATAATTCTTTGTAAAATCGGTCAAATTCCTAGGGCACACTGTGTCAGAAGAGGGCGTAGCTACAGACACAGAGAAAGTCGCAGCAGTTGCCAAGTGGCCAGTCCCCACCAAAATCAAACATATCCGAAGTTATATAGGGCTCTGTTCTTAATATCGCCGCTATATCAAGAGTTTTGGTGAAATTGCCAGACCACTCCATAATCTCTGCGTAAAGGGAGCCAAGTTTGTGTGGACACCAGAATGCGATAAGTGTACAAATTTCGAATCAAAATTATTTTCAGACATGTGTAATCTTCTGCAAATTGACAAGACCAGAACGACGAGCTTTCACATTCAGTCTAATGGTTCCGTAGAACTCGCCAATCAGACGATCCAAACAACGTTGACAATGAATAAATGGGACGAGTATTTACCTCAAGTAATGACAGCCTATCGTTCCTCTCCACATGCCACAACTGGGAAATCGTCAAATATGATGCTGATTGGAAGAAAATCACCCTGCCCATGAACGATTTTGTTCCATTGCCAGTGCAAGAAGCTACACATGACAGCCCTGGTGCATATGTAGATCAACTGAAAGAAAAAATAATAAATGCATTGAAGTCGCAAGGAAAAATATCAAAGTCGCCAGTGAATATAGTAAATGGCATTATGACATAAAATCCAATTAAAGGAAATTGAGCATAATCTATCTGGCTGTATGAGCATCAAAGAAAGAAAGGGATATGTAGCAAGTTGTCAGTTAAATGGAAGGGGCCATTTATAATTATTAAATGCGTCAGTGATACCCTCTACATGATAAAGAAATGCAGTAATCTGCCTGGAAAAATCTTGCACATAGACAGAATCAAATCATATGATTGTAGATATATGCCAATATAGGTTCAGAAGGAACAAAAGAAACTTGTGTGAAACCAACCCAATAGCTCGATTATAAATCAACGACTCCATGGAAATGGAAGAGTGCACCTCAAATTTGCATTGAAACTTACCAATCCTGATCATTCTGAGTACGGTGTTACCATTTATTCTTTAATCTAATTAGCCATGTCTATAACATTCTTGAAAGGTTCGAATCATCAAACTTAGCCATACTCACATGTAACACATCCCTTGTCTGTGTCTCTGAGATGGAAGATATCTTACAAACTTAGCCATACTCACATGTAACACATCCCTTGTCTGTGTCTCTGAGATGGAAGATATCTTACAAACTTAGCCATACTCACATGTAACACATCCCTTGTCTGTGTCTCTGAGATGGAAGATATCTTACAAACTTAGCCATACTCACGTGTAACACATTCCTTATCTGTGTCTCTGAGATTGAAGATATCTTAAAAACACACAACTGAAACGGGATTCCGGCGGAATACGAATAATTATAGAAATTCAGAATTGTCTTCACTAAGATATGACATTAATTTGTTGCACCAAAAAACTTTCGGGTTTAGTACATGTAGTTGCCCAATGAATATTCCTTGGTGATATGCATTTGTTTTTCAGCAATGATATATGGCAACAATATTTATTTAGTTAAAATTATTCAATGGTAGACCACCAGGGGCCTGTTTCATGAAGCAATGTCATAAAATTATCTTAAGATGGACTTAATCTAAGATCTATGGTGGATCTTATGATGTAACTTTTCCGTTTCAAGAACGCGTTTCACAAAACAAGATTAAGTCCTACTTAAGTAGTAATTTAAGTTCGCGCGCTTTTAGACTGGCTCTCGACAATTTATTACAGCTATGCACAGAAAATGTTGGTTCTGTGTATGTTATATGCCTAGGTACAGAGTCTGCTGACAGATACTAGGGCGTGTCTAAGAATAATTATGACATTTTAATGCAAGGGCGATAATCAGTATAATGACTGGTGCATACTTAACTGCACGAGCGCGCTTTTTAACTGTGTTTTCGCATCAGACCCCATCCACACATAGCTACATGCTTCCAATGCCTATTTTATACAAAAGTAACGAGCTCAAATATATTATTTCAGTTATTAAAGGGACTTATACATCGTAACTCAGAATGTGAACATTCACCCATATAACATGTCATTAAGGCGATGCGAGACATATGTTCGCTCCTTTCAATGCTGATATTAGGTTCTAATACATTATACGTCTGTGAAGCATCTATAATACCAGGAAACCGAATATGTCGCCACGACGGCATACTAATACAATACACCACAATGGAAGCACTGAGCTAAACGCTCTTTATTGATTGCCAACATTCATGGAATGCTAACCCAAAACGCTCTTTATTTATATTGCTATAATGTGAATAGGACTTCATATCGTGCTCCAAATAGACTTATTTCCAATCTGAGACATACTTGTAGAAGCCATATATAAATGATGTTAATGCCATTTGCTCTGGTTCTGTTGATAAATGTGCTAAACGCCTGTTATAATTAACAAACTGCGTATGGACTTCGAAAGTACGTTACGTTAATGGACGACATTCTGCATATATGTTTTAATAAAAACCAAATCAACGACTTCTAATAAAGAGCGTTTATAATTAACAACACGTGAACAGACGGCCGGTTCACAGGCCCCTGGGGAAAATTACTAAAATACCAATATAGACTATACCACTGGTATAGTCTATATTGGCATTTTAGTAATTCCCCCAGGGGTCTGTGGGCCAGTTCACAGTGATATTATATGTTCTTTCGCGGATCCCGATGTGCTCGCGCGGTTGTATGCTATACACATGCTATATATCTTTTTATTTCATAGTTAATAGATTATGATAATATACATCATCATAATAAAATAACACATAGTATGTATTATTATCTTGCCGATATATATACGGGGTACATATACAATACATTTTACAATAAAATTATAACATAATAATATAGAAAGGCAAGTAAATAATAATAATAATAATAATAGCTGACATAAGCATTTATTCAGTTAAATGTGTTTATAATAATATATACATGAACTAGATCCCATCCACATTTCGGACCAACTGCGGATCACAACGTAGGTCTTAACTTTAAGATTATCTTATGACACCTCACACCAGTCTTAAAGTTAAGACCAAAGTTAAGACCATCTTAGGTTAAGACTTTGTTCGTGAAACGCACTTATGACTGAAGTTTGAACTTATGACCATCTTAAGTCCCAACTATGTCATAAGTAGCCTTCATGAAACAGGGCCCAGTGTAATAAAATGAAGATATTCTATTCACGCAAACATTTAATATAACAGAGAATTAAGTAAATGTTTATCTGGTCGTGTATTATCTCCGATGACCCCCAGTGTATATATACATATATTTTTAAAACTTCCAAATATTAATGACTAACTTAAATCAATCTTCTGATGTGACCTTTTGTTACCCAGCATGGAATGCGCAAGGGCTAGTAAACAAAATCGAAGACCCAAATTTTCTCAAATTAATTACACGTTACGATTTCATAACCATATCTGAGACATGGTACACGAATTAAAATACCTGGCTACAATTGTCATGATTTATGTAGAAGTCCTCATGAAAATGAACCAGGTGGAATTGCATTCTATTATCAGATAAAATACGAATGGTCTGTTAAAAATGTTACACATATTGAGGATGTCGCGTTATGTGTCGAATTTGAAGGTGATATTTTGCAACAAAATTTCATATTGTCTTCGTTTCAATTTACATTCCACCACAAAGGTCAACCTACTGGAATAAACGTAAAAGTTACGAAATTACGAAAATATAGTGATAAATCGTTAATAATAATGGGAGGAGACTTCAACTCTCGAACATGTGGAAGACCGGATTATGTCGAACAAGATGATGATCAATATATTTCTCTTCCAGATAGTTATATATTGGACTGTGTTAAGGACAGAGCAAGTTTAGACAAGCAGGTGAACCTCTTTGACCTCCAACTCCTTAAGTTATTTAAAACAACTTCCGTCAGAATTTGAACGGCCGTACACCAGGTGATTCTCTCGGAAATTACACTTCTTATCATTACAATGGTGTAAGTTTGGTCGATAACGTACCTGTTTCTGAAAGATATCTGTCCGATGTAAATTATTTTTGCGTCAAACAACTAAATGAATACTCTGACCATTGGCAATAAGCAATGCATGTTCAGTTAAAAGGGAGCATGCCAATGGCAAAAATAATTCACATTTGGCAAAAAATATTTTGAAAAAGTTTTGGCAAGTCACTTTTTAATTCCTCAAGAAAGTTGAAAAATATTGGCCAATCAAGGCTATTCATTTCAGGAAACTATCACAATATAATTATATTAGTGGTGTTTTATACAGTCAAGGAAAAGTTAACACCTTTATTAAGATGCAGTTAATCTGATAGCATTAGTATTGATGGGTGAAGGATTTCCAGTATTTAGTGTGGTGGTGTCGTTTACATAGCTAATCCTCTTGTAATGTGCCCTTTTGATGAAGCCACCCTTCTACAATTTTATTGTTCGGTCATTTGTTTATTGTTGTATGATAAACCATAAAATAAGACTCAATGTTGCAGAAAATGATACTATCAGGGATAGCATTTGGAAAATTCTAAAAGAATTTGGCAAAAATAGTTTGGCAAAAGTAAATTTTTGTCCAGCGCGGACCCTGGAGCATGGATACAGTATATATGTCTAAATATAAATATACATATAGCGAACATGAAGTGGCCACAAAATGGACTTCGAGTAGCACTGCAGAAGCTTTAAAAACCATTTAATGATTACGATATCCAAAACCGTCTGTTTCAATTCAGGATGAAAAATTATGAGCTTAATAGGCACGGAACTGAATGTGCAGTTCGAGATTTTTGAACTATTTTGACATCTGTCAACACTATAGAGCGACTCATTTTCGAACGAATAAGTCCAAAATGCAAAAAAGTAAGCGTAACTGGTTTGATGAGCGATGACTCCAATTAAAATATGAATGGGAAAAGCGTGTCTAGAAATGAAGCAAAATCCGAGCGACGTAAATCTTAGGGGGAATTTTTCGTAGCCAAATAAGCTTATAAGAAAGAACCTAAGAACAAATCTAAACTAACTTTTCAAGAGTTAGCAACGCTAGTTGATAACATAGAAAATTAACATCCGTCCGAATTGTGGCGAGTGATAAACCAACTGAGGAATAAACGAGATGAAACAAATTATTTACACCCTGATAAAAGTGTAGACTTTTTCAAGAAAGTGCTCTGTAAAGAGACAGTTTCTTCGGATAGAACAGAACATACTAATGAGAACGAAACCCCAACTTTAAACATTGGTGAGAGTGCTATAGAAGCATGTGAAGTAATTAATTGTGTTAGACTTTTAAAAAACAGAAAATCTTCTGGATATGGCAACTTTTCGAATGAACTACTTAAAACAATTATTCCTGCGACAATAGACGACGTTGTGAAATTATTTAACAAAGTTTTAGAATCAGGTCATTTTCCAAACAGCTGGAATGTATATCTCATTAAGACGCTCTATAAGAAGGGATACCGGCATGACCCAAACAATTATCGACCGATTGCGCTCAGCAATAGTTTAGGTAAATTGTTCGATAACGTTATAAATAATAGAATAAATGACTATTTGAAAACGCATGGACTCATTAGTGACAACCAATACGGATTTAGAAAGAATCGCGGTACAGTTGACAGCGCTTATATTCTAAAAACATGTATAAATCAATATAATTCCCCATATCCATGATCACAAATGGGGTTTTCTTCTTCCAAAGAAAGGCTCGAATCATCATGTGACAGTCATTTTCTTTTTCAATTCCTCCAAGTGGAATGAGTTCGAGTATGTCTCCTCATCATTGTAACTCGTGCCCGATATCCACGATCATGGGTTTTCCTTCTTCCAAATAGCTTAGCCAAATTGGCCAGATTCTTCCACATACAAATAGCCTTGTATATACATGAGACCAGTAGATTGAGATTGGTTAAGTCCATTTCTTCCTTCACGAATAATCCTTAGTGTTCTGATTTATATATCCCTCAGAAGCAGTCTGTAAAATGTCATCTGCTTGAAATCATCTATTATCCTCCAGTCTCGTATCCACTAGACAACCACAAACCAATAGATTCAGCGCCGGCTCACTGGTTGAGTTAACCTTCATCCTCTGCACAATGTCCTCAGTGTTCTGACAGTATGCTAAACTGGCCATTGTTCCTCGCTTGTATGTTGTGTTTGATGTTTTAATGAATAATTCCCTGGGAATTCTGATCTTATACTAATCATTATACAAAAGTATTACTCTTTTCATCCGAAAAAACAATTGCGGGGGACTATTAAAATAGCCGGTGTCCGTCCGTGTGTCCATGTGTCCGTCCGTCCGTGTGTGCGTCCGGAAATGGCTTCCGGATGATAACTGTAGTTTCGGTTATTAGATCAAAAGCAAATTTCATAGGTGAGTTTATCTGACTAAAATACAGGTCAAGTTCGAATATGGGTTTGCTCCGCCAATTTTTGCGAGAGTTATGGCCCTTTTTTTTTACTTAGAATCTTGTAATTTTCTGGATTCCGGATGATAACTTCAGATTGTGTGATCATATCTGAACCAAATTTGGTATGTGAATTTATCAGCCCTATGTACAGGTCAAGTTCGAATATGGTTATACTCCGCCCATTTTGGCGAGAGTTGTGGCCCTTTTTCGACTTGTTTTACTTAGAAAATTTCTCACTTTTTCGGTTTCCGGATGATATCTCAAGTTTGGATCCTTTAATTGCAAATACCGTTTTATGTGGATCAGTCATATCACGATACAGGTCAAGTTCGAATTTGAGTTTGAACCGATGATTTTTCTCAGAGTTATGGGCTTTTCTACTTTTCGCCAATTTGAGGTTATATTTGTATTCATGTCAATAATGAGACAATGCACAAGTGTCTTATCAATATAGTATACTTCTACAAAGTCTCCGCTCCAAATGAAGCCACCGGTTCGGGGGACACTGTGCTCGAGTGGCCTTTTATTATCATTGTCGCCATTGCATCCATGCATTCAGATCTTAGCCGCTCCATATTCATATTGCAGATTAAAAATTCATCACCAGTTAATTAATCTCTTCTAATTCTCACTACATTATGGTAGATCTGTCAATTTCTCATTAATACAGATTTGTAATACATAATTGTACATCTTTGCCTTCGGGTTCGTGTCATTCGTGTCATTGGGCAACTCCACTGTTCTTGAACAAGACTTGCATTTTATCCAGTTCCAATTGTTTCATATGTTTAGAATATTGATCTTGTTATGTTAAACATTAAAGAGTTACGTTAAAATTAAATAAAACACAAAACAAAATCAAATTCATTTATTCACTATTTTTGGCTCCACTTGTGCCACAATCCATTGAATAATTTAATACGTAATTATCATATGTGTTTTATTGTCTCATGTCATACTTTTTGGAATGTGTCTTATGCTCATCAGAAATTGAAATAATACAAGCACTGTGGGCATTAGTTTGCTAATTGTGTGCTACTATATCATTGACGTAAATATGGCTAGATTTCTTGGTTCACTCTTATTCACTTCTTTACGACGATAGAATCTCGGAATAAAATTCACATCAACCGGTAGAATGACAAAGTCACAGAGCACACAAGTGGAAAAGCCACGAAAGCCATGTTCTTTTTAACGCAGTCTATTCCTTCTAAGTTGCGACTTTCGATTCCAACTAAATGCAAATTATTCGATGAATTGATTACATTATGTCAATAATGTTGATTTTTGGTTTGTGATAAGCTATGCCAATTACAAATAACAGAAATGAAAAAGACTCTATAATATAATTACAATCATAGGTATATAATATATGATCATTTCTGACTATGGTTTTCTTGTTTTATTCTGAATTTCGAACGCAAATTAAAGAGGAGATGGCCGCTTGTAGCTCTATGGTCGACAGAGGAGGCTGATTGGTGAGATCGAATCGATTGGGCGATATGATACGTTGGGTTTGATATTTGGAGGTTGAAGAAGCGAGTGGGCCCGGTTTTTGTATAGCTTTCATTGTGCTTATTTCACTTTGTGTAGGCTACATTAGGCTAATGAAGATTGGTTTCCTTTTTAAAACGTTCTGTAAAATTGTATACGCTTGAATGTGGTCTGTATTATTGTGTGGATCTTGCCACATGACTTAAGTGAAGAGCGTTTGGCGATGCCTAAAGGTTGGCGGATGTAACCTTGCGGCGATCGGTATCCTGTGTTATAGTTTGTGCAAATGAAGGTTGTTGGTGGGCTATTGGGAGGAAACCGTACGGGTCGTATATAGACGTGATAGGATTAATGTCTGTGATTTGGACATTTTTCCTAAATGTATAATAAATGTGTTTGTAATCTTGTTTAGCATAGTGCATAGGCGTCTAAGATTTACATAGACGAAATATGAGTTATGTCACTGAATGGGACAAAATATGGAAATGTCTTTCTGATCTCAGCAACCTGTTCCTTCCTTTATTTCATTGAGAAGAAAAGGGGGTGTATGGGAAGCGTACTAAATAGTTATGTGAGATTCACATATCGGCGTTTATGTCATGATAATTGACATATGGCTTGTGCAGAACGCTTAAAGGTGATCTTATGGTATACTTCTGATGTAAACTTTGGTTAATTGTTTTACCTAGATATAACTAATGCTTCTGGTGAATAATTATGCACCATTTGGGTATCTTGTAAGGGATATAAATCAGCGGTATGTTTTATGTATGTAACTAGTTTATGTAACAATGTATGTGTACAAGTACCATAAATATACACTAAACTTGCCATGTCCTGGTTGATTTGTGATTAATAAGTAGTGATTGTATTAGTGTCTTAATTTACGATCATAGTGTTTAGAATTCGCGAATAAATATCTGGGAAATATGTGAGTTATATTACGTGTGGTTTATTATCAGTCAGGTGGGAGTGATAAGTATATGAATCTAGCCTATATTCAGAATTAATCTGGTGGCCAATTTTTTTAATATGTTTTGAGAACGGGCGGGTTGAATATTCTGCTGGGATGTACCCGCTGTAGCCGGGGGAGATAAATGAAATGTTATTTTAGAGTTAACGGACATGATCTGGTTTTTATTTTATATTGTGTTATAGGTCTTGACCAGCGGGTATAATATAAATTTGTGTGGTTATTTACTAGAATTTCAAATATACATTTTATGGGGAACATAATTATGCCTTCAATTCTTAGCGTCGGGTTTAGATTGGAATGAACTGCTGGTGATTCATATGATTTATTCCGAGAGTATCCAGTTAATTTAGCAGCGCAAATCGATTCGATATAGATCCTATCTGTCAAATTGTGGGTTAGTATATAAGAGGGCGTAATAATTATGATTAATTTGAATCGTAGGTAACACGTAGTGGAGCAACCACACATGATGTGCTTCAAATTTGCCTTTTGTCGGCGACATAATGCTAAGAATAATGCATGTACTATCATGCAGTGGTCTCTACGGAGACGACATGCCAAATTGACAAGACAAGATCTTGTCTGGATTATCGTCATGACTTCTTCCTTTTTAATTTTCATTAAGCTAACCAAAGAAATTGGTCTAAATGAAATTAATAGACTTAAATCACATGTGAATTCTTCATAAGTTGTGAAGTAGCTACTTTCATTTTTATCGCGATTCTTCAATTCCAATTCCGCGTTTTTGGCAATCTCCACACGGTTGCTAGCCGGAAGGCACTTGACAATTTCTCCAAAATCTATACCCGCGATCTTGAAAAATCAATGATGGAAAAAGATAAATATATATGACGTCATTCACCTGCCTTAGGTATAAGCACCCTTGGTGGTTGCTATTATTTCCGAGTTTAATTTACCTCGTAATAACCACGTGACTATCTGTTATTTATGGAGGCAGAGTTGGCATTAGCCAAGATGGGTTATTTTGAAGGGGACTTGAGGTATGTCGACCACGTACTGCGGTGGTACGATTACCTGTTAGGAGTTTGTCAGGCAGGTGGGGCGGGCAGCGTGGATTTGGCCTAATACTTCGGTACCTTATAATGAAGTTGGAGATGTGCCATACCGTTGTGACGCTCCGGCTGGAGATCATGGATGAGAGGGCCCGGATTGTGGGGATATGGAGTCGACATCATGCGGTAATGTAAGATGATGTTGCTGGGTGCCGAGATTCCCCAAGATAACGAACCTGGATCGTCCATAAGAGCTGTATGCATTCCACAGGCTGGCACAATGGTTGACACTAAACACATGATTTAAATTGTGCTTAGTGGATGTCTATTGTGTTAGCTTGTGCAAATTACATCTTGCATGAGTATATTTGAATGTCGTACTGTTATTTTGTATATATTTGTATTGTCCTTCTCGTGTAAATTTGTTTTATATTAATGTCGATGGTTAGTGGGCTTTAACAAGGGGGTAAATTTGTGAGTTTACTAAAAAAAATCAGTCGCTGATGAATTGATTATGGTAACGAGTAACTGAAATGAAATTGCTATTTGTGCTGGTTTGGATAAGAGAAATCTGATTGATAAATCGTTAAAAACTGAAGAGAATTTTATGAAATTGTTGAGTTGGTGATGATGATTAGAGAATCTCATCGGCAAAGGATTAAAGAGAGCTTCTTTATAAGATTCTAAATTTGGTATTGATTGGGGGAAAATGATCGGGAAATCGTTGAAATAACATGGAGAGTTTCTATCTAAACATGATAGTTTGCTGATTGTGATTATGGAAATAAATCGCAGAATCGGTGGAAATAAAGAGAGCTTTTGTAAAATTTCTATTTTGCTGGTGATGATCGGAAAAATCAATAACTTCCTTTCGTCAGAATCATATGTTCTTTTTCCCTAATCAAGTCATTTGATTACACATCACTGACGTGGATTCTGAGTACTCATCATTAAAATGTTCCCGGTAATTACCTCATTAGTTTGGATCATGTTTCCTTTCTTCTCTGCCCTGTAAGCACTCAGGATAACTAAGTACTCGCATGCGTAATAGATCAGAAATCTGGGAAAATACGCGAAATTAACATAATTTATTTAGGCCACACCAAACTGATTTCGCAGTTTCATTGTTCCAGACCACATAGGAACAGGCTGATTTTTATGGACTTTATGGGAACTATATACTTTACGGAGTGAATGATTTTTGTTTACATATATATAGTAAGTATATATGTAGTAAGTGCTACATACAAACGCTAAAATCCGTAAACTTTATATATCATTATAGAGCGCAGACGTTGTTGCACATAATGCAAGAAGTCCCAACTCAATATCTCAAGCCCTTCTGGAGTTTCCTGCACTCAAGATATTTCCCGATGACGCTATGGACGGCCGATCGTCCATCCATAACACTAGAGAATCATCAGTGTTGTAACACGGGACTTAGCTTTGTATTGCTACAAGGTTGGATGTGATGTTACCTATTTACTTTGACCACTAAATAGTGCATATATGATAGAACTGGTGTCACTAGTGCAGCATGAATGTAATAGATGCCAACATGGATATATATAATTATCCACGCATCACTGGTTCTGCTGACGAGACAGTAACCACAGTACTATAACGAGTTGATCCGTGCCAGCACAAACACCATTTTGTCATCCATTGATCTGCCCATTCCGGCTTCAGATTCCCTGTCAGCCATATTTCTTATTTTTACCAATTCCAATTATCTCGCTTTATATTCCTTCAAAGTCTGACGATCATCTCATACATGCTCATAATAAGACTCCAATTTATGCTCTTGGATAATATATACCTACCTCTAGAAAGATTATCACAAAACATGCTTATATTCTCTAGAACATTATAAATTTAGACTTGATGAAAATGTAAACATCGTCATTAGGAAGCTCGCCATACAGTCGGCAGATATTGAAATGCGCGAGATAACTCCGGCTATTGTGTTCCGTTTCCCGTGGAGATGGAACGATTATCTGCCTTCTACTCTTAGAACGTACTGGACAGCTATTGTTTACCCGTTACAAGTTTTTCAGGGGGTTTGAGAACTTTTGACTGGGTCGGATCTTTAGTAGTCACACCCACCCACTTGTGTCGGAAATACGCGGCCGAGATTCGTGCGATTTTCAAATGTTATGGTGCTCCATAACCATTAATCACTCTCCAGTGAGTCTGCCTGAAGTTCTGATTTTAATAATTTGGATTTGACAAATTGTCTATGTAGGCGGTTGAAGTGTTGTTTTAAATACAGTGACATAACCATTAACCAAACAAGAAGCTATGGAAGCAGCCCCCCCCCACCACCACTCACATATTAATACAACCCCTCAACCACGCACACACCCAAGAGGGACATGGGGGTTGTGGTGTCCACTGAATTTCTGCACCCCCCCCCCGAACCACACCAAAATTTCCAACGCGAATTTGGTCAATGGTGAAAGTTACACGAAAGTTGTTTGTCGACTATCGTTGAAATTGACATGATGACATGGCATGATTGAAATGAACATCCTCCCCCAGCACGCCACGTAAAGCCCCTGTCACACTCAGGCCGGCGCTCTTATTGCGCTGCAAAAGTATCAAAGCGCCCACCTAAACGCACTAAGGTCTCCAAGAACCGATTGGCGACGCAGTGGACACTGGCTACAACGGGCGAGGATCTCCATGGTCGCCCATAGGTGCCAGAGCGCCGCGCTTGTTTTATGCATGCACAAAACAAGCGCAGAGGCTCGGCGTTCTGACCAGGACGTGGTACTGTCGCCGTGACAGCGCAAGGCAAAGCGCCAAGCGAGCGACGTGAGCGTTATGTGGACGTAGCAAAAGCGCATATTACATTCTCGTGGTCGCAGCAAGGAATTAATCTTGTCTTTTGCGACTACAGTAAGCTTAATCAAATTATCACTACGTGCCTTTCCCGTCCTTAATACGCTCAATGAGGCTCTGTCCAAAACTTATTGCGCTCTTTCTGCGCTGTCATGGGGTGTTATGGACTGGTTCCCGCTCATAGAATGTCCACATTGTGCTGCCCCTGCGACTCTGGCGCTCGCTTTACGCCCAAGCGTTATACATGGCGTTCTTCCGGCGTTTACAGCAGGTTTACAGTACGATCCCACTTCGAAATGCGTCTGCTCACACCCACTGTTGTATTGCGTGTGTCTTTGGTAGGTATCTGTTATGTCTGAATTATATAGTTGTATTGCGTGTGTCTTTGGTAGGTATCTGTTATGTCTGAATTATATATTTGTATTGTGTGTCTTTGGTAGGTATCTGTTATGTCTGAATTATATAGTTGTATTGCGTGTGTCTTTGGTAGATATATGTTATGTCTGAATTATATAGTTGTATTGCGTGTATCTTTGCGATCAGGCTGGCGTTTGGTTTGAGTTGAAAAAGTATCAAAATACGAGTAACGCACAGTGGAAGCGCGGAAAATTGTCAGAAATTTTCAATCTGTTAAAACAAGAGAACCAATGTCAGAAATGGTAACGCGCTCAAGATCATATATTATAAACCCAAGAATGTAATTTGTACGACACATCTTTGTACGACACATTGGGTTTCTGCTTTGTCACGTCAATATTCACGCTCTCGCGCGCTCTCACTGCGTTTCCTCCGCGCCGTAAACGCTCTTAATGCGTTCAAGTCGTTGTCATTGCGTTGTTAGTACGCTTTGCGTTGTCATGGCGACTTGAACGCACTAAGAGCGTGAGACTTGACAAAGTAGGAACGCAATAGGAGCATACTTTGTTTTAAAAGTTTGACAATTTTCGACAGTTTTCGGCGCTCCTCCTGCGTGTTACTCATATGCTGGTACTTTTGCAGCGCAGTGAGAGCGCCGGCCTGAGTGTGACAGGGGTTTAATATAGGCATAATGGTTACGTTCAGTTCCATGCACTCTCGACAACATATATAACTATTTTTAAATACACCACCAAACATAAGCCTTTTGCATGTGAATATTATTTGGTGGGAATCTATAAAGTGATTTTGACAAGAATTGTTTTAAACACTACATGCAGACACCCATATGTGATTGTTTTAGCTTTGGTTCGTTAATTACACTTGCGTATGATCATATTATTTTTACCTGGTAACTCGCTTGTGAAATTTCAATACTTCCAGAATGAACTAATAGCCCTAATCACATTTTTTTTCGATATCAATAACAAGTCTTCCTTTCGTCGGACCACCGCACGTTCTGACCTTTCTTCGTCTAGTGCTGACATGGCAAACACTCACTTTAATCTACCAGACATAAATCGGCCGTCCTTGTAGTACGTAATGGTTATTGTCGATTGCTCTGCTGTTTCGTACCAAGCCCTGAATTATTGGTACCAACCATTGGGTTAGAGGCACCAATCCCTATGTTAGAAGCATATATTATCTAAAAAGTAAGCAATTCCTGAGTTCTAGACATCTATTTCTGGGTTAGAGACAAAAATACTTTGCAAAAGCATCAATTACTGAGTTATAGTCATCAATCCTAAAAAAAAAGGCATCAATCCATTGGGCTTTGAGGCATCGCTAAAACAATCTCTGCGATATAGGCATCAATTCCTGGGCTAGAGTCACGTGCCCTCAAAATGGCGTCAATCATTTGGTGAGAGGCATAAAGTCATTATTTTCGATGCAACAATCCCGTGTTAGAGGCATACTTTCTCTGATAAAGGCAACAATCCCGTGTTTGAGTTATCAATTCTCTGATAAAGGCATCAATCCCTGAGTTGTATCATCAATCCTTTAAAAGGCACCATTCACTGGCTTACAGACATATATCTTCTGAGAATGTCATCAATCTCGCGTTATATGCATCAATTCCTGAGTTATAGGCATAAATCCCTGGAGAGGCATCACTCCTTCGGTTACAGTCATAAATCCTAAAAGGTATAACATCGTTGTGTTAGAGGTATGAATCCCCGTGTCAGAGGCATAAATCATCTGACAAATGCGGCAATCGCTGAGTTTTAGGCATCAATCCCTGATGTCGAGACACCAATCCCCGATTTAGAGGCATAAAGCTTGTGTTAGAGGCAACAACCAATGGGTTATAGGCATAAACCGATCGTTAGAGGCAACAACCAATGGGTTATAGGCATACATCGATCGTTAGAGGCAACAACCAATGGGTTATAGGCATACATCGATCGTTAGAGGCAACAACCAGTGGAGAGGCATCACTCCTTCGGTTACAGTCATAAATCCTAAAAGGTATAAAATCGTTGTGTTAGAGGTATGAATCCCCGTGTCAGAGGCATAAATCATCTTAAAAGCATAAAGCTTGTGTTAGAGGCAACAACCAATGGGTTATAGGCATAAACCGATCGTTAGAGGCAACAACCAATGGGTTATAGGCATACATCGATCGTTAGAGGCAACAACCAATGGGTTATAGGCATACATCGATCGTTAGAGGCAACAACCAGTGGGTTATAGGCATACATCGATCGTTAGAGGCAACAACCAATGGGTTATAGGCATACATCGATCGTTAGAGGCAACAACCAATGGGTTATAGGCATACATCGATCGTCTAAACAACAACCAATGGGTTATAGGCATACATCGATCGTCTAAACGAATCTGAACAAGCACTAGACGGGGAAAAATAAGAGCTGACCGTCGGATATCCTTCTAATTATTATTCACTTATTTTTTATGAAAATTCATTTTATCAAATATGAAACAAAGAACCAAGACAGAGTTCACATACAAATGCTTTGCGACTGACATCGTTCTCAACATTCAATGAATTTCTGTATAAGGGTCTAGGATCACTTCCAGATGGGGGCTGTCAAATTTGAATGATTTGTTATGTCAGAAAAATATGGCCGCTGGCATCTTGGATTTTACTCTTTGCATCACTAAATCATTTAACACACCCTTTAAAACACTGCAGAGCTTATCCCTCATCCGATCCTCACCAAACTTCACATGGATCTTCGGTGTGACCTCTCGATGGGTACCTACCATTTTTACCGAATTTTGTAAAAACCATGGCTGCCAGCGGCATCTTGGATTCTACTCTGTCTATGATCGAATCCTTTAGCGCACCTTACAGGTCACATTTCTCATCCAATCGTCACCAAACTTCATATTGATCTTCAAGGTGACCTCTAGATTTTTCCCCCAAAATTTGATTAAAACAAACATGGCCACCAGCAGCCATTTTGGATTTCAAATTTCAATCCATCAGCACACCCTACAGCCCACATATTTTGGAGAATTGTTTTGGAACTTTACAGTCCTGTTGATAAATAAAAAGTAGGAATGCTTTTATATTCATGCTACGGAACATTGATTGGATAACATCAGGAAAACTGAGTAAAATAGTCATTTGATGCAGTTTGGAGGGGATGGGTCCCTATCCCAGAATCGAAAAAATATATATATTAGGGGGTGGTGGGTACCCACAGGGCGGAAAGTATTTATTTTTTGTTGGGCCTAGTGTCCGGAATTTTTTTCCTGACCCCCTGGTATTACCGGGCTTTCTCTACCATGGAAATGCATTCATGTGGGGGACCATTTTAACATGTTACATATATAGGTGGATCGTCAGATATTAACAGCATGTGGGAATTAAACATGTATTATTATAGTTACAGTTATGCCCTGTGCCAATGCATTCTCTTATATATGCGAGTCGACCATAGGTCGCCTCGCATATATAAGAGAATGCATTGGCCTAAAACAAATCATTTTTTAACACTTTTTACCATTTTTTCTTACATTCTTTAACAGTTTTATAATTTTTTCTTACATTTATTAACAATTTTTATAATATTTTTCTACATTCTTTGACAATTTTATCATTTTTAATATGTGTTAAGCCAATGCATTATATAAGAGAATGTATTGGCACAGGGCCGTTTTGTTGGGTAAAGGGTTAATATGCGACTAGCATAGTTATGACACAAAACGCACTTGGCAAGTTAACATAGGTATGAATGCAGGTTTAGATTGATTAGAAGAAACCGTTGCTAACATTAACTATATAAAAGTATATGGACCGTAGATGTTTGACTTTTGATATGTTTATATAGTGATTATTGTCACTTATATACTACATTTTACCCCAAAATTGTCCAAGAACCACCAATGTTACGAGTGTTACACATAATGACACCCGCGAAAGGCTGACGGACTGTGTTTGGACGTCATCGCATATTAAACTGGTATAAACTCTAAATTACATCACACACGGAGCCAGAGTGACCTCCAAACAGGAAATACGGTACAATTAGTAGAGGCTCTTATGTCCATTTTGCTTGCTCCAATGTGCATTTTGTGACGAAATATGGCGACTCTGCCAATGAATGTTGCTTGATATCTCAGGCACCAGAAAACAAATGTTTGACACCTAGGGGTCGCGACTGGGCGGATGTGTGACGTCATCACGATGGCTGCTACTCAAAATGTCGGAGTAGGCACTGAGTCAGATTGATTAATAGCTAGCGGTGAATTTATGAAATATAACATTTCTCTACTGTTCAGGGGGGAGTCGGAAAACATTTGCAGGCACGTATGCTGATTTTTTACTTTCGACACTTGTTGGGACCCACCCACCCCCACGTCCAAATTTTTTTCCGTTTTCGGCAGTTTTTTCCAACCATTTTTGGACACCCACCCCCCCCCCTTTTAACACTAAAACAGAGATTTGAGGGGGAAATTCACTGTAAACAGCTGTATATGAATGTATGTGCATACTATTAGACATGGGTGTTAACATTGACATGTAAATAGGAACAAGTCATTTTGGGGTCATTCGGTCAAAAATAACATGGCTGCCAGCAGCCATCTTGGATTTCAAAATTCAACCCATTAGCATGGGCTACAGGCTATACTGTTTGTCTGATCATCATGAAATATGTCAGTTATGTTAATATTGACATATAGATGTGTTTAAGCCAAATTCATTGCAAAAACAGTCAAAAAGACTTGCAGGAAAAACAACCGAAATTCGGAAAAATGCTGAATTTTCACACTTGTCTCTTAAAATATTAACGCTTGTTCGAAATCGGTGGCTAATAGCAACTTCATTTTAAATAAAATTCCTACCAAATATCGTTAAAGTGTGAATTAATAAATATGCTATGAACTTTTTACCAGAAATCGATTTTGTGATTCGAGCAAAGTGTCAGCCAGAAAATAACTGAATTTGATGTAACAAATGAGCATCAATTATAAATATATAGATTGACATATAATTACAACCCACAAAGTGTATCTATATCCAAGATGGCGGCCTCAATTGTTGCCAAACTAGATAAATCGTAAAAATATGTCCAATTTGCTTTAATATCACTCATAGAGTGTCATTTAGTGAATATAGGTGAGTACATTTGCTCCATGTTGGCGAAAGAACATGAAGTTATGAAACAATATGAATATTTTGTGAACAATGGCTGTTTATAGCCAAGATTCATGATTTCAAGAGAATGAAACCACGAAAATGAGACAAAATCATCAAAATGGCAACCATGAACAATATCAGAGTTGGTATTGAGTCCTGGGAAGAAAATTCAGATAGTAAAATGATCTGTTTCGCCATCACTGATACCATTACACCACACTTCCTCTTGACAGTGCAATTTGGCCCTCAAAATCCAAGATGGCTCCCAAAACGGCGACCGAAATTCTAATAATTGATGATTAATTTGAATAAATTCTAATTTCTAATCATTCGGCAACTATGACACATTAGATTGCATATACATCTAAATTCAAGATGGTGACTGAGAAGGTTACTGTCATGGAGAAATCATCCAAATTTGCTAGTTTCATTGATAGTTCTCCTAAGGTGGGTTACTGGTAAGCACATTTTTTCCCTGTTGGCAGCAGATACATGGACGTTGATACAATATATTACAATATGAATAATATTGCGAACAGTAGCTGTTTATACCCGATATTTCATGAGAATGGAAACATAGAAACCATGAAAATTAGATAAATTCATCTGATGCTGACCTGTTTAGAACATATTCAAATATGAATTTATGCTGGTTACATCCATCATTGTATGTACATCGGAAATTGCCTGATTGGGTGATTAAACTGGAGAAAAATCCCTAACTCAACAATAAGGCTGTGGGCATTAAGCAATAGTTTAATTTACTTCATTTTGATGTCGACCCTTTATGGGGTTTGAATAATAATTGTTCACTCCTGTATTGCCAATGTAATGCCATCATACTAACTCAATTTCTACCGAAATTCAGCTGTCGCGGGAATTAATTGAATGGACATCAAACAATGCAGTACCAATAATAGTAGCGGCAAATAATGCATTGACATTACAGACAGCTTCCACATTAACATGCTTTATAATTAGTTTATAAAGTTTATAAAGTCCAAATATAAAAATATGAGGTAAAATATGTGGGATTCGTCGTTGATGTTAATATACATGTTCGATAGCACACTTTTGTGAAACTGAGAAAATTTACAATTGCTCGTCCTTGAATACCAAAGAGTTCAAATCAAATTCACTGCGTGAGTGCACCAGGGGAGTATACGACAATAATAGCTTTGTCGCAGACTACAAAACAAGATCCTTCAGATGTGCGATCTATGTGTCTTTTGCGAAGAAAAATGCGTCGGCGGATTCATACCAGACCTCTGATTATTTCATGCCAACAATAGTGACTATAGATAAATTATGCTCAGGTTCGTACTGAGCACTGAAAAGCTCATTGATCAACTCATAGGTATATTTGGGTTCCACATAGGAGGTAGTACTCTGGACATCACATATACTGCAAGTTTGTTCCGTGTATAACCCCATCTTCCTGTGCAGAAATGATGCAGGCGTCAAGTTTATATTAGATACACTCATGTCATATATGTCACATGTGTTACCGAAGTTCTTCCATACTTGCGTTATACGGTCTCATCAAAATGTCATACAAGTGACTTGGTCAAAACAACTTTTGTTTAAATGCCGGCATTTCTGTAATTGTATCGGCAGTCAGCAAAGTTCCAGGTAAAACTAATATGATAGATATTACCGCATTAATGCAAGGTTCAATTTTTTTGTAGATGCAATAGCACTTACCGACATGTTGGGATACATGTATTATTACTGGGTGGAAAGTTTGTCGTATTCCTTCCAGCTGTTTTATAGAGGAACGTTTGCTATCACACTGCAATGAATTCAAGTCTGCAATAAACACAGGTCGTTAAATGTTGAAAAGCTTATACTATCCTGAGCAATAGTTGAAGTAAATTTCAGATATGGACTCTCCAATTAGCTAACAATCCACAATATTGTCTCAATTCAAGCATAACGCTGTTGACTATTACTTCCACCTTTTTCGCAATATCTATATCCCCATTCTTTCAGCTTGTAATTGGACTTCTTTTCGGATTCAACTGTCCTCCTTGAATATATCTATCATAATACCTACCTTCTCTGGAACCACAGGAGACTGAGTACACCGCCGATACCCATGTCCTCCTTGAATATATCTGTCATAATACCTACCTTCGCTGGAACCACAGGAGACTGAGTAAACCACCGAGTCCCATGTCCTCCTTGAATATATCTGTCATAATACCTACCTTCGCTGGAACCACAGGATACTGAGTACGCCACCGAGTCCCATGTCCTCCTTGTATATCTGTCATAATACCTACCTTCGCTGGAACCACATGAGACTGAGTACGCCACCGAGTCCCATGTCCTCCTTATATATCTGTCATAATACCTACCTTCGCTGGAACCACAGGAGACTGAGTACGCCACCGAGTCCCATGTCCTCCTTATATATCTGTCATAATACCTACCTTCACTGGAACCACAGGAGACTGAGTACGCCACCGAGTCCCATGCCCTCCTTATATATCTGTCATAATACCTACCTTCGCTGGAACCACAGGAGACTGAGTACGCCACCGAGTCCCATGTCCTCCTTATATATCTGTCATAATACCTACCTTCGCTGGAACCACAGGAGACTGAGTACGCCACCGAGTCCCATGTCCTCCTTATATATCTGTCATAATACCTACCTTCACTGGAACCACAGGAGACTGAGTACGCCACCGAGTCCCATGCCCTCCTTATATATCTGTCATAATACCTACCTTCGCTGGAACCACAGGAGACTGAGTACGCCACCGAGTCCCATGTCCTCCTTATATATCTGTCATAATACCTACCTTCGCTGGAACCACAGGAGACTGAGTACGGTTTAAACTGCATGTGCTCGATGAACAATTAAAGGATATCATACGATATTGTGTGGTTTATGTGATTTTAAGATCTTTACTTTATGTGAACAAACAGTTGCTGTATAATGCTAAAAAGTCCCCACGTGGACGTTTTTCAAGAACTCGTAATAAACGTTCCATTAAATGGTCTTGATGACCCGTTAATGTATCCAGTTGCTTCGATGCCCAATCATATGGCATTGGCCGAAGATGAGCCTCTAGTGATTTAGTGAGGTGTTTCATAACTAAATATCCAGGCACTAAGCATAGGCATTTTTCTTTTCACGATATTTTTCGTTGACAACCCAGGGGGGGGGGGGGGTCATTCACTTTTTTCCATACAGTAGGCGGGGTGGTTGGGTGGTTCAGCCGCGAAAAAAGTAACTTTTTCCAAGTGGTCACAGTTTTTTCCTCTTACAACATTTCTGCAATATAATTGCCTCAAAGTGTTCAGCATCATTGTTATGGTATGTATGACACTTAGGTCAGGGCTTAGGGAGGTGTAGTTAGTGTGGATATATAGGCATAATGCTTCTCAGAAATCCCGGTTACAAACCAACACTCACAATTTCGTCTTTTGCATCAGATCACATTGTCAAGTACCAACGCCACTGGTTCAAGATGATAATGGACAGTTATGACACCCATGATTAAAGTAAATACAAATGAATAAAGCTATTCATTTATATCATTAATGTGTACTCATTAGGCCAATAGGGTGGATACACACATGCATGTAATGTCTGTATATAAAATAATGTATTTTACATGGCCACACCAATAATTGGCAACATTAGTCACCTGCGCACAAGAGGTTCATTTTTAACAGGCCAGACAAGTGAGTAGTGATAAGCGAAGTAAAACTGTCTGCTATCAGGACATTTAAGGCCAATCCAAAACATGCCTTCTCTTACGGATGCGGAAATTAGCCAAGTCTATGTGATATCTGGCATTTTAGTAATGCACAAACAACAGAAGCGACACGTCTGGAATATACAGGCTTGATATTGAACAATTTCGACCATGATGCTTGTTTGGCGTGGGGTCGCGAAAACTTCAATTCGCTAAGGGACTTAATTGAATGCATCGGTCGGAATAAACTGGGAAAAAAGGTACAATATAATATGTTTTAGTTGAATAGCTCAGAGTTAGCTTTCGAGATCACATATAGCCCAAGTTGGTGGAAATCCTGATCCACCACTGCTATGAATATCAAGAGAGGATTGGTAATTATTTAAATAGAACGTCCACCATATGGGTTATCCCACGAACAAATATTTTAAGTGGCCTGGCGACTCGGTCTAAGATAGCGGTTTATCTATGTTCCGACTTAATTGGAACTAGAACCAAGTGCGGTCAACACGTCGGCAATGATTGGGTTGTCAGTGGACACATATTGCATTGTCTGTATGATCCATGTAAAACGCCAAATACACGATAATTACACAGAGTACATGCATGTGTGTATCCACCCTTAGACCTGATCAGACAGCATAAGAGACAAAACATGGAAATCCCATCATGCTAGAAAGTATTGAATGCTATTTAAGCCACATCCAGATTTTTGTTTGATTTTTTAGTTTAATTTATTGTTTGTTTGTTTTTTTGGACACAATTTCACATCAAAGCCATATGAATGCTGATCAATCTGTTAAACGCCATGTTGTCAGATGGTATAAGATCGTGTGGGTCCATTACTATTTAGCATAAATGTTTTGCCTAAATGTATTTTATATTTCCGATACAGTTGTATTTAAAGTGATTACAGACAAGCATTGGAAATATGGTAAAATGTTCATATAACTTGTTTACAAGTCATGAATCAATTGATAAACAAAAAAAACTGGATAACAATGGGTGCTGCAGGTTTATACGATTCTTATCCGTCCTCAGACTTTATAACTGAAACAAATACCAAGCCTAAATGGTGTGAGACTATAGATTTTTAGGCAAAACGTGGGTACCCTGCATGAAATTGGAGAAAAAAATTCCTTCAAATAAGAGGTGATTTGGCTGGATTTTGAGGTAAAAAGGGCGTGGGTACCCCGCATGAAATTGGACAAAAAAAATCCTTCAAATAGGGGGGTGGTGGGTACCCAAGAGGTGGAAAAATCATTTCAGCCTACTGTCATGGCACCTTTTTACGACCCCCCCCCTCCCACGGACAACCAGGAAGACGTTGAGGAGCCGTTATTGTCACTTGCTGCACTCGACAAGGAAAATGACGAACCACAGGTTATTTTTCCCCGACATTGATGTTTTTGTTATACTCCAAAATAAGCTGTTTAGCATTAACTCGGTAATATGCACAGGTATGTTAGACTACAGCGAAGTGAAGCAATGTAGCTGCTATGAAGTCAGCGGCTGCATTGAAATTTATTTTATAAATCTCGTTTATGGACACTCCATGTCACAACCGAAGCAATCATGCTATAAATTATCTCTGATATGCAGTCGGAGAGTTTTCTGGTGAGCTCCGCTGTCATCCTGTGGGATGTGTTTGTAGCACAGGTCCCCTGGTGCGATACCACCCCTACAAGTATATATACTAATACATATATATACTTGTAGGGGTGGTATCGCACCAGGGGACCTGTGGTTTGTAGTTGCTGGGGCGAGTTGGTTGTATATAGACTCGCATCACTACTACCACCAATCGGACGACGTAACAAGAGTGATACATGTGCTGACTCACGTCACGAGGATGGTGATAATGTACCAACCATTCAAACGAATTTCGGGTGATGAAACACACATATATGCCAAAACAAGAAACTAATAATAATAAGCATGCTAGCATCACCCTGTGGGGACCTTATTCTGCTGATGCCTCAACTGCTATGGGAGATCTAGGATCAGATTGAAACTCCCCAGTTGCAGTTGGTGATGTTCACCCTTTAGTCACCTCGATTATATATTTTATCTTCTGCAAATTAGGGGATATAGAAACTTCTGAGAAGGGAAAAAGTAACTAAAAAAATGTTGATTGAGATATTATAGATAGATACTTTCCAGAAGATGAGGCCCAAGAGGGTGAATTTAGTGATGATAGCCCACTGATGCTCACCCAATTGTCATCTTGATTATATATTTTATCTTCTGCAAATTAGGAGATATAGAAACTTCCCAGAAGGGAACAAGTAACTAAAAACAATGTTGCCATATACCCGTAATGTATCTTATTAGACACAACTGTCTTATACTTAGATATGAAATACGGTTAAAATGCTTTGTACTAAAATATGTAGTGCGTGTCGCCGATTTTTCTAAGTTGAGCAATTGGCTAGAATCACATAATTGGATTTTGGTTAACTTTCACAGCACATTTTTGAATTCACATTTTAAAGATAGTTGGCAGGAATGAGATCCCAAATATGACATATTATTTTGTCGAAATGGTTGGATACTAGAATTTATTCAAATTTAGGTCGCTAATAGCTACAAATTTCAAACATCAGTTAATGATTCAAGAGAAAAGTGTGAAAAATCATCAATCTTACGAATTTCGGTCGCCATTTTGGCGGCCATCTTGGTTTATGGTGGCCAATTTTTCTGCCAAGTGGAATTATGGTATATTAGTTTCACAGCAGTGGCGAGATATTCAATTTTCTATCATAAATTCACTTGTAGCTATTAGTCAAACTGACTCAGTGCATACTCTGAAATTTTGGGTGGCGGTCATTTTGATGACGTCATAAATCCACTCAGTCGGAACCCCCAGGTGTCGAACATTTGTTTTCTCGTGCTTGAGATATCAAGCAACTTCATTATCATAGTCGCTATATTTCTTCACAAAATGCACATGGGAGTACAATCAGTACATAAGAGCCTCTACTAAATACGGCAAATGCCGCGTCAATTGAGCTCCATAAATAAAACATTTTGTTGTTTGTCCCCATAAACTGGAAAGAATAGGACGACTCGAAAATATCCATTTAATTCAAATTAAAACATATCTTAACACTTTCAACAATCATCATTACATACAATAATCGGTGCTTCATCCCGATCAGCTTTGACGTTAAAATTTTGGAGAACCTGAATCACTAGTATCAAATGCATTTCCATCAACAGTTTGGTTTGTAATGTCGTCATCATTATGCACATCAATTATACCATGGTCATCATTACAAATGTCAACGAATTGTTCGACGAATTTCATGGTATGATCTGAATTTGGTTTGTACCGAACACTGTCATCATTTTCTATTACCAATTCACTAACCAGTCTTAACAACGACACGACGGGACTCTGAATCGTAACCTAGTGGACAGTTTATTTTGTTTCGCCTGTTGTAAGAGTACCTTTTCACCAATGGATATGAGAAACTTTCGCACCCCGCATATTTTCAGAATAGATTTCCGCTTGTAAATTAAGGTCCATGTCTCTGTCCCTCATTTCTTTGCCAAACAGTTTCTGGTAAATGTGAGTTTCGGACGTTTGGTGCGTGCTGACCATTTAAACATCAGAGCGTATGGACATTCACCATTTGTCGAGTGAGAAGTGTTTCTGTATGTAACTTGAAATTTGTACAATTCCTTTTTCCAATCACCATTTGACTGAGCAGTCTGGATAGATTTTAGCAGTGTCCTATTCTGGCGCTCCACTTCACCATTTGCTCTTGGTCATAGCGGAGTCGTCTTGTTATGTTCAATTCCTTCATATCGAGAAATGTCTTAAATTTATCTGACACAAACTTGGGTCCGTTGTCAGTTTTTACGGAGGTCGGAAGTGTGTATCAACAAGCATGTGTTGCAACCATTCAATAATGGTATCAGACGGAACAGATTTCATTAACTCTACTTCAATATATATCTGCTGAAATAATCAACGACAACAAATACATAGTGGTCTGATGGAAATGGTCCCATTATATCCATAGCTTAGTGATCCCAAGCTTGTTGGGGGTAACTTAGTTCGAGCAAATAGTTATGGTACTGAATGTTGACTCACTAATTGACAAGTGTAGCATAATTTACACACCTTTTCAGTTTCATAGTCCGTTTTGCACCACCAATTTTTGTCGGTAATTTTGTCTTAATGAACTTCATGTGCAATCCCAACGGTTCGGTTGCGCAAACCTTTCGGAATTAAAATGTTAGTCCCACGTTATACAATAGGTCATAGGAAACACAGTTCGTTATGTATGGATTGATACATAATTTTAGTCTTGTCAGTTTGCACTGTTAATACATTCACGTACTTGCGCAAGCTCAGTATCAATCTCAGTTTCACGTTCGATTTCAGAAATTGTTATTGTTTTCAGAATCGCGTTCTGAACAATAATCGAATATACTAATCAGCAACATTCCGGTATTCAGCAACATTTCAGTATTCGAATCCAATGTCAGTCTTGATAGTCTGTCAGCGATATTTGTCGGCCAGACTGATATTTCACAGCGAAATTAAATGGTTGAAGTGTCAACATACAATGTTCTTTACGAGCTGAAGATTTCGATTTCTTTGATTTCTCGCCATTTTGAATTTGCATTAACATTCCAGCGATTCAGAAAGATGACACATCGGTAATAACTTGTACTATTGTATCAAATTGACATTTGTCTTTATGTACCGTCAGACCACGACCGCAAAGTCGCTCGATTACTTTAATCAGACGTTTATCGTGCTCTTCTCAAGTTTTCACATGACCTATTACATCATCAGACATATTCATAGCACCTTCACCAGGACCCTGTACATCCATTTCACCCATACAGAGCCCCAGACAAACATGAGCAGACGACACTCTTCTAGGTGCTTCTATATACATGTATGTGTGGGGCTCCCTGCAGGGTAATGGATGTTTTTTTTATTTTATGTCCTAAAAATTGTAAGAAACACTTATTTAAAAAACATGATAAAAAATTGTTAGGCCAATGCATTCTCTTATATATGCGAGGCGACATATTGTCGACTCGCATATATAAGAGAATGCATTGTCACAGGGTAAAAAAATTACCACACATTGAAAATGGTCGAGGAGAGCACAAACTTACACAAACATAATATATGAGGAGCTGACATTTTGATTGTTACGAGCATTATTTTAAAAACAAGTTGATACCTTATTTCTTTCGAAATACTCGGCAGTTTTCTATAACATTCTGATCAAGTTGACAGTCGGTTCGTGTAATACACCAGTCCATTCATCTAGGACAATTTTGGTCAGAATGTTAGAGAAAACAACTGTGAGTTTGGACACAAATGAGGTGACTGCTTGTTTGATAAATAGAATAGCATTTGTTCGTAGCGTTTCCATCGTCTCAGAAAAAATTTAAATAATAAAATCTTATAGTGTAACCACTGTCCCAGTTTGTTTCGTGATGTTTCCACTGAATCGACTTTAAATAAAATTGCTCCTGATACTTAATATTGTTAGGGAGTGGCTTGTTTGCTATGTTACCAGCGTTTCCATCGTCTCAGAATAAATACATAAAAAAGTATATAATATAACCACTGTCCCAATTTGTTTCCAGATGTTTCCTTTGAAAAATGAAAATAATAGCAATATATGATGCTTCCAGATACACGTAGAATTAACTTAGGTAATGTATGTCACCACTACCCAGTTAGTCAACTTGATGTCCAAACTTGATGTCCGAACTTGATGAAATAATGTCCAATTATTTCAACATTCCAGTTGTTTCCACTTGTTTCAAGGGCCTCTACGTGAAACGAAAATGGCGACCCTGTTTTATCCTGCTCACATTCATTGCCATATATGGTAATATGTCGCATCCTAGTTTCTTACCCTTTTCCTCGTTTCTGGTCGCGTTTGTGAAAGCCTCGGCCATTTTGAATGCGTGAATCGAAACCACGTGATTCCACACTATGTTCATAGCACCTTATCAACCTCCTTGTAAGCGCTAACTTCATGTCGAATTAATATTCTGTTCCCAGTTTCCCCGATATCCACCCTTCAGTGGCTTGTCTATTCTGCATCCATTTGTTGTTATATCTCTGGAATCTTCAGCTTTTGTTTAGTTCCATAAAAATTTTCTCCACAGTCGGAATGGGAAAACTGAACTCTTGATAATTACAACAGTATTAGCTTGTCGGATGTCGACATAATGGAGCTTTCCACAGAGGCCAAACCCACAGCGGTAGTACTGCTCACTTGCAGTAAGCCACGATTGCCATTATGTTATAACCAGCTGAAACAATCTCCTTGTGTGCATTGCTTACATATTGATATTTAAAAAAAATTAAATTTTTTTGTTAAAGAATTTAATTTAATGTTTGAATGTATTTATATTGAACTCCTTGCTCGATTTAATATTTAAATTTAATTGTTTTAATTCCACAAAAAATTTGGATGTTTTTTTATCTTAACTCCTTGCTCAATTTAACATTAAAATTAATTTTAAAATTAAATTTTATTTAACAATTGTATTGTTTTAGATTAAATTTAAGATTTAGAAAAAATATCTAATAACACAAAAGACTGAAATTTTAATTTTAAAAGCAAACGCCGATACAGCATCCACAGGGTACCCCAAGACACCACACCAAATTTAATGGAAATCAGTCTGGGAGAAACATAGCTGATGTTCACTCGATGCAGCTTGTCACTGTGCAGCCTCTGTTGCTACATAAAGTCCTTGCGTATGCAATAATTTAAGGTCGCGACCTTTTCCATGAATTGTTTTTGAAAAAATAAGCAATCTGTATTTATTATTATTTGGTCTCAGTGCTTCCAGTTTGTCACCAAAATGACAAGTCTGTGCCTTGAGCTTTAATTTCGTCACGTATTGATCACGCGTCTTATTTTCTTGTTGTGACATTTGTGACCCGCCATATAAAATCCAGTCGGAAGTCGGGATTTTTTTTACCCTGTGCCAATGCATTCTCTTATATATGCGAGTCGACCATAGGTCGCCTCGCATATATAAGAGAATGCATTGGCCTAACAATTTTTTTAAATTTTAATAATTTGTTCTTGTATTCTTTAACAATTTTATAATTTCACCCATACAGAGCCCCAGACAAACATGAGCAGACGACACTCTTCTAGGTGCTTCTATATATGTGTGGGGCTCCCTGCAGGGTAATGGATGTTTTTTTATTTTATGTCCTAAAAATTGTAAGAAACATATATTTAAAAAACATGATAAAAAATTGTTAGGCCAATGCATTCTCTTATATATGCGAGGCGACCTATGGTCGACTCGCATATATAAGAGAATGCATTGGCACAGGGTAAAAACAATCCCGACTTCCGACTGGATTTGTTATGGCGGGTCACATTTTTTAAAACTCATGACGATCAAATGAAACGTTTTCCAGACGAAAAGTAGTCGTCGATAGATTTATAGCTTTATGGAAGTCTTCATCATCACCCCAAATTGTAAAATATCTCCTGCACGGCCATACCGGCGTTGAGCAATAATAGTGCTCTCTCTTCTGTGTGGCAAATGTGGTCGCTCTGTTTGTGCGTTAAAAATAATGCCGTCCTCCATCGTGTCCACCTGATCCACCGGAACGAAATTTGGTTATACTTATACTTATACCTTGATCTAACATTGTTTCAGTGACTCTCGCCTCGTCGCCAGTTTGTAGTATATATTGATTTAAACATATTTTAATGGTATATTGATATATATACTATGGGATTGGAGGACTTGTTAAGTTCTTAAAACTTAGATGGACATCCACTTCTCACAATACAGAATAAGTGTAACAAATATAAAAAGTATTTTAAACAGAATAGGTTTGACATGACGTGTGCATGTATACAATAATAATAATTGAATATGAATAACTATACTATTAAGTATTACTTGTGAGTGATAGTGTGGTGGTGGTGGGGTGCAAGTTAACCGTAGTATATATGTAATGTGGTTCGTTAAGGGGTGAATGGGGGTACATGTGTTAGGGGTGGCTAACTATATAGCCGACAGTGGGATTTGTACATGAATGTTATACTTAATGGTTTTTATGATGACTTAATTCAATCAGTACATATATATAAATATGTATACATAGATTTACATATATACACAAGGATACATATATAATGAATTCAGTTTATTGATTAATCACGGGAATCTGCCGGACGATTTAATAAATTTTAAGGTTGCATCAAGGAGAACGAAATTACCGTTTTACATTGAGCGTGATGTCAACAATCAAAAGAGCTTTGTGGGAATACATTTGAAATGATTTCATTGTATCAATCAGTTCAGTTCTTTGCGTTGATAACAAAGGACAGTTTATCAGGAAGTGTTCAGTAACTTCCTTGGGGAATCCACAGGCACAGGATCGGTCATCGGCAATGAAATTGCTCACTTTGTCGTAATTTAAATCGCTACAACCATTTCTCAGCCGGCAATGCAAAATGTTTGTATGAGAATGTAAGGGTAGTATATATGGTTCTATAACATATTTAACTCCTGATTAATGGGAGACTGTGTCTAACTTTCTTCTTTAATCTGATGCAACAACAAGAACAGTAACAATATGCCATGTGTAAGTGTCGACAGAACGGACATCGCTTTGCAAGAAAATATGTTAGTACATCAAAATATACCAACTTTCACTTTGATTTGAGTACGATATTCGATGATGCCAATTTACAGATGAAACACAAAGCCGTGGTAGATCTTCTGATTCTTCTCATACTATGTCACCACATCCAGGTATTAATAATTGTTTGATAAATCATCAGCAGATGTCTTGAATTTGATGTCATATATTTTGTGATTGCTTTTTCTTCATGGCATGTGCTAATTCCTAATTGTCTCAATCCACTGTACCTTATATAATTTTGGTTACGTCGCATAACTTGAAAAGTATAATATATCGTAATCGAATTTCTGGCTCGAGTCATAAACTTTATGTAATATAATTGTCATGTTAATACCTGCAGTTCTTTTGAGTGTGCGTGTGTATTCAATATACATCTTCGACTAAAATTCATTAATGTGTAGCATATTTTCCGTTGAATTACACGAAAGGCGTCTGATAAATAGTCGGATTCGGGTACATCACCCCTTTAAACAATATATATATTAGCAGCTTGTGCAATCAGATAATCTCCCACAATTCTTATACATCCGGTTGACACCGGCAAAACATACAACGTACTTGACAAGATCGTACCCGATCCATATAACAATAGCCTGATGTTCACCATTGTTTAAGTCCATCTTGTGCATACGTTCTTTGTTTCTATCCATAATACAGCACTGATTCAGTATGAGTAGTAATATATCGTAGTCACTTTTGCCGAATGGAGGCAAATGCTGAGTTTCAGGAATGAGATGTGTTGTTTGCCATCACCAAAGTATGGGGGGTTGTCCATCTATCGTCGGTTCGACTACAACGTGGCTAATATAGTTTTTACGTACAGTTCTTAAGTTTTCTTCACGCTCGCCAGTCTGGGGGGAAGAAGTTCCGCAATCCATAGCTAGAACGTTGAAATCCCCAACAAGAAGAAGGTGGTCGTGTGTTACTTGCGTTGTTGATTCGATCAATTTACCTAGTAAGTTCTTTATCATTTGAATCATCAGAGGACGGGCTGTTATAGACACAACCGAGAAGTACGATGTCACCATATTTCGTCTTCCATGAACACCAGACTGACTCGATGAAATTTTAACTATTCAGTGTGGGACATTCAACAGCTTTCAATTTGTGGATATAAATAACTACTCGTCATTGTTTAGAAATAGGACATTGTTATCTAATTGCAGTTCTGTGGTGGAAGAAATTCGATTGTTTTTGGGTTGGGTTTCTGTTATACATATATGAGATATAATTATGGTTCTTCTTTTTCAATGACCAGTGAGAGTTCATCCAATTTATTAAAAAAAATTATTAACAATCAGCATTAGTATAAATTCAATTCGTAAAAGATGGATAAAATGTATTCCGCGTTAACATATGTCGGATATGTAATTTTGCTCCAGATTATCACCAACATCAAAGCTCAACCAAATCCGATAATCCATGTACACCTTATACACGGTGAAAAGTTCGTAGTAACACAAGTCTACCAGGGATGTTACTCTGGTAAAAAATAAATGGACGAACCCCGTAGTATATGGGTATGTTTTCCCCTAACTGCATATCAGCATACCACAAGACAACTACATCCAATAATTCACATCTTAGATACAAGGTAAGGACGGGCGGATCTCTCGACCATATGCACTGAACATCTTCCGGGTCGGACGCATAACGCTCGAGCCGACGTCCATTAATCGACTAATAGTTTCAACAGTACCCATGGGTCCGTGCAAATCATGGAGATATTAATAGCTCTCTATCTCCTATTTTGTACTGGTAAATATGTTCATTGGTCAATATCATAGGCGGGTACATCCCCTGTTTAATACCAGTCCATGTTCATTGGTCCATAGCATAGGCGGGTACATCTCCTGGTTAATACCGGTCCAAGTTCATTGGTCAATAGCATAGGCGGGTACATCTCCTGTTTAGTACCGGTCCATATTCATTGGGCAAGCTCATAAGCGGGCATTATAAAATATTGTTTTGGGTTTATACAAACCTAGCCTATCTTTACAGATATACATGAGTTTCTCTTGAGATTAAACTTCAATTCAACAACATCTCTTGAGGTATGTCTCTGTTCTGTCGATCTTCAAAGGTTGGATGCACAGCATGTAATCAATCCAGTATCTCTGTTCAATGACATTGAACGTGTGGTTGGATCCATCGTCAGTCTTGACCACATCAGTGTACAAGAAGCGCAATCTCCACAAGAACGCATCAGTCATACTTCCTTTATGACTCTCTCGTCGGCTGGGTACTAGTCTGTGGTCTTCCATATTTAGCGCGGGTTTATCCAGACAAAAGGGGCGAGACCGCTGTCGTTCAAAATCAAATTTCCTAATTGCTTTGAGGACAATTCCCGCAATAGCAACGTATTGTCAGAATGCAGAACTAGGGCGGTAGTTTTGTTGACAATTTTCGTACATTCCTCAGCAACATGGCAGCAAATTAGAACTCTTGGATTTGACTTGCCATGAATGTTGTCGTCCATGTGCGTTTTGACTTTTGTTTTGATAAAATAATCGGAGAACCAAATCACGCCGTTTCGTAATATAGTTCTGTGGTTTTTGTGGGACTTTCCTAACTTAAGGTACGAAATAACACAAAAGTTGTTCGCGATTTGTTTGGGATCAATAATGCCAACATGTTGCTCTGTTCGCTTACTATATATATTTATATCGCGGAAGTCCACCAAATGCGGGTAAAATGTCTTAAAAGTGGTCTTAATTTGTCATCAAGGGAGGAAAAACCCTGCATGGAGTTTGTAAGAAGTGGTCATCCCACTATAAGAAAAAAAGTTCCAAATTTGTACCAATCTTCTTTGGTTTCATATGGAACAAAAGCCTATATTTTATTCTTCATAGAACCCGCTGAATCGTAGATTTGTGTGGTAACACGACCTAGCGTAATGTCCTATTCTTAAATTTAACTATCGGTTCACGCGTTTGGAGTTAAGGCGATTTAAGGAAGACTAGATCAATCGTCGTTCGTTTTATAGGTTAACCAATACAGGTAAGTTGTTGTCTGACAAGGTGACAATGTCATCTGTCCAGGTCAAAGAAAATTACATTTATCCCTCCGGAATGGTAATAACAAGTCAGAATGGAGCATTGACTAACGGAACCTACGGCCTTTCCGTTTATCCACATAAGTATAGTGAAAGAAATAATCGATTACAACCAATGCCAGGCATATTAAAGAAGGTTCGAGGCTAAATACAATGACCTAGGTCCCAATTTATCGCAGACAGATTGCTCCTCGTTCTAGTGCATGACATGTATTTTGAGGTGGAAGCTGGATCCTGAAGCGGTTTAGTGGAATTTTGAAAATATTTTAGAACGTATCTCACAAAAACAAGATTTTATTTTTTGCCAAAATTAGAATTTAGATATTTTTGGAAATTACTCCCAATGAGTTGAATAAATGCCAAACTGTTTGGATAAGACCATCATCAGTTGCAGATTTTCTGACTGTGCCATACTAAGCGGATGTCACATTACGTTTCGTCATTTTTTTTGAAATGCCAATGCACATATTATGCCTTGACTGTTTGCCTTTCATATTTATACTATAATGATTCGGTTTCTCGCGGGGTAACTCATTGCATATAAGACAAACACGAGAAACAAAGTATAAAACAATAACTTTATAGATATAATTCGACATTTCCTTCAGATATCAGTTTTTCACTTCTTCGGTTGTATACGGTGATAAAAAACATATTTACGAACTATATAACGGTACCTTCAGAAACAGCATATTAAATATACGGGCGGTCTTCCCTGTGGGTATAAGTGTTAAAATAATCACATCCACTAAAACCGCCATCAACAGAAAGAATATTATATAATAGACAGTTGTTCTTATATCAATCATAAATATCGCATAGATTGCATATTAGTGTCACGTTTGTACCCTTGGTTATGTAAACAAACATAAAAAAAAGTTACGTTATGATTGTTTATAGACAAACTCTCGGAACTACCATTGTCCAATGACAATGCTCCATTTCGCTGTATAATGCGTATATAAAATTATTGGCCCAAACAACAATCGCATTCAAATCACAACAAATTGTATTTTAATCGACCCATTCTACCCGCTGTCAGTTCAAACTCAAGCTAATCCATGATTGGGAAATGATCAGACAGAAAACGTGTACATAATATAATTGTTCTTGCAAAGAGATAAATATTTTTCAATCCAGTTAGTATTTTCTACTAACCTATATATATGGCCATACTTACCAAATAAGGATTATGACGATGGATCGTATTGTGAGTTGTAAGTTGTAAGCGCACCAAATTAGGGGTTTTACAACCGACGTAAAGCGCTCGAATCTAAATAAGGAAATGGCGTAATATCGTGACTCATCTTATAAACAATCCACTGCGCTTTTGGCGAGAAACTAAACAACAGTTGACGTGTATTTTCTCGGACACAAAACGTGTTAGGATAGGATAGGATAATTTTATTTACAATACACATATGAATAGTACAGTAAATTAACATATAACTAGATAATAATTCAGTATATTACTGAGGGGAACATAGCCTACCGGGCTGTCTTCCTGTTTCCCCCATAACAAATATCATTATACAAATAATTTATCAGATAGCGTGAGTATTATTCATATTCATATCCACGTACACGTGCAGACTAATCGTATATATAACAAATAAAATAAGACAAAATGCTCAGGGCATTTTTTTCACAAAAAGTGTTTATATGTTTGTGAGCCAATCCAGACGAGTGATCACTATATCGCTTTATCTCTCCCCGGAAACGTTACGTTCTTGTCACGTGTTCTAAAGTATGAGAAGTGTCTGCATGACTTAGTTTCAAACGAAGATTGAGAGAATAGTATTCAGATTATAGAGAAGTTCTCATGATGAAATATCAGAATACAAGCTCAGCGCGATGTCTCATCCGACTCAGAATTATTATTTCATACACATAGATTCATTGGATTCTGGGGAGAGATTATGCATCTTTTATAGTAACAATAAAAATAAATATGAATTTATATGATTCGCCGGAAGGGCTTTTTGTTGAGTGAGGTTTTTGGGAGAATGTTAACTAAATGTGATAAGTATGTGTGTGTATACCATCATAGATTGGAGGCCCAGACTCGGCATGAGTGTCCATTACTTCAAATATGATTGTTCACCTTTAATGTGCCGATATTATGGCTTGCGTTGTAGTCATCGTGGTATTGGTGTTGTAGCCTTTGATATGATCGAGAATAATATCGCATTCCTGTCATCATTATGCTATACTATTAGTATATTCTTGAGAAAATGTTATTTCTGAATTATAACCTACAACGAAGGCCGCCCATCCCTTTAAACTTGCTTATAATTGTAGCATATAATTTCACGGTACAGTGTTTGTATAAGCACTCATGATAATAGATGTTTCCTAGAAGGTATTTAGTGAACCAAGTGTGGAACCCAAAGGAACTAGTTGGTTCCATGTTCTGGTTCTATCCGGGGACACACATAGAGAACCAAAGGTTTGTTCTCCCATCAGGACAAAATACAGAAAAGGTTAGTTCAACGTGGAACACGAATGTCTGTTGTGTACTTAATGTGATTCCTTATTTGAATCCTTATTTTGGTTCTTCTCCGCTGAAAATGAACAGTCTGAACAGTTGAGTAACGTTTTGGGCCATCTTGTTTTCTTTAACAATGCCACAAATATACACTTTCTAAATGACATTGGCATGCTACATAATCGCACCTTCATTACAATATTTAGATCATTTGCATATTAATTGATTGTTAACGATCATGTGCCATCATGGAGGGTCATCATGAGTATTCATTCCATTGTGTCGAGACCTGTCATTTCAACACATCGATAATCATGGTACCGAATTAGTGGGCACTGATTTTGAATCAATGTTGTGAAATATGGTTTTGGATTATCCCTCGTTTATCGAATTCACAAATCGCAATATCTTCAACTATTACAGTCAGAAATAACTATAATATTTGAATTCATGATTTGCCTGACCTTATTGTTATAAAGATTTACATATGATGCTGATAGTTTAAATGTTGTATGGTCAGAAATACCGATAGAGTTGCCCCTCTTTTATTGTCTGATTACTAATAATTACTTAATAATATTGACTCAAGTGGGTTGTATTGACTGGGTTTCCTACCAAAAATTGGCAAAATAAAAATAAGGAATCTTGATATGAATCAAGCATAATTCCGAGCTTTACTATACGAGTAGGCTGCACTTTTGAGAATGAACAGTCCGTAGGTAAAATAAAGTCCATCCTGATTACGATACGGCAAACTAACTTCATTTTTATTTTTCGATTAATACAAGTTGTTACTCTTTTCATCATTACTATCAATAAAACACGAATTATGCATGCACGCAAGAAACAGGTCTGTTGTGACAAACGCATGGCCAATTAGCCTGTCTCTTTGAAAAGCCGACGAAATTCCTAACAGATGTACATCGTTTATGAATTTCGTCTGCTTTTCAAAGAGACTGCTATACACATCGTAATCCGGTACCAGGCGATAGGAAAGCAATGCAGTTAAGTTACCCTCACACCATAGCGTATACTGAAACCTATGAGTTGCGTGTTAAAAATATTTGTATACGCACCAAACACAAGCGAAATCAACAATTTTGTCAATTTGTAACCTATTCGACCTATGGTTTGCGTGTGAGTTGCGTGTGGGTTGTTTGTGGGTTGCGTGTGGGTTGCGTGTGGGTTGCGAACTGAACTTATGATTCCCCAATATCTGCGATCACCGGCGTACGAGTTGCGTGCGAGTTGCGTGTGAGTTGCGTGCAGAACTTACGAGTTGCGTTTGAGTTGCGTTCAAAACTTGCAAGTTGCGTTTGACCTGCGTGCTAGTTGCGTGGTATTTGCGAATATCTGTCACGTGATCAAAACCTATAAAAGCTGAGCCGATTCATTATTTTCTTGAGTACTGATTTGGTCATCGAAGAGTCAACATGTGGAAAGCTACCAAGAAATCAGATAAAAGTGACCCCAAAAGTGATGTCCAATAACAACAAGAGGTAGCTCCATGTTGTCACCTCGGAGGTCCAATAACTGACACGGATCTAGAAAAGGCCCACTATTTATACCATTTCTCAACACGCATGTAGTACGCAACTAACACGCAACTCACACGCAACTAATAGGTTGGATACGCATGCAGGGCATGGGTTGGGGATACGCTGGGAATAAGCACAATAGGTTGGGGGTACGCTACACACGCAACAGGATCACAACCGAAACGCAACACGATCGCAAAATGATCGCAACAGGTAAGCAACACATTCGCAACATGTACGGTACCAAAACCTGGTCAGATACCTCAAATGTGGACCTGCGATCACCTGCGTTCATAACTTATGAGTTGCGTACCTGTTGCGATCGTGTTGCGTGTGTAGCGTACCTGTTGCTTCCCTGTTGCGTATAAATTGATCGCAGGCATTCGCAGAGAAGTATTGAACATGTTCAAAATTTCCGAACTTACTCTGCGTGTGTCTGCGAAAACCTGCGTGCTTGTTGCGTACTTCAAACCTATAAAACTTATTAGTTGCGTGTGAGTTGCGTTCGAAACTTATGACCACTATTTTTTATTCGCAACCATACGCAATTGGTTATCGCTATTGTGTGAGGGTAACTTTAGCCCGTACTGTGATAAACACACTCAATTAATTATCTTCATCCGGGCACTCTGAAACAACGGGGCCCGCATCTTCGTTATGTCGCAATAATCAAAGCGTCCCTTTAAATGTTGGATGGTCAGAAATACCGATAGAGTTGCCCCTCTGAATTGTCTGAATACTAATAGTCACTTAATAATATTGACTCAAGTGGGTTGTATTGACAAGTTTTCCTACCGAAAATTGGCAAAATCAAAATAAGGAATCTTTCACACATGCACGTTTTTTCTGAACTCTGTAACTGATATGTGTTATTTGATTCTGGCGTCTGAGCATAATTCTGTTTTCAATGATAACACATATATGCTGAAAGATTGAAATAATATCATATATAGCCCTTGCATGACTGGGGCTGCACTGGTGCAGCATTAAAGATCTTGTGACTTGTATTCACCAGCTGATCATTCACATGACACTGTTTTATCAATTTTGTACAAAATTGTCCGTAGTCGAATTTCGAGCGATTGGAGATAACCAGCAAACAATTTCACTAAAATGCTTAACATTTCCAGCTTTTTGGTTAATATGAGTTTCTAACTTGAAATGTCGCGATTCAGTTGAATTTGAAGGCACAGTGTTTATGACACTCCTCCAATCGCGCAAGGACATTCTATGTTAAATCATGGCTATTTCTTAATTTGACAATGCGTTCCACATTTCGGATATGTTTATATTCCGGGAAGTGTGCCCATATGCTTGTGATATGTAAAAGGGTCATCCGTCAATTAACGACATGTAACAGGATACGAGTTGTTCCGTTGTGAGCTCACCCCACTACCTCCAATGTATGCACAGAACCATTTGGGCGCAGAAAGGGTCAGATTACTACTTTTAACGCGAAATTCGACAACTGTCTAAATTTCTAGTTCATGGAAGTAACTGTACATTTAATGAATGAATTTCGTCTCAAAGTTGATATAACTGCTTTGTGAAAAACAAATGTATCTAGTTGTCGTTTGTCATTGTTTTTGCTACTCTCGTGTTTATTTGCGCGCACTCAATGTCTCTTTTTGAATAGACTGGTTCCTGGAGGAAAGCTGTAAATATCTTAAAACGTAGTAACCTGACCCCCAGTACCATTTGCAGTTCATATTTGAATAGGCGTTTAATATGTCTGGATCGATAGATATTTTAACAACTGCGCCCATACTATTGCGACAATGTGGCATACAGAACGTTGTTCCACCAAGCAACGTATATATGTTTCTTTCTAAGGATATGGCTCAGTGTATCAACTGTAACAGAACGATGTTTCCATGGACTCTGTTCCTTCCCTAGAATCTTCCAAATTATTAAAGGTTACTAAAACTTAGAGACTATCAAACTTCGATAGTCAGATTATTGAAAGTACAGTGTGTACTCAAACTGGAACAGGGTAAGGACGAAGCGTATACTTAGTACTGATGTCCTCTCGTGTGATCGTTGGTCACATGGAATGGTGAGGTGAATTCCTGCAATAAGTAATATAAACAATTTATTACATGTTGATATTTAGTATCACAATTTTGCACAGGGTACATAGAGGGTGTTATGACAAGAAGGACACCAAGTTATTTTAGGTGTGCAGACCATTGGGCCATTCATGTACACTGTACTTCGGGAGCCCAGGAAAATCCGCAAATTTGACATATGAGTTATGTATTCTGACAGGCCCAAGTTTAAACATTTGTCACTTGCTATTGCAAACAAACTTTACCATTCCCTATAAATACTGGACCAGAATTATGGATCCGGTAATTGTGTTTTTTGTACATATTTTTGTAATATTGTTTAAACTAGAAGAAATGGAATAAAGTCACGGCCATTTTTAAAATGAAATTTGATTTGAAATTAAATATTGTTTAAACTAGAAGATATGGAATAAAGCAGACATTAGACACGATAGATGTCACTTTTCGGTCACAGTACGTTTTGTCTACTAATATACTCGCCTGTGATATCGGAATCAATCATTTTCTCAAGCAAATTGGTTTTAGATATATTTGGCAATATCTCTATGGTGTTCTAATACGGGTAGACAAATGCACAATATTTTTTTTTAATGAACAGAGCGGTATACCATTCATTAGCATGTCAGCATGTAGCTAACGCATGGTATGCCAGTCTTTAGTGCCAAATGATAAAGGGCGTTATACCGTTCTTTAGCCACAGCCATTAGTTTTTAAAATGAATTTGATTTGTTTTGAAATTTTATTTCAAATTAAATATTGTTAAAAGTTAAACTAGAAGAAATTTGATTTGAAATTTGATTTGAATTTGATTTGAAATTAAATATTGTTTAAACTATAGAAATGGAATAAAACAGACATTAGACACGATGGATTTCTGTGAAAGTTCATGTGCACGAAAGACGAAACAGTAAGTTTTGTCGACTAACATATACTCGCCTGTGATATCGGAATCAATCATTTTCTCAAGCAAATTGGTTTTAGATATATTTGGCAATATCGCTATGGTGTTTTAATACCGGTAGACAAATGCGCAATAGTATTTTTTTTAGAATGAACATCACACTTTTGAAACAACTGACGAAATCGATTGTGAAGGTCGCATTTCCGTAGTCTCGCGTCGGTTCAAGTGACAGCAGTCGAACATATAGTCCACGTGCGACCATCGTAATATTACTAGTTATATAAATACAATAAAAAACACATTTAAAAACTTCAAAATGGCTAGTTTCGATAAATTATAACTTACTGAAATTCTCATGATGATTCAGATAAATTGGGCGTGTAACATCCGTTCCAATGTGTACCAGTGATAAGCCAAGGTACTGCAAATGGATATATAGTTTTCGATGCTCACGTTTCGTGCCATATATCTCCAGTCATACATCCTCGCCATTGATATGTTTCTATATAATACGTCATCGTGATTCATATAATACAAAATTGGAATTATTACTAGAGGATCGTCGTCTTTAATATATACGTATCCAAAGAGTATCCACAACGTGAAGAACGGGAGGAAAATAAGGCCAGCGTAAAAACACACAGGGACTCTGCTACACAACCTAACATAGACTATACATCACACTCTACAAGTCAATTACTTTGATTATAGTGGTATCAATAACAGTGTGATTACACTTGGGAGTTGGCCAGCCTCAGGCCAGGGAATATATTCATTAGAGTCGGCAGTATAGACCTATTCCAGGAAGGAACTTTTTATTGAAATAAACCAAAAATAAACTTATATTTTATTAAAATAGCACAAAGCAATGTTATTTCAGTGTATTGCATACAGGTTTACACGCACACAAGCATTGGTAGTCCAAGTCTTCTCGTTCTAAAACCAGCTGAAATTTTGGGATGGCGAGATGCTGGTGTTTAGTCCGAGTTCGCTTCCATAGGCTTTCTCACAAATCAATACATGATGCTATATACATCGGAAAGAATGATATCTTATGGTCACAATGGTGTATAATAATCTTAACTTTCATGTTAAATTACACATAGAATATTCAGGTTGATTGCCACTAACATCGCTTTGTTTATATGTTTGTTTACGTTTTAACTGAAAGCCGAAGTGTTCCGAAGAACTTCGGCATAGTCCGGAGTTTGTTTTGGTCGAGACGAATTTCGATACAAACAAGATGGCAGCCCCCATATTTAATCTAATGCTCGTTGTGTTTACACTGTTTTAAACTGTGAGAGGGTTGTAATTCCCGTAATTTATTTAATGTATTACATTTATATCTTCAATGTTTACTTAATCTATTTATTGACACACATAATTACGATTACAATTGATAATTCATCGCCATGTGCGTGGTTAGTCGAAAATCTACGGAATATTTTCACCGGAAAATGCCGAACACAGTTCGCGAGGTAAACTGAGTTCGCATACTTTTAAAAATATGTCAAAACTGCGGTAAATGTCTCTTTTCACATTAAATTACCGCTTTCAATTCACAACTGATGTGGGTATCAGATCAAATATCATGTCTTCTGCGGAAAAAATCCGTTTATTGTCGCAATTGTGATATTTTATTTCATATAATTGTGGTTTATTTGAGCGGGTCACTAACGCTTAACTCGTGTTACAGAAAGCCTATGGAGGCGAACTCGGACTAAACACTAGCATCTCGCCATTCCAATATCTCAGCTGGTTTTAGTACGAGAGACTGGGACTAAAGCATTGGTTACTCTCACCTGCAAAATAATAGTGCATGCATGATTATTTAATTTCAGTCAAAAATACAATCCTGCACTATTATTAGGCAATGAGACATAGTGAAATTGCCTGCACTACTGTATATATTAATATCAGCTGAAAATACAGTCCTGCACTATTATACGGGAGGTGAAAGTATAACTTATATTCCCGTTCGGTGCACCAAAGCAAAATTTCACACCTGGATCAAAAATCAGGTGCACAATAAAATGCGCACCTGCATTTTTCAAAATCGAAGGACTGTAAAATGTCAAATGCAGTGACTCTCAATGACGAAATAGTTTGTGTTTATCGCCGATAGTTGCGCCCCCAACTTGAGAATTAAATAGTTACAACTGAGTAAGGTTCAGACTGTTTTCTATCTACATATACTACAGATAATCTCAAAGTAATGACACAAAGACAGGGCGATACCCCGGTCATGACCATGGTATTACGTAAGGAAAATCATTGCATTTTATTTTCATGCCTGCATGTGCAATGTCAAAATCAATGCAGCCTGACACCAAGCAATGGGTGGAGTTTATAATTAGAGAACCGAAACTATGTCCGCAACTTCAAAGTCGCGTAAACTAAAGTTCACGGGTGCTACAATGTGGTCACTCAACATTGAAGATTTCAATGAAGATCAATCATTTCACAAAAAGTGTATGTGATATTTTTTTATAACGTATTTTCTAGTGTAAATAGTGACATTTTGGTTTGAAATTTTGTCGTTCATTACTGTGTGATTCCCCGACAGATTATTTCTTGTACTAATGTGATAGATAGGACATGCAACCACTTCAGATTATCATTTGGGCATAATTGATAAATCAAATGAGAATAAAGTTCACCGCCCCACATGGCACATGCCTTCAAAAGTGGTCATATCGGATTACCGATATGGTGTGTATCGTACATGTGAGCGTCAGGATTTGTTCACCAATAAGGGGACGCAAACATGACCTCCCCATGTGCCTTTGAAAGGTGACAAATCAGGTTCCGATTAAGCAGTGTATCCATGATGTTCGCGCACAAGATCGTCAAGGATTGTCTCATTATTAGGGGGACACACCACCTGCTTCTGTTGGGGCTCCATTGAGGCTCCATATATTTTAGTTTTAATGATCCAACAATAGTATTACGGTAGAGGTTTATAAAAGTTATGGATTAATATTATATTGAAAGTGCAATTAAATGTTATTTAGATTCAGAACATTTCTTCTTTTTTGGGGGTATTAGTGATGAAGTGGATTGTGATAATTGTTCTATAGCATTTCAAGACCTTGACAGCTTTCCCATCAAGACAAAGTATAAAACTGTTGTTGTCTCAAACCCAAATTTATTGACATCCCGTATTTCATATCGAAACAGAAACTGAAAGTGAAACTAGATTTTTCGGGAATAGTCTATTGGTATATGCAGAATTGCGACCGATGACAAGTGATAACTGAATTGATGTCTACACTTCAAAGGCCCGATGCCGCGCTCATCACTTCCTGAAAACAAATTTTCTATAGAGCATTCTCGTGTCCTGTACTTTGAATACTATGAAACAATGTATTATCTACAATAACATGGAAAAGGGCTTGACTTAGGCATGCGGAAAAATGTGTACCGGTACGCAAGCGATAAACAAGGCCAGTCCTGCTTAGTATATTTTCCATTAAAATTACCCGAATATCGCAAACAGTGACCGCATGCGCCGTGGTGTGACCGCGGAAATAAGCGGTATTCTTACTGCTGCAGCCCTTTTGATTCAGATTGTTTAGCTTCGGCAATTCGCTACGGCAACCCTTTGCTGTGTGGCTTTGTTTGCATCATCAAATGGCTTCAGCATTGCTGATTGCCATAGCCAATGATGGCTTCTGCGGTGTTGGTGGATAAAGCGATACAATACCGCGGTATTAACGGCGTGACACCCCGTTTGAGGTGGTCAATTACTTTAAGTACTAGTATAGCAGTAGTGGTATGGTCGATTTGCTTCAGATTTTCAATAATGTTAGTAGATTTCAACATTTCTCCAGTTGACATAGGGCCCGAGTATTATATAAACTTGTCAGTTTCACTTACCATACAAGTGCTTTGAAGCACTTGATATGTCTTTAAATCATAAGTGACATGTTTCTGAGCTCTCTCTCTATCCCCATAATACAAACATTTTCAGTTTAGTGCTAGTCGTAAGAATAAACCTGACAAAATACCAGAATTCGTATAAGCAGCTGAATAGCACTCCAGTCTAGCGAAATGAAGCTATTTATAGAACAGCGAGAGCACGTGGCGTTGTTTATAAACAGAGGGTCGGACATTCTCCGGTATTACAATACGTTGCCATACCTTGCGCAATGTAAACATGTCATCCCATAAAACAGTGATGGTGGGTCTTATAAGAAAACGGGGGCCACCACAATTGTTGGTATGGCTTATGCAACAATGGCAGAAGAAATGTGGAGAAATCACTTGGTAAATGTAACTTTGACGCCCTTTCCTAAGCTAAAATCAAACAAATAAAATATGTGATTTATGGATTAATTATTTGTTGCTGAAACGGGAAATTAACTGTGGATACCATTAAAATTGGACATAATATGTGCAGCAAATATTTTGTTCGTGTCCATAGCCCCACTATTAAGGAGTTCCCGGACCCAATTCCTGTCACATACGGTATACTTCCAAGCAAATTAATGAAATTATGACATATTTGATTAGACGTCAGACAAAACGAAAATGACTGTCAAATGATGTGTTATCAAATCGAAAAATACGACTGGATTCATAAAATTTGAACAGTACTACTATAGTGTCAAGTGATATAGTACTATATGTACAATGTATAGGTGCATGCAAAATACGAGACCATGTAGACCCTATAGTAGGGGTGGGAGGTACGCCATGCAGTGTCGCGATACGATACGTATCGCGATATGCGGGTCGCGCAGGGAAGAATCCAGAGATTTTTTGGGGACACCTGTTCTGAATTTGAGAATGTCCCTATATAAATTGGGATGTTAAAATATTCCGTAATGGACACTTGGTTGGGCAAATATAGGCTCTATATAATAGACATTGTCAAATGTAATAATACCAAGTGCCATGATTGTAGACAATTCCGTGCTGACTCCAATACTGATTAATCAACCCCCCCCCCCCCCCCCACAGTCCAATCGACACTCCTGTACTCGTCAAAACCTAAATATGTGTAATTAATATATATTATATATGGACTAGGGACATATGAATATAACTTTATTAATATACTTGTATATATGTTTAATGAAATCATCGCCTGACTAAATATGGATAATCCAACTTGAATAAATAGTATCCACTTGGAATTTGGGGACATTTGGGCTTCTTGAGTTTGGGCACACAAACCTGTAACAGGTATCAAAACAGCCCTGGCTCCTTCTCTGACCGGGTCGCGATAATACGTATCTAGATACGATACCCTATAGTATTTCTGGATGAAGCTCTTCATATGGAATTCATGAATTGGTTGAAAAAAAACATATATTCAATCATAGTCATTATTTAATAGTTCATTAATTTGATTAATCCTTCAATACCAGCTACTTCAGTTCATTGGAATGTTTTATTTAAGGCCAAGGTCGTATGGGATTACACGACTTTCAAGTACAAAAACATACCACGTTTGTTGTTTAATTCATTTAAACACAGTCCAGGGGGAATAATCCAAAATACCACGTCGGAAGTTCGGAACGCTGTCTGTATTGACGCGGTTTACGACGAGTCTTGCGATGAGACACGTTTATGTCAATTGGGTATCGGTGACTGTTAACGGGAATTATTTAATTCTCTAATATGCAGTTCAAGTCCGATGAACGACAAATGATTAGCACGACGTACATGAACGAACTCTTCTGTGTGCCAACGGTGACAATGGTATATCAATCTTTACACAACAACGCCCAGGCCCATGACCGACGAACAGGTGGCTGACCTATTTAATCGGCGCTTTGAAATAGAACGACTTGATCATGCTTCTTTGCGTGCCGTTGTATTTAATTCTTATTCTCCGGCGTGAATATAGCAATTTTAAAGAACGAATAATGGATAATAGATAAACAAAATTGTGTATCGCGATGCCCGATTTTTTGGCTATGGAAACAGTGCGTGTATCGTAGAACTCTGATTCGCGATACACCGGTGATATCTCGCACCCCTACCCTATAGGGAACGCGATGCCACAGAAACGATTATGTCGCCAGATGTCCCTTGGTTATTTTAGCTTTGTCAATTACGTGGAGAATAATTCAGGGACCAACGATGCCGTCGATGCACTACTGATTTGTGAATAATAAACATGGATTTAGTGAAAAAGTGATTTGATAATATGACAAATCACAACAAAATATGATATAATTGATTTGGAGTATCAAACACCTGCATGCACGGAGACGCTTGCTGTTGACATTTCTTATTATAACATTGTCCTAATGTACGTGTTATAAATAGCCTTATATAATGTTTGACAATTTTGGCTTGAGAACACCGTGCTTTCAACTATGTGCAACTTTTTACAGTAATTTATCGTTCATATATCATAGACATGTTCAAATCAGTTTGTATTTTACATGTACATGTATAGGTGACAGTTAATTTACAGATTCGGGATAAGACATATGCAAAACTGGATCCTGATATTTACAAAATTAATGTTTCAGGGATGTGTATATCTTGTTACGTTGTTGTTAAAATGAAAATAGAATAAACTAATGTAGACATGCACCCATTGAGTTTTACGACCTGTGACATGTGTGACAGTTTCAAGAATGCCACCGTGACCCTTACAAATTGGCATGTTTACATTCCGACGTCCACAAAATGGTCCAAATAAGCTTACGACATGACATCAATTTTATTACTCTAAATGTTCAAATCTCAATAGGCCGCCGACTAATGACTTATGCATGTCATACATCGGTAGACAGTGCGAACCGTTGTACCCAGGTGCAGACATGGCCACAGTATATAACAGGCGTTCTGTTGTAAGATAATATACCTAACATCTGGTATATTATTCCGATCGTGGGTACAATTTATATAATGGTCATTGATTGTTTCACTGCATGATGAAATTTAGCGCCGGGCACTTCAACCTGCATCAATTTTAAGTTAACAACGGACGGCCGGGCATTGTTTCTATACAGATATATGAATACTGGCTCCAATGAATATCCGACCCCATTTACATCTGATTCTAAATTGGCTCCGCCCACATATGATGACGTCTATCGTGAAAAGCGCTATTGGGTAAATATGCATGTAGTATGTACACACCTGCAATCTGTTCCTCGGTCAACTGATCTGCCTGCAAATAGAACACACAAATAGATTAAGCATGTATAATGTATATTAATAAAAACATAGACCAAATTTAGTCAAAATCGAATTACGTATGTTGAAGTTAGCGTGCTTTCATTTATATAACATTGACGGACAGATGACCAATCATTCATTAAACAATAAACATAGATAGAGTATGTTTCATAACCAAAATGTATTTTACGTGTGCATCCAGTAAATGATTTTCCAGATTCATTTGGTGAATGAAAATTACCCATTTCCTTGCACTTTCGAGAAATTGGTTTTCAGACATTCGTAGTATCATGCAGCTAGTCCAGGAGATATTGGTCGACCACTGCACCCCCCCCCCCCCCCCCCCCCCCCATGACTCAAGTTCACCCCACTAATTTTCTTCCTTAAGGTCTCCTATAATTATTCGCACTTGTTAACAAGAAAAAAAAGTGGCCGCAGAGACTCCAGACAAGATGGCGTCCATCATGGCGGCCATTTTTTTTAAATGCACCATGTCTCTTTGATCGCCGTTATAGTAAAGATGATATCACATGCGGTCTTGTTTTCAGCTCGATTCGTTATGCTAATATACAGCCCTTACAAATTAGCCAAAAAATCGACACCATAATCCAATATGGCGTCCAAGATGGCCGCCGAAATGTGAATATATCCTATTTTTCTGACATGTTACCACCTTTCGTTTGTCTCTGTGGGAAAATGTTGGCATCTTTGCGTCATGTTGTACATTTATCATATAGAGGAGTCATTTTCAACCACATGGGGACCATAATATACATTCATTGCGGGATATTTTTGTCCGATATCACGTTTTCCCAAATGCCGGTATAATAGGTCAAAGCCGAATCTACGTTAATAATGAGATGTAATGTTTCGATTCAATGAATGTTATTGCTATTATAACAACACCCATGCATATATATGTACAGGAGATACTCGAGCTATGATTCCTCTTATACCTGAGTTGAGGAATATTTACCCAAATCCAAGATGGCGGCCAAAATGGCCACCAGAAATAAAAAATCGCCGATTTTAACATCAGTGAGCATTATTGTCATGAAAACTCCACACCTGCTTACTATTGTGAGTTGGGAACACTTAGGCAAAGAACTTTCCCTGTACTATATCCAAATAAAAGCACCCCAAATCCAAAATGGCGCCCACAATGGCGGACAGATTTTGAAAAATCACCGAAATTCCCTCATATTCACATCATTGGGTATTATTGTCGAGATAACTCCATCCATGCGTACAGTTGAGTTGGAAATACTGAGGTGAAGTAATTAATTGTTTTCCAAATCGAAGATGGCGGCCAAAATGGCGACCGAAATTTGAAAATACGCCTACACTCCTTTACTTTCTTAGGATGGGCGTTATTTTTTCGCGATTTCTACCCATCATTACATGTTGATATGTATGAATTATTCATTAGGGTTTGGCAAGTGATACGCACAGTCAATAAGGCGGCCAAATTGGCGGCCAGAAACTGAAAAGAAGCCGATATTATCACATACTAATTTCAACTTTTTGTCATAATATCGATTTGTATAGACGAAAGGGTACATACTATAAACCATATATTAGTTCCAATGTAAGTCGTAGCCTTTTGGAATGATGAAACCCACAATCGCGATGTGGCATTTCAAAATCCATTCTCCACTAAGTGCTCATACTGGCCGTAACCGTATATAGGTGCGCCGAATGGTCATATTATGACTTCCAAGAATCAAAACAACAGTACCTGAGCTTATTATGAATTGCCACATTCAGCATTATCTAGACACGTTTCCGTCTCTTCGTCAGATTAATCTATCTCACTCACAACAACAGTTTACTACACTTCTTTGTAGAAGGGTGCCACTAATCGGAATGTTTCAAACAATACAATTGCCGGTGTCCAGCTCACGTGTTTGTTTCGAAAGCTGGGAATTCTTAGCGAGTTTCATTCGTGGTATAGCTTATGGTATAATTCAGATGCTACATATGGGGTATAGGCGTCATCTTGTGCGATACACTAGAAAGGTATTCGGTCGATGCGTATACTAGCTTTCAGAAGGATCTATCTGCGTATTGTCAGCTTTGGTGACCCAATGGGGATAACAACGTGTACACCTGGTGATCTTCCCAAACAGCCACTTCCCAATATATGGTTCATCAATTCGCATACTCACCTAATGCACTGACGCACCCGGACAACTTCTGAATATGGCTTCGAATGGTGAAAGCCCGACATTTGACGGATGCATTTCTGCTAATGCGTAGAAGACCATAATGCATACTATATCCAAACTCCTTGAACATGATCATAAGAACAAGCTTGTTGGCGTCCAGCAATCGTCTCACCGAACAGATCCAAGCAGATGATAACAATACACAAGGTGCTAGTTTGTGGGTATGTGTCATGATAGTGGAAATGAAATTGGACCATGACTACACCGCCCCTTATTTTGTTATGTTTTAGATTCAGACAGAATCTCATGTGTGGCTTTGCTTTCCTTGTATGCTAAGATTGTATGTTCCCATCCGTTTGGAAGCCGTTCTTAAACAGCTGGACCAGGCGTGTGCCATTGGCTACTGCTGTATAAGCCCCACCAAGACTGGAGTGTAGTGTTAAAGGCGATACATTTGATAGTTGGTTGATATGTCATACTCACGCTGGGTGGTATGGTTCAAGAAAGTACAAATGCCATCAACAAAAGTGTGAAATGTTCAACGCGAAGAACATCCAGAGGAATGTTACGTTGATGAGCTCTTGCATTCAGTTCAACAAACGTTGGTACACCAAGTTATTTCTTGGTAACATCACCATTGCGAACATTTTCCTGCACGAGACATTAACTGCTATATTCTAAAGTTATATATATAAAGCTATATGACGTCCACAGCCATTGCCATCGAGACTGTACATTGTTCTTTAAATACATAGTGAAATAAATGCACCACAGTTCCTGACATTTTCTTGAATAATACCGCCAACATACTGACACTAACCCTGAGAGAGGATAACAAAAAACGCATACATTCATGCTAAAAAGACATTATCCTTCAGTCCATCCGACTGTTTTGAGGGAGGCTAGCATAGTATTATCCAGACAAAAATGTACGTAGTTGAATCAGAAAGGCTTCGAAACGGATGTGGAAATACAATCTTACCACACCAAATAAAACCGACACGCATGACATTCTATACCTTAAACATGCACCAGGTGTAGGGGTGGTGTATACCGTGGCCCATTTCATTCCCACTATCATGGCGCATGTCCATAAACTAGCACCGCGAGCATTGTTCTTCCCTGCTGGGAAATATTCAACGAGACAAATGCGGGGCGTCACACAGTTTGCTTCGGATCATGGTCAAGAAGTGTGGGTAGTCTGTACACTATGGTTTTCTCCGTAGCAGAGAGACATCTGTCCAAGGGAATGAGACAGCTAGCAACCTTCGAAACACTGTCGAAGTTGTCCACATATGCCAATACGTTCGCTGAGTTTGTGAGTTGACGAACCATCTATTGAGAAGTGACTAGCTAACTGGTTCGCCAGGTGTACTTGTCGTTATCCCCATGGGGTATGAGACACATACATAGAGATGACCTTCTGTAAGCTTGTATACTCATCGGGCATATGCCTTCATAGTTCAAGATGACGTACAAATATCATAATTAGCAAATATTAAAATCGTAAGATAGACACCGGAAAATGAATTGTTTAAAACGTTATGATTAGAGGGACCCTACTCAGTGTTCGCGCTGTCGGTAGACAAATTAGCCAATGGCTAATCTTTTTCAAATTTGGCTAATAAAAATTTCATTTGGCTAAACTTTTGGCTAATTTTTTTTTACCCCAAATGGAGACTGAAAGCATCAATTTTTGGCAAGTGGGTTTTCAATTCTGTGATGTGAACGATCTAGTCCGAAATATCGTAAGTGGGAATATATCGCCGACTGTACAAAGGGAAACCCGATCGCGGACAGTACAAAGGGAAACCCGTCACTCTGTCCAAAACAGCAAAAGGTCATTCTTTTACATTTAATCCGCTAATCCCCCATTGTATGTCTGGTCACTCACGGGGTCCTGGACAATGATTGTTTATGATGACATTGTATTTATGACGGTCAAGGTTTATGAGCACCAAGTGTAAGACAATAGCTTAATCAGCCAAATGTGAATCACGACAGATATTTTGTGGCTATTTGTCCTCAATACCGATACATTCATAATAATATGCTTGCTTCTATGACAGATTGTAATTTGATAATGGCGTAACAATATTACATGTAAGTTATTAGTTTCCAGATGTCACTTAGATATTTTCGCAAGAATAATTAATATTTAATGATTTGAAAAAATATATTGATATAAAACCAAAAAAATAATGACATTAAGAATAAAAATCCCGGGTTACCCCCCCCCCCCCTTCCAAATCACTCTTTCACATTAAGATTAATAAATTTTTAATAAATGATATATATATAAATATATGACTAGTTCATCAAAATTAGTTAAATTATTGTGTATTTTACCTGTGTCTGTTAGATTTGACGTTTTAATCATTAATTGTGAACCGGCCAGAAAACAATGATTTAATTTGACCAAAAAACATTTGGCTAAAGTTTTTTTCATTTGGCTAATAAAATTTTCATTTGGCTAAACTTTTGGCTAAAGTTTTTTTCGGTCCAGCGCGAACACTGACCCTACTCCCAGGAAGTGGTGAATACTTTGTTGGTGTGAGCTACCTAGATTCATCAGACAAAGAAATGGAAGCTGGTCCAGATAATTATGGACGTGACGTGGCAAATCAGAAATTGTTATCAGGTATTTTTTCTGATATAACTATTCGGCGCACCTACGCTTATGGCCATTATCGGCGCTAAGTGGAGAATGGATTTCGTAATGCCACATCGCGATATTAATTGTGGTTTTCATCTTTCCAGAAGGATACGAGCTATGTTATGCGTTTTGATACATTCAAGTTGAACTAGTAGGTGGTGTTTGTACAGTTTCGTCCATACATACCGATATTATGACAAAATTGAAATTAATATGTGAAAATATCGATTTCTTTTCAATTTCTAGACGCCAATTTAGCAGCGATCTTGGCTGTGAGTATCAATTGCCAAACCATAATGAATACTTCATGTCAGTATTCCATATCAACATGTAATGGTGGATAGAAATCGCGAAACAATAACGCCCATCCTAAGAAAGTAAAGGAATGTAGAATTGTTTTCAAATTTCGGTCGCCATTTTGGCCGCCATCTACGATTTGGAAAACAATTTCTTGCATGAGATGTAAGGTAATTACTTCACCTCAGTATTTCCAACTCAACAGTAAGCATGGTGGAGTTGTCTCGACAATAATGCCCAATGATGTGAATATGAGGGAATTTCGGTGATTTTTCAAAATCTGTCCGCCATTGTGGGCGCTATTTTGGATTTGGGGTACCTTTTTTTGGATATGGTACAAGGAAAGTTCCCAACTCACAATAGTAAGCAGGTGTGGAGTTTTCATGACAATAATGCTCACTGATGTTAAAATCGGCGATTTTCGGCGATTTTTTATTTCTGGTGGCCATTTTGGCCGCCATCTTGGATTTGGGTAAATATTCCTCAACTCAGGTATAAGAGGAATCCTAGCTCTAGTATCTCCTGTACATATATATGCATGGGTGTTGTTATAATAGCAATAACATTCATTGATTCGAAACATTACATCTCGTTATTAACGTAGATTCGGCTTTGACCTATTATACCGGCATTTTGGAAAACGTGATATCGGACAAAAATATCCCGCAATTAATGTATATTATGGTCCCCATGTGGTCAAAAGTGACTCCTCTATATGATAAATGTACAACATGACGCAAAGATGCCAACATTTTCCCACAGAGACAAACGAAAGGTGGTAACATGTCAGAAAAATAGGATATATTCACATTTCGGCGGCCATCTTGGCCGCCATAGTGGATTCTGGTGTCGGTTTTTTGACTAATTTGTAAGGGCTGTATATTAGCATAACGAATCGAGCGGAAAACAAGACCGCATGTGATATCATCTTTACTATAACGGCGATCAAAGATACATAGTGCATTAAAAAAAAATGGCCGCCATGATGGACGCCATCTTGTCTGGAGTCTCTGCGGCCACTTTTTTTTCTTGTTAACAAGTGAAAAAAATTATAGGAGACCTTAAGGAAGAAAATTAGTGGGGTGAAGTTGAGTCCTGGGAGGGGGGGTGCAGAGGTCGACCAATATCTGCTGGACTAAGCCCTCTGAAAAAGGTGATGCCATATAAATCGACACCAAGATACAGGGGTAGATTTAATTTTTCTAATTTGTATAGCATTTTGCAGCACTGGGTAGATTTTAGATAGCATTCCTTACCAATACATGTTTTCTTCATTGTAAATTGGTTAACATGTTCACTGCCGACTGAGTTCTCTCCTACTTTTTGCATGTACAAATAATGGATGTCCACAGTGAGTGTGTTAAAAGCAGAAATTGTAAATTGCTATGCGAATCCAGTTGAATCTATCCAAGCCCCGAAGATACCAGTATATGGTGCACTTTACATGTTCAAGGGTGTGGCCATGGAGGATTGGAGAGTGTAATTATATATGATAGGATTTTCTTTCGTACAAACTGTGCAAACAGTGATAGCTTGGCATTTTCTAGGGTTGAAGGCCATATCTCAGTTCCCATTTTTTGAGTTTTTCCACATCACAGAGGATTTTGAAGTTAAATCTGTTATGGATGGCAAGCAGACATGTTATGACCTTCTACTCATTACTCACTTCGTAAGCGACCACCTCTTCTGGTTGTAAATGAGATTGTTTCATGGAATAAATCAGCCCTCATAATTGGCTACGGCAATCAGCAATGCTGAAGCAAACTGGGCCACAGCAAAGGGTTGTCGTGGCGGATCAACACTCAGATGGCTGACCTAGTTACGGGCCTAACAATCAAAGAAGGTTTAGATACAGTGTATCAAAGCAGCTGTGCTACAGATATTGCTACATTGACATTATTAATGCCACACTGACTGTCATTAACACACAGGCTGTGGCAGTCCCTTGTAGGACGAGGGTGGGTGGCGACTTCAAGCGTGTGTGAGACATCTGTCTGTTCCATATTGTTTTGGGTTTTAATTTTGTTTGTCAGAGGCGTGTGTAATTTTTCCCCAGGCAGGTGATGAAGATCAGCAATAATTTGATTTTGAAAGGCCATATATGCTAGAGACTCAATTGTAAAATGTCTTTGTATTCCATATTTCAATATTCGATTAATATTATACGGTTCGGTTCATCGTAATTTCACTCCACTCAAAATGAGGGGTGGGAATTAGCTACAACCTCTAGATTATCTTCTTGTATTCTCCTTCAATTTTGGATAGTTTTAGCTCATACATTGAATAAATGGCCAAGGTATTTTATTTTTAAAAACTTGAAGCATTATTAATATAACAAGGTGAAAAACAATCTGTGGTTTGGGGCAATGAAACGAGAGTAACAAACGCGGGTAAAAAATATCTTCCGGATTCTGGCGTTGAGCCGGTAATCATGCCAGTCTTCACCAAACAAATTGTGTAAAATTTGGGAAAATACCGTCGTAAATAATGATTTAATTCGTTACAAAATATGAATATCTAAACAATTGGAGAGGATCGGCGATCAAAAATACGTACCATGATGGATTTTAATAAAGATGATAAAGTATCACAGATAAAACTTCCCTCAGCAGTCACGATAAGTAAATACACAAACGCACAAAGGAACAAAGAACGGGTATATTCAGCTTGAGGAAATTATAATGCCGAATTAGGAACAGGTGTATCCAATGTCACGCTCCAGTGAACGATCTTATGCCAAACGCACTATATTCTTTAAGTCTACCAGTCCGGCACCTGCAATGCGACAGTGTACTGCAGTACTGCACAGCCTTACTTCCAAGTCGACTGTGCTGCTTTGCAGTCGCTGATTGTACTTTCTGTCTAAAGTTTCATTTTAAAGATAATTTTGCGACAAATTATGCACAATTAAGACCGGATGCTTGTGGGGAAGTTGCATCTTAAAGGATCATTTTGAATATTGACCCATGTTATCCAAGTGTTTATACCGGCGTGTGCAAGATCATAGACAAACAAACATGACTCACAAGAAAACCATAGTCAGAAATGGTAACGCCACCAAGATTATAGTATTACATATAAATAGAAATTATACAAAATACATAAAATATTTTGATAACAATTGCGTTTAAACAAGTAATCCTTCAAATTATTACTAACAAAGCAAGTAAATGACTGTGGGGTCACTCAACAGATTATAAAGACTTGGACTTAGTATACTGTAAATACTGGGACTGTATATTTTTAAATTTTAATCTAAAATTTAAATGAAATAATTAAAAGATAAAATTTAGCAAGTAGTAAAAGTTAATTTTCTCTTTAATTTTTTGTTTTGGTTAAATAAAGCAATAATTTAAATGTAAAATTTGGTTTAAAAAAAAATGATTGACCGTGGCTCTTCCAATAATTGCGCGACTGACCTGGTCAATTGTTCTTAAGAGTTGTTTTGAGAATTACTATGGAGGGAAATAGTTATGGCTGTGGCTTCGCAAGTAATTGACTTGGTGACGTGATGTTAACAAATCTGAACTCCAGTAAACCAAGGATGCTCCATACCAAATATAAGGTAAATAAATAATTCTTTAGAAGTTGTTTTACGATTTACTATGGAGGGAAAGAATTGTGGTGCTGGCTTCGCAACTATTTGACCTCATTGTAACAAATATAAATATTAGTCACTTAGATGTATCTATTCTGTATATTAATTTATTGGGTCTTACGTGTCTTGAGATGTCTAAATATTTTTTGATGGACACATCGCGCAAGCGCCAGGGACCCCCGCCAATCTTTTCTGTTGTGATTCCAATTGTTGGCTTATTAAATATGCACATATGCTTAAGAAACAGTCGCGCGCGAATCCGTAGGTCGGGTTTTGCATCCCAGTTAATGAAAATATCATTGAAATAATCGGTTTCCCCCCAATAAACATCCATATATTCAATATACATGTTTTTGGAGCAGAATTAGGTAGACCATATTGGACGCCATAATTCTGCTGTGGTTAAGTGGTCAATTACTTTGGACATTACTGTATGTAGATGGAGTTATCATTAGACATCACATCCGTATATGGAATATAGTAATGCCCAAAGTAATTGACCACTTAACCACAGCAGAATTATGGGTAATTTTTCAGGATTTAAAATCCTGAAAAATTACCCATAATTCTGCTGTGGTTAAGTGGTCAATTACTTTGGACATTACTGTATGTGGATGGAGTTATCATTAGACCTCACATCCATATATGGGCTACAGTAATGCCTAAAGTAATTGACCAATTAACCACAGCAGAATTATGGGTAATTTTTCAGGATTTAAAATCTTGAAAAATTACCCATAATTCTGCTGTGGTTAAGTGGCCAATTACTTTGGATATTACTGTATGTAGATGGAATTAAACCTCACATCAGTGTGTTGGAGATTTTGGACCTTGACTTGGGACCTTTGGTTTTTAACGCAACAAATGCGAGTACACCTTATTTTCTGATGTAGCCAGAGTTTTTCTTGGATAAGATGAGTTTGAAGCCTGCTTACATTTCAAAATGTTGTCAGTTTTGTATTGTCTGCAGCAGAACTTTCAAATTGTGAATACAATCGAGCCAAGGGCATGTCCATATATGTTACACACATAACGGCCTTTGCGTTGCAATATAGTGGGATTTCCGACAGATGCTGGATATGTGTTAAAATGACATTTGAAGAGGGAATTTTTGCGAGAAAATTATTTTCTGAAGTGATCAAAGGCCGTTTTTATCTATTAAACAGAGTCTTTCGCTCAAATGGAGCCCGCTTACGATCGGCAAATATGTATGTACAATATATAATTACGTTTATTGATGTGGCGCAACCGTATGTCCGTCTGAAACCTGGATTTTGTGGTGTTGTTGTGATATTTCTGTCACATTTACGTTCTAAAAATAGCATTTTTCGTCTTTTCGAAAACAACTTCCGATTTAATGTTTGTACGGTTTATACACTGTGTGACAATGGTGGTGACTTGGTCTCAAACACAAGTGGCTTAATTGGTTGCGAACATTCAGTTTCGTGGTGACTGGAAGGAATAATTTGGGAAACATCGGTTTCCTGTCCAGAATCATCGCACAAATTCTTATCCTCTCTGATTTGTACTCTGTTTCGAGTAAGCCCTCTGCCATTTGGCATTTCAATATCATACGAACGATTGCTGCGTTCCTTATGTTCTAACTCGCTTGCAGCTCGAACGAGCATAGAGTATTTATGGAATAACTGCAACGAATGCATGATGTTAAATGTAAACTGTAATGGACAAACGTGAAATGTATCGATAAATATCGTTCGCAGACTATCAGCCATATAACAAATAATACATGAAATGATGAATATTATAGTGTTACAATTGTTATAAGCATCTCCCAATCACTGGGAGAGTGGGGGGATACAACGCAAAACTTCCAGAGTAGAGTGAAGCTTGACCACCGTGTCAAGCGAGTTAAACCAATGCAAAATCAGTCGTGTGAATAAGCTCACAGGAGCTAATTTTTTACGATTGCCTTGAACATCGTTCAAACGGCGTTGTATTGACCCAGTTTGAATGACCAAAACATTCGTTAACTCGTTACCGACCGTGCACTATGCACACGTTGGCGAACATCAATAAATATATGTGACTCGCCATATCAAATCCAGTCGTAAGTCGGGATTTTTTTACCCTGTGCCAATGCATTCTCTTATATATGCGAGTCGACCATAGGTCGCCTCGCATATATAAGAGAATGCATTGGCCTAACAATTTTTTATCATTGTTTTTAAATAAATGTTTATTACAATTTTTAGGACATAAAATAAAAAACATCCATTACCCTGCAGGGAGCCCCACACATATATAGAAGCATATAGAAGAGTGTCGTCTGCTCATGTTTGCCTGTGGCTCTGTATGGGTGAAATTATAAAATTGTTAAAGAATACAAGAAAATATTATTAAAATTGTAAAAAATTGTTAGGCCAATGCATTCTCTTATATAAGAGAATGGCACAGGGTAAAACAAATCCTGACTTACGACTGGATTTGATATGGCGGGTCACATATATTGGATTATTTCCGCTGGGAACCACACACTGCGCTGCTTGTCGAGAACACGCAAAGGTGTTAAACTCTTAGATTTCTGGTTCGCATATTGTTCCTGCTTGTCACATTGTTGTTTTATATGATCCCTATATATCACACCTGAATGGTCGGTGCGCTGTCTGGGAAGCACTGTCGGAATCGGTCTGCCAAACATAAGCTCAACAGGGCTCGGCATTACGTTCTCGAGCGGCGTTGCTCGACATATAGCAGTGCTGCATTTATATCGCTCCGAGATTTCAAACACTTTTTGATGATTGGTTTGGTGTATCGAATCTGACGTTCAATAAAACCATTTGACTGTGGGAATTTCGGACTGCTTGTGACATGCTGTTTTCGCCAAGAATCACAGAACTCATTATATCTTGTGAGATATTGTGGACCAGTGTCCGACACTATGATGCGGGGAACACCCAGTAGACTTAGTACCTCTTTTGTTACTTGAACAACTGCATCGGAACTGGTTGATCGCAATTCTTTCACAACTGGATAACGACTAAAATAGTCACTGATGATCAAAAAATCTTTGCCATCTATCTCGAACAGGTCAGTCCCTAATTTAACCCACGGAGCACTCGCGCGGCCTTTCGAATTGTGGCCTTTTAACACAGCGATCCCAACATATTCCAAAAGTTGTTTCTGCATGTGTTCTTCCACTATATCTGAAGGAGGAATCTCTAGAAACAAGTTTCAACTTGCTTCGTGGACCTTTTTTTTTTTATGTAACACGAACAATTTTTTTTATTAATTAGCAAGCCAGGACTGGTATTAAATTGGGAGTGAGCGTAAATCTATCTGAGAGAGCAAAACCTGCAGCGTGCGTAAAGCCGACATGCAGGCTATACCCTTGATTTTCCTTTAGTGCTAGGCTCTTCAAGTTTGTCGTCGACCTGCTGCAGGGGCGGATGCGATGACATGGCCGGAGTGAGGTTTAATTCTGGGTTACTATCTGACCATACATTAACTTGATCCACTGGCGTAGTCGGTCTGCCAAACATAAGCTCAGCATGTCAGAAGCAGTGTCAGGATAAAGGTCATCTTGGAACAACTCAGACTATAACTGTGATCATAAATAAGAACGATGTCTACTTGTTCGTTAAACTGTATTGTATTGTGAATCTCAATCTCAAACAATAATCACAGTTATCTCAAATGAACAGTATATTAGCAAAACATAATAATCATGTACGTATATGTTCGTCTTTTCCTCCAATTGTGTAAAAAATACAGCCCGGTTGCCAATCTGCCTCGATGCGGGGTATGTTCCGCTATATTTTCGTATTAATTTTGTTTCAGTGTCGTGTCTAGTTCTCTCGTAAATCAAGGTTAAATCTCCTATTTTCGTGCTAAAAACACGTGACGTTTGCGATCAAAAGCACATTTTTTCTAACTATACGATGTCGTATTTAATAACAAAGCCTTGTTTTTGGATGCCTTAATATCCCATTGAAAGCCACGCTTAACGCTTGGTCCCTATGTCCTGCGTTTTCTCGATATACCAGCCCGATTTCAAAGCGTGGTGCTCCAACAGAATTGAACTCCCGGTAAAATCTGACAAACAAGCATTGAACGCCCGCGGTATTTTTTTTTTTTATTTGTATTGAACGTCTCGTAAACTTTCGATTACACCCTGTAAAATGCCTTTTACGGCCGGTTATCATCATATTGCACGTTTCTAAATTGATTTTCACATGCCACAAATGTAAATTTTTACATTTCCACAGACAATATTGCTACTTGTGCTAACAAATAGTCAAATGTATTATGTCACAGTCAATATATGAGATGCATTAGATCATCCTACAAATAGTCCTTGAATGTCCAATGTTTGAGATTTTCCAGTGTTTGTTATCTTAACTATATATAGCACTTTAACTATCATGAGTAACCATGAAAACCCTATAATCTTTTGTCAATGGCAGTCTTTTATATTTTAAAACTATAGATTTACTATAGTTTATAATGTGCTAGAATTTATCCAAAATACGACAAATTGTATCTTGTTTTAGTGGAATATGACACAGTATAAACTATATATATACTAGTATTTATATAAATGTAAAATATTACCTTCGACCAAAGATGGTGGTTTCCAAGGTTACACTCGAGAAAGCGAAATCGTTTATTGGCACATGATGGTTGGTATACAATAATATCGACACATAATACGGGGTATCCTAAGTCTCAATGCGCGAATATTTAAAGAGCGTTTTATGATTACAAAAGTTCCATATACTAGTAACATAAAAATACAGGGTTTTGTTTGAACCCAATTGTCATGGCAGCACCCGAAAATATATAATTTCAACGAGTAGCCCAGCATAATTGTCCTTACGCACAGTTTGGACACGTGTGGTAATTGTCTAACAAACAATACGATACATAAACTGGAGTCTGCCTGGACTATGTTATGGAACAATATTTTGAATCTTCCGCTTACATAAATCAACCCGTTGTATTGTATAAGAAGAAGGAAGAAATGTTTATATTATATAGTAATTACCCAGCTAAAGCAGGTTGCGAAATGTTACCACTCAATCCCATTGGTCGACTATCGTTGTTTCCTTGCAACATCCATATCTCGTGAGGTAATTTCTAACTATTGTTATTATGCATAGGCCTATCATACACAATGACAGCTAACCATACAAAATAAGATGTCAGATATCTCAAACATAAGTTATGATTAGTTGAAGTTCTATGGGAAGCCAAATTGACATTTAATAAATAATTGAGCTTAAGCGCAATAAGGAATCCCTTATAGCGCTGCAATAAGGAATCCCTTATTGCGCTTAAGCGCAATAAGGAATCTCTTATTGTGCTTAAGCGCAATACGGAATATTCGTATTGCGCTTAAGCGCAATTAGATCTTCCCTTATTAGTGATTAAGCACAATAAGGGATTCCTTATTGCGCTTAAGCTCGATTATTTATTAAATGTCAATTTGGCTTCCCATAAAGTTCCGGGGTCAGTTATTCATGTCAATCGACAATATGTTCTATTGATATATATGGTTTATGTTTATACCCGCTGGTATTTTATACATTTGAGTTAACATAATAATTATGGCGCGATACGTTGGCCTCTCAATCGTCTACAAATAATTCCCTTACCTCAGCTATTTTCCTAATTAAGGTAGGATAACCCTAAATGATGGGAATATGCATTGTCGATGAGGGTGGGCTAGGTTCGGAGGCTGCGAGCACAGACTAAAGTGATATATACTTTTTACTTTAAACATATTTTATTTGTAATAATACAGAGTGGATTGGGGCACAAGTTACATAACTTAATGAGCCCCTCTCCAGTATACATTGTTACAAAATTACATAATTGACAAAGTGGCACAATAAGTAACTTATTTACAGCTGTGTGGAATGTGAGAGAATGGTGACTGGTGAATGATGATCTTGCGGATCGTTAGGAAAGGATGATGTAAGGTGGTGGGGGTGCCAACGTCGATTGTGTTTATTTAAAACATTGTTATGGCCGAGCAAGTACCAGGTCGAAAAAAGCAATAAACAACAATAAACATATTTATGTCCTACTTATTAATTGAGTTAATATCATTTGTCAGAAACGTTTAGTTTCCGTAATAAAATGTTGTACTATTTTGAACAATTTCACATTTTGTTTTATATCTATTTTTTGGATGCCAGAAAGTAAATCATTCATATGTGTTAATTTGAGTCCTTCTCTGTGTAGCGAATGATACATTTCTATTCGTTCTGATTGGTACAGGGAACACATGAAAAGGTAATGATATGCATCTTCGCATTGGTTGCCGCATGCGCAACGTGGGCTGTCAGATATGTAGTTTTGGAATTTATCAGACTTTAGATCACTGCAATAGTTCCGTAATTTTGCGTGAAGTACGTTACATTGCCTGCGTCCCGTGTAGAAATACCTCGGGGGTCTAGTGACGGGGTCAATTATTCTAAGATACGTTTTGAAATCTGAAATTGTGGGGGCATCCGTTATTACGGACGGCATGTCATTCCACGCTTTTATGGTTGAAGGGAAAAATGACTTTTTGTAATTCTCAGTGTTACTGAAATATGTGTAGAATTTTTCGGGATATCTGAATTCATACTCTGATATGTCAGCTATTCTGGGTGGTAATATGTTTGTGAGATAAATAGGGGCATTCCGATTGATAATGTTGTACATAGTTTGTAATTTGTGTAATTCACGCCTCCTTCTCAGTGGGGGCCAGCCTACTTCTTTCATTGTGTTTATATCAGAGACTGATCGTGTGAGTCCACTGACTATTCTGGCTGCATCAATGTGTAACCGTTCAAGTTTATCCATTTGATATTTAGGTGCATTTGCCCATACTACATCGGCATAATCGTATAATGGTAAAATATACGTTTTATATATGTTTTCTAGGGTCTTCCTATCGAGCTGGTATTTAAATCTTCTTAGTTGTGATAAACGCGAGGCTATTCTTTTAATAGTTTCATTGATATGATTGTTCCATGACATATTTGATTGGAGTTCAAGACCGAGGTGTTTATGTGTCTCAACAAAGGATATAGTATCATTATTAAAGGTTAAATTAGGAGTATCGCCGGATGTCCTAGTCAAAGAGTACGACATGCCCATCGTTTTTGATGGATTAAAATTGACTAGCCAATTGTTTGACCATCTTGATATGTTTTCAAGATCCTTGTTCATGGTTTGCGCCAATTCATTTAGGTCGTGGTGCTCGTTAGTAATGCAAGTGTCGTCAGCGTACATTCTCGTAACAGAACAGATGTTGTCTGCTAAATCATTGATGTAAACCAAAAATAGAAAAGGGCCTAAGATTGAGCCTTGTGGCACGCCCGCTGGGATGATCTCATAGCTAGAAAAGCTGTTGTTAACTAATACGCGCTGCTGTCGGTTATTTAAATAGTCTCCTAGCCATTTCAAAGATTTACCACGAACTCCATAACTTGAAAGTTTATGTATTAGTCCCCTGTGCCAAACTCTCTCGAATGCCTTTGATATATCACAAAAAATAGAACATGTATACAGTCCATTGTCGAGAGATTGACACAGGTGATTGTATAGATCTATGAGTTGATGAGAAGTGCTTTGCCCTGGCATGAAGCCCGATTGACGTAAGAATAGTAGTTCGTTTTTTTTTAAAGAAATCCCTGATCTGTTTCAGTACAACTTTCTCAAATATTTTTCCCAAGCAGGGTAGAAGGGAAATAGGACGATAGTTCTTGCTATCAGCGGGGTCGTCTTTTTTAAAGATGGGGACAACATTAGCCTTTTTCCATACAGATGGGAATGTCATGCTATCAAGAGATTTTCTGAAGATTAAAACTAATGGACGAGCAATTGATTCTGCGGTAGCTAGGAGCATTTTTGCACTAATTCCATCGTAGCCATGGGCTTTGTTTAATTTAAGCGATTTAATTGCCAAAATTATTTCATCTTCGGTGAACTCAAAGTCCTCCATCGTGTTTTTACAACGAGAATTGAACACAGGTAAACTGTGGTTTGAGTCATTTATTGATGAGTTAGAAATGAAGCTCTGGTTTAATATGTTAGCCTTGTCAAGATCATCAGTCGCGTACACGGTTCCATTTACGTTTATGGTATTTATATGGGCATTCGAGCAGTATAGGGGTGGAACATTCGTTGTTTTCTTTTTACATAGTAGGTAATTCATTAGTTGCCAGAATTCGCGGGGAGATGATGATTCTTTCATGCGGTCTTCCAATTTTTCATCAAATTTCGATTTCGCGAACTTTTTCATGTTATTTATTTTATTTCGACATTGCTTATATTTTTGCCATGTGTTGGGATTATTATTTTTTATGGCTTTTGTACGTAGCCTTTCGCGTTTGCGAATTTCTCTTCGGATTTCTGAGTTAAACCATATTTTATCCTTGGGCCGAACCGTAACAGTGGATTGGGGAATTGTATCGTTCATTACTGACATAAATTTATTTTGGAAAAGTATGGTAGCTGAATCGGTGTCGAGGCACTCAAGGAGATCATCCCAGTTCGTGTTACCGAGTATTTCGTTGGCTCTTTCAAAATTTGCTCTGGAGTAGTTCCATACTACTCTCTGGAACGAAGTTACTTGTGAATAATCATAAGCTAGTGACACATATACACCTAAGTGGTCAGAGACTCCCGGGTTTATTACTTCAGCTTCTAGTACACGAAGGGAATTGCCGATAATAATTGGGTCTAATAATGTACTCGATGATTTTGCCACTCTTGTAGGGGAAGTTATAACGTTTTTGATGCTATATCGGTCTATTATTTCCTTCAACTTCGATGAATTGTCTAGAAGGTTGGAATTGTAGTCACCCGTGATAATAATATTTTCGGTTATATCAAGTGCGTCTGATATCGATGATTCTAAGTACACCCAATAGTTTGGATCACAGTACTGGTCTGATCTATATGACATTCCCAGTAGGATATGACTTTTCTTAGAGAATATTTCAAACCATAATATTGATGAGTCAAATTCTAGTTCATATCTACGCCTATATATGATGTGTGTCGCGAACATTACACATATTCCTCCACCGCGAGAGTCGCGATCCTTTCGAACAGGATCTTGGTAACCAGGAATTTTTATTTTTTCTGAAGAGAAAGATGGGTCCAGGTGAGTTTCGCTGAAACACAGAACATCAAAATCATTGATCATATGAACAATTTTTTCTAGTTTATTTCGAATACTTCTGATATTATACTGGAAAATTGAAATTGTGTGATTGATTTGATTATTGGCAGGTCCGGGGTTAATCTCAATGTCACCTGATAGTATCAAGATGAGAAAGGTTGAAATGAATAATAATTTAAAATTTTGTGTCCGGAAACTATATTTCAGAGATTTGCCGTTAGCCACAAGGATCTTGGGTGTCTTCTTCTTCGAGTCAAAAAGTCCAATTGCTGCTCTATACTGCTGTATCGAACAGGTCATTATATTTTAGTCGGTGATTCGAAATGAGTAATGAGCAGCAAATGGGCTTTGTGACTGGAGAAGAGGACATTGTGCTTGTCAATTTCAACGTTGGCACCTGACACTTAGACTTTGCACAGTTGTGAGACAGACAGTGTATCGGAGATGTATGTGTGAATAGGTTTTGGAACCTCTGATATGTACAAAACATGGAAACAACATGAAAGGTTATAACTACACAAACATATATGTAAATGAAAATAACAAGTGTGTGGTGATAGTTATGGTGCAGGATGTTGCGATTGCGGTGAGGTTCCATCATTTTTCGACTGACGTGTGCTTTTGTTTTTGTTTGGGACGGGGATGATAGACAGGATGTATGGTCCGGACCTTAAGTTTCTGAGTGAAAATGAATTTTAATCGGATTTTATAGTCACTATTCAATTTGTAGCCATTAAGATTTAATAAGGCTCGCTCAGATCCGGACCTAGTAAGGTTTATACCTGGGTATATGGTTGTAATAACACAATTTAGTTATGATATCGTGAAATATCGTGAGGCAAATATCAGTTTATCTTTATTGCGCATATTTCATGTAGTCTTACGATTGTGCATATGGGCGACCTTGCTTGAGATCTACGCGTATATACGTTCATTTGGGCCCGTAGCCAGTAGGCCTATATGGTCAAGTTATACATACATGTATTATATTAGCAGTGCAGGACTATAAAGAGTAATACGGTTCATATGAGCGTAGTTGATATTTTTCCGCATTTAAATAAAATTAAGTGGACCGGGGTTCCCAAAAGATGTTCGATATATGTAATTTTTGTCTCTACGGGTTGTCATACATTTCTTCAATATTCTGTATTCATATCATTCAGGCGTGACGTAGTTTGCTTTCTCTTCGGCAACATGCTTTTTCGGATTGCTTGCAACTAAAACCTGGAAATGTGTGTAATTAGTTTGCGCTTTGCATGCATAACATATATTGACAGGTACTGGTGGTTTTATTATTTGTAACATGTGTTTGTCCTGTTTTAATTAGTCGTTTGTTTGAAATGGTACAGAATTTTTTTTAAAACAACCGGCCGAGTTTTCACGTGATGTTGATTTTTGAGGACAATGTAATTAGGTCATGCTAAGTGATATATCAAAATGTAGGTCCAGGTTTGGAGTATCGGAAACCAGTGGCACTTTCCGCATGAATGTATTCTAACTGGCAGAGAAATGTATTGGAAAATAGCCTTTGGCATTCATACGCAAACAACGCGAAACCACATTTCACCCCAAAAAATAACTTAGTGACAGATGACCACGTGTCCCGACTACAATTCCATTTGAAAACATTTAACGTTTTCCACCTGCAATACCCATACAACCGAATTCACCAAACCCACAAAACACGTGGAGTCGGAATCCATTTTATAGATTTATTCGTTATCCGCACGAAAGTGCAAAGGTCAACTGCGGCGATTCAGGTACCGATATATATGGAAGACCATAATTATCACTTTTAAAAGCGATTTGCGTTATATGAATATGAATTACTCAAATGGATGTGCGACAAGTAAGACGTCCTTTCTGAACGTGATTCCAGTAATAACTATATTATATTGTAGTGACTCCGTGCACAAACAACGTCTCCACCACCACCACCAACAACAATAACAACCATACAACAAGTCAACAACACAGTACAGTTTGGAATCTATAATTACGTTCCCGTTTGTTAGAACACGGTCCAGTTCCATTAGATCATAATTTACGTAACGGAATGTAAAACAAATGAGTTTTGTGTGTACCCATTACTCAATACTATACGACACAATATATTTGCATAAACATCAATAAAGGAGCAGTACGCTACAAAACAATACAATATAATAATACTAATAAATAAAACTCATTTCTGTTTTGTTTGTCTGTCGGGCTATGGTTATGTAGCTTTTTATTCCGAATACCCAATAATCCGAAGGTCTCATAATCCGAAGGTACGATACTACAAATATCCGGTATATATTCCGCACGAACACCTCATGAGAAAGGTGACATTATAATTACACCAAGAGGCGTAATTGCAATGCATATTTGTGGTACAATTATGCTTTAAATATGGCCATTTGTTATTAGCATATTTTAGATTAGTATAGTATCAGACTCAGGACTGTAAATTTGTGCCATTTTGTGGTTATCACAGGCGTCTACTTGTAGTTCAATCTGGTACTCGGTGCGGGGTCGAGAGAGTTTTCAGATATATATATAAGAATATTTCACCACACATATCGCTGAATACAATTTGTGTAAGAACACCCATTGTCAGTGTTGGGCACAAATTTATTTGCCAAATTGCTGTTTGCTGATTTAGCAAATTTCGTAAATCAACCCATTGCGAATAATTGCCATTATTATCATTTAAATTTCTTCTAATGCAAGGCGAGTGTGTCTGTTTTTACATACACAGGGACCTATCAAAGCCAGTTTTCATACCGCTTACCGGTGTGGGCACCCAAACTGCAGGTGCCAAAACAAAAACAAAAAAAACAAAAAAAAAATTTGTTAATAACAAAACATTTATATACCGGTACCTGTCCCGTAGCGTCTAGTGTTAAATGGTTGAATATGGCTGTGTTCGGGAACAGTAAACGATAACTACTTCATAAATCTTCATAACTTTATATATGTATATGTCTATCTTGATACACACAGAAAGCATCGGAATAATAGGTTAAACAGGTCTTCATCATTCGGCGGCTAGAGAGAAAGTGGTTCTCCCGCTTCAGAGCACGGGTAGTTATTCCAACGTCTGGTGTATCATGCATCCTAATAAGGTCTGATGTATCATGATACACATGTCTGCGGCGTGTATCATACCACCGGTACTGTGGAATGATCGTTGTCTGATCCTTCCAACATATAAGATGGTAGTATACAAGTCACATCCAATTTAGAATATGATCTTGATAATTATGCTTGTATCTGTTCTCGGTGTGTTTCGATGTGCTGTGTTTACCTATACAATACGTTATAGCATTACAATAACTGGGAACATACATAACAACCAATATCTTCTGTACTATCGGACATACCAGTATATTGACATAAGACATTTATTTTACAAAAAGATGGTTGGAATCATATTGTAAAGCATGTTTGGCTTTCATCTGTGAAAACTTCAAATAGTTTGAGTTCAGGTTTGTTACCATTCAGCTACTTCCGTATTTCAATCAAATTCAAGTGAAATTACACAATACAGTGCAGAAACAGTGACAATTTGATCAATTCAACATGGTTATTAGGTGGAATCTCATAATACCAAATTAATAATTAACATAGATATTAGTACTAATAGTAATTACTAACTTAAAGGTACTCAATCCGATCAGAGGGTCCTATATTATTATTATTTCATTGGCTTTGGGGGTAAAACATAATTGATTCGAGTCGAGGAACCTACCAATCAACACTCGGGGTGATTATCGATATTTGAAGTTTTGTTATTTCTATTCTTTCTGTCCCAGAACATGGCGTCAAAAGGATGTTCTCGGTCAAAATTGCGCTATTATTACCACTTGATTTTAGAGTTATCCATCCTTGTCTGTTTGAATAGTGTTTCTGGTGTACACATCTCGAGCAAATTACGAAGTTATGGGCAATTATTAGTACTCATCTCGGGAAAATAAAACATTTCAAAAATCAATATCTAATAACTCTGAGCTTTGTTTGTTGGGTTCCTTGACTCGAATCAAATATGTTTTACCCCCAAAGCCAAAGAACTGGTAATATAGGACTCTCTAATCGGATTGAGTACCTTTAATATACATTGTTTCTGCACTACTACATGTAGTATATTATATGTACATGTAAGTGTCTCTCACTTGAATTTTTATAAAATAGCCTAATATATGAATTAGAGTGATATTAAACTGTACTGGTAAATCTCATTTCAAGCAGGATAATCATAAGCCATTGAACCAAAAGATATCTGTCAATAACTTATAATCATTTACAATCCCATACATATATAAACATTTCCAAAGTTACGCTTGACAAATTAAACTCTCAATACAATGGATTTAACAAAAAAGTTCAGGGGGACAACCGCCAGACCCGACCATCAGCAGGGGGACACCCCCTCCCGAACCTCCCCGCTCAGGCCTTTTGGATATGCTTTTGGCAGATCATTCCCCGATAACAGTGCCCCCAAAAATCCCTGGATCATTTACTGATACATTTACGGTATATATAATGTATAGGCGAGGGGTTGCACGTGGCCCTTCAGCCGCGAAACACGTTTTTTATCAAAATAATATTGTATTTGACCAATAAAACATTATAATTTAGTACATGTAAATAAACAATATAACATATAGCATCAGATAGTTGCTTAGTTTGGTTTCGAGATCAGATATCGGATGATTCAGGTCGAGTCATTTTATGCACACAATATGTCTTAAGTATAGAATAGTGTTAAAATGCATTCGTTCAATTCATCACAACTGGAACATAGAATGGAATGATCTACAATGGGGTCTCGAGCAGTTTACCCCTTCGCATATTGAACAACGATGCCATTCAAATGGCACTTCCAGCCCGAGGACATGAGCGACCCGTCATATTGTAGTCACCCGACTAAGCCCAGTTGGTGAATTGCCTGTAGAAACATTTTAAAATTATCATCCATACAAAGTTTTGCATGGATGTACTATAAAATATATCGGATCAAACCCATATTCGAAATTGATCTGCATTTTGGTGTGATTAATTTACATACCAAATATGGTGTCGATCAGATGAAAAATGTTCGAGTCATAGCTGCATGTGTGAACTCTTTAAGTAAAAACAAGAGCAAAAATGGTTAATTACACAATATAAAAAAACATGTATGTACAGATGAAGAACGTGATAAGAAAAACCTAGGTAAGAAATATGAGGCAGATCAGAAGAAATATGTTTGACTTACTAGTATGGCATCAGATAGCATGTGTGTACGTGAAGGGTTAATAATTTTCTAAACAGATCAATAAATCGATGCGGGGTGTGTCATCACACATGACTTAAATAGGAATACAATCGGACAAAAAGTAAATAGGTTTATATGGTATCAGATACCACATGCCAATTTGGCATTTGTGAATGCAATCTGTAAAGTGTTAATAATTTCTAAACCGATCGATACAAAAACTATACAGGTGAGGGGTGTGTCATCATAAACATGTACATCAAATTTGAACAAGATCCGATAAATTATACTTGAGTTATCGTGTCGATAGCAAGTGTCTACGAACGGACATACAGGCAGACAGACGAACGATAGCTGGTTGATCCAGACACTGGCATTATGTGTTCCATACATGTCTACACATAAACATATGCAACATACACTACTTTCTAAACGAAATATTTGGATCAGAAATTTGCCAATCAAAAAGATCGATAAAATTTGACATTGATTTACCTTTTATACTCAATCGATCTGCGGGGTCAAATGCTTCATTTTCAGGGCGGAAACAATAGGGTTTCAATTGGTCATTTGAAATGTACATAGACCAATTAGCAATCAAGTTTGGTCACTCATCTCAGACAGATGTGAATGGATCACGTGGTCAAAATGTCAGCCGATTGGAATTCCGAACTGTCAACATTTTGTGTTTGTTCTGGCGATGGCTAGAACATTGACACAACGCTCCCAAACTAATATATGGCAACAAATCAGTATACTAATGATTAGATAACAGTTTTAAGAATACACTGAACTCACCTGAATGCGAATATAGATGATTATTTCCAATCCAAACAGAACGATAATACGATGTTGAAAACCAAACATCCATGCTTTGACAAGCCGAATCACACACTTTCCACTTCGCGAATTAACCTGTTCGATGAAATATAGGGCGGTGGTCACTGGTTATTTCACAAATATAGTGACACATTACAATAGCCAGCTCATGATACGAATGATATTTAAGTTATTGCGATCGAATATTGATTCGAATGCACGAACAATTCAATGAGACTATACGTACATGTGACAAATCAGTCCGCACGTGATATCTGTAAACTGTAATTTAAGTGTAAACACATCGTGTTTACTAAATGTCAAAGAGCTAATAACTAAACTAATTATTGCGATCCCGAAACACATTCCTCCCCTCACATGTCCATGAATGAACAAGAAAATATCTCACAATTAAAGTGACATACACAATTAACAATTAGAACACATGCTATGGTTGAAAGAACAAACCTGTCAGACACCACCATGCATATCCACTCAATATGATGGGTTCAATTAAACAACCCATCATAAAGCTATATCTGAGATTTGCACGGGGGTACTTGACCAAGACTGGACTTTAACCACTTATAGTCTGATAGTATAATACCACACAGTAAATTCAAGATTGAAATTATTTTCCAAAAAGCTTATGTGCACTCGTATAAGCATGTTTGTTAAGTAAATACCATTACATACCTAACTTCAGTACATAGTCCATTCAAAATCCATTTAATAGAATATTGACATCAAGAAATATTGTAATTCAATCACCATACATAACTTTCCCAAGCAGTGTTTTGTCGACGCGGACTCAAACTGCCAAAATATCAATACCGAAGATATGGGTCAATCTAGTAATTTAACCTCATATTCACTGTCTGCACGATGTCTGGTCCTTAAGTTAAGTAATACATGAGTAAATTACATTTGAAGACATTTTCAAAATTTCAAACCAATTCTTTTAAAAAAGTAAAACAAATTCTTTCTTCGATTTCTCGTATGTTGTTTCATGACTCCAAAGAAATATGATCAGGTGACTGCAATAACACATACACAATGTTGAACCGGACCCAGGGCGGTCGCTCATAACCTCAACCATGGAGGTTTCGTATCGGATTTCACTTAATTTTGTTTTTGTTATATATTCAGTATGTTTGTATGTCAGTATGCATGATCTGTATGGTTGATTCTTATTCCAGTGGCGTAATATATTAGTGTGCTGTATTTTCTAAATATATATACATGATCTCCTATGTACTTCTATGTCGATGTTTCGGTAGTCTGCATGCCAGGTGCGTAGGAACCTGGGGGGGGGGGTAAAGGGGTAAATACCCCCCAAAAATTTCCAGAAAATGGTCAACACTTAAACTGTATTTCTTATTTATTCAACCTAACCAGTCACATTCTCCGCCTGCACAGTTTGACATAACATATATAGTATACTCTATATGGGAAATTAGCGGTTGGGGGTACCATTATAAAGATTAGGTGCCTTGACTGCCATGTGTTATTGTCTCACTGGTTTGTGTTATCATACAAGTACAAACATTTAGGTTTTTATCGGGTAATAAATTATAACTCCCCATTTGGTGCTATCCATCGGCCTTTGCTCCTTATAAGCCTTCTTGTTTCAGTGCTCTCTCAGAAATCATTGTGTTAGCCCACAAACGGTATCTAAAGCTACAAAATAAATCAACACCAAGATTTCCAAGATGAATTCAATACGAAATTATTTGAAGAGTAAATACGGAAACTACTCTTCATCACAGCTAGTACTTTGGCACTACTTAAATGGCGAATCTGCCTGCTTTATCGAGGCCATCTTTCAGTTACATGCACTACTACTATGGATTAGGCTGGGAAAGCTGAGAATGTGAAGATATAATTATGTTAAACCTACATATCATGTTTTCATGGAAGACTGCTCCATTTGTACACACACGATTGTGAGAGTCAAAAATGATCTCCATACTATATTGTACAACAGGTGAAAAACTAAAATACCATATTTTCCCTCAATGGGTTATTTAACGTAAATGCTGTTACAGATGCAACGAAATGCGATCTGAGGGGTTTAAATTAAGAAAACTTTCCCCACCGACCAGAGGGGATACCCCTCTCGAGCTCTCCCCATCTCCAGCCGGCGGCTGTCGTCGATGGCCTACCATCGAATGTGGCCCCTCATATACAAACTTCTTTCCTACGCCCCATGATACCCCCTCAATAAATATAGCTTCCTACGCCCCTGCTGCATGCTAGTTGTCGATTATGTCTATAAAGATACTGTCTTCAAATTGCCGAGGTCTCAATCAGTCAGAGAAACGACACGACGTGTTCCGATATTTACCAGCACAAAGTGGAAAGATACATTTCTTCAGAATGGGGTTTCCAAACAATATTGGCACCCTTCTCATCGCAATCGCGTGGTGTGGCAATTCTATTTAGCCAGAACCTCGAATTTCAAATACACAATTCTATCAAAGATGAATCTGGAAACTTTATAATAATCGATGTAACCGTAGACAAATTGAGAATGACTTTAGTTAACATATATGGCCCAAACGAAGATAAACCTGAATTTTACAAACAGCTGAAAACTAAGATTATTAACATGGGTAACACCCAAATAATAATATGTGGTGATTGGAATATGGTACAAAATCAGTCCGCTGATACTTTAAATTATAAACATATTAACAATCCCCGGGCTAAAGAAGCGGTGGGCGACCTTGTCGACAGACTAGAACTGGTGGGTGCTTGGAGAGTTAACAACAAAGACCCGAGTACGATTTGAGAGACCGCGATGAATTCCTCGTCCGTCAGAATGATCAAGGTGAACGCTATGCGCATGGGCGACATGGGAACAATGACCGGAGAGATCCTCCGCCTCACTTTAATGGGAATAATCAGGACCGTGTTCAGGAAAGGGATCGAAGACGTAGGTTTCCAAATCACCCTAATGGATTGAAATTCGATGGCCACAATAGCTTTGAAGGTTTTCGGGCTAAGTTTGAAAGCTTCGCTGTTTTACATCAATTGGCTGAAAATGAGAAATTAACAGCATTATGCTTAAGTTTGGAGGGAAAGGTTCTTGACTATTACGCTTTTCTTTCCCAAACCCATCCGGATTTGTGTTTCCAAGCCGTGATGGACAAATTTGTGGACCATTATGGGCCCCATCAACCGCCCGAAACTCTAAGCGCCCAATTCATGGGTATGACCCAAAATAGAGATGAACTCCTACAGGATTGGGCGGATCGGGTTCTTATGATGGCTTCTAAAGTGTGGAAACGGTCTCCGGAAAATATTATAATGGGACAAGCTGTGGCCATATTTTGTCAAGGGCTTTATGATCGGGATACTGGGGATTATACCAACGGGCTCCAAATACCCGACAACTTAATGGATCCAATAGTTAAATCAATACCTGACGATTTGATTAATTTCTCAAGTGATACAATACCCGAGGTTATGTCAGTACCGGAGTGAATTTTGATTGATTTAACATCAGATTTTACGGCACAAGAGGGTTTGGTACTCAATGGTCTAAGGGACTCGGTGGCAGTCTCAAACTGTACCAAAGCCCAAACACTTTTAATGGACCAGGCCTGTCAAGGTTTACTGGGAGATTTAGAGGGAAAAACCCTACCTAACTCAGTAACTCAGTACCAGCCGATCCTGAAGTTGTGATTCAAAAGGTTCAAAGACCATTGGCGATGGTGAATGTATATCTAAATGGTATGGAAGTGGAATCGATAATAGATTCAGCCGCGGAAGTCTCCATAATTTCCGATAAGATTTTTGAATGTTTTACTATAACATCGCCAATTATAAATCATGTGAACTTAAAGTTAGCCGCCAGGAATTCGGATATGGGAGGGTTATATGTACGGCCAGTAGAGATTAAATTGGGAACCCAAATCTTCCAGGAAAATTTCTTTGTAGCACCCATTTATGATCAAATGCTCTTAGGGTATGATTTTACGAAACAACATTTTATGACCTTAGATCTCTTAAATGATTAACTCAGCCTCAATAACGAACTCATTCCTATATCTTGTGGTAGTCCTTTGTGTACATTTGGGTTGGTGGGAATTGGTACAATCAATAGGACGTGTCCTCATCTTTTTGGTAAAACTATGACTGCAAGTTTTGATCTCCCGGCCTTGCCGCCTGAGGACCAACTTGGTGAGAGTATGACTGCAAGTTTTGATCTCCCGGCCTTGCCGCCTGAGGACCAACTTGGTGAGAGTATGACTGCAAGTTTTGATCTCCCGGCCTTGCCGCCCGAGGACCAACTTGGTGAGAGTATGACTGCAATTTTTGATCTCCCGGCCTTGCCGCCTGAGGACCAACTTGGTGAGAGTATGACTGCAAGTTTTGATCTCCCGGCCTTACCGCCTGAGGACCAACTTGGCGAGAGTATGATAGTGGGTTCAGACCCCGAGAGAGAGAGTGAAGTACATGTAGGTTCCTACCTTTTTTCTAATCAAAGGATGAGTGATACAAAACCGGAAGCAAGGATTCAACCGGTTATGATTTCCAAAAAATATGTGATTCCCCCTCGTACAGGTATGCTGGTCGGTTGTCGAGTAAATTCCTGGCCCACGATTTCATAGTAGAACCGGTTATTGGAGATAAGATAATTGTGGGGGGGTTCATTACACAGTGAAAGGACCACTGCAATACTTTGTTGCATTTTGAATCCTACCGGGTCTTGGGTTTTGCGATAACCACCCATAAGTCAATGAAACTGTGGTGGAGAATGAAAAAATCTCAACATTGCCCCCACATTTATCCCAAATTTTTGAAAGGTCAATGGTACACTTGATTTATTCAGAACAATTGAAATTAAAAGACTTATTAATAGAATTCCAAGACATTTTTGCTACTCACGAATATGATCTTGGGCACTTTATGGCTATAGAGCACCATTCCTGCTGGTGATGCAACACCCGTTAAATTAAGAATGCGCAGGACCCCGGAAGCCTTTGCGGGGGAGGAGGAGTCACACTTGAAAAAACTTTTGGGCGCCGGAATAATTAAACCTTCTATGTCTGAGTGGTGTTCAGTCCCGGTTCTTATCCGTAAACCTGACCATCCGGTACGGTGGTGCTTAGATTATCGAAAATTGAACGCGTTAACCAAAAAAGATAAATTTCCCCTACTGCTAGTCGATGATTGTCTAGCGGCACTAGCTGACAACGAATGAGCTTCAAAATTGGAATGCAACCAAGCGTATTACCAGCTCCGTATCAGAGAGGAAGACCAACCTAAGACTGCGTTTATTACTAAATACGGGATGTTTTAGTTTGAACGCTTAAGTTTTGGACTGACGGGCGCGGTGGCTAGTTACTGTCGGGCAATGAATCTCGTGTTGCGCGGGCTCCTCTGGAAAACCACTTTGGCGTTCGTAGATGATTGTTTGGTTATGGGGCAGGGAGTAGATTCGCAAATAAACAATTTAAAAGAAGTCTTGTTAAGGTTTCGGGAATATGGCTTAAAACTAAAACCCCGGTAATGTCTTCTGTTCCAAAAAGAAGTGCAATTCATGGGAAGAGTCATAAGTGCAAACGGGCTAGAAATTGGGAATAGTGCAACTCAAGTAGTCAAAGATTGGCCATGTTCACGTTCGGCAAAGGAGGTGGAGGGGTTTATGGGGTTGGTTAACTATCACCGTAACTTTATCAAAGATTTTGCAGAACCAGCCAAACCTTTATATGATTCTATAAGGAAAAAAACTTTTTCATGGGGTGTTTCTGAAGAATCTGCCTGGCAAAACCTTCGGAAACTTCTAACGAGCCCACCGGTATTGGCCCTTCCGAATAAAACCGACCCATATCTGCTAGATACCGATTGTTCACAAACGTGTATGGGGCTGAATTAATTCAGATACAAAATGGGTAAGAAAAAGTTATTTGCAATGGGAGTCTAGCTTTATCAAAGGAACCGCGGAATTATTGCACCACACGTAAGGAACTTTTAGCTGTTGTATGTTTTACTCGCCAATACAAGCATTATTTATTGGGCAAACCTTTTACGCTCCGAACAGACCACAGCAGTCTTACGTGGTTGATGAATTTCAAGGAGCCCCAAGGCCAATTGGCGAGATGGCTCCTCGAATTAAGTCAATTTAACATGCAAATAGTATTTCGGAAGGGTGAAAAACATTCTAATGCAGATGCTCTGAGTAGGATCCCATGGGACGAATAATGTAAAGCTGAGACTGGGATTGAATCACTGCCTTGTGGGGGATGCGCCTACTACAAAAGGGTTGAGTTGAAGAGAAAGAAATTTGAGGAAGAAGTGAATGAGTGAATGACATTATACCACTGTCTGCCATTTCACGAATTGGAAAAAGGGAGCGAGGCGCAAATTTTGATTTAAATTTATTTTGGGCCTCAGCTGGAGTAACACCAACCGTGGATTCTCCTCAAACTAACCTGACTAAACCTCACAAAGTGGTCATCAATAAGTTGCTTACGCAGCCTTTGATCCCAAATAAACCATTGGGTCTACACGAGACCTGGGATCCGGGTGGAGAGACTATAAATAGAGAAACCAAGGATCCTATGGCCCTTTCCCTCACCGGAATGGGGTCAGGTCCTGAACATAAACCATCGGTCCAGTTAGTGAAATTCCAAAAGCACTCCTCGGACGATATTAAGCTAGCTCAGAAAGCTGACCCAGATCTCAAACTTATTTTGAATTGGCTAATCAACACGGTGGAACCTCCGGAATGGGATTTACTGATATCTAGCTCTGCTGCCAAAAATTATTGGTTAAATAAGGAACTTTTTGTTCTCAATAACGATAATGTTTTGTATAGAACCCGCAAGACTGAGCGAAAAGTTATAGTGGTTCCATATAACATGAAAAAAGAAATATTGGAGTTATGTCACAATGTTCCACTTTCCGGACACCAAGGAATGAGTAGAATGAAAGAGCGGGTCAAGGAAATTGGTTATTGGGTTGGGCTAAATAAGGATGTTGAGATCTGGGTGGCAGCCTGCAAGACTTGCAATGTCTGTAAAAAGCATAGCCGGCACCCTCGCGCTCCGCTACAACAAATTCAAATGGGGGCACCTATGGAACGCGTTCACATGGACTTTTTGGGGCCGTTACCAAGGACTGAACAGGGAAATGAATACGTCCTCCTGATCGTTGACTCTTTCACAAAATGGGTGGTATGTATTCCATTACCTTCTCAAACAGCTATTGATACGGCGCGGGCCGCGATAAATGAATTCTTTACTCGATTTGGTCTTCCATTTGGGATTTTGACAGACCAGGGGCGGAACTTCGAGAGCGATCTTTTTGCGGAAATGTGTAAGGCATTGAATATTGATAAGCTCAGATGCTCGCCATATAGACCGTCCGCTAATGGCCAATGCGAAAGATATAATAGAACCTTAATGGACGCGGTGCGCTGCTTCGTGGGCAAAAAAAACCAGAAAAGTTGGGACATTTTCCTTCCTCAAATAGCTGGAGCTTTGCAATCATCGGTTTGTCGGCAAACCGGTTTCATTCCGAATCGTTTGATGTTGGGCAGAGAGGTAGCCGTCGACATCATGTACCCCACACATTTCCCTCATAAAAAGCATGGAAAATATACCTGAGCTTGTTTTGGAACTGGAAAATACAATGAGGGTCGCCCATGAGATTGCTAGAGATAAACTAAAACAGTCTCAGGTCCAAATGAAGAAAAAGTACGATGCCAGGATGTTGTGTAAACCATTTAAGTTGGGAGATATCGTTTACCTTCGCGACACAGCAGTTATCAAGGGGGGGGGATAAAAAACTATCGGTGAACTGGAAGGGACCGGGCATAATAATGCAGTTACTTTCTAAGAGCACATTTAAGGTCAGACTTAAGACCGGTCTAGTAACACTCCATCATGACCGACTTAAGTTGTGCCGAGATGAGGAACTGCCAAAATGGCTACGGGCCGTCATTAAAAGATGGGAGGAAAGAGCCTCTATTTCCTCTGCAGATATTCTGTACTGCTGGTGTAATAAAACAGACGATGGCAATTTCATGATCCAATGTGACAGCTGCAGGAATGGTATCATGGGGAGTGCGTTAATGTTACTGCAAAACAAGGACGAGCTCTAAAACAATACTTCTGTCCTGGGTGTAATTAATAATGTTCAGCTTCATCATACAAAATCTATTCCTAATTTTTAGATGTCAGCAAGGAAGTTAAGAATCGATGAGGGGGACAGGAGGAAACCATCAAGACATAGTGAGTCACTAGATTTAAATCAATCCCACAGTGATTCTCAGAACACGCTTCGGCAAGTATCTTACGAAGACCCTGTTGAGGTCCACCATTTTATGACTGATCGGCCAGGTAGGAAGAAACCCAATGACGAAGCTATCGGGAGGCATTTGTCGTATTTGTTCCGTCATACCACAAAAATAAATGAGGAAGGGTATATGGAAGTACAGATTTTACTTAAGGACCCATTTCTTCATGGGGTGACAAGAGAAGACATCACACGGGTAGTAAATACTAATGAAAAAAACAGATTTGCATTAAGACAATCGAAGAGAGGGTTAATGGAACTAATGGAGATCAAGGCGTACCAAGCTCACACCAGTTGAGAAACTAGAATTGACCCCCATCCTAACTTGCGAAGAATTGGAACAAGCGGTGCATGGAACGTCATTGGAAAATTGGGAGAAAATTAAGGTAGAAGGGCTTAAGACCATGGAGAGTCAGATGATCCACTTCTCCACCCATGAACCGGAAAATAAAAATGTGGCTAGTGGAATGAGGCCCCTAAGGGAAGTGGCAATATATTTGGATATAGATAAATATTTGCAGGCTGGCTTCAAATTATTTCGATCGGCTAACATTGTAATATTATCTCCAGGGGATGAGGAACATACTATACCACCAGCCTTTTTCAAAGATGTAATTCGAAGAGATGAGGAGAGACTGGGAGAATTATCATCAACTCCACAGCCGAGGACAGAAAAGAAGTTTTCCAACCTTAGAAGTTATCGTAAGTGGCGTCTTCGACAACATTTGAAGGAAACCGGATTTAACAAAGACAGAAATACTCAATGTTCAATATGCGGGGGGAGGTTTTCTAAGCTTAAACGTCATTTATGTATAAACATGTTCCGGAGTACTTGTGGGAACCAGTTTCTGAGGAGCAGGCAGAGACGATAAGTCAGAAAATGAAAGCGGGGATAAAAACACTAGTCAGCTTCATTCATAAAATTCCCATGGAGACGGTGACTTCACAACATTTTACCTCCTTAATTGATCGGATCACTTCTGGTCAAATGATTCCCCCGGGTACCAGCATAACGGGAAACATATATAAATCATACATGGACAGAATTCGTCGGTCCTCCGATCCATGTTTTCCAAATGACGGAGTTGTGGAATATTGTTTAAAACCAATCAACTCACCAGTTTGTTTGCTATATTGGAGGGTGCTCCATGTGTTACTACCCATGTTGAATTCTGAGAAATTGGAAGAGTTGAAACGGTGCTGTCGAGATCGAGAAGATGAATTGTCACGGGAGGAACATTGGAACAGGATATATGGGAGAAAACCAGTGAAGTGAGTGCTTCTGTCGTTCGACCCCTCACCGTGTTGGATCAGGAGTGCTCCACCAATGAAGATGTAGAGTCGCCTATGATCCTACCGCTAACCGGGTGGGACCAGACTATTGCTACCCAGGAGGTACTGGTGAGTACATAGGACTATGCTATGGTCCGTCCGCTAACCGGGATGGATCAGAATTCTCAAGTCAAAGAGATGGTGCCTGAAGAGCCCAGCACTTTGACTCGACCCCTCACCGGGTTGAGCCAGTCTGGGGGCACAGACAGTCAGGATATCAGTATTGAGTCTACACCAAGGTCTCCACCAGAGGAAGAAATGTTCTTGGAGTCCCAGGGAGAACACCAGACCTGCCCCATGGAGACCGAGAAGTGCGGGGTTTTGGAGATAGAACTGGAGGATGACAGTTTGAAGGCCTGGGTGGAGTGTGAAGACGCTCTCGCTGATCCTCCCCCAAAGCCACTGCTCAAATTATATGACAGTCATTTCCACCGGATCGGATCCTGGAGCGAGCGGACAAGGTCACGGATAGCCTTTGTTGGGACCAATATTTTGAGGGATTTCCGGACGGAAAGGTCCCATGTAGTATAATCGGTGGGGTTGATGTATTTTGTGATCCGGAGTCTTACCCCTGGACAGTGTATCTTGGTCCGAGGTGGAGAACGGCTATAGGGTTTCACCCGAAAAACTTTCGGCAGGCTTCAAACCACACCCTGGAACTTATTAGAGATTATCTGAATCATCGTTCGGTGTGTGCTTTGGGAGAGATTGGCCTGGATGATACTTGTCACCTGTCTTCGTTCGGAATACAAGAACGGCTGTTCGTAGACCTCCTGAAATTAAGCATCCCATCATTCTACACATTAGAGGAGCCAGCAGATATGGAGATCGAGTGGCAAGGATTGCATTGAAAATCGTTAGGAGAATGGGGCTTTTCATCGAACCACTGCATCTCCATTGTTGCTAACAGCGATCTGAAGTACTGAAGGAATGGATTGAGTTACCAAATTGTTATTTTGGGTTTACTGGGCTGGTGAAACATTTTGATGAAGAGCAGAAAGAGGCCTTGATGAGTGTTCCGGACGAAAGGTTGCTGGTAGAGACTGATGGACCGTACTTTGCAGGGCACATGCCATTTTCTAGCCCAAAGAATATAGGCGAAGTAGTGGCTGCTGTGGCGGAAATAAGGGGTCAAACCCAAGAAGTCATTGGCATGGGAACAGCGAGAAACGCTGAGCTACTATATGGTTAGGACGAAATACGTCCAACTGGTGTCAACGAGGAACGGCGACATCTTGTTGAGGGGATTGTACAAAGGGGTATTTATCTACATGTATTTGTTTATAACCACCCAGTCACAGACCAGATGGAATAGCAGAAGTCCTCACAATGCATTCTGCAAGAACTGGAGGGGGAGGAGTGTAGAATATTAATGAAATTGCATGAACTATGACCTCTGACCCCTAAGAAACCACGAACTGTAACCTCTGATATCTGGGCACTAACTGGCCTGTGATTGGGTAAGAATTGGAAAGACGGGAGCAGAAGGGCGGAGCTTGGAAGAGATGTGCGCTCTCTTGAATCGGTACCGCCATCGAGAAAGCACGTGAAGGGAAGTATCTAGCTTGGAGTCTTGGAGAGTAGAACAGGTGAGAATATTATATAAAGCTTGTCTTTGCCTATCACCCCCAAAGATAAGACATTGGCGACGAGGATGGGATCCGAACCCACGCGGGGAAACCCCAATGGATTAGCAAAATTTATGGAGTGCGCTATATAAATGGATTAATTATTAATCATTCTTTTCGCACTCTTCATTAATTATTAATCATTCTTTTCGCACTCTTCATTAATGGTAGTCCTCCTTCCATTCTATCTTCTGATTCTTGATAATAGCAGCAAGCATACTTTCCATCTTGCAATTTTGAGCTTGTAAATTTTTCACTAAATGTTTTAACTTCTTCACTTGTTTCTGTGTTTTATCCAGTCCCTCCGCATTTCTCTCCATCTCGTCCATTTCTGGATCGAGAGCTTTCTCTATGGATTGGGCTGATACTGTGTCTCTGCCCACAGACAGCAGCTTATTAATAATGTTGAATGACTGATTGGGCCTATCTTCCCTCTTTTTGATAAACCATTTTCTCTTCATAATATCAGGAAGCCGTCTCTCAATATCGAATGCCATGTCAACCTGCATAGCCATTCTTTTGAGTTCTGCTTGCTCTTGTACAGCTTTGATGTCATCCACAGCCAAACCGACCAGCAAGTTCATAGTCAAGATTGACATGATCACCATGAATATAACAAAGATTATGTAAGTCAGAACTTCATATTGCCCTGTATCGTCGCCATGGAATATGTCTGTAAAATCGAACTCGCCAATCATCATCACAGTAGTTTTTACTAATGCATACGGTACAGTGCTCATTGGTCCCTGATTACTGAGCAGAACGTGGTATCCAAGACTGAAGGCAATTATGAACAAGATGAATACAATGGAGAATTGAAGGAAGGTGGCGAGAATGCTTGTAAACATCACCACGTAAATACCAAGCTTCGGTAACTGCCGGATGAACAGCAGAATGTTAATACATGCTAGGAATATGGCAACTGAACCCAATTGCCATTGCCACGACTCTCTGATCCAGTTTCCCGCTGACATGCAGAGAAGTCTAGGACGACAAGAACTGACGAAATATATACGACCCATTCTATCATGTTCTCATAGGTAATGTATCCCAGCTTAGCCTGATAGAATTGAACCAGGTGTTGTAAGGAGGATCTGTGCTGAGCATGAATCCAGTTAGGAAAGTCAGGAAGATAGTGTAGATAAGATGTAAATAGTAGGAGAAGAAACCCAACGTATTCCACTTGTACTGCAGGAGTGAGGAGACCAAGGGGTGGGCTAACAGATCCACTCGGCTGCTGACCACCATTATGTGGAGTGGATGATTATTCTTCAGCATTACACCATCAGTAGAGTACGCAGTGGCTGATGCTTTCAATTGACTATTTTCATCATAACATGAAACTGCATCGTCTTCCCTCCAATGATCCAATCACAGTAAGTGTCATCCAGGAACTCATACAGGAATTTATATACATGTATAACCTGGTTATCCTTGCTTTCTGTATTTTTCCCTTTATCTTTATATTCTTCCTTTGTCATGCATTTGTTGAAAACTTTCTCAGCAACCCTTGACATTTTCCTGATAAGCTTTCGCATTGGTGTCTGTTTATCTGTTGTCCGATCAATCGTTTCTCGTTTCTCAAGGCATCATCCCAGTGGTCAGAATTTATGATTGTTAATGCTGTGCTCTCATTCTGGTGTTCTATGGCAAGATCCAAGCAGTTGAGACCTTCTGAGTTACACTTGCCCACAGCAGCACCCTTCTCAATAAGTAATGTAACCATGTCATCATGTCCATTCATACTTGCTAAATGAAGTGGCGTCGTATTTGCTTTGTCCGTAGCCTCAAGAAGAGCACCCTCTTCTATTAACAATTTGGCAGTTTTTGTCCAACCTTCTGATGCAGCAGAGTCAAGTGGTGTCCATAAATTTAAATTTCTTGCAGTAACATCGGCACCACATTCAATGAGAACATTAGCTATTTTGTAATTTCCAAATAAGGCAGCAATATGGAGTGGTGTGTCGGAGTTCATTTCTTCATAATTCACAGCTCGATTGTCTTTTTCAAGAATGAACTTCACAATGTTTGTTCGTCCAAATTTAGCTGCCAAGTGAAGTGGTGTATTCTCGTCTTCATCTTTACAGTCAATGTCCGCTTTTTCATCAAACAATAGCTTAAAGATTTCCAAGTTTCCTTCTTCAGCAGCAACATGCAATGGTTTCTTCTCTTCTTTGTCGCTAACATTGACAAGTTTCATAACTGTATCGTTGGATAACAACATCTGCAGAGCTTCATAATTGTTTTCCTCTGTTGCCAGGTAAATACAGGTTTTGTCCTTCTTATCTCTCACTGTGAGATCAGCAACCAACTTGATCAGGCACTTAATAGTCTCTATATGACCATAGAGAGCAGCAAGCAGTAAATGGGTGCAATCATCCATATCTCTACTTTCAAGCTTTGCTCCACTATCTAGTAGACGTTTTACAACATTAACATGCTTGAAGATGGACGCCTTGTGGAGAGGAGTAGCCTGTTCAGCATTGAGAGCATCTATTCTAGAACCATGACCTATCAACAGCTTTACTATCTTATCATCTCCGGTAGCGGCAGCCAAGTGCTGCGGATACTGTTTGTTACTGCATGGTGTGTTCACGACAGCCTTCCTGCTAACACACATCCTTGCAATTTCTTCATGGCCGTTATCTGCAGCATGGTGAAGACAAATGTAACCATATGAATCTTTAGCTTCAATCATTTCATTAACCAAACCCATTTTTTATCTCCGAAGTCGAACAGGAACTGGACGATATTTGTGTGTCCCTCGGCACAGGCAAGGTGGAGAGGTGTCGAATTAGCTGACTTTTCAGCTATTTTTGTGAAGTTTGCACCTTTTTCAAGCAGCATCCTGGCAACTTCTCGATGGTTGTGAATGCAGGCGACATGTAGTGGTGTCAAATATTGCTCGTCAGGCGCGAACGGTTGGATGTTTCTGTGTGGAGTTGTGCCAATAAATATCACCAGTAAAATGTACCAACAAGTTTCTCCACATAATTTTCATCATTTTTTTTCAGAACGTCTTTGTCGGATGAGTGAGAGCAAAACGGAAGCAGCGTCTTCATTACCACGCATTGCAGCAAAATGCAGCGCAGTCTGCCCATACTTGTCTCTACCAATGATATCTGCTTTGTTTCCAATCAGGTAGCCTACCACAGTATCAAATACATCTGTTTGCTGTTCATCTGTCTTTTGCTTCGATTGCTCACGTCTGTATCTAGCAGCAAAATGTAAAGGGGTTTCACCATCCTTTCCTTTGGCATCAACATCTGCTTCGTAATCTAAAAGTATCTTAACAATTTCGAGGTTATCGCGTCGAGCAGCATAGTGAAGGGGAGACAAGCCATCGCCGTCAGGACTGTTGATTTTATCCTTCACTGAATTTGGTTTCTTCTTCTTCAAATAATCCAAAATATCCTGAAGACGACTAGCATCGCCTGCTCTTGCACACTGATGGGGTGGGGTGTAAGGTTAGATTCCGTCTTCTTTTCAAGTAGTTCAAATTTCTCTGTTGGAACAAACCCACCCTCATCCTTAACCCTTTGAGTGCCAGGGGCCGATATTATCGGCCCTAAACCTACACAATAAGTATGTTAAAGAATATAATAAAATATATTAAAATTGTAAATAATTGTGAGAAAAAAAAATGGTTAAGCCAATGCATTCTCTTATATATGCGAGGCGACCTATGGTCGACTCGCATATATAAGAGAATGCATTGGCACAGGGTATATGGGTTGATATAAAAATCGGACCTGGCACTCAAAGGGTTAACAACAGGCTTCAGTGAAAAAGAAAATTGTGTGACTAAGTCAGAATCAGGTGTAAATGGCCGAAATGACTTAGACCCATAATTGGAATCTGTTGAATCGGTTGAAGCCATGTCGAGGGGATATGGTGATGCGGAGGCCATTGAGGAAGCTTACAAAATCAACTTAATCTCTGGTATCACAGCTCAACCTGTGTGGAAGGGGTTTACGTACAAGTTATGACCACTCACCTCACGGTTACATCTCCATAAAAACAGTCCACATGACAGTTAATCCTTATATTTATATACATTTAGCGAAAAAGCCACTTTTGTAAATGTATTTAAATCGAAAAGTGTATCGTGACAAAACAAGCCCAAAATATCCCATAGCACCCTTGGCAAATTAAAGTTAATAGGAACAATCTCTTTATATTGAAACCCGATGATGTATTAAGTCAATCCTGCGCGAGTCCAAATGCGCCCAAAACATTACGCGTTCTTCTTTCCGAAACTGATGACGTGTCGATGTAATTATGAGGCTGCAGTTATGAGCTGTTGCGCGTTCACCGAGAAATAATTGCAACTAGCCACGTGGGCGCCGACCAATCGGAATGCTGGATTTAGTGATGATCACACTTAGTATGTAAATATAACACAATACACTAAGTTCATATTAGCGTGGTACAATGAAGCACGGGTCCATTAAATTGTAGTATACATATCGACCGACTACATGTACGTTAGTGATGCGGACCGGACCGGACCACCTTGGGTCCACTGCCAATGCGGTCCAGTCCGGTCCGGTCCAGGCCATTCCGGTCCGGTACACATGCCTGGACCGGTCCAAAACGGTCCGGTCCACCTATAATAGGCTATATGTTAATGAATTCTCTGTTTTCTCAAAGTTTTTAGTAGTACAAACTATAAGGTTACTGAGTTCAGTGAATTGCAATGAGTTCATATATGTTAAAACTTACATTGTTTGCCGATTGTATGCATCATTGTCTGTCTCTGGTGGGATATACTGAGCACGATGCACGATAATAGTATTTCTAGTAATGCGAACATGCACTAATTAAATGTATTGGACATATATATAGCTAGGGCCAGAATGTGTTATAACCAATCTAACATGGCACTCAACTGATCGTATGCATGATTCGTATCATACTTATTTTCATTAAATTGAAATTTAAACGAAATAACTATACTGATGACAATTATACAAATGTGTACTAATATGACTGCTACATTAATATTGGAGTCTTGGATTGTGATGGCTGATTGTATAGTCCTGACAATTACAGTTATATACCTAAGTACAGCAGCGTGAATTTCGTTACTTATTCCTTATTCCTTATTCAAAAAATTTGGGAAAATGTGGCAAATGACTATGGCAACGTCTTAAGTAGGGCGAGACAAAATTTCCTGTGAAAAAGTTTTTTGAAAAAAAGTTCAAAAATGCACGAAATTAGGCAAAGTCCGAAAATGAACGGAAATCGGCCGAAACAAGTGCGGGGTAATAAATGGCCACCTCGGCCAAAAATTTTGGGCCGAAAACAATTTGGGTCGAGTCCGAAAAAGTGGGTCGAATCCCAGTTTTCGCTCTGCTCGGTCGGGAAAATTTCGGAAAATGTGGCAAACTGTCACATATTAAAAAATGGCCACCTGGCCCGAACCAAGGTGGCCATTTATGACCCCGCACTTGTTTCGGTCAATTTCCGTTCATTTTCGGACTTTGCCTAATTTCGTGCATTTTTGAACTTTTTTCCAAAAAAAAAATTCACAGGAAATTTGGTCTCTCCCTACTTAAGACGTTGCCATAGTCATTTGCCACATTTTCCCAAATTTTCCCAACCGAGCAGAGCGGGAATTTCTATTTGACCCACTTTTGGGGGCTCGACCCAAATACTTTTCGGTCTAAAAAGTTCGGGCCAGGTGGCCATTTTTTAATATGTGACAGTTTGCCACATTTTCCGAAATTTTCCCGACCGAGCAGAGCGAAAACTGGGATTCGACCCACTTTTTTGAACTCGACCCAAATTTTGTTCGGCCCAAAATTTTTGGCCGAGGTGGCCATTTATGACCCCGCACTTGTTTCGGCCAATTTCCGTTCATTTTCGGACTTTGCCTAATTTCGTGCATTTTTGAACTTTTTTTCAAAAAACTTTTTCACAGGAAATTTTGTCTCGCCCTACTTAAGACGTTGCCATAGTCATTTGCCACATTTTCCCAATTTTTTTTAATAAGGAATAAGTAACGAAATTCACGCTGCTAAAATAAAGTACAAATACGGTAAATAATACTTGGTCATCACTGCACAATATTCAAGCTAGTTGATAACAGGGTTCCCAAATTTTGTCACACAATAAGGAAACTCTTCAAGTGTCAATATCGTCAGTTACAATATACTAAAATAATAATACTAGTACTGTACCGTCACATTTTTCGGATCGTCTGAAATTTCCAACTTCTTAAGACCAGCCATTTTCAGTCCCTCCAAATTGTTTGCCACAACCATTTTTCTTAGTACTCGCTGACAATTCCAGATTGTAAATGTTCATGTTGATGAATTTGAAATATCGAAAGTATAAATTATTCACCATTAAACAAATTAATAACTACAAAAATAGGTGTCTGCCTGGGACACAGTACATGTACTATTGTGTACCTTCACCTGCCGAATACTAGTTCAGGGCTGTATTTTCACATTAATAATAGTGCAGGCAATTTCACTATATATCTCATTGCCTACATACACTATGAACTCCTTTGCTCATTTAAAAAATAAAAATAAAATTGATTTGTTTTAAGTCGAAAGTTTGAAAACAGAACCGTTAAGCTAACATCCACCAGGGTACCCAGAGTCACCACACCTAATTTGGTTAAAATCGTTATATGGGGCAGAGGGAAAATTTGTGAACATACAGATGGACAGACATATCTTACTCTTTTTTTTTAGATAAATACATATCAGACATATATCAAAACCTAAATAAGAGTTGAAACATATGCCGGATGTAATAGTAAAAGCTAACCACACACACGTTGTGCACACACGAGAACATTTACAACTGTATCCTTTCGTGTGGAGATATATCATAGATTATCTGTATTATAGTGTTATTATTGTAACTATATTATATACTGGGTATGGGTTCTATATTCTGGTCGTTGCAAACCATAATGTGCTATGCACATCGAACCATGTATTACACTATATACACATATATATGCAATATTTACAACACCGTGTGATAAGATCGAACACCAATACTATCAGGTATCACACACGGTACACGTAGTTCAAACTGCTCACATATCTATATCTATATTTGCGAATGTCTGTCTGTCTGTCTGTCTGTCTGTCTGTCTGTGTTCTATAGAAATTCACGGGGGACCATCTAGATTATGCCAAAGGGGTCTACTAGGAGTAGCTTTTTACGAGAAAGATAATGTTCGGGGTTAGAATTTTCTAAAGTGACGCCGTTGTTGTCAGGGGCCGAAAAGGGGAGGGCAGACAAAAAAATTGTCGCCGATTGCCACCAAACTTATATATAATCATCCCCATACTATGATGAATCTAATGGCGTGGTTTAAATATGGCAAAAGTCACGCCGTTCGCGTCAGGGGTGCCCGGAAGGGGAGGGGCAGATTTGTTTTCTGTCGCCGATTGCCACGAAACTTACATATAATCATCCCCATGATATGAAGAATCCAACGGTGTGGTTTAAATATGTCAAAAGTGGCGTCGTTTGAGTCAGGGATGAACAGAAGGGGAGAGGGGCACCAAAATTGATAAAACTAATTTTAGCGCCCATTTCCACCAAATTGATATATATTCTTCTTCATGATACAAGGAATCTAATTGTGCGATTTAACAACGCCTAATTGTTGTTTTTGGATGAGAGATTGGGAGGGGGTGGGCATCAAATTTGATAATAAGTCGCCGATTGCCACCACACTTATACAAAATCATCCCAAATGGTATGAGGAGTCTAATGGTGTGGCTTTTATCTGTCAAATGTGGCCTCATTCGAGTCAGGGTTGCATTGAAAGGGACAGGGGCACCAAAATTGATGCACAATTTGTTTAGCCCCAATTTCCACCAAATTGATACACGTTCTTATCCATGATACGAGGAATCTATCGTGATTTAAAGACGCCATAGTGGTGCTGTTTGGGTGAGAGATGGAGAGGAGTGATATCAGGAGTGTAATCGTGTGGTTTAAGGATGTCACAAGTGGGGCCATTCGAGTGAATGGTGTATAGAGATGAGAGGGACACAAAAAATTATATCTATATGTTTAGTGACTATTTCCACCAGATTGATACATATTCTTCTCCGTGATACGAGAAGTCTTATCGTGTGGTTTAGATACACCAAATTGGTGCCCTATGGGTGAGAGATATGGGGACCTTAAATTTTATACGAATATGTATACTCGACAATTTTCACCAATTTCATATATATGCATCTCTAATCTCTAATGAGTCTTAGTGTGTGCAGCTTGAGTCCGAAGTAGGGACGGGAGGGTCACCAAAACTGATACAAAATATTTTTAGTACCAATTATCATCAAATTCAGACACGTTCTTCTCAAATGATACAAGAAATAAAATCGTGCTCTCTGTCTGTCTTTTGTCTGTCCGTGTGCGTTCTATATATAACTTCACGCGGTACAATCGAGATGGCACCAAGGCGTTCTAAGAGGGGTAACTTTTTACAAGGAAGATAATGGTGCGGGTTAAACAAATTTAAAATGACGCTGTTGGTGGAAGGGGAAATTAAAAAAATATGGTGAAATAGTTTTGTCGCTGATTTCCACCAAACGAATACATAATCACCTTCGCAATATGGCGTTGTTCGTGTCAGTGTTGCATCAACAGTTGATTTATATACCAAATTCCACCAAATTCATACACGCTTTTCTCTAATGATATACCATGAATTAAATCACATTTGGTGTCGTTTGCGTCATGGATGGCGAGCGGATATGCACTATCATTGATACGATTGCTATTCGCCGATATCCACATATAAGTTATATACAGTCACCAGACCATCTCCATATCGTTTTAAGTAGTTGGGCGTTCACATTTCACAATCCCGACATATGGTGACCCAAATAAGTCATTTGAACAATTATATCTTCTTAACAGTCGTATTTATATGGGAATGGCAACAAGGCATTCACACAATGAGCTAGCAAAAAGAGATAACTAGAAGAAGCATTAAACGTATATTTATCATTCTATTAAAGAGATACATATATTCGTGCAAACTGAGAGACCTCGAACCGTCAGAGGATTGCATATATATAATAAAAAAATTTAGTCTGTTCCATTCAATACAGTTTCCACAAAAAGTTACAATTTGTCAAGAGATATGGAAGGCCTGTTCAAAAATAGTGGTCACAGTGTGCAGTAAAATATAGTTTCTTCTGATATACAAGAAAATGCAGTTAGTCGCACAAGACTTTTCAGGATCCTACCAATACTGACATCTGACAAGGGTTTTAGAACAGACTCATCGACTGACATAAACAACTCAAAATATCGCTCTGTGCCTGGCAGCAACATTTCGTTTAAACTAAGAATGTTTAGCCAATATATAGCAACATGAACAGAGGAGCACCTGGAAATTTCTCTGAAACATCTGTATCTTCATGGATATATGATAGCCAGGTGTCCTCGAGATCTTAGTCCAACCCACTAGATTGATTGATACATCGCAATATGTAAAACCCAATTATCATCTTTTATCGAACTAATGTGTTTATGATGTTCATGTATCATATTATAACGTCTAATGTATACGCAGTTGTAAATAATAAATAAATAATTCATTAATGGTGGAACGGATTAATCGCGATAAACAGAATGACAATTGACAAGGTGAGCCACTACTTATATTCCATGACTGTAATAATCATGTTTTGTGATGCTATTTGAATATACAATTTATGAGAAAACGTATAACACTTTAAGCAAGAGCATTCTCTATTCCCAACAAATATCCACAGCATACATTAACCTGGGCAACGCCGGGTAACCCTGCTAGTTCATTATAAAATAGCACATGCATGTTCAAAACATCGAACACCCAGTTCCCGTGTACAAGTCGATGTCGTATATAGTTTCAATAATAATTGAGTGGTGACATATATTTATTCAAAACTATAACATATATGTGTGACCAACATCAAATAGTGTTTTGACTTTGTTCAAATATACAACACTAGGTATTGGATAATATAGAATACATTGAGCATGTAAAGTCTGTAGACCAATATTTGTTCAAAAACTGCATAAATTGTTATGCAGATATAAATTGTCGACACACCATTGTATTCAATTTTTGCATATATAGATGACCACATTGCATAAATATATGACAGTGCGTAAACGGTTATACACACATGCGTATGCAAAGTTTACAACACGGTGTGATAAGATTGAACACAAATGTACATTGATATTGTAAAATGCACCTTTGTGTTGTAAAAGGTAGCACATTGGTATTGTAAAATACCACATGTATGTTTAAAACATCGAACATGCTGTGCCTATAGTGTTATTATTGTAACTATATTATATACCGGGTATGGGTTCTATATTCTGGTCGTTGCAAACCATAATGTGCTATGCACATCGAACCATGTATTACACTATATACACATATATATGCAATATTTACAACACCGTGTGATAAGATCGAACACCAATACTATCAGGTATCACACACGGTACACGTAGTTCAAACTGCTCACATATTCATTATAAAATAGCACATGCATGTTCAAAACATCGAACACCCAGTTCCCGTGTACAAGTCGATGTCGTATATAGTTTCAATAATAATTGAGTGGTGACATATATTTATTCAAAACTATAACATATATGTGTGACCAACATCAAATAGTGTTTTGACTTTGTTCAAATATACAACACTAGGTATTGGATAATATAGAATACATTGAGCATGTAAAGTCTGTAGACCAATATTTGTTCAAAAACTGCATAAATTGTTATGCAGATATAAATTGTCGACACACCATTGTATTCAATTTTTGCATATATAGATGACCACATTGCATAAATATATGACAGTGCGTAAACGGTTATACACACATGTGTATGCAAAGTTTACAACACGGTGTGATAAGATTGAACACAAATGTACATTGATATTGTAAAATGCACCTTTGTGTTGTAAAAGGTAGCACATTGGTATTGTAAAATACCACATGTATGTTTAAAACATCGAACATGCTGTGCCCGTAAACAAGTCGATGTCATGTATATGTTCAATAAAACGAGAGTAGTGGCATATATTTGTTCAATAATATAACATATATATGTCACATACATCAAATAGTGTGTTGACATTAATTTATTTTTTCAAAAATATAACACGATGTATTGGATAATATAGAACACAGTAGGTATGTAAAGTCTGTAGATTGTCATATTTGTTCAAAAACTACATAAATTGTTATGCAGATATAAATCTGTCGGCACACTATTGTGTTCAATTTTTGCATATATATATGACCACATTGCATCAATATATGACAATGCGTAAACGGTTGTCATATATATTTGTTGTATATTCCGGTCGCTATCGCCGGGAAAATTGGTCGAAATTGTCGGACTAAATGAAAGGGACGTATTGATGTTTCATGGTGACAGGGGTGGTTGCGTAGAGGGGTGGCGGACAAAAATATCCTTTGTCGAAAACCGGCAGTCAAATAGGGAGTGTTTCGTGGAAGGGGGCTATATAGCCCCGGACCAAATTAAAGTATTTTCGGGTATACAGGGACGTATTGATGTTGCATTGTGACAGGGGTGGTTGTGTACAGGGGCGGCGGACAAAAATATCCTTTATCGAAAACCGGCAGTCAAATAGGGAGTGTTTCGGGAAAGGGGACTAGCCCCTGACCAAATTAAAGTATTTTCGGGTCAACAGTGACGTATTGATGTTGCATTGTGACAGGGGTGGTTGTGTACAGGGGCGGCGGACAAAAATATCCTTTATCGAAAACCGGCAGTCAAATAGGGAGTGTTTCGGGGAAGGGGGCTAGCCCCGGACCAAATTAAAGTATGTTCGGGTCAACATGAACACATTGATGTTGCATTGTGACAGGGCTGGTTGCGTACGGGGACGGCGGACAATGTTTAGTCGTCTGCTATTAATATTATGATAATTATTTGTTTGTGATCGGAGTGAAATATCAACGAAATTTAATTCGGCTTTGATTCTGACTGACAGCGCAATTCCGCATCCTTGATAGTTGGCCCAATATTAATAGCAGACGACTAAACAAAATTCCCGTTGTTTGGTGAGACGGTGAGATCCTGGGTGTCTTTTTGACAGTTTAAGAGATCCTGGGTGTCTTCTTGCCAGAAACCATGCGACAATGACCTATTCAGCATTATTAATGGTGGAATATGTTAGAAATACTAAATGTGAAATTTATATGTATTTTTTTGAACCCAAAATCAATAAACTCAAAGTCCATACCAAAGAACAAATATGGCAATGTCTACTGTTCAAACACTGAGAAGAATGATGAACAATAAAATAATATTCATATTTATCAAGCATTCTTTGATAAAAATAACTAGGAACCAATTGTTTACAAATAATTGAGTAAGTTACCCGACATCGCTTGTAGTGAGGTGGCTGTTAAATGTTAATATCTGTGGACAGTGGTGTGTTGTGAATCTCTTGACAAAAGAACTGTGCAATACCCAATATAGTGTACCCCATAGCCCAGAAACTAGGCCTCAATCATCCTGAGTCAGGATAAAGTACAGCACCGGCTGGTCATAATCCCAACAGGCTTGGGTGAACATTATCTTGACCCATCAAATTAAGTTCCCAAATAGCTTTGCTGAGCAATGAAATCTACCATTTGTAAACAACTGCGTCCAAGCCGAAACTCTTAATAAAACTAATAAAAGAAATGTGAGTATGTCTTTATTGTTCATCATTCTCCAGTGTTCAGTACACATACCCATATCTTTTTGTTAGATATAATCTGTATGTTTGTTGAATTTGTGTTCGGAAAAATAGATTTTAAAAACTTCTACCAATTTCACATTTTAAATTTCTAACATAATTAATATACCATGAATTATAGTTTTTATACTCTTAAAATGTTGCAAGGACGCTGATCTTCGATTTTGAAGATCCCCCGAATATTGCCGAGCCGATTCGGGTATCTCCGGGGGATCTTCAACATTGGAAATCTAGATACTTAATAGTATACTTCGCTGTTGCCCCAAATACCACCTAGAAACACCCCGAAGAATTCAGTCATATGCGGAGTCTGGCAAAGCATAATAGGACATAGACCGGCCATCGTCCATACGAGTGTGCTATATATGACATTTAGCGATTCAAGAAAAACTTGCAACAACTGTGTCATAAAGTGGATTATCATGTGATCTGACAGTTTTTTCAGACTAATTAAACGGGGGGTCGGAGTGTTTATATGTGGTATTTGGGGCGGGCCACCCATCCATGCCGTCAAATCGGTCGAAATCCTTACCGTTCTCGCAAATGGTCCATACCCCATTTTCACCCCCTCGGGGTGACACCCCCCGGGGGTGATGGGTGGGGGGGGGTCGGGGTGTTTCTAGGTGGTATTTGGGGCGGGCAACCCACCCATGCCGTCAAATTGGTAGAAATCCTTACAGTTCTCGAAAATGGTCCATACCCAATTTTCACCCCCTCGGGGTGGCACCCCCTGGGGTGATGGGTGGGGGTCCGGGTGTTTCTAGGTGGTATTTGAGGCGGGCCACCCACCCATGCCGTCAAATCGGTCGAAATCCTTACCGTTCTCGAAAATGGTCCATACCCCATTTTCACCCCATCGGGGTTGCACCCCCTGTAGGGTGATGGATGGGGGGTCCGGGTGTTTCTAGGTGGTATTTGGGGCGGGCCACCCACCCATGACGTCAAATCGGTCGAAAGCGACATTTTTGAAAATAAGGAATAAGGAATAGAGAATAATTTCCAATTGTCATGTTCGTTTGAACATAAACCTTTATTTTGGACTCCAATAAATATTGGGGAAAATAGGGTTAAATTAACACATTTCGGCAAAAATATTAGGCCTACCTGAAATTTAACATTTTCCACTCGCGCTTGTTTACTTTAGTCCTCGAAATAACCAATCATGTGATGCAAATACGCCATGACAATATATGAATATGGAATGTATCACAAACTCCACCAATGTCCACTCCATTAATCAGAACTGCCGCCATCATGATTGACGATGTTGTTGTTATTGAAGATATATGATACAAGGATGGAAAGAAAGTTAAGAAGTTAAGAAGTTGTCTGTAAATTCCTCAGTCGACTTCGGATAACCCTAACGGGATTTGGCAAACTGCATATATACAGCGCCACCTACGCTGATAGTGCAGGGGGACTGAACTCTGCCTTGCAGTTTCACTGTCTCGACCAAATGCATTTCGGCCCCTCGGATACAACAAATAAATATGTCGATACGACGTGAACACGACCCAGTGCAATATATTTTCAATCCTAACACTAGTTTTCCTATAAGACGAATGTTAGGATACAATATAAATAGAGCTCCGCGCATTTTAACGCCCGTCGTATTTGTGTCCAATATTGAATATAAATAGAGCTTCGCGCATTTTAACGCCGGTCATTTGTGTGTGCAATATTGAATATATATTACACACCCTTTAATTTGCACTAACACATTATATTTTCTAAAATGTAAGTGATAGGTGACGGTTTATAACATAAAGGTGTACTCCTTTTATCGCAAAGACGCACATGTGTTCAAAAATACAAGACATTTATAAGGCTTCATTTCCCCATATTTGAAGGTGTAAATGGTGACATTTGCTTTCAATAATTAAATAAAATGATAACTAAAATACAATAAAATGTTGTCTGTTGCTAAATAGCGACTGTCATATGTATGTGCTATTCTTACTACATACAAATGCAAACTTCTGTCAATGTCCATACATGTTTGCAATTTATAACATATATATGTGTCAAATATATAACATAGTTAATTAACAGACTCAGCCATGTGTTTAATGTGAAAATATATAGGGGCGTTTTATGGAATATAAATTACGCACGTTTCATTTTGGGGTAATATATGGGCATTATAAAATGTAAAACGGATAGATGACGATTTCTAATATAAAGGTGCACACCTTTTATTGGTGAGCTGGTTGTGTTCAAAGATACAATATATTTTCCCCACCGTTTAAGAGCAGCAGTCATGTGTGCAAAAGCAGCAGATATGTATTATAAACGAGGACATGTGCTTTCAATAATTAAACAAATTGATGACTAAAATACAACAAAAATGACATCTTCTGCTAAATAGCGACTCCCATATGGGTGTGCTATTCTGACTACAAACGTATGCAAATTTTCATCAGTATCCATATATGTTTGCAATTTATAACATATAGATGTGTCAAATTTACAATATAGTTACAGAAAATAACGACATTTCAGAGGATAATCCAAAATAATATTTCACTGACATTTTGTTTCTTATATTTTTAACAATTCTATCATTTTATTTATCATTTTTTCTCACATTCCTTAACAATTTTTATGATTTTTTTTATAAATTTTTCTTACATTCATTATCAATTTTTATAATTTTTTCTTACATTCGTTAACAATTTTTATCATTTATTATCATTATTTCTTACATTCTTTAACAATTTTTATCAAGTTTTTCATAACAATTATACAAAATAATATACAATTTGTTAGGCCAATGCATTCTCTTATATATGCGAGGCGACCTATGGTAGACTCGCATATATAAGAGAATGCATTGGCACAGTGTTTTCGCAACAAAAAAAAAGATTAATGACGCTCCGCACAAAATTAGTTCGCACCAATTCGGTAGACTTAATTTTTTTGCAACGAAATAACAATTCTCGATCCACACGAATGACTAATCATGATGGCGCATGGTGGGGTCAATACGCAGCCAAATGATCAACATTCTCGTTAATTTCATTGTGAATATCATATAGTTTTGCTCATTTGCCTATGTCTTCGTCTGTTCAAAACGTCCAATGTGTGTTTTGTCAAATTTCCTCAATAACAACTTGTGTTTTATTTGCAGTTGTAACAATGCTATGTTTTAGATTTCATCGGTCACCCACAATCATTCCATTCATTTTTGCCCAGGGTTAATTATCTGTTCCATACTGGCCCCGAGAGACCAAACTCCACGCAGAGCCCTCTCCGTTAATTCTGCGATAGATCACTGCCACACGGATGTTACTTTGCGGACCGATACATTCATTTTGTCGTATCGTCGGATCTCTATTTAGTCACCTATTATCATATTTTGACCACCACAAGTTTGTAATAATGTTAATTTTTTCGGTATTTATAAGAACGATATGAACTGAGCCAGACATGCACAGGTCAGGCACATCCTGAATTCCACTATTATAGTGGTATTCCACTATTATAGTGGTATATGACTATAACATATTCACGTTTCCTGTATTTGCATTGGGAATAGAAGACGGCGCATACAAGTGCACAGCCAAATTTCACACTTAACAATATCGCAGTGAAGGAACAGTCTTCAGACAAAATTTGTTGTGCAATCTTTTGCGCCAGCTTTGTTACTCAATACTATTACTAATATAAGCCTTCCAAAATGACAATATCAGGATAACCCAATCGCTCCTTCATAACAACATTTAAACTAATTGAATGCTAATTGAGTTGCTTATTGTGTGTCGTCATGATTAATCATTCTCCTGGACAAAATATATGTATAATACCGAATTAGTGCGACACTGATTTTCAAGAATCTTTGTGAAATATGATTTTCGATTATCCCTCTTTTATCAATTTCACAAAACAGTAATGGTCATATACCACTATAATAGTGGAATTCAGGATGTGCCTAACACATAAGAACAAAGGTCATTTCAGAAATCCTTACCAAATGTCTTTGTGGCAGTGGTATCTCAGCAGAGCGATGGGAGATAACTCTACTTGGAGTTTGCCTAGAGACCGGTCGGACAACGCTAGTATGAAATTAATGTATAAACAAGAAAACCAATGTCAGAAATGGTAACGCGCACAAGATCATATATTACATACCCATAATTGTAAGTCTCAACCCCTCTGACAAATGAATAAGCAAACACCTGGTTGCTAATGGTCACGCTCACACAGGGGGGTGGCGGCAAACCTTTTAATGAATTATTAGAAATTTAATAATCAAAACACATCATATAACCTTATCTTAACATCTTATAACTGGAAATTGTATCATTTTGATATTAGAAAATTTTCTGCGAAATGTGTAGTTCCGAAACTCCCTTCACCGACAACGATGTGGGCCAGGAAAACCACTGTAAAAACCCCTTGTATTAATTTGTACTATCTTTTAGGGGGAAAATATGGAACATGGAATCCGAAGCCACTTACTAGCGCTGCCTCCAGGATCGATGTCGGACCGCATCGTGCTTCGGAAATACATGTCTGATTGTCATATACTAATCATATTGAGATAATTATATAGATAATATATATAGATATATATATTTCTTTTAAAACTTGGTCTATTCTGTTTGAACGCGACGCTCAGATTGGCCTAACTATACACGGTCGTTCACCACGACAATTTCATGCTACAACTCGCACGCTTAACTCAACTGACCATGTCAATCATTACTTGATTACCACTAAACTCTTAAACATAACCACCGAAGTGCCAATTCACTTCTATCGAGACAGTCGAGACAAATGATTTCCACTCCACGTTGTGCCGTGGAAATATGTTAGTCTCAACCCCTCTGACAAATGCATAAGCAAACACCTGGTTGCTAATGGTCACGCTCACACAGATTTATGAAAGATCGGGTAAAGAGTGAAACAAATATGCATAATATTATATCAATGTATTCGTATACCTTCAATTTCCCATAACGGTATTTCAGAAAAACAATTTTCAGAATGGTAAGTATGCAGTGACATGTATATCAATTCAGAGATTTAAACATCTGGTGACACTTAGCCTACTATCGAGCGAGTCCTCAACATAACCGTCTTTGGCGGTTTCTGATTTCCATCGTCCATGCCGTTTCCAACATCTTTCAGGAATGTTTTCGTTTGCTACCTGAGTAGCACCACCGGCTCTCAAAGAATGCAAGCCTATATCGATATTGCCGAAAACTGATTTAAAACGAGAACAAACACATTCTCTAACGCGAGTATAACTCAATATCGCATTACTTTTTACAAGCTTGCATGTATGTTTGGATCTATACAATCTACGAAATATAAACAAATCTTCTGAATGGTCTAACCCTGCTTTTGTCCAATAACTCTGTAAAAGGCGATACGGACAGGCCGGTGTTCGTCCTTTGGCAATAACTTTCATTTCCACTCCGATACTGGTCAGTTTTGCTTTTTCTAATTTGTATCTTAATACGGTCGTTATAGAATAACACATCGTTGGATTTCAAAGACACTAGCTCATCAAAACGTAGGAAACCCGCGAAAGCAAGTGAACACATTGTCAAATCTCGCAGAACTAACAAATCGTCAATTTGATTTTCGTAGAAAGAACACAATGTTAACATGTCTCTCGAAATTGGCATTTTCTTTTTAACTGCCGGTTTATAATGCCGTTTTGAACATTCCAGTATATTTTTAACGAAACCGTTCGAAGTAGGATCAGCGAAATTCATCAATTCATGGAACCAACGTATAGCATATACTATAGCTGAAACCGTGCTATAGGAACCTCCTTTGTCCAAAATATCAGTTAAATATAAAGCTATCACAATCGGACTTGCTGGTGTCGAAGCACTGCTGTGAGATTCTGCGAAAAATGTCCATTTCTTGAAATAACTGTTGTATTGAAATACCGTGTTGTCACTCCTGAAACGAAGAAGGAGGTCGCACATTTTCCCCGTCAATCTATCAGAGTCCTGGTGATGGAATTCAGCCAAATGAACCTGTCTGCTTACAACATCTTTCAGCTGAGAACCTGAACAAAAAATGGTTTCAATAAAATATCACGTTTGTATATACACATGTATCACATTAATGACTAATATTCTAAATTTTTACTCTGATGTGGCAACTTTATCCATTATTTAAATCTGATTTTAAGCGCCATCAGTTTAATGTTTTTGCATGTCCCATCGAACATGCCGAAACTATCATGTTTCTTTACCAAACAATCATTATTCAATAATTTTATATCTTTTACAAAGTTTGCTGCAAGCCCCTTTTCCGGGAAAAGAAAAGGCCAAAACGCTCCGGATTTCCACAATGGAACAATTAAAGTACCATTTGCTTTCTCTGTGCAAAGTTTGTTAATAACTTTTAATGCCAAATGAGGCGGCGGAACCCACCAGTTCACACAACGACGCCAATTTTGTGTAAAAGCGGCTATCGCTTCGGTGCCGGGACACCACCATCGTAAATTGAACCTGTGACACTTGGTTGTTAAATTGCTTGCAAATCTGTCAATATCATGATTTCCTCAAGTTTCATTAATGTCTGTGAAATATTTTTCAGAAATTTCCCAGTCATTTTTCTCATAGACTCTACTTAATGCATCTGCTCTAGTGTTTTCTTTTCTTGGAATCCATTTAAAATCAATACGTATATTATTATTGTCGCATGTCTCTAAAACTTCCAAGGCAATGTTTTGAAGACCCAAAATGGAACTTCCGGCATTGAATAAATAACACATATTTAAATTATCAACAAATATCAGTACATGTTTTCCTTTGAACGCTTGCACAAAAGATTTTAAACCTCGGCGCACTGCCTCTGCTTCTCTCCAGGTTGAACTTTCGGTTTGCTCTTGAAATTTCCATGTAATAATAATGTATAGCATTTGTAAAGCGCCTTTCCCATGAGGCCCAAAGCGCTCAAAGTTTTTTACAATTTTATGTACCGATCATATCTACATAATGCTTGTCATTCAATAATCAAAAATTAACATTTTACCTCGGGAAACATGAATGGCATTTCGAGATCTATATTCTCCGTGGACATTTGAATTCGCCGTGACGTGTCCGCTGCCGTTAATGGCACAATCTGAATTATTATCACAAGAATATTTCGCCATGGCGTTAGTTATAAAATTGGTTGAACAAAATCGTCGGCAATCGCCATACTGTGACATGTAAAATTGGTTGAACAAACGTCAGTAAATGTCACCATACCGTGACTTTCAAAATCGACAGAACAAACATCGTTAACAGTCACCATACCGTGACTTGAAAATTTGGTTGAACCAAAGTCACCAGTCACCATACCGTGACTTGCAAAATTGCTTGAATGAACATCGTCGATGGTCACCATACCGTGACGTGCACTATTACACAAACGAGAAAATGATACCTCGTCCGCAACTGTTGGAATTAAACACAACTCAGATTTTTCACTTGAAACAACGTGATCGGAATCCTTAAAATCCGAGTCACGTTTTCCATCAACTTCATTAAAACTTATTAAGCTATAGTAACACCCAAATCCAATTTTAGACGCGTCACTGAACATCTGCACCTGGGGCTCGCATTTTGAACCAAATTTTCGGGAATTTAACCCTGCCACGTGTATTTTCCAGTACCTGAGTTCATCGATAGCTGTTTCGGAAATAACAACTGAATCTTCCCAATGACACCGTTGTGACAAACAATAATACAGAGCTCTGGTTCGGATCCTGACCGCTTTTCCAATAACAAATTTCAGTGATATAATCATCCCAGCCACACTAGCCAATAACAAACATGCAATACACGATGTCCAGTCAAAATTGTTAATATTGACTATCAAAGAAATAAGATTGGATATTCGATCAGATACTGCACTTTATTTTCCTTCAAGAATATTCCAATTGAGACCCAACCAAACGACATTTTGACTAGGCTGCCATTCACATTTCTCATTTGATAGAATAAAACCCAAACTATAAAGATCTGTTTTAATTTCTCTACCGAGATCTACACAATCAACTTTATCCTCACAAAAAGCAATACCATCGTCCAAGAACATTACGATTTTTAAACTCTTGGATCTCCAATATGTTATCACCTCTCTCATCAGCATGGTAAAAATTAATCCAGCTGTACTCAAACCAAATGGTAAAACATTAAAAATGTAATCATTTTGGTTACCATCGTCCTTCGATGACCATGAAAACCCCAAATATTTTCTGTGGGACTCAAAAATGTGTAAATGGTGATAAGCAGACTTCAAATCATAAGTAATTGCAAAATTGTTTGGTTTTAACATGTGTTCTACCAAAGAAGAATCTTCAAAACTACACTTAAATTTGAATAAATACAGATTTACATGTCTGCAGTCCAAGACTAATCTCAGTTTACCGGATTTACTAGTAGCCACCGTTAAGGTATTGATAACATGCGGTGTATCTTGTGATAATGATATAACACCAAGATTCAACACATTTTGTATTTCGCTTTCTACAAATTCACTGTGTGTTCTGGCAGAACGATTATTTATCATAATGGCTTTTGGAGGCTCATTGATAAAAGGGATTTTGTATCCTTCTGAAATTACTGTCAACATGTATTCTGAAACACCAATTTCAACCCATTTCTTTTGGTGATCACTTAATCTAAACGCTGGTGACACATTTTTTGAGCGAGCATCAGAATAATTACATGATGAGCGACTGCAATCAAAATTTGTGTTAGAATTACCAGAATTTGCTACATTATCACCATTAACTTTCCGCTTACCGAGATTTTGGAACTCGATTTTGTCAGATAAAGTGTCTAATATACTCATCTTATTATTACTGTGGCTCAAACTGCTCTGTGCGCCCTTTAACATTGGGCAGAAGGCTCTAACATGACCAAATAAACCACAGGCGAAACAGGGGCCTAGCTTCCTTGGTTCTGGAGTCTTCGGATACGTCGTGCGTTCTTTGTCGTAGGTGCCGAGTCTTTTCCCTCTGAAATCACGCTTTTTCTTCAGCTGTCTGATTTTTCCCACTGCAGTGCGCTCCACCCTTCCTAGTTTCCGCTCATCCTCCGAATCGTCTGCGAGTTGATTTCCGACATATTCGTTGACTGTACCCATCCCGCTTCTGACGAATCTGGGATCCGAATTATTTTTTGTCGATTTTGGATAAATGTTATACCTTCGGCTACTTTTTCCCGTGCTGCTGCCACCGCATCGTCGATAGAAACAGCCAAACTATCTTTGGCTTGGATAAAGATGTCTAAGACCTTTAAACCATGTCGATATTGGTCTTCATTTCCTTTTTTCTTGAATTTGTGGCTGTCTGCTGAAAGGCCCTCGATTCTGGCAATCTGCACGTCAGACAGTTCTCTTTGAGATGTATTTAACTCTGTTTTGAAAACCTCCAATCTCCTCGTCATCAACGAATCGAGTCGATTCAAAAGTCTATCTTCAGTAGACAAGTTTTGTTGATGTTCGTCCATAGCCGCCGATGAATAGTTTAAACTTGGTCTATTCTGTTTGAACGCGACGCTCAGATTGACCTAACTATACACGGTCGTTCACCACGACAATTTCATGCTACAACTCACACGCTTAACTCAACTGACCATGTCAATCACTACTTGATTACCACTAAACTCTTAAACATTAACCACCGAAGTGCCAATTCACTTCTACCGAGACAGTCGAGACAAATGATTTCCACTCCACGTTGTGCCGTGGAAATATGTTAATATTACATGCATGTGTGTATCCACCCTTAGGTCGAACATTTTGACTTGACCTCGCGCTGGCGTAGAACATGTCAGCACCAATTTTTCTAATCAGTATTACACAAGGGACCTGAAATTGACAGCAAGTATTCGACGTGGCAACATTTTGAGTGACATTTTTCGCCGAAAACTGGTTGAAAATATGTTATCATGAAATTTTAAAATAATAAATAATTAAACTAAATCTGTTTAGCATTGTTATGTGCGCTCGCGCAACAGTGTGGCGATCAGACAGATTCGTACGTAGCTTGGTGTCACCCTACTCCGTTTCACTCCATGACGTCACCAAAAACGACGTAAAACCTCGTGGCGTTCTGACATTTTTACTGTGCCGCTTTTTTGCTATGTGTATCTTATGTGTTGTTTTCGATTATTTGTTTGTCGCCGATATCGCCATTTGTCCGGATTCCCTGTTTCTATATTTAAAACTGGCATGCTCGTAGTGAGCCTCGATTTCGATTTTTTCTCCCAGGTCAAAATACGTCAGAGTTATGACAAAAATAGATCGACCTACATTTTCTCCATCAGAACTCTACACCAAAGAGTCTATAGACTCCTTCGGGACCTACATTGACCTACATATGACATAGACTCCTTCATTTGGGTATTTTTACTTATAATTGGGAAATTTTATCATTTTTTGGTTCGTGCGAAGAACTCTTTTTATCGTGCGGGAAAAGAGAGACATTCAAAACGCGATTTCGTAATTCGACGCAATAGGCTGAATAGCCTAACCTTCAGCCGAGTTCCGGGTCAAATACGACGAATGACGTAACACAAAACAAAACGCATTTGTTGACACAAACACCGTTTGAACAGTTTATTATTACATAAAATGATCGTTATTGATTAATTATTGACTAATTATTGATATTTATTGTTGAATATTGGCTGCTATCAATATTTACACAAATGGTATTAATTATTTCTTATAATTGCTCCTTTGGTCAACTTTGACTATCGGAAAATGAAAATCAAAATATGCCGCTGAAAAAAAATTAATCGATATTAAAGTCTCATCCTTTCGGCAACATGGAATTGGTTTTAATTACTTAAATGATTAATATAGTAATTTGCCTTTTATCTGTGATGAAATGAGAAATGGTAATTGTCTTTTTTTGCTAACATTAAATTAAATTAAATAAATTAAGTAAAATACCGTGAAATTATTTTTTTAATTATTGTTTATTACAGTTTTGCGCACGTTGGCATCTCTCTGAATGCATTCTAGTTCCCTTTGAGCTTAATTTGTCAATTATGTATTGCCCATACATGGAATTGGTGTCTCTGGTTGGATAATTTTGTATTGAACTATATCGAGTGCCCTTTATATATTTTTAGGCTATAACAATTATTTCCATGTTTGTGAAAAAAGAAAAGTGTGTTTTCTTATATGGTAAAAATGGTGTAACCCAGAAAGCTCAACTCATATTTTAGGGGACTTTTCTTGGTGAATCCACGATGTTATGACCTAGATGATATTAAAAATACAGCTTTCTCCGATATACTGTCTTATGTTTCCCCATTCACGTCTAATGTGCTTGGACTAAAGAACCAAATTGATGATTAAAATTCGTGTAATATTTACAGTTAGTAGTTTTCTTGTTAAAACCATTGGCGCCTTGTTTTCTCGAGCTTGGCTGTGCACTCCCTGTCCGGGAATTGTACGGAGTTGCAGTTTAATGTACCTCTTTTGGTACTGCATTCCACTGACTGCGGATGGGAAAAATTATTTATGTTCTAACTCGCTTCGCTCGTACGAACATAAATGATTTTAAAAAATAACAACGACTAATGAGATTATATAATGTTTATTAGGATAAACTCAGGTCTGCCGCAAACCGGCCTAGAATAGACTCTTCACACAGCGCAAGTCGATAAACGGCCAACGCGGATATGGTCTTACCCTGGTTATATATGAACTGTGAAGACTCAACCCTGGTCAAATAGTCCTGCTAATGATGCTGGTGCATGGGTCCAGCCAAAGTGCTGTGATGCTATCAGGACAATATGATGCTGTTATGAACAAGTTCCGATATTTTTTCTAAAATTGTCATTTTCGCGGTATTCGGATAATCTGAACATATCCAGAAAAAAGCCATTATTTGTAATGAACATTCAAAAACATATGTGGTGAAACATTTTAATGCTGGTTGTATTAGTTGATTCAAATAAACTATAACCATTGTGGCTATTCACGCCGTTTTGTAAAGTCAAAAATATATTTGTTCTTCAATGTTTTATATACTGACCACTGGATTTTCCTCAAAAGCTCGGATTAGCAAAACAGGACGTAACTGACAACTTTAGAACAAATAACGGTACCTTGTCGCAACGGCATCAGTTTGCCCTACCAGTATCATGTCAATTCAGCATGACACACCAACAGCATAGAAGGTTAGCAAGACCACTTGATCGGAGTGAGACTAAAACCTGGGCTAGGCAAATCTATAAACGATTCGAAGTTTAAGAGAATAAATATTGTAAATTTATTATTATTATGGCTTCATTGGCTGTTGCAAAGCAATATAAATGGCAATCTAGATTGGGGTAGGCTTCAACAATTCGAACAACCATTGCTAATATATCTTTCTTAGATATCAGTATACCATTAAATGTTATGATTTGCTAATATCGGAACTTGTTCATAACAGCTGTATGTTTGGTAAGTATGATTTGCTGTATGTATTTACCATTAAATGTTATGATTTGCTGTATCTATTTACCATTAAATGTTATGATTGGCTGTATGTTTGGTAAGTTTGAATTTGCATTATACGACATCACTAATACAGTAATCACCAACAGGGCAGGAATGTTAGGTAAGTTTGAACTTGCATTATACGACATCACTAATACGGTAATCACCAACATGGCAGGAACGTTAGGTAAGTTTGAATTTGCATTATACGACATCACTAATACAGTAATCACCAACATGGCATGAATGTTTGGTAAGTTTGAATTTGCTCCTTTGGTCAACTTTGACTATCGGAAAATGAAAATCAAAATATGCCGCTGAATTTTTTTTATTGCTAATATATCTTTCTTAGATATCAGTATACCTACATACTTCAGGTAATAGTCAAGGCTGTATAGGTGGGGTAAGACATCTGAACATGGTAACCAGTATTCCTTGCACACACTATATGGAATTAATTTTCACCGTGCGCAATTGTGGACAAAATAATCCAAGTGTCGGAAACTTGTCACATAGACGTACCTTCTATGTCCTTCATATATATGTACATCAACTAAACCAGTCGCCAACTGACACAAATAAGCATTGCTATATCCATTCCCATATAGTATTACAGTAATTTCCCTTTACCCGGTATAACAAGTGTTCGGTTTCATGCATAGCACACTGAGATCTATAGTATACTCGATATTGGTAATTTTACGGGAAATCGCCTTCAATATTACAGTGTCAGTGCTTCGCGACTCAAAACATGGGTATTATGAATATATAGTACAGGGCCCTGACACTAACACTGAGGTTGGAAAATTTCCAACGTTTAGTTTTACCAAAAGTAGGAAAACTTACGAATGTTGGTCTGAAATTAAAAAATCTTCATTTAATATACTAGCTTATTAGAAAATCAAACTACATATATGAAAACAATTTCAACCATATTGTTGTGAAATATCCAACTAATTTTGCTTTAGGCATGACATTTCCAATAGAACATTTTACCTAAGTTGAGTAGACGCCCCTTAACCCACCCTGTCGCCCTGAATGGGCCTCTTAATGTGTATATCCGAGCCTCGAAATAACCAACTTATCACTGTCAAATTCCGAGCAAAGAGGCTACCAGCAGGACAGCGACAGTAAACACAGATGGCGGACAAGTCGCGACTGAATCAATGCCAGGTACGAAACAGTCATAATTGTAACCAGCTGCTTGTTCGTAATTCCCATCAAGATCGTAACCAATACAGTATCTGCATTGTATGAAGTTATTTAGATCAACGTTCTTCTTTATCAGTAGAAGCTGGTCGTATGTGCCTGGCCAGAAGTCTGTCTTCCAGTTCAATAGCTGGCCGTTTGGCTCATTGAGATAGGCCCCTCCGCCATACTGCTGGATCTCCTTGTTGAAGTCCGCCATTATAGCGATGTTGATGCCATCCGTTGCCATGTCTTCCCATCCTAAACCACAACTGCTTGACCATATTCCGGTACGTAAAGCCGGGTTGATTGACGTCGAATTGGAGTTTCTATCTAGGCTGGAAGAAGCTCCTGAAAAAAGAACGGGACGAATTTCGTGGAAATATGGTTGGATAAAATGTCAGTTTTGATGTGTGAAGACTTGACTGTGGTGCATATAGAGCACTTGATTACGGCCGGGAGCCTACTGCATAATTTGCACCAAAAAGATGGCATGATGCACGAATTCAAAGTGCGTGAATCTAAAACTGAGCGAAAAAATAATACAACGTGAATTTATATGCAATTAAAGATGGATTATCTCTTTAAATAACAAATTTTAAATAGTTGCGTGGGTATAAAATAATAAATATGAACTGAAGACCCCTGTCCGGAAAAGCTTCTATCAATTAATATTGATTTTATTTCGAATATTTAATTGGGACCGTTTATGTGTCTATTCTTAGAACAGACCATTCGGATGATACCATATTGCGATATAGAGCAATGGGCTGTTGCCGTGGCTCCGCACCGAAAGTCAAATGTCCCAGATTGATTGTTTGTATTGTTTTGTTCCATAGTTATAAGCGATAATGAGTATAATTAACGTTTATTTGTGACAAAATTGTACAATAAAATTTCTGGTCTCTGTTAACAGTAACCACTATTGTTCGTTAGCTAAAAAACTACACCTATTTAGACTAGAAAATATTCGAAATAAAATTAATATTAATCGATAGAAGCATTTCCGGACAGGAGTCTTCGATTCAGATCTAATATTTTATACCCCGGCAACTATATAAAACATGTTTACAAAGAGATAATCCACATTTAAAGTATCAGAACAAATTAAGGTGGTCTGACGTTTCTAACTAAATAATGCTGTGCCAAGCATGACATTTCCAAGACAGTGTTGACAATTTTAGAGGAGGGGTGAGACACTATCAGATACACCCTGTAGTCGCGTTCCTGCTGCTTACACATGCAGCTCATTCATACACGGTCTGCCCCAGGTAATATTATCAGTAAATAACTTGACCTGGGGTCAATACTATAACACATCTACGCGTGTAATTTACAAGAAGGTATAAGGCTGTGTTTACACTGATGTAGATCTGTATACAGATCTGTATGAAGTCACGTGTCGCGCATTACTGTGATCACAACATAATTACCAATAGTGAACGCGCGCTGTTCAGTACTCTGGTAATTGACAATTCATTATGAGTCGTGTCAGTTTAGGCCAGGCATAAAAATGGATCAACTATCAGCAGACAACAGCGATTTGGTATGTGCCGCATGTATTTAAAGTGTATCCTTATACCACTTGATAATGGTACGAAGAAAGAATGCAAATCGCATAGGAATACACAATAAACAACCGTGTGCAAATAGAGAGGCTAGAGAGCACCCATATAGCTTTAGATGGCGATTCCACCAATATTTAGGATTTCAGGTGATCATCTATATATCTATAGGTCTCCTGTTTGACACCATCTGGGCGGTGGCCATTTTGGATCTGTATGGAATGGGTAGCCACCCTACAACACCCTTTATTTGACCAAATGTATTAAAAATTCCAACTGATGACAATTCCAATGACATTGTTGGCCAATTGTAGGACAATATTGTTTTCTTAAATTAACTAGCAGTTTTTGACTGGCCACGGGGAGGGACCAGGACACAATCTTTCCAAGTGTTGGAAATTTTCAACCTGACACCCGCCCCCATGATAAGGTTGGAAAACTTCCAGCTGATGGCCATTCCAGCCCAAAATTTTGATAAAAAGTAGGAAATTATGCAAATATTGGTCCGAAAACAATACCCCCCCCCCCCCCCAATAAAATGTTTGAAAATCAAACTACAAGATCATTTTCAACCTATTGTTGGTTTGGAAATTACAACTAATGTTGTGTCAGGTATGAAATATCCAACTGTTGAAAACTTTGACCAAAGTTTCCACGTCCCTGTCCGTGTTCAATATTCGAAATACACGGGTTGAAATGACAACCAACACTAACACACATTCGCCAAGCCCGAGTAACAATTAATCAAAACAGATTTGCCTGTCGCAATGCTTCGGCGATGACCGTGGCATATAGCGGACACGCTTTTTGCTCACACGAACTAATACCGTTTTCTTTCTGTGTGTATTTCTATATCAACCCGTTTACACTAGTCTGCGTGTAGATCTGGGTACAGTTCTATATCAATGTAAATGCACCCTTAGTTCGAGCACTACATGTTTAGGCCTATATAATCGACAAACTATAGGTCATACGTGCTTTATTTAAGAAATAAATGTAGTGGGTGTGTGATATTGTGGGATATCGTGCTGTGGTTGTTGGGGCGAAACGGTTCTCACTAAATGTGCACACAACGACCACAACGCCGTATGCCACAATAACCCTTTACCCAACAGAAGGGCCCTGTGCCAATGCATTCTCTTATATATGCGAGTCGACCATAGGTCGCCTCGCATATATAAGAGAATGCATTGGCTTAACACATTAAAAATTATAAAATTGTTAAAGAATGTAAGAAAAAATGGTAAAAAGTGTTAAAAACAGATTTTATTTAGGCCAATGCATTCTCTTATATATGCGAGGCGACCTATGGTCGACTCCCATATATAAGAGAATGCATTGGCACAGGGCATAACTGTAACTATCACAATGTGGTCAAGGAGCCGGTTCCAATGATATCCATATTTGTATGGTTCTATTGAGACAGACCGAAGATATTTTAGGCTGTTGAAGCTTTATTTGGCCGGTTTTGGCCGGTTTGTTGGGTAAAGGGATAACGCAAACACCAACATTCATTCATTTCTTATATGTATGTAGCTTTTTGATAATTTATTCCCATAAATTTTACAAGCACTTAGAAACGATAACGTGACAGATATAAATAACTGGCTTCAGATGTAATTCGACTGAAATTTGAAAAGCACGCCCAATTATTCTGCTGACCACTTTTAGTGATTAGGCCAGATTATGTCAACAATTTGTGACGTCGTGTTCGTGTTACGGTCTGTGTTATTGGGGTATGAAACGGTGACCCAATTGGCAGTTGACCAATTAATCACCGAACATAATTTAGTGTAACACAGACGGGCTATGAATATATTATAGGATATAATGCTTATTAGTATTACTGTATCTTAGCATAATATCAATAGTAGCGGTAGCTGTATTGGAATCAACGAACATTTTCTAACCGTTTCTAGTATGTCAGTATTTCAGATTTTAAGAAAATTCAGAAACTGTGATTTCTACTGAAAACAAAATAGTATGCAGTCTAATCACCACAAAATTTCATCATTTATTCTGTTTCAAATAGTCATGAAACCACGAAAAAGTAATGGTGTCCTAAATAAAAACAAAATTACCCTACATAACGCAAACAATTCGAATGCGCATGGAAACCAAAAGAGTCAAAGTGAGACTTCCGGAAAAGTGTTCGTCGCTACTAACAACGCGAGTAGCCTACTAGCCTAGGTATATAAGCCACTGACTTTCATGTTTATCGTCTTGTGATTTACACGCATAGAAGTTTTACAGTAAACTGACGTGGATTCGTATTTACCAACTGGGTTTCTAAACTGTCCAGGTAGTTTGTACCGGACGAGGCTCAACTCGAAGCTATCTGTGTTCATCGTGGATTGACATCGTGGCGGGATGGGATTATCCAATCACGGGAGTTGGACGGCTATCATGTTGATTGGCCACAATTGTTTTTTTTTTATTTAATAACTTTATTTATCACATAATTTGGCCATAAAAGCAGTTTCATAATTATCGGTAATAGACACGTTTAATATCAGCGCGTGCGATGACGTCACGGCGTTCTTCAAATCACTTGCGATCGCTGTAGTTTATGATTGTTGTTTTCGATGAATATTTCGCGTTGCTTCGGGTTTATTTGATCATGTGATAAAAGGTATCTCACACTCGTCCTATTTTATACGTAATTTATCAACCTCGTCCTCTAAATTCTATTTGAGCCTCGGTAAACCTCGGCTCAAATCGAATTTAGTGAACTCGGTTGATATATTCCGTATAAAATAGAAACTCATGTGAGATCCTCTATTTACATATTATCTTGAAGATACAAAACATATAGTCATGCATTCATAGAGTATATAATGCCACACTATCCATATGTTAACATGATAATATCAATCAGAAATATCAATCAGAAATACAAAGAAGGGGTTGGGTGGGTGGTGGGGGTGCTCATTTGTTTTCCCGATAAATTCGCGTATGTGGTAAGCTCTTTTAACAGTTAACTTAACAGTGGACGATTCCCATACGTTGCCTGTAAAGTATGAAGCATGAAGTAAATTAAATCAAGAAGTAAGTTAAAGTAAATAGTATTGTACGTTATCATGTTATTGTATGCAAAACAAAATCTAGCGAAGACATAGGCTCATTCGGCCACACTTGTTGATCGCATTCGCACGTTGCAGTTTTCATGCTTGGTTCATTTTAATTATGGGTAGCGTTTTGTGTGCATTAAAGGCCCACTTAATTTTCGAGTCGCCAATTATTTTTTTATAGTGAATTGATAAACGGTTTTAATAACAATCTATGCCATAAAATATGTAATTCACTACTATTTGAAACATCTGTGCCTCAGAAGATGCCCACAAATAAATAAAAGACTCCCCCCCTCTGTCACCCAGAATGCAACAAAATTCAAACTTTTTCAATGGAAGGGGAAGAACTATATCTTTAATGTATAGAGTTATTCCCCTGCATTGAACATAATACTGATTTTTACTTCATTCTTGATAACAAAACGCGTTAGCAACTCAACAAAAACAACATGTCCACAGTTTATTACACTGGATAAGTTGATAATACAATGTTTTGGAGCTTCCTCTTTCAAATGGAATACCGGTATGATATGGCATGTATTTTATATAATGTAATCTGGGGGTTCGAAAATTAAGTGGGCCTTTAACGTCCATATTTTGGACGTAAAGAGACGAGAAGTATGCACCAGCACAATTATATCTCCAACACATGTGAGTGCATGTTTACGATTTAGTCGCGCAAGAGTAGGTGCCGATTGATAAATGACAGATGTGGTAGCTTGGGTCAATCATATATCATCGCTCTATAGTGCGTGTGTCGTAAACGCTATGTATATATATATATATATCGAAGGTACCGGGTACGTTCAGCTGCTACCAAGTAAACTACCTGTTTTTTGTTTTAAATAAACCCAGCTGGTGAATACGAGCCCTGGCCCTCACCGAGCTATCAAATCGTATTACTCACCCCCTATGTGAGTCATAGTGCAGCCGAAGTAAGACAACTTGTTCAACCCAGTCGGTTTATCCATGATCAGAGCCGCGAAATCGCCAGCCATCTCCATGGTTACCAATGAATTTGCCAAGATTACTCTAGCCCCAGTGGAGTCATTGATATGTTTCTCGTAGTCCCAGAACGTGGTAAAGTTGTTGAAGGTCCCTGGCAGGGCGTATTCTGGCACTCGACCACCCTGCCCGTCCTTCCATGTAGCGAAACCGTTTAGGTAGCTGCTTGATGGTGTGGTGCCATCACCGAAATGAAGCATAGAAAATGTGAGGAATCCATAAATGGTTCCTGCGTATAAATAGAAAAATAAAACACAATATGGTGTTAGTGGTGAAATAGTGAAGTTTCGTGTACGTTAAAATGTGTTGACAATAGGGACATTTCGCATTATGAACGACGACAAATAATTATTACGAATAGGGTACTACGTCAGTAAAAATTGTGTTCTTTATATTCGTTGTCGTTTTTCTTATTCGTTGTTACGATTACGGGTTCGGATTTTCATCAAAACTCACAAATACGTGATGTAGTAATAAGTTCGCGATCGTTTCTCAGCTCCTCGATGTGGGAGATGATCCTGAGATTATGTCTTTAAATGTTGATCGCCATGTGGCCATACCTTTTATCTATTAATATAGTGGTCATCAAATCATTCGTCTTCGTGAAACACGAGACGCTTGCGAAACACAAAGTTATTACAACATAAACAAAGTACAAAATAATCACGACAGGCTGTCCCGTAATCCGCTTACTGTGAGCAGCAAGCACGATCGATTGTCTCACAAACGGACTTATTGTCGTCCATTCTGCGAAAAGGTTTTTGGACCTTCCGAAAAAAATAAGACAACAATAGTTATTCATAAATAATTATCTGTCGTCGTTCAAAATGCGAAAGGTGTCTAATATACATTTATCATATGACTCACGTCATTATTTACGTTCGGAACTATGTCATAAATCAATTTCATATCAATTACTAATTCCTAAAACCTTCCGATAATTTGATTGGTTTGTTGACAAACAGTGTGTTCTTATTAGCTGAATGGCAGCCGGGGGCCGAGCCGCATCTCTGACTAAATGCAGGTCAAATTCGTGCGCGTCAATCAACGCGATGCCGAAATTCTCGCAATTATAATCTTGGACATTGTTATACGATAAATAGAATATGTAATTAGTATTTATCTAATAAACATACGATATAATGTCACAAACTGAGAACAGAATAGCGCACTATATCTTCGCGTGCATATTATTTCTGCTAGTTCACCAGGTGTAATTGGACTTCCGGTGCAATGAAGTGACGTCACATTAACCATTTGCTGCCGATGTCATATAGCTATTTAGTGATTTGTGTGCGTTTTGGACATCATAATCAATTTATAGGTGTCATATGATAAATAGAATATGTAATTCGTGTTTCTCTCATATGATATTATGAAACTAGTCACGAATTTACAGTTTTCTCTCGCCGGAGGCTCGAGAAAACTGAAAATACTTAGACTCGTTTCATAAATATCATATGAGAGAAACATTCATTTCATATCCTCTATTTATTACATTCCTATGCGCGATTTCCATTGAAAACGCCGTTAATTAAAAATGGTAATGTCACTAGTGAATTATGTCATTTCTCGTTACGTCATTGACGTTACGTCGCTTACTGATCTGGACTAAATTTTCTATGGTAATCTTTCTCCACATCGGGACTTTCATGCATTGTGTTTTAATTATATTTGGCAAACCAAATTGATGCAGAAGTGTAATAAATAGAGTAATCAATTAGTTCCGAGAATTACGTTCAATGATTCACTCGAGGAGAGAGACGTTTGGTTAAGAAACTCGTGCGCTGACGCACACTCGTTTCTTACCGACGTCTCTCGTGAATAATTTAATGTAATTATCGGAACCAATTGATTACTCTCTATGTAATAGAAAGTAACAAGTCACACTTCCCCCGCAGATCATGCCCTGAATCTCTGCTCTGGCAAACGCCCGTAGAGATCATATTCCTCCATGGAACTTTTTGAAGTTGTGACAGGGAACCTTATGAAGTCGAAAAATAACGCGGGGAATATATTTCTTAGTTATTATCTGTTCCCGAATAATGTACTTCACTGTAGTGAGGTCCCAACTCGAAATTTCACGATTTAAGTGAATTTGTGAGCGATTTTGCGTTGAGTCGCTTACAATCATGGACATTATCCCGGGTAATTAATTCGATTTTTATGCCGATATCGGCTCACAAAAGTAAGAGAAAGGCATGAAATTTAGAGTTAGGACATTCACCTATACAGTGAAGTACATTATTAAGGAACAATTATAAACCGTGTTATTATTTTGACTTTTTAAGGTTACCTGTCAAAACTTCAAAAAGTTCCAATGTTTTGCACTGGTGGAATATTATCTCTACGGGCGTTAGCCAGAGTAGAGATTCGTGGCATGATCTAACATCCCCCGATGCTTTCGGTCGCCGCGGCCTTTGTCATCGGTATAACAATATAAAGCACTACAGATGCTTACGCTTTTTTATTTGACCTATCTTAGCAAAATTTGTCCCGATGGTCCCCGATTAATGCGGCTGCTGGATAATTCGGGGACAATCGGGATCGTGTGCGGATCCGAATAAATCGGACGGATCAAACTGATTTCATTGGGAGAATCCGGCTCGTGAAGATGGTAACGCGTGTGGTTTTCTTGTCACGTGACCGATCGTCACATCACCAAAACCTCATTCAAAATGTCGGAACAGTTAGCGGCGACCGCTATTCGAAATCAAAGTCAGAATTAAAGTCAATAATTGTCGATCGACAAGGAACAACGGCTGGTAGATCTGTGGGCACTGTGGGCCGAAAATGATTGCCAGTATAATATTTGCGAAATGAGGGCTGCAGCTATGTGTGGAAAGGTTTATTACAGCAATTGCTCGTGACCTCAGTATATTATTTATTTGTTCAATGTGATTAATAAATATTAGTCTTTAGAAATACGGACTTATTAAATTGGAGTCAACATTGATATTGATTGATTGTACCTGTATAACTTGTTTTGGCTGAAGAAGGCCGTGTGGACGAAACGAGTGTTACGTTGTTATTTTGTTTAGAAATACATATTAATATAAACCACAATGAATATCTGTAGTAACTGGCTAGATATGCTGACCACACCAGATGGCTGTAAAGACTAAAGTGACCATAACATGATTATATATGACCGGAGTGAAAATCGGAAATACCGACTCGTGGGAGCTGATTTTATCGGGCCCGATATATTCAGCACCCGGATTTAACCGGGTACAATCGGGGCCGTGTGCGCCGACAACATGGTGATTTCAGTGGCCAGGACATTGCGAGTGTCTCGCGAAAACATACACACGCCATTCCTTCAATGTAAGTTGATTTTAATGTACAATATGCCTTGTAGGGACGCGTCTGTTTGAACATATCATATGTATGCTATCACGACTGGTCACAATGTTATGTAGGGACGCGGTGACAGGGGTTGGGTGTACGCACAAATACATGTACTTATATTGCAAGGGACACTGTCTGGTCTGTTTGAACATTTCATCTGCATCAATATCTCACGACTGGTCGCATGTATAGCGACGCGACAACATGGGGACTATCGGGTATGTATGAACATGCATGTGCATGCTTTCAAGGGTGGTCACATGTACTTGTAGGGACGCGGCGACAGGGATTGGGTCGTTGGTGTATACGTATTTATACTGCATGGGATACACATAGCTGGTCACACGTAGGGACGCGACTACATGGGTACTGTCGGGTCTATTTGAACATTTCATGTTTTCACGGCTGGTCACATGTACTTGAACTCATCGGGGCCATTTGGGATCGTATGGGGTGTTTGTAAGGAGTGGAAAATGACATGGGTCCCCAACTTGGACCCTCTGAGCGGCAATGGCACGGTCATTTTCGAATAAGGATGGCAGTCCTGTTCGTCGTATAAGTTGACTAAGAGCTGAACAAAAAGGTGGCTGCCATTTGAATCGGTCGACCATTATGATAAAATCAGTCTTCACAATTCACATTGACCATTCTTGCCAAATTGCATCCTTTGCATCACAATACAGTGAACGATTCTGCAAAATAACTACCGTTGAACATAATATATAGGAATGTAGTGTAACTCTCCGAAATTCATCACAAGTGGTGTAAAATGAACTTAAAGGCACGGGCGGCGTTCGTTGCAGAAATATTCATATTTTTTCATCTCACCATCAACAGACGGAGTATTAAAAAATACATAGTTTTGATCATATGCCAAACATAATCAGCGTGTAAATGGTATATTGTCGTCAAGACGTACAATGGTGTACGTAAACAAACCTCCTCGTGTTACAGAAGTTTTGCTTCTGTTTACATAACACAGCGCAATTATATTGGTTAATCACACACAAATGATATAAACGCTCTTTATTATTTCCATATCAGGAAAACAGTAACAAATAACGCTCATTCTGTTTACCATATCAGGATCTTAACAAAAGCCAGGTTCTGTAATGTTTTTTGCTTTTGTTTACATAACAAATGAAAAAAACATTTGACAATAACATACTGTTTAGGCCATATTTCTGATTGGTATAAGAACAAAGTCTGTCTATATTTTACTATTCTTTCTGTTTATGGCGGTTTTTGACGGAGCTGAATATTTTAACAGCATACCCACCGGCAACGCCGCCCGTATCTTTATGCATATTCCATTGTGTTATGCTCACGTACCCTTCCAACTAATAGTCACCGTTTTCCCGTATATTGAACCAATTAAATTGGAGAGAACCGACTGGATCGAGAGAGAACCGATCGAGATATCACAATTCGCGGTTTTCGTTTGGGACCATATTAGATTGTGAGGGTAATGGAAAAATAAATGGAATTATCCCCTAGATTGCTAAAAAAAATTGCGTTTTAGCTGTCAAAAATATCGCGAAAATGTATACTTTGGATCATATATAAGGAACCGTACCAAATCAATCAAGAACCGTAACAAAACGGCGATAGAACGATTTCAGATCGATGTAACAGTTCCTATATACAGTGTGTGTGGGTTGCAATAGCATTGACATTACCTTGTGGAATTGACATCTCAGTGGACGAAGAGATCATGTATCCTCCCCATTCGTTTGGCAATCCTGAGAGCAGCCTCGTGTACTCAGCCATTGCTTGCTTTCCGATGTCCAGGCGTGTTCCATTTGCAGCCTCGAACACAATTGGAAACGTCCTGGAGAATTGCACGAACCCACTTGGAGCCAGGTGCAATTTGAAGGTGAACTTGATTGCCACCCCGAATGTGCCTCCACCTCCTCCTCGAAGTGCCCAGAATAAGTCGGTGTTCGAATCAGCATTAGCTGTGATGACGTCACCATCTGCGTTCACCAATCTGATCTCTAAAAGATTGTCGACCCCTAACCCTAACATCCGGGTATATGGACTATGGCCACCGCCCATAGTGTAGCCGCTAACAGTCACTGTTTGAGCGCTTCCTCCCACGACGAGTCTGTTGATCTTGTGCACCTGTCATTGAACGAGTGAACGAGTGATCATCATTCAAATTCGATCGTTTCTTTTGATATATACACCATCAAACCTTTCGAAATACACTGCTATAGAGCAGTATGAGATATATTCATAGAGTAATGGGTAAATTGTGCAGATTATATTCTCCGTGTCTTAAAATATTAGTAATTTTTGCCTAATATTAAGTAATAAAACACGAATATTTCGCTGTTATCACAAGAATGCATGGTGGTATACAATGAAAGCAATTTATCAAAACACAAAGGAGTACCATATACTTTCTTTAAAAAAATCTAAACTTGACCAAAATTGCTCACATTCTCTGTGACAGAGACTGTCTTTATACCTGGAAATAATATTTGGTTATATTCACCAAGGTCACATATACGCGAAGGGTACTATGTTTTCTGCAACCGCATTACCGTGTGTATCCAGTCTCCATAATGTTACACATATCTGCTGAACTAACAACCATACCTAGCAACATTGAATCAATGTTCAACGCTGAAATAACAGCTTTAAACGCTGATCACCTGATATTTTGCGCAAGTTCATGGGTGGTTTAGGCAAGATATTTTCAAACAACAAAATACGGAAAACTAATATTGTACATTGCGTAATAGCATATTCCAGTTGCAAGTTGCCGACTGAAGTAAGTTGAACAAATTGTTTACTAAGAGACCGGTTTGGACGCAGCACGAAAATTAGTCGTATATAAAATGTACGATGTGCTGTCTATTTGATCTGGTGTGTTGCAGTGCTAATCTTTTGAAGAGGTGGCGGTTTCTTTGCAATATAATAAGCATTGCAACATAAGCGTGTGGTTTATTATCATGTACAGTGATGAACAATCCGGAAATGTAACTACTATTTATACCGCAAGGATATGCACTTAAGTTTCTGCGTTACATTCAATAATTTATCATCACGCCGAACGATACTACCATACACTGTGTGGCGAAACATTACTTCGTATGTTGCATGCCCGAAATTATTATTTTTGGACCCGACTGTAAACAGAAAACCCGAAATTTTAAAGACGAAATTCATTGGGTTTGACCTGCGTTGCAATGGCCGATAAATCCTCCACATGGATCTGTTTTAATGAACTGTGTACCTTTAAAGATATTTAACAACAGACTTGGTGGTTATATAATAAGTTGCCATCATTTCGGCTTAGCTTGGTGGTTGCGGCCATTTTGACAGCCATTTGTATTATTCTGATCGTGTCACTATATTCGCTCTCGTACTCATATTTCACATAGACTGGTATAACTTAGTAATGCATATATGACTAGCTTAGACAAAATAGAAGAGCAAAATACGACCAGATCGTTGACAACCAGTTTCGGGGGGGGGTATGTTTTTACAAGTTTTGACAACTTATGATGTGCGTACTCGCTAGTTCTGCTTATTATAGCGACGGGGTGGTGTCTGTGCATTTTTAAAAATAGATAGCTTGCGCCTATGTTTTGAGAAGCCTGAGAAATCCGACATCGAATACTTCAGTTTGTCTTCAAAATCGTCAGTATTTTGGCTCAGTGTTTTATTTCATATCCATATATGCGAAATTCAATCGACATTTCCCTTTGAATGGGTGTCGTTGGTTCGAGAATTGTATATCGAACAATATTGAGTGCTTTTTGTATACGTTTCGGCTGAAAAATTGTTACAGCATCCAATTATTTCCATCATTGTGAAAAATATGTTTTTGTTTAATTATATGGAAAAAATGATGTAACTCAGAAAGCTCAACTCGGATTTTAGGGGACTTTTCGTGACGCGTCCGCGATGTTATGGCCTAAATAATATTTAAAAAATCAGCTTTCCCCGATTTATTTCCTTACTTTTCCACTTCCATGTCTAATGTGCCTGGACTATTAGTTGAAATGTAATTTGCCTTGATTTCGGGTGCTAACAGGATAGAGCGCTCTATCTCGTGGTAAGCTCAGACCGTTTTTTCGCGGATTTATATACTTAAAATAGCCCATAAAACTGTCCCGTCAATGTCACAAGAAATTATAAATAAAATTACTATTAATTGACAGAAGCTTTTAAGGATAGGGGTCCTCGGTTACCATGTAACACTTTGGATATGGTAGCTTCCATAATTACTATCATATATATACCTGGTTTAGTGAAGGTTAATCTTGTGACCAATGAAAAGCTGCCAGCAAAGAATTCGAAAGCAGAGAGCAAGAGATGTGACTCTTACCTGTGCTGTCGACACGAAAGCCACCTTGTGATCTTCGGTGGTTGGCCTCGTGGCCAGATATATAGGATGAACTATGTTGTTGCTCGTTTATCATGCAATTACAAATATTGTTAAACCATACTCAAGAAGATTAATCTCACGCCAAATTACCTGGGAGTGCTATATCTATCTACCATTTTAGACCCAGGAATGTATATAACACTTGCGATGAGAATAAAGTATCAATCAATCAACCATCTTTAACAATTCCCATATAACGCCGGTAATAATGTATGCTCACGATGATTCGAACATCGAGAACTGGTCCAGAAAACCAGATAGCTACAGTAATGCTCTAATTAATCGACTCATTAAACACAGCAGAATTATGGGTAACTTTTCAGGATTTAGTCGGAAATATGGCTTGTTGCCATTCATCGGAAAGCTCTCCCCAGAGCTTTCCGATGAATGGCAACAAGCCATATTTCCGACTAAATCCTGAAAAGTTACCCATAATTCTGCTGTGTTTAAGGAGTCGATTAATTAGAGCATTACTGCATGTATAGTGACGTTATGCTCGCGGGTTTGAGTTATCACTCCCGGAAAACCGAGTTCCTAACCAGCGAAAATGTTCTTGGTCATCAGCTCTTAGCTTGTTATCGCGGAGTATGAACCCCCAAGCGCAAACAAATCACGAATTGGCACATGTCTGGTTATGGTGATCAACCATTCGCTAACTAACAAGAACGCCTATTCTAATACGCATTGTCACTGAGTCACGGCCATATTGGATCCATCCAGCCCCATTCCCTGTTTTGTGCTATAGGTCAAGTTTTGGAGTAGCATTCCATATATGGAATTCATGAATATTCGAAAGCTCCATATATGGAATGCTATATATACTCCAGAACTGTGACCTGTGGCACTAAAACTGAACGGGGCTGGATGATTTCAGTATGGCCGCAACTCAGCGACAAGACGTATGCACCCGAAATTTATGCGGTCTCTACCCATGATTTATTTTCCGTTCAAAGGCGATTAGAATTAAAGGGAAACAATGCACTCGTATAAAGTACATATGGGCGAATGTGCACATATATAACAGTCTGTAAAAAACATCACCACTATCAAGAACATGAAGAAATATATCAACGCTGATCTTAAATTCATTATTGAACTGTTCTCTAAAAACGAATTTTCGGGTTTTGAAACCATTGTTATGTGAACAGAATGTATTATCAACAAACACAGTAAATCGTGTAGTAAAGTAAAATATTTAAGTCTGAACATTTCATAACAATCACACACCCTCTATATTAACATAATTAGCGTACGTATAAGAATTAATATGTACAAATCGTCTTACAGTTTACACGAACGTTTCCGGGGTTCATCAATGAACCAGGGACGTCCATTCAAGCCAAACACGCGCTCATTGCGTGTTGTTAATTTGGGCGCACTTTCAACTCCAGTTGTCGGATTTTCCAATCAGCTATTTTGACGGCGGTAAAATAAAATACAGGAAGTAGATATTTGAAAACGAGGCCATTGCAATCCTACATTTATTTTGAGCTAAAAAAAATGCGTTACGATATGAATTAACTCTTTTAATATTGGCAAAAATCATACAGATATATCAGGAAATGTCCAGTTTTATTTCCAATGATGCCAGTGGATATACTGGTATATATGAATATAAACGAAGTAAAACGGCCTCGAACATCTAGTTTACGAATGTTTAGTAGCTCGCCCATTATCCCTGGCATAAGGTCTTGTAATCCGCTGAGCGAAAACCCATTGATACTGTGTGTAAAGTGTTTGTCACTCATTCGGTAATTAGAGGTACTCAATCCGATCAGACGCTCCTAAATTACTATTTCTTTGGCATCGGGGGTAAACAATATTTGATTCGAGTCGAGGAACCCACCCATCAAAGCTCAGAGTGATCAGATATAGATTTTTGAAGTTTGTTATTTTTCAAGATGTGAAATAATATGTGGCCCAGAAGAAACACGTGGTCAAACGGAGGGTCTCGGACAAAATTGCGGATGAAGATGGATAACTCTAAAATCAAGGGGTCATACGGTCAAATTTCATAATACTTTAGTGATAATACGGCCATATTTTGTTGAACAAAATGTTGATAATCAACAAGTTTTGGGAAATTTGATACCATAGTTGACAGTGGTTACATTATTCTGTTGCAATAAATCGATTCTGATAACTAAAGCGTATTTTGAAGAAATGTTTTTGTTGTATCTTGATGGTATGGGAACCGTCTGATCGGATTGAGTGCCTTTAAACGATTGGATATTCCTCGTTGTACATGAGTTATATGCGACATGAAAGTTGGGCACACCATGCACGTCTAAACGGATTGGATGTGTAAGAGTATACACTCTAAATAGTGAAGATGCAATATTTCTCCCCGGAGAGGCAATACTTGCATCTCTTGAGGTGCACTGTTAACCACCCCTCCAAAAGGCTAACTTGCCTCTCCGTTGGATGGTTAGCAGCCGAAGAACAACTTGTCCCTCACCGGGTTTCAAGTGCCTCCCTATCGAAGAACAATTTGTCACTCAGGTGGGATCAAGTACCTCCCTATCGAAGAACAATTTGTCCTATAGGGGTCACGTGAGTCATGTGATTTCAGTTGGCAATGGCAACAACGTTACAAGTTACACGTGTGTGTGGTTAAACATGGCTATTATTAGACCAGTTGCATGTACCAAATCACACAACTATTACAGAGGTTTAGATTGAAAAAGACAAACTTCAAACTTGGGTCGATAATAAAGTGCAGCTACCAACAGTTTTCTGTCAGCTGATTCGCGTTCGTTTACCAGACGCGTTCCCGTTTTGTCTAGATCACCAGAGACCATATGATAGCTTGTAACAAGTGCGATATTAACGAATCTGGTCGTGCTCCTAAAAAATTTGTATAATTAGTTTACGTTTATAACTTTTAGGTTTATAACATACTTATGCCTGCAAATATCGAGAATTTCTGCGGTTATACCATGAGGTGCGTTCGTGCCAAGAATATTTCCATAGCAACTCAAGTTTGAATTTTCCCGTTTTACAATCTAAACTTCACTAATATAAAGGCATACGCCGTCCTCGTCTCACCTCTTCGTACACCATTCCCCATGTTGCTCCCGCCTCTGCCACCACCTCTCCATTGGGACTTCGTGGTGTCGAAACGACATTGGCTGATATCATGGTCATTTTTGACAGATTCAGCAGCATTGTGTTCTGTCCCGTGGATCGCCCAATGAAATCGTGCCCCGACGATTGAATTGCAATTCTCACGTTGTTATCTCGCGCGAAGTGCATACATTTCTGGACATCGTTTTCTGATTGGACGAATATAATCACGAATGGGATCTGGTTGTAATAAACCGAACCTTTCATTTGTCTAGCTTTGTCGAATGTACCTGTAATCGAGATGGAAGTGGACTGACATATGTGTGTATATTCCACATCACAATGATGCATTTTCATCTTTTGCGTTTAAAGGTACGGTTGGCCTTGGCGGTGGGTATCCTGTGAAAATATTTCCACACGTCAAAAACCGCCACAAACAGAAAGAACATCAAAATGTAGACAGACTTTGTCCGTATACAAACAAGAAATATCGCATAAACAGTATGTTATTGTCATATTTGTTACCATTGTTATGTAAACAAAAGCATAGAAAGTTACTTTTCTGGTGTTTGTTTATATTATGATGGTGAACATAAAGAGCGTTCTTTGTTGGTGAATTCCTGATATGGCACTAATAAAGAGCGTTTATGCCATTTTTGTGTGATTAGCCAGTAGCATTGTGCTGTCTTCTGTAACACAATCGGGCTCTTGCTTAGGTAAAATATAGTAGGTCTTTATGATAACATGCTGTTTACGCGATAGTCGTGGTATATATGAACGAAACTGTATGCATTTTAATGTTTTTCTGTTTACGGTGATTGGAACAAATATGAATATTTTCGACAACTAAGGCCTCACGTGCCTTTAAAGGCTCACTTAATTTTCGAACCCCCAGATCACATATATAAAATATATGCCATATTATATACCGTTATAAAGCTCCAAAACATTATGTTATCAACTTATCCGGTGTAATAAACTGTGAATATGTTGTTTTTGTGCTTAAGTTTCATCTGGATTGTAGTTCAAAGTGAAATATTTTCAATGGAGGGGGACTAACTCTATATCTTAAAGATATTCGCCTTCCATTGAAAATACATTTTTGGTTTGAATTATGTTTCATTCTGGGAGCCATAACTGGGGGGGGGGTCTTTATGTGATTTCAGCTCTTTTCTATTTCTCTATGGGCATCTTCTGAGACACACACACAGACGTTTCAAATGATGATGAATTATAGTATTTTAATCATATGTTATGGCATAGATTGTTATTAAAACCGTATACCAAGGAAGTATATAACATAATCGGTGACTTGAGAACGAAATGGGCCTTTCAACCTTTCTTTACTAAACTAAATAATAAAGTATACATCGAATGGTCTATTATTCATCTGGAGGGACATTCAGAAAATATAAGCAGACGACAGATAGTACAAGTACAGACGGATTCGTATTAGTTGGTGTGGGAAATGTTAAGATAATATGTTCAACAAAACGGCCAATATGGTCGTTTGTAGAACTTATTATCTGACCATTTCATGAGGGGAACTATTCATCATTCATTGAGTATTTAGAAAGAAATTGTTAAACAGATTGCCTGTGGAACATTTTAGGGCGTGGTGGTCATACAATGTAAATACGCATAGAGTGCTTCGCTGTTTGTCGTCTGCTTACAATATCTGATCATCCCTACACATTAAGAACTTGAATGGTTAATTCCAATAGTCCCTTTGAGCCGAATATGGAATAATCCATTTATTAATCAACGGTGAGGTGGCCAATTATTCCACCCTCACATAAATCAGCAAGCTGCAAAAACAGAGTTCAGTCCCCTCGCTACCCAGTGTCTGAACGCTGCAGGCAAGTGTATTTTTGTCCCCCGAAAAAAATAATTGTGGGGGACTATTAAAATAGCCGGTGTCCGTCCGTGTGTCCGTGTGTCGTACCGTCCGTCTGTTCGTGCGTGTGTCCGGAAATGGTTTCCGGATGATAACTTTAGTTTCGGTTATTAGATCAAAAGCAAATTTCATAGGTGAGTTTATCAGACCAAAATACAGGTCAAGTTCGAATATGGGTTTGCTCCGCCCATTTTTGCGATAGTTATGGCCCTTTTTTACTTAGAATCTTGTAATTTTCTGGTTTCCGAATGTTAACTTCAGTTTGTGTGATCATATCTGAACCAAATTTGGTGTGTGAGTTTATCCTATGTACAGGTCATGTTCGAATATGGGTATGCTCCGCCCATTTTTGCGAGAGTTATGGCCCTTTTTTGACTTGTTTTACTTAGAACATTTCTCACTTTTTCGGTTTCCGGATGATATCTCAAGTTTGGATCCTTTAATTGCAAATACCGTTTTTATGTGGATCAGTCATATCACGATACAGGTCAAGTTCGAATTTGAGTTTGAACCGATGATTTTTCTCAGAGTTATAGACTTTTCGACTTAGAAAATTCTATTTTTCTTGTAATTTTCTTCATTTTGTGCCAATTTGAGGTTATATTTTGACTTTAAGAGTTTTTTAAAGATTTGGTTATTTGTATGCATGTCAGTAATGAGACAATGCACAAGTGTCTTATCCATATAGTATACTTCTACAAAGCCTCCGCTCCAAATGAAGCCATCGGTTCGGGGGACACGGTGGCCGAGCGGCCTTTTATCTTAATTAAATCTAACATTTTTTAAAAGTGTTTTGTCAGTTACAATTCATTCTGGCTTGATCTAGACAATTTTCAAATGAATATGTAAAGTTCAGTCTCTCAGAATAATGCAGAATGAATTGTAACCTACAAAAGTCTCAAATAAATAACTATGACATTTCTTTACACTACGTGTATACGTGCGGGCAGCGTTAAGTCCTGCGTAGGGGACTGAACTCTGCATGGAGCTTGATAAATCAGTCCCTCACAGACGATACTCCTGAGATTCAGAGGGAGATAATTCATACCTCAGAATTATGTGACATGTTTTTAACAGAAGAAATATTTCAAAAAACTAAATTAAACAGACATTCGAGCTTACAAAATATGTCAACATAATTTGGAACGAGCTATACGATATGTTCACATATACACGAACTATATTGATATGCCGGATGCATATGCTCTGTGAAATACTTTCCATTGTCACATCCAATATTTTCCAGCCGTTTCAAATTTTTAGCACAGAATTTAAAAAAAACGCTCCTTATGTCTACCATATCAGGAATAGAGCTTTTTTTCTGTTCCAGAAAATGGCTGTGTTTTGTTTGGGACCCAAACATCGTGTTCAAAATTATATTTTTTATGACTTCAACGCGTCGATCTGGGATATATAATACTCATAGAAAGGTAGTTCAGATATTTATCGACTTATTTCGTTATCGGGACAAATTAAAAAGCGAATATTATTAGGTATATTTTGGAGTGCAAACCGCCAAGTGGCTTTAAATCAAACTGTTGTTGCATGTTTTACCCTAATATATATTCTTGAAAAATGAGGGACCTTGAACCGTCAGAGGATGGCCTGTTAGAATGGCTCATGTATTATAACACAATTGAGTCTGTCCCATTCAAGATATTTTCCACCAAAAGATACAATTTGTCAAGAGAGATGGAAATGAACAGAGGGCCTGTTCAAAAATAGTGGTCACAGTGTGAAGTCAAATATAATTTCTTCTCAGATAAAAGTAAACATAGTCAGCAGCACAATTGTACTCTGATATTTTCTTGCTGCAAAGATTACGCCCGTGAGAAAGCGGCGGGATAGTTGATGTTGATTGAGCTCAATGTGACAAGTGTTAGTCGTGTTTGTTGAAGTGAATTACTGCGGACAAACAACAACCTATAGTCCATATCGAATATTCATAGAGTTACAAAGTGTTATGGAAAATTTAAAATGCCACCTATTTTAACGAGAAAGGAACGCGCCCTCGTCGTTGGAGTAGGGATGTGTGTTCAGGGACGCGGTGAGCTCTGATGTATGTTCTCATTACTTGATATTCCAACCAGTGTAACTAGTTGCACATCTTCCTACTTTTGGTCAAAATTTTGGTTTGGTTCATCTATGCATCCCCTCTATGTATACAGTCCAAATTAAAGTAAAACAACTAAATCAAGGCATGTGAGGAACCAAATTATAAAGCATCCCCATACACGCAGAGGGTTTCCGTTCGGGGTGTCCACCTTGGGAAATTCTAACTGCACCCCCCCCCCCTTGAATCAGAATCAGACCAAACACAAGTTTTCCAATTCCATTTGCACCCCCTTGCACCTCAGTGCTCTTAGGCCTAATATTAGACCATGGTTCGGCCCAGTGTGCGAAAATTTTGTAATCTGAACAAGAAAATCGCCAAATCCTACCATCTAGACTAGCCTCAATCATTCCTAGAGTTGGAAATTTCAAACCTGAAACCCCACTTAGGTTGGAAAATTTACATCTGATGACAATTCCAATGACAATGTTGACCAAATGTATGACAATATTGTTTTCTTAAATTAACTAGCCGTTTTTGACTTTTGACTGGCCACGGGGGAGGGACCAGGACACAAGCTTTCAAAGTGTTGGAAATTTCCAAACTGTCACCCCCCCCCCTGAGGTTGGAAAGTTTCCAACTGATGACCATTTCAGACCAAAATGTTTATCAAAAATAGGAAAATATGCAAATATTGGTCCAAAAACAATTAATTCCCCCAAGATTTTTTTTGAAAATCAAACTACAAAAACATTTTCAACCTATTGTTGGTGTGAACTTTCCAACTAATGTTTTGGCAGGTATGAAATGTCCAACAGTTGAAAATATTGACCAAAGTTGGGGGGGGGTGAGACACACCCCAAGTCCCCTCCCTGTCGCCACGTCTCTGTACACACGTATATACATGTATATATAATACATCAGCGGTTCTGACAACCAATATAAAATGGAAATACGTAGTATGTTGAAACAGACGATACTATTGATGGATCATAACTCGAGTGCTTGAATTGTTACGATCATATCCCTGGATATTAGTTAACGGATACTGATGGCCACCTATCAAGGTGAACACATATCACCAATTGGCGATAAAATATCAGCGCGCTGCCTTCGTCGGATATTTTCCGGTATTATTTATTTCATTGGTCAAGTAAGTCACATGGGGCATACCTGATATTTTCTTGCTGGCCATGTGTACGCGCCCTTGAGAAGGACGTTTTGTGGTGCCATTTCGGATATATAATTTATCAGAATACGTGTAACACTTTCAGCAAGAATATTCTCTATTCCCATCAAATGTCCACGGCTGAGGGTATCAACTCACTTTAATCTGGGCAACACCGGGTAACCCTGCTAGTAGTCAATACTAAAGGTGAAGACTAAATGGTATGGTAGGATGGCACATACATTTAGTAACTTGTAAAATATATAGTGGAGCAGGATTGAAAACAAGAGTAAACAAGTTATACATGTGGGATGGTATTCCTAATAAACAAATTAGTAAAAAAAACAAAAGCATTTAAAAGTGTCAAATATGAGATAAGGGGGTGGGTCCCAAATTTTTCCGAGGAAAAACATACTTTTAAGTAGGGGGTAGTGGGTATCTTGAGGTCGGATTTTTGTTTTTGGGCATCGTGTCTGAAATTTGTATAAGTTTATATAAGTTAATTCAAATTAATGTAATTATCAAGTGATTTATCGTGACCTCTTTTCAGCACATACACCACGATGAGACCACACCTCCATCTGTCACGCTAAGCTATTTAAAAGGCCAAGATAAGCCGAAACCGGTATAGCTATGTACATAATTTTGTGTAATAAATAATCAACAATGAACGGATCCCTCTTTTACTTTTCAAACAATAGAGGGAAATATATTGTAAATATTTGTATGAATGCCAACATGTAGAAATTCGAATTAAATCATCGCTGAACAAGGTCAGTAGCTAGGCCAAAAGACTTCGACAAAGAGTGATTATTTACTGCACTTCTCTGCCATTTGAATGATCCGCGCCTGTATGGATTTTTTGACATGTTATACTGTAAAGTATGTAATTTGGGGAGGCTTCAAACCACCAACAGACAACTGACAGTATATATAGCTGAAGGGGTCGCTGCATGTCGCCACGTTTTGGTGTGCTGGGTACCCAGTTTTAGGAAAGGTATGTTAGGTACCTAGCTTGAACTTTGTAATGTTTTGAGCACATATTTGTTGAAATATAGCAAGCTATCAAATGGCGCATGCGAGGTGCACTAATCTTTAAAATTGACATTTGTATTTAATAATTGCTTTATCTCGGCGACTTAAATTTATAATTTACGACATCACTTTATAATTTACATATATAACATAAAACCGCAAGACCAAGCTGGGTGCCTAAAACACTTTTTCGTAAAGCTTGGCACGAAACACACCAAAATATGGCGTCAATTACCACTTCAGCAACAGTATATATATAGATACCAACCTGTCGCAACTTTGCTTTCGGCACCCGTAATGATTCTCCCAGCTAGGTATTTCCCATCCAGGCTGTTGAGGAGCTGAGCCCATTGGGAGTCTTCTGGCCAGCATATACGGGATGGGTTGCAGTAATTGCGACATTGTTGTGCAAATGACAAGGCGATTAGCGGCCAGACCAAGAACACGGATATCAGTCCGATATGCACGGTCAAGTGATTAGCCTGTAAGAGAACAGGGACACTGTTAGAAGTAATGCTGTTCGTTGCATGGGAGAGGATGTGTTCACATTTGAATTCCGACTGCACAACTTGTAGCTCAAATTCCCAACTCTAGAAAACATCACTTAACTTAGGGACTAGGGAGCCTCGCGTATAATAGAATACATAGGCTTAACACTATTTACCACGTCCTTGTAAGCCAGTGCAAGGGAGACTCGCATATATAGTAGATCTTTAATGCTGCACCAGCGCAGATCCAGTTATGACAGGGTTAAATTGGAATGGATTTCACAACAAATAGTCAAACTTTCACATTGCACGGATGGATCCTACTGTTGGAAAATGACCAATGTTGTTTCATAAATTCATCAATGATAAACCTAAATTATTTCAGTTATACTTTTTCTGAACTATTTTATTTGCAAGATTGTTGAAATTTACACACTGGTCTCCGGTCTATTTTTACGTATTATTTTGATGAAAATATATGATTTCAGATCTCACTAAGTTTTTCTAATAATGTCCATGGCAAGCTCATTCCGAATGGTGCCGGGAAGGCTGTTTTTCACCTTTCCGTCCCATGCACATGCAACATGCCATGCAAGCTGAATGGCAACTCCAATAATATGAGGTCCCAATAGCATAAATATTGTTTGTTGCACATAAGATATGTTTATAACTGCTACATAGCCTATATATGGGATCTTGAAGTTTCCAGTAAAACTGGTATGAGAGGGTGTACAGATGTGTTTTGGAAGTTTCGACCGCCCACCCACACAGGCATACCTTCTTGCAAAACATTACATGCAAACACACACAATACACCTTAGAACTCCGGTGTGTACATTACGTGGTGTTAATGATCTATATATAGCAGCATAATATACACATACGATCATTGTAGATAAACAACTAATAAAAGTAATATACTTACCATTTATAATGAATAAGTTCCGGACACGAAGCTATTCAGATATACACTCGCGTAATTCATCAATATATTGAGAGAAGTCATTAGTGTGCTCATAATAAGTTTACATGGACAGCAGTTCTAGTTGTATGCAACGAGAAGGACTTAGAGAAACGTAGAGTAGTTTGTCGGGCGATTACAATTTAATTTATAACCACCCAATGCAAATATTAGGGTTGATCATATGATGCATGACTCAGATACCCGGTCTTAAATCACATGACGCTCCTTTGTTCTACCTCGGCCTTCGAATTGGGCACTTTATACCATGCATTATACCACAAGTCGACATTATTCGTAATCTAGAATGTTCATGCCGTATACCACAAGTAGACGTCCGTAAACTAGAATGTCCATGTGTGCACAATGAGCTCACCGCGGAGGTTTCCAACCGAGAAATAGTTTTCTGCTGTATCCGCCCTCAATATTTACTGTTAATTTGCTTACCAGAGTCGTTATTTCGTGGGGAAAATGTGGATTCAGATTACGGATTAGACCCCGTACGACGTGGTTCGGTAAACGAACAGACCCGAATCAGTAAACGAACAGACCGTAATCGCAATCAATCGTTATTTCGTCGTAATCTGGATTCAGATTCTGATTCCGATTGCGGACTCAATGTTCATAATGAAAACAACCCGAGAATTTGCCACCTCGGAGTTTAAAACACAATAAAACATAAGAATCCGTCCCTTGTGTAAAATTTATTTCAGAATATAAACGATTTATATCAAAGAATTTTAAAAGCGGCGACAAATTTGTGTTATCGAGTGTAAACGGGGAGAATATTGCTGAAATTAGCCAAATCCAAATTTTATTGACAGCAACGCTGGGTGAGCACTTCGGTTGGTGGCGACCTTGAAGCAAATCATTGTCAATTTCATTGTCACTTTCATCATGTTCATTTCATAATTCTATCCTTAAAATATCCTTTCAAATTCGGCGGATACGTCACCATTGACGAATTCACGTGAACCTGTCTGGATATGTCTTCTGCTTTGTTCGTTATTATATGTTTCTTCTTATTCAAGAAATAGTAGAATTATATGATATCGATGGATTATCAGATACACGTATGTACTATCTAATCTTATAGCAATTTCATATTTAGAATGTTTTGTTTCGTTAAATGCAGTCGTTTTGCACAATAGTCTCTGTATAGTGCAGGCACACGGGCATTTTTTGGCCAACGTGCTGTACATTAGTTGGAAATTAATAAAGCTTTGCCCATGAAGCTAATGTTGTGGTCTTCTGATCGCACGTTATTCTAGGATCTCAGGACTATATAGTGGAAATATCAGTCAATTTATTGATTAAGTACCCACACGTACACGCTCTAGGGACGTGGCTAAAGGTTTCCCATGTGAGTGCTCCATCAAATTTCCGGCCATCTGCACCCCTCCTTTATACCAAACATCAAACTCACAGGTTGGCAGAATTTCATTTGCCATCCCTTGGAAATATCCAACCTGACACACCCTAATATTTGAAAATTAACAACTTTTACTGGTTGAAAAATCAAACAATGAGAACATTTGCAATCTATATATGGTGTCAAATTAATGTCCAACTAATGTTGTGTCAGGCATGAAATTTCCAACTGCTGGAATTGCACCAAAGTTTAGTTTATACATATTTATTTGTCAAAATTAGATAACACATGATATATAACACATGCATTTGTTTATACATACAAAGGGATTGGAGAACAATTGTTGACTTACTTAAGGGTACCCCCTTTCCCATTTGTTATTACACTGAAAAATAAATAATTAGTAATGTAATGGCAAAGCAACATGACTACAAAACAAGTTGAACATATATACAGATCACCGGTCACCCCTCCCCCGAGTTAGTCATAACTATTTGTTTAAAATCGTGTGTGTTTGTAGCGTTCGCTGGTTTGTCTGTATCATTATGTGGAATAGTTAGTTAACAGAATCCTGATTTGCCTCACGTATGAATGACTGTACAGCTAAGAAAATTGTACCACAGTTCGGGGGGGGGGTCGAGACACCAACAACCCCTGTCGCCACGTCCCTTTACGACTGACAAATTCCATGTGTTCTCCACAACGTCTTCGCAAATTTGATTCAGGAGATCTAGAGCATTGCCCTCATAAAAAAACACACATTAACTTGACAAAAATAGAAGAGGTAATTGAGTCGGATTGGCAGCTAATTAGGTGCCATGTATATATGCATAGAAGAAAACCATGACTTTCACAACAAACATGAACATTATAAATATAAGATACAAATGATACTTGTGTCAAATACATAAGCCACGTTTGACGCTGGGAGAACATTAAACTTAGTATCGGAGACGACGTGGATTTCAAAATCTGACATAAAATCCGTGTAATCTAGATTTAGCCCCGCCCCTTAATCGGTTTAGGATTCTGAATCCAGATTCTCCCACAAAATAATGACTCTGGAGATATCTATCACATTGAAACCTATACGTCAGCAGTAATGGAGTTACTGTTCTTCTTCAAAACACAACGATATCCTGCTAATATCAATGCACACGTGACACGTGACAGTATATATTACTGATAGAGAGGATCTCCAACGAATTATGTTAGAATATAAGATTTTATGAAACGAGTTTGATAAATTTGAGTCACAACGACTCGTAGACGAGCTGTGAATCAAATTTATCAAACGAGTTTCATAAAATCTTGTATCCCAACATAACGAGTTGAAGATCTTGTATATCACATACAAAACTAGAGCTGTATATGCCGTTTTAACAAAACAAAATCCTTAAAGAAGCCTAAAATTGCATACATTTACATTGTTGGTTCAGACGCGTCACGACCGTTCACAACAGTATTGCGCGCTCAGGATTGCAAAGTAAAATATAGTCCCCACAATTTACCTCTTTGTTTTTGTGTCTATTTTCGTTGTGCAACGAAGTTGGACAAGAATTTTACTCTTGATGAACAAATCAATCAATCATTGTTGTGGGGTGAATATATGGGGCAAAATATGATATTTTTTTTCTCATTTTCTTATGCTACCCAACAATATGTTTATGCATTTTTTCGGGTTAGTTCCAAAGATGTTCATCGATCATTCTGATATATAATATTAATATATTTTCAATTGAACTATTTCTTCCTTTGATTTGGAAGGCAGTTACGTCATTGGTATTGGAGATGGTAAACAATTACTAGATAACGTTTTAACATTTGCGCTGTGACATTTTTCGTTAATCGTGAACATATTGTTTCGCTGAGTCAGCTAAATATATCTGTTTCAACTCCGTTGATATATGTATGCATTATTGTGCTCCGTGGCATATTTGCTATTGGGTGATTTGATCAATGTGGTCATCTAGTGTATGTATCCCGAATGCCGTGCAAAAACTTAAACCTCCCTAAAATGACATTTATTGTCGCGTTCGACAGATTCCTTATGCCATGTCATATTGCTTGCTTGTTAATAGCGATCTGAAAACATAGTTTATATGCCTAGTAGGTCTATTTTCAGGATTGACTTGTTTCCATTCTTGAAGATTGGGGTCATCGTAATTTAGAGAACGTTACGATATCAGCAAAAAGAGCTAGATAATGCCAGTTTGACGTATGAAGATCGATGCGAGTTGAAATTTTGCATTTTTTGAAAAACAATTATGTAATTAGTGGTTTCTAATTGCTGGCTTACAGATGCGATAAAAATTTATGCCGACCCTCCAAAATTGAAGAATGGAAACAAGTGAATCCTGCAAATAGACCTATATATACTAGGCATACAAAGCTGTTTTCAGATCGCTTATAACAAGCAAACAACATGACACAAGGAATCTCAATAAATATCGTTTTATGGGAGGTTTATGTTTTTCTCCGTATTCGTGCTACTACCTTCACCATATGACCACATTGATAAAATCATCCGATAGCAGATATGCCACAGATCACTAAAATGCATACATATTTTGAAAATATCCGTTTTTAGCTGAATCAGCGAAAACATATGTTCACGATTAACGAAATACGACACCGCGCAAACGTCAAACGGATTATCTGTCAATGTTTTACAATTTCCAATCCACTGACATAACTGCCTCCCAAATCATAGGAAGAATCAAATAAATACAAAATAGATTAAGAATCTTAGACTGGTGAAGAACATGCAAATATTGTTGGGTAGCATGAGGAAAATAATATCCCCCTATATTAACCCCGCGCCAACCGAATCCTGAAATTAGAATATACCTAGGCTATATTAATATGGTGATCGCTTAAATACCCCTATCTGTGGACACCTCGTGTAATGAGAGCCCATACTAACATCGTCTCTCTAAATTATTTGGCCTATTGTACAACGGCTGCCACTTTGGACACCATCTTGCAATTGTTCATGCTAATATTCACAAGAAGGTGCATATGACGGAACATATTGAGAAGGATACTTCCAAAAATTAAAAAAATAAATATTATAGTATATGGTATGTTCTCTCGTCCTATTGGAGTTGGTTTACATCATGCAGGGCACATCTTTAATTTCGACAAAAAGCGATAATAATTCTGAATGTTGAAAACTTATTAGAACATTCTAGTTTGATATAAGTGTTCTTAAGCACGATATGCAAACGTGTATAAGTATGGAAGAACATACATACACCGATTAGGTCAGTTTGATTCGACAATGCATGGTGTCGCCAAACGATGGAGATTTTCCCCGCTCGATTTAGGGGGGGGGGGGTAAGTTTTTAGTAGCTTTTGATTTATCATTACGGGTTACCCATCATATTTATACATAAATTTATTTCTATAGAAAATTGTAATATCGATAGCAACAACATTTGGCAATAATTGGCGTGGTTTTGGTATGATTTCCGCGTTGATTTCCTTTTTCTGAAAAATGTCTATTATAAGACAACCATTATAATACTATTGGACCAACATGGCATGGTTTATATCATTAGTTTATTCTGGTAACGAAAACATGGAATTAAGTAGAAATTACCTTATATAAAAACACTTAAACTGATTGTAGAGGATCGTGCCAATCCACAATAACATATATCGTACGCCCGTGAAGCGTGCATGTCCTAGGGGTTTACGAATACGAAAATAACAATACATCTCGAAAGTGGAGTGCAATGTTCGAAAGATCGTACTGCCCTATGTGTCCTAAATTATAGTTGTCAAATACCATGATTATTGGTAATGAACTTAAAGAATTACGTCTGAATATAACGTGTTACGTCTGGCGACCGCGTGATATAATCGTTTTACAGCCTGATATATAGTATATGGTGCCCAATACAATGACCTATCCATAATTTACTTAGCATATAAGCAAGCCATCAGTGTGGCTGAATACATATATATTAACCCTTTACCCAACAGAAGGGCCCTGTGCCAATGCATTTTCTTATATATGCGAGTCGACCATAGGTCGCCTCGCATATATAAGAGAATGCATTGGCTTAACACATTAAAAATTATAAAATTGTTAAAGAATGTAAGAAAAAATGGTAAAAAGTGTTAAAAAAAGATTTTTTTTAGGCCAATGCATTCTCTTATATATGCGAGGCGACCTATGGTCGACTCGCATATATAAGAGAATGCATTGGCACAGGGCATAACTGTAACTATCACAATGTGGTCAAGGAGCCGGTTCCAATGATATCCATATTTGTATGGTTCTATTGAGACAGACCGAAAATATTTTAGGCTGTTGAAGCTTTATTTGGCCGGTTTTGGCCAGTTTGTTGGGTAAAGGGTTAAGTCATATATGGAATGTTGTATTTATATTTCTGCTGTATGTTTTACTCTTAACCCAGAAACATTAAAAATAATAATTGTACGCATTATCGTTTGAGAACAGAATAGAGTAGTCTCACTATACACGGTTAACACGCACGTAAAATAACACAGCATTATATCAATTAATATCAAATTGAAATATCCGATCAGATAATTCGGTTTCAACGATTATGATTCAATGGAAGTCGTCAATAAGACTTACTTAAGTAGAAACAGTGTGTCGAAACAATATGATTGTATGACAAAGTGTAGATGCGTATCGTATAGTTTCGCTCTGCGCGATGTCTAATCACGAACACACCACGGATATCCAGTTAGCGAAACGAATGGCAGGAATGCGTGTGACCAAGGCATAATAGTGTTATTTCAAATTACATCTCCATACTTATATATTTTTTGTCATTCTTTATTAAAGATTCTATGTCTCTTCCTAACACGTTTAACATAGTTGCCGTGGTATAAAATAATACATATGAATTGAAGAGACCTTTTCTGAACCATTCTATATATCAATTAATATTGATTTTTTCCAATTATTTCTTGTATAATACATACACACATTTAGGACAGTTTTACGGGCTATTTTTGGAACAGAATCTTCAGGCGATTTGCGGAAATGTTCGGAGCGCAGCAAGAGGGAACACTATATCGTGTTAGCACTCTCCATCAAGGCAACTTTCAATTCATATAATTAGCAGAATAAACCACTTTATTGTGCCTTTATAGACAAACTAGCTGATCTGCCCGACTTTGTCCGGGCTATTTAGGGATTTCTTTGCCAGAAACATGCCTATATGAGCGTATATGAGCGAGGTCAAGCTCAAGGACACGGTCGCATGTGAAATTGAACACGCCCATATTGTTCCCGGGATCAAAATAGGCCTACATACCAAATTTGAGTCGGATCGGCCGAGGTCCAGAAACATGCCAATATGAGCGTATATGAGCGAGGTCAATGTCAAGGTAAACGACACGGTCGCAAGTGAAATTGAACCCGCACATGTTGTTCCCGGGATCAAATTAGGCATACATACCAAATTTGAGTCGGATCGGCCGAGGTCCAGAAACATGCCTATATGAGCGTATATGAGCGAGGTCAAGGTCAAGGACACGGTCGCAAGTGAAATTGAACCAGCCCATGTTGTTCCCGGGATAAAATTAGGCCTACATACCAAATTTGAGTCGGAACGGACGAGCAGTTTTCGAGTCTATAACACACATACGTACATACATACATACATACATACACACATACACACATACAGAATTGTTCGATCGGTCCAGAAATATGCCTATATGAGCGATAATGAGCGAGGTCAAGGTCAAGGACACGGTCGCACGTGAAATTGGACCCGCCCATATTGTTCCCGGGATTAAAATAGGCCTACATACCAAATTTGAGTCGGATCGGTCGATCGGTCCAGAACATGCCTATATGCGCGTATATGAGCGAGGACAAGGTCAAGGTCAACGACACGGTCGCAAGTGAAATTGAACCCGTCCATGTTGTTCCTGTAATCAAACTAGGCCTACATACCAAATTTGAGTCGGATCGGATGAGCTGTTTTCGAGTCTATAACACACATACAAACATACACCCTTACATACACATATACATACACACATACATACATACATACATACATACACACAATACATAAGTTCCAAAATATATAATAGACTAGCTGATGTGCCCGACTTCGTTCGGGCTATTTTAGTATTAGGATAAAGAAAAAAAAAACTATTGTTCGATCGGTCCAGAAATATGCCTATATGGGCGATTATGAGCGAGGTCAAGGACACGGTCGAACGTGAAATTAGACCCGCCCATATTGTTCCCGGCATCAAAGCAGGCATACAAACAAAATTTGAGTCGGATCGGTCGAGGTCCAGAAACATGCCTATATGAGCGATAATGAGCGAGGTCAATGTCAAGGACACGGTCGCACGTGAAATTGGACCCATCCATACTGTTCCCTGGATCAAATGTAGTCCTACATATCAAATTTGAGTCGGATCGGTCGAGCAGTTTTCGAGTCTATACAACGCATACACACATACATACATACACACAAACAGACAGAAGTTCCAAAATATATAATAGATAGTATACCCAATCTTTGTATTTGTTTTTTTCATAGAAAAATTTATAAATTTGTAGTCTATGAATAATTTTTTTAAATATGTTGTTTTTTATTGTTGTAATTGTGGTCCGGAAGAGATAAGACAATTTGGACATTTATAGCGAATCAGTCATTTCATATACACCATAATATAGACACCAAACATTAACAATACTGTCAATTGTGGTATATACATGGGGTGCGGTGACTCACGGGTGTTACCTCTTACTCAAAACTCAGACACACATCATATATACCTTGCATTCACTGTATTGACATACCGTTCACGTATATGTTGCAAAGAAAATGGGAGATAAAAAGTTAATAATAATTTCTTTCAAATTTAAGTTTGTTTTGGAACTGCATGTTGCCTCTGTTCGTACCCTGTGGTATTTTGTGTTGTTTAATCTTGTCATCCGTCTATGTGTGTTGACCCTGCTACAAATATATCATCCCGTTCTAATTGGAAGTTGTTCAAAGTATCTGTCTTTAATGCGACATACTTCTCCAAGCGGTATATCGTATCAATGTCAAGTAGTAACGAATTTAGGGACAGAGATTCTGTGTTCAATTTACTATGCAGAAGAGCACTTATGGTTATAGTACACCAAATATAAAAAATACCCCCCCCCCCCCCCTCCCTGGTGTGCTGTCATCCACACTCAAGTCAGCATAAAATAACATCTGGCAGCTGAATGGTTGAGTATGACTGGGATAAAATTAATGCTAAAACAAGAAAAAATCAAAGCCACCATGGAAATATTATACCTAGATGAATATTGATCCAGAGTGGGTGAAATAATTAACCTGGCATTTAATGGGGGTATGCTTAAAAATTTGGTGATGATTTTTTGTGCGGAATTAGGGCAGTATCAAAAGCGGTACATTTAAAGACGGAAAAGGCACACGGACCTATTAATTTGTTTGGGTCATATTGGGTCCGAATAGCCATTCTTCAAAATTGACATTCACAAGGAATCGAGCAGAGCCCCGAACATTAACACTGTCGCCTATGGAGAATAATTGGTGTACCGTAACTTTATATAAGTCACATACTTACGCTTTATAACGAATGAGTCCCTCACGAGCTATATGGTGATGAATTATAGTATTTTAATCATACTTTGTGGCATAGATTGATATTAAAACAATATATCAAGGCACTATAAAAAAAATAAAAAAAATCGGTGATTCGAAAATTAAGTGGGCCTTTAAATTAAAACAAAGTATGATTAAAATACTATAATTCATCACCATTTGGAATGTCTGTGTCTCAGAAGGTGCCCATAGAGTAATAGTGCCCATGTACATTCACCATTATTCGATGATTGAGTCGAGTGGCATGATTGTATTGGGAAGGACTTATCTTTGACAACAATACAGTGGAGTTTGTTGGGAGAGTAAACTTTACAATATAACCACACAACTCAAATATACTAGGTCGGAGTATGGGCGCTAACTTGACATAGTGACGTAGATTTTATTCTTCAATATATAATCGCATTGTTCAACGCGACATTTAGACAAACATAAAACATATAGATGAAGTGTCAAGTGATTATTTTTAATATTGCCTAGACACTATTGCTCATCAGATGGTCACACGTGTATAAAGGGGGCGTCTACGATGGATATCCGTTAAGTGTCGGTGTCTTCCTGAATATTACACTCTAAAAAGTTTCAAAAGGCTCTTGGGAGCTAGAGTTTTTCATACAAATTTTAACTTTAATTTAAATTAAAAAACAAAATTTATAGTGCCTTGATATATTGTTTTAATATCAATCTATGCCACAACGTATGATTAAAATACTATAATTCATCACCATTTGGAATGTCTGTGTCTCAGAAGGTGCCCATAGAGTAATGGAAAATATAGAAAATACCCTTCCATTGAAAATAATAGACTTTGTGCAGAAACTTGAGCTCAGAACAGACATTGACATCTCAACAAAAACAACATGTTCACAGTTTATTGCATCGAATAAGTTTAAAATACAATGTTTGGGGGTTCCTCTTTCAAATGGCATATACTATGGTATATATTATATATAATGTGATTTGGGGGTTCATGGTATATACTATGGTATATATTATATATAATGTGATTTGGGGGTTCGAAATATTAAGTGGGCCTTTATGGTATATAATGTGTGTATAGGTTTCTTCAAATTTTTAAGAATAAAAATATTGTCTTGTTTCGTATCTCTATGATGTTAAACCAGGTTGAATGCTATTCTAGTTTCTCAGACACATTGCTGAAGCCACAAAACTCATTATTGCAATCAGTGAAGGAAGAAGGCTCACAGCAGAGCTTACATGTATATCTGTCACTGGGCAAGCAATTGGGAAAGTAGAGTTAAGTTCGTAACTGTTATCGAGATCGTAACCAACACAGTATCTACATTGCAGAAAGTTGTTTTGATCCATGCTCTTCTTTATGTTCAACAAACGAGTGTACGTTCTGGGCCAGAAATCTGTTTTCCAGCTGTCGAGCTGACCGTTTGGTTCGTTTACATAAGCTCCGCCGCCATATTGTTGGATGTCCTCGTTGAAACGCTTCATGGTGTGCATGTTATCAGCATCAGATTGCTTATCTGTCCATGTCAAGCCGCACGATGTTGACCATATTGCGGTTCTTAAAGCCGGATTTATTGACGTTTGCCCAGAGTTCGTGTCCTTGCCTTCGGAGACACCTAGAAATGTGGAATAAACTATGGTTTTCAGGGCACAAAAATAGATATGAATCGAAGACACCTGTCCGGACACGCTTCTATCAATTGATATTGATTATATTCGATTTGGTACATGTATAATACATAGAACATTTCGGAAAATTCTTACGGGTTATTTTTTAGAACATTCAGGCTATCTCGCCAAACGTTCGGAGTGCAGAAAGAGGGATAATATACTATCTTGTGATTCCCCTCGAATCAAAGAAATTTTGCTGGTCAACACTCGTCGACATAAGCAATAACTGGCTTTATTGGATCTTATTGTGCCTTTGTGGGTATATATAGAGAGTAATCGGTCGCGAAACACTCGGGATGGTCGAAAAGATCGAGTGATTTTCTCCTTCACCCAACGATTTGTTGTTTTGAGGTTATCTTAAATATAAAAAATCGTCGTGTCGATCCGACCGCGGCAAAGTTTGATGGGGGTAGAGCACACGAGTTTTAATACGGGGCATATAGGGGTGCCCGATGTGTCCCTTTAAGTTGGATGTTTTGTTGAAGTGGCTGAGCGAGCCGTGTTGGTGCGCTGAATGAAGAAAAGGACGAGGCCCATGTTATATTGTTAATGTTTAACCCGTGTGACCAACGTCTGAAATTTAAAGATTATAATATAAGGCCAGACTAAGTTTCTTTATCAAAATTACATTTGCTGCTCGTTTGGGTTTCATGCATGTTGCTGCTCGTTTGGGTTTCATGCATGTTGCTGCTCGTTTGGGTTTCATGCATGTTGCTGCTCGTTTGGGTTTCATGCATGTTGCTGCTCGTTTGGGTTTCATGCATGTTGCTGCTCGTTTGGGTTTCATGCATGTTGCTGTCAATGGCACGAAACTTTACAAGCACGGTGTTCGTGTATTTGTTTATGACGAGGTTGGAATTTTGATATGTGTTCAAATCTGTTCTTTTATTTCAGTTGATGATGTGTGGAAAATGCCATGTACATATAGAGAGCGTTCCACGCTTAAAGGCGACCCTTTAAGGACTCACATATTTTTTAAAGAGAGCTATTGCATTTGCTAGAAAGTGTTGTTACGATTTATGTCTCCAGCCCTCTGGGTAATGGTCTATATTTGTGTGACAGATGTGGGTTCTCTAAATGGGTTCTCCCGCCCAGTTTTCTATGAGTATATATTTGAATGGTATATCACTCACGATCACCACAGACATACGAGCACATAATAAGTGCAGAAGGATTATTATCCCCGCGAATATATATATAGGAATGGGCTCCGTCCGTCCGTCCGTCCGTGAGTCGGGACGTCAGAGTGTTGTCCGTCCGTGCATATATCTCAACTAATGGTTATAGGCTGTAAATGACATTTTGTATGGTAGTTCAACATCATTACTGCTTTCAAAAGAAAGGCAAATCTGAAATTTTGTATGGAGGTTTGCCATCACGAATGCTTTCAAAACATTGCCCAATGACGTTTTAAATTTCATTTTGTCTGTGTTATCAACCTTAGTTTGTCAATTTTTCCTCAAACAAATAGGAACCGATTTAAATAATTTTTTGAATTCATGAATGTTTTATTCAATCATAACAGGCCAAACTAAGACATCTTTTGAAATTAAGTCACAGCAGAAAATGAATAAACCTCAGCGGAAAGCCACAGGCGGATACTCTGGGTGGTGTAATTGTAATCGGCGGCGGATACTCTGGGTGGTGCAATTGTTTCTAATCTGTGTCTCACACCCCATCCCCAACATTTTTTAAAACAAATTGCAATAGTTTGAACATTTTTTTCATGCCTGACACGAAATTAGTTGGAAATTGTGCACCACAATCATATAAGTTGAAATTTTTCTCATTGTTTGACTTTCCAACAAGTAATTAGTGGGATGGTAAAAAATTTGGTCTGAAATGGCCATCACATGGACATTTTGAACTTTAGGGGGTACATATGTCAGGTTGAAAATTACCAACAGTTTCAGGTATCAGTTGGAAAATTCCAACCCAAGGTGCGATGCAGATAGTATCTCGCGAAATATGAGTGGTCTGGTTCAATGGGGTGAGGGTGAGGTTTGGAATTTCAAGGTGGACATTCCCAACGGAAACCCTCTAGCAACGTCCCTGATAAAAGCCAATATGCATTCATAGATAACTAATTAACAAGGCTTTCTTATGGTCTCCTGTATGCAACAGAAAAAAAATATATTATTATATAGGAATGGTACATGTTTAGGCATATTTATCGACAACTTATACAGAAAATTGAGTAATTAATTTATGTTTTATAATAGGAATCTTACCTTTCGAAGAAGCTATGAAGACTATTGTAGCCTATATAATGCAATAACAATAATTACTGAATACATGGTCAAGCTTCGTTGACATGCTAATAATAGAGCATTTTGGGCGAAAGTTTGTTTGAATACATGCAGCTAGTAAAGTTCTATTACTTCAATGAATTCGTATATAAGTAATTCAAGTATCTGTCGACATATTTTATACCCATATCATTGTTCAACAGTTGGGTATTGCATGCTTCATACAAATTTCTTGCAAAAACAGGTTGAGTTGATTCTGTCTGTCAGTTCTTGATGTTATAACCAGTATTTAGTGTGAACTAATTGTGTCGAGTTTATACCAATCGAATATGTTCTTACATTCGGTAAATATGTTTTTGCTTTAAATGGCCAACATTCTCAATACGATATGCTGATACTTTTAAGGTTGGAATTACCCACATTTGGAATGCTTTAACCATGCAATCGGTAAATTTCAACCAAAATAGGTGATAAATATAATATTGTTTTCACTCAATGGAATTTCTGAGTTGTACCCCATCCCCTCCAAACTGTGACCCTCTAGTCACGTCCATAAAATACTAGCTATTACTATCTTTAGTTTGATTCCTAAATTTGGTTTTAACATTATTATATATGCCGGTGCACCCAAATACGACCATATAATAAACCACATAGAAAGAAATATGTTTAGAAAAATAACAAGCTGTATACCGCCAATATACGCACGACACGACCTTGTAGGCTTGCATTTTAATTAATCCAGAAATGCTATTGTTATTGTTCTTTGATAACACAATCTCTGAATTGAACAGCAATCCTAAGATCGCATCTTGCGTTATTGACATTAAGACTAGTATGTTATTTTAAAATGATATATTTATTAACATATTTTTTACTACATAATGTATATAGTATATAGGCCGTCGTATTGGGTGATATACCACATTAATGGCACATACTAAAGATGAGCTATCCCTTCCCAGCAAGTTATAGATTCCAAGGCATTATATATTATAGATATCAAGGGCACTAGTCTGGAAAATCCTCTATCAATTAATATAAAATATAAATTTTATTTAGAATTTCTGGGACAGTTTTAGAGGCTATTTTTTATATTTTTAGAACATAAATCCACGAAACGACGTTCGGAGCGTACAAAGTGAGAGCACTCTATCGTGTTAACATGCTCAATCAAGGAAAACAGAAGATCAGC